>OX438839.1:9787913-12187913 GCA_949315975.1 Eudonia truncicolella
CACAAACTTTCACAATCCTTCAATTCATTTGGCAACTTGTTAAATAGCTGTGCTCCCTCAAATAGTACCGTCTTTTTTCCATAGTCAGTCCTTGGTATTATTGCTTTGAGTTTAAACTTATTTCTAAGGTTATGTGTATTACGTTTTATGTTTAGATTTATGTTTGTTTTAATAGTGCCAGATATATTTTTTTTAAACAAGATGTTAACTTGTCAACCTGTTAGATTAAATGAATCAGCATGCGTTTTTGCAGCATGATTACGAGTAATTATAAAATCAGCAATAGCGCATAAAAACAAGCTAAAAGAAGCTACTCCTTCTTAGGGTATCTCTCCAACTAGTGAAAGTGGGCAGTCAGCTCTGCATATGTGGTCCTGTCTTTGGGAAGGCTAAACAGTTTATATCTGGGCCACGTGCACAAGCAGCACAGACTGTTTCAACTAATATTTACGGGAAAAACAAGCGTCGTAGACAATTTTGACAGAGAAACCAATGTCACATAATGAGGAAACTACAGAACGGTAAGCTTCATTCGAGTACAAGCGTGCTCAAGCCACGCATACATAAACAACTTCTCAGCACGGACACGAAATCTCGCAACAGCCGCCCTCGGAGTGGTCTAGGATGGTCCGAGATGTCGTGTCCGTGAGCGAGTGAGTGCGTTGGTCGAGCGCGGTATCACAGTATAATAATGAGTACTTCGTACAATATGGCCGATCCCTGCCTCCCGCTGAATGCACCCCCACCCGCGATCAGTTACCTCACAGTTCCGACTGATAAGGACGCGGCATACAAAATGATTGGTTTGTTTTGTTGTCATGGAAACTGTCAAAGCGGTACCGGGTCAGCTAGTTACAAATATTGTTGGCGCTAGCCCTAGCATGTCATCTCACTCACACAAGCATGGTACGCGTTCACCTGCATGAGCTTACGACTGTGTGCATTAGAACGCGTTTGTTTCATACATTTTGTCGCGAGTGACCGTGGTGTGGCGGTATGTTATATGCTTAACTTTCGGGGTCTCCTTATTTAATGGTATTTTGTTCTCTGTTCACGTTCAAGTCAAAGTACGAGTGAGAATGCTAGAGTACGTAATAAAGGAGTTATCTCCTTACGTTTCACTGTGAACGTTTCTATTTTTCCGCCGCATGGAGCTAACAGTGAAATATGTATCGAATATACTTATCATTCAATTTGTCGCGGAGATAACTCGCGCGCGTAGGTACGTGTAATCTGACGCGGTGGAATTCAATTTGCACGCGTACTGACTGACTATTTCTGTGCTTCGCTTCGATTTCACCTGTCTGCCAATCGCGTCATATTTGACATAGTTTCACTAGGGAGCGTGAAATATGGCTTAGCGAATTTTACTTTCACCCGTTCACAGAAACGGTTTTGTTATCCAAGCAGTTTGTTATTGTTGAAGAATGTATATCTACTTTACACATAGCTCTTAAAAACATACAATGTACAAGAATGTACATTGAAACAGCTGAATTCTTATGATAAAAGTTTTACGATCTTGATTAGGAAAAAAATGTTCCTACAAAAATAGGATTTCTATAAGGAAATTATAAATAAGTGAGTTCGGTATTATCTATTGATATTGATCATGATTCAAAAAGTAGGGCCAGTTTAACTAAAGTGCCTTTAGCCCACATAAGGGATTAACGCCTACACATCATACATACTATATCTAGAACTGTCTACTTCTATAAAGTCAAAGCAAAGGCCGGTCATCGGATGGGTGGACCAAAAATGTATGTAATGGAAGGCACGTAAAGTCGTTGGTCCCAGCTGCATTAGCAGTCGTTAACAACCACCAATCCGCACTGGGCCCGCGCGCGTGGTGGTTGAATGTACACACGCCTGCACATCAACCTACCACAAACTGTCAAATTGTCCTCAATAGACTTTGAACTTTATTACTAAGTTGTATGGTTGAAAATGTATTGAAGAAGTTTGACAGTTTTGGGTAGGTTGATGTGCAGGCGTCTGTACGTTTTCAATACTAGCACGTGTAACAGAAAAATATTATATTTTTTACGCCACAAAACATTTCACTACGGGACCGAAATACACGCGGAAAAAGCCGCTAACAGAAGCTTATATGAGGTACAAATATTTTGTTTCAATCAATTTCTTTGATGACTGTGACGGTGACTTATTAACTTTCGCGATAAATTCCAAGCCGAATCGTGTACTACTATAACGACCCGAGCAAGTCGCTAAGGGCCGTTTCGAATTCAAGGCAAACCGGTTTTTTCCGTAATTTATTAGTTGTGAAATCTTAAACTGTACAATCATAAATTGCGATGTGCGAGAACGTAGAACAAGCGACGGCTTTAAAGGACGTTCACTCAAATTTATGAGTCGCAGTGCGGAATATAAATTCTTGCGTGGCTCTCCAACGGTGAGACCGCGAAAAATTTATAAACTAGGCTCTTGTGTAGAACCAGTCGATTGAATTCACGCCTGGCTGAAGTAGTTTAAAATAGCCTCCGTATTGTGGTATTCAATACTTTATTGCTTTTGCAGTTTATACAATCGATGGTAGACTTGTGGGAACTGCTATGGGCTTGGTAAGAAGTCATTTTACTACTTACTTACTTACTTACTTACTTACTTGTAAATTTTACTTAAGAAGTTATTATTATCAAACACAAAATTTGTAGAATAATTTGGACGAGGCTCGCAGCACAGGAAAGGCTAGGTTGACGTGTCAAAGGGGAGGTTTGTACCCAGTAGTGGGTGCGAACGGGCTCAAATTGATTTAAAGACATTATTCCCTTAAAAACAGTTAAGTTCCATAACAATGAGATAATATAAACAACTTAATATTATAGGCGCAGCGAAACTGCAATATTAAAATTAAACGTAATTCTGACGCCTGTAGCACACCGCCGATGCGAAACCATAACAGCGGAACCGCAATAATTTTGCCATGTCTTGCCCGTATGTAGGCGAAGCGGAACACTAGCGAAACTCCTGTTCTTAAGCATAGATTTGACTATAATTCTATCTCTTTCGCCGCCCGGTTTCGTCGATCTGCTCCGACGCCAGCCTCACTTCCGCGCTCCGGCCGCTATTTTGTTGCGGAGCCGCATTGTTTTCGCACGTGTTTGTGGAAGTTGACACTCGTGACGTGCTCCAAACGCATCACATCACCCTTTTTTGCAAACAAATCATTTTGTATTGGAAAATTGAATCGTTTAATTAGTATTTTCCGTTACTTATTTATGTTTCTCACCGTTCAAACCTTTCCTGAACTTCCACAAATATTTCAAAATCTAAATTAGCCAAATCGGTCCAGCCATTCTTTATTTTTAGCGAGACAAACGAACAGTTTTATTGGAAACTCTACGTCCATATGAGGCCGTGTCCTAAAGGTGCATAACCTCTATATTAATTTCGTATGATGAGAATAAAGATCTTTAAACCTTTAGCATACAAATCTTCAAATGAGGTACATATAGTACGGTGACTTTCGAGATATTCCAATTTTAAAGAGTATTTGTGTTTTTAAGTGAGTTCAACCTTTTTTGAATAAAATCGGATTGAGTTTTCAAACATGTGTCAAAATAAAATGTAATTTAAATCAAAAACACTAAGAAGTATTGATATCAACTTCGAAGCAAATCACCGCTAAAATAACTTTCTACCCCTTTTTAACCCCGTTAGGGGATGAAAAAAGGTTTATGCAAAATTTGAAGTAGATTGGACCAAGGAATCACGTTGTCCCATACAAACTTTGTTTCCCTTTTACAGCCCCTTAGGGGTAGAATTTCGGAAAATCCTTTCTTATTGAATGCCTACGTCATACAAAGAACACATCCTCCAAGTTTCAGGTCTCTACGATCAGCGGCTGTGCGTTGATTCGTCCCGTCAGTCATTCAGGATAAAGCATATCATATGTATAAATAGATAAGGAGCTCGATGACGCAGTGGGCTAGTACGTCACAGGTTGAGTGACTTGACTTGGTGATTCTGGGATAGAAGGAAGTGATAAAACCACTTACATAACTATCATTATTAATATTTTATTTCCGTCGAAGATTAGTATGTTTTTTTTGTACTTGATCCTTTTTAGAATTAAGTTTGACTTAATTCTAAAAAGGATCAAGTACGAAAAAAACATACTAATTTTCTATATTAATTTGATTTTGGTACAAAGCGACACACGAAGTTCAATTCCCAGGTCGGGCTTATTGTATTTCGCATTTGGCAAGCGTGGTGATTAAACCATTACCCATCAATCGTAGCGATGACTTGATTTCAATGATGGACGCCTTTGCCCAGCAGTGAGACACTTTCCGATCCGAACCCTTCGGATAATCTAGGGCACGGGGACGCGCACTAGTGCGCGATGCCGATCCCTCTAGAAAAACTCCGAAGGTGATTCGTTTCACACAGCTCGAGGGACCCTTTACGTTCCTCGCCGCCACCAAACAAGCCCGGTGGAGCTAAAAATTCCGTCTTAGGCAATCAGCAATCTCTCTCCAAAAAAAACAGTTTTGGATAGGTTACTACTACTAGATACTTTCTGAAAGATAACTATACTTGTATTGCCTTACAAATAAACAAAGAATAAGGTCCGAATAGTTATTCCGTGTTTTGTTCCTGTCATGTAAACGTCATTTCAAATTAGAGTAAAAGAGACAAAACACGGAATAACTATTCGGACCTTATTCTTTGTTTATTTGTAAGGCACTTTAAGCTGAGACTTGTTTAAAATAGCAATGTGACCTTACCCGCAATTTGTACCTAAATTTTGAATGAATAATGTTATCTCAAGAATTCAAAGTGTGCCTGTTTACCCCAAAGCTAACATAAGTTGAGAGACTAACTTAAACTCGCTCAATATTTTTTTGATGAAATCCTCCTTTATTCTGTAAAGTAACTTGGGACGAAGCCGCTCCTCATTCCATTTTAAGTTACACTAAACTCCAAGAAAAAGTTAAAAGTTACTTTACAATTTGAATGTTTCCCTTGATGGAACTCTTGTTTCCTTTGGTTGGCTTTCGTTCAATTGTAGATGCGGAGGATTAATAATTCATATTTATTCTTAATTTTCCAAGGAAGGTTAAGGTTAAAAACAGTAGATTTTTCTTCTATAGTTTTGTTTTATTCTATTTTAATTGAAAATGTTGTGCATTATTCCTAAGACAGAGGCAGAGGTTGATTGTTATTTTCCTATTTTATTAAAACTGTTCATGTTAAAAACTAAGACACTTGCAACATTATTCTTATATATCTAAGTAGGCCGTGTAATATTTATTACTAATCATAAAGTTTAGGGATGGCACTGTAATTTAGTTTGTAGATCTAAAGATCACTCACTAAAGATAACTTTTTTAAATATATAATGTATTATGGGATGGCAAACTATTACGTCATTACTTTGTTCCATCAATTGAGTGTATTTTAATAAGTTTTTAGGTTATAGAAATGCATGCATAGCTCAAATAAAAAAGGTCAATATTTTAAAGAACTGTTTCGTGTTTCATTGGAACGTTTAATGTTCTGGAATTAATTATTGTTGTCGTCTACATCCCTTAGGAGCCTTGCGAGTGTGGCTCGTACCTTTACATGCTTGTTCAATTGGGATAGGATCATGGGGTCTAATTAGCAACTCGTATTTATCGCAACTCGTCTATGTCGCATTTGGTCTAAATATCTGCTGGTCTAAAAAGCAACTGGTCTACAATTTTTTTTGAGTAGCAACTGGTCTAAGTAGCAACTTGACTAAGTAGCAATTTGACTAAGTAGCAAATATTGACTTGAATGATATTGAATGCATCTTTATAACATGACATTACGGCTATTGGGTGCTAAGAACAAGATTTATTCACTTTTACGAAAACGATTATTTGTATGGCATTGAAGCAGCGCCTCCTAGTGACAAACGAGGAGTCAAATAAAATGACGTAGTTTAGTTTTAGTTAAAGTTTTCGAAAGGCAAATAAAACTCGCAATGCACCTCGCAACTTTGTAATCAATACTACTTTTAATAACGTTTTTGAGAAATGTGTGTAATTTTTAATTAAGTGACCCACGAATTACCCCAAAGTATACCACTGGTGATGAAAGCGTCTATAAATAGACTACGTTGACCGCTTTTCGTCAAATTTCCGGGTTCGATTAAAAAGTGATTATTTTTTAACATTATTATTATTGTCAAATACAAAGGTAAATGAAAGGTTTAATGTAGTTTTCACACGACCTGCTCGACAATGCCTCATTATATATCATGCAAACCTTACTCAAAGTAAATCATTATAGCCCTTGTCTTTTGCCGGGGTGTAATGTTGTACTGAATTTCATTATAACCCGCCGGGCAGTAATGTGATTCTCAGTTCTTATTGTTATGCATTTAAAGTCTAATTTCGTCAAAATCGAACTTATTCGAAAATCGAGCTGGCCACGCCACGGCAAGCCGAACGAAAAAAAATCAATACTTAAAACAAAAGCCGCGAGTATTTCAATACGGTGCAATCAGTATCAGACAAAACTGCAAAAGAAGATAGAATAAAACATTAAGAAAATGTCGAGTGACGGAAGTGATTTTCTAGTAGCCTTGGTTTTTATTGTCTCGCAAAAGGTGAGAAAAGTAGAGTATACTCCTCAGGGATAAAACTGATTTTGCCTTGGGCGCGCTTAAATCCTTCACTGCTCTCAGGACTCCATTTTAATTCCCTCGCTTCGCTCGGGAATCAACTCAAAACCCCTTCGCTACGCTCGGGAGTTAAATCTGGAGTCCTTCGTTACGCTCAGGATTCAATATCGCGCCCGTGACATAATACAGTGCTTTATCCCCTTGGTGTACAATCTACTATTACATTATGCAAACTTGCAGTAAAAAACATTTCACGTTAATTTGTTTACCGAAAGTTAAAAAAAAAAGAAAACTCAAAAGGTAGGTAATAACATTTTTAATTAAAATGATACATGTTGAAAGGCCTTTCTCATTGGCTTTCCCATTCGATGCGACCATAAAGAAAACTCCAGCTCAATTCATCGATATGTTATTTCATAAATGCAATAACGTATTTTACAAAAGAATCGTTTGAGCGATGAAAACAATACTAGACAATAGCCGCTTTTTCCAGAACTTTTGCAATAACTTGAACGTTTTCTTATAGTGCACGTAATGTGTCTCAAGCTTGCTCGCTCAGTATAACAGTTAATCTTCAAACAGGTCATCCAATTCATCGCTCGGTTACGAAATGGGATTCAAAAGACCCAGCAGAGAGCGTTAACGTGTCTGTTTTTGAATGGCACACTGTGTTCACTGGTTTCCATTGGATGTGTCAATTTCTGCTTTGCCGAAGTAAAGTCGATTGTAGCAACAGACCATGATTCCTTTGACCGGGAGCAGGATGCCTTAGAATGCGATTCTCATTGCGATAGTGATCACATAATCAAACTGATTGATAAAGTGGCATAGTGTAATTTTAGGCAAAAATGCAGTCCAGCTGTGGGTGGAACATTATAAGGCGCTGGAAACTTTGGACTGAGATGGAAGACTGAAAAA
This sequence comes from Eudonia truncicolella, assembly GCA_949315975.1. Classification (NCBI taxonomy): domain Eukaryota; kingdom Metazoa; phylum Arthropoda; class Insecta; order Lepidoptera; family Crambidae; genus Eudonia; species Eudonia truncicolella. The sequence goes on from OX438839.1 coordinate 9,795,448, forward strand.
AAACACTTTTATATAAACATATTCAATTCATTTATTCAGGTACATAGACCCACAAAAGAAATAATTTCAAATGTACCGCATGACATTTTTTGGATAATAAAAATAATGATAGAAGATTTTTTTTGGTCTTTCTTCGCAGTTTTTTTTTATTATTTCCATTTAAAACATAAGTTCCCTAATCTCTTCTTTAAGTCGGTATTGTCTATACGCTAAACTTATTTGATGGGACCATTTTGGTCGACCGCGAACCTCGGAACTTCGGAAAGTTATAATACCCCGCACAATCTGCCTACCTATGGGGAATTAGAAAGTTAAGTCCGCGGAAACAATCTTAATACTTGGTTTAAATTTTATGACGTTAAATTTACAAAGATCTGGAGTTATATTATAACAGAAGATATTTATAGAACTAATCATTTTGATTCATTTTAACAATGAATACTTCCTAAAACGATGAGATACGGTAAAGGTAAGTCATCATCATCATCATCAGCCTATAGGTACTAGTCCACTGCTGGACATAGGCCTCTCTAAGTGCACGCCACTGAGCCAGATCCCCAGCTATTCTCATTCAGCTCTTGCCAGCCACCTTGCGAAGATCATCGCTCCACCTGAAAGAGAATTATGGAGGTGAAACACAGAACCTTTTGCACATCTTTAAATATATATAATTTTATAACTTAAATAACTTTTCAATACATGTCAATGTCACTGAATTCCTACAAACGGGCGAACCGATTTTGAAGAATTTTTTGTGTGGGTATGAGTGGGTCTTTGTATGGTTTCGGTTCAAATAAGACCGGTAGTTGGCGCTAAAATATGGGTGTCCACTCAAGCGGACGAAGTTGCGAGCGGGCCACTATATAATATGACACAGATATGAAAACTGCTAACTATAATAAATGTATCTCCTCTCAATGATGTATTAATTTCATCAAAGACTGTGAATAGAAGTTCATCCATTTATTTTACTCAGGCTATAATTTTGGCTCTTCATATTTCCAGTTGGCAGTCTATTCGTGAAATACAGTCACTGGAATCAACGGCATGTAGGAGAGTCGCAGTGTAGGCATGTAGTAGAAGTGTGCATGTGTACGCTTTGAATGTGCAATAACTGCTGTGATAAATCTAAGCCAAGTTGTTTTCGGCCCATTTTTGGCAACGATTATGGGTTCCGAGTAAATTTTGCGGACGATAACTCCCTCGTTAGACGTAACTAGTGTATCTTAGATACGTACAGCTCAGAAAACGTTTTGTAACTAGTTTGTGTTTTCTTTATAAGATGAAATGAAAGAAAAATTGACAGTTGACTCCGTTCCACCTGATGTTAAGCAGACGCAGAGTCCAGATGCGATGATGATGATGAGGGCTTCCTCGTCGTGTCCGACGACAGCGACCTTCACTTGTTTTCTGGCGTGTATTCTGGTATGGCTGGAAAGGCCGAACTTTGTTTTAAGGACATGTCAAGTCATGTCATATTCAGCTCAGTAGAGCTAGATGCGTAGTCAGTTAGTGAAGCAGGATTGTGCTTTACAAACCGTGCTCACCATGCTGACTTGCAAGTTGCTTTTTTACACCTCGTTTAAAAGACGCTATTTTGTAGAAAGTTATATTTTTTTTTAATAAGACAAACGAGCAAGCGGGTCACCTGATGGAAAGTATTCACCGCCGCCCATGGACACCCGCAAAACCAAAGTAATCGCAGATGTGTTGCCGGCCTTGGGGAAGGAATTGGATCTAGTGATGAAGTCTTTTAAGGGTTTTAATAAAGACTCACCTTATTTTTGACGCCACACGACTGACTCAGTCTTTTAGTCCCCAACCTTTAGTCATAAGACTAACCGTTTTAGTCGAAGTATTTTAACGTAAAAGACTGAGCAGTTACTTAAACAGCTTAAAGGACTTAAGTGACTGGCGACTCACCGCCTGGGAATCTCGAGTCGTAATGCGTGTGTTGATGCAACTAGTGCTTTGCTTACGCCTGGAGAATAAGCATTCTCCCGGCAACAAAAGTATGAAAGTACCTTCACGTATGTCATTTTGTACTTTTTTCGTCGCTGTGTGCAGATTTACTAAGAGTTTTAAAATAATGTTTTACAAAAAAATAATTATATATAACACAGTACAAGAAAGTCAGACCATTTTAATATTTTTTGTGACTATAAGTAATTTCAACCTAAAGATTTTATAATTACAATTATCACGCTTTACTTAGCTTAAAGGATTGCAGTCGTTTAAGCTTTTTAGTCGTTTGAGGGCTGATTTTTTAATCGTCAGTTAAAATTTATTCATTGAATAATTTTGACATAATGACATATTCTCCTTAGAAAATATGTCAAAATAACAATATTATTCGTTGGATAAAATTTATCGGAGGATTGAAAAATCGGGCCTAAGTCGTTTTAGTCTAATAGTCTTATACACTAACCGACAGTCATATTAATAAAGACTAACAGCTACAGTCTCCATTTTAGAGCAAAGTCGTGTAAAAAGAGGCGAGTCTTATTATAAACGACGAAAGGACTCGAGTCTCTTTCATCACTAGTTGGATCTTGAGGAGGGAGTAGGAATTGGGAGGGGGGAGGGGTCAGAGATGGGCCTCCGGTACTTTCACTCACCGGACGAAACACAACAGCAACGAGTGCCATTGTTTCTCGCCGATATTCTGTGAGAGGGTGGTATTACGCCGGGCGGCCCATTTCGTGCTGCAACGCAGCGTGGCTCTACCACTCAGACAGTGTCACTCATTTAGCACCACTCAGGGGTCACGTGTAGGGTCTCAAGGGTAAACCTACGGACGCGAATAACTTATAAAATTTAGGGCACATCTTTCACATTTATCAATGTGCAATTATTGTGATAGCATAAAAGTATGTTCATATAGAAATCTTCTTGCTCGTGACTTGGCTGTTCTTAACTGAAGTGTTTATTGAAATCATTCTTACTTTGATAAAAAAGATTTGTTCACTTGGAAAACTCGATAGTGCAGTTGTTCTACTTTCAGGTCACGATCTTGCAAGTTATGCAACTCTCACAAAAGCGGGTCACTGAACGGGTGATCAATTTAAAAATATGTCGAGCCTTATGCCGTTGGACGCGTATGTCGCGTATGTATGCGTACGCGTATCTTACAGATAGCTCAGTCCTTCACCAGTCACATGTCAGCGCTTGGCTTGCGGCAGTGAGTTTTATACACTACCTGTTTGCAAAATCTCCGATGGATCCGGAAAGGCGGTGATCAATGCACGTTTTGTTAATACACAAGTTTTCAAAAAGACGTTAAAATACGCAAGAACATTGTTTTAAAACCAAATGAATGTTCTCTACCTCAGACAAATGTTTGTGCGTGTGTCACAGATGAACAAAAGAGAGTATTTTGTGTGATGAACGCTTTTGACTTACTTTACGCAGTGCTTTTGTTTGTTATAGTTTTTGTTAAATATACTACTCAAAACAAAATAAGGGCCACGAGATATTTTGTCTGTACCATGAAAATAATAAAACCAATATTAATTTTTTTGTCTCCATAACGAAAACTAATGTTGTTTTTACCATGTAGACCAATAAATTTATTCCAATAATAATGATTAAAAAGTTTATTTGCTTTTGAAAGAAAAAACACATTTAAGGTTAAAAATAAAAACAATGTAAAGTTACTGAAAACAAAAGAAAATACTCCATGCTCATCTTTTAGTAACGGGTATGCCCCCCTCGTTTCGTTACGCACTCCTGAAGCCTGGAGTGCATGCTCTCAATCAAATGCCTGACATTTTCCATTGGAATCTCTTCCCAGGCCCTTTTAACAGCGTTGATGAGTTGCTGTTGGTTGTGGATTTCCTGATCACCGTCTCTAACTCTTCGTTTCAACTGATCCCACATGTGCTCTATTGGATTTAAGTCCGGACTGTTCGCCGGCCACGGCAAGACTTGAATTTGAGACGCTTCCAGTACAAACCGAGTCGCTTGAGCCGTGCGTGCACGAGCATTGTCTTGCATCAAGATGAATCCAGGACCCGCTCGCTGGGCAAATGGGATCACATGTGGTCTGACGACTTCCTCAATATACCGCTGAGCAGTAACAGTACCCTCATTTAAAATAGCGAGCTCAGTTTTGCCGTGTAAGCTTATCCCGCCCCAAATCATTACATTTGGACCACCAAAACGATCGACTTCATGGATGCAGGCTTCTGAAAATCTCTCGCCGCGTCTTCTCCATACTCTAATACGCCGATCGTCGTTAAAAAATTTAACTTTGCATTCGTCTGTGAAGAGCACCATGCCCCATTGGTTTATGTCCCAGTTCAAATGTTGACGGGAAAATCTTAAACGATTTGCACGATGATTTCTGGTTAATGGAATACGGACAACTCGCCTTCTTGATGCCTGCTGGTCTTCATGCAATCGATTACGAATAGTTTGGTCACTGACACGAGTACCCGTTGTGAGCCGTAAACGATTTTGCAGCTTGCGGGCCGTCGTTGTGCGATCTCGGCGCGCACTTAATCGAATGTAACGATCCTCTTGAGCTGTTGTAATGCGAACTCTGCCCGAACCAGGTCTTCTTCTAACACTGCCGGTCTCTTGGAAACGATTCCATAGATTTTGAATAGCTCTTCGAGAAAATCCCAATTGCAAACCCACAGATCGCGGCGAATGACCTTCTTCAATCATTGTAACGGCTCTGGTTGCTGTCAGCGAGTCCATATGACGCCTGCGTGCTTGTGGCATATTGCAAAAGATGTTTCTGACTCGAGATATCAATGAACTCTGATAATTTCTTATAAACCAAGAAGCTAAGGAAAGCAAAACATCAAAGAAAATGGAATCAAAATTAACAAAAATAATTTTAAATCAAATTTTATTTAAAATTGTTGCCAGCATTAGATGAATACTACAATATTAAAAAGTTTAGGTATCAAAGAGTTTGTATACTCAATATTTTACTACTTTCAATATGTAAATGTTTAATAATTTACACCAAAATGAAAAAATACCTCGTGGCCCTTATTTTGTTTTGAGTAGTATATATACTCGTATATATCCCTCAAGACTTTTAATACCTACATATGGTACAGTTAGATCACTAGGAAAGTATAACAACATATCGAAATAAGTAAATGTGATCATTAGAATATGGAACTTCATACTCTCGCTCTCACAGGCGACAAGAGGGAAGCGAGCTATCGGAACGAGCAAACTTTGAACTAATTTAACTTTAAAATGTCTTTTTGCGAAGCTCCGTCGGAGAGTATTGACACAAATGTCTTTATTTGCGTAACAACATGTTTGCTTATCGTTAAGTGACTGGGAACTCTTTCATTGCCACGCAAATTCAATTTGTTGCAGCTAGTAGCGCTTATATAATATATATATTTATAGTAGCTTTTAATTAGATAATGTATTTACTTTTTTACCAAGTTTATGTTAGGCCGATTCGAACACGATTTGGATTGAAAGCCTTTTTTCATTTTTAGATTGATTAAAGTATTGGATGTTTTTTTACCGATTCCGGAAAAATTGTGATTGAGTGGTAAAACCACAGAGCTATGAGTACTCTTTAGGCATTTATTGTATGGGTATATAGACTTCCTGACACATAGACACAAGGTTTGAAAAAATGAAGGACGTCTTTTATGTAAATTGAATAATAAGGTATATTTTACTTTTTTATTTTCAAGTGCTAATTGCTGCACTGAAGCTAAATTAAATATTTATAAAATTTATAAAATACTCAATATTATAATATTATTATTAATATTATTATATTATAATATTTTATAAATTTTATAAATATATAATAAGGTATATTATTGTTTTTGCATAGAAATAACAATAACAATATATTTTAAATAAAAAAAAAATAACAAGCATAATGTAATATACTCTGACCGGCGCAGCCACTTTAACATGACTAGCCTCGAGAAGCGAAGGTGGATGAATGACTTGCGTACACTTCATAAAATTGCCAATGGATTATTGGATAGCGGCCTATTGGAGATGCTGTTGTTCAGGGTGCCGACTCGGTTTGTGCGCACTCTGCGGTTATTCTATGTACCCCCCTCTAGAAATAATGTGTCTCAAAACAATCCTATGCATAGAATGTGTGATTTTTTTTAAATGAAATCTGTTCGGATTGTGACCTTTTTGGCTGTGGTATCCATGCCTTCAAGGGATCACTAATGGCAATGCTACATACCATTTAAAACTTGTTTTGGTATTGTGTTTGCATATTTGTTTTTGAGCTTAGTAATTTTATTTTATTTTACTTAACTATATTTTATTTAACTTAGTTTTATGTTACCAAACTTTGTTTAACCTAATGTTAATTGCTTTTGTTATTTGGTTGGTTAAAGGTAAATGCTGAGCACTTTTTTAATTGGGCACAATATACCTTATTAACTGTACATAAATGTATTTTAGTATATTTCCTATCTGTTGTCTGTATTTAAGGCACAATTTGCCTTAAATAAAAAAATAAAATAAAATATTTATGGAAAGTGTTGAAAAATATTCCAAGACCGTGTTTTGAAAACGCATCCTCTGACATACCGGGTAAGATGCACTAGTGCACTACCAATCAGATTATCATTGGTTCTGACCCGTGCAAAATCAACACTATGTAAATAGTTTCTAAACCAAAGTAGCCGTTTCGCACGTATATATTTATAAAAAAAAGTTTTTTTTATATATTTACATTTTTTTTATTAAATAAAAAGAAAACAAATTAAAACTATAATATTGGTTACATATTAAGAATAAAACAAAGAATCTATCATTTACTTAACAACTAACACAATAACTACTTCATAAAAAAAAAAGTACACAAAAAGAGTAAACACCAAATTATTTAAATTAAATATAAAGTGTCATCTGTGATGTGTGACTACTTGTACCTTAACTTGTTTCTTTTGTTTCGCTATCGCGACCGGCCGGCGGGCGTTGGTCTCGAAGATTCATTCAAAGGTTAGTTGCGCGCAGGTCGCACTGCAGTGGCTTGGAGAGAGTACGTTCTACGTAATAGACTTTATATCGCCTCGTTTCCAAATCATTTATTTAAATAATTTAATCAAACATCTTCAGTATCGTAATATACTGTTTCTAAAAGTGTTTTCAATCCCAATTGGGTAAGTGTTGAACAGATTATTTGTGTTAGCTTGCAGCAGTAGTAGTAAACTAGTGACCTAGGTTTGATTTTATTATTTATATGCTTAGAATTATTATAGTTTGGTGGTTTTGTTTGTTAGTTTTCTAGTAGGTAACTGAAATGTAAATCATTGTTAAGAAACATTCTCTATAGAATGATTTCAGTTTTGTATTGATATTTAATTTTCTACCTTAAACAAAATAAAAATAATAAAGTTACGAAATAACGTTCCGTATCTTGTTACATTTTAACATATTGATTAATTAGTTGATTAGTGGTCATAATTAGTGTTTTGGTGTGTAAATTTCTTCTGCCTTTATTTTTATTCGAGCCACTACACCACTATTATCGGTCACTCCTTGTAGCCTTCTGCTTATCATGACCGGATAGCTTGATGAGGTGGGCGTTGCCTAATGCACACGATGGTGGATTCCAGGGTTTTAGGACTGGACTTTTACGGCTAGACTTTTGCGGCTGGACTTTTACAACTGGACTGTTGCGGCTGCTGTATGCCCCGATCGGGCGCGCCCATACTAACCAACCTACTTGTGGCCCACTACCATCCGTCGCCAACCTAGCTGGATTCCCGAGCACCGCAGACACAGGGAAGTGCCGGAAAGCTAAGCACAAATTAAGGGGATTCACCCCACGACCGTATTAATATATATCACTGTATTTTTTTTTATATATATACATTTTTTTATTCACTGTCTGCCTGTGTTTTATTTAAACGGCTGACCCATGACAATGGCCACCATGTCATAAATAAATTGTAATTTGTTCGCAACAAAGTTTGCTCATATTTAATAGTATATTCATATTTATAATTATTCCATTTGTAAGTCTAACCTAAGCGACAGAACCTATGGGTGCGTGGGCACTATAGTTTTGCTCTTTGACCAAACGAAAATTTTCAAACAAAGCTTAGTGCTCATTTAATAATGCATCAAGCTCTTCATTTCTGATAGATCTTATTACAGAGTGACAAAGTCGGAATTACGTAGAGTGTAGAGAAGTCTTGATTAGTTTATTAACTAAATGGTTTCCTATAGTCAGATGGATCTGCAGATTATGGGATGAGGTTGCCCAAACTGTTTGGTATAACAGATTAAATCAACTAACGTGCATTGAAATCGGTTCATCTGGACGAGGGCTTCAAACTTGTAAGATTATTTTTTATTTATTTGTCTTTATTTTTAAAACATACGAGGTAAAAATATACATAAAGCGGCAAGGGTAGCACGCTTCTAATAGTTTAGTTCCAACTCTTATAACTCCAAAGGCTGAATAAAGGTTACTGTACAGCGTGACCCAAGCCCAAATCAGTTTTTAAATGGCCAGTAACAAGATACTGCATTTCATCGGCAGCTGCGCGAAATCGCCATTTATACCGTTAGGTGCCGTAAAATTGCATTCGGTTCGTAACGTAGGGGCGGGTTACATCCGGCCTGCGCTGGCCAGTTACTGTTCATTATGGGTGCGAAACGTGTTTTAAATATCCTCGTACGCTGTAGAATTTCCATTTATTTTGTCCAGTTCATTAAGTCTTACTAATTTACGCAACGCATGAGTGATACCTGTCTGTAGTGTTTGTAATGTGGACCTTCTCTACTCCTCCTGTGGGGAGGCTACAACATAATAAAAAGCACTCCACAATTTACAAAACAAGGTATTTTATTAAAATAAAATAATAAAAAAATTAAACAATACTGTCGGTGATTTACAAGGTTACTGATTTAACTTCTTAAATATGTACATGATGAAATATCGCAATAACAATAAGGGGTCCTAAGGTCAGTTTGAAAAACATAAAAAAACAATAAAAAAATGAGGGGTAAATAAAAAGAGTTGGTTAGTAGGTAAGATAATGTTATGGATGGATCCTTGTTGTTAGCTCGTACGAAATACCTCTAATGGGTCTGGGGCCGAATGATATGGAATCTGTCGCTGAAGAGTCCGGACTGCATTACTTCGTCAGCCTAGTTTCTTCTATAATGGAACAAGCTCGTCCCTTTTTTCACCGGCTCCAGCTTCAGTGGCTTGGTGGAGACTGTGGCTCCGTCCAAGTGCCCTGAAGTGTAGTAGTTAAAGGATAGGGAAAGGGCTATTGAAGAATATACAAACCCTATGGGAGGCCATTTACTTTCGAAATGTAACAATTTATCTAAAGCAAGATCATAGAATTTGTAGTTTTTCTAATTAACTTTAAAATGCTGATTGCAGGATAATTATGTGCAAATTTATTAATGATGCTTCATATGAACTATGTAACTTAAGGGTTTTAGAATCAGTTAAATTGCAAAATAATGTAAATAAAGTCTTTTTAATGGTAAATATATGTTTATTAACAATTAATATGAGACTTTGATTGAGAAAATTAACCACAAACATCTTCGATTCCCGGGCCGCTCCGACCACGTGGCGGACAGGGTGTCAAACTCTTGTTACCACGGAGAGAATAGCAAATAACTGTAGTTTTTAATCATTAACTAAAGTTGAAAATTAAACGTCACTTATGATATTACGTTTCCGGGTGTCGACTTTCGAGTCCCACGCGTTTTACGCGTTCGAGTTTTGCCTCGGTGATTTCAAACATATTATTATATTGACTGCTCTTTTAGATAAAAATACTGTGGATTTCGACTCAGGCGGCGATCTCTAGTCTCCCCGATCGATTAAATTTATTATATCTTAATCGTCTTAGTCGGTTCCTACCCCTTTATCGTATTACGGTACTATCGGTTTTACAGTATACACCCGTCTCTATTGATCAGATATAATCGGCAACCACTGACACCTGTCACTGTCACCTGTTACCATTTATAGAGACTTCTTGGCGGGAAAGGGAGTTTCACCCGAGTTCTTGCCGTAATAACACGTGTTGTGAGACTCCATTTTAATTTCTATCTACCGTACTCTTACTACTAATAATAATAAAAATACTTGAAATTGGCTAAATGCTAAATGCGTAGCCATTAATTAAGATAACTAACTAACTTGGCGGGAAAGTGAAGAGTCATGCGGTTTTGTTTTATTTTCTAAAATTTGTGTTATGTCGAATATTAATGTGAAATAATGGTGGATGGTTAACCGTTAAGTGTTCGTGAGTGTGCACGGGTGTTGGCAAATGAAACAAAACAGTGCAACGTCACTTTTCAAATTCTTTCAAGAAGTCTGCGTGAGGACTTAGTAAAGCCCCACATCTTTACTGAGATACTCGAGGGGTTGGGGGGAGGGGGGGGGGGGGGGTAATATCATTTCTCACTTCCTATTTCTATTATCATTCATCATCATCAATTTTGTTTATTTATGTATTACATAAGAAGATAGAACGAACGAATAGGCTTGATGGATTTCATCCGGAGCCGTAAAACAATAAACAAAAAAAACCTTTTATTATTTGTTAACTTATGATATCTCTCGCAAAACAACATTAGGTACATGTTGCAAACGTTCGTATAGTTTTTTTAGAGAGAGTTTGATCAGTTTGAGTTTAAGTTTGAGTCATGTGAAACGAAGCACCGTCAGAGGTTTTCTAGTGGGAATGGCATCACGCACTAGTGCGTGTCCCAGCTCTCTACCTGATTCTCTGAGGGTTTCGGATCGGATCGGTCGTCCGAACTTTGCTACGGTAACCGCTTACCATCAGGCGGGCCGTAGGTAGGTACGCCTGATTGCCACTAAGGTATGAATAAAAAACTCTTTCTAGAAACTTTAATAGCGTTCATGATATTTCTTAAGAGCCACGCTTGTATCGGTGTAGCCTTTGTTTCATTCATCTCTGTCGGTAAGCCTATTATTTTACTTCTTTTTATGACACGACTTTTCTCATCTCCTATTTTTCATGATCATAAATATTAACATTTTATAATTGTGAGAAAATAAAGTTCTTAAACGTAAACGAAAATCGCTTTGAAATTTGTTTATAACGTCTTTGAATGCTACAACTCCAAAAACAGACGTTCAAAATATTATAAAATCGCGAACCCAAATTAAACGCCTCCAAAAGAAAAACAAATAGACTTTATAATAACACCGACTTACACACGCCTTTGCAACATAGTTTGCTGTATTCTGTATTCTATTGAAGGGTTATCTGTGTATGTGAGCTCCCATAGGAGTAGCTCACATACACAGATAACCCTTCAGAGGTTTCCGTCCGTTTATGTATTACGTTTCGGCCTTTTATGTAAATCGTAAGAGACAGTTGTAGAAGTATACAACCTACACATAACGCTTTACCATGAACTCGCCGGCAGCCGTAAGGTAGTGAATATAACATACATGTATACTCAATACCTAGGTTATAAAAGTGATATAAATTAACGATGAATGAAGTTATACAAATAATTGTATTATACACATGTTATACACTTAAGTTTTGAGAGGAAGTTATTTATGATGTTTTTACTTTAAGTTGTCCTTTTTTGCCATTGCACTTAACAAGGCAACTGTAGCTATATTTGCCACCAAATAAGATTAAAAAGCTATGATTAAAATTACAACGTATTGGGTACGAAACGTGTTCCGAAACCCATAAAATAAAGTCTTGGGACAAATAAAGAATAAGACAGAAATAAAATATAGAACGGACCATTTTCTTTCATGTGGAACGAAACAGGAATAATTCTCAGCACATTCGAGTTTACCAATAGACAATATTGTGAACAAATTGTATTCCTTTCGACAGTAAAAAAAGTTATATTACTACATGCTTTCTGGTATAATATGTACTCTAAAGCTAGTATATTATATACTCTGTAGCTGGTATATTATGTACACTGTTGCGGGTATAATATGTACTCTACAGCTGGTTTATTATGTACTCAATAGCTTTTATATTACTTACTCTATTTTCTCTATGTTAACTCCAAGCTTCGCAACACCTTTAAGAAAATTCTCCGAATCTTTACAGGGAATTCCCTTTAGTTCAATGTTATATAAGCGATTCCACGGAGTTCTTCAGCTGCTGCACGTCGTCTTTAATAGTTTTTATGTTTTTTTACGTCTTGTGCCAAACAGAAAAGTGCTACAATTTGCCTGAAAAGCTTTTTTAGTTCGGACATAATTGTCTAACTTTCAAGGCTCTGTACTATTGGCGATAGAGAATCTAACGAAGATGGTTTGAGGGTAGCGCCACCCTTACAGCCCAGACACTTCCAAATATTTTTCGTTTCGCCAAGTTTTTTGAACCCACTTTCGGTTATTACCGAAACTGCGCAACTAAAATCAAAGCAGCTATCGTGGTTCTAACCAGCCCGCCGAAATTATTCAACACTATTTACTTTTTACTCTGAAAGCACCCATTCAATGTCAACACCCAATTTCAAATATTCAAATATAATAGATAGCTCAATTGGAAGAGCACCTGACCCGGTATGTCAGAAGGGTGCAGGTTCAAATCCTGCTCGTGGAAATTTTTTCAACATTTTTGTTTTTGTAATTTGTTTTGCAACAAAATTTGCGTTAAAATTATATAAACAAAACAAAAAAACATTTACTTATTTCAGAGTATATAATAAATTAGCTATTGCGTAAATAATATACCAACTTCAGAGTATATAATATATTAGTTACTGAGTATGTAATATACTAGCTATGGAGTACTTACTATACCAGCTATAAAGTAAATTATATATTAACTTCATAGTATATAATATACTAGTTACAGAGTTAGATAACGCACTGTGCCGCTATTAGCACTCAAAAAAATTAAAAGAGCAGTGACAAAATTCAGCGCTTACGTCAGCCTTCTCGGTAGCATAGCGGTCAGTGTAGCCGCCCGAATTGTGGAAGACCCAGCTTAAATTCCTGGCTGGGTCGGGTGGGCGTTGAGTTTTTTCACTGTATTTTATAAATATTTAATTTAGTTTCAGTGCAGCAAGCACTTAAAATTAAAAGGTATAAATTTACAGAGTTTATAATATGCTAGCTATGGAGTACTTAATATACTAGCAACAGAGTATATAATATACCAGCAACAAAGAATATAATATGCCCGCTGTAGAGTACTTAAGATACCAGCTAAAGAGAACATATTATACTAGCCACAGAGTACATAATATACCAGCTATAAAGTACATAATATACGTGTTTAAGAGTGTTTAATATATATATATATATATATATATATAGCATATAATATACATATAGCTATTAAATATGACTACATAACATAATATATTATTATAATATACAAGCAAACAAGTACATAATATACTAGCTATTATATACCAACTATATAGTACTTAATATACTAGTTACAGAGAATATAATATAATAGCTATGAAGTACATAATATACCAGCAACAGAGTACATAATATGCCAGCTACAGATATATAATATACCAGCTGTAGAGTACACAATATACCAGCAACAGAGTAGATAATACACAAGCCACAGAGTACATAATATACCAGCTTCAGATTATATTGGTAATATTTATCATATATTTCTGAGAAAGCTAATAACCAACCTCAACATTACTCCTGCCTTAACTATGATTACACTTTTGACAGACAGAGTAGAAGCAGTCTTCCGGCAAGGGCGCGCTGTGATTTTTTGCATAGTTACTTCTGGAAGAACAGTGAATCCTGGACCAATCACTGACCGAAACAAATAAGCATCGAAGAAGTGGTCTAAAGAGTCTACGATTCGTTTCAACCTCACGATTTCAATTTGGTCCCGCCAAGTTTCAGTTAAATAAAGCTCTTGCGGCCGGCCGTGGCCTCGTCACTGCGGTCGCCATTACTCCCGAAACACACGAAACAGTGTTATTGAGCGTTGCGGCTACTATCTAGCCGGGCGCGTTCTTAAGCTTACAATGAATCATGCTAATAGTGCTATAACTACATTGTTACATACGTAATCCAATTTAATTTGTTATTTCTTAATAAATACTAGAGATAGCACTTTGCCCGCGACTTCGTACTATTAGATTTCGTATTTTTTCGTATGAATATCAATACTAAGTTTCCCAAATCAAAAATCAAGTTCGTCATTTTATAATTATTATAGAAACTGTTTCATTTGCATTCATTCCGCAAACCATCGCGTGGGGGGATACCCAAAACTCAGGATGGATCTCATCCAATAAGCTTGAGGGAGGCAAAATGGGGTCCAGAGACTCTTCCCAAAACACATAGCGATGACCAGTAATCTGGGGGTCCTCTCTCATTTTCCAACATGGCCTCTACCACGCTGGCCAGCGAGAAATCGGAGCCAACCACCGCCGTTAGGGTGCGACGTTGCTGCTCCCAAGGCGTGCATTCTGGCAGGTAATGCTGAGCAGTATCTTCCGCGGCGTTATAATAGTGGCTCTCTCTGAGCGAACTTTAATGCAGGTATATAAAAAAACATTCGTGTCCTGACAGCACCAGACGGAATGTTAACGCTCTATGTTTGCGCTTGGTCCATGAGTTAAGGACCGAGTGCACTGCGTCCAATCCTATACCTACTTAAATTTTTCCACATGTTTAAGTTTTACTTCACAAATCTGTGTATCAAAGCTTCTTTATTAACAATGTTTAATGTTTTTCATGTATACTTAACCGTTCGGTCAGCGTACGCCGATAAAGCAGTCAAGCAGCACTTTTTCTTCCGACTTGATTTACAAATATTGCGATTTATCAAAATATCGTATTGATGAGTATTCTTTATCAAAATAAAATTGTAGCCTATGTTACCCACAAGGTATTCTAGTAAGCAAGGTATTTTAAGTATAACATTCTATCTGTGAAAGAATTTTTGAAATTGGACCAGTAGTTCCAGAGATTAGCCCCGACATACAAACAAACAGACCAAGTCACAAACGTTACCTCTTTAATACGTAATCCAATTTAATTTGTTATTTCTATTTGAATACTTTTTTTTATTTCTTACGAAATTATAGTAAACGTGTTCGAAATGTACATTTTCTTAACTTCTAGTTAGCTATTTACATTTTTGTCTACTATAACACAACATAACTTATTCTAATACAATCACTTACGCTATTTATTTTTATTTCTTACATTGGCATTTTAACCACCTTTTTTATTTTATTTAATATGTAATTTCTAAACATTTTATTCTTGAGCAGAGCACTTACTATTACTAAAACTATCAACACTAATTCTTGCAAAATTATTAACACAAAACTTGCCCCTTATTTGCTGATCTTTTTGGGTTTTGAATGAAAAACGTATATCTAATAATACCAATAGCATACCTTAACAGTACCTACTTTTTGCCCGTTTGTCTGAGAATATTCCTCTGACAGACATTGTAGAAGCCGTCTTCCAGCAAAGGCGTGCTGAGATCTACCGCATACTTCTGGAAAAAGTATAAAGTAAGTACGATAAATAGTAGGTAGTAAAAGTAAGTAAAAATAAGTAAATAGAGTAGTGTTCGCGTAAACTTTAGAAAACAGTAAATAGCTTACATACAGAGGGTTTGCACTTCAGTGAGATAGCCCCACCGCAGGGCAAGAAGCCTCCGTCATTGAAATCAAGTAATCGATACAATTGATGGGTAAACAAATAAATGAAAGTCATTTTAAACGATATCAAAAGTGTTCTTTATTTTAGCATGTGGTATACATAATGCATTGCGATATAAAGCATTAACGTTTAGCAATGTAAATAGCAAGCAATGTGAAGAAAAGATGTGAGAAAACCTTAATTTCACACACATGCAAACAAAACAACCTACTTATATGTTGTCATAACATAACTGTTATGACAACAGACAAAACAAAACAATAATAAGGAAACAGGAACAGAGAGCCATTTTAATTACGTTACACCCCGAGGCGGGTCTCAGACAACTATTTGTATTAAATCCAATAACTGTATCAACTGTGATCAACATAAGTAAATTGAAGCACAAAACGTACATAATAATGATAAAAGTTGTGTAAGGAACAGCACAATTGCTTCTCCGTGACTAACAAGATAAAACTTTTTCCACTTATTTGATTCAAAATACGCGACAATCTATTTTGAAGAAAATTGAAAATTTTTATAATTGCTTGGTTTTTCTGTCTTTTCAAATAGAACCGTTCATATTGCTGAGTTCCTGGTGCAAGTTTTGTTGGACATTCGATCTAATAAAAATATACTCGATAAAATAAAATCCTTACCCCCTTACAAATAAACAAAGAATAAGGAATAGTTCTAATAGTCCGAATAGTTATTCCGTGTTTTGTTCCTATCATGTAAACGTCATTTCAAATTAGAGTAAAAGAGACAAAACGCGGAATAAGTATTCGGACCTTATTCTTTGTTTATTTGTTAGGCCCTTATAGTATTATCGTAGAATCATCGAATAATAATCGCCCTTAGCAGTTTGTATGAGGGTGATACAATTACCTATTTCTGTAGAAAACCAATAAATTTATTTATTATATAGGCATACACAAGAGGTAACAATCAAATAAAAGTAGAAAACAGAAATTACAATAGATTTAAACTAGATCGAGACCCAAAAAACGTGTACACACAGCATTATATAAAATTTTTGACGCAAACATACCTACTTGTCACCACGACAGAATTAAAAATTAATAAAAACAGCAATCTACAGACTTAAATTAAAATTAAAGACTATTAAAACTATATAAATAAATCAAATTACAATAAATTAAGTTACAATCAATTTAATTTAATTGAATTCCAAAAACTTACAGTAAAACAGAACATTTTAATAACATAATAAGATTTATAAAATTTCAGACAGTATCTCTCTGACATTACGGTAAAACATAGCGAGGGTCGGCACAAAAATGTCCAGGTCGCCGCCAACCTGCGACAGCTTGTAAGTACGGCACATGCGTACAACGGGATTGTAAAAGGAGGTATTATTCCTATAGACTTGCAAGATAAAGGTCTGTTTAAATAAATTACTACTAATCTTCAGGTTAACTCACTAGAATAAAGAAACTTCTCAATTTATATATTTTCTTATTTAATGCAAGGTCCAAATGATTTTACCATTACAGAGATCGCACACTTTTGCCGATTCTGTGAAGTAACAATTTGTGTCTTTCCAAATAACGCATATAAACCCCTTTGGGATTACTACCAAGCTTACTACGCTTGTTTGATACATAAAAATATATTTGTAGCGTATGTGATAGGTAGATGTTTTCACATAAACCACAACACAAAGTAAAAATAAATAAAGAATTCTAAGACTGAATATGGTTATATATAATTTTACGCAAATATTGTTGCAAACAAATTAAAATTTGACAAATGACAGCCACGATACGATAGTTGGTAGTGCACCTGGCCCGCAATGTCATGGGGTGCTGGTTCGAAGCCCGCCCATGGATTTTTTTCAATACTTTGTCTTTTTTCAAAGAGGTACTTAAATTATTCGTAAATTATGTTGCGTACAACTACAATTTGCAAACAAATTAAAATTTGAGAAATGACAGCCACGATACGATAGTTGTAGTGCACCTGGCCCGCCATGTCATGGGGTGCTGGATCGAAGCCCGCCCATGGATTTTTTTCTATACTTTGTCTTTTTTCAAAGAGGTACTTAAATTATTCGTAAATTATGTTGCGTACCTACAATTCGGGAATAGTTAACACAAAAATCACAAGCCGCATTGGAACCCACACCCTCTGGCAATCCGAGTCAAGAGCACTACTTCTATAGCTAGCTCTGCCAAACCGCGCCTTTACGAGTGGTTAGATATAAGAAAATTAAAACCTTACCTGTGAATATAAATAAATAGAAAAGTAAAAAAATAAAATCTATTTATTTCAGGCTGTTGCCCAAAAACATTGTTAGTATACAAATGACTTAAAAAGCTATATTAGTAAATACAAATACTAAAAAAAGAAAACAAACAACAACACAAATTAATTTAGGTATTTGCCGGCCTCTGGGGCTAGGCCATCTATATAGGCCAGCTTGGCATTATTTCTGCAACCGCAGAGCTAATACTTTGTCAGCTCCCGGTAGTAACTTACGTTACGAGCAGTCACAGCGAGATCCAAGCTACAGGAGTAGACACGGCAATTAATACGAATATATATTGTTTTCTAAAGTTTACGCGAACACTACACATTGAAATGAAACAACTTTTGCGGATCTACTCGCGTTTATTTTACACATTAGTTTTAATTAATGTTTATCCTGACGTTTCGAACCCTTTGCAGGGTCCGTGGTCACAGGGAAAAGTTGTTTCATTTTAATACGAATATAATTATCAGAGTGCATACGATGTCTACTTGTTTATTTGCAAAAAGAAATATGATTGTAAGTTTCACAGCATGAGTTACAGATACTAACATCTTGACTGTCAAAGTCAAAATGGCCGCTATTATGACGCATCTGTCAAACCATTAACGGGTGATTTATTGCTTTAATGGCGCGTGTCATTACAATGAAGATATCGATGTTATATATAAAAATTATGTTTTGGATTTGTTGTTAACTAAGCTAACGGAATAAATATAAATGTACGTTTCATCTTGTAACATATTTTTTTATTCAAAGGTGTAAAGAAAGTGCAAAAAAAATGATAACAGAGTGTTGTGATGGTAAGAAGGTATTTAATTTTTGATACATCCGTTGTTCTCGAACCATATTAGCCCTAACTGTCCCATTCCTGGGCAAAGTTATAAGAATGACAATATTATAAGAATCGGTAAGCCCGTTCAGTCTGCTTTTTGAAACCGAAAATCTTAAACTATGATCAAAAAGGACAATTGAATTTTTAAAAATTCAATCAAAAATTGTATTAGGCCCACTTCAGAAAAAGTTAAATCATCGGACTTCATCGTGCAGCAATTGTTAAGATAATTTATTAAAAAAATATTTTATTAAAGTTCCGAATAGTTATTCAGTGTTTCGTCTTTTTTACTCTTAGGGGCTTATTAATAAACAAAGTGTAAGCTTGGAGTAGTAGTCCGTGTTTTGTCTCTTTTACTCTAATATGAAATGACGTTTACATGACGGGAACAAAACACGGAATAACTATTCCGACCTTATTCTCTGTTTATTTGTAAGACCCTTTGTGTTTACCATCAAGCCGAAAGTACGTTTGTTTCTCAGTGGAGTAAAGAATCTTCTCCAGTTCGTATCTTTTCACAATAACGCCAAATCCATAAAACCCCTTGCATTTCTATCCAGGAACATTTAATAGTCTGCGCGCTAACCCGACACAATTTATTTAGGACGATGAGCACCTTAAACCCTACGTTCGGTCTCCAAGGGATCACATTTTAACAAAATGCAGACAGAAGGTAGCAACAGGGAAAAACACTTATACCGTATTGTGCTACCTGATCACGTAGAAGGAAATCTGCCTGACCAATAATAAACCTTCACCCTTCCCGAATTCGCATTCAAGGGACCAAACCGTGTATTGCGAAACAGTGTTACACTGAAAACAGACTTAACGCAATTATGGGCATTAAACAAGAACCGTTTCGTACTTCGCCCGCTGTCTCAAAATTGTTTGAAAGAATTTGAAAGAATTATATTTTGTGTTTCGTGCGGATTGTTCGCGATTTATGTTCTCTCGGAGTATAAGTTAGTGCTCGTAGGAGCGGTGCGCTCGCCAACGCCCGCTCTCTCTTCGGAAATATGTTATGTAAATAAACGCGTTAACTTTTCGGTTTGCTTCGAGACGTAACTTTTGAACGGAATAAAACGATATTTTGTTACACAATTTCGGGATTCAACTTTCTTATCTAACAAGCCATGTAGGTTTTCAACATGATAACTGTTTGACAACTTTATGTATCAAGTTAATGTTCATTCAGAGCTTTCTTGATTTTTTACATATATTATGGTAACAAAAATCTTATTGTAACATTAATCATTAGTCTATAAACATTCCACTACTGTGCTAGACCACATGAACATCGCACATGGGGAGATCAGGCCTTCTAAAGCACGGTCGAGACCGATTTGGGACTTACCCATTGGAGACCCGGCGTTGCGTAAGTTGCTCAACTTGCCCTTTAGCAACCCGAACAACAAGCCTCACTTTACTCATTTTAACGATGAAGTATAAAAAATGTTTTTGTTTGTTTATATAATTTTAACGCAAATTTTGTAGCGAAACAAATTACAAAAACACAAATGTTGAAAAAATTTCCACGAGCAGGATTTGAACTTGCACCCTTCTGACATACCGGGTCAGGTGCTCTTCCAATTGAGCTATCGTGGTTCTAACCAGCCCGCCGAAATTATTCAACACTATTTACTTTTTACTTTGAAAGCCAAAGGCACCCATTCAATGTCAACAACTACTGGCATTATACCCGATCATAATATTTTTACAAATACTAAGATCAGTTAAGAAGTAGGCAAGCTATTTATAAAATGTTTTTGTTTGTTTATATAATTTTAACGCAAATTTTGTTGCGAAACGAGTTTTTGTTGCGAGGAAGTATATTTAAATACACTAATAAAACTACTACTTTATACACATTATTCTAGTCTTCGACATTGGTCGACATGTATATATTCATTCATACACCCTTCTTTTAGGAAAGCCTTTAAAACAAAGTTGTTTACTTTATTGCCTAGTACAAAAAAGCACAGAATGAGTCGTCTCATGATCCCAATTGTAAGACAGATATTTAGAGCAGGCTTTCCTGACATATCCCAGTTGGATGCCTATTCATCGTGGCGCGATAAATCACCGTTGCGCTCCGTACCGCGCCGCCGCGCCGCCTGCCCCGCCGCGCCGCGAACTCTTGAGGTAGCCGGCCTAATTCCACCTTGTCGATTGTACGCCTTTCAAGTATAAATGTAGGTTCAAAGGTTTGTGTGCTGGAATAATATTTGTAATTGTAACGTTCGGGTTATCCGCATGAAGCAATGTTTAAATGAGTTATGTGTTGTTCAAGGGTTGTGTTATTGTAAGCTAGCCGAAGTAGGCGAAGTGGTCAAGTACGGTTGAGGCGTTCGTCTCAAAAGTTATTGACACTACACAGCACCAGGTACCTTTAATCTGCTAAATTAATAATGTCTCAATAGTGTGTCAGTATTTTGGTTTTGGGATAAGACTATTGGTAATAGGCAGGCATGCCTTTTGTGAAATAGGCATTTAAGTCTGAATAAATTTCAAAAATCACGAGCAGTTACCAAAGCGGCACTTGTTTCATCTATACCAGGCGTATTCGTAGGCATTTTCAGTATATTCTTTATAAATACAACTTTATAGAAGTGAGAATGGAAAATAAAAGAACGTATTAGAAGCACCTCTTCAACACATAGTTATCCTGGCAGCGAAAGTGATCTATTAGTTCAATAAACAAACCGAAATCACTAGCTCCACACCAAAAAGGGTCATTCACCGAGTTTACTGTCTAACTGCGTCTAGTTAACAATATTATCTCGTACCAACATTTAACCGAACCTAACATTTACTTTCCAAACACCTATAATGAACGTTAATTCCCGCAGAGGTAAGATTTACACTGCAGGGGAAGGTGGGGTAGGACCCAGGTCTCCCTACACTACGATATATCAATGGGGTGATCCCAGTGGATTAAAGTGTGAGGTCACGTACCAGAAGTGTTTTTCGACAGACCCCGACGTTATCTTGCGCCAGGGGGAAAAGTTCGAACATCTGATCCCTGCAGTGGTATTATTTCAACAAATTCGCTTCGAGCGGGAAATTCAGAGTCCATTGTGTAAAGGAAAATGTAGATAAGCGATTATAGCCGATATTTACTTGAAGAGAAACAAATAAATGTTTTTGAGGGCGTCGTTTATTTCGATGGACCTCCTGAGGTTCTCGATATAATTCAAACATACTTTGCTCAAGGAAAATCTTCAGCTACATGTGTTATAATTTTCCTCTATCAGTGACTTACTAACGGCCTCTCGTATGTTAAGAAACTTGCCCTTGAGTTAAAAAAAACAAACAATCTCATTTTTCAAGTGACGTAAGGCTGTGACAAGGGACAGGAACAGGAAAGTAAACTGTTCTTTGAAATAAAACATATTTTTCTTGATAGTATTAACAAAATATGACAATTATTGGAAATAAAAGTGAAAAAATAATTATTCTTAAATTAAATAAAAAGTCTGAACATTTCTCACTTTTTTATCATTGAGCTCAGTATAGGCGAATATTATTAAATACCACACAGCCATGTTTCTGTTGAGCCTGCCACCTGTGTTAGTAAAGGACTGCCAATAAAGAAAAATGACGGCGTAGTTTTCCCGCTATAGTTTTCGCACCTACAGTGTAACTTTTAACAAGATAGGTATATAAAACTGATTGATAACCTTACTAGTTTCTTGTATTACTCCAACTGTAACTTGTGAGCTTGTTAGGCAGTAGTTTTCTTATAATAATGGACCTGATAACTCTTAAATAATGCCCGTCAACGTATTAAAAATACTGCAAAAAAAAAGTAAACTTACAAAAAAAAAAAATAATTAATCGACGTTTTTTGAGTATCCGATTATTCAGCACAGCCTATCAATACTGATACAGCGCATGCAACTGTGCCAAAATATATGATCATATCATAAAAACAGCAAAAATGTAAGTGATAAAATGAAATTTTATTCAAGTAAACTGACATAAAGGCTTTTAAACATTGTGTCTAACTGCCGTACTCAGTGACGTCAATTAAGTTTTAATGACAATTAAATGTCTTCCCTTCTCTATTTAGCATTATACATAAGAAAGTGACAGCAAGAGACTTAATTATCATTAAAACTTAATTGACGTCTCTGAGTGCGGCAGTTACACACATTTATAATAATCCCGTCATCAAAATCTCTAACGTCAGATTAAAAAGTATAAACTTCACGAGGCCTTAGAGGTGGTTAGTACTTATTAGTCAAATATTAATTAGCCGCAGTACCAATTAAATAATGCGAGCAATCAAACTGCCATGGCTCAAGCGGGGTAACGAGCGAGCTCATATGTATGAACACCCCCTGACATTAATGGACTGCTTAATTAATTAACTAAGTAGGTAATATGCCAAATCGACCTTAGCTTACTAACTTTATGGAAAAGTATTTAATAATACTTATTTAGCATTCTCAATTGCTATTATTTATGACCTAAATTTTGCTATAAATATTTTAGTACTAAAATAACAGACTCGGCCTTGATAGGTATATCAAGTGTATCGTTTTTCTTCCCATCTGTCATCCTGGTGGACAAAATGTGGTGACACATGAGAATATTCCGTCACAGTACCAATGTTGATTGTTTTTTCTTTTTTTCTTTTTTTTTTTGACAAAAATGTAAACTAACGATACTTAGGTACACATTATATAATATATAGGTTATAGGTTATAGGGTATATAGGTTATAGGTATAACTATGTTACTATGTCGTTATTGTTATTATCTATATCTAAATTGGCAATCACACTTAAAATATAATACTTGACTCGACAGCTGTTCCAACGAACCAACAAAGCAACGAAGATGTTGGTTTCTCTGACACTTTATAAGTCTTGTTATATATTAAACGCATGCCTTGATTGAGTTTGTTAACACTAGAACGCCCAAACTTTTGACACTACCTAGAACGCCTATAGGTGGTCAAAATGAAAATTATGTTTATCAATTATGTTTAATGATAATACTATGATTTATCTTTAAAATTGTAAGTGGGCCCTGAAAGTTATCACGGTCTTAAATGTGCCACAAGACGCACTCGGTTTTCTACTCCATTCGATTAGCAAGAATCATGGATACGTTGACACTCCTTATCATCTTGTACTAGTTACCAGCGTTTCTGTATGGATTTCAGATATTTTTAATAGGTTTGGTTATTTTAATATTTTTTTTTACTTTATCAAATAGATTTAAAAAAAAAAACAAAAATTTTAGACACTTTTTCGTTAAGCGCAGTCAAAACAAAGGAAATTAAACCGTAAGTCAAGGCAATAAGGCTGTTTAAAATGAGCATTGATGTTTAAATAAAGTTTAAAATGAGCAAATGAGCATGACACTAACGTTTTAAGTAGTTTCGTTTCGAAATTCAAAATTTTAAATAAATTACAGTCAGTAGTTACCTAATTGAGAAATCACCAAAATAAAACAAGTATTCGCAATAATGACTTTATTTCAAGACAGATTGACAACAGACTTGTAACCACGGCAATTGTAATTACAACAACAAAAAGTTGTTTAAGTTAATTATTTGTTTTTACTGTGCTGGCAACAAGCTTACTATTAAGAACTATTTACAAACTTACTACAAGAATTATTTTACAAACTTTTAAATAGCAATTCTCAATTTGGGAGATCATTTGGATTAAACGATACTTAAATAATTGAAAAGAATATGCACAATATCATCATCATCGTCATCACCAGCTCATTTTAGGTCCCACTGCTGGGGCACGGGACATAAACCTCCACGCGGGCCCAGTGCGGATTGTTAGTTGTTAATAGCTGCTAATTCAGCCGGAACCAACAGCTTTAAATGCCTTCCGAAGCACGGAGGAGCTCGAAATGATAAATTATTGGTAATCCGATGACCGGCCTTTGCGAAAGTTGCCTTAGCAATCGCAGACTGATATTTACGGCAGTAATTACTAGGTTGTCTAGCGTCGGTTAGCGCTAATATCAGACAAAGCCAAAAGACAAAAGATATAAATTATTCAACGCTTTAATACTGTCATAGCTATCACTAATTTGACAACATAAAAACTTTTTCATAAAACACTGTTTAGGACGCAATTATTCGCCTAGCACTTAACAAATCATCAATTTATCACATAAAATATTAAGCTCGAAGCGACGTTTTTCACATGCAACGGAAAAGTTTACCCACAAATTAACAGGTAAAAGTATGACCCACCAAACCACTAATTATGACTCACTTTAATAAGTTACGAATGTTACGTATGAAAATTAATTCTCATATTGAGTACAACCGTGTCTTGTGTCAGACGAAAAACAATTTACACAGTTGCGAATTCGTTCAACAAATCAACGGCGAAATGTCACTAAAAACAAAGGACATACTTAGAAATTTCTGTAAATATGTGTACTATGCCGGCGCCGGCAACTGCTGGTACGAGGACACATATCATGAAACTATCCCTTACAAACTGTATACAGCTATATCTTTCTCTATTTACACAATTATGATATTTCTCGAGAATTTAGCCGCCCTCTTCGGTGACTTTCCCGAATTGGAGAAAAACTCAGCGGCTATGTTCTTTGCTATCCACAACATCGTACTTACAAAAATGTTGCTATTGCTGTACCATAAGAAGTCGATAAGGAAATTAAATTATGAGATGGCAATGGTCGGAAAAGAGCACGAGGAGGGGTGGAACATGAAGCGGCAACGTTTGAAACTGTGGGGTGGTTTCATAGCGTACGTGATATCAGTATACTTGTCTCTGTCCGCGTACGGCATTGAGAGCGCTAGAAGAGTTATAATGGATGGTGAGTGAAGTATACTTAATATATGCCGAGCTTTTCAACTGTACGCAGAATGCCTAGCGCGAGTTACATTCAACGTTCGATCACTTTATCGAAAACTTGTACGGCGTGACGTCCCCTAGTGACAAACGAGGTAAGTTGCTTACAATTTGCTATACTAATTCTTGTTTTCGTTAACGTGATAGAATGGTGAAAACTCGCACTGGGCACCCAGTGCATAGAAAATGAAACACTATGCTCAATTTTACACGCAAAATGTAAAATCTGCCCGCATTTTGTAAAGCAACTAATTGCTTCCGAATATTTTCCAGCGATACTTGAAGTATTTAATATTTTAATACTTTGTAACAAGAACACAATATTGCACGTTGTATTGAAGCAACGGAACTTATTTGTTTTTTAATTGAATTTGTAAGTAAGTCGGTTAGTTGTTCAGTAGCGGCTTAAAATTAATATTGGAATGCCGATCTCTTCCAGCGGTTGTCTTGAACTAGCTTTGCGAGTATAGTATTTTATTTTATTTTATTAAGGAAACACACAGCTTTGTATCACACATTTATAAACAATTAAAAATATAATATAAAAATATAATATAATATAAAGTTCCCACTGCTAACTTGTACAGAAAAAATAAGAAAAAATCAAATACACCAAAACAAATACCTATATAATTTTAGCATCAAAATCAGGTTGAAAATATACATTTTAAATAAAAGTTAGGTTTCTCTTTGTTCTGCCATTTAGTTAGTATGGAAATATCGTAACTGTGACGGGCTATTCGGGCTAGAGTATTGTTTCTTCAATCTAACCCATACTTACTGGGTATTATGTATGTAACAGTGTGTATATGCAAAAAAAGTTTTAATTTTTTTTTTGTGTAACTTTCTCCTAGAAAATGAAAAATAGAAGAATATCTCTACAATCATTTCATCCTATTCTATAACGAATAAATGAAAATGGTCAAGTAAATAAATCAGACGTCATGAAATTTATTTTTAACCAGCGCATTGAAATCTTTGTAAAAAGATTTTCCGTTTTGCAATGTCGTTTAAATTCAGGGGAGTTTCACTTGAAATGACTTTAAAAGATGAAATGCCACCATACTGCTGTTGTAACGAATTTGAACGCGTGAACTAACTGATGGATTATTAAAAGAGTAGGCTACCTTTGATGGTTGTTAAAGAGGATAATAATATTTTCTTAAATACTGTCTCACTTTTAAGCGAAAGCCTCCATCATTGAAATCAAGTCATCGCTACAATTGATGGTATTGTTTGTTGTGCTTAATCACCACGCTTGCCCAATGCGAATTGGTAATCACAAACCCATGCTATGCATTGAAAATCCGTAACACACTTTGCCCGACCTAGGAATTGAACCCGGGATCTCCGGGTATCGGTCCGAGCTCTATGCCACTGGGCCACCGAGGCGTCTTCTATATTTTTTTTTATCGGAGTGATGGCAAATGACTCCGCTCTGTCCTGATGTTAAGAAGAATCAGAGTCCAGATGTGAAACGAGCTAGTGGACCAGGACTGTACCTCACAAGCCTTGCCAATACGCAAGTTGCTTGTTCACACCTCAATTCCATTTACAACTAGATTGAACATTTAGAAATTTGTCCATAGGTGCTCCGTTCTACACAGTCGTCACGTACCTACCTTTCTACAATGATGACTCCAACACGGCGTCATTCTTTCGCATTTTCTTCTACATCACCTGGTTGTATATGATGCTGCCCATGATGTCAGCGGACTGTATGCCAATCACCCATCTCATTGCTATGACGCATAAGTTTGTTACCTTACGCCAACATTTTAAAAGTATCAGGAAACAGTATGATAATGACATGACTTCAATGAACAAGAAACAAGCCTCGAAGAAACTTAAGAATGGCTTCTTGGAGGGTATTCGAATGCACCAAACGCTGATGCAGTAAGTTCATAGAGTTGTTATAACGTGCAAACTTTAGAAATTGTAAGAAAGTTCGCTGTTAATTGTCGAAGTTCCGTTGTGTGTTGAATTTGTTACCAACATTTATTTCAGATTTGATGTATCTACGGTCGGTTTGTAACACCGAAAAAACTTACCGTAAAATAGATTTTACCAGTGGTCGACACTTACCCTTTAACGGGCATAACATGTTTGTATATTTCATTGGTTTTCAATCTTATCTCAATGACATAAAGTTTAAAATGTGGTGGGAATATACATCCCACTGCCTGTTAAAGGGTTTAAGTCCAGTGTTCAACAAAGTTTTTGTAGCCATACCATAGATTTTCATTGAAATATTTGGGGATGGCAGCAAGGAAGCAGCCCCCTGACTATGAGCTCTTATAACAGTATTATTGCAGTTGTGAAAAAGGGACGCGAGTATATTCGCCGCTACACGCGTCTCGTTTTCACAACTACAGCCACCAGCTCGGTGTTACCCCCCAGGTGGTCAGTATATATTGTTGCCAAAGACTAAAATCAGTCGCTGACCCCTACTTTTAATGAGTAAAGACAAAAATGTCGGTCACTGGCTCCTGCCGAGCCTCAAATAATTAACCACTTTCTAATAAATAGATAAAAATTCGAGGAGGTAATTACACCTTTTTCATGGTCCTACGAGTAAAAACGTACCAATTCATATTAAAGCTTTCTATATGGAATCAGCAAAATGTACGGAGGATTTATAGGGGAGATATATTAATTCCTTAATTATTTAGCTTAGGGAATGAAATACACCGTGTTTTCGGTGTAATCATGTCACTACAAGTTTGTGAGAGTTCCGCTGTGGCAGTGTTGCTGCTGCTACGTTTGGCTGTAAGTAATCCAACTTTGTTAACATTCACTCGTTATCTTGTAAGTAGCTTGTAAGTGGGAACGGTATCATGCAAACTTTTTGTAGTGTTTGCGAGGAAGTTTGCTTTAACAAAACTGTAAGTAACCCGTTAAAAGGGACGATTGTGAGACAGTAGGTCGTATTTTAGTTTTCTTTGTAAAGAGGAAATTGATCAAGCTCGTTTGCGCGTTGTGTTCGAACACTTTAGATGATCTATTACGGCCACAGTTAATGCAATTGACATGGCTACCGATTAAGTAAATGCAGTGTACCTAGAAGGAAAATTCGTATGGAGTTAAAAGATTGATTCGAAAGCAGAAAGTATTAATAAATTATTATATGAATGCGATTACGCATAAAATAATCAAACATAACTGTTCTACTGTGAAGAACTCTCTCTTTTAAACACATACAATCTTGAAGGGTTTAATTTTTTTGTGTTTGTGTTGTTTTTTTTTATCCTAATGCAGTAATATTTAATCCGAATACAAACAAATAAATGATGACGTTAACATTTTTAAACTCTCGTTTTTGTTTGGTTGTCACTTTGATTACTTATCAACTATGTATAAGCTTAGAGGGCTTACAATAACTATCATGAGATGCTTTAAGAAAGCTAGGTATATGTATTGCTGAGGACACGTCACCTAGGCCCTTTCATATACAAATCGGCAAAATGATCTTGTGGTATTTAAAAAGGAATTTGACAGATTTCTACCTAAAGGATCTCTGAGTATCCAATTATTGTGTATAATCAACTCGATACTCAATCGTCTGTTGTCTTTGTTAACGTTAAACATTAAATTCACTTCGTTAGCCGTTATTAAAGCAATTCAACGGTAATTAAGCTTATTTGAAAAACGTTTTTTTTTCGGAATAATTTTTATTTAAGTAAATCCTTTACAGACATTGTAAGCGTACAAACAAGAAAGGGCTGAGCGCAGTGAAATTTAACCCATTGGTAGCCTTGGGTATATATATATGCCTTTCGAATATAACAATTTAAATTCATTCTTCATTAAATAAATAACATAAATGCCGATATCCGTGCCTTTCGAATATAATAATTTCAATTCATTCTTCATTAAATAAATAACAAAGATGCCGGTATCCGAGCGTGGAAATTCTCAGGGCATACTTTTAGCTCTTTCCTAGGTTTTAAACTTATTTATATACTTACTAAAAGAAATAATGTTCACGTTTGATCAAATTATTTTAACACCATTAATATTTAAGAAGCGCATAAAGATATTCTTCTGTCTATTTGAGTATGTCGTCATGTATGTATGATTATGTTGTACTTTTTAAAGTTAATGATGGTATGTAAGTGTATATTTAACAGGATCTAATTATATGGACGTATATTTTATCCTAAAAAGTATTGTGTGGTGCACACTTAACCTACCCTTACATGTAAATAGTGTTGCTAGAAGTTTCATCCTGAAATAACCCTGTTTCAGACGCAGTCGGGTAAAAAGCATCGCCTTTGTACACACGCCTGCACATCAAGCTACCACAAACTGTCAAATTTCCTCTATAGATTTTGAACTTTATACCTTACCTATATGTTTGAAAATTTATTAAAGAAATTTGACAGTTCTGGATATGTTGATGTGATGGCGTTTGTACTTGTTTTTTTTTTTCCACGTTTTGTTTATTTTATTTGTTTGTTTAAACATTAACAAAGAAACAAATGAGAATGCTGAATTTTGCAACGATAAGTTAAAGCCACCAAAGAGTACGCACTGCCAAAGAGTATGTTTACGATTGGCAGACACAATGAAACATTAATGTACAACCTATTAATTTCATGCACACATTAAATCTCAGTCAACTGATAGGCAAGTGTTGCTAACCGATATGCGTTTGGAAGTGCGTGCTCTTTCGTGGCTTTACCCTACATAATTTACTTGTAACATTTTCATTTGCAGTTGTCACCTCACCTGGATTTAACTAATGCCTTAATGACGTACACATTCGTGGGCTCTTTATTTTTATTGCTCGCCCTTAATCTTTGGAATGCCGGCGAGATCACGTATCAGGTGAAATATTTTAATTAAAATTCTACGTGAGATGTCCTTGTTTAATTGTAGAGGACCTTAGTACAGTGAGTGGTTCGCTTGGATGTGTTCTGTGGTAAGGTTTGTAAACGCTCAAGTATTAATTTGCTTCGAGAGGAGCCCAATGGCGCACTAGTAAGCGCGCCTTGGCGACGAATGGTAAAGTTAAGCAACTTTTGCAAAGGCTGGTAATTGGATGGGTGACCAAGAATTTATCATCTCGAGCTCCTCCGTGCTTTAGAAGACACATAAAATCGTTGGTCCTGGCTGCATTAGCAGACGTGAACCACCACCAATACGCACTGGGCCCGCGCGGCGATATATGATCTGTTCTCCTTATCCATCCATATGGAAGGCTCGCGCTTTCGTAGTGGGGACATAAAGTGATGAATTTGCTTAGTTATACAAGATACAGGAACTGGTTTTTATTGTTTTAAATTTCTCAACAAAGGTTTTCTATACAGGCCTCACTACTATCTAACGATATATTCAACTGTGGTTGGCACCTCAATGACAAGCAGAAAGATCCTCACGGTGATATACGGAAGCTGGTGCTGATCTCCTGCACACAAGCTCAAAAGCCTCTCATACTAAAAGCGTTTGGCATTCAGGATTTGTCATACTCCACCTTTGTATCCGTAAGTAACGAGGCACTTATAAAACTGTCATTGCAATTATTGCAGTAATCTAATCTCATCTAGTCATCATCTAGGGCATCTAGTTTTGATTGTCATTGTCTAAATTGTCTATGCATGGTGTCCGGGTCGTAACATTCCCTGGGATGTTCCCTGAAATATGGTTGAATGAAGCGACACGTCATGCTCGTGAATATGGATGCCACCCGTGCAGGCGGATCCGCTCTTTCTTACGCACAAGTTCTCACTTTACTTATTTTACTTTGTAATAAATGTGGTCCAGGTTGCCGTGTGACTTGCCGTCCCAACGTTCAAGCTTCATAAAACAGGTGGTTAATTCTTGCGTAAATTTATAACTTTTTATAATAAACTTCCACAAAATGTTGTTGAAATGCCCTTACATAAATGTAAAGCACATGACAAAAATGTATGGATAAAGTTGTACACACGCCTGCACATCAACCTACCACAAACTGTCAAATTTCCTCAATAGACTTTGAACTTTATGACTAAGTTATATGGTTGAAAATGTATTGAAGAAATTTGTCAGTTTTGAATAGGTTGAAGTCCAGGCGTCTGTACAAACACAGTATATAAATGTTATGAATGTGATGTATTTATTGTCTTTTTTTTTTATAAACTTGTAACATTACTGGAGAATTAAACAGCCCTTGCCGAGTTTCTTGCCGCTCATGTCATGGCTTGCTCGAGTCATGGCTTTGAATTGACGTTCAAAAAACACTTGTTAAACTTCATTTTAATTAAAATAAATTTTGATGTTGGATTTATTTTGAATTTTGAAGGTCCTGGCTTGGAATTAAATACAGCAATACGAGTAATTTCATGTTACTACTTCAGTTAGATTCGATAAAAATAAATTAAGAATATTTTGGTGGTTTTAACAACTCTTAGTCATGTCTTATCGGCAACTTTAGGTATTTTAGCCCCCTTCATTCCGATCACTGATAATGAAGCAAAGGATAAAAATAAGTTTTTCTAAGAGATATAAACTATCGCTCTCCTTCTATTTTGTAGATAATTTTTAAATGTTTACTAACGCTTTAAAATATTTCAGGTTGCAAGAATGACGTATTCTGTATTTGCTGTATTCTATAAGAGAGAGAATTTTGAAAACGAATAATTTAAAGATTTGATAAATAAACGTTTTTAACAACTATTTAATATAGGGGTCCCCTTAAACCTCTTCATCCTCTTAAACACCCTTATCCTTTGGTCCCGAAAGAGTTAAAGAACCTTTCTTAACGGACGTCTTTTATTTTCGGCCAAATCCAAGTTTATGGGCTTTGCAGCTCCTGAGATTTAGTCATACTTTGCTTCAAGAAATTACTACAGACCAAAGTAAAACTTTCGACTACGTCGCTCTATGATTGAAACCTACCTAATAGATATCTGTCACTTTCCTTACTTTCTTAACAGACCCTAATTCCAAAGAAACAGGTCTTTATTCCTTATTGCCTTTAAAAATA
This sequence comes from Eudonia truncicolella, assembly GCA_949315975.1. Lineage (NCBI taxonomy): Eukaryota > Metazoa > Arthropoda > Insecta > Lepidoptera > Crambidae > Eudonia > Eudonia truncicolella. The sequence continues at coordinate 9,827,991 of OX438839.1, forward strand.
TACAGGAGGAGAAATTAAATCAAGGAATTCAATATCGTTTTTATTAACAAAGTTTGGGCGCACCTGCCGAGCGACGCTATCACCCACTCCTTGATGATCCCACTCGAAACTCTCCATTTCCATTTTAATTTCTAACGGACCGAGCTCAGCCAATAAACCTTTCGGTATTATTACTTGCCTGCGACTCATTATAGCTGCCAAATTATCACTCAATTTGTGACTTTTTTTAAAGAGCGGTGGAATCTAATTTCAAATTGGGGGTAGGGTGAGATGTTGACGTTGTCGTTTTGATTTCAACGCTTGATTTGAATTATCAAATATGGTCTGGAACAAAACGTTACTTTACAGTTTTTTTTTGTTTTTTTTTGACCGCTGTGACTGGTCGCACTGCGTATGACCACCCACCGTTAGAGGACGGTGTGTAGTCGCACCTAATGCGCCAAAGTCGAATTTGATTTTTTTTTTGTTTTTTTTTAATGTGCATTTTTATTTTTTTCTTGAATCTTACATTAGTGTTTAAGGTCTATTGTAGTTAATAACAGTATAAGGAGTTGTTCTGAAATAAATTCTTATAATTATTATACTTATCTATGTCACGTCAGAACTGGTGGTGTTAGTTTTATGGAAAAAGAGGGTTCTTTCTCCAAGACTGATATTGTCATTATGTGATATAAATGAGGAGATGATAATGACGAGGAGCTTGATGGCGCAGTGGTTAACGCGCCCAGTCTGCGATTGCTAAAGTTAAGAAACTTTCGCAAAGGCTGGTCATCGGATGGGCGACCAAAAACTTATCATCTCGAGCTCCTCCGTGCTTCGGAAGGACGTAAAGCCGTTGGTCCCGGCTGCATTGGCAGTCGTTAACCACCAATCCGCACTGGGCCCGCGTGGTGGTTTATGGCCCTTTCTCCCTATCCATTCATAGGGAAGGCTGGTGCCCCAGCAGGGGGGACATAAAATGAGCTGGTGATGATGATGATGTGTTGTAAAAACTCGAACTCCCATAGCAAATAAAGCGTCAGTGCGCACGTGTTTAAATTGATGTAGTGATACTTTTACCATATTTTGGTTAACCGATATTGCTAACGCAAAAGTAAGTTTTTCGGTCTTATCAAACTGTTTTACTAGTAAAAAGCTTATTTCGCCATCGTAATTGAAAAAACAGTGCAAATTAAAACTGAAATCGTAAGCCATAAAGTTGCGCTAGTGCAACCGGCTGTCAGTCTGTTTGCATAAGTGCAGTGTAGGCAGGTTAGCAAAACATGTTAAACAGTTGTGGCCCCAACTTTATGTTAATGAAAAACCATCACAAAGGTGGAACTACGGATAACTAACAAATAGACGTTACAGTTTTATGACGTCAAATTAACGTTAAACGGCTAGCGAAACGCTTTGGCCAAAAGTATTTCATGTATGTTCTGACTTTTTTGTATTCACGTGTATCATACTTTGTATCAGACTTTGAACTTTTAAAAATGGTAATTTATCACGCTGTATAAATTCGAAAGTCATAAATAATTTTCCAAATAAATCTTAACTAGGTAGATGGTAACAAATTTTGCATATTTTTTTGGCAGCACTTGCTATGCTTACAAAGCAACGTAAAGAGAAGGTAAGATTACACCATGGACTTACCATTATAATAATAATAAATTTTATTTATTCAGGTAAGTTACACCCATACAAATTTACAATAAAAAAAACGTATCACACTAACAAAATAAAATCAAAAAATAGAATAAAAAAACAAAATTACAAATTAAAATTAAATCAAAAAGTAAAATTAGCTTATAATATTATGGCGGGTGTGTGTGTACACACACACTGTGGATTGTGTGAAAAGCAAGAGAAACCGGTTCTTCGTACCCTTGTTCCACGAGTACGGTGTCTTGGTCCTAAACTAATGTGCATGTTTAGTGTATTCTGTAAATGTGTAGTGGCATTTAGAGGATCGGGTGGGGGGTTTATGCATACTATTTCAATAAAACTGTGCACAAAAAAATATCTTTCTGTTACGATTTTCAAATAGTTTTAGGCTCTGGTGTGAAATTGGGTTTTTCATACTTAAAGCATTTATGTTTTCATCCATTCCGATTATGCTCAGTTTTATAAGGATATCGCTAGAGATGTACTGGACTTCAGTTTCACTGTTTTCCTGCAAATATCGGTGAGCCAGTTCACTAAAAAAGGAAAAACAAATGAAACATGTTTTAAAGTATATAAAATGAATAACAAAAGCACAATTCCCTTTATAAATTCTACGCTTTCAGATTTATTTTACTTTAAAAATACCGTTAAAACAACCGTTTAATAAAATTGCTCTTGGTAATGGTGCTCGACGATCGAGAACCATCATAATTATATTGAGCGAGACGGTAGAATCTCACTCGAGCAAGACTTAATGACTACACAATAGGGTTTTTTGTCATGGTACAGACAAAAAAAAATAACTCGGTTTTTTTCAAACATAACAGCCTAAATGGTGGGTAAATGGCCAAATTCAAGTCCGCACAAAAACTAACTTCATCAACAACTTTTCTGTATTAAAGTTGGTTAAAAAGAATCGCTAAGGGTAATATAATTATATGAATTTGGATAGTCGACCAATTCGAGAAAACTAACGTTAATGATTTTTAAAGGCCTGTTTCTAAATATGAATTTGGATAGCTTGTGATGTTGTTATATACTAACTAATTAATTTGTGCAATCTCTTATATCGACGAAAGTCTTATGTTGATGACTGATGTTAAGTAAAGAAATAATGACTAATAACTGATGTTGTTTATGTCTTCACTTAACGTGTAACAACGGTAAAATATGCTTATCAAAACAAACCCTATTCACTCTAGCCTTGAAGAGACTTAAGATATTAAGTACAGGGTACACATCAGCAGGTAGCAAGTTCAACTCCTCAGCTGTTATCTTTGTAATAGAGTCAGCAAATCGCTTTGTGCGGTCGGTGGTTAGAATATCCACAACGTAACCGCTCGGCCACAAGTCGGGACGACCAGCGACGCATCTAGCGAATTCTCTCTCCATTGCGCGGTCGAAACGCTCACCGCACTGCGGTTAATTGGCATCACACGCCATGTATTAGGAATTCGCTAGTCGCGTAGACCGGTCGCCCCGGCTCGTAGTAAAGCGGTAAGGGTAGTATGCAAACCTGCTTCTAGTGCCCCGATGAAAGGGGACAGCATGATAAAATTAATTTGTGCAATCTCCTCGGAAACCTATCCAAAAAAAATCGACAGACACTTACTTATACTGCGGCGAAGTTTGACAATATGGCGTACAATAAAAGAGATTAATAATAAATGTATTTCCATTAAACAATTTTGCAAAATATACAGCTTTACCTGACTGGTCTCCACAGCCCACGCTGGTCTGAGCCTGACCTGTGGGGGATAGCCTACGACTTTCATGAGTTAAATAGAAAAAGAAAATCATTTATTTAGTATCACAACAGCAACATAAAATAAAATCAATACAAAACATTTTTCTAAGGATACTGTAGGCACGAATACCTAAGTTACAAAATAACTAGTGATCGCCCATTGTCGGAATTCGACCGTAATTCACAAAATAAACAATATAATGTAACACATGTTATAAATACATTTTAACTTACACAATTTTTTTTAATAAAACATAATGGTAATACCGATCTGATCCGAACCCCTCGGAGAATCTAGTAGGGAAGGGGGCACGCTATAGTGCGTGATTTATTATTTCTTGTGGGGACGTCGCCAGCCGAACGGACGATCCACCCGCGCCATCTGCGTGCCACTTCATCCTTTTTCTCGTTCTCCCCTTTGAGAGAGTTAAGGTTCATCCAGCTTTCACGGCGCCCCGTCGAATCTTTTGGTCTCTTTGGTAAATCTTGCTATCTGTTCCACCTTCAGATCCTTCAGGTCTTCTATGTCTAGTGTGTCCCACCCCCAGAGCTCTCGCTTATCAGTGAGTACATAGGGCACTCAGCTAGTAGGTGGAGGCTGGTCTCCTGTTTCCATGCACTTCGGGCATATGGGGTCGGTTTTCACTCCTATCACTGTCAGATGTCTGTTCAGTCGACAGTGTCCTGTTATGATCTCTATGACTAGCCTCATATTCTCTCTGGAGAGTTCCATCAGTTTGCTAGTCTTTTTCTTGTCCATTCCCTTGATGAAGATCTTCGACTGTCTCATACCAGTCGAGGACCTCCATATTCGGTTGGTTTCTGCTGTGATACTATGGCTGATTACTCCCTTGGTGATATTGTGCGCTATTGGCAACCGGGGCTCCGGTCCCACCAAGCTTTCCTCTGCTCCCTTTTTGGCTAGTTCGTCGGCCTGTTCGTTTCCCGTGTTTCCCTCGTGCCCGGGGACCCATGCTACCGTCAGGTCCGCTCTCTCGGCCAGCCTTTTTAATGATTCCTTGCATTCTTTGACAATTGCTGATGTCGTCTCGGGCGTGATACCATTCCCTCTAGAAAATCTCTGACGGTGCTTCGTTTCACACGGCTTGATGAAACCTTTAAGTTTCTTGGCACCCCCAAAAAAGTCCGGTGACGCTAAAACTGCTGTCTGAGGCAACCAGCTCTCGACTCTACCAAAAGAAAAAAACATCCATGGCATTAGAAGTGCCAATAGACTGAGGCATTCAATACGTAGGAGCGTCTGCCTCTTGCCGCCGCAGCTAAATAATATAAAAAACGTAGAACACCATCTAGTTACATGGCCGCATTACGCAAACCGGTTTTCCTTTGCATGAATAATTGACGCGAAATTATTTTGATTTTCGACTTGCTCGTTTTCCGTCGGGAAACCGCTCCGAACTTGTTGTTTTTTTTCCTCAATGTCAAATTTGCATTGCTTAATTTGTACATGTTTTGGGACTGTACTGGAACTCATTACATTATAAAATTATTGATAATTATTGTTGAGGGTACCATTACCTCTTGCAATGTAGGTAGGTATATTCGTCATCTATTTACGGGAAATTGTTTTATATAGGCATATTATTTTTTTTATAATTTATTTTAGATTACATTAGCGTTGGCAATTATAAACTGATTGTTATGCTCTTTGTTATTTGACGAAATAAAGATTTTTTTCCTCAGATTATAGAACAAAAGGTTTTATCGGTAGAATAACCACTTCAGTTATATTCTTGTGAAATAAAATATGTTTGAGTACCCAACGATATACATAATATCTCCAATACTTTGATGATGAAGCGATATTAACTAAGTTGTGTTAAAATTTATTTGATAGTATTTTTAGGTTTCCGTAGTCAACAAGGAACCCTTATAGTTTCGCCATGTCCGTCTGTCTGTCTGTCTGTCTCCAGGCTAGCTCATAGACTCTTAGTACTATACTATAGTGCGGGGTGTCGTTGGATAGATATTTCAAAAATATTGCGGGTATGTGAAAACAGTTTTTTGATTGATGCATCCGTTTGTAAACTATTAAGCTTTAAAGTGCAAAATTTTGTTAGAGTCGAGTGTGCCCCCCCCCCCCCCCCCCTGACAGTCAAATAATAATAATACACTACGGGTTTCCCGTGATGGCATGAATAAGTCCTGTAGATACCTAACATTCAAATATCAGACACATCTGCATGAGTAAACTCACAAAAATATCCTTTACAACTCTACTGTACGAACCTACAGAACACGTATACGCGTTAATTTAAAAATGTAATAAGACGCACTCCAGGTTTTCAAGGAAGCCCTTTGAAGCGCCATAATAAGCCTACAAGGGTGGCCTCGTAAATTTTCGAAGACAACAGAAATTTAATATTGCCCGTTAAAGATGTTACGCTGAAGTTCCGCAATAGATAGCCAAGTTCGACTCATTGGGACCTCCGTTCAGATAGAGGCTTTATTGAGTGCTACTTTTCCCCTAAATCAATATGTTTTGAGTGAACAATACCGCCCGCAAGGTTTCCGCCTTACAATATAACTTTCGGGCCTTATTACAGATCTTCGGTATAGGGTAGAGGTGTAACATTTTCAAACAAACTTCAACAGCGTGTGAAATATCTTTCGTAATTGAAAGCACAATAGAGGTATTTATAAAATAGAAGAATATGGTAAAGATAAAATTGTTGGCGTTTTACACAGACCAAATATGTTAACATCGGGCTGTGGGGTTTCACATATGTACGCAAGTGAATCCGGAGAAGGAAAACAGCCTTAGCCACATTTCTTGCGGTTACGTCTTGGTACACAGTTTTGGCCGCGCGGTAATGATTCGTCAAAGGTTCATATTGAATTAAATATTTTTTTAGCATCCATTTAGCATTAGGTAATTAGTTAGTTGCATTGCTGTAAACATTATTAGATGTCTTGTAATTGATATTTCCACATTAGCTCATGATCAAGCTCAAATAATATATTCAATCTCTATATAATACACAATTCTCGTGTCACAATGCTAGTTGCCATACTCCTCCGAAACGGCTTCATGGATTTTTATGAAATTTTATAATTATTTTGTATTTATATTGTAGTTCCATGTGACCACGCGCAACAGACATTGTCCAACTTATGGCCGGAGTCTTCATTGAGAAATACCAATTAAATAATTAGGAGAAACGTATACAAACTTAAATAGAAGCATGGACAAATATTTGTAGAGGTTTAGTCTGTCAACGTAGTTTTTAAAACCTATAAATAGAAGTTGTGCTTATAAAATCTGCTAGATACCATAAAAGCTGCTTGGCAATGTGTGTGTGCGTATTTTTAATAAAACTCCTAAGGATCTCAAATTATTGAACAACAATCTTTTTCAAAGGAAATTGTATGATTGGTTAGTTGAGAATACTTTTTATGACATAAATGAGTTTTTTTATTTGTTAAATAATGGTACATTTTATAAATTTAAATAAATTTATCTGACATACTGTAGATTAAGAGATTTTAATTTGATGGATTTTAATTTAATGGATTTTAATTATTGTAAGTATTACAGTATACTGTGATTATAAATGTATGTTTGCATGATATTATAAAATAAGCTTGATATGTGATTTATTTATATAACATCTTTATACCATCTCGAAGTTTATTATCTTATCGTATCTTATAGAAAAAAAATCAACATTTAATGTTGAAATTTTTTCTATAAGCACAACTTCTTTGCGAACTTTTGCAAACATAATCAGTAATTACATCTTTATGAGCTTTATGAGGCAATCCTTATTCTTAAGTCTATCACCCCTACGGCATAATCGTTGCAATAACAATGAAACTCCTACAACTCGTACAGCCATTAGCAAATCGACGATCGCTTAATGCCCACTGTGTGGTCACCCTTTGTCGTCTGATTTTATGTCATGGGATAAAATTTTCTGCTTGAATTTGCTAAAAGATCGTTGCTTCTATGTACGGCCAGTAGTAACAAATTCTTAATAGTTTAATTATATTCATTGAAATGAAACAACTTTTGTGGATCTACTCTCGTTTCTTTTACACATTACTTTTAAATAATATTTATCCTGACGTTTCAAACCCTTTGCAGGGTCCGTAGTCACAAGGAGACTGAGGTGTTGGTCGTCTCATAATTAGTTAGTAGCTCTCATTTAAATTTAATCAGGTGCGTTCCGTTTCACGCAGAATTATCTTACATTCTTTTGGTCTGGCAGTATTGTGTTGGGGCTAGGAATTCATATTTTGTATGATGGGAACGCATGCTGGTGGTAGATTCCAATCATCTTCTCTGTTGAAATTAGGATATTTTTTTTAATTTCAATAGTCTCGCGTATCATCTTAGGGATGAATCGTTGTTCTCTAGCGAGCATTTGTGGTTTATCAAATCTGATGTATTGGTTGGGCCCCTCTAGCGAATGTTCGCATACTGCAGACTTATTTTCGCACCTATGCTTGACGTCGGCTATATGTTCGTTAACGCGGGTAAGAGAGCGTAAGAGAGCCGACAGTCGCAGTCCAGTTTGTACACGCCTGCATCTTGAAGGGTCGTAAAAATTGGTTGATCTTCTTGATTTGAAGTAAATGTTGATTGAAGCTCGCTTTAAGATATGTCCAATCTTGTCAGTGACACCTTTCACAAATGGAAGTACAGCAGGTTGGCGCTCGACTGTGGTTGGTTTATTGCGTTTTCTGTGACGAAGCCGTGGTACTTTCAGTTTATTATCCTGTAGTACGTGCTTGACATGCTGAAGCTCAGCAGCCAGGTGTTGGGTGTCACAGATGCCGCGTGCTCTCTGAAACAAAGATTTCCCTACAGTAGCCAACTGTCTCGGATGGTGGGGAGAAAATTATATTAATTTTATACTAACTTATACTAAACTTATATCTGTCACATTTACTGAGTTAGAATAGTGAAAGGATGAAGTTGCACAAAAGATTCCAATGAATCGATCGAGTTGCTAGTGAGAGGAAAACATCGGCAAGCTATGATAAAATATTAATTTTAACTTTAAATCTCATATTAAATTGATTTACTAATATTACAAAATACGTAAATAATAGTGTAAATACCCGTACCTACATGTGCTCAGACAATAGGTACAGTCAGCAACAGATATAGCTGTTACTTTTGTATGATTTTATATTTACTCTACTAACTCTGACGCATTTATAATATTATCTACGTTTTTATTAATATTAATAAGCCTGTTTGATACTAATACGTTGTGACATGTAAACATTAAACCTCTTACAAATAAACAAAGAATAAGCTCCGAATAGTTATTCCGTGTTTTGTTCCCGTCATGAAAACGTCATTTCAAATTAGGGTAAAAGAGACAAAACACGGAATAACTTTTCGGACCTTATTCTTTGTTTATTTGTAAGGCCCTAAGTAATCAAAATACTAAAAATGAAACAATAATTTTAGTTGTTGTCAACATAACAACGTATAACTCCTCATTTTATCTCTTACTAATAGTTACGAAACTTCTAACCTATTTTATACATAAGTCTTAAAAAGTAATTTTTATATTACACGCAAAAATGCGAAGTTGCCTTAATCTATCAGTTGTACGTTGTAGGTTCCCAAAGGTCGACCACTACTATATCATGAATTCATGATGGCGGTGGTTTATTGGAGAGAGCCGATCTCATTTGTTAGGCCGCATGAGTTTATGCTCGCAGCATGTGACGTCACATTAGCGCAGGTTATTGAGGGTTTAATGGAGATCACCTCCCGCTCGTTAAGCGTCCTGCCGAGGGGGTATAAATTTGGTAGTAACGTCACGCGAGCATGCCTAATAATTTTAACTGAAAGATTTCAGATAATTCTCTACTTTGTTTTCTATTCAATTCAATTTTAAAATATGAGGTGTTAGATCTACATTTCTATCCTATCAACATACAGGTTTTTATAAAGAAGGGATTAAATCGTAAATAATATAAGCAATCACAAAATTTTAAGATTTATTAGCGGTCTAGGTATCATAATGGAAACAGAATACGCGAAAATCAAATAAATTTCACATCGGAAGTAGAAAAAGTGGGTAATCTATATGACAAATACGAAGGACCATTCGCTGGGATCGTGAGATATGTCTGTCATTAATTTAAAACAAAGTATACGGTCCTAAGGCGGCCAAAATGGATAGCGCTTTGATGAACGTCTTTTTGATAGATTGAAGATATTTCGAAATTGTTTTCGTCTCTATTGATATAGCAGATACGTGGCGCTTTGTTGGGACATAAGAGCGCGGAGATATTTCTTATTGGGCACTTACACAATACGTTGGATTGCCCCAATCGACAAATCCATTTCTTCTGTCGTTTATTTGGACTTTCTATAGAACTAAGGGAATTTTCCTTTCCCTTTTCCCATACAATTGTATCACTTTGTGTTCGTCAATTGTTTATGAATCTTATTTAAAACTTTATATCACTTGTGTACTTTGTATTATTCAAAACGACAAAATGTATATATTTACTACCTGTCTTTCTATCTCTTGTTGGTCTAAAGGTAAATAAAGACATACATTAAATTGATAGTGCTTAACATAAGTTAAGTTAAGTTAGATAATAATATCTCCATTTTAAAACACAATAGCTATACAATCTTCATTATAAAAGTTACTAAAAGTCAAATAGTCCACTCACCAGTTTACAAAACACTATTATCAACATTTAAAACAAAATAAAGTCTCATAAAGTTGGTTTCATTATTAATTGCAGTGAATTGTAAACAATTTGTTGAAGTTGTCTCAAAGACTATCAAGTTTTTCTGTCTACTAAGTGAAGTTTCTAAATCAAACAATTATACTTGAACAGTCATCTCTTCTTGACTAGCTAGACTCATCAACTAATTCTTTGTTCAAGTTGCTGTATTATCTTAAACTTATAACTTACTTATTAATGATTGAGTACGTACTACACAGAGGTTACTACACCACTAGGGCTGGGACTTGTTAATTTTGATGTGTCATCCATCACAATAGAAATATTGAATTAAAAATTGAATAACCCTGACCCGGTATGTCAGAAGGGTGCAGGTTCAAATCCTGCTCGTGGATATTTTTTCAACATTTGTGTTCGGTTCAAATCCTGCTCGTGGAAATTTTTTCAACATTTGTGTTTTGTAGTTAATAATTATGTGTTAGTAACTCTGCATACAATATCTAAATCGGACACACTTTGGATCTTTTCATTTTTACCACACATTTGTGTTACACGTTATATAGACAGATTGCTCGAATTGTGTAAAGTACACTACGCGCTTTGGTCAGCTTCTTCATAATCACACACAACAGAGAATGTAGCTCCATTGTCTGTACCGTTTCGAGAACAATTGTGACTGCCCTCGATACCTAAGTCAGCGTTAAGCCAATATTGTTTTGATTAAATTAAGTTTACCAATAAACTACTAGAAGATGCGCCGCGCATGTGACTGGAAGCCAGCACGCATCCTAGCATGCGGGAGAAGAACTTTGTGCTATTCAGCAACGAGCACGACGTTTTGGACGTACGTTAGTGTGCATGTTCAATGTATCTGGGGTGTTTAGTGGCATTCGAAAAAACGGAAAGGCGGTAACTGCACGCTGTACCGTATTAGGTCTCCTTTCATACATGTGGGATTGGAATATAACTTTGTTGCAGACTATTTTATATATAAGTGTCAATGGTATATGGATGAGAAAGGAATAAAAAAATAGACCTGCTTGTTTTACTGTATTTTGTTAATTTAATTCATTGTAAGACAAAGACTGAAGAAAGCAACACAGAAGTTGATAAATTACTTACATGAATGGTGTTATTTTCATCACACAAACTCCCACATAGATAGACAGATTAACAGCATTACGCCACGCGCTATGCTCAATATTACAACCGAATAGAATACAATTATAATATTTATTTGCAGAACGCGTTGTTCGCGAATCAGTGTGACTTCTTATTATATAGACAGGTTGCCCACGTCACACTTAATACTCCGTGCTAAGATTAGCAAACACACACTCGTGACACGTGGTTGAGACTGCCTTCAAACCCTACGTCAACGTAAAGCAAATTTAATTTGGCTTGCAATAAGGTTGCCAATAAACTACGAGACGTAGATGCGTATCTGGGTGGCGGCCAGCACGCGTTCTAGCATACGGTAGCAGTTCTTTGCACTCTTCAGCAACGAGCACGATGTTTTGGACTTACGCTAGTGTGCATGTTCAGTATATCTGGGGTGTTTAGTGGCATTTGAAGAATCGAGACGGTGGTAACTTTACGCTGTATTGTATCAATTACTCCTTTTATATTTAAACAGATTAGCATTATGACACGTTTATTTACAGAACGCGTTGTTCGCGAGTCAGTTTCTTTCTTCAGGTTATACTCCGAGCGTCGTATATTAGCAAACACACACTTGTGACACGTGGGTGAGACTGCCTTCAAATCCTACGTCAGCGTTAAGCCAATTTAATTTAGCTTGTAATAAGGTTGCCAATAAACTACTAGTAGTAGACGCGTATCTGGGTGGTAGCCAGCACGCGTCCTAGCATGCGGCAGCAGGTCGCGCGGCAAATTCGCCGGCCATAACGGCCAGCTTGGCGGTGGGCCAATGGCTACTGGGGCTACAATCAAATTATTGATTGGAACGGACAGTATGCGGAGCGGGGGATTAAAGTATTAGACGAATGATATGAAAACGGAGCTTGTTTGCTGCGGTTGCTGAAGCTGTGTGGTGGTCATCAATGGAAATAAATTGTCTCTAAGAAACTAAATGAAAAGATTAATCAAAAATCAAAAAGCTTTAACTAGAAATAGCTATATTTGACAATTGGGATGTGCTTTTACCTTATCTGGTGGTAAGAGATGTTCTGAAATGAGAAAAAATGTGTAAAAGAAATACGAATGAAATGCCATTCAAAGGAAAATAAATCTCATAATGTTAATCAATGTTTATGACAGTCAAAAACTGTACATTGAAACAGAATAAAGATTCTAAAACTAGAGATATAGTTCTGCCCCATATTGTACATGCACATGGAGCAAAAAAAAAGCAATAGTTGCAGTTTCAAAAATCTTTTCATAATATTCATATTCATTTCTACAAAGAACAGTCGTATTTAGTTTTGCATCCCAGGACGAGTATTTAATCTAGCTAGCTGGCATGGCGTGGACCGCGCAATGCCGAATGGCAGAAACTAATTGAAACCGGCCGAAAAAAGCAGCACACATTTTTGGTGGGGCACTTCCGACAATCACGTGGACATGGGATAACTTAATAGCATAGAGAGTTGCTTCTACTATTGGTTCTTTCATTCACTCTTTTGTAAAACTCAGCCACACTATCTCATAGATAATTTATATTTGTTAGTTTATTAATATGTTATGTGTCAGTGGTTAAATGGTGACTTCTCCAAAAGATGTTTTTTAGAAGAAAAATAAGTTTTAGATATGGTCGATTTCTTAAAATTACCACTTTATTAAACCACTTCAAATAAGAAAACTAAGGCATTTCTCAAAAATGTAAGCAAGTAAGGTTATTGTAGAGGACTTAAGAATAAATGTTATCTAAATACATTTCGTATTTTTGCCATATTTTTTACGTGACGTGTTCATGAATTAGATCTTCAACGCGCAGAACGTAAACACAGGTGTGTTGAAAGCCTAACAAAGTGCTTAAAAATAACATCAAAGTAATTAAACTAATATGTTTAGAAAACTCGAAACCCCACATTACAAAGTGATGTTAAATAATAATTTCATTTGTAGCTTTTTTAATAACTAAAAAAAGATCTTTGTTTCTCATAATACTGCAAGAATAATGATTCGCACAAGACTGGCGCCTTAACAAATGTAATTATTATTTAGACACATCCACATTATTATTAAGTAAGCTATCATTATTTAGTACCAAGTTGGCACAAAGGAATTGAAAACGACCGAAAAAAGCATCGCACATTTTTGGTGGGGCACCTACGACCAAGGGGAGTTGATTTTACTTTTGTTCCGTCAACTTACTATGAAAGAGTTAAAGCAATAAAAAAAATTGTTTTTCGATCGAAAATTACTTAAAGATCTTTATTATATTATTTATTTATTTATTCATTTGTTGTAACTCTCTTCTGATTATATGCGATTTCAAACTTTCCATAGTGAACTTTAGATCGCATAAAAGTTATAATAAAAAATTTGGCATAAGAATGATTTACTAAACATAACTTTTCTAAATATTAGTGAGTTTCCAGTATGTTTATTTGTTGTTCATTGATATTCTCTACAGAATGAAAGAGCTCATGATGTGTAAATTTGGTCACCCATCCGGTGACACGTCAATGCGAAAGTTGTTTAACATGAAAAACCGCTGAACACGCACACCACCGCGCCGCGCCGTCAAGCTCCATTAAGCAGGACAGACAAATGCTGCAACTTTTTCATTAATATCTGTAGAATAATTAGTTCACTAACTAGATCATCAGTTATGCTAATGAATGTTCAAAGTTAAACTTTGATGACGCCGGCATTAGTGGTTCGCAACATTCTAACTGAAACTATTTATTGCAATTATGCTGTGGATCAGGATAATGTGACATGATTCAAAATTTACATTCAATTAATACAATAATGAGTAGCTCTATGGCGCAGTGGTTAACGCGCCCGGTCTGCGAGTGCTGAGGTTAAGCAACTTTCGCAAAGGCCGGTCATCGGATGGGTGACCAACTATTTATCGTCTCGAGCTCCTCCGTGCTTTGGAAGGCACGTTAAGCCGTTGGTCCCGGCTGCATTAGCAGTCGTTAACAACCACCAATCCGCACTGAGCCCGCGTGGTGGTTAATAGCCCGTTCTCCCTATCCAACCATAGGGAAGGCTCGTGCCCCAGCAGTGGTTAATAAATGAACTGATGATGAGTCAATTAATACGCGCCAACAAACCGCATAGCTGAAGCTATACATCCGCGAATTAAGTAATTAGAAGTAATTAGGGTAGTGGCTCCAGCATGTGCCGAACACTAAATAGCCTATATACTGTCCCACCGCTGGCAAAGGGCCTCCATAATTGAAATCAAGTCATATCGCTACAATTTATTATATTGGCTTAACACGCTCGCCATACGGGTTGATTATCACAAACCCGGGTTATGCGTCGGATAAACCGAAGCACGCTTTGCCTGACCTAGAAATTGAACCCAGAACCTCAAGTTTACGGGCAGAACGCTTAGCCACAAGGCCAGCAAGCCGCGAATAAAATAAAAACAAACAATGTAGCGGTAAAAGCTTCCTACATTGGGTACTAGTTCAAAATACTCCGTGTTTCCTGCCATGAAAAATAAAAAAGGCGCAAACAAAAAAATTCACTTTGAAGTGAAAGTCAGCAAAGCGAGTTGATTACCTACTTTTACGGCATTTCAAAACACCCTCGTCACTTCTTCGCCGCTTTTTGTTGTATATTTACGAATGCAAACGATCGCGCCCGCGCCGGGCCCAACAATTACATGGACGGTAGAAGGGGAAACGAATTTATAAAAATTACACAGCTTTAGAATTAATTAATCTGAATTCTGAATACATGCTGATGCCCACATATTTGTTATGCTTAACATGTTCACACTTTTTAGCTTCCACGTTTCGTTATAGTTGCAATGTTAAACTCGGTTTAGGAATTTATGTTTTGGTATGTAATACAAAAATTAAAATATTAATAAAAGACATATCAGGTCCCGGATTCAATTGCCAGGTCGTGCAAAGTGTGTTTTAGATTGTTTGATGCATAGCCCGGGTTTATTATCACCAACTCGCATTAGGCAAGCGTAGTGATCTCAGATCATAAAAACAAGGGTCGTGATTAAGCCAATACCCCACAATTGTAGCGATGATTTGATTTAATGATGGAGGCTTTTGCCTTTGAGGTTATTTACTTTACTTAACACAACATTTTCACAGGAAACCCTGTTCTTACTTTTAAATATATCCAGTATTCGCCATTATATAGCCAGTAAGGAGACCTAAATAAATAACCAAAAATATATATATAGAAGCGACACACCTACTCTTTATTTTATATAGGACAATCACCACCTCATTACCAAATATTATCTAAACAAACTAAAAACAGAGGTGGACTAACAAAGGAAGTGTCGCATTCAGGTAAATTGTATCTACCTTGTCTTAAACGGAACCACAATAGAACAATACGAGCTTTTTGTAGAGTTGACTAACTATTACTGAATCTATAGTTTCGCGATGTAGATAGTTGAAATTAACCACATCTTTGGTCTTGTAGCTTCTGTCATTGGTGTGCCAATGCCAACCGCAAGTCAGAGTCTTGTGGTTAGACCATCAGTTTTAGACCCCGATGTCTTAAGTCTTTCCAACATGTTGCGGTCGGTTTAGATAAGTGGTAAGGTTTGTTCGTAGTCAACTTAGCTAGGTACTACTACTTAAATCTGTTGCCATGATTGTTCGCGCCAGAAACGCGACGTTCTCATTCATTAACTAAAAGATACGCCGCACAAGTCGACGGCGGCGCTAGTGTGTTGATTGGACCGCGCGTCCTTCACTCAGCTCCAAGGACGTGCGGTGTGCATTTTCGGCGCGCGCACTCTGTCTGCTATTAACAGCCGGTACGAATATACACGCGCGCGCGCACACGGGAAGCGACACACCCCGATTCAACCAAACCGCCATATTGGCATAGTGCGTGAACCGTGCTCTCCATCAGTTCCAGCAGTTCAAACCAGGACCGCCAGCGAGACACCACGACACCGCCCGACTCACCGTCCCACTTCATGTAAGTCCTTTCCTGAACTCCCACGTCGCTGTATCACCTGCCTTCCCGGCAGCCGATACAATGATAATATTTAAATTCACATCCACATGGTAAGTCTATCAATCTTTGTCATATCCTAAACATGTTTCACTGCTGGGCTCAGGTAAACCCCTTGAACAATAGCACATGAGGATATTTATACGGCCATAAACCACCGCACAAGCCCGGTTTTAAAGAGTGCCATCTAACGATAGCAACTAACCTACAACAATAGTCCAAGAAAACATGACAAACTCTGAAGCACGAAGGAGCCCGAGATATATAATTTAAAGTCATAGATCCGTTAGTGTTAAGGTGAATCCACAATAAGTTCTGTATAACTTCTGTCACATAACATGTTACAAAACAATAAGTATAGGTAAGCTTGTATTCTTGATACTTATCGTCCGTCCACATTAATAAAACATGCTACATAACTATGATATATAATTTGATTAAATTTGTCATACAGTCTGGAATCGCCTTTAGAAAACAATATCTGTAAGGTGTCCTGCAAGATGGAACGGATAGTCGCAAAGAGACCCCATAAAAATTTGTGCAGCTTGCCTACGTATTTTATATGATTAATAAAGATGCAAAAGTTACAATCACAATCACCGCACGGAACACTGAATACAAAAGGTATATTAAACCTTCAAAATATGTGGATATTAAGTTTACCCACTCCGGCCGCATGTGAAAGGAACTAGCTCTGCCAGGTTTATTGGTTGAACGGAGAAACGGCGAAAGCCTCCGCATATTTTGAGATTTAGCTCACACGGGGCTTTATGATCCAACCGCATATAAATTTACATTTTGTGTGCCCGTGTATTGTTTCTTTTAATACATCACTTGCCATTTCACAAACAGTTTTGTTTTTATTTATTAACGATTAACGACAACCAACCAAATAATCACTGAAGTAACAATTTCGTTAGTCACATTTATAAAGAGACAGGTTCATAGAGAAATCTTTGTTATAGGTTGCCACAACATGCGTTATAAGTATGCAACATTAATGATATCTAATCTTAGTCACCGCTGTGATCTAGGGGTAAAACCACCGTTCTCAGACCCTGGCCGGGTTTGATTTCTAGCGTAGGTGCATGATTATTGTAGTCGATTTGTTTGTGGCACAGCTTATTGATAGTTCGCTTGGCAGTCACCTATCCGTTTGTGTTAAATGTTTAAGTGCCAAATATATCATCTCATTACATACGTAGCCATAACACCTCAACACCTGTATGTGTGAATGAAAACGTCGATTGCGAAATGAGAGTCTGATTTTGAGCATGTAGAGCAATTAACATCAAAACGTTGAGAGGTCGCACTGAATGGTCGAGTTTCAAGTGCGTTTGTACCATATAGGCGGAATTACTATATTTAGTATATCTTAAGTTCAATGATTTTTGTTTTATCAAACAACATTTCAGTTTATCCTGAGATAAGTATAGCACTGCGTACTAAAACTGGAATAGACTCGGCGTTAATTTCAATTTGTAGTGTTCGCTTAAATTCTACAAAGCAATTTAGATGGATTAGTACAGAATAGTTGTTTGATGCATATATCCAGAGTGGAATGCGCAGTTAGCCAAAGTTATGCATGAAAATGTTTGTCTAGTATACGTCTAACGTGGATTTGTCTCTCTTGTCACATTAGGTTGTATACGTGATATTATTTATTTATGACTTTCCTAGCTTTGTTACAAATAAGGCGCTTTCTATGCAAATGAGCCACACATCTGATATAGATAGGTTTATAAGGAAACAGCAATAAGTGTGTTTTAGTAGTGGCATTATTGGAAACGCAAATATTGCGTGATGAGATGAACTTGGCACTCTCCTTGGCAATAACGATGACGACAAACATGAAGTTTGAAAATCGAATACTTATTCATATTCAATTGAGTCAATCACAATTAAGAATTCAAAACGAACTGTCGCCGTAAAATCTGGAACAACCCCATCCTAACCGTTTAAATGTGTTTTACATTTCACAACAATCTTCTCACCAATTGCGACGAGCGAATTTCCTCCCCAGATCCACTTCATCCCGGGTTCCTCCCAACTTTTCCATTAGGACTTTGGGCAGAACTTTCCACTTAAAATTCTACTTAATCGCGAGCAAAATATTCCTTCCCCGAAGTCCGCCGTGTATTATTTTATTATGCTGAAATTATTAACTTCTTTCCTCTTTATTTATACTCTTGTGTTTTCCGCACTTCTCTTCTGCTCTTTATATAATATTATGCGGATGCTACGTAAATAGTTTGGAATAGACAGTGCTCAAACTCCAAGTACCTAAACATCGCGATGCTATTAACATTAATAAATCTTCAAAATCGTTTAATTTAATTAGTCTCAAAATGTTTTTGTTTTGTTTATATAATTTTTTTGCGAAACAAATTACAAAAACACAAATGTTGAAAAAATATATTTGTAAAAATATTATGATCAGATGTTAATGACGGTAGTTATTGACATTAAATAGGCGCCTTTGGCTTTCAAAGTAAAAAAGTGAATAGTGTTGAAAAGTTTCGGCAGGCTGGTTAGAACCACGATAGCTCAACTGGAAGAGCACCTGACCCGGTATGTCAGAAGGATGCAGGTTCAAATCCTGCTCGTGGAATTTTATTCAACATTTGTGTTTTTGTAATTAATTAATCTCATTAATTTAAGGTTTAACACTATAAAATTATTGAAACATTTAAAAACATTACCAACTTTATAAACTTTTATTGACGATCCCCTTCTTAGTTATCAGATTAATATATTTTTAGCATAATTTTTTTAAGTCTCACTAATTTCAGCTTCACTTCGATAATATTAATGAAGCATAATATATAAAACAAAACTAACCTTAATAGCATTTATTGACTCCTCTTCCTAGTAGGTAATGAGCTTAATATAATTTAGCAAAATTGTATTCAACACAGAAGATAGTACGAGTGCCTAACTAACTTGAACATTAGCAACACGAGACAAAATACTCGTACAAAATTATAATTCAAACCATTACAGCTAGGAAATGCACAAGGGACTGGAAGTGATTATCTTCATGTTAATTATCGCGCAGGATTTAATGTCGAAGTATATCACTATTACGACATAGTTGTATACACGCAACATTTAATTAACCTACTTAATTTTAATGAACTAGCGATATTACGCATGCGTATAGCTACGGATTGTATAGTCAAGATAAATCTATTAACCACAAATTGATTTGATCCCTAAATTATTTAGATTTGATGTTGTAGGTATGGTTATGAAAGCGATCATATTGAATGTGGTAAGATTTTTTTATTAGGCTTCTTCATCATCATCATCGTCAGCCTATACTAGTCCACTGCTGGACTCTATGCCTCTCTTATTAGGCATATTAAGTAGGTAATCTAGATCCATTGCCATTAAATTAAAAATACAATATTTTTTTCTGCTAAGAGTGCAATCCGCTATCGAGAAGAGCACGGCGAAATATTCCATAAAAGCTCATTATAGAAAAAAAAGTGTGGCACGGTACATTCCTATTTAGTGTGAAGGAATTTCGATAAAATTATTAATTTCCATGATAAAAAAATCATGTTACCCCTGCACTGTAGAGAACACAATAGCCTATTTTGATAGTCCTATTAAAGTTTTTCATATAGCATGTGTATCAATTTCTAACCGAAAACGAAATATATTTCACTTACCGATAAAAGCTTGGTATGTATAAAGCGAGCTCAATGCAGCTTTTGTGCTTTGGTGCCTGTGAATGGTGAAGCAATAAAAGTGGTACTGTTTATTTATTTCAATCGAAACACGGCTCATTGGCAATATTGTAAACTAATTGAAAACAATTTGAGCACTGACCCTCAATTATTATATGCAAATACGGAAAATTTTATACTTGTGGAACACAATCATGATGCTAATAATCAACTATTTTAGGTATATTTTAAAACAAAATATCGAAAACAATTAACGTTAGTAATAGAATTCAACCAAGTAGTTATTAAAGCTTAGAATTATCGCAATTAGAGGAAATCACAGCATATAATAAAACCTTTTTGGTACAGTTTGCAATAACAAAAAAATACAACGAAAAGAGCAAGGACAGTTTATTGTTTCTGAGGCACGTTACACTCCGAAACAATAAACAAATAGAACCTATCTGTTTATAAATAAATATAGTTTTGTACTAACATAGGTATTTACTTTAAATAGAAAACATTTATTAGTGACACAAGGCAAATGACATTCCTACATTATTTTTTACAATAAGTAAGTGGCACTAAAATGTGCCCGCTTAGCATGATGTCAGGCCACCTACATTATAGCAAAAACTGACGCTGGTCTGCCGCGAACACCTTAGAGTGGGAGGGAGCGCAACCATACACAAAAACACAAAGCATGCACATTAAACAACATTACATTCTACACGAGACTTAGCTTTATTCATGACAATGGTGATTCGAACCCAGTAATGCCACGTTCGATCCGAGTTACCGATTCAGCAGTACCACAACCGTATTGTAGTGCAATCACACTTGGGAGCTGTTTGATAATCGTACGAGTGTTGCTCGGTACAAAATGTCTGCCTCTTGTTATTTACAGAAGATATTTTTCACTGCTCCCTCTCGCTGTTACTGAAAGCGTATACAGAAACGGCCCGTGGAAATGGTTCCTCACATTGCGAACAGGAGAAAAATAAACAACTCAGCAGTGTTTTGAACGATCCACAAACACCGACACCGAACTCAAACCTCGAAAATAAACTGGAACTTTAAAAATCTCACAATACGAGCATCCTCTATCTATTGTCGAAACGAAGTGGCAAATAAATCTCATGATTCGCCTTTGTTTATTTCTCGAAATGAAGTGGGAATTTATGAATCGCACAATGCTCCTTTCTCTGTTTCTCAAAATAAAGTGTAAATTTATAAATCTCGCAATTTCTTTTTATCTGTTGCTCAGCTACTCGTGACCCAGCGCCGCTCGCCGCCCATATATCAACCGGTCCGCTTTTAATCTCGCAAGCCCTATTTATTCACATTTATTCCAAAGATATTCTCCCACCGGAATTTCCCCCTTGAAATTGGTAACGTTTCCCGCGTTTAGCTGATTTGTACCGCTCTGTTATTGTGGTTTATTCCAAAAGAACAAAGGGGTGTAAAATATTTGCAGTGACAAAAGGCGGCGTTGACAAATTGTGGTCTTAGTCGAAACAACATCTTAAACGAAAAGAATAAGGTGCCGTTGATTCTTTAGTAAAGTTCAAGTGTCATCAATCGGTAACAAGTCTAGTAAAAAAATCAAGGTTCTACAACAACACTGCTTTTATTATTAGGTATTTTGGCATGACCACAAATACAACGAAAATCCCTGAAATCTGAAGCTAATAGTAAGTTGATACGGCTGTATAACGGCTTTGATGATTTAAGAAAAGAATAACTAAATTAAACCCTTCTTCCTTGCGGCACCTTACGCTGTTTGTGGTGAATATCCAAAATCAATTCCTCTTCTAATTTCTGTAGCATCTAAGTTGAAATTAGTCTCACACGTACATTTCGTTTACTTTGACAAAATTGACAAGTTATTGACTACCCTGTTACTTTGTACGTTCAAACAAATCAACGTCAGAATTTCTAAAAAGAAAATACAATCATTATACCGCTAGTAGCACCTTGGTGGTGGGTGATGCATAGAAAAGAACTCAACTACGTCTAAAGAATACGTAATTCTACCAAGCAAAGGGCAACTAGCGACAGACGCGATTATTATTCCACATAGGAGTCAAGTAGCTATATAAAAACAAAACAAAAAAGTTCCAATACAGTTTGACGAAACTCAATTTTCATTCAAACTGAATCCATACAGGATGGAAAAGCGTTCGTGAGCTGATTTTATAATTTATTCTCATAACAGTGAGGGTTACGATTCGTCAAGCCCACAGTAACAATAGTAAAGGGAAGCCGATTTTTCCAACATGATCGTGAACAAAGCGGAGATTTATCACGGTAGATGCCAGAACAGAAAAGATTCGAGCAACACCGTCCGTCGCGAACAACTGTTCCGATACCTTTAGATATGCGTCGGCTTTGAACGTTGCAGTTGTGCTACAAACACTTGAGATAATTAAAATTGAGATTTTTAATGCCTCTGTGGTCTAATGGTTCGATTTCCAGCGGGTGGTATATGCTTGTGTACTCGGTTTGGTTGGTGGAGGGGCTTGTTTGTCCACCTGGCTAGCTACTACTATCTTATCTAAATATTATGTCGTTATAACATCCATATTGTAGCATTGTTGAATGCCCCTCCACCAACCAAACCGAGTACACATTAATGCTACAATATGGATGTTATATTGACATAATATTTAGATAAGATAGTAGTAGCTAGCCAGGTGGACAAACAAGCCCCTCCTGTGTTCCGGCAGCTAGAGATACTATGATGTCAGTGCCTCAGTTATTGAAGATTCCGGGTGAATTCGGCCTATCTCTATCCTATCTCTATCCTATCCTATATTACTCCAAGAAAGTTGAACGCCTTCTTTTGAAATTCGGAACCAAAATAATATTTATTTACAGCTTTACGACGTCACGAAACGTCATTAAGTTTAAAAAAAATTGTACGAGTACATAACCTCATTAGAAGAATACATTTACAAGGAAAACAGTTCAGTAAGAATTTGATTAAGTCCAGAACGTTAGTGCACGGGTAGATGACGAATGACCACTTACGACCGTGCATTTTTCAAAACCACCTCACCTTGTGACGCGCTCTCAACTCAGTCGATACTTTACTTTAGTATGATCCTTATAAACTAACCCATAAGACCTAGTTTAGCTACGCTGCGGTATTGTTAGAAAAAACTGTGAACGCTATGAATGTCCCCATACGGGCACTCGTCCATATATGTCAAGTGATATGCTCACTAAAAACATGCGTACTTTGTCGCAAGTCGCTGACACAATGTGTAATAGAACACACTTTGCTGACATGAAAGGGGATGCATGTTCCATTAGAACCTCTAACGTATATTGCAAGTATTTAACTCGAAAAAGTATAGTAACGATTGAGCCCTTACTGAGTTTCTTGCCGGTACTTCTCAGTACAAGATCTCCCGCCCTGTGTAGACTTACGGACCGATGGCATAGCAATTGTAGCCTAAACTGATTAAATGGTTTTGTATTTTGGTATTTTAATTTGAATTTGGAATTTGGAAAACGCAGAAAAAGAATGTGAGTAGGCAATCTACGCATTTTCATACTCGTACTGAGTGTAACATAATATCTAGAGGAGTTGAAAGTAATAGTGGTGCATTCGAACGAATGTGAAAACTAAGCGGCTCTCGCAATGGTTGGTATAAAGATGACTAAACGTCTCTCCGTTTTGGAAAGTACGGTCCTGATTGTTGTTAGATGATAGTGATAATATGCATCGGACCGCGTAATGACTATATTTGTAGTTTGTTTTAAAAAATAAATAAAAAAGAAACAATCTTACAAAATTTTAAACTTTTGAATTTTTGCTATCGATAAAGTTTGAGTTGTGGTTTCCCTACGAGTTTGCTTAGGGTTGAATGTCAATACCACTGAAGAAAACCCACTCCTAACAAAACTAATAAAAGCCTTTAGGCTTACTGGAGAGCTTGTTACACTTCTATTTTTATAATATGTGAACACGACGATTATAAAAATCTTAGAAAAAATTCTTACAAATCTAACACTAATCAATTATATCCTTTCTTATTCCTATTCCTAGATCATATGTGTGGAATATTCTTTAATATTATATTGTAATGTATAATTTATTATTTTTTTATTTGGTTTTTGTTAATTATTTTGGTATTGTTAATTTTAATTTTAATTGTTTTTTGGACTGTTTTAGATGGATTATTAATTAATATTAACAGATTTTGCATACCGACGTTTCGGTAGAACACGCATGTACCTTACTAGTATATAACTTAAGAACATTGTATACCGTGTCTCTTATGCAAATAAATATATTTCTATTTCTATTTCATAGGAACAATAGTTTAAAGATAAAACAACAATCCGGTGTATAAGGACAAAGAACAAACACCATTAGATTTACAGAGAAATGTTAGTGAGAATATGAGGAAACATAAAAATCCCATTAAGATCGGCTTTCCATGGATCCGTGTATCAAATGATGAGTGTGTTTGCGGGAACACACGAGCCCACAATTTTTCCGCGCAATTAATTTTCACGAAGCATTTGATAATACCCGTGCTAAAGTAGTATTTATATTCGTGTCGAAGTCGTTTCTCTTGTTTCTTTCTGTTTGCTCCGTTGCTTGAAACGTTTATCACTGTATTATTTTGTTACAACCAAATAATATAGTGGTACTGACTCTACACTGAATTTAGCAGAGATATGAAAACGTATAAAAATAATACTTATTTAAAAAAAATCTAAATCCTACTAATATTATAAAAGCGAAAGTATATAAGTATGGATGGATTTTTGTTACTCTTTCACGTAAAAAGTACTGATTAGATTTTAATGAAACTTTCCTCATATACAGACCATGACCCAGACCAGGTATACCAGGATACTTTTTTTTTTGTTATAGTCTTCGCAAACGAAGTCGCGGGCAACAACTAGTATAATATAAACTTAATATCTTTCTCTCTGTTTGCTCCGGTTGAATGTTTACTGTATTTAGATGTAAGCTTGTAACATAAGGAAGAAATATAAAAAAAAAACACCTACATATATAGGTTTAATAGAAATAGTTAACTTCAGTCGAGACGTGAAAATATTTACCCAAAAGGTAAATACAATCTTAAAGGGGCATAAACATTACAACGTATTGTAAAAATGGCAAAGTATCAAAATAATTAATTTGATTATTCACTAAGTTTAAGTATTCTTTCGCTCTGTGTACAGGGAAGTCAACTTTGTTTTCGCTTCCAAGAAATAACCTTTGAAAACTGCTGTAGCGACGAGGAAATACCCACTCAGTCGTCATTTCCGGTCTACGAGAAAGACAAAGGTGTGCTGTATATTTCAAAATAAGCGTCCGATTTTGGTATACTGATTCCTCTCAATTATAATGAGAGAGTATGTGAGCACGAAATCAATTAAGTAGGTAGGTTTGTATTTTACGCTTCAATCAACTTCATTCATTTTTCAATAACTTTGTCGCAAAAAACACGCATTTACCCCTTTTAAAACAGCGTCCATTGTTTCGACCAAGTCACTGAAATAATATTTCAATGAATACAGATAAAGAATACCCTTATAATTTTCAGAATAAATACGTTTTTGTGCTGACCTCCGTCTGTTTAATGAATAAATAACTTAAACCAAGAAAATTTAAAAATAGGGTTTCGCAAATGATGCTTTATTGTTTAATTTAGAAGCTGTGAAGAGTTGACTGAAGTAAATACTTATTTTTAAGAAAAACTTACCTACGCAGATTTGATTTTGACGCCGCTGTAGCTGTTTTGACGAACGATCTGCGGAGTGCAAGTGATTGGTCGAGGCGGTATGGAGCAACGGTGAATCCTATGAAGTGCCAGGCCATAGTTATTGGTAGTCAACGTCAGCTGTGTAAACTAAATATCTCTGCTGTCTCACCTATCCCTTATAACGGTGTTGACATTCCTTTCTGCTCCTGCGTCAAAGACCTTGGTTTGCAAATTGACAGCACACTCAGTTGGTCTTCTCAAGTCACCGAAGTAAGCCGAAAAGTCACCGCTGCGCTACGTTCTCTCTACAGGCTTAAGAACTTCCTGCCTCACAAAACCAAAGTTTCGCTCGTACAAGCCCTTATTCTCCCAATTATTGATTATGCTGATGTTTGCTATCCCGATTTAAATAAGGACCTTCTTAATAAATTGAATCGTCTTCTCAATAACTCAATACGCTTTATTTTTGGTTTACGCAAATACGACCATATATCTTCCTATCGTCTTCAGCTTAAATGGCTGACCATCTCGCAACGTCGTAAGTCCAGAATTCTAAAAACTCTATTTTCTATTCTAAATTATCCTAATTCTCCTTCTTACTTAAAATATAGTTTCAGTTCCCTTAGCTCTACTCATGCCCCCCAACTTCGCTCATCAAATAATCACCTTCTCGCCACTCCTTTGTATCATTCAGGATTAGTTGCAAATTCCTTCACGGTTCAGGCCATTCAATTATGGAACGCTCTCCCCGAAAAAGTCAGACAAGCTCCAAGTAAAATGGTCTTTAAAACAATGGTGTATAAACTGTTTCTACAGGAATCAACACCCACGTAAGAGATTCCTATCATCATTCTTCTGTTATGTTTAAGTATGTCCGTGTAGTCTATTTTTAGTTATATTTTTTTATGGTATGTATACTATATTATTATCACTTAATTTAATAAACTTAACTTGTAATTTATGAAGTACTTATATGTTGCATTTACGTTCTTTGTCGCACCGCTTACCAATTTTTCTGCCTAGCCCTTAGGTCGACTGGTAGAGAATGCCATTTGGCATTAAGTCCGCCTTTTGTACTTTATTTTATTGTATTGTGCAATAATGATTAAATAAATAAATAAAATACTTCTTAAATAAGTTCTAATATTACATGGTCAAAGAAAATTATAATGAACCAGTGGTATACGTATCAGTTATATAACTTACGTAATTAAATGACATGGATTCACAAACATAAAAAATGACCATGGCGTTACATATTTATGAGTCACGGGAATACTTCTTGAAGAAAATATTTCAGAAAATACTGCCCACCCTCACACCTTAAAGGACATGGTTAAGTGAGCTTAGAAGCGCTTTCATTACTAATATTAGTAAATAATATTTTTTATATTAATATAAAAAATATGGTATACCATTAATAAAGAGGTAACGTTTGTGACTTTGTTTGTTTGTTTGTATGTCGGGAATAATCTCTGGAATCGCGATGGGATATGTGTGACAGTGAAGCGATGACTCCGGAGAGCAGCACGTGTACTCCTATGGAGTAAGGGAGAACGTGGGATAAGATCAAAGAGTTCTTCAGAGCACTCGCCGTGGTATAAGCGATAGAAGACGCTGAGTGACGCTATATCTCTTCGCAATTGCAGGGGTTCAAGAGTATTAGTGACCTCTGCATTGCCGATAATGCGTACAGCGCGACGCTGCAATCTGTCTAAGGCATCGAGAAGGTACTTTGCGGGACCGTTCCAGATGTGCGAGCAATACTCCACGCAAGACCGTACCTGTGTCTTGTACAAAAGACACAACTGGTCAGGCGTAAAGAATCGCCGCACTTTGTTCATGACACCGAGTTTTCGTGAGGCTGTTTTGATCACGGCTTCGATGTAGTCCTTTTGATTCAGATCGCAGCGTATCGTCACACCGAGCATGTTGATATTGTTCTGCAGGCTTAGAGATGTGCCTTGAAGAGTTCGAAGGGGAAGGAATGATGACTTTTTGGCCGTAAACGCACATACCTGTGTTTTCTTGGCATTGAACTCAACAAGATTATTGGAGCCCCAATTAGATATGAGGTCCAATACCCGATTCATATTATCATTGATATGCAGAAGAAACAGCGTGGGGGACAGAACGGAACCTTGAGGGACACCAGCGTTCACTAACATGAGCCGCGAAGCGCATCCATCAGACAGGACAAGGATTCTACGCTCATGCAGGAAGCCAGCGACTCAGTTGCAGAACTGAGCAGGCAGACCGTATGCCGGAAGCTTGGAGAGAAGAGCTTTGTGCCAGACCCGCCAAAAGAGCCTAAGAAGCCAGCCGAAGAGAGCGAGAGACGATAAAGGCGCGTTAACACGGGGGACAACTCCGCTGCACACATTTTTAGGACTATTGCTGGTATGCCATCAGGGCCTTTAGCTTTTCGAACATCGATTGACTGCAACTCCGCACGGACATCACACTGCCAGCTTTTAAAATCGGGCATTGTGTGGCCACAGTGAGAAATTGTAGGTGGCTGTGCATTGCAGTCATCGATTCGGGAGTTAGCCGCAAAGAGTTTGGCCAGGAGATTTTAAGTATAAATCCTTTTGCTTCGCAGTATGTTCGCCCTCTCTCTTCAACCTGTATATAAATTATCTCATAGCCGAGCTCAGCAGCATGCGTGTGGTATGCAGCGTGGATGGTGTTAGTATCAATAGCATCAGCTACGCTGACGACATGGCCCAACTGCGGAATCAATCCAGAAAATGTTGGGAGTTTGTGCTAGGTATGCTGCTTCTCACGGCCTTAGCTATAATGTTAAAAAGTGTGCGTTCATTGTTTTTAAGGCCGCAGGTAAAAGAGTAGAGAGTGTGCCCGAGGTAACCCTTAACGGTGCTATTATTGACAGGGTCTTCAGTTTTTAATATCTCGGCCACATTGTTACTGACGACCTTAAAGATAATGTAGATATTGAGAGGGAGCGTAGGGCTCTGGCGGTCAGAGGTAACATGCTGATCCGTAGATTCTCTCGATGTAGTGAAAAAGCAAAAATACACGAGGAATCTATGGGTAAGTTATGCTAAAAAGCCGCTAGATGCCCTACAGGTTCAATACAATAATATCTTCAGGATGATGTTGGGACTGCCCCGTTTCTGCAGTGCGTCGGGAATGTTTGCTGAATATAAAAACAGACGGTTTAGCGCAATCATCCGCAAAAAAACAGCATCTGCTGCAGCTGACCCGGCGGACTTCGTACCGCTGCGACAGTTTCCATGACAACAAACAAACAAATCATTTTGTATTGGAAAATTAAATTCTCATTTTTAGTATTTTCCGTTACTTATTATATTTATGTTTCTCACAGCTTAAACCTTCCCTGAACTACCACAAATATTTCAAAATCATAATTAGCCAAATCGGTCCAGCCATTCTCAAGTTTTAGCGAGACAATCAAACAGCAATTGATTTTTATATATATATATATATATAATAGATAGGTTAAGCCGATACCAATGAATTGTAGCAATGACTTTATTTTATTGATGGGGGCATTTGCTCAGCAGTGGGACAATATGTATATATGTATTTATGTTGTGGGATAATATATATACTCGTATACAGAAATGATAAAAATCTCTTTCATAACATTTATATATAAGTATAAGTACGTAACTTGATTTTTTTATACATATATTGTACACTTTTGATGCGAGGAGACGATGTATATTATTAACTTTACTTTTTAGTCTTACTTTATATATTTTTTATTTATTCCCGCTTTCTCGTACAATGCAACCCCGCCCTGCGTGTAAGGCGTTGTCGGTAGTGAAGTGTGACGGGCGCGGCGCTCCATCAATCTTTGGTAATTAGCCAGTGACGCTTCTCGGCTAGCGCTAATGACGCCGAAGTCGGTGCGATCACCGCTCCTCACTACATAAATTATAACCTGTATCCAAGGATCTTGAGTCGCGAGTTACGGCCACGTAATTGCGAACTGAGACTGGGTCTAAACGAAAAATAATCTAAAAGAAATTAAAGGAAAATATTAGTGAATATTGCATATAATGATGTTATAAATATATATAAAACTGCAGCGCCGAAACGAATCATCATCATCAGCCTTTCCAGCAGTAGGAAGTTGCCACTGCTTGGCTTAGGCTATTCCACCTTATTTAGTGCTCGGATTGTGGTCCCCCAGGGGTTTAGTGGGTATCCCCCTCCGTCTCACCCTCCCAGCCGGGATTTCTTCCTGGCAGCTGACTTGGGGCTTCTCTCTTTGTCAGTGGGTGTGGAAAGGCGGACGGGTGAGTCCCAAATAACCGGGTGCCTCTTCAAGGTCCGGTAGTCATAATGGCTTCCCCTGGGACAAAAAAAAGGCTATTCCACATTAACAATATTGCAACAGGATATATTGCCAGGACACATGGGTAAAGTGATATATTTACTCATAAGGCCAGATGCAGATGGCATCGCATCTTACGATAACAACTGGGTTTCACATCAACGGCTTAACGTGCCTTCCAAAGCACGGAAAAGCTCGAGACACTTTAATTTGGTCACCCATCCGGTGACGCAACATTGCGAATGTTGCCTAACTTGCAAGATAGTAACTCGAACGCGCAAGCTGCAAGTATTAAACATAACAACTTACACGATATAAACATCAGAATGGTACTATTTTAGAAGCATTCGAGGAAAGTTGAAAATACGCTCCGTACACGAATGTATTTCAGTTCTAACTAAATTAATATTTAACAAAGTTTACGGATGAACTTTAGAGTACGTCTGTATGTAGTGAAAACTGCTAGATGAATAGAATTTGACGCAACTAAAACCATCCCAAAGTACTGGAACAGACGTAGACGTGCTCGTATGCTACCTACCACATCAAACGTTCCTAATCTTGACTTTGTAAAGTTTACAAGATACATTTGGTATACATCATACCTACTTGCTATTTGATAATCTGTTTTAACATTTACAGTTCTCATAAGCTAAAGTAAGAACTTTCATTAAATATGGCGAATGTCTGTTTACATACACCTACATAGACAGATACGAGTATACAGTTTTTATAGATTTTTACGTAAGATATACCGGGGAACGGGGAGTGTAATTGAACCGCAGATATGATGTCAATACACAGATTTATTTTAGTACGTCTACCCTTATATATTAAATACAACATAAAATGTTTTTGTTTTGATTATATAATTTTAACGCAAATTTTTGTTGCGAAACAAATTACAAAAACACAATGTTGAAAAAATTTCCACGAGCAGGATTTGAACCTGCACCCTTCTGACATACCGGGTCAGGTGCTCTTCCAATTGAGCTATCGTGGTTCTACCCAGCCCGCCGAAATTATTCAACACTATTTACTTTGAAAGCCAAAGGCACCCATTCAATGGCAACAACTATCGTCATTAACACCCAGTTAAGAAGTAGGCAAGTTATTTATAAAATGTTTTTGTTTTGATCATATAATTTTAACGCAAATTTTTGTTGCGAAACAATGTTGACATTGAATGGGTGCCTTTGGCTTTCAAAGTAAAAAGTAAATAGTGTTGAATAATTTCGGCGGGCTGGTTAGAACCACGATAGCTCAATTGGAAGAGCACCTGACCCGGTATGTCAGAAGGGTGCAGGTTCAAATCCTGCTCGTGGAAATTTTTTCAACATTGTGTTTTTGTAAATACAACCTGTCTTATCTATATGTAATGTTTAATCTTACTTTAATTACTTTATTTACTACTTGAGACTACGTGAGTACGTGACGAACCGGCACATAAGACACTTTATAAAGATTGTACCTCGTATTACAAAAAGTCAGTCTTCAATATTATGTAACACTTAACAAGTCTAGCATATACCTTTCAATACCAATACCTTAAAAATTAGATTAATAAAAAGAAAATTTTAATTAATCGAATCGAATACATTCCAAGCGTTAATATATCTGATAAGATTGGAATTGGATATAAGAAATCATAGTTCGTTGTACGTTGATCGTTTTGGGGAATAATGACCGAATTATCACTTAGGGTGCGACCTTATCAAAACGAAACCATCCATCTTCATTAATCAGGGTGTCCCTATTAATGACTAGTATAATTAGATTAAACCTCTAGACGCACCTACTTGTATCAGTTCTCCAAGTCTTTATGTCTTTTCATTAAAGTTGAATCTCTTTTTATAGCGTTCATAAGATGTTAATCCGATTTGGAGATAGAAAGTCTTTTTAAATCTTTACTTCAGTAAATGTAACTTAATTTGCACATAAACCAGGATTACAAATTACATTTCTTGTAAAATTAAAGTATCTATAAAAGAAATCTCACTAGTTCAATCAACTGAACTGGTCAACTGAACTAGTCGGGAGCAGAGGGTTTATTTTATGACGATTTCTGAATTTAAATCAACATGGTTTATCGTTCTCTTTCACTTTATTTCGTGGTTTCTATGTCATTTGTTATTAAAGTTGTAACACAATTTTGAACGAAGTAAATAATTAACTGACTTTCTTTAAACGGTTCGGCTTCTGACCACGACAATTTAGTACAAATGAATTTAGTAACTATTACCATTAATAGATCAAACCCGTCATCTTTCTTGGCGATTTTATTTCAGTGGCATCCACAACTATCAATTCAATTCAATTCAATCATTTATTGCTCTCCATAAGTATATATGAGTTGCTACAATATTGGTTAGATATAACGTTATGGGCCCGGATTGGGCACGACAATATTTTTAGAGGAAACAGATATCTAATCTTATTCTACTGCCTATTTAATTCAAAATATGTATTTATTTATTTTTTTTAATTATTAATTAAATTATTAAAATTGATTTAAAAAAATATATATTCAAATTATAGTTATTATATTATTATAGTAACAATAATAATAAAGAGAGCAGATAATGTATTCGTATGTTTTTCTAAAATTTATTATTTTAATTCTCCGTAATTGTATTATGCTTTTCTAATAGGTAATGGTTTATGTTTGTTATTAAATTCTATCTCCCCGTCTATGTTTTTTATATGTTCTGGTAACTTATTGTATGTCTTTAGGTACAGCCATGGCTTGTGTGCTTGATGAATATAGTTTAAGTCGAGAGGTAGGTATAATTAGTTTGTTTTTATTTCGTAATGTGTATTTAGGGTTACTATCTATACGCTTTTTAAAAGTCTGGATATTTTCTTATAAATTTGCAAATTTCTATTATGTAGATACTAGGTAATGTAAGTATTTTATAATTAACTAACCACCGGGATATTTACTAGGAGGTTATCAACCCTGTGCAGGCAAACTAACCCCTGGGTCCATGATGAGAAATGAATGAGAGATGATCCTTATAATCTCTCATTCATTTGTCGTTGTGCAAAAAGTAGTTCGACTCTAGAGTTAACTCCCAAATGTCCTCTTTAGTAATTAATAGAATCAGGCGTTATTTTGCGGAAATCCATGGTACAAAAAAATGTAATTTAAAAAATACGTAGTGTTAATTCCGCTAACTCACTCGTTTATCAGCTTGGATGCAGCACGCATGCACTGCCCTCCCGCCCGCAAAAAGTATGCACATGCAGGAGAAACAATGGGTGCAAGCGAACGTGCACACCAACACCGATACCTGACACGTGTTTCGCCCCTACACGGGGCATCTTCAGGAGCTGTTGACTGGTCAGTCGGTGCCCAGCTCTCGACCTCGACCTATTAGAAAAGTTTATTCAGCAAAGTTCACCACTACTGCTTGGTTGGCTTGTAGACAAACAGCACTAAACTCTAGACTCCGCTTAATAACTCAACTGCTATAAATTTGGTGTATTTTACTTTTCTAATGGGTGTGGGTTGATCATGATATCTGCCCTTTAACTGGGAATCTATTTTTAGTCGTAACTTTATGTTTTCCTTATCCTTTTGAGCCAGTCAGACGTCATTTAGTCAAAGATATAATTCAATCATATAATTCATGACACCATCTATTTTTGGTTTTTCTTTTATTTATCTATCGAAATATATTTCAGTCAAATATATTTAATTTCTCGTCATTAAGATTAATCTTTATATCGAATGTTGATTGTCCTAAAGTAACTAAGAAATTAATTTACATAATTAATGTATTCCATTCCTTTTAATGTTATTTCGCATAAACATAAACATATTTGGGGGTTAAAGTTACTCGCGTCCGTAGGTTTACCCTTGAGACACGTGACCCCTGTGTGGTGCTAAATGAGTGACACTGTCTGAGTAGTAGAGCCACGCTGTGTTGCAGCACGAAATGGGCCGGCTCGCCCTGCGTAATACCACCCTCTCACAGAATATCGTCGTGAAACAATGGCACTCGTTGCTGTTGTGTTTCGTCCGGTGAGTGAAAGTACCGGAGGCCCATCTCTGACCCCTCTCCCCTCCCAATTCTTACTCCCTCCTCAAGAACCAACTCCTTCCTCAAGGCCGGCAACGCATCTGCGATTACTTTGGTTTTGCGGGTGTCCATGGGCGGCGGTGATTACTTTCCATCAGGTGACCCGCATGCTAGTATGCCTCCTTTAAACATAAAAAACAAACGTTACCTATATGTATATGGGATCTCAGACAATTTTGTATGTATACTGATCTCCAAACTACAAAAACACAAATGTTGGAAAAATTTCCACGAGCAGGATTTGAACCTGCACCCTTCTGACATACCGGGTTAGGTGCTCTCCCAATTGAGCTATCGTGGTTCAACCAGCCCACCGAAATTATTCAACATTCTTTTTACTTTGAAAGCCAAAGGCACCCATTCAATGTCAACAACTACTGTCATTAACACCCGATCATAATATTTTTACAAATACTAAAGATGAGTTAAGAAGTAGGCAAGCTATTTATAAAATGTTTTTGTTTTGTTTACATAATTTTAACGCAAATTTTGTTGCGAAACAAAATACAAAAACACAAATGTTGAAAAAATTTCCACGGGCAGGATTTGAACATTTGTGTTTTTGTAATTTGCGTTAAAATTATATAAACAAAACAAAAACATTTTGATCTCCAAACTTTATTATGAAGATGGCGGAAGATAAAATTAGGGGTTCTCATATAGCTATTAAGTAAATCAGGACTACGAAATCCCCAATTTGAGGATGCGAGTAAAGCGAAGAGCTATAGTCAGTCGGCTTTGCGCCAGCGAGTCTTCTGACAGAGCCCACGCAGAAATATGCAAACTTACGCACATTCATGCACATATTATTTATTTCATACGCTTGCACACATGCACGTATGCATGCTCACATGCTTGTGCATATGCTTGCATGCTTGCTTGCATGAAATATAAGAGTATTTAACCTAAACTTATGCTAATCCATTAGAGGTTTAGCAATATAGTTAAATTAAAATGAATATACAATTTTCATTTCATTTTCAAAAACTTGACATCTATGAAATAACGTAATCTTACAAATGCATAGCTTTGAAAATCAAAAAGCCCTAATTAAATAAGAAACTAATATGAAGCTTTTAATCTCCACTTTGCATTATCATTGTAAATATTAATTGTAACATCGCGTGAAATGTTGAATTCATTACTTTTAATAAGAGCCACAGTGCTGATGTCACATGTCGTCAACGAAATTCATATTTATTGTACGAGTAACGCTAACAGATAAATCCATTCTTCATTAATGAAACAACAATGTGCTTTGTTAAGTATAATCACATTGAATTACATTTTGCAGTTGCCGTAAAGTTATTTAATTACTAAATAATAAGGGGTACTTGTATTCATGAGAAGCATTCTCATGTTTAGTAGATACTGGCTGGTTCAGAGAAAGATATGTAGAATTAGAGTTAAATATTTAAAACATCGTCGTATTTCGATTGCGATATAAATGATATGAATCAGGATTAGCCCTAACTCTAGATTTAAGATAGCAGTACAAAGCTTAATGTAAAGAGCTCTTGAGTTTCTGCTGTCCATGCTTCAAAAGGGTAGCTAAGCCGTTGATCTTTTACCTTGGTGGTCGTTCAATTTGAATCCTTAGATATCAGGTAACGCAACGTGGGCCCTTTTATTGTTTTATTTTTTTTAGTTATTAGAACGGGGTTACTTTTAAATCAAGTAATATTGATCACAGCGTCTGTAAACAGCAAAGCAGTGGTTTTCTACACCTACCTTGTAGGTAAAGAGACGTATCAAACGCTAGGGACATCATTTTAGCAGCTACTTAAGGTTCCCGAACCGATCCGAACCCCTCGGAGAATCTAGTAGGGAACGGGGACACGCACAAGTGCGTGATGCAATTCTCTATAGGAAACCTTTGACGGTAATTCGTTTCACACGGCTTAGGCGCTGTGCCCACCTAAGCAACGTGACAGAAACGTGATTGTCTACTGGCATGTAGCATGACTCTGGCATGACATTCAATGAACCCACTACGGTGACATGCCAGAGATATGTCAGAGTAAAAAGGCATTCGAGACAATGTCGTCGTGTGATAATGATCAAGATGCTCTTGCTTATCTACAAATTTTTAATATACAAAACGGACAAAAACGCCTCTGGGTGCATCCCATGCATCCCATGTGGATAAAAAAAGTTAAAATCTGGTGGCACGTACGTTGTTAGCAAGTTGTTATGAAGGAATTAAATAGATACCCTGACAGGTTTTAGACATTTTATAGAATGAAGAAAGAAACTTATTTTATTATACTAGAAAAATAGAGACCTCATTCAGCTACGTAAACAGTGGACAAGATTTAGGTAACCAGTAAGCCCAGAAGAACGATTGCTTGTAACGTTAAGGTATTATAAGCTACTATAATCATATAGTCACGGTCTTTCTTGAATTATTAGAATAAACTTTATATTGAATTCTAAATCGTCCTTCATTTTAACTGACAAGTCACTTCAAGTTACGTGTTGCGCGTCACTTGATTGTGTCACTAGTAGCACGCTGAGTAGCATGTCAGATCGTGTCGTACTACGCCACGCGAATGGCGCTAGCCCATACATTTCATTTGAATGTTGATGCTAGTGGCAAGTTACATGCCAGATCACTTGTCAGATCAAGTGCCACGTTGCTTAGGTGGGCACAGCGCCTTAAAGAACCCTATAAAGTCCGGTGACGCTGCCGCCTGAGGCAATCAGCAAAATCTCTCCAAAAAAAGCTACTGAGGTTATTGACCTCAGGACCTCCAGAAATCGGGCCGAACGTTTTACTACATGTTATCCCCGCCCGATCCTCTAAATGCCACTACACATTTACAGAATACACTTAACATGCACACTAGTTTAGGCCCGAGACACCGTACTCGTAGAACAAGGGTACGAAGAACCGGTTCACACGCGCTCTACACATGTACAGACATGTACCTGGGCGCTTCTCTTCTCCACCACGGCCCGGTCAAACCGAGCCGAGGTCCGAGCCTTTAGAGACACCTCGGGTTGTTCCGCTCCCTGACCCGATCCGAACCCTTCGGAGAATCTAGTAGGGCACGGGGACGCGCACTAGTGTTCCCTCTAGAAAACCTCTGAAGCTGATTCGTTTCACACGGCTTGAGGGACCCTTTGCGTTCCTCGCCGCCCCCAAACAAGCCCGGTTAAGCTGAAAATGCCGTCTGAGGCAATCAGCAATCTCTCTCCAAAAAAAAAACCACATGTCATACACAATTCCCATGCTGGTCTGGGGCATGAAAATAATGTATCAGCTGCTTAACTTCCCGTGCGTGTCGTGAGAGCCGACTAAGGGACAAGGGTTCCAAGATACTCGCGCATCAGGCGATCGGCTAGCAATGTTACATATCCACCTCAGAACTCTTCTTTGTTTAAATGGCGTCGGGTCACTAATTAATGGCGAGTATACTCAAAATTGGTGTTTAGATACTCTGTCTACATCTTTTTGGGAAAAAGACGTAAGAGTATGTTTGAATTGTATGATTGTATGTGTGTATACAAAATTCGACGTTTAAATAGTTAACTACATTCACACACTGTGGGGATTAACGGGCGTCGATATTTTTTGTTTGTTAAGCGTTTCAGCCACAGCTGATACGGCGTGTATTCGCGTGTTCGCTGACAGATAGCAATCAGGGCAGCGCGTTTCTCTAATTAATGGCACAAAATCGCGTGGAAACGACCCATTTGTCTCGGGCCCCCGTCGGATGTTCACAGAAGAATTGTAAGCGATACAAATACCTTGAATGTCTTCAAACACTTACGTGGCCGTTGTTGCTTCCACTCGCGATCTGCAATTATAATAAACGAGATCTAGATTGTAAGTACGCTGTAATACTGTTTTATTTCGGTTGAGTTATGGGCCCCGGAACGCTCCGCGCGATGCCGGCCAGATAACTTTTGAAAAAGTCAGTGCAGGGTTTCTTGACGTCTCTCTGGTATAGCGGTTAGAATCACCAGTTTTTAACCTAAAGTTCGGGGTTCGATTTCCAGTGGAGGTTTAGATATTATTTATCTGTGCTCGGTTCTATTAGTGTTAGGGATAGTTTAAAGTCCGACTGGTTAGCTACCACTATATTATCTAAGTTTGTCGCCATAAGAAGTTATTGACAATTGTTGTTCTGACAAGAGGTAAGATAGCCAGTTCCTCAGTAGTTGAGGTTTGGTGAAGGTTTAAGTTCGTGGAGTAGTAGTTGTAGTTGTAGTTGTAGTGGTAGTTGTTGACATTGAATGGGCGCCTTTGGCTTTCAAAGTAAAAAGTAAATAGTGTTGAATAATTTCGGCGGGCTGGTTAGAACCACGATAGCTCAATTGGAAGAGCACCTAACCCGGTATGTCAGAAGGGTGCAGGTTCAAATCCTGCTCGTGGAAATTTTTTCAACATTGTGTTTTTGTAATTCGTGGAGTAGTTTAGGATTAGTGAAGTGTGCTACTTACTTGGGCCTTGCCGTTCCCTTACCATCAGGTGAGATGAAGGCCAAGCTCTTCATAGTAGTGGAATGAAAATAGTGACCTGGTTCTATTAATAGTAATTGTCAGCGATGTGCATAAAAAAGTCTAAAGATATGTAGAATCTGAAGCTCAAAAACAGAAAGATTTGATAATCTTCGTAAAAGGAGGCTAGAAGTAACTAATCTATGCAATTCCTGCGCATACTCTCCGAACTAATAAAAACCATAAATCACATTGAATGACATTATACTCTACGAGTATAATGCCATTCTATATACATAGTCTATGGGTAGATACGTTACCTTTATGTTTACAAAACAATCGCAAAAAATTATTCGAACTAATCCGTTTGAATTTCGAACACAAATTTTTTGTTCAACATTTGTAATATCATTGTATATTTGAAACAAAAGATTACTATTGAACAGCAAATCTGTTAAAGTAAGGCGCTGTGCCCACCTAAGCAACGTGACAGAAACTTGATTGTCCACTGGCATGTAGTTTGACTCTGGCATGACATTCAATGAACCCACTACGGTGACATGCCAGAGATATGTCAGAATAAAAAGGCATTCGAGACAATGTCGTCGTCTGATGAAGATCAAGATGCTCTTGCTAATCTATAAATTTTGAATATTCAATACGGACAAAGACGCTTCTGGGTGCATCCCATGTGGAAAAAAAAGTTAAAAACTCGTGGCACATACGTTGTTATAAAGGAATTAAATAAATCCCCTGATAAGTTTAAAACATTTTATAGAATGAAGAAAGAAACTTATTTATTATAATAAAAAAAAAACTTTATATTTAATTCTAAATCGTCCTTCATTTTAACTGACAAGTCACTTCAAGTTACGTGTTGCGCGTCACTTAATTGTGTCACTAGTAGCACGCTGAGTAGCATGTCAGATCGTGTCTACGGCGCCTAAGACGCTGTGCCCACCTAAGCAACGTGGCACGTGATCTGACAAGTGATCTAAAAAAAAAAATTTTTTTTTAAAGGAATTTCTAGTGACACAATCAAGTGACGCGCAACACGTAACTTGAAATGACTTATCAGTTAAAATTAATTACAATGTAGAATTCAAAACTTTTGAATTCTACATTATATACATACACATATTCTAATAATTCATACTAATAATTCATACATACATATATTCTAATAATTCAAGAACGACCGTGTCTATATTATGATTATAATAGCTTATATATACCTTAACGTTAAGCAATCGTTCTTCTGGGCTTACTGGTTCCCTAAATCTGGTCCACTGTTTACGTAGCTAAATGAGGTCTCTATTTTTCTAGTATAATAAAATAAGTTTCTTTCATCATTCTATAAAATGTTTTTAACCTAACGGGATATCTATTTAATTCCTTCATAACAACTTGCACAGTTTTTAACTTTTTATTCCACATGGGATGCATGGGATGCTCCCAGAAGCGTCTTTGTCCGTTTTGAATATTAAAAATTTGTAGATAAGCAAGAGCATCTTGATCTTCATCAGACGATATCATTGTCTCGAATGCCTTTTTACTGTGACATGTCAATGGCATGTCACCCTAGTGGGTTCATTGAATGTCATGCCAGAGTCATGCTACATGCCAGTGGACAATAATGTTTCTGTCACGTTGCTTAGGTGGGCACAACGCCTAAGAGTAATCAATGAAATGATAGTAGAAGCCCCACAGCCTATGTAGGCACTAGTAAAAATATTATAACTCTTTTTGTGAAAGCCATAAATATTTTTTATTATCATATAAAAATAGATAACCTCGTATCCATTTAGTAATAAAGCAGTCATTTTACGATCGTTTAACTCTATGTTTTGGGACGGAGAGGTTCGTAATTTAGCAATTTTTATTAAGAAATAAACATTAGGAATATACGCGTAGGTGGCATAGTAGGGATTCTTGACTTAGGCTTAACTTAGGGTAATATGCAGTGACATAGGGTGGCTAGTGCAAGTTTTATTTTAAATTTTATCAAGTTAACAAAAATAAAATTTTGTATGGTAAAGATTTAACATTCATCGTTTTTTTTTTCGAAAGGTGTTGAAAAAAAATCTTCTAGCTGGATTCAAACCCGCACGTTTTGACTTTTATCAAGGACTCGTTTCTCGCATGCCTAAGCTTAAGTATATTTTATGTTGTATATGTTACGCATACACAATTTTTTACAGGATGTTTTAAATATATTTTTCCCTACATTCCGTATAACACCCATATTGTTCTTTTTTGTAGATTAACTAATGAAAAATCGAGTATATTATTGAAGCAAGCCCGCATAGTTTACCAAAAGAATTATTCTATCAACCGTTACACAAAAGAAATGTATTTTTTATATTTTTTTATACACATAGTAGGCTATGGACCCCGCTCGAACTGATGTTCAGCAGATGTGATATTATTATTATGATGATATTTTTTATATCCATTCATTCATTTCATTCATTTATTGAATGCTTAGCCACAATGTATATAATCAGGTCTTAAATAAATAAACAGCATAATAGTATAGTCTAGCCAAACTCGATAAAGAATAAATGTAAACAAACCAAAATAGAACCAAAATTATAATGATATTACAAAAACACAAATGTTGTCTCCTATAAAAAAACTCCTATAAAAAATAAAACTGCCGCAAACGACTATACATCGCGACTTACAATATACGGACACTATCTACCGATGATCGACTTGTAGAACTTGAAACAGAACTATAACGTATAAAATGGCACATTATAGGTATGTGTAAGATTAGATGAAAAGGCGAAGAACTTGTTACTCTCAAATCTGGTCACAACTATATTACAAGAAGGGCAAGGTGGTGAAATTAGATTTCTTATCCACAAAGATTTAAAGGATAATGTGACGAAAGTTGCGTGTTTAATAAAGTAGCATACACAAAACTGAGATTATCCTCCAAACACACACTCGCAGTTATACAAGCGTACGCCTCTATCACGAACACCAAAAATAAGACAAAAGCACAGTCCAATTATGAATTGGAAAAATAAGTATGGCGGTAAAGAAATGCAAATCCCACATAACTTCGATTATGGAAGACTTCAACGCTCGCGTTGGCGGGAAAGGGAGAGCTTGAGACCTGCATCGGTAATTATG
Organism: Eudonia truncicolella; assembly: GCA_949315975.1. NCBI lineage: Eukaryota > Metazoa > Arthropoda > Insecta > Lepidoptera > Crambidae > Eudonia > Eudonia truncicolella. Next base: position 9,869,624 of record OX438839.1, read on the forward strand.
GGTTGGGCACTAGGAACGACAGAAGAACCCTCTATACCCTCGTGAACTTTCTGCATCAAAATAACTTGTATGCAATGAACACATTTTTTCGATAAGAAGGCGCAACGAAAGTGGACATGGAAGTACCCAGAAGAAATTCACCCCAGTGAATATGACTATATCATGTTATTATGTAACAGTCGTACGTTCGTTAAAGATGCTTCGGTGCTTAATAGTTTCTGTACAGGTAGTGACCACTGTCTCATGCAAGCAGTCGTTGTATAGGTGTAATTAATGAACACCTAACATCCGCAATGAATACAGCACTGAAACACATCATGCCGGACACCATCAGCACGAAACCTCAAAAGCTGACTGACCGGAAACGCTGGCTCTAATTAAAGAGAGACGTCAAACGTTAGTCGAAATTAAATCAAACGCCCACGAATATTAGCAACTGCAAAGTAAGATCCGTCAATGCCTACGGAATGACTTGCAGTGTTATAATGAGAACCTTATAACTCAAGCCTTAAAGCTCAATACGAATAAAAGTGTTCTCAAGACTGAGCTAAGCACCGGAAGAAAAGAAATATTCCAACTTATCCATGATACAGGTGCAATCATTACGAGTAAGGATGGACTGCTCAATGTGGCAAGGACGTATTATGAGCGCCTATACACAAGCAGGCTGCCTAACCCGGACGCTCCAACAACTCTTCCCGTGGTGGCTAATGTGGGTTCTAAGGAAATACCTAATGTTACCCTGGGGGAGATACAACTAGCGTTGAACCAGGTTAAAAACAGAAGAGCGCCTGGTCAAGATAATATTTTGCCAGAAATGCTTATGACAAGCTCCACATCGCTATTGCGAGCCTTGGCGATGCTGTTTACGAAATCCATCTTAGAATGCCGAGTATCATCCAGCTGGCACAACGCAGTGATTGTCTTGCTCCACAAAAAGGGGGATATTAAAAAGCTTGATAATTATCGACCAATCAGTATTTTATCTATATCTAAGTAAAATTTAAACACTGAAAAAAGACGACAACCTCAGGCGGGAATCGAACCACGCACCTTCCGCATTCCGGGCGGCTGCCTTAACCACTTGGCTACCGAGGTCTGGCTTTCACCCGTCGAAATTTTTCAGTGCTTGATGCTTATGTTTTTTTTTAAGTCAACATTGCTTCATCAATCTTAGAAGTTTTCACCTCTGAGATCCGAAAGAAATATTTTTACAAATATTTGAACATTCGGTTAAGATGAAGCTGCGTTATAGATAAGTGTTTTTTATATATTTTAGCGTTTTATTAACGCTTAAATATACTTAAGTAAAATTTAAACACTGAAAAAAGACGACAACCTCAGGCGGGAATCGAACCACGCACCTTCCGCATTCCGGGCGGCTGCCTTAACCACTTGGCTACCGAGGTCTGGCTTTCACCCGTCGAAATTTTTCAGTGCTTGATGCTTATGTTTTTTTTAGTCAACATTGCTTCATCAATCTTAGAAGTTTTCACCTCTGAGATCCGAAAGAAATATTTTTACAAATATTTGAACATTCGGTTAAGATGAAGCTGCGTTATAGATAAGTGTTTTTTTATATATTTTAGCGTTTTATTAACGCTTAAATATACTTAAGTAAAATTTAAACACTGAAAAAAGACGACAACCTCAGGCGGGAATCGAACCACGCACCTTCCGCATTCCGGGCGGCTGCCTTAACCACTTGGCTACCGAGGTCTGGCTTTCACCCGTCGAAATTTTTCAGTGCTTGATGCTTATGTTTTTTTTAGTCAACATTGCTTCATCAATCTTAGAAGTTTTCACCTCTGAGATGATATGATGATATGAGATGATATGATATATGATATGATATGAGATGAGATGATCTAAGATTGATGAAGCAATGTTGACTAAAAAAAACATAAGCATCAAGCACTGAAAAATTTCGACGGGTGAAAGCCAGACCTCGGTAGCCAAGTGGTTAAGGCAGCCGCCCGGAATGCGGAAGGTGCGTGGTTCGATTCCCGCCTGAGGTTGTCGTCTTTTTTCAGTGTTTAAATTTTACTTAAGTATATTTAAGCGTTAATAAAACGCTAAAATATATAAAAAACACTTATCTATAACGCAGCTTCATCTTAACCGAATGTTCAAATATTTGTAAAAATATTTCTTTCGGATCTCAGAGGTGAAAACTTCTAAGATTGATGAAGTAATGTTGACTAAAAAAAACATAAGCATCAAGCACTGAAAAATTTCGACGGGTGAAAGCCAGACCTCGGTAGCCAAGTGGTTAAGGCAGCCGCCCGGAATGCGGAAGGTGCGTGGTTCGATTCCCGCCTGAGGTTGTCGTCTTTTTTCAGTGTTTAAATTTTACTTAAGTATATTTAAGCGTTAATAAAACGCTAAAATATATAAAAAACACTTATCTATATCTTTTGTCTACAAACTTTTTACAAGAGTGATCGTTAACGGACTGTCACAGAAGCTTGACAATTACCAGCCCAGGGAGCAGGCTGGATTTCGTTCAGGGTTTGGCACCAATGACCATCTCCAAACGCTGCAAACCATCATAGAGAAGTACCATGAGTACAGGAAACCAATCATTATTACATTCATAGATTACGAAAAGGCATTTGACTCGGTTGAAACATGGGCAGTTGAAAGAGTTGGCTCTACTGTCAACCTAAATAATCTTACTGCTCCATTTAGGCTTCCCAGTGGCGTACGCCAAGGAAACACGATTTCTCCAAAGCTGTTTACCGCGTCTTTGAAAAATATTTTTAAAAAGCTGAAGTGGAGCGGGAAAAGCCTTAACATTGATGAAGAGCGACTCAACAACTTGAGATTTGCTGACGACATCGTTCTGACAATGACTGATATTAGACAATGTCGAAGATATGGTCGCTATGGTAGCAGATTTGCAGAGGGAATCTGAGAAAATTTAACTGAAAATGAACAAATCCAAAACCAAAATAATGACTAACATTCCTGATGCACAACAGAATGCGCTACCAGGGAAAATAGTTGATCATTACATCTACCTCGGCCACAAAATAACTTTAGTCCTCGATAATATAATATATAGTTATCTTAAGAACAGTTAGATTGGACAGGCCTGGGCAGCGTTTGTACAAATGGCAACATCATGCGTCCCAAAACTAATTATACCGCAACACCTGAAAAACAGTCTTCGAGCAGTGTTTCTCGTCCGTGATCACCTATGGAATGGAAACTACAACATTAACTAAGAGGTCAGCTGAAAAACTTAAGAGTCGCGCAGAGAGCAATGGAAAAAGCGATGCTGGGTGTAACTCTGCTAGATCGAAGACGAAACGAGTGGATCAGAGGAAAGACAAAGTTGAAGAGACGTTGTAGACCTTATAAAGTCCCAAAAGTGGAGATGGGTGGGACCTATTGCGAGGATAGATTACCACCGACGATGGCCCAGAAGGACACTGGAGTGGAGACCGTGGCAATACACACGAGGCCGGGGCCGCCCACCACTCAGGTGGGTGGACGATATTAAACATCTAGCTGGCCACAACTGGACGAGGGTGGCTGGCGATAGAAAGAAGTGGAAGCATTAGGAGGAGGCCTATGTCCGAAGGCGGACTGAATGATGGCTGAGGATGATTATTTATTATAATATAACAATATAATACTATTATTAGGAACTATTAGGAACTATTATTAGAAAATTTGTAGGTACGTTTCATAAGTGTATTATTTATCTGTTTATTGGTGAAGATACTTTATTTATTTATAACTTTAAATATTCTATCGTTATTATCATGACGTTATACGTATCAATTTAAATTGATATTATTTTTATGTAATTTAATCTTATATAGCGTGTAACTTAAAGTTTATCAGTTAGATATTCCTGTATATTGTAAGACTCCATCCCACCTGATGTTAAGTGAAAATAGAGTCCAGACGCGAAGATAACTGGTGCAGCGAGAAAACAAACGTAGCATCAGTTAACCTCACTCTGCCGACCCACAAGGTGCTTCGTCACGCCTCTTTTGAAGGACCCCATCATAGAAAGGAGGGAAAACGTGTGCTGGTAGACTATTCCATTTTTTAATCTAAAACTAGTCACCAAATTTCTTTGTGCGCGATGGGATATTTGAAACAGTGAAGCGGTGACTCCGAAGAGCAGCACTTGTACTCCTATGAAGGAAGAGAGAAGGTGGGATGTGGTCAAAGAGCTCTTCAGAGCACTCGCCATGGTATAAGCGGTAAAACACGCTGAGTGACGCAACATCTCGACGCAATTGCAGAGATTCAAGAGTATTTGCCACTTTTCCATTGCCGATAATGCGTTCAGCGCGACTCTGCAATCTGTCCAAGGCATCAAGAAGGTACTTTGCGGAACTGTCCCAGACGTGCGAGCAATATTCCACGCAAGACCGTACCTGTGTCTTGTACAAAAGGTACAACTGGTCCGGCGTAAAGAATCGCCGCACTCTGTTCAGAATACCGAGTTTTCGTGAGGCTGTTTTGACCACGGCTTCGATGTAGTCCCATTGGTTCAGATCGCAGCGTATCGTCATACCGAGAATGTTGATACTGCTCTGCAGGCTTAGAGATGTACCCTGAAGAGATGGAAGGGGAAGGAATGGTGACTTTTTTGCCGTCAACATGCACATGCACATACCTGTGTTTTCTTGGCATTGAACTCAACCAGATTATTGGAGCCCCAATTAAATATGAAGTCCAATACCCGATTGAGCTCAATGACAAGATTTACTCGATTCACTTCGGTTTCGACCCGCCCTGCCGCTGGGTGACCGTTATATCCCCCATGCAGCATGCTATCATCTGCATAGCAATATTACTAAGTGGAAGCATATCATTCATATGTAGAAGGCACAGCGTGGGGGACAGAACGGAGCCTTGAGGGACCCCAGCATGAACCGCGAAGCGCATCCATCAGATAGAACATGGATTCTGCGCTCATGGAAGAAACCAGCGACACGGTTGCAGAACTAAGCAGGCAGACCATATGCCGGGAGCTTGGAGAGAAGAGCTTTGGGCCAGATCCGTTTAAAAGCCTTGGCTATGTCAAGGCTAACAGCCACCGACTCTCCACGTTTATCAATAGCCTCACCCTAAAGATGTGCAACGTACGCTAGAAGATCACCCGTTGACTGTTTCGGCCGAAACCCGTATTGGCGATCGTGAATTATGGAGTGTTCTTCTAGGTAGTGGACAAGTTGTTTATTTAAAATGCGCTCCATTACTTTGCACAAAACTGAAGTTACGGCTACCGATCTCTTTTTTTGGGGACTGGTTGCACATTAGCCTCTCTCCAAGATTCCGGCACACAACCTGAAGAGAGCGAGAGACGGTAAAGGCGCGTTAACACGGGGGACAACTCCGCTGCACACATTTTTAGGACTATTGGAGGGATGCCATCAAGGCCATTAGATTTCCGGACATCACATTGCCTGATTTTAAAATCGGGCATTGTGTGGCCACAATGAGAAATTGTAAGTGCTGTGCATTGCAGTCATCGACTCGGGAGTTAGCTGCAAAAAGTTTGACCAGGAGATCGACCTTCTCCTGCGGCTTGTAAGCTAAAGTTCCGTCAGGACATCTCAATGGTTTCTCAATTCTTCTTCTTGTATGTTTTGTATTGTAAACAAATGTGTGCTCAAGAACGCGGGACTGCAATAAAATAGGCCATGTTAATAAATGGTATTTTATCGCAGTGACAATGATAACATTTTGCTATTGTTTTTTTTTGTTAGCTCACGTATTTCATTTTGTGCCCAGCCACGAGCGGTGATTATGCAAATCCGCCGCCCGCAAATATTTTATATATTTTTTTTACATAATATATTTGTGTAAGCCGACAATCTGTCAGCTCGCGTCAGCGGTAACGGCATGTTCAATTGTAAACCTTTTAGATAGAATATTAACTCACATGCCTTCACTAACATAGCTTGATTGCTTTTTCTTACAAAACAACGCCGAAGCCTGAATCTAGATCTTACCTGAAGGTTAGTCCCACCATACCAGCCAATGAGCCAATGTGCATATGCAATGTGCCTTTAGAAGCGCCCTCGGACAGTTCCGCTTTCAAACCCAATTCGATGACCTCTGAGAATCTAGTAGGGACGGAGACAGTCATCCGCTCTAGAAACCTTCTAATAATGATTGACATTGAAATGAAAAACGGTTAGCATACCGAAACGTTTAAAAAAGTTGCTAAAACTTATTTGGTAGCGTACATACAGTGACATATTTATGTACGTAAAGACCAACAAATTTTATATTAAAATAAAGCCTGGTCTGCTGCTTCCGTATTTTTAAAAAGAAAAAGAAAATAAAAGACGAATCAAATTGCGACACAGACCTGTGAATTGCGATAATAACTAAAGCTACCTGCGACACATTCCAAAATAAAAAGTTAACCCGGAGACGACGTATTGAAAAAGTTATAAACCTACCTGCGTTGTTTATGTACGAGAAGTGCCGATTGAAGGGTCAACTAAGTGACGTTCCGATGGAATAGACAATGAGGTCAATTAGATCCGCTTAAAGCCCCACTGAGCTTCTACCAAAACTGTTTTATAAAAGCAACCTTTAAAAATGTACGGTATTTTTCTGGTTTCAGCTTTTGCCGCAGTTGAAAGAGGTTTAGCGATTGTGGGTGTGCGATTAGCACATTTAGCGCGTGTCAAAGTAATTTTTCTTACAAGTTATACATATAAATAAACAATATTTATTTTGAAAAGTGACGTTGCACGGTTTTGTTTCATTTGCCAACACTCATGCACGTTCACGAACACTCAACGGTTAATAATCCACCATAATTTCACATTAATATTCGACATAGCACAAATTTTAGAAAACAAAACGCGCATAAGACATGACTCTTCCGCCAAAAAGTCCTACACTACAATTAATCGTTGAATTAGGTATCTGATGAGATGAGAAACATTTTGTTATGAATAATTAATTAAGTCTACATCAAACAGTATCATGACAAATGTAGTTAAGGTTATGATACCATATTTAATTGTTGTTAGTAGAAAACCTCAAGCGGAAAATCCGCTTCGAAGGCGAATCTTCATTCGCCTACAAAACCTTGTTACGTCATCAATTCCATTCGTCAAAGTGTCAAATTGTTTTGTTTTCACGGCATTATCTCGGCTGTGTTGAAGAAAATATAAGTGTGCACTTCTTACATCATCTGACTCTTATTCAATTCAATTTATTGCTTAACACAAATATTATTTTTTATAAGATACCTACCTTAAGAATGAACATACGAGTATGTTTGACGACCTCCGTAGCCGAGTGGCTTGCACGCCGGACTTTGGGCGGTGCTAACTCTGAGGTCCCGGGTTCGATTCCCGGTCAGGTCAATGATGAAAACGAACTTTTCGATATTGTGTCCGGTCTGGGTGGTTGTGGTACGGTCGTCGTTTCTGATTTTCATGAAACGAGTACTTTACCTACTTACCTTGGGATCAAAATAATGTATGTGATGTTGTCTCATATTTATTTATTTATTTTATGTTTAAGAAAGTATCTAAATCAGTCACAAAAAAAGAATTTGACGGGGTTTAAAGCAAACTGATAAGTTTATCATTAGCATAATTTTTTTATTGCTGATGGCGATAATATTCTCTGTTTAAAATGGAATGAAAAATTTTATAGTGTGTGCATGGGATTAGTTAAGCATACGGTTTACACATTGCCATTAAAATGGATGCAACAATGCCAATAAAAAACAAAAAAAAAACACATTTTTAAAACATCATCACAGATACACTTTTAACATCAAGGAATCCATTGCTATACATCGTAAAATGGTAAAAAGAAATACAAAACAAACATTGTTGCCAACCTAAAATACAAAATGTGTTACCAAAATATTCATAAGTATACATATTAAAAATATTTATGTAAGTAAAGTAATAAAACACATTACCTACATTTGTTTTCGTTTCCATTTCGCTATTTGGCCACGCAAACAGCCGCGCCGTGTTATATTTGCCCGGCCGGCGTTGCCAAGTATTTGCGATCTTGGTGCGACTCGACCAAAACACACATCTTGCTCAAGGGCTTGTATTGGTGCTTGCATAGTACTGTCTCGGCCTAGGTTGACAGCCCAAGGGTTAAACACACTCATGAATACATGCTCTGGAATACGTACAAACCGTTTATGGAACTGGTAACTATCATCCATCACAGATGCTAAGTATTTATCAGTTATATCAATTACATTTTTTGAAGTTGGTTAATTAAAATTTCGCAAAAAGGTTCGTCTGTTTTTTGTATAAGATATAGTATATCTATAATCTATTTATTTATTTACAAGTTTATATATATATAAAAATCAATTGCTGTTCGTTTGAGTGGCTAAAACTCAAGAAAGGCTGGACCGATTTGGCTAATTTTGAATTTGAAATATTTGTGCAAGTTCAGGGAAGGTTTAAACGGTGAGAAACATAAATAATAAGTAACGGAAAATACTGAAACAAAATTATTTGTTAGCTTTGTTGTCATGGGAACTGTCAAAGCGGTACGAAGTCCACCGGGTCAACTAGAAGTAATATATATCGTCATCCAACCGTCCGATGAGTACCGACTTTTATTATTTTTTGACCGAAAGAGTTTTAGTATATTACAATACTGCGTAAATAAAGTCAATATGCTAGACTAAGGTACCTTTGTATATCTATAAACGTTATTACCACAACAATAAAGATGATAAACACCTAGAGCGAAGTTTCATACTTTGACAATATCAAATTGAAACTATTTTAATAAAGGCGCAAGACCAAAGCTTATAACTCTCCATGATATTGAAACGCGAAAGTTTCAAATACCTGTGATTTCACCGTAGTGATGGTCTAAGTTTGTAATTAGGTTAACCTATATATGGTTTAACCTAGCAGTAGGACAGTATATAGGTAACTAGTTGTTGCCCGCGACTTCGTTCGCGAAGACTACAGTAAAAAAAAAGTTTCCTTCTGGTCTGGGTCATATATATGAAGAAAGTTTCATTAAAATCCATTCAGTACTTTTTACGTGAAAGAGTAACAAACATCCATCCATACTTACAAACCTTCGCGTTTATAATATTAGCAGGATAGCCAATACTGTCCTACTGTCCTACGGCTGAGTAAAGACTTCCTTTAGTGAAATCAAGTCATCGCTACAGTTGATGGGTAGGTAGGCTTAATCACCATGCATGCGAAATGCGGGTTGGTGACCACAGAACCCGGGCTAAGCAAAAAATCTGAAAAACACTTTGTCTGACCTGGGAATTGAACCCAATACCTACTAATCTGACACCGAGACGTTAACAAAATGACGCCGTACTACAGGACAATAAAGTCAATCAAAAGTATTTTATTTTTTCCAGTAGATACTAGCAACCTATTCAATAAAGCATTGAGTTCAAATACATGTTTGTAAGTATAATATATTCACGTTTTACCTTTATCTACTGTATAGTACAACGACTTGAAATGTCAATATATTTTTACACTTGGTATACAAATTCAATATTGAAATCTTTATTTTTCATTTTCTGTACCACACCGAACATAAAGGACGATTGTAACAATATGAATGACTTACGTTTATTTTCTTGATATTGACAAGAAATTCTCAAAGAAGATCGATGCTCGATGTGAAGACCTATTGTGCGTTCCTACGCTGAACTTTTAAGCTCAAAAATAAAATCAACAATATGTCGGACTGTTATAACGAATTTAACACGTTATAACACCCTTAGTTTACCTTTTGAAATAGCTGATGTTTCAGTTAAGTTGCACCCAAGCCATGGTAGACTTATGTTAAAAGTGTACCTATTTGTATTATATCACCTATTGTACCTATTCACCTTAAATGGTCGGCCAAGAGTCAGGGCAACCGGCGCCGGCGCCGGTGTCAACGCGACTACCGAATTCTCCCTTTATTGTGCGGTCAATATATTCACCGCACTGCAATTAATTGGCATCACACGCCATGTATTAGGAATTCCTTATCGCCTGTGGCTGAGCGGTAACAAATACAAAGTATCCAGGTGGACGCTGTTCAAGCGCTACCACCAACCAAACCGAGCAGTATGTGTAATCCTGCCACCTTTGACCACTGCTGGACTACGAGTATAATGGAACACGAAAGTTTAAGAATCCCATATCATCGAAAAAGAACTTGTAATAAAAAAACTTACCTCATGAGGTACCTTCTACCTTCTACTACTATTAAAATTCGGGCGACAGTTCTTCCAACCGAGCTATCGAGACATTGGCTCGTTTAATACAATAACGTGGCTACGGCCTCGGCCACGAGCAGTAGCGTTTTGCGAGGCGGAAAGTCAGGTTTTAGTTCTTTGCGCGTTATACTGCAAAAGTCTAGGTCTAAGTAATAGAAATAACGCAATGAACAGAGAAATCGCGCGCCGCGACGCAAACAGCCAGTAGTGGTGGCCGTAGCGGTAATGTATATAAAAATAGAGCATTAGGCATTAAAGATTTTTTTTAAGGTAGTTACAACTTTGCCTTTGAAGCTTTTTAGAGCCCTCCCCCATCTAGTGTCTAATATTTGCAGAAATCGCTCAGTTTTTGTAACGGTTATTTCTATCTACTAACAAGAGTTTCAAAATTGATTTTATATTATACCAATTTGTTTCGCCCATCAGAATATTGTTGTTCCAGAGCCACTTAAAAGTGAAACACTTGCAATAATCTACTTAAGTCTTTATTAATAAATCGGCGCGAGGGGATCCTTTGTACTAGGAAAATTACGATTGTTTGAAAGGCTCTTTGAAAATATAATTATCCATAGTTAAGAGAGCCATGCCTTTTCTTATACGGCATAATTACATCGGCCGCGTAATTATTATAATTGTTTTCGGCGACATAATAAATAAGCTCGGTTTAAAGAGCATACAGACAAAAATATTCTCCATGTTGATTGGCTATAGTTTTTCTGCATTTACGACGGGTACACTGAAGTTTTTCAACATTTTCATCTCTCTTTAATAGAAGTAAGCTTTGGCATTTCATTATAAATATAATGTACTACTACAGCCTGTGCGACTCCACCGAACAGTCAGGTTTAATATGTATACGCCTGTAATACCTACCGAAGACGTTTTTGTTTAATACTGGTAAAATATAGTTAGTATTTGCATTGCTATTGCAAAAAGTAAGTTAAAGGGGCAGAGTTCACAAAGAGTCGTTTAATAGAGTCCTCATTAATATATAATGTTAATGCATGTCTAGTTCCAAAATAAGTTAAAAAAAATAGATAAATAGATAAGCTAAGCAGAATAACTTTGCTCTGTTATCTCTAGTTTTAAGTACCTTTTGTATACTTGATTGAAATTATGCATGCCGTGACAGCCTTTAATTATAGCAGTGCCTGTGTCATAGTTATACGGTTTTTAATGTAATAAATGTCCTGGTGTATGCTTTGTTGGATGTCCATAAATAAATAAATAAATAATGTATTTTAATATTATTATTTGTCTTACCTAAGTTATAGGTCTATATTTAGCAGCACAACTATTTGTGCAAGAAATGTAAAAAGCCGACTTGCACCAGATGTGACTCAAACCCGTGACCTTACACAATCAATTTGTCTGTCATTACAATTCGACCTTTTAAAATGCTAATTTCATTCCCAAACAAAGCAAAAAAACAAATTTAAATACTTAACTTAAAGTTGTGAAGTGACATAACAAACAAATTTCACATAACTATAGATCTAATCGCTGCAAAAAAAATATGACCTATGTATTTTTTATTAGGCTTGAAATGTGTAGTAAAATGCTTACGATTTCGTTTTTAATCTGAGAGAATTTTCTGCAATAGGTACTTTTTTTTCTTATTCCCAAATTACAAGTATTGGAAAAATAAAAGATTGTGTAACGCCGAGACATTTTTTGTCAAACAAATTCAGCGCCTTCAAAAAAGCACACTAAATCAAACCTTTAGAGCTATTTTAATAAAAATTTGGATCACACGCCAGTTGGCAAAGCTCGCAATTTCGTCCAGAGGATTTACGTTTCCATTTCGAATTGGTTGAAAACTCAATGTCGAACACGCTCAACCTTGCGTAAATACATTTCTGTTATAAGTTTGCCGACAAATGAACTGCTTAATGAGATGAGCGATGATTATATTCTGCGTCGGTGCATGCAGGAGCGCACCCCCTTAACAACGAAGCTTGAGAAATAATATATAATAACCACTTAACGTCGCTTCCCTGCTTTGGTACAAAGGGGCACATGATGACTATTAAGAGCCATTCTTGAATTACACGTAAAAGGCTCCACACCTTTCCAACCAAAGGGAAATATGAAAATTCTAATGGGTAATATAAAAAGGAAGCTTGCCATTTTTCAGCCTGTCTTACCCTACGGTGTGCTTGAATCATGGGATGATTTAAACCCGAGGCTGTACCACGCTGTGCATATATACTGGTTGAAATTTTACGGATTGTGGTATCTCAATTTCTCTTCGACGAGCATACTATCTTGGATCCAAGTCATATATGGTTTCATCGTGTTATGGCTAGTATGTTTTCTACCCGCCATCGGAGAAGTCGTATATTTGTTCAGGCGGGGGGGGAATATCGGAGACATCGCTGAAGGGTAGTTGTATTTCCACGTTTACTCACTATATCTTGTTTGTTGTGATCAGGCAGCTAACATTTTATAATAAAAATGTGATACGCTCTCATGCCAGTAATGTCCTTGTACGTTCTTGTTACTCGTTTTTTTTTTTGCTATTTGTGTGCTTTTATAGTGTAGCATAACTTTTTTGATAACATTGTTAGAGCAAACACACTGTTTACGAATCTACAGGCGTTTGTTTAGTATATTATTTAAGTTTAAAGTTTAAACCGTTTGCAAGGTTCGTGGTCACAGAAAGACTGACAAGATAACGGACCACAAACACGAAATGTCAGATCCACATGTAGCATTTCGTAGCGTCAACTATAGTTAACAAAATATTGGTACCTACTATTTTATAACTCTAATTTACAAACTTGGATTCACTAAAAAAATGTTAAACAAAACATATATCTATCTTATTCATAATGTTTAAGGCTAAGTAAAAAAAGATTATGGAATACACTTTTTTTCCTTCCGTTACGCTTCGTGGTAATCTTTTGCATACTTGTTATTTTAAGTTCTTTTTTAAACAACCTATATACCGACGGACGTATTATAAACCAACAGTGTCAAATGTCATGTCATGTGTCAGTGTCGAATTCCTTTTCAGCTTATACTTATTTCTCAGCGAGATGTACACCTACTTCAAAATAGCCGTGTTCTGACTGAATAAGGATAAAGTTATAAATCTCCTGAAATATCTGTCGCGTGAAGAGTTTAAGCCGGTGGAAGCGGAGCACAAGGAGATAATACGTAGGAGTATTGTATCAGCGCGATTCGTAATGACGTATTATTCGACGATGTGCGTCGGGGCCGTGTCAGGTATGAGAGCCTGCTATTTTATTTATTTTGTTCAAAACATATTACATGACAAGTAAACAACTAAGAATATGCATAACATATTATTATTATTTTTAGTTTAGTAAAAGGACCAACAGCCATAGAATTTTTTTAGTAATAATAATAATAATAATAAACCGGAAATATATTATGAGGGACGGTACGGTCGACATCTGTCGGGCATGCCACCGTCCAGGAGAATCACTCCGACATATTATTTCTGGTTGTTCTCATCTTGCTAACGGAGAGTATTTGCACAGACACAACCAAGTAGCCAGAATAATTCACCAGCAACTTGCTCTTGGATATGGCCTTGTTGAATCGGAGGTGCCGTACTATAAATATGCACCTGCGCCAGTACTCGAAAATGGTCATGCAACGCTCTACTGGGATCGCTCTATCATTACGGACAGGACTATTGTCGCCAATAAGCCTGATATCGTGGTGGTTGACCGATCCCAGCGCCGGGCAATACTGATTGATATCACCATACCTCATGATGAGAACCTCGTGAAAGCCGAGAAGGACAAGCTCAGTAAGTACCTTGACTTAGCTCACGAGGTGACCGCCATGTGGGATGTTGATTCAACCATTATTGTCCCGATAGTCGTTTCAGCGAACGGTCTGATAGCGAAGAGCCTCGACCAACATCTTAAGAGGCTCTCGCTTGATGGTTGGATCAAGGGTCAGATTCAGAAGGCAGTACTCCTTGACACGGCACGTATTGTCAGGAGGTTCCTCACTCTGCAGCCCTGACCACCGGTAGCTTGGGCCCTGCCCCGCTGCTGGTGGTACTCTAGAATTAGTTTTTTATAATGTTTTATTGTTTTTTTATTAAAATATTGTAAAAATCTAGTTTTAAGAAAGAAAATAAATAAAGAGTATAATAATAATAAACTTTATTGCACACAAAAGAAAAACAATACAGTCAATTTAAAAAATAAAAATAAATAAAGAGTACAAAATAGGCGGCCTTATTGCTAACAAGCAATCTCTTCCAGGCAACCTTGGGCGAAAAATAATAAAATAAACAAAATAAAAATGGGTGCAAGTAAAAATAAACTAAATAATAATAATAATAATATCAAATAAAGTAATTACAGATAAAAAGGAAATAAATATATAAAACAGAGTTTATGCAATATAAATTTAAAAAAAAAAAAAAATAATAATAATAATAATAAATAAATAAATAAACATAGCTAAGGTAAATTTAAAAAATGACTCCGAACCTGACCCTTAAACGACTCCAACGTGCGAGCACTTCTGATGCGCTCAGGCAAAGCATTCCATAACCGGACAGCATGCACAGAAAACGAGTAGGAAACGAAATTAGTGGAATGAAGGGGAGTCACAAGAGCTAGATTAAACGCAGACCGCAAGGTATGGCTTGAGGAAGTCGAACGGAAGGTGAAGCAATTTTGAAGATATGAAGGTGAAGTGGGTAGAAAGAGGACAGTATACAGAAAGGAAAGGATGTGTAAGTCTCTACGCCGGCGAATTGGCAGCCATTTAAGCCGAGCTCGAAAAATCGAGACATGGTCATACTTCCTCAAGTTATAAATAAACCGAATACAGAGATTCTGCAAACGTTCCAGTTTATTAAGAAGTTCCTCCGAAAGATCAGCGTAGCAAACATCAGCATAGTCAATGATGGACAGCTGAAGAGTCTGCGCCAGAGTGATCTTTGTGCCAATCGGTAAGAAGTTACGAAGACGATTGATTGAACTGTACGCAGCAAAGACTCTTCTCCGAACAGCATCAACTTGCGAATGCCAAGTGAGACACTGGTCAAAGACAACACCCAAGTTTCTCACTGTCTTTGAGTATGGTATATTAGTGCCGGCGAAGTTAACAGAAGGAAGAAGTCCAAAATCGATCCTCGAAACAAAATAGGAGCTACCGATGATGATTGTCTGGGTCTTACTTGGATTGACATCGAGACCAAACGATTTGCTCTAGTCCAAGATAACCTCGAGATCCCTGTTAGTAACCTCAACAGCACGAGAAAGGTCTAATAACGGTGCTTGTGTGTAAATTTGGAGATCATCAGCATACAAGTGATAGGAACACGAAAGCTGTTGTGTAATAGAGTTTATAAAGATTGAAAAAAGAAGAGGAGATAAAAAGAAGAGGAGATAAAAAAGAAGAGGAGATACAAATTTACAATTTTAGAGATACAATTTTAGCTTTAATATGTTTCCAAATCAAAGTTAATTTTACAGCTACTTAACAAAATACCTACTTAATATACCTACTTAATACAAACATTAGCTATACACGGTAAGGCGTGGCTACATTTAAATCAAGTGTAATAATGATCACAGCTTCTGTTCTCTAAGCGGTCTTCTACGTATAGTTTTACGGTATGATTCTTGAGAAGCACACTAGAGACGCCTAATAGAATTATTTATTTCAGGCAACAAACAGTGTACAAGATGACCTTTCACCTATAAACCTATAAACCAATACATTAGGTGTACTCATTTTAGGATATATAGCTGCGATCAATGTTACACTTGATTCAAAACCCATTCGACACAGCAGCAGCAGCAGCAAATAAAAATTAACAAACTTCTTCAATAAATAATCAACCATATGACATCTACAGAAAATTCAAAGTCTATTGAGGTAATATGACAATTTGTGGTAGGTACTTTGATGTGCAGGCGTGTGTACATGGGTACAAACAATTAGTGGCTTACAAATAAACAAAGAATAAGGTCCGAACAATTATTCCGTGTTTTGTTCCTGTCACGTAAACGTCATTTCAAATTAGAGTAAAAGATCTCTTTTCAAATTAGAACGTCATTTCAAATTAGAGTAAAACACGGAATAACTGTTCGGATCTTATTCTTTGTTTATTTGTAAGACCCAAAGTACAGTACAAAATACAGTTTCAGTTCTAAAGAGACTTCTCTTTAGAACTGAAACTGTGAACTGAGACCGACGAAAGCTGAAGAATCAAGTTGAAGAAGTAGAAGTAACGTTAAAGCATTAATCAGGATGACTTCAAACATAAATCAAATATTATTAAAACAATAAGTATCAATTAAGTAGGTATTACAAATTTTGGCTTAAATACATATAAGAGAATTTAGTATGCCCACTTTAAAACTTTCGTGTTCAAATATTAATTAATTAATTAATTCTATCCTAATATTTAGTATACTAGTACAAATACAAAGGAGTCTGCGTTAGAACCTGTTAAACATTTATTTACTAGGTTTCGAGTTCGAATATGATATTATTATAACAGTACCTACACACGGCGGCAAATCAACCTACCCAAACCTGTCAAATTTCTCTAATGAATATTGATCCTTATTTTAAAGTTCAAAATTTATTGTATTCATTTCCGATTTGTCTTTAAGTGTCGTTTCATGATGCAGTGTCTGAAAAATGAAATAAATGGAATTTTTCCATCTGTTGCTTAGACCGGTAATAACGAACTTACCATGATAAAATGGGCTAAATTCAGGCCTTGTCTCCAGATTTGAATCAAATAAACCGAGTTTACTAAGCCGCTGATAACCTCAACTTAAATTGTGATCGATCGTAAAATGGTTTAAAGCAATCACATTCACACCCCCCATTTGCATTTTTATTGGACTCCTACTTTATAGGCGGTCAGACCGATTTCACTTCGGCGGCGTTAGCCAATGACGAGTGTCGTTAACCTGATCAAATATTTCCCTTCACATAGGTACTTGATATAAAGTTGCTCTTTAAGAAAATTAAAAAAATCTACCTCTTAAGGTTTTATAACGTGTAACTCAAAACTTTGGATTAACAACGTTTTGTTCACAATGCATTACTTTTCTAACATTATCATAGATCATAGATAATCATGTCAGAGTGTATATACTTTTTACTGGCAAGCAATTTGAAAATGGAACACTTTTGCCCTTTTACCACTACAAGTAATATTAAAATCATAAAGCTGTGGAGATATAACTGGGGAGGGATGTTGTTGAAGCAGCCTTATAATTCACTTGTTTGATGAGTTGTATTTATAGTCAATAAATCAAATCTGCCGATAAATGGGTAAACTAAAATAAAATTACCACTATTTGTCCAGGGTAAACATGATATTAACGGTAACGATTAAACGGATGTTTATCTTTATTTCGAGCCAATTATCATAGTGTGTAAGTGTAAGTGTATATTCAGTCCGCGATCGACATTTTACCCAGGGAGACATCTGTCAAAACACGAAAAATGCCTCAATCTTCTGTCATAAATTGTAAAAACACTTCATTTGTAAGTAGCCAATAAGTAGAACACGATGCCCTCCGTCGGAAAGTAATTTTATGATACAAATATTCGTAATTAATTTTAAAATTATTCATTTTGACTTTATGATAGTTTTAAGAAAATCTAGAGTATGTCGCATGGTTCGTCATACATTGCGGCTTTACTTAGCTCTATATACATGTATAGAGCTAAGTAAAGTACAATACACTACCCACATGGGTAGTGTATTGTGTAAACGGGCAATGAACATCAAACTATCGTTTCATACGTACTTCGCGTCAGTTTCGAGGCACGGTCGCTTTTATCGCTTACGAAATTATGATGATTGGGAAGAAATTATATTTTGAAAGTTATTTAAAATCTGGGGGCGATTTTTAATCTCACTGGTGATCTCGAATTATAAGTAAAATGAAATACATTATGAAATATCATAATAATTTTATAATTGTATTTAATGTAATAATAATTTTTACATTAAATACAATTTGATTACTAAGATACGTACCGTTCAAGAATTTTCGGTGTCAAAGATAAGTTACCAGAGACCTTGAATAAGAGAAAAAGGAGCACTCGTTCGTAATTGATATCTTCATAGCGTGAGAATTGGCCAGCGGTTTAAAAATCAACCGCTGGTCTTTCTTTTTATTGAACGACCTGACGGCATATGCGCTGCAAGAATCTAGGTAGCGTTTCCATTCAACAATTCGTTGAATCACCACACATAAATTGCGCTATTGATTATTTCTCAATAAAATTTAAATAATGAAATAAAACTTCTTAATAATATAAATTATATTTGCTTTGCTTTCGATATAAACCGGACCAGTTGTGCCTTTTGTACAAGACACAGGTACGGTATTGCGTGGAGTATTGCTCGCACATCTGGGACGGTTCCGCAAAGTACCTTCTCGATGCCTTGGACAGATTGCAGTGTCGCGCTGAACGCATTATCGACAGTGCAGAATTGGCAAATACTGCAATTGCGTCAAGATGTTGCGTCACTCAGCGTGTTTTACCGCTTATACCATGGCGAGTGCTCTGAAGAGCTTTTTGACCACATTCCACCTTCTCCCTTCCTTCATAGGAGTACAAGTGCTGCTCTTCGGAGTCACCGCTTCACTGTCTCAAACATACCATCGCGCACAAAGAAATTTGGTGACTCGTTTCTATGGCGCACCTCCAAAAAATGGAATAGTCTACCAGCACACGTTTTCCCTCTTTCCTATGATATGGGGTCCTTCAAACGAGACGTGAAGAAGCACCTTGTGGGCCGGCATAGTGAGGTTAACTGATGCTACGTTTGTTTTCACGCTGCACCAGTTATCTTCGCGTCTGGACTCCATTTCCACTTAACATCAGGTGCGATGGAGTCTGCTGTCTATAAAAAATAAAAATAAAAATCGATAACAAAATCGATAACAAAATCGATGACCGAATTTATGTATAAAAATCGTTCGCAACGCGGCATTTTTAAATCGATTTGGCGCGTAATATGGTTTTCATCACTAAATAGCGCTTGTCAAATCATAGTATGTCAAAAAAATGTGCCACGCTTGGTTTTCATACAAATCGTGACACATGCGTCGTCTATAGATATTTGGTCTGTGCCCTTTTCCATGAACTGTATGTAATCTACAATATATACTATCTTCTAGGGACCTAGTCATGTGGGCAATACTGGCCACTATTTAATAGTTTAATGTTATAATCACTGAGCAAGTAATCACTAGTTATAATGATACCGGCTGTCACTTATGTTTAGTTGTCTACTCAAGTTTTTATATTTCACTTAATAAATTATTTTATTAAGTAAAATGATCCATAAATACGTAGAGCGCTAGTGCGATGGTTGTGAAAGTACATGGTATCCAGGATGTGAAATAAAATATCAATTCTTATTTATAAATAACAATTTTATAAAACTATTACTACACAAAGAATATCAAACGGTTTTCAACAAATTATTGGACTATATCCTCATAAAGTGTTGTGTGTTTTCCATACGTTAAATTATGAGTTTAAGTTTCAATAAGTTTTAAAATGAAATATATTGATTTTTGTATTCATTCAAATTTGTTTGGTATCATAGTTATCTATGTGTCAGTAGTGTAGTGTGACCATGAGAAAGTTCTTTGACTTTCTTCATTTTGGGTGGGATTGGGAACGGTATTTATTAATTTGGTTTTTGAAATACCTATATGTATAAATTTCAACTTAAAATATGATTTAAATGTGACAAAAAAATCCTTTTCGATATAAGCACATAGGCATGCTTCATTGCTGCGAAGATAACTTTCGAATGAAGTTGATTTTTTTTATACTTAGCACGGCAAATGACTCCACACCACCTGATGCTAAGTTGAAATGGAGTCCAGACGCGAAGACAACTGGTGCAGCGTGAAAACAACGCAGCATCAGTCAACTTCACTCTGCCGGCCCACAAGGTGCTTCTTCACGTCTCGTTTGAAGAACCCCATATCATAGGAAAGAGGGAAAACGTGTGCTGGTAGACTATTGAAATTGGTGAAATTTATTTCCATACAATGTTTCTCTTTTACGCAGAAAGAAAAAATAAATTATTGCTTGGCTCACTGATCAGAGTGCCGAGTTTAAATTACTATTCAAAATTTGATCACGTTGATGAAACGAGAATTTGTATGGCAAAATTTTAGTTCTCCTCGTTTGTCATATGTTAACAAAATTAAGTAGGTATTACAACTTTTTAAATACGAATTGTATTGAAGTGAAATAAAAACAATTGGTATTGCAATATTGAGATCTATAAATTCTGTTTAAAATAATATTTATTTAAATTTGTGACTTTTTCTAGGACAATATTTCTAGTTTTCTTGTTAGTTATAATGAATATGCACATACAGTACATGCTTTAGGTTAAAAATTTGCTCTTTTTTCACTTCAAAGTCCTGATTTTTAAGAATTAGTAATGGTTACCCTATAGAAAGAGAGGTCTCACTAGAAGAGTGAGATAGCTACATAATACTTGCTTGCTTTAACTAAGAGGCCTCTCCAGTTATATCTACGGCTTCATGATTAAAATATACTCTATTGTTTTTTTCTTACCATATCATAAATAGTCATATCTAAAGAATTTTATATACAATTTTTTTATCCTTCGCTTGACACTGGCAAGTTATATTGTAAAGTTTCATTATTTACTGACCAATTTGAAAATGGAACACTGTTACAACTGCGGCGGGTTAGCAATATTATTCAACTCTTTATTTGGTTTTGCATAGGAAATTCTCATTTTAGACAATGTCGATTTGTTGTTACTGACGCATTATCAGATTAGTTTACCGTTAATACTTTTGACTGGTATTATTATTATAAACAGGCGTTGACAAAATTAGAAAAAAGAAAATTTAATGAAACTACCAAATAATAAATCCAAGATAAATCGGGCCATAATCACGATACAGACTATGTTAAAAAAAGTCATAATACAAATAATAAGCAAACGAAAAGTTTCTTACAATCTCTAAGAAAAAGTCACTAATACTAAAAAAACAACTACAACAACATAAAAAAACATAATTATGAAGAATTTTATATCAATGGGAATGGTACATCGATAGATCACACTTCTTGCTGTTCAGAAAATAATAACGCGGCCACCAAAATAAACTTCAATAAAGCCCAAAGAAATACTCTAAGGTATACTGTACATACTCGTACCTCACGTACGCACCCAAAGGAGTAACCGAAGTTCAAAGGACGTCAATCATCATTAAGGAGTTTGACAAGCTATTCAACAAAGTTCGCCCCAAAGATTGATATTCAGTGTACATATAACGGCATTTATTACCATTTATATTCTCATTGCCAAAAAATCGCTTCAACCGTACCGTTGTAATGCATCGATGCGATAATTTGATACGAAAATGAAATATTGCATTTCAGTTGCAATCGTTATGCCGTGGACGGAAAATTTCGACGTATTACCAACCAACGTTGAGTATCCCTACTTCGATGTTTACAAGTCTCCAGCATACGAATTACTTTACATCCATCAAGTAAGTATCATCATCATCATCATCATCAGCATTAACCTTTAGCGTCTTACTGATAGAATCAGGCCTTCCATCATACTCCGGTGATTATTTATAACGATCCCGAGTCATCCAGGTGACATATGATCGAAAATACAGGAGTTTTAGTGGGTATCCCCTTCTTTCTCCTTAAAGTGGTCGAGGGGAGATTCCTACATAACCATCTGCGTCTCCCCGGGCGCTTTGGTATGCCTAATTATTTTCTCTTGTTTAAAAAAGGCCTTTTCTGATCATAAGCGTCACGCTGCCTCGACGCGGATTGGTGGGTAATAACGACTGCTGTCCTACGTCAAAACCGAGGTCAATGGTTTAACGTGCCTTCCGCGAAGCACGGAGGAACTTGAGATATTTTAATTTAATCACTAACTCGGTAACTGACGGCATTGCGAAAGTAGCTTAAGATCGCAAACGGAACGCGCTCCTTTGTGACGTGATGCTACGGACCAGGTCGTTTTAGCCTTGAAGAGTTTTATTTTTTTTTAATAGTCATAAATATCGCACTGTAACCAAAATAGACGTAGCACAGTTGTTATCGCTTCAGACCAATAATTCGCCCGCAACGATGCCTTTTATAATATGTTTTTTTTGGAATCGAATAGGTGATAAAAAAACGTGACTTTATCAGCGATAATACCGCAGGAGCAATTAATTAACTTTATCTTTAACTTTACAGTAATAGGTTATAATCCGGATACATATATGTCGTCTGATGAAAACCATTTTCATATTTTAAACAGTTTTTTTTTTCACAGATTTATTACAAACCAGCCACCTGTATCATTGACGGCGTTATGGACACCATTCTAGCTGCTTTCGTTGCTTCTGCAAGTAAGAAATGGATTTTTTTAAATGTATATTAAAGCTTATCTATACATATAATAAAGCTAAAAAGGGTCGAAAGTCTGTACATGGAAGATATTCGAAAAAAAGTTGGTTATCGATTTTAAGTATGCCCATACTTAGAATCGATAACAGAACTCGTTCCAACAGTTTTTAGAATTTTTGTCTGTTTGTTTATCTGTTTATCTGTTTTTCTGTTTATTTGACCGCGCATCACATGAAAATTGCTGATTGCTTTTATGCAAACTTTGCACATAGACAGACCATGACCCGGGTTCCTGTGGGATAGTGTAGTCTTCGCGAACGAAGTGGCGGGCGACAACTAGTTTAAAATAGAGTTTTGTTTTGTTATAATGGAGTTAAGCATTATTACTAATGGATCTGAAAATACGACTATTGCAAATAACGAATTATTTTTTTAGTAAATTCAATAGATTTTCTTTTAGTTTTATACTAACTTAAATCAGATTATTCCTATTGAAACAAAACAATATAAATGGCTTTCTTTCTGTAACAAGTATTCGGGGAATCTCTCGGAGTTCGGATCGATCGCAGTAAAGTGCCCGCATTCGCCACTGAAATTGGGTAATGGAGAAGAAATTTAATATTTTCGCGTTACAGTCGGCCAAATAGAAATATTGGCGTTCAACCTACGTAATTTCGACGTACTTTCGACGCGCCGGCGACAGCGAGCCTTCGACGAGAGCAAGCCGGAAGCCGCGTGGAGTGAGGAGCGACACACGCGGGCAGTACTCAAGGATTGTATCATACACCATAGGAGTATCATTAAGTAAGTTATAGTTAAAATTATTATGGCAGGTAAGTATGAGCATATATTATTATTAAGTATTTAATACTGTCAGTTAAGCCTCAATGAAAACAAGCTGGAAGCCGCTTAGAGTGAGTGGCGGCACACGCGGGCAGTATTGAAGGATTGTATCATACACCATAGGAGTATCATTAAGTTAATTGAAATCAAATAGCACCATTATGGTAGGTAAGGATGAGCATATTTATAATAACGCTTCCACTTAAACACTATCAGTAAAGCCTCAACGAGAACAAGCTGGAAGCCGCTTAGAGTGAGTGGCGGCACACGCGGGCAGTATTGAAGGATTATATCATACACCATAGGAGTATCATTAAGTTAATTGAAATCAAATAGCACCATTATGGTAGGTAAGGATGAGCATATTTATAATAACGCTTCCACTTAAACACTATCAGTAAAGCCTCAATGAGAACAAGCCGGAAGTCGCTTAGATGAGTAGCGGCAATGAGTAGCGGCGGCGGTTGAAAATGTATTGAAGAAATTTGACAGTTTTGGATAGGTTGATGTGCAGGCGCCTGTACTTCCACTTAAATATCTAAGTAATGCCTCGTTGAGAGCAAGCTGGAAGTCGCTTGTAATGAGAGGCGGCAAACGCGGGCAGTTTTAAAGGATTGCAGAGTACACCATTCAGAGTATCATTAGTAAGTTAAAGTCGTAACGTATTGTTTTCTAAGGTTTGAGCAAATAATACATATTTTAATGAAACATATTTCAGAGATCCCCTCGCGTTTCATTTACATATGATTTATATCCTGAATGTAATGGTGAGACTATATGGTGTTGGTTGACAACCAGCGCATCAGTCTTTCCGTGACCACCGACCCTGTAAAAGGTTCAAACGTCAGGGTGAAACGCGTGTGAATTTGTTTTTTTCTTAATGTTTTTAAACATATTGTTTTTATTGTTGTTCCACTAAAATACTATAATTGAAGCCGTCATCTTGTTTTAAGTAATCTTATTTTAGAACCTCACACTTCTAGACCTCGCCTTACTAAATAAACAATTTTTTTTTTAAATTTTCTAAGAGTTTATATTTTTATGCTAGGATTGTTGAGCAAGTTTTTTTAGTGTATTTTTCCGCACCGCTTTTACAGAATGTAAAAAACTAGTCAAGTTACTACTTATTTAAGTTAAATGCAATAATTAAATTGTTAATTATTAACAGTTATTTTATAAACAAAAATTTAAAAATATAAATTATTTTAAATGAAGAATAATACGAACCAGCATTTGACGAATATAAATACTTAATAATACGCCAATTCAGATACAATTCAGATTTCTTTATCCTTTGCTATTGTTTCTAGTACAAATATAATAATATTATGTGCGCTAAAATCATATTGACATCTGACAATCACGATCATAGCCGTGGTAGAGCGTACAGAACTGAAAGCAGTCTGCTCTAAAGTACCATAACAAATACACTGCGTTGGCAAAGATTAAAAGAAATCGTATATTTTGACATCCAAGTCTGGTGAAGCTGTCGGTTATTTTTTCATTAGTCTTAATGAAGTTAAGACATGTTAATATATTCAGTATTTCTCGACCGAAGAACAAAGAAAGCGACTTTGCATTTCTACCGTTCACGTTTTCATTATTTTATACCTACTGATTTGTACTTACATCAGTATCGTTTCGATGTAACAGTCTTACTTCTAATTATCGAATGAATTTACTCGTATTAAGTGTAATTAATTGTTAAGATAATTTGTAGAATGTAATTAGTATATGTACATGTATTGTTGTACAAGATAGTCCCGCATAGTCCCTTAGTACACTACAGTTTAGGGTCAGCTGTTTATCGGAGAGGTCTGTCGTAGTAGGATCGCGGGAGTGGGTACCGATATGTAGGAGGATGGAGGATCTCCCCGCTAAGAATCTCCAAGGGTGAAGTGTCCGCAAGTGTCCGCAAATGTCCGCACTGCGACGGCTGCAACTGCCCACGCAGACCTCTCCGGCGTCAAACAGCTGACCCTAACTGTAGTGTAGTAAGGGATTATGCGGGACTATCTTGTACATCAATACTTAATACTAATTTCATTGTACTGTAAGGATGGGTGCCGACGAGTGAAACAACGAGTAGTGCGATTAGAACTGCCTGTATTTCATAATAATAAGGATTACATATAACATAAGTATAATATATGTTCATTTATATACTACAGTACATAGATAAATTATCTTAACAGTTACACCTGATTCAAGTCAATTCATCGGTAATTATAAGACTGTTACTTTAAAATATGTTACTGTTACGTTATAAGTACAAAGCAGTAGGTACAAAATAACAAAAGTGTTGACTTTATTTTTGTGAGAATGTATTATTCACATCATCATTCATTATGTCTACTCCTAAACATCTATCCGCAGTACCTCACATCTATCTACTTATAGCATAACGGATACTCGAAAACTAAAAATGTATTAATTAACTTGTATTTTTTGCTTTTTTTATATTTTCAGTTACGTGTCAATGATAGAGAGCGCCTTCAGTCTAGCTTCCGTGTTGCAGTTGATGTTGAGTGTTATGGTTTTATGTCTAGTAGGTCTTCAATTCCTCTCGGTAAGTTAAAACATTTTTTTGTTCTGTTATCATATTAAATTTAAAAACTCGATGGTCACAGGAAGTGGCCTGTGCCTGATTCTGAAATCTTTGCCGTACTAAAAAAAATAATATCCAGCCGCTCAGATACGATTGTGCACATAGATGTAAAATGAAATGAAATTAGCAAAGTCGATGGGTTTAACAAATTGCAACGCATTTCAGAAAAATACACCTAGCACAGCTAGCATATCGGTGAATTATATACCTCATCATTTTGTTAGTTTATTAAACCGTATAAATATTTATCGGATCCATCAACGGAATTCTAATCTCATGGAATTCGATATCTTCCTTAGGGCTTTGTCCTGCTCGTCTTACATATTACAAAATGAAAATGAGTAACAGTATCTCTCCCTATCTCTCTCTATCTATCTATCTCCCCCCCCCCCCTCTCTCTCTCTCTCTCTCTCTCTCTCTCTCTCTCTCTCTCTCTCTCTCTAGTCATATTTCGAAAACAATAAAATTCTTTAAAATTCATATTACAGACGCACATCAGACTATCCAAAACTGTCAAATATCTTAAATAAATGTTTAAGCTTAAGCGATGGACTCAAAGTTCAAAGTCTATTGAAGAAATTTCATAGTTTGTAGTAGTCTCATGTTTAGGCGTGTGAACATACAGTTTTAGAACTGGTCCCGCACCGTAAAAGAGGGTACTCTTTTCAAATCTTTTCAAAAGTTCATGCTGAGCTCAGTATGAACTTTTAATATTGATAATTTCCATAAAAAAGGGTTAAATGTGCCTTCCCAAGCACGGAGAAGCTAGAGATATCTTAAATGGTCATCCATCCAGCGAACAGACATTGTTAAAATTACTTAACTTTCAAGATCACTTAAAAGCCGCTGTGCCATCAGGCTCCTGAGAAGTTGTGTGAGAATTTTCTTAAACTGAGATAATGAAACAAAATTTAAATTAAATCTAAATAGTTTCATAAATTTTAAAGTGAACACTGAAAATATATCAGATTGCAATAACATGAATCTTCGAGCTAAAGAACGTTAACCTTCGCTGAATATTAGACTTTATAACTATAAAAAATAAAGTTGAAGTAAAATTTAATACTTCTTTTCATTTTACAATTATGTTAGTGCGTCGTTTGAGGCACAAAGGTTATTGAAATATAAAATATTTATATTACGTTCTCTTTTAAATTTTATTTTTAGATAGAAAACCCAGCCAGCCATCCAATGCAAATAATGTGGATGGCGATCTACTTAACTTGTATGTTGATTGAGGTTTTCATACTACACTCGGCGTCAAAAAAATCGCACCTTTTAAAAATCATCTTTAAAAATTCTTAAACCTTATGTAGAGGATAGTGTTGGGTATCATTAGAAAGGTAACAAAAAGGAGTATCAAAAAACAATTAAATTTAACTTTCTGTTTAATTATAATTATACAAACAACATTAAAATTAATAAAATAATAAAAATCCTTAATTAAGTCCTAATTAACAACAGATAATTTACAAAGAAAAATGTACAAAAAGTGTCTTAAAATTAACTTAAAATCTAGTGTTACCCCCCCTTGCCCTGATCACGGCTTCCATACGGTCCCTCATGGACCTCACCAACTTCAGGAGCTCTTCTTGAGGGATAAGCCCCCATTCTTCAATCACCGCGTCTTGGAGCTCCTGTAGAGTCGAAGGAGCTGGATCCCGAGATCGAACCTTACGTTTAAGATGGTCCCAGAGGTGCTCTATAGGATTCAGATCCGGACTTCGCGCTGGCCACTGCATCACAGAGATTTGGGACCTCTGCAAGAAGTCGCTCACGATGCCTGCAGTGTGAGCGCGAGCGTTGTCGTGCATTAATGTGAACCCCTCGCCAAAAGATTCGGCAAAGGGGACCACATGCACTTCCAGGACCTCAGTGACATAGCGGCGAGCAGTCAGCGACCCTTGTCCGCGAGCACCTCCAGTCCGGGAGACGCAGACAAGGTCGGTTTTGCCGGCAGCAGACATACCACCCCAGAACATGCAGGATCCGCCACCATATTCCACCGTCTCCTGGATGCAGGCTTGGGCGAAACGTTCACCCTGCCTCCGGTATACTCTTCTCCGTCGGTCGTTGCAGAAAAGACACACTCGCGTCTCGTCTGAGAAGAGAACAGCTCTCCACTGCTCAAGGGTCCAATCGACGTGGTCACGAGCAAACTGCAAGCGGGCTCGCCGATGCGCTGCAGTCAATTTTGGACCCGTAGCAGCTCTGTGGGCCGCTATCTTCTTCTC
Source organism: Eudonia truncicolella (assembly GCA_949315975.1). Taxonomy (NCBI): domain Eukaryota; kingdom Metazoa; phylum Arthropoda; class Insecta; order Lepidoptera; family Crambidae; genus Eudonia; species Eudonia truncicolella. The sequence goes on from OX438839.1 coordinate 9,897,939, forward strand.
CTTCAATCTTCTTCTAACCGTAGATACGCTTACGGTGCGTCTGCGAACTGCCTGGAGCTGCTGTTGCAACTCAACAGCGTTGGAGAAACGATTTCTCAAAGAGTTCGACACAACGAACCGGTCGTCTCTTTCCGAAGTGCAGCGACGTCTACCCGAACCGTGTCTGCGGATATAGCCACCGGTCTCTATGAAGCGCTGGTACACTCTTCGAACGGAATAACGGCTCAGGTTCAGTTGCCGGGCGACATCACACTGCCGCACCCCTGATTGCAGTAGTGCAACCACTTGAGCGGCTTTATCAGCTGTGGTATCCATCAAAATCTGTGCGTGTGTCCTCTTCAACGGTTGAATAGCGAATGACCCACATTGAACCCGTGTTGACCGTTTTATACCCACAAAGGAAGCGCAACTAGCAACTCTCACGGGTAGCAAAATTTGCATCGAATTTTTGTGACACTTTATTTGTTGCATTAGGTTTTATTTGATAATGAAAAGTAATGTTTTTTATTAAGTTAATTAAGTAACCTTGTAAATAAAATCATAATTAATGCGACTGCATGTGCATATCAAGAGTAAATGACATTTGAAAGTGATTTTCTAAGAGGTGCGATTTTTTTGACGCCGAGTGTATGTTGGTTCGGCGACGAGTTGATTTGGAAGGTCAGTGATATACGTAATATGGAACCGATAACGTGCGTGTCATATAACCGAAGGGTACATAAGGGCAATAATCACATTCAAATCTTACGTTTTACTTGATACTTATAGAGTAAAGTGTCATTCATCACCAGCTCATCTTTATGACTTCACTGCTGCTGCAAAAGCCCCTCCTATAAACGAGCTATAAACCACTGGTGATTGTTAATGACTGCTAATGAAGCCGGGACCAACGGATTAACGTGCCCACCTAAACGTGGAGGAGCTAGAGATGATACATATTAGGTCACCCATCCGATGGCCGGCCCTTGCGAAGTTACTTAAATTCAGCAATCACAGACCCAGCTGTTGTGCCTTTGAGATCCTCAAGTGTCAGTATTTTAATGCAAACAATTATCTATTTAGTTAGTTTTAACGAAATTGGCTAAATAAAATAAACAGAACATTGGTTTCTACCACTGAACACGATCTTCGGCTTCGGCTACCAGCTACTTTGCGTATATCGTCGCACCAGAGAGCGCCGCCCAACACTTCGTTTTTCGAGCCGCGGTCTCCAACCCAGAACTCCAGTTTCCCCCAGCGGTTATCCGTCCTCTGGCTAATATGGCCAGCCCACTGCCACTTCAGCTCGTCAATTCTTCGAGCTGTCAGTTACTTTATGCTGCGCTTAAACCTTTTTACAGAGTACGGACTTAAACCAAGCAGCTTTCGACGGACCTTGGCTGAATATCCACCAAAAGGATAAAACTTTCATTATACTCTTCCTAGAGAGATGCAAACTTCCACTCAGAGTAACAGCTGGGAAAATTTTCACCCTGTCGCTGGACACTTACACTATAGTAAGTAATCCTCGTTTCTTACGCAGACCTGAAGTTTGTGGAACAGGCTACCTTCAGAGGTGTTTCAAGAGGCGTCTAAATGGGACTGACACTTGCGCCCCTTGACGTTTCTGTGCATTGACAGGTAGTGTCGCCTGACGTTAGAGTGGTTAGGGCGGCAATGAGCACTTCCCGTCAGGTACCTAGCTCGCCTGCTCGTTTACCGCCTTTTTACATAAAAAAATTATATAATTAAAACATATTGTTTTCTTAAGTCTACGGGAGCACTGCATAAATGGAACCCTTATACGCATACTTAATAGGGACACAAGTCTCCCTGTGACCACAACCTTGCGAAGGGTTTGAATCTTCAGACTAAATAACGTTAAACGCGAGTGGTTTCGTTTAAAATGTTTCAAGTCAGTGTTACTAAATATTTATTATTTTTAATCTAGCAGGATAGTTTATTTAGTATATTATTCTTAAAGTAAATAAGGAACATATTATTTCGATAATTTTTCAGTTAATAAACTGGGCTTACAAGGCGTTTGCAGTTTTCAGCAACATGAAGAAGTAATGGAAACTCGATACACACATATCGTACAGACGCCTGCACATCAACCTATCCAAAACTGTCAAATCTCTTCAAAACATTTTCAACCATATTGCTTTGTGCTAAAGTTCAAAGTCTATTGAGGAAATTTGACAGTTTGTGGTAGGTTGATGTGCAGGCGTTTGTACCTATGCACATTTGTAGTACTTACCTACTTAAAATCTTATCGTAAGACTTATATTAAACTATTCACCAGTATGAAGTAAAATATGTAGAAATAAATATATTCGCAGTGTTTAATTTTTACCCCTGTGTTTTATACGTACCTATATAACATTAAAAAATAAATTTTTTCGTCGGACTCCATAACAAATCGGTATGACTCTCGAACATATCGATGTTATATTTCAAGTAATGAAGCAAATAAAAGTCTTTATTCATTATACGCTACATTTTGAAGTTTTACTACGCCTACTCTGTCTACGCCATCATCGCCCCATTAGTCTACGTATGTCTTGTATAAGGAGAGTAGACCGTAGGCTAACGGGGCGGGAATAATGAGAAGAACCGGCAAGAAACTCAGCAAGGGCGTTTTTTCTCCCTTTCTTTTAAAGCGTCAGAATATTGGAAAATACTCTCCTTATCATAGAAAGATACTGTCTACCACCAAACAACATACAAATTAATCTAAAAGTGCCTAATTTTGCAACATGTACAGTACTTACTAACGAATAACAAAACCATTGACTTAATAAAAAAAGTATAATAATAACCATTCCAATAAAAACCTAAGTAATAGTAACGCTGCTCATTAAAATAGATAATGAATGTGATTTAAAATAAATAAATAACAAATTCTTAATCTGTTGCAATGCAAGTATTTATTACTTACGGGTAAGCATTTGGCCTTCATCTCAACTGCTGTTCAGTAATGATGTAGCCAAAGGTTCCCAAAGGTTGCCAAAGGTGGCGTCTTCCCCCGAAATCCTCAACTACTGAGACACTGGCTATCCTATCTCTAGCTGCCGCAACACAATAATGCTACTAACATTAATGTTATGTCGACATATTTAGATCAGATGGTGGTAGCTAGTTAAGCCAGACAAGTTTACAAATTCAATAATAACTACTGCAGTCGAGGGCTGCGCGCAGTTATTAGCGCCCAACCACGAACAAATTTCATGGTAAGCCACAAATTAAAAGAGACTGTTTCCTTGTTAAAATATCCGGGACCCCCATAAATAAAAGCATTGTTAATTGATTTCATTTCCATGCTAATAGACGCACCCCCGTGGCAATGACATAGGTCGGAGCACCCAATAAATTTCATCGAGCTTTTTATAGGAAATTCTTCCAGTTTAAACGAGAACCCACTGTTAAAATGATCGTTGTCATCCCGAAATGGAAAAGATCGTATTAGTATGCAAATTTCAATGGCACAAAGCGTTTTCATTAAATATGTAAGTTTATTTTGTTATTTACGGGTGATTATGTTGTGTACCTACGTTAAAAGGTCGACATAAATTGAATTCATGACTTTTTAGAATAATATACAAATATTAAGATGATTTCTAGTTCAAAACAAATGCCTAAAGCATCTACATAAAAGGAGTTGAAAACTTAGTTGTAAGGCTTTCCAGGTAGTACACACTATACACAAGTTACTTACAACTTTCAGTTAAAATATTCTTCATAAAATTGTACACCTTAATGTACGTTTAAAAATGACTAGCAAGTAAATAAATAAAGGTTAAAATTATAAATATAGAAAAACCATTAATCGTCTACCTACAGCCTCCTTTGTAGTCTCGACCCTTTTGAGATATTCATTGGCATCATTTAGCTATTTCAACTTGACGACTGCCGTCTGAATAGCCAATCCACCCCCACAGGATCTTATAAAGACACGGGCTGACATGACGACTTGACGAGCATTCAAGCAAGCGCTCGTGACAAAAAGTGTCGTATCGATGAGTGTATAGTATACTCGTTCGTTACTTGCAGCTAAGCACACAGCGGCAACGCTGTGACGTGTCATCCATGGGGAAAGTGTAAGCGAGGATAAAGGATATATCATATTATGTTACCGCTCGGCCACGACCACTGGCGTCTTTCGACGCAACAAGCGGTTTTCCAGTTCATTACGTTATTTATATCACCGTTGACTATGGCTGCCGTAGTATAACGCGCAACGTACTAGAAAACGCTTTATGTCTCGCAATAGGCTGCACTCGGCTGATGCATAGACATATTATGTTAAGGCCTAAGGGTAGGATGCTGCCGCACGCACCACACTACGCCCCGCGTCAACATGTAAGCCTGATGAGGATCTATAAATATAACTAATGATTAAGTTGAACAATTAAAATAGTAGTACAATAAATAGTATGCTAAGGATACTAACTACCTACTTACAAAACTAATAGTGACGCAGTCGACGAAAGGGTGGGGAACCCGTAGCTACATTGCAAATCCTCAATGAAGACTGGGGAACGCCTGAACTTTCCCTGGCGTCCCCCGTCTGGTTGGCTGTTACGAAGGGCATCACGGGGCTTGCCGGTGGTGGTCCCGAGCCATGTCTATGGCAGAGAAAATATGGTACCATGTTTTTAATGGGTAGGGCTATTCGAAGCTGGGGAACGAGAGTCCCACATAACCCGGGTTCGCCCTATATAGGCCATGGCACAAAGTAAGGCGGTTGCAGAAGGTAAGCTTCATACAAACGCACTCGAGCAATGCACACATGGACAACTTTTCACGGACACGGAATCCCGCAACAGCTGCGCATTTACTGTTCCGAGCTGTTCCGAGATCCGTGTCCGTGCAAGGGATCTGTGTGAGTTGCTCGAGCGCGGTATTTATTAAGCTTACCTTCTGGGGTTATTTTACAGAAACAGTATTTTACCTAGATAGAAAAAATATACATAAACAAGTCTAAAGTAGTATACGGTATGTTTGTTTCCAATCTGTCTTATGATTACTCGATATAATAAGCCGTTGCCGTCTGTCGGGACAATGAACTTTCGATTTATTTATCCTACTCGTATAATACGCAATTGGCTCGCAAAAAGATAAATCACGACAGGGCCAAAAGGTACTACTTAAAACATCAAATCATAATACATTTGTAGGCTTAACCGCTATCTTTAAATAAAACGAAATATCAGCTTGGAAATTAAACAATATTTTGAAGCGCCTTCTGCACAATTAACATGTTATTTTAGGTCGAGAACCGAACTATTATTGAAACGATGAAGAGATAACATTCATTTTGGAAACGTTTCACATTCTAATTTATTCGCTGGGAGGTAGTGAAACAGTCGATTCAGCGCAATAACTCTCGGTAAATGGAGATAGGTAGGTTAGACAAATGTGGTCGGGCGTCTATTATAAGGCTCGACTAAACTGTCTGCTGCAGTATCAGCTTTGTATTAGGAAAGAAGCTGAAACAGATTATTACTTTTCTATTTTATGAATAAAACCTCTTTACTTATATTATTTTTGGTGTTGTTCGCAACAACCAGCAGCTTTTAGCGAATTCGTAATCATCATATTTTTAAATGTAATTATATTTTTTGTTGTACTTAGTATGTGCCAATAAATGTTATTCTTAATCTTCTTCTTCATCAGCATACAAACGCACCACTAAGAGATCTAGATGCTGAAGGAGTTCAAGCCATTTTAATTTGGTCACCCATCCAGTGACCCTGCATAACTTGCACGATTGCAACAAAAACGCGTAAGCCACTGCCATCTAGTCACACGTAATATATTGTGATGATTGGCTATCTCGTTTATTTTTATATTTGAATATAAATAAAGTCATCATATTGAAAATACTCATTTCAGGTTCGTAAGTATACGTCATTATCGATCGTCAACTTTATTCAACGCTGTCCGAATCTACGTATAACATTATCATCAAAATACCTAAAACATTAACACATCCCTACAAATTATTGATTCTGCATCGCAATCCCCAAAGTGCTCGCATCATCCAGGCATTACTATGCCAAGTTTTTAAATTACATTCCGGGAACTCGTCAAAGCGTGTCTGCGAACACTATGGAGACATAACTTCACACTAATAAATGAGAAGTTCACGGTTGCCTCAGTCAGCTACAGAGCTCTTTGCATCTAATGAAATTGCTACACGAGGAATCCGAAGGCGAAGTGGATTACAGACCAATTTGGGATGCTTTCCGCTGAAATTATCGAGTAATTACTACACATGTTACGAGTTATGTCGACAAGGTAGTTCCCATGTGAGTAGGGGTGAAGCGCAGTGTTGTTTTCTACGTTCCATGCAATCGTGACCAGCGAGGAGAAAGGAATTCATTTTATTCCACTGTCTTATGCTTAAAAGCCAAGCCAAGCCAGAGTATAGTAAAAACAGTAAAAAAAGCTAGTCTCAGGAGCATATTTCAATATTTGTTATTTACCACCGTTATTTACCACTAGTTCGCAACGTAGTATTCTATCGAAAAGAACTCAAATAATATATTAAAAAATTATAAAAAAAATCTTACATCAAATCTGTACATCTTGGGCTTGCATCTCCATAAAATGATTACATGCCTACTCTCCATTCCTCACATGGCTCATAACTGCACTGCCGTTTATTATAACTTTGAACGCACACATTCCGTATAGAATAATATTTATGCGAATGAGTATGGCATATACAAAACAATGAACAATGTACCGTACAAACTTAAAAACCATTACGCGGATGAGATTTCTGCCGCCAACTGCGCGCCGCTGTCATAAATAATCCCGGAGAATGGCATTTCTGAGGCAAAAACGTACTTTACAACTTATTTTTATGTGCTGAGATGTATAATTTAATGCAAAGTACGTATAATATGGTGAATTATCAGAATGTTTGGAGACGTAACACAAAAACTCTGTATTGATAAATATGATGGCCATGTATAATGAATCATATTTTTTCAAATATCTATCATCATTGATAATAGATATTTGTAAAAATATGATCATTGATGATGGATATTTGAAACAATATGATCATTGATGATAGATATTTGATAAAATATGATTCGCTTCGTTTTAATATCCTTTTAAATAAATAAAAAATAGTCACGATAGCATAGTTAGTAGTGCACCTGTAGGCTTAGCCAAAGTAACATTAAGAAAACGATAGCGAAGTACGGCATGTCATGAGGTGCGGGTTCGAATCCCGCTCGTGGATATTTTCAATATCTTGTCTTTTTTTTCAAATTGCAATTTGTTCGCAATAAAATTTGCGTAAAATTATACATAACTCCGTAGAATTCCGTAAATATTTAAAAACTTAATCGATAAGTTTTATCGAAAAGTTGCATTCCTGGAAATTTCATTTACCACCGCTTGCTACAACGAAAATTCATTTCCCAATTCCAATGATAAAAATAAAAATTGGGCTTTAAATTTGCATGCAGCACGTCGATAGTAAATTATTGGGGTGTTTGGCGGACAGCCAGCCGACATTTACCCGCCGTATTAAGGACACAAGTGCTTTGCAGCTAAAGAGCCGGCGCGTGACTCTAATCTGAATTTTATAAAACGGTAATAAAGTCGATAGATCCACTGATATTAGTTTCCCTCAGAACAGCGTGCGAAATTTTCACACTGAAAACGAGTTTGTATAGGTGCCCACTTAAGTCCCGAAAACGGGAGGTGGAATTGTGCGTCTATTGCCTTCCCAAATGTCGCCGGCCGCGACCCATGCAAATGGCACAGAAAGTTTGGCTGAGACCTCGTAAGTTTGTACGTAATAGGCACTCATCGGCGTCCACGCCACTTTGCACGTCTTTACATTTAAGGAGCATAAAATTTATCTACTTGAAATAATCGTGGCCAAACAGCCAAGTCAGGCCATTATGTCTGGCCGGCAGCCAGCCGTCGGCCGCCAGACAACCGGCCGCGATGTATTTATTAAACAAGAGAATTAAAAACGCCAAGTATAAAGAATTACCGCGCACTTTAGAATGCAGGCCGTGCCACATGGAACTTGTAATGTTGCCTCCTTTTATTTCACACAGCGTGTACGATTATGTACGTGAGTTGTGAACTTTTTGCAAGCTTACTGCATGTTTAAATAAATTTCTTTGTTGTTTTACTAATGTTACTTTTGTTAAACACAGTCCGCAGCAAGTGAAATTTTGTTGCAAGTGTAAAATATTGTTTTGGGTAATGTTAAGTCTGGTTATACACTTAAGAAGCGACTGCCTTGTGGAACTTTTTAGACATTAAAGACATGTTCTGGGATTCCTAAGGTAACATTATTTTATGCTCGGTTTGATGGTGGGTGGTAAGTAGTTCTAAGTCCGCCTGGCTTCCTGGATTCCGAGTAAGTAGGCTCATATATTAGGCCTTATCGTCACTTAGCCAGGTAAGATGAAGGTACTTAGTGTTTTCCCTAGTCGTAAAATTAAAATTAAAACTTCTCTTGACCCGGGCTCTTAGAATATGCGGGTTTAAATCCCACTAGTGGAAATTCTTTCAACAACTTTCTAAATTATAATTCGAGTCTCAATAAAACTTGCGTAACATATAAACATATATTTCTCGAATATAAGGACCGAGAAATGATCTCTAACACAGAAAATTAATTACGTTACCTAATTGTAACATCTCTATAATAATTCGGTACTTATCCCAGTCGAGGGGCAGATATTGCCGCACAGCGTACGCTTAAGAAAGACATTATGCCAGTGTGGCGCAATGTTTGCCGTGTCTACTTCAAATGCATACTCGTATATCGGTCAGTGGAGAATATGAAATGATGCACTTCTATTATAACGCGTTAAGGTTCATGTTATGCAGAAAGTTTTCGAAGTCTTCAATTGTTTAAAATAATATGTTTATGGTGTTGGTAAGCGGATTTATTTTTAAACCACTAAGGTTGAAATCAGGCATACGGTAAGCGGTTATTGAGCATATGGACGTTTGCAACACCAAAGGTATCATTTAAAACATTCCTGGTGCTTACGCGGTGTAGTGGTTAGACAAAGGTGTCAGACCCGGATGTCTCGGGTGCGATACCTTTATTTGGAACTGGAGTGATTTTGTTGTTGGAAGGGCTTATTTTAGGTAGAAAACTTGAAACTTTGTCAACCTTTAGGTAACATATAAACAAAGGCATTCAATACAAATAGACAAAGCAGATTTTTAAAAATATATTTGAAATTCTAGTAAAACTGAAAAAAAAAATGGAAAAAGTTTATTTAATTATCTTAAACGTGTATCTGGAACCTCCTTTGCACCAAAAGTTGTGCTTGTTTTAGGAGATTCCGCTTTTCTACAACTTAAAAACACAATGTTTGTTGTAATAAACAACAAATATTTTAACATTTATAAGTTCCGTGAATCGCCCGCGGTTATTTCATGACGTCAAATTCCAACGCTTTGCTTACTGTTGCTGGGGCAGTGAGGTCTGGCTTGTGAAAAAAGAGAGAGATAGTGCTATCACAGTCTATCTAACCTCTTTACGCTGTGGTGCTACAGTCTACAGTCCACATGAGTAAATATTCACCGGGTATTTACTGATGTGCTACAGCCTGCGTGAATGATGACGAGTGACGTCACACGCAGCCGCACCACGCACTTTGCTAACAATCGTGTATGTATATAATGAAAGTTAATGAATAAAATATCTTGGAAACTTTTTAACGTATTATAATAAACGTATAACGTATTTTAATATAATCAACATATTATTTTTAATTTTAATTAGTAAAAGAACAATGTATGTATCTTGTTTATTTTATTTGTTACATCGCTTTAGTTTAGACACTGCAATTATGGCTTGGTGCAGCCGCTTTTTACTTGGTTAGTTAAATAATTTTTTGCATTCTTTTTGACGGATCCACACATTTTTATTGTTTTCATTGAGAATATGGAAAAGATAAGAGCACAAAGTTTTCTTATTGTGAATGTAATTACATTTCACATCTTCTCTCTTTTAAGGTACCTTGTTTTGTCCTAGCAGAACGCCACGCCACGCACGCCAAACACCAGACAAAAATGGATGGATTATTATTATGCCTTGATTAGCTGTCATTACATAAATGAGCTAGATGTAGATATATACATAAATTAACGCCTTCAGAATTAGCCATAGCCATCGCCACTTTTGCTATTTTAGACACACTCCTCTCGCACTCTCATTTTAGCTAGACATTTCAATAACAATAACCAATTCAACGGGAAATCCATCCCACACCTTTAATAACTTAAGCCAATACAGTATAGACCCCTTATTTTAAGCCGGCTATAGTTCAATTTGCGTCAACACCAATTGCGATTGAGTCGCCTTAGCTTCCGTTCCCTATATTGTACCGTTGGACCAGAGCCAGCCGGCATTACTTATTCCGACAAATGCCAGATTAGATACGATTTTGCCACCACCTGACGTTGAATTAGTTTTGGGTAACGAATGCAATATAGCCTGATACTAATTATTTATACTAGTTTTCCAAGAATATACTGATTAAGGATATTACTGTAATAGTAACTTTAGAACGACCATATGGATTGATATGGATTATTGGCCAAACTAGCAACTACTCGTGACTCTGCGCACACACCCATGATCCCAGGATAATTTCGAAAAATCTTGTCTCATCTCTTCCTTATGTCATGAAAGGGACTAAATGCCTGGTTTTTAGATAATAAAATCTGTGTGTATTTATATTACAACTCAAAACAATTTAGGTTACTAAAAATCTTCATCAATCTAACGCTTGCTTTTATTTCGGCTGACTTAAATTATGCCAGAGTGATGAATGGTTTACATAAGATCTGACACCAATTTGCCAGAAACAATATTGGCCGTATATCAACATTATCATTAATTAGATTTGCGTCTATGGTATTCTATTAGGCTCGTGATGTTGTTATAGTCATCTGAGATCAATAGACATTTAATCTATGCTTACAATACTGTCGGCCTTAATATTAAAACGGAGTCTGCTGGTTCCTTTGATAAGAATATATTTAGTAATCTTGACTACAAGAATATAATTTAGTTAAGGAAAAGCGGACGTTCAATATTTACCCCAAAGGTGAGGCAATACTGGTAAAATTTTGTATGCATTTGGCAAGCGTGGTGATTAAGCTTTTATAGTAATCTTCGATCAATAATGTAATACACTCGAGAGCAATGAATCCGGGTCACTTAAAGAAACCTATAAATCTAAGAATGCAAGCTCAATAGCTAGCTAGCTTAATAAATTGTGTTTAATAGACAATTTAATACTCCTTAAATGAAAGTAATAAAACTTCTTAGTTATTGTAAAGTTATGTCATAAAAAATCAAATTTGGAAAAGGGAGACTTTTGAAGATGGAACCACGAAATTTCTGCATTTGTTTTTGCTTTTGTTTCTAATCTGTCATTTAAAAGGGTATATAAACCATGTTAATAGTGTTCAATATTTATTATTCAAGCTGTAATCATGTCGCTTACACCTGGAGAATGCACCAAAATTCTCACAATGCTGAAAACCGGCCGGAGTCAGCGCGATACAGCCAGGACTGTCGGTGTATCGCTGTCAACAGTACAAAGAGTTCTCCGATGTTACGAGGAAACTGGCTCTAACCTAACGCAGACCAGGAACAGGCAGAACCAGGAGTACCACAGAATGAGAAGATCCATACTTGGTGAAAACCATGCTTCATAATCGCTTTCTCACAGGAACTGAACTTACAAATCAGTTTTGACGCCTCGGAGGAAGTAACCCAAGCGCATGGACAGTACGACGACGACTTGCTGAAGCTAACTTGAAACCACTTAGACCTGCAAACGGCCCTAAACTGGAGCGTGGGCATCGTATTTCAAGACTAAGATATGCCCAGAACCACTTAAATTGGACTTATTGAAGATTGGTCATAAGTTATGTTCTCCGACGAATCAAAATTTATGCTCTATAAGCACGATTAAAGACACAGAGTGTATAGAAGACCAGGGAAAAGATTCAAACAATCATACATCGAAGAAAAAGTAGCCTACGGTGGTGGGTCTGTACTTGTGTGGGCCGGAATTTCTTCTGAGAGTCGCACAGAACTGGTGTTCATAGAAAACGGCTCTTTAACTAGCGTAAAATAAGTGGAAGAAATCCTTAATGAACACGTTGGTCCATTTATGGTCAATTTGAGTGAGGATGCTATTTTTATGCATGACAATGCCTGACCTCATACAGGTTGTATTGTGAATGACTATACCTTCAAAAGATGAATATTACTCGTATGGAGTGGCCAGCATGCACCCCGATCGAGAATACTTAAAACAACGAAACCCTCCCCCAAACACGCTTTGTGAGCTCAAAATTGCTCTAACAGAGGAATGGGGACAATATTCCCTAAAATCGTATAAGGAACTTGATGTACAGCATATGCCAAACCGCGTAAACGCAGCAATGAAAGCACGTGGAGGCAATACGATGTATTAAAATTCGAGAAAATCGTAATGTTGTTTAGAAATGTCATGTTTCCTAATTTTTGGACAGTGTATGCTGTTTTCCACTGCGCATTTCCAGCGACGCCGGTCTTTTTTTGGTTCGGATCGGATCAGGAGCGGAATAACCCGAGGGCGCCTCCAAAGGCTAGGACCTCGGCTCGGGCCGTGGGGGTGGGGAGAAGTGCCCAGGTACCTGGTAAAGCGCGCGTGTGAACCGGGTCGTAGTACCCTTCTTCTACGTGTACGGTGTCTTAGGCTTAAGCTTGTATAAATTTTAAGTGTATTCTGTAAATGTGTGGCATTTAGAAGATCAGGTGAGATACCGGTATACGGTTTTAGCACGCTTTTAATTGCACCCTGATTGCTAAATTTACAACGTGTCACCAAATAATTTTAAAAGCATACATGGATAACAGAGTTTGGCAGACGATTAAAGGTGTACTGTAAAATAATTAATGTTTTTATAGTTGAAAGGATATTTTAGATATTTAATGTGGTAGTGTTAAACGAAAATGTGTGTATAGATTTAATATTATATTAAAAATATTAATATGCAAACATTTTGTAACACTAGTTTGTGTTAATATTGAAATGTCCTTGCAAGGCCCATTTGTGGACGTTATGCCTAGTTTTAAGATCATGTAAACCAAATGGATCAATAAAGATTTATGACTATGGTTATATATATATAAAGTTAATATTGATGTGTACGATCGACAACACAAGGACCTCCATACTCCACTTAGCCTTAGCAAGGATCATTATAGACATACCAAAGTGTGTTAGAGATGCTTAACATCATTGTTTGTCTGTTACAATCTTGCAGCTCTCAACTAGGAGTGGCTACCTCCACACGTCCACCTACACAGTCATCAACGGGACGTAACTACTCAAGCGCGAGAATTGAACTCTAAACAACATCTTTTATTATCGTGAAGGCTCGCTACCAAGAGATTTTACAACATCTCGTCTATTTTGGTACGTAGCTCTGACGTAAATATAGGTACCTGAGCACTTTTATTGGATACACACAAATGGGTACAATGTATCCGTTTGGAACTACGGACCTACTTTGAATAAAATCATATTAGAATACGGATGAATAATAAAATCTTGTAAGTACATACATAAGTACGCCAGACGTGCTATCAATTATTACCGCCAATTTTCTTGTTCACACACGATTCTCTCAAAATACACCTAGTTCTAATGTAATAGAATGTTATAGCTCTTTTTTCTTATGCCAGTTAATGAAAGGTTTTTTTTCTATGAAATTAAAAGTTAAGATTCCATTCACGTTACCAAAAACATATTCTAGATTATCCTTAATGCTTTGGAAGGAATTTTGTGCCTTAGGTAAGCAGCTGTTTAACTGATTTTTATTAACATGAATATACTAAAATATGAATGTTAAAAGGACAGTGATTAGAGATTAATCCCCATAAAGATCATACTTCTACATTATTAGACCGATCGAACCACTACCACAAACTGTCAAATTTATTTTAGTGACTTTGAACTTTACGTCTATGGTATACGGTTGAACATTTATTGAAGAAATTTGACCGTTTTGGATAGTCTGATGTGCAGGCGTCTGTACTTTTGGTTACAATTGGTTTTTGGGTACCAAAGTGCCCATCTTGCTTCCACAAGGGATGTCTTTGTAGCTTGAACAAAACAATTGAAAAGAAAACGAAAATGTGTCAGTGTACCATTTTATCTCAGTATTGATTGTTAGTGTACTTATACTACAAGACAAAAGTGCACACTAAATAAACAAGTTTAGTTTTACAAGCTTTTAAGAGACAAAGTTTGGTGGGAAATACACCTAGTCTTTCGTACCAAAGTTTTGCGGAGATTCAAGTAGGTAAGTTTCGAATACTGACCGCCTGTTCCGCTGATATGTTGCTCAATAAAGGTCTTGGTCCGCTCGAATGCAACGGCACTGCAACAAATCTCTAGTTACATTGCCCACTGTGTTTTATTACATTTAACACTTCGTTCCTATAGGTTAATTTTAACGTAACTATAACTTAACGTACTGTTAGGTTTAAAGACATTTATTTCATAAGAACTTACATACAGTTCACTTAAAATGAGATAACATTATACACTAAAAATTTACCTGTGGGCGCAGCGCAGCTAATTTAGTTAACAATGATTTTCATTTTAAGTAATTACTCCCTTATTTATTACTATTGACAAGTTGCAAGTAGTTAACTAGGTACTTTCCCGACTCAATGCCAAACTATTTGGAATTTAAGAATGAAGCATCATGACAAGCACTAAACACTTCTACCTTCACTTGGCTTAGAAACGGCGCGTAGCCGTGTGCGAGTCAAAGAATAACAATAAACTGGTTGCTTCATAATCTGTCGACCGTTTCTATCGCGGGGCATTAGGAAACCGTGGAGTAACCGGCACAAGTATTACAAAAACACAAATGTAAAAAAAGATTTCCACGAGCAGGATTTAAACCTGCACCCTTCTGGCATTCCGGGTCAAGTGCTCTTCCAATTGAGCTATCGTGGTTCTAACCAGCCCGCTGAAATTATTCAACACTATTTACTTTTTTACTTTGAAAGCCAAAGGCGCCTATTCAATGTCAACAATTTTATCGATAAAAATACCTCAAATCAGGGTTCTGACCGTGTAATAAATTTAACCCCGTTCTTTTCTTTCCTCTGTTTTTTTTTCTTAAATCAATCCTTACTCTCTCAAAATGTATGGAGCCCGTGTGTGTTTGCTACTTCTATTCTATTCGAATGTATATCCCAAATGAATGTTATGCATATCTAAACAGTATCTCGAAACCATTACGCCAAAGTATTGTTATGCCATTGAAAGTAATATTTATTTGTTGATTTAATCTTTACTGCACAATATAAAAATAAGTACAAAAGTTCTCTACCAGTCGACCTAAGGGCTAAGCCTGATACATACATTGTTATGACAAAGTAGATTAGAAGTTTAAAACATGCGAATCAAAGGGATCCCTTTTTATACGCGCACGTCGCTGCACTATGACCACGCTATTTTTCAAGAAGCAAGAGAATTATAATCATTATCAATCATCAAGAGAATGTGTGCTGAAGAATCCAAATACAAATTAATACTTGGAAATGCAATTGCAGACAAACTGCATTCCAACGATTGCTTTAAAGTCGTATTACGTAGAATTTGTTATAAGCTTTTCAATAGTTAACAACGTTGAAAGAGAAGAAGCTTCTGTACAAATGAGAGGAATTCCAGGTAATGGTTAAATTAATTAACTGCAGTTTAAATAGCTATTGCAGTTACTTCAGAGAAACGATTTATACACTGTCGTAGAGTCATATCGTCGATGCGCCACTATACCAAATCATTTACTGGCTATTACTATTATTGTAATTTTTGATTTAGCCGAGAAACATGCCTTTGAATTACAAAAAGATTCTAAACAAATAAAAGGAATTTTAGGTATTGGAAATTAATAAACTATTTATATATTAGACCATGTAGCGCGTAGCATTCTATCATAATGTCTGATTCCGTAGCACATTGCATGTTCTCGTAGCACAGTCTATGAACTAAACCAAATTAACGAATGGCTATTTTTATCTTCGTAATTTTAGTCAAAGACATAAATGTGTAATGAGAGCCAAGTTCAATATTATGATATATGCCTTGGTTGTTGACTTCAACGACAAAAGAAGTGAGACGTTCTGTTAGCTTAAACTTGGCTTGACGAGAAACATATATTTGGATTGCAAAAAGGTTCTGAACGAATAAAAGGAATCACAAGTATTGGTACATAACGATTTACACACTTGATGCAGCGCGTAGCTAACTACCATGGTATCTGATTCGTAGCACACTGCATGTTCTCGGAGCGCAGTCTACGAAACTAAACCAAATTAACGAAAGGCTATTTTTAGCATCGTGATTTTTGTATTGGCCGAGAAATATACCTTTGGAAGGAATTCCAAGTATTGGTACGAAACGATCTAGATGATGTAGCGCGTAGCACACTATAGCGTCTGATATCGTAGCACATCGCACGTAGTCGTAGCGCAGTCTACGAAACTAAACCAAATCGATGAATGGCTATTTTTATCATCGTGATGTTTGTCTTGGTCAAGAAATATATATTCTGATTGAAATAGGTTTTAAGCAAATAACAGGAATTTCAGATATTGGAAAAATGGCCACAAAGAATTGATTTTAACACTCTTCGTATACGCTGTAGCGCGTAGCACACTACCATAGAGTAGTTTTTTGTACAAAACGGGTTTCCTCTTTGCCTTGGCTATCTTTATATATATAAATCTTCGGTGCGTGTGAATGTAATTAAACCCCTTCTAAACGGCTGGACCGATTTGGATAAAATTTTCTGTATGTGTTCAAGTGGATTCGAGAATGGTTTAGATTTACAATTGGACCCGGTAGGTGGCGCTGCTATAGGGGTTCATCATGGGATACGGGTGTTCTTAAGTGGACGAATGATTTGTTTGTTTTGTTGTCATGGAAACTGTCAAAGCAGCGGTACGAAGTCCGCCGCCGCCGGTCAGCTAGTATTCTATGAAAAGTGAGCTTGCCTTGAAGAGGCCATTTTTCTCTTACTATGAAAGACAAGGGATTGTAGTCTTTTGGAAACACAGATGCAATGTATGCATTTCTTTGCCACTGCTCATTAAAAAAGTTGTAAAGCGATTAGTTTTTATATTGTTTATCTCAAATTAGTGTGGATAGTAGTTTGCTAATACGCTATGTGTTCCAATGGCGAAAAGAGCCCTAGGGTTGCAATTAATAACTATTTTTATTTTCTTTAAAATATTTAGGAATAATAACATAGCTATACTTATTGCTATCACGAGACCACCAGCGCATTTGTCGAAAATAAGATTTGTTCGTCCACAGGTTCCGTACTCAAATAAGCTGAAATGGCGTCTTTAAAACCGTAACGGTATCTTGACACGTCGCGGGCCGCTGAAACTCCTCGGATGATAAATGTGGGACGGGCGGCTACGTGATTCAGGGCCGCTGTATCTACCGGTGGGCAGCCCGCGGGGGCCTGAATTATTTTTATGCATTGAAAGAAAAGGTCGACTTTGAGTTATTGAGTGGAAACAAACGTATTTCTCTCACCCGTATAGATTATGTTAGGGTAGCGGTAAAGATGGATATTATTGGGTGTATTTTGGTAAATTATGGCCTCAACTTTTCGTGGTGGGCAAGATCGCGATTTCGATCTCTGTAGAATATCATATAATATTGGGTATATAATCACGTCACGTCACGTCACAGCTCACTGTTGAGCTCAGGTATTCATACATGAACAAAAGCACAGCAGATAAGTAGCAGATAAGTCGCAGGTCACGGATTAGGTCAAAACGTTAGCCTAATACTGGTCAGATTGGGTAGGAGAACATTGAGAATGACCTCCGCCAAACGCCAACAGGCGCTGACAGACGGGACAAAGACAGCTGCTTGAACAGTTACACCCATCCTAACCAACGCGGGGTCGAGGGTCACCATCTTCCTACACTCCCCGCATCAGTATTCAAGGCGTAGAGGCTACTCTTCCAAATCCGGTGGTTTAACGCTCTGATAAGAAGTGTTTCTAGTGCTCGGGGTCCCGCCCAGGGGTCGACAGGTATGTAGCAGTTTAGTGGACCGGCCACATCCCACATTGTGAACAACCCCACATACCTCCCGGATCCTAGCAACAACCCGGTTGAGAGGGTTCGGAGTTTTAAAAGATGTGTTCGACACTAATCGGGTGACATTGAGATGTTGCTTAACTTGCAAGGTCACCCAGTCACAATCTATTGCGCTATCGAACTCAACAAGGCAGAAAATAGGTGACAAAGTATTGCTTCATAATTTACTGCAGTTAAGTTTATAGAAACAAAATTATTTTGAAAGTATTTTACTCGCGCTTAACTATTCTTTGGCCGTGTAGTGGGATAAAAATAAATCTCAAAGTGGCGACAATCTCACTACCTGACAGGCTGAGTGCAATTAGGGTTGACATAGAGTTTTGGAGGAATCTGCACGTGGCTGGTGCTATTACAGAATATTTGGCACGGCACATTGCCTTGCTCGCAAAACGGGGCTAACCGATCCAAAATTCAGATGAAACAAATATAAGTTCCTGTTAAAGTGTTAAAATAAATTATATTTTTACAATACTCACACACCTTGCATTCATGTACCATCCGTTAGGAATCAAAACCCTGAAAATTTCTAATTCGCTTTCAGAATTCGCGAATTCCTTATGAAGTCATTAAATTAGACTCCATTGACATCATGCACATTTTCAAAATATTTTAATAGCAATTGTTCAAGAAAATGTACTATTATCGTTGAAGTTAATTAACGACTCGCAATTAGTTAAGGTTCAAGATCTGCAAGATCACAAAGTGTTGTGAAAGCATTCAAGACAATTAAATAACATTCGAGTTACATTTCTTTGCAGAAGCTCGTAAAGCTCAGTATTATTATTATCAATACTATTACAGGAGGAGCTCAATGGCGCAGTGGTTAACGCGGCCGAGTTGCGATTGCTAAGGTCAAGCAACTTTCACAAACGCCGGTCATCGGATGGGTGACCAAATGTATGATCTCGAGCTCCTCCGTACTTCGGACGGCACGTATAGCCGTTGGTCCCGGCTGCATTAGCAGTCGTTAACAACCACCAATCCGCACTGGGCCCGCGTGCTGGTGGTGTATTGCCCGTTCTCCCCATCCATCCATAAGGAAGGCTCGTGCCCCAACAGTGGGGACATAAAACGAGCTGATGATGATAATGATTATAGGACAAGATTATTATTTTTGTAATAAGACATTAATGTGTTATTATTACAAAAATAATAAAGAATATTCAACGGGGTGTTCTGAATAGACTGTACAGCCAAATGGCCAGTGTCGCGGTGCCGTAAAATAGGAACGGAAATGCAACTGACAGAGGACAACTGGCGGTGTCATGGTCGTGTAATTTTGGTGTGGACGGCGCGTGCACATCAATTGGGATTACTTGAAAATATTAACCTCTGGCGAGAGGGAATTGTATATTTTTGTTTTTTGGAGTGTAATGTCCTGCCGAGGGCAGGTCTAGTATAGTGTTTTTTGTTAGTACAAACTTGAAACACCAGTGTTTTGGGTGTTTGGCTCAGTATTGGGGCAAGTGTGAACTACGTGTTGGTTGACAGAGCGCGGAGGCGTTCGTGAACCCAAAAATAAGACTTAAATCGATACAGGCGGAGGCCTACAGGTCTAGCGTGCCGATTGGAGGCATCGATCGCCTACCGAGAGACGTTTCGTCTCTCTGTATATTTTATCGCCTTTTGTCATGGGGAGTGCTCTGAGGAATTGTTCGGTTTGATCCCTGCCGCTGATTTCCTGCACCGCACCTACACGTAATCGACTGTTTTTACCACGAACTACAGTGCTGTGGAACCAGCTCTCGGCGGCGGTATTTCCGGACCATTACGACTTAGGGATCTTCAAGAAACGAGCCTATTCCTTCCTTAAAGGCTGGCAACGCATCTGCGATTCCTCTGGTTTTGCGGATGTCCATGGGCGGCGGTGATTGCTTCCCATCAAGTGACACGCCTGCTCGTTTGCCTCCTATAAAAATTTTAAAAAAAACTAGGGTGTTTGATTGCTCCGGATGTAGGTTGGCTTACGAACCTCTTCTTTCCTGAATCCTTCTTTGCCACCATCGCCCCTTCTGTCCCTTTAGCCAACACATCGCGGAGAACCCATCGCGGATACCCGGTGAGTCTATAAAATTCTGAATTAAGGTTAAAGGATTGCTCAGAGGAGCGGGTGGGTGAAGTCACACAAAATAGAAAAGGTCTATCTCGGTGTATCGCCTGAACAGACGGGTACTCCACCCTTGACAGCTAGGCGGTTTGTGCTGATGGGCCCCGCAAACCCAGGAGCCTGGCTGGTGGTTGTATCTAACACGGGGATTAACGCAAACTAAATACTAAAAGGTATCATACCTCCTTTATATCCGACGTTTACTATTAGTTTGCGTTAATCCCCGTTTAAAATTCTTTGTTAACTATGGAACGCGAACTATGGAAAGTTTAAAAGTGTATACATACAAAAACAATAGTGTCAACCCCTGTCAACCCCTTCAAGGGAACTAATCAGCTTTAGTTAGGGGTGGGTTTATGTCAGGTGTTTAAAAGAAGCTATGTGGATTAAACAACTACGAGTATCTCGTAGTCGTTTAATCCACATATTATTATCATGTAATCATATGTAGTATATGTATACTCGATTTGATATCGTTTACTATCGACTCGGCGAGAGATTGTTTAATCAGTTTATCCTATATGCCAAATGTAAATGCAGATGTCGGTTTCTTGTTTAGAAACCTCTGCAAAGGTTATTATTATTACGAGTTTATCTTAATTAATGACTTCATCAGTCATCTTTGTTTTAATAATGGCTTCGCGTTTACTTAGCATTAAGCCAATTTCAACTAGTATCTGTAATAATTAGTAAGGGTACAATTGTACGGTAGATTGAGTTTAAAATGTATACAAAAAAAAGTCTAGCGAAACTCCTCTCTGGAAGGGTCCATTATTGTTACATCTATGTATATACAGGCAGGAGTTTAAGGACAAATTAAATGTTTTTAAACTTCATTTAAAAATCACATAAGACCCTCGTCAAACCCCGTCTGCTCATTTCAGCTTATAAAGAGATTAAGTGACAGTCATGAGTAATTTATATGTGTCGGGGAAAGTAAAAAAGTGCTTAAAGCACCCCATTTGTACGCACACACAAACTTAATTACTTGTACGTTGATACAAAGCTACGCTTATTAGCGGCAAGGGATAAATGTAAATAAAAATTCTGACATAATTACGAAATGTTTCGCCTTGTTGTGTGGGGGTTTTGTTTTAATAAGATAAGTTATTTTTACGCAGCAGGTTTTTTTGATTTATACGCAGAGCGGAAGCATTTGCCCAGCGGTGGCTTTATTTAAAAAAATCGACGGCTTTTAAATTGAGTTTACAATTGACATTATTGGTAATATATCTAAAAATACGTTTGTCCTATATAGGGTCTAACAATATCAATAAGCGAACGCTTAAGGGGAGCATCTATACATCACACTGAGCATGCTCACCAAATTTGGTCCAAACTACAGGCTCGTTACCGAGATAATCAACAAAACATTATCATAATTCACCAAAAAATACACCCTTCCCAAACCATGATGATGATGATGATGATGATGGGTCTAACAAAATCAATAAGTGAACGTTTAAGGGCGGTATCTATACATCATTCTGAATACAATGACAATTTTTTTTTTTTTGAGAGAGATTGCTGATTGCCGCTGCGGCATTTCCAGCTTCACCGGGCTTTTTGGGGGCGGCGAAGAACGTAAAGGGTCCCTCAAGCCGTGTGAAACGAATCACCTTCAGAGGTTATCTAGAGGGAACGGCATCGCGCACAAGTGCGCGTCCCCGTGCCCTACTAGATTCTCCGAAGGGTTCGGATCGGATCGGGGAGCGGAGCAACCCGAGGGCGCCTCTAAAGGCACGGACCTCGGCTCGGGTTGACCGGGCCGTGGAGGAGGAGAGAACCGCCCAGGTACATGTCTGTACCTGGTGTAGAGCGAGTGTGAACCGGTTCTTCGTACCCTTGTTCTACGAGTACGGTGTCTTGGGCCTAAACTGGTCTGCATGTTTAGTGTATTCTGTAAATGTGTGCTGTCATTTAGAGGATCGGGCGGGGGATACAATGACAAAAAATGGGCTCCAGTTATATAGTAATTTTTTAAAGTACTTACACCTTTACTACACGCAGGTCGGTTACTTTTGTTCTTCTGCGGATCTCCTCATTTCTGATTCGATCACGCAGAGAAACCCCGAGCATAGCCCTCTCCATTGCTCTTTGAGTGACCTTGAGCCTTCTGATAAGGCCCATAGTGAGCGACCACGTCTCAGTCTCGTATGTCATCACTGGCAACACACAATGGTCAAAGACTTTCGTCTTGAGACACTGCGGTATATCGGACGAAAAAATATTTCGTAGCTTACTGAATGCTGCCCAGCCTAATTGGATTCGACGATTGACCTCTTTGCTGAAGTTGGACCTACCTGGATGGACCGTTTGTCCCAGGTAAACATAATCGTCTACAACTTCAAGGACAAAGTCCCCAACCTTCAGAGGAGTGGGTACGACACGTGAGTTCAACATAACTTTTGTCTTCTCCATGTTCATTTTAAGACCAACTTGTTGAGAGACTCTGCTGAGGTCACCGAGCATTGTGCCGAGGTCTTCCAGGGTCTCAGCCATGACCACTATATCGTCAGCAAATCGAAGGTGAGTGATGTATACGCCGTTGACGTTGAGTCCTTTCCAGTCCAGAAGCTTGAAAACATTTTCCAGTGCAGCAGTGAACAGTTTCGGAAATATCACATCTCCCTGTCTCACTCCTCGCTGCAACCCTAACCCTGTATATCGATATAAAATAGTACCTAGGTATATTTTTTTATTTGAACGTTTTAAAAGAAGAAGTTACTAGATATATTACTAAAATTTTATTTTAAAACGATGCTGTAAACCGTTTTAAATAAAAAAAATTATGATGTCTAGATAACTGTATTTGTTTTTATAAATAATGAAAGAGAGAGATGATATATCAATAGTATTAAATCAAAGTGTTTTATCAATATTTTAACCGCAAAATATACATAAATCGCCTTACTAGCACGAGATGAGATTCGGGGAATATTAAATGTATTTTTTAAAACGAACGTTCTTTTGATTTTCAATAAGAATAGTCATCGCCTATGCTTATGTAACCTAATATACGATTTTAATGATATTTCGTGATCTTAAAAATATAATTTAGTAAAAAATTAATTCGAGTAATTTTTTTTTTAATCTTTTTTATTAAATTACAATGACACCTCGGACATATGCATTATTATCATAATGATATCAAAGTGAATCGGATATTAAGAATTATTTCTAATAACTGAATTTCGATTACATTCTGCTCATAAGGACAAGAACAGAAACAAAATCAATATTTAAGTCTAAGAATTCATTATACGATCACATCTCACTTCCATTTGATATATAGCTGAAAAACATTGATAGAAAACCCTGAAACTTTTAGGGAATATTGGCATAAATATATTGTTATCTCTTGCGAAATTTATATATTCATGGTAACACGTAAAATATTTTCCCCTTTGGCATCGAAACTCCAAATAGTTGTGTCCGTTCCAATGATTATTATATAAGTAAATAAAGTAAATGCGTTACTAGCACCCGAAGACGTTCCAATCAAAACAAGGCAACCGTAGTCTTTTGACCTCACCTCATTCGCTCTCGGAGACAGACATGAGACAGCTCAGGTTTTCTTTATAAAAAATCCAAATAACAAACACTAGATGTTTTTTTGATCTTATTGGTTTAATAACGCTCTCCCTTTTATATCATTGGACAATATTATAAAAATATAGATATTTTGAAATTAAAAATATGTAATTGGCGTTCGAAATTCGAACGAAACGATCGTTCCGATTTACTTTGCGTTTTTCACGTATCAACGTTATTAATAAATGCGTGCGATTTTAAGGGGAATAAAATGTAGAGGGACTCTTTTCAAATTCAAATTCAAATTCAAAAATCATTTATTCAGTTTAGGCTACAAGTAGCTCTTGTGAATGTCACTATGCCATCGGTTCGTAAGTCTACTCTGGGCGGGAGATCTTGTACTGAGAAGAACCGTTTCGTAGGAGTATGTAATTAAATTGTGCTCTTGTTATTTCTATCATGCCAACTCAAACAGCCTGTATGCCCTTACTGCCCACGCAGTGGCACTGTTCAACAATCCATTTGCTTAGGTCAAATAAATTGTTTTATTTTTCATATATATTTTTTTTATTTATTAAGCGTTAACATATATTTGTCAATTTATTTTCTGTAAACGTGTAAATAAATTTCAGAACGCTTTTAGTATAACCGAAAAATATATATACCTACCTGATAAATAATAATTAGTTATTGCAAGATCTTTTTTTTTACTACTCGCAACACCACGCCTCGTGGGCAGAGTGGCAAAACGGTCAACTTGTATCCGAAAGTCCTAAGCTCAATAGGGAAAATGCATAGAATTTAAATTTGTCTCAAATATTTTTTTCTAGATTCTTTATTGTCTTTATTATACTTAAAAGGTTTTTTATTATTTAAACCCAGAAAATATTATATAAAAATTGAAAAATAAGGGAAGGAAATTCAAACTTAAAAAAGGGGGCACCATTGGTTTTTTGACCACCACGAAATTTGACGTCAATAGTCACGTCACGTCATTGGATATATCGGCATTGATATTCATACTTTGTTAGTGTTTGTGAAAAAAATTGTTTAAAACTGCATTCCTGTGTGATTACTTGTGGATATATATTTGTAGTCAATCTAGGACGATGACAGAAATTGGTTTTGTCAAAGCACAATCGGATGATACTACCGAAAATAGATGCATTTATGATGTCAGCATATTTTGCATCAAATCTCGATTTTACGAGCGCAGAGATAAAGGAGTGAAAGCTGCAAGGTAATTATTATGTTACATGGTATATTTTAGTCCGTAACGTAGATTTTTATTCATAAATGTTTATTACTTACAACAAAACATAACCTATACATAACCATTTGTCATAAAAATTGTTAATGAACTCCTAATTTACGTGTATATCATTATAATTTACACGTAATGTTATATTATTGAAGCTCACTCAAGTATGATATGTTTATATACTCTTTGTAAATATTAGATAAATACGATACTCCGATTTACATGAACAATTTTCTTTCAGTATTTAAGTGCTTTTTTGTTTCAGATCTGAACGAGAATCTTACGGTGTTTCAGCAGTTGGCTAAATCCAAGTGGTCCAAGTGCAAAAAAAAACATAAATAAATCATCATAAATCATCAAAATTTCGTAAAACCGCAAAAGGAATAAGCAAGCTCTTAAGATAAATTTTTAATTAACTTTTGCAAACTAGGTTAGGTTACTTTTAGACCGAATCTTCTACTGCTTAATAACTAATTCACACTAAGCTATACATAAATATAGCATACTTACGTTAAAATTATCTACATCTCCCTACATCTAGCTTCGCAACATCTTACACCATTATTTTCGTATTTTCGCATCGCGTGGAATACGAAAAAACACTTTATCGGGTGTACTAATAATAGTATTTTTGCACTTCGGTACCATACAATACTTGTAAGAAGGTTTTTTAACTACTTCCATGATTTGTATAGCAATTATAATTGAAAATAAGTATGAAGTAACTGAAACGCTATTGTAAACAAACACGGGACACAAACAATGACGTCATCAAAAGCGCACGCTAAAATGGTGGCGTTTGAACGGCTCAAATTTATTCAATGTTTTAAATTTCACTTTGAAAAATAATATGACGATTTTCAAGCCTATTTATATTTTCTTCTATGTTATAAAAATGTAAATGATTAATTTGAGAAACAAAAAAAAATCATGCTTAGTCCCTATTCGTTATCACGATGGCAAGCATGGTGAATAATACAAAAACGATAAATCGTAACGATGACTTGATTCTAATGATAAAGGATTAAGGTAGAATTGGTTGTCTCCTATCACTGATTTTATTTGACTACAAACTCTAACCGCCTTACAAATACAAACTCAATACACCAATAACCTTATACCATAGTTGTACTGCGGATAGTTATGATCAGTGTAAGTAAGAATAAGGAGAGATAAGGGTATACGAAAAGGTGATAGATTTCCCTGTGCAAATAAAGATCGCACAAGGGACCATCTACGTCAGGTTATAACGCCAGATTACAATACGCTGAAACTCATTCTTTATCTGGATAAAGAATGAGTTTCAGCGTACTGGTACTTATAAGACTAGTGTCTCAAGACGCGTTTGGGGTCCCTATTATTTAGGCTATTTACTAACGTCTACTACTACATAAGCGACAACATCAAACGGTCATAACTCATAAACTAATTTGTGAAGTGTTCGCCGCACTAAACGGCAGGAGACGAAGGCATTCATTGTCTGTGGGACAATGGTGGCTAAGACCCCATTCAGGCGATAACGGCGCACCGCTCACAGGCGATAAACCGCAATGGGATTGGAGACTTTTGAGGAACTAAAAAAAATATGTCTTTTTTTTGGAGAGAGTTTGCTGATGGCCCCAGGGCATTTACAGTGACGACGGGCTTTTTGGGGGGGGGGGGAGCTTTTTGGCATCACATACCAGTGCGAAACACCGTTCCCTACTAGATTTTCCGAGGGGTTTTGTTTTACATTTTGTTCTAATAGTACTATTAACTAAATACCACCACCGCGTCCAGGGAGACGCAGATGGTTAATAAGGCTGTCCCCCCAGATCCATAGAAGGAGAACGAGAGCAGATCCACGAAACTAAACCCTAGCACATCCCCCTCACTTTCCGCCAGAGTACACTTCCTCAACATACCCCAAGCGGCAGTAACAAAACATATAGCTCCTCCTAGTTTCAGACTTGAATATATTAAACGTATATTGAAGGTGAAGTGGAGAGCTTATAAGTTCCAGCTTCTGAAGACGATCCGTATCTAAGACAATGGCAAAGAGCTTATACGCTATTTAACCGATATCGAACACCGCGAACAACCGACTTGACGCGCTCGGAGCCTTGAATTGCTATTGAACAATCCATTCAGCCTTATTGGTGAGTGGAGGGAGTCTGTGTGCTTGTTAATTAGTTCTGCATATACGTACCTGGGTTATTTAATACTAGCACTTTCTTTGCGACTTCATCCACGTATCTATGTAAGTCTCAAATCTTTAAGACTTTGAAAGTAAACTTTTTTAATGAAATAAAATATAGCCTATGTTACCCGCAAGGAATGTATCATTTTATCAGTGAAAGAATTTTGGAATTGGACCAGTAGTTCCAGAGATTACCCTCTTCAAACAAACAAACCACAAACTTTAACTCTTTTTTACTCAAAAACACAAAAACACAAATGTTGAAAAAATTTCCACGAGCAGGATTTGAACCTGCACCCCTCTGACATACCGGGACATATCTTTTTTACTCGTAATTATTATAAATATAATAGATTTATAATAAATTAAAATAATAAATTTTGAAAATAATTGTACTACTTACATGTTGTGAAAAAAACGAACCTATATAACGAGATACCTATCGCTGAGCGTGCTTCAGTGCTTATTATTGTATGTACCGCTAATTCACTAGATCCAGTTCATCAATCACCCTTCAATTTGGAATACATCAAAGCAAACCAAAGCTGTTTGGCGGCAGAAATAGGTATGGCGGTCGCCATCTTATGGATTCTTAGTAGAATTACCACCACCAGGTTTCATGGTAAAAACTGTTTTTTGTAATTTAAGGATATAAGCAAGCCACTCTAGACCATGTCGCTGTAGTGAGGAAGGCCGCGGCTGCTTGCCGCATGACGAATGGTCGCGTGTACGCCGGACGCGCGCCGCTCGGACAATGGCACTAACGATCGTATTAGGCATGTTTACACCGCCCGCACAAACACTTGGCACCATCAGTCGTCTGTGCTCCTCGTTGTATGGCCGACTGAAGCAATTGCCCAATGACAACAAAGAAAAGTCTTTGCTTCATGACGATATGGGGGAAATGGTCCCTGCTTAACTGAGGTTAGAATAAATGTTTGATGTTAAACTACTATGCTGTAATCAGTAGGAACAGGCGTTATTCTTTTTTATGAGGACCACAAAACTACCTTAATCCTTCTTACTAGGAAATAACAAGGGTTGGATTTAGAAATAAGCTCCCTCGTCCTGGGGAAACTGACACTGTGGGGGGGCTCAGGGGGGTCTTACTGAGACCCCTGATATCGATTTTGGTTGCCGGAGAGGTACTTACGTCATTTTTTAATTTTTTTCAATAGCTTAATTTTTGAGTGAAACGAAACGAAAAACAACACGGAATAGTAAAGAATAACGTGAAATGAAACGTTTTCTGTCAAAAATGACGTGTGATGTGATTAGAGAAACGTAATTTACGTAGTAAAATTAAACTTTTATCTAATCTGTGGTCACGCCGTCCGCCATAAGAGTTTATTAGGTTAGGTTAGGTTAGTATGGTGGGGGTGTGTGTCGGGTGACCTCCTCGTGGTACACCCTGGGCAACGGGCAGCCTCAACATCCTCCTCCTCGAGAGGAGTTTGCTGTGAGACTGTCCGGCTAACAACTCGACACAGGCGGGAGCCCCTTCTGGGCCCTGCACCTCCAATGTGCGTGCCCACTCTGGGTCGCACACTCGCCGCTCCTTCTGAGCGGCTTTGAGGGGAGTTTTGACGTGGGCGCTTTCCAAAAGGGAGCTTATTTCAAATTTTTTACCAATAACAAGCGAAGCTAGATCATGTAGCTGTAGTAAAGAAGGCCGCGGCTGCTTGTCGCATGACAAATGGTCGCGTGTAGGTACGCCGGACGCGCGCCGCTCGGACAATGGCACTAACGATCGTATTAGGCGCGTTTACACCGCCCGCACGAACACTTGGCACCATCAGTCCTCTGTGCTACTCGATGTATGGTCGATTGAAGACATTGCCTTATGACAATAGGGTATAGAAAACCTGGTTCAATACTGTGGTCAATATAAATTTTTGATTTCAATACATGATAAACTCTATTAGTACTGGTGTTAGAAGATACAGCAAGTAAATCTGAATTATGTGTTGTTTCATTTTTATTTGTAAATGTTTCACCTTTTGTTTCTTCACCTTCAACGCTTTTCATATTTTATGTAACTGTTGAAACTTTGAATTGAATTAATAATGTTCTTTTCGTCGAATTGTTTTTAACGGCGACAGTCCAATCTTAAATGTCCATAATTCAAAACGGACTAAAGTAAAGCCAGCCTTAAGGCATGTTGTCTCATTTTGGTTAGTAAGGACAGAAAGCACAACATCTTTTAAGCTTTTTATCAAGTTACAAAAACACAAATGTTGAAAAATTTTCCACGAGCAGGATTTGAACCTGCACCCTTCTGACATACCGGGTCAGGTGCTCTTCTAATTGAGCTATCGTGGTTCCAACCAGCCCGCCGAAATTATTCAACACTATTTACTTTTTTACTTTGAAAGCCAAAGGCGCCAATTCAATGTCAACAACTACCGTCATTAACATCTGATCATAATATTTTTACAAATACTAAAGATCAGTTAAGAAGTAGGCAAGCTATTTATAATATGTTTTTGTTTTGTTTATATAATTTTAACGCAAATTTTGTTGCGATACGAGTTACAAAAACACAATATTAAAAAAATTTTCACGAGCAGAATTTGTTTTATTTTAAAATAAACGCGAGTAGATCCGTAAAAGTTGTTTTATTTCAATGTGTAGTGTTCGCGTAAACTTTAGAAAACAATAAAACAAAAACATTTTACTTTTTATCAAGCTTCAGCTACACAACATCGGTTTTAAATGATTTATTTATAACGCAAAAACACAGCTCAATATTGGTAAAACGAACTCAAGGTTAGCCACAAGTATACACTTTCGTCTAACTTTAACTCTTATTTCATTGTATTAAGAGTTACATTGTTAACATGTTATTGCTCGTAACTATACCTTATACAAAACAACCCACCAAAACTAAATTAAAAATTAACCTAATCATAATTTTAGCCGAGAGTAATTTATTTTATTCAGATTACATTTTCCAAGAGATTGTTTTGGGCGTATGTTATTAAATAAATAACGAGCATAATGTTGTCGTTGAGCAAATTGAGGGGATCTTCAAAAATTTCTTGTAGACTTCATTAGACTGCGTAGATTTATTTACCTTTACGTTCATTTTATGCAAAGTACTATGCTGTAGGACGAATCGAGCATATTTCATGCGTTTTTTTTTATGTTTGTTTTTCATAATTTGATTACCTCATTAAGCCGCGGATGATCGCCACCATCATCATCACCAGTCTATAAACGTCCCACTGCTGGGCTGGGCATTTGTTTGTAGCATAATGTCCTGCCAAGGCACCGATGGTTAATGATGTATTAAGCATACCTTCTGGCTCTCCTTATTTTGTGCCCGTATCAACAATTTGAGCACAGCGCCCGTCAACGACAACGTTTCCGGTTCCGCCGCTGTTTCTCCCCGAACCGTTTTATTTTTAGTGTCGCCGCATAACTTCTTATAACCTTGTAACAATAATGTGCCGGGAGAAACGGCCGCCTCAGGTGAGTACTAAATGTCCAACAAATTATATATAAATAGGTAGGGTAGTCATGTAGTCGTCAACAAAATTGGCTGGTCGCTTTGCCTTTGTCATAGCAACAGTTCATTATACACCGTGAGTTTTTAGTCGTTGTTTTGCCTTAATTTTTTTGGAGGTAGTTTGCCGTTCGCCACTAGGCATTTTCAGCGTTACCGGACTTTTTTGGGGGAGGCTAGAAACTTAAAGGGTTCCTCGAGATGTCAGAAAATTTTAAAGGGAATGGGATCACGCACTAGTGCCTGTCCCCGTTCTCTACTAGATACTCCGAGGGGTTCGGATCGGATCGGGAGCGTAACAATCCGAGGGCGCCTCTAAAGGCCAGGATCTACTCGGGTTGACCAGCTCACGGGGGCCTTATGCAGGTGATAGTCTTTATGAATAGGTACAACTTTACGTAGGTACTGAACCAACTCTAAAATTTGGGTGAGTAAGTATTATTGTAACAAATGGAACAGCTGATACTTTCTAAGATTTCAGAGTTGGTTCAGTACAAAAGGAAGTTCCTATTTATGAGTACTATCACCAGTGTAAAGACAAAGACAAAGACTTTTTATTTCGCTTGATATATGGTAAGGCAAAACAACGACTTGAAATTCACGGTGTATACTTGACAGATGTTTTAAGGTTGGTGCTATAAGCTACGCAAGTTTTAGTGGCTATCATTGCTGGTCGTACCTAGTTTACATATGCTAAAAGTGTTTTATTATCCTATTTATAGAGGTACACCTTAAAGTGTCTATAATATTGCAATAAGTTAAAGTCGTTATCTTCAATAACTTTTGGTCTTATAGTTCGCTGGCGTCTGCTCGTGATGCATGCTATGTTTCTATAGTTACACCGTTTTGGTAATTCTAGATCTTATATCACTCAAGTTACGACAGCAACGAGCGCTCGATGGCGGAGTGGTTAACGCGCCCGGTCTGCGATTGCTAGATGTTAAGTAGTCCACCAGCTGGCTGTTGGGTTTGCGGGGTAGACCGCCAAGCTGTCAAGGTGGAATACCCGTCTATTCCGGCGATACACCGAGATAGACCTTTCTGACTCTGACTTTTAGCTATTGGCTAAAAGGACAGCTTTGATTTCACTTATTCAAAATACCTAAATATCTCACCCTCACTGCAGTTGGCCGCTCCTTCGAGCTGCGTTGGCTAAAAGGACAGAGGGGGAGATGGTGGCAAGGAAGGATTAAGGAAAGAAGAGGATCGTAAGCCAACTGCCCGCCTCGAAATCCGTTGATATCCTTGCCAGCTGCGTGCTTGTTGCCTCCAATCGGTACGCAAGCCCGGTAGGCGTCACCAGAACGCCGATTCCGTTTATGTTTTTGGGTTCACAAACGCCTCCGAGCTCCGTCAACCAACACGTGGTTCACTCTTGCTCCAATACTGAGCCAAACAGCCAAAACACTGATGTTTCAAGTTTTTACTAACAAAAAACACTACACTAGACCTGTCCTCGGCAGGACATTACACTCCAAAAAACAAAAATGTACAATTCCCTCTCGCCAGAGGTTAATATTTTCAAGTAATCAAAAGAATATTAATCATCGCGCCGCCTACATATATATATCTTCTTTTTTTTTATGTGTAGTTTGTTCCTTGAGCTGAACCGGGTAAGGTCATAGACCATGCTGCCATGTCATTAGTTAAAATTCTAAATTCTAAGTTCTTAATTCTATTCGTTCGTTCTATCTTCTTAGGTAAAACATAAATAAAGAATATTGATGATGATGAATGATATTGGAAATGGGAAGTGAGAAATAATGTCTGTAAAGATGTGGGGCTTTACTAAGTCCTCACGCAGACTTCTTAAGAGAATTTGAAAAGTGACGTTGCACTGTTTTGTTTCATTTGCCAACACTCATGCACACTCACGGTTAATAACGGTTAATAATCCACCATTATTTCACATTAATATTCGACATAACACAAATTTTAGAAAATAAAACCAAACCGCAGACATGACTCTTCACTTTCCCGCCAAGAAGTCCCTACATATATATCACGACATGACATCTGTCAGTCTCTCAGTTGCCTTACTTTCGGTTGAAGGCAACGCAAACACTGTCATACAGCCTATACCGAACACTAAGGTTAAGCAATTTTCACAAAGGCCAGTCATCAGATGGGTGACCAAAAATTTATTATATCTCGAGCTCCTCCGTGCTCCCATAACCCATAACATTAAAAATATTCTGAATTATAAATACTGCATAATTCGAACAAAAACAATGATTTTTCACAGAATGCTTACAAGTATCTAACTCAGGTAAACGTTGATCTCGATTTCACTAATATCGACCCTATTTTCCACTAAGTCATCTCACGGATAGACACAAGTGTAAGCAGAGTTTCAACAAAATGGTGTTTCACCACAACAGTCGCTATTTAGGCACTTTTGTTTTAAATTTCATAAAACTTATTTTTTATCTCTAACCACCACAAAGTTAGAAAATGTTCTAAACGTGGTTTGAAAGGAATGCTTATCGACATTTTTTTTTAATTAACGTGAGAGCCTGTCTGGAAGTTTTCTTTCGAAATCTTCCAGCTACAGCGTTTGAGTCGGCAAGTTGAATATTAAATGTTTCGTTTCGCGCCGCTGCTCATTTGTCATTCGGAATGGGTACTAACGCGTTGAATCTGAAATACCAGACAGCGAGAACTGTTTTTGCATCTTCAGGTCACGGCTACGCAAAATTATGCAAATCACCAATTAAACAATAAGTTGGGCTACTTCTGTTGGGAGGCTTGAATTTCGTAAGCGCTTTACGTAAATCGTTTCATATTTGCAATGATTTAATGTGAATATTAAAACATCTTGCAGGTCATTGTCTTAATTTTTCTTATGTTTTAACAACTTTATGAAGTTTTCTAAAGTTTACGCCAGCACTATACATATTACAATGAATATTTTTTCCAACTTTAGAGTGGAGTGGTGGGTGAGTCCTGGGTCACTATGACCTTGAAAATTACAAAAAGCGTTTCATTTCAATTAAATAATTACCTAGCTAACTATTTGTAACGCAATGAACATGCAATTTCTCGTTTTGTCCTTATCTTACTAACCTGAAGCAGCTTGTTATGTTAAGTCATGAAGCAATCCTACTAATAAAATTACCAGGATTGCTTATTCATGAGTAACAGGAAACTTCAAATACCTTTTTAAGAAGCCAAGACTGAATAAATAGGGGCTGAAACTCTAAGCTGACGGCAGATGGCACCACTGACTGTAGAGTGTTCCTAACGTTTATTTTAATATAGTAAGTTATAGTTTCATTCAGCAAGCAGTTAAACTAAAAGGTATTATTATAAACTTTTTTTTTAGTTATTCGACGTGAGGGTGTATTAACGACGTTAAATTATTTAATATAGTTGTTTTAGAGATTTTTTTATTTAGCCTATTTCGTCCTACAGCTGGGCAAAGGCCTCCCCCAAAACCTTCCCACTATTCTACCGCAAAGGCATCAGGATCATCCCGCCAGCGACGCTTGCGCAGGCGACCACGATTATGTTTTGTTTATCTTGTAGAACTTCCTCATAAAGAACCTCTTAAAGATTAATAATTTTATTGTAAACAAGAAGCATATGACAGGTTATTTCTTGCAATCGATGATAAACTTGATGATGATATTCATGTCATTCTTATAATGGACATGTTTAGGCATGTTAATGCTGCCACTATTCTTTCAGCGCCGTCAAAAATACTATACAAGAATTTGTAAGGAATGAACTCACAAATCAGATCTGCAAGTTACATATGACTTGAATCAGTCTAAATAGAATGTATCTTGCGTTACAGATATCAAGTAACACTCGAAGGCAGACTTCTATATGAAAGTTTTGAAGTTTTGTTAGCATTCGCGTTGCCTTTGATGAAACTTAGGTATGCTTACTTTCATGCACAACGTAAAAGTCAATTGAAAAGTCTTCTTTACATAGTGTTATTAAAACTTGGTACTAGTGGCATGAAAAAGGACGGCCACGGTGAATAGGGTATGATAGAGAACTATCGTACAAGTCTCCATAGAAAAATATTTCACAAAATGACCGCGTTTTCTAAGTTTTATTTTTTTACAGATCTCAAATCTTGAGCTTTTTTTTTATATTTTTTAAAAGAAGGAGGTAAACGAGAAACCCGCAAAACAAGAGGAATCGCAGACGCGTTGCTGGCCTTTAAGGAAGGAAAAGGCTCTGTTTTTAGGTTGTTACAGATAGGTGCTAGCCAATTACTGTCAAACAGTTGTATATGCCTTGCCTATTCTTCATGACTATCTGTATCCTGGCACCTTATGATGCACCTAAGTCGTTACGGTAAGTTGACGAGACGACACACCGTATCATACGTTATTCACGTAATTCTTTATTCACCGTTTTAGAGTTAATATCAGACAAGGCAAGGCTACCATAAATGATGTCAAAATAGTATCATGATTAGGCATAACAGTAAAATATGACGATTGTTAAAAGTGATTTCGTAAAAAAACACCCATTCACGTCTATAAAGCAAAAATCTATTTGTCGGTTAAATTTCCTTCTATTAAGTTCATCGTCATAAGAAGTGATATCTTAATATGGATAATCCACCAACCTGCACCGAGCTATAACGTGGTATGTTACTTGCAATATACTCATTTTTTATTTATTTACGAAACAATTTAAAATACCTACCTACCTTCGAATATATTATTCTACTAGCTGTGCCCGCGGCTCCGCCCGCGTGGAATTCGGTCTGTGTCAGTAAGCGGCTAATTCACCCCTAATTTCTCTCCATCTCCCCTGGAGGCGGAGCTTGAAGTAAAGTTGAGAGATGGATATGCTAGAGGACTATAGTCCAAATAAAATATTTTACAATTACCACTGAATAAAACTACACTCCAAAATCAATCGTTTTTTCGCCCTTGTTCAAAATGTTGACGTAATTTAACGACATAGAGTAGTAGGTGTATATCGGACGTGTTCTGTTATCGGTTCTATGTATCCCCAGCCAACTTTTTCCATGTCTATATCTTATTATAATATCTTCCATGTACAGATTTTCGACCCTCTTTAGCTTTATTATATGTATAGATAATAATTGATATTAATCTATCCTTGTGCGTCGACCATCCAGCCAGTGCTAATACCTATTCGGAACGGTTATCGCGAACCTTTTTAATCTCTGATTTACGCGAGCGGCGTACTGCGGCAGAACAATAAAAAACAATTTATTTTTTCCCGTACACTTTTTTCATTAGCAAACAAGAATGACGTGTAAAACAAGCGTTCTCTGTGACGAGGGTCTCCGCAAATAACCGAAGGGAAGTAATTATCCGGCCTTATATGTATGCTTCGGTTAAAAAACACTTCTACGAATGTCCATTTGAAGCACTATTTATCTCTTTGCCACAATAAAACATCAATTGTTCTGAACATTGAATGCCTTGCCCATTG
The DNA here is from genome assembly GCA_949315975.1 of Eudonia truncicolella. Lineage (NCBI taxonomy): Eukaryota > Metazoa > Arthropoda > Insecta > Lepidoptera > Crambidae > Eudonia > Eudonia truncicolella. Next base: position 9,934,148 of record OX438839.1, read on the forward strand.
TCAGTGGATTTGCCATAAAACAATGTCTAAAACGGATCAATATGCGTCGGTAGCCAAAGGATAGATGCTCGGGTAGAATGTGAAATATAATGGTTCAATCCCCGTAGCTTCGTTAGGCTACTGAATTAAATCCATACCTAATACAAGCATATTAGCTTTCTAGGTGGGTTAATAGGGTTGCCGTTAATGTATTAAATTGGATTTTTTTTAAATCACTCATCGAAAACTATCAGTAGCAATATTTTAGACAGAGAGGCAATGTGTTAGAAACGAGTTTTAAGAAGTAGTAAAACGTGGCATATACGTTTACTACAATACATTTGTAGATAAGGATTGTTTACAATACATATAATGTATTGCTCAGTGGCGTGCACTTGGACCGGACTATGTCCAGCAGTGGCGTGTAAAGGCTAACGATGATGACGATGATGATGATGATGATGGTGATTGTAGATAATCCATTAAAGAGAATCTATTCAGAGGTAAGACTGATGATACTGATGAAACTGACTGAGATGAAACAGATGATCGAACAATCATATGAAGAAAGAAGAAAAGACATTTATGATTGTTCTGAAAATATTTTAAAAAGTTATTTAAAAAGTGGCTTTGTTAATTTATTGCTCACTCACAATGTTTTCATAAATAATATGAGATGAGCTTTCTTGCTACCTGTTTAATTTAATCTCGATTAAAGTCTTGCGAAGCAATATGAAATTTATATTATATTATTCCTCCGGGAATTCGCTGTATTTCAGTATTGAGCAAATTAGAATAGAGAGAAATAAGTACAGCATAAATATGGGAAATGTAACAAAATTGCTTGTAACTTAGGGTAATGACACTAGTGTTCTACAAAACCTAGTGATTGTATTTTTTTTTAAATCATTAATTACAGGTGTCAGCAACTAATTTAAGCCTTTAGCAGCAATTAAATACCAACTACCTGCTTCGTAGTTATCATCTAGTAAAATTTCAAGGACGACCAATGTCTTGGCGTTGAAATTTATTAAATATTGAATTGAACCTGGGTCTTCCGCAATCTGCACTGACCATTATGCTACCGGGAAGGCTGACGTCAGCACTGAATTTTTTCACTGATTTGATTTTTTTGAATGCTTTTGTGCAGCAATTAGCACTTAAAAATAAAAAGTAAAAAATGAAAATTATTTCAAACACTAGTCTTAGGGTGCCGAACACTAGTGCCGCTACTCTATTTGTTTTTCCAAAAATATCCAAAAATAAGAAATAAAGAACAATAAACCTATGAAAGTAGAATTTCAAAGCAATCTCATCACTAAAAGTGACCTCTTCCTGACAACCAAAACTAAAGATTAAAAAGAAATTGTACTCTACAATTCACCACATAAAATATATGAGTAATTTATAAATAAATTGATTATTGATAGTTGTCGCAGGCGGGGACAATCACCAACCAAATAGTCCGGTCAACAAGTTGAAAAACGTGAATAATAGAGATAAAGCTCCTAAAAATATGATTGGATTCGGAATGACCTCTAGAAAAATGCAGTGTGAGAATTTTACTGCACGTAAAAAATTGCAATTGTAATTAACAAAATAAGTAAAAAAAAAGGTATTTAGTTTTTTGTTAATAACTCAAAAACTATTAATATTTACGATATTTTGAATAAAGATCCTTAAAGAGGAGGAAATTTTCCAGCGTTAAATTAAAATTATTAATAATAGAGTTCCGGGTGGTGTAACTTTTTTCAGAAATTTCCTCCTATCTTTATTCAAAATATCGTAATAGTTTTTTTGTTATTAACAAAAACTAAATACCTTTTTTTTGTTTTATTTTGTTAATAACAATTGCAATTATTTACTTGCAGTAAAATCAACACTGCATTTTTCTAGAGGTCATTCCGAATCCAATGAGCTATTGCTCATATTTTTAGGAGCTTTATCTCTGTTTTTCACGTTTTTCTACTTGTTCACCGGACTAAAAGAGAGTGCGGATTTAATTGAGCTAGGCACGGCCGCTTACATGCATACATACATACATACACTCGAAAAACATAACCCTCCTTCTGACGCAGTCGGGTAAATACATTTACACTGTCAAACAAAATTTCCAAAGGCGACAGTAGCTATTCAATATGCGAAAGTCGAATATTTATTCCGGCGCAGTGATCTCGCCGGATATAGTGCTGGAAGTTGTCACGTACGAAGAATTGGCCTCGTAAAACAAAGCGGTGGAGATGGCCGTTTAGAATTCTCAGCTTCACCCCGATTTCGGTCAGCGCACACCGATACGCGAGCTGTTTGGTTTTACGTATCCTTACGTCTTCTTAAAAATTATCCTAGGGAAAATGAAGAAAAAAATATACTGAGAAACACACGACGACGCGCGACGACGTAAGAATTATCGGTAGCCGATTGGCAATGCGCTCGTTCCAATGGCCAGAAATCCTAGCCTAGCACACAAATAATATATTGAACACCTTTGTGGACGAGTGAACGCCTCGGTGGCCGAGTGGCAGAGCGCTTGGCCCGATACCCGAAGGTCCCGGGTTTAATACCCAGGTCGGGCAAAATGTATTTCTAATTTTTCGATGCAGGGGTTTGTGATCACCAACCTGTATTTGGCAAGCGTGGTGATTAAGCCATTACTCATCAATTGTAGTGATGACTTTATTTCAATGATAGAGGCCTTTGCCCAGCAGTGGGACAATTATGGGCTGTTTATTTACTTTACTTTACTTGTCTTGGTGGGGCCTGCCATCTTTCAACAGCACTCCCAACCCCATACTGTGTGTTTTACTCTTCTTCCTGTGTGAAGATAACTGCCATAAGCCTAGCTGGCAATGTCTTTGAAAGCCTGAAGTTTTCTTGTTTCGGATAGGCCGATTCTAGGAGTCTCATTATTTTCACAATAAATGGAGAGACGAACATTTGGTTTATATAAAAAAATATGTCCATAACAAGTTACAAACAAAATTAACTACACATCAGCATCATTATAATGTTATTGGTATGAAAACGAAAATAGCTTTTATTTATTAGAAGACCCGGCCTGGCATGGCTAAAAATGTAAAATGATTTTAATGTTCCCAACACTGAAGCGATCGAGTGAGTTTTGATGACACGAAATATAATAGAGGGGTAAATTGCCAATGACACAAATAACAGTACGGTTGTGTATATGTGTAAGTGACAGGTCCCCATTTAAATAGGTAATACATAGATTCATACATACTCTCACGTCCTTCTCCAAAAAAGGGGTAGACAGCATCAAAATCACCAATTTTCAGTAAACTCGCCGTTTGGAACCTCGACGCTATATTTAGCATAATCAAAATTAGGGCTATGAGTAGATAACACCAGTGATAGGTTGATAGCCGATCGCGAGCATCTTAGAACCCTTGTTCTTTAGTCGGCTCTTACGAGATGCTCGGGAAGTTAGACAGCAGGTACATTCTTTTCACGTCCCAGACCATCAAGGGACCATGGGCGCATGGGATTAATACCCAAGTGCAGGGAAGGTTTAACGGTGAGAAACATAAATAAAAAGTAACGGAAAATACTAAAAACAACCATTTAATTTTCCAGTACAAATTCATTTGTTTGTTTTGTTGTCATGGAAACTGTCATAGCGGTTCGAAGTCCGCCGGGTCAACTAGTCTACTACAAAGATTTTAGCCATAAGTCGTAGTTATTCTGTAACGTTTATACTTTCATGTGAAATAGTAAATAAAGAAATAAAAGTATCTTGCGAGGAATAATGCAAGCAGTAACTAGATAAGAAATGATAACGACATCTACGCCAAAAGCCTGCAACCATTAAAGCACAACTATTTACCGCTAATTTCGCACAATCAACTGCATTCACACTATCTATATATCCTCACTAATAGCGATGGTACACAGCTTCCTATTGCTGTAAAGCTAGCCATATAATGAACGACACACTCAAACTTACTTTAAAAGGTATAAGTTAATGTTCATGTTAATTCCTTAAAAGAAACAGTAATATACTACATTAAATTGTGCTTTGCAAAATTGGATAGTAATTTGTAAAAAATACCTAACACAAAACAAAACATTCTATACTCAATATTTACTAAAGAAAACTACACAGTAAGATAAAAGAAAGGAAGACGCGTTAATGTTAAAATGTATTTACTTGTGTGTATTTTTAGCCTTTACACGTAACTTTTAACGAAAGAATATATCTGGAAACCATGTCCTCGGTGCTCGAATGTAAACGACAAGAGATAATATAGTGTACAACACGTTTTGGGAAGTATCAGGAGTTGTTAAAAAAAAGTAACTGTTGGGTGTAAAATGTAAATTTGTAAATAGTTTACATTTACAAGATGAAACATATAGCATTGTGAATGCAAAATTCAAAATTATAAAATTACATTTCCATTTTCCATTAACATTTAAAAAGCACATCGTCTCCAGCGTGTACGACAAATGCTGTGTGTGAATGTGCGGCCTTAGCGTCGCGCGTCGTTGCGTTAGTGTGGCCCGCTGCATCAATCCAACTTGTTCGGTGTGAATGGTTTAATTAGATTGGTCACGTTGTTGCCAGGCTTTGATTTAATACTGAATCTAGCTTTACCAATTTTCTGGCCTGACAGTAGCTACGTTAAATTGCTATCATTGTATTTTCACTGCTCTATATCATACCATCTTTGCAACATTTGTTCTTTAATTGGTCATATTATCATCTTACACACAACCTATCCATCTATTCTTCGGTCTTTCTTCTCCAACCTACATGAATTCAATTTTTTCCTGCTCATTTTCTCGACACATGCTGATCTTCTTTATTTGTGCATGAATATCTTGCAAAATATCTTATCTATCAATCCTCTATCCAAGATAGTAGGAATTCACTTTATCTCCGTTTATCTTCGACGGCAAAAGGAGTAGTCCACGTTCATCAACGGTTGTCTGCATTGATAAAAGGCGAGCGTAGATGAAGATAGATTAGAAAATTGTATTGTTTGTATTACTAAGTCTCTGTCAAGCCCGTGAACAGTCGCGAGCTTATCACGACAAATATTAAAGAGAGGTAACATTCTGTTTAGTCAAAGTCTTTGTTTGGTATTAGTTATTGTATTGACTACGGAACCGATTCTAAAAGTTCTTTTTCTAATAGAAAACTACAGAATGTCTGAAAAATATTGGCCACATTAATTGTAGTCCATGATCCTTTACTAACATTGTTAGACTTAGATAAGGTGATGATAGTAGCTTACATCAGATCTTACCACCAACTAAACCAAGCACAATAATATATACCTCCACTGGGAATACATCAAGGACCTCTATATCTAAGAGCGAAGGCTATGAAAAACTTAATATTGAAATGACGTGACATGTTTAGTTGTCTAACCCTTTAAATTATACCCTTATGATATTTACCTTTAATAAGTTTGGCTTTTATTACGAACAAACACAAGTCATGTAGCCCACGTGAGCAAAACCGCGAACAAAAAGCTAGTTTATCATACAATTAAATTATTTTGCAAGCATCGACGTTAATCTCAAGAGATATTCCAGTAAGATCAAATCATACATAACATCACAGTTCAAATTAGAGGTTAAGCGTCGTAACAAGCAAGACACGTCCTAATGTGTTTAATCACATTACACGTCATACTTCGGCATACATCTATTATAGGATGGCAGTGTCGCAGAGCATACAATATCGTTACATATTCCCTCAACTCGGACACAGGGGACTGTGTGAGCATTACGTCACGTACCGCACTCATTTATCATTCCAGAAATATCTTAGGGACGCGACGTAAGGGGACATGAGCCATCATCATTAATATTGCCATTACTCAGGTAGTGACAGGCTGTGTGCTTAATTTACTAATTAAACTTCCCTCAAGCTGGCTTGGCGCTGGGGAAAACCTTTTTGTTCAATGGATAGTTTCAAGAAACGTTAATCTGGAGCTTTTTGCGTTGTACACTCGTTGTTCTGTAATGGTATGATTAAATGAACGGTCTGTAGGTACATTATTGATAATATTGAATAACCAAACGCAAAATTACTAAAATACATCAAAAATTAAAAATCAAATTCGGAAAAAGTTCTTACAAAATTTCCATAAGCGGGATTATAAAATTTTGCGTTTTATATCCAAAATCTACATTGACCGTTTACCCTTTTTTTTCAATTATTAATTCATCCTTACGTTTGTCTCAAGAATAAAGATTGGTAAAAAGGTATAGAGATTAAAAAAACATCCAAACCGAAGTCCGTTTTAGAGGAACTAGAGCACTAGACTGACTAGATTTGAGATTCTTTACTATACAAAATATTTTTACTTACCTCTTGGTGTATGTCTTAAAGCCTAACTAGGTTCTTCATGGTGAATCAAAATATCATATCTGTGGTAAAAAGGCCAACAATTATGATAATGCGCATTGTTACCCATCTGAAAAGCCTTAATGCAAATAAAGAAACTATCTACCCTACATAAGCTGCTATCAATAGTCTCAGCTTTCATTCCTGTAAAGTTTAATGACGCTCCTCACACCGCCACTTCTTCGACAACTTGAAATTGCTGAAGTTTCGCGTAGTTTTTTATCCTCCTCGCTTTACACCTGGAAGTTGTTTTATACGTTTTCATCGCTAATTGGCTTATGGAACTTCAACAACTTTCAATTTATCTTTTTATTTTTTTTAAAGACAAAAAGGATATCTTCCGTTTGTTTTATTTTTATATACCGTTCTTTGGCAGACTCGTTAAGCCTTTGGTCCGGTCTGTCACTTGTTATCGATGTGGTGTAGTTATTGGCTTCCATAGGTTTCGTTGGTAGGTACTTACGAGGGAGGCCCGAACATGTATTGCTGATTTGCTCTAGGAGAAGGCTAACGAGTAACTACAAAAAGTCGTAAGATAGGTAGTTGTTAAAACCCACCAACCCGAATTGAGTTAGCGTTATGGGTTAAGTCTTATCTCCTCATGTTCTATTGTATTTGGGGGAGGCCTGATCTTAACAGCGGTACCTTTATATATCGTTGATGGTGATGGTAGTGATAATGGTGATGATGATGATGAATAAATATAAAATATAAATACTTTGTATGACCTTTTCTTAGTAACTGCTAATGTGCAACTGAAACGGTTTCGTGTCTCTAGAATAAATATTGCAACAATATCTGATCAACAACGTAGTGCCAATAGTGGTTGCAATGTCTTCTAGATGAGTGAGGCTTACTGTTATCACAGACTGAGGGAGTATTTATGCAATACTTTCTTATTCTGTGCTGTTATCTACTTGCATCCATAGTTGGGCAGTTGAATATGACGACGTCCGTTCATACATACTGCAATTTCAGAATAATAACTAAGTTATTGTTCGGAAATTGCATCGCAATGCAATGTTCATTAACGTATAGTAATTCAGAGGTGAAGTGCAATTCGTTTTAACAGATTAAACCGCTTTAGTGGAGCATAATGGTGGGTTTGTTATTCTGTATTTAAGTACCTTTTTATTAATTGTTACAGAGTTCAAGTATAGTGTTGTTTATCTTTCAAATAACTGTTTTGATATATGTTCTACATTCAATTAAATATCACAGACATAAAAACGTTTTTATAAATTGACTAGGCGAAATAAAATGTTTATCAACCCTGTCCAATTGTCCATGACAACTTAACGGTGTGTGTGACACACCAGATTCTTTTTTGTACCCTAACAAAAAGGTTTATATCGTATCGTAAAAGGCAATTGGCTTAATAACTCTCTATTTGTATGGTACATACACCTGCACACCAGACTATACAAACTGACAAATTTCCTTCAAAGACTTTGAACTTTAATAATATAGCATACGATTGAACATTTATTTAACAAATTTGACAGTTTTGTATAGATAAGTGTTTTTTATATATATTTTAGCGTTTTATTAACGCTTAAATATACTTAAGTAAAATTTAAACACTGAAAAAAGACGACAACCTCAGGCGGGAATCGAACCACGCACCTTCCGCATTCCGGGCGGCTGCCTTAACCACTTGGCTACCGAGGTCTGGCTTTCACCCGTCGAAATTTTTCAGTGCTTGATGCTTATGTTTTTTAGTCAACATTGCTTCATCAATCTTAGAAGTTTTCACCTCTGAGATCCGAAAGAAAAATATTTTTACAAATATTTGAACATTCGGTTAAGATGAAGCTGCGTTATAGATAAGTGTTTTTTATATATATTTTAGCGTTTTATTAACGCTTAAATATACTTAAGTAAAATTTAAACACTGAAAAAAGACGACAACCTCAGGCGGGAATCGAACCACGCACCTTCCGCATTCCGGGCGGCTGCCTTAACCACTTGGCTACCGAGGTCTGGCTTTCACCCGTCGAAATTTTTCAGTGCTTGATGCTTATGTTTTTTAGTCAACATTGCTTCATCAATCTTAGAAGTTTTCACCTCTGAGATCCGAAAGAAAAATATTTTTACAAATATTTGAACATTCGGTTAAGATGAAGCTGCGTTATAGATAAGTGTTTTTTATATATATTTTAGCGTTTTATTAACGCTTAAATATACTTAAGTAAAATTTAAACACTGAAAAAAGACGACAACCTCAGGCGGGAATCGAACCACGCACCTTCCGCATTCCGGGCGGCTGCCTTAACCACTTGGCTACCGAGGTCTGGCTTTCACCCGTCGAAATTTTTCAGTGCTTGATGCTTATGTTTTTTAGTCAACATTGCTTCATCAATCTTAGAAGTTTTCACCTCTGAGATCCGAAAGAAAAATATTTTTACAAATATTTGAACATTCGGTTAAGATGAAGCTGCGTTATAGATAAGTGTTTTTTATATATATTTTAGCGTTTTATTAACGCTTAAATATACTTAAGTAAAATTTAAACACTGAAAAAAGACGACAACCTCAGGCGGGAATCGAACCACGCACCTTCCGCATTCCGGGCGGCTGCCTTAACCACTTGGCTACCGAGGTCTGGCTTTCACCCGTCGAAATTTTTCAGTGCTTGATGCTTATGTTTTTTAGTCAACATTGCTTCATCAATCTTAGAAGTTTTCACCTCGATCTGAGAAATTGAAATTGAAAATGAGAAATATTTAAGCGTTAATAAAACGCTAAAATATATATAAAAAACACTTATCTATAACGCAGCTTCATCTTAACCGAATGTTCAAATATTTGTAAAAATATTTTTCTTTCGGATCTCAGAGGTGAAAACTTCTAAGATTGATGAAGCAATGTTGACTAAAAAACATAAGCATCAAGCACTGAAAAATTTCGACGGGTGAAAGCCAGACCTCGGTAGCCAAGTGGTTAAGGCAGCCGCCCGGAATGCGGAAGGTGCGTGGTTCGATTCCCGCCTGAGGTTGTCGTCTTTTTTCAGTGTTTAAATTTTAGTTTTGTATAGGTTGATGTGCAGTCGCCTGTACTCGTATGAGACGTGAGAGAGGTGTCTTAGCTTAGGTCTTTTAGCAAAGTCAGATCACTGATCTGATACGATATGTCAGAATTAACTTTAGTACGCAGTCAGCGTTTCGTTTTCGTTTCAGTTTAATCACAGTATAAGGAAGAAGTTATGTAATACTCCTTCCTTACACTGTGGTTTACTACACTAAACGCGACGTTTACGTAACGTAACTCGCTGACGTTTCTCGTTAAACAAATAGCCGTGTGTTGCGAAACAACCTCAACGATTTTTGATCTAAGACAGAGTTGCATGGATTTTTCTTGATGTGTACACGACTGCTTGATAAGCATGTTTTACAAGTTTATCGGATGAAATTAAAAGAATTGAACACTCAAATAGTGCGATTAAATCAACATTGCTAGGTTAATTTGCTGGCATGCCTTTTCTTTTTGTTTATTTATTTAAAGGTACACAAACAAGATATCATCAGTTCATGGCATCTTCCAAAAATAATGTACACACGCCTGCACATCAGACTACCACAAACTGTCAAATTTCTTCAATAAATTTTGAACTTTATGTCTATGACATATGGTTGAAAATTTACTAAAGAAAGTTGAAGTTGAAAGTTTTGGATAGGTTGACGTGTAGGCGTCTGTACCAGTTTCGGAAAGCAACTTTTCGTGACTTCTAGTAAACCATCGGTCTCAGCTACGCATGTACCGTACCGGGTTCGAAACCTAGCGAAGGGCAGCATATTATTTTTACACGGTTTTGTTGGTGGTAAAGTTTGCTTTCAGTCCGCCATGCTAGCTAACTACTATCATTTATCTAACTCTGTCGCTGCAACAAAGTAAATACTATAATACTATAATAGTAGCATTGTTGTATTCTGACAGTTAGGAAAAGATAGCTAGGTCCTCATTTGTGTACGATTCCGTATGAAAAGCAGTTCCACCTCCAGCCATATTCTCATTTAGGTACCATTAGGCGAGATAAAGGCCGTTGTTGTGTTGAAAAAGGGACACAAACATAAAGCAACTTTTTTGCCAAAAAGAAAGGCCTACATGCCTAATTGACTCCCCGCACGTGGATTGATAAAAAGCTTCACATTTCCGTGCTTTGTCTCGTAAGCCGGCAATTTATCTCGGGGGCCGTCAAAGTGGAGTACCATGCGTGTGACAACAATGGGCCCCACCTCTAGCCACCTGCCTGCTTCACGTCAAGCGCCCCAACCGACCGCTCGTAACAAACAACTACATATTATTCCCTCTCCATACGAGAGAGAGGTATAGAATGGCAAAAGGGAAAACTGAAAAAGTGCGCTTTCAAACTTTCGCGTTCCGTTTTTGTAAAAGTTTTCAACAGGGTTTTACGCAAAGTACTTGGTTAAACGAATGTCAGTCAGCTTGTGAACACGGCCGGTGCAAATCGGTTGAAACGCTGATATAAAAAGATATGTTTACCCTGTTGTTGAAAACTTTGTATTTTAAAGTATTATCTCTAAAGTTTTTTATGTAAGCTCTATTATTATAGTTATATTCTCCCTTTTCATGTAATAATGGCAAAGGAATCTAGCCTATTGAGTTCCACTACTGTGTACACTTACTGTTTCGTGATAAATGGTGGTGGAAAATTATGAGTGTTAATTATTGCATGATAAATGATGCATGATTAATGTAGTTTAATAATAGACTTTACTGAGACATCAAGTGGGGACTTCTTGTGAGAATTTTGAAGAAACATTCCTTAAACACTAACAATTGCATTTAAACGAACACTTCAAAAATTTACAAACATACAAGTAATTGCAGACGTCACTTTTCACGTTACCACCAAAAAAGTCTTTAGTTGAAGATTTCAACAATATTGAGAGAAGAATTTCAGCTTTTGTGGCAGCGATAGAATGGAACAGAGATTCTACTTCTGTTTTTAAAGTTTACACGAACACTAAAATTAAATAAACATTAAATTTTACAGAAGTGAACGCTACGAATATCATAAATAATATGTTAAAATAACCGCATTTTGATTCATAAAAATAACGAAAAAATGCGTTAAAAATGGAAAATATCCTACTTTTTTAAATATGGTAAGAAAACGCTTAATTTTTGATTAATAGATAAATTAATTAGATGAAACACCACAAATTTGATAACACAACGCTATAGTAAATTTTTCCTTTTTATTATCAAGTGCTAATTGTTGCACTGTATTTTATAAAATTTTATAAATATTTAATTTAGCTTCAGTGCAGCAATTAGCACTTGAAAATAAAAAGTAAAAATTTACTATAGCGTTGTGTTATCAAATTTGTGGTATTTCATCTGCAAAGATGAATCTGCATGGCCATCGGTTGCAACGACCGTTGGATAGATGGCGCTGTGCTGCTATAAAAGCACTCTAAAAACATTAAAAAAAGCAGTGACAAAATTCAGCGCTTACGTCAGCCTTCCCGGTAGCATAGCGGTCAGTGCAGCCACCCGGATTGCGGAAGACCCAGGTTCGATTCTTGGCTGGGTCGGGTGGGCGTTTAATTTTATAAAATAAAATTTTATATATATTTAAAATGCTTAATGCCAGTGATTCTACTATTGCAAGTGCAATGGTTAGCATATAAGAGTCCCTGGTCTCTCAACAGGTGCTACATGATGCGGACTCTAGAATATCCCAAGGGGCTTGCACTGAAGACTCGTATGTTATGGACCAAAAATAATTGGAGAAGTGCTCTGCAACTACTCTCATTTGCAGAGTAAGAGCACTGTCTACGAACTAGTGTACCCTATATTATTGTTAAACTAGATAGCAACGTGATAATAAATGCTCAGTGAAGAGCGGACTTTCATTTTGCCTGTCATGCCGAGCACAGTTCGCATTTAAATTTATACTCGTAGTATAAAGACAAGGTGAATTTCCTAAGTCTACGTTCTTTTGTTTTCCAAATAAACAGGAATCAAATCCTGGTCTAGGAAAATTAGTTTTTCATAAATCCAATCACGTACTTTTAGTTTTAAATAAAATCGTCTCTGCTCCCTCTTAAGCATTTTGCGCTATTTCGTATAGTTCAGGAAATTCACTCAGTATATCGGTATATTTTTAAATAATTGTAAATAAATTTTCCATAATTATGGAAATCATTTAATAAGTATAAGAAGAAAATAACATCTGTCTCTATAATTATACATTTTTGTTTATGTCAGTATTACATTACTGTTATATAATTAACAATTTTAGAATAGACACTTGCCCTTTCTAAATTCCTCGCCTAAATTAGTGAGCTTCGCGATACACACCCAAAAAGGACAAAAATAAAACACAAAAACAAAAACTCGGGAGGAATGTCGAGAACAAATCATCCGAGCGCAAGTCACTCGTGCGGAAAATAAGAATAATTGACTTTAAACATAGACCCGGCTTTATTTAAAGTACTACCAAGCAAATCCACTTGTAAATACAAGTTCGTGAAACAAAAACAGGACACAACAGGAGCTTTGTTTAATGTGAATCATATTTCATTTCGTTGGGAGGGATTTCCGAGTACGGCGAGGACATTACGTTTTCAGAAGGTCCGCACTGCATTAAAACGAGTGACGTTAATGAAACCATTACAAATAGAAACTTGTGTGGCTTTGTTTTAGTGTTCGCATGTCGTATTATCTGTGGCATAATAACTAAACAGTAAATAAAGTACTTTAAATTAAACCAAAGTAAAAGGAGCCCGGCGAGTGATGAAGCTAAGCAACTTTCGTAAAGGCCGGCCTTCACATCTGATGGGCGACCAAAAATGTACCATCTTGAGCTCCTCCGTGATTTGGTAAGCACGTAAAGCCGTTGGTCTCGGCTGCATCAGCAGTCGTTTTCAACTACCAATCCGTACTGGGCCCGCGTGGTGGTTTATGACTCGCTCCCCCTATCCATACATAGGGAAGGGTTGTGCCCCAATGGGCCATAAAATGAGCTAGTGATAATAATGTAAAAAAAGTAAGTGAACAGCCGATAACTCTCCCACTGCTGGACAAAGGCCTCCATCATTGAAATCAAGTCATACTACAATTGATGGGTAGTGGCTAAATCACCACGCTCGCCAAATACGGGTTGGTGATCACAAACCCGGGCTATGCATCGAAAAATCCGAAATACATTTTGCCCGGCCTGGGAATTGATCCCGCGACCTTCGAGTATTAGGCCGAGCGCTCTGCCACTCCGCCACCGAAGCGTTAGTAAATGAAAAAAGAAAAATATTTAAGTAAGCTTTCTTTTAGATATGTATTTTTAACTAACCTGCTTCATCAGAAGGCAAGACGACTTTTCTGTTAAACTATTAAATGTAAGGTATACACGAAGACTTTTTGTCGGTGATCAGGACCTACTGAATCCGACTAAGTAAATGATGGCCATTGTAATAATAATAGTAGTTACATGTTTTCTTTTAATAGATTTAATTTTGTATTTTTAATTAAGTAACCAAAATTAATTAGTTGTGTCACACAACTTGTCAAATTTATGGGTTAAGTTGTGTGACACAACTTGTCAATCTCCTTTACCACGACATTGACAGTTAGTGAAGTTAGCGATAATATCGTTTTGAAATAATACACTGATTATGAATCGTAACTTTAAATTCATATTGTATGTAATGCATAGGTTTTGGTTAACTGGAATCTTTTCAGAAAAAATACTAATACTCTAGAGTATCTGTTTTCAATATTATCCCCGGTTCTAGGCCACACACTGTATAATTATAATGTCTCCCTCTATCCCTTCTGAATTTGCCAGAGGAAAAAAAACATAATGTCATAAATTTTTTCAAAGATTCATTTGGTTTAGCAAAAGATCTTGGGTAGGGTCTTTGATTTCTAATTGTATTTAAAGAGTCAATCGATGAAGTTATCCTGAAAATAATTGGACTGCAACGGAGAACCTTGACCTCGTGACACCAATACCTGCTAATTTTATATTGCAAAATAATCAGAATTGGAATAGGCTTCGAACCCGTACTTTCTGGCATTCCGGCGATCGTCTAATGGATCAGTCCAGAATTGCAAGTGCGGGTTTGAACTAATTATCTTATGTGTTTTTTTATGCAAGACTAAATAAAGACAAATTTTACTGGTAGAGGAAAAATGTTTCAATACTTTTTCGGTATTAAAAATATAATATTAGACGACATCACATACATTGTTCTCATCTCAAGGTATAAGTAGCTAAAACACTCGTTTTATGGAAATCAGAAACAACGACGTTGTCAACGACGACAACCACCCAGACACGACACAATGTCGAAAAGTTAGTTTTCGACATTGACCCGACCGGGAGTCGAACCCGGGACCGCACGAGTTAGCGCCACCCCAAGTCCGGCGTGCAAGCCACTCAGCCACGGAGGTCGTCATATAACATTTAAAAATATAGTCATACATTTTTATAAATACATCACAAATTGCACAATAATATTGTCAGTATACTAACAACTAACTAACGAACTAACAACTATAATTCTATAATTAGGACAACTTACATTGCCATCGAGAGTAATCTAAATTGTACAAAACTAAAGTGTGACCTACCGCGGTACCAAAAAACAACTGGCTCCTACCAATAACTTAATCGTGGTATACAAAATAGGTACTTATCGGCTGTTCAAATTTGAACTACAGCAGGGTAAAAAGCATAATAATAATATCAAATAGCAGCACACAGGATTAAATTACAGTAATGCTGGTAATTGAAAACATTTTTAGAAGTAAACGAAAGCGCACCAGCTGCATAATTGGCTGTCGAAGGAGGTAGTAATGCGGAAAAGTTGGTGGCACCTGCTCACTGCTTACGACTCACTCTTTACGCCCCTGTATCACTACCATGGACTCTTGTTTTTTTTTCCGCCTCACGGGAATATAGGCACTCTCCAGACACCAAAAAAACTACATGTATACTTGCTCAAGCGGCTGAGATCCGTTATGTAAGCCTTTTTTTTATTATTATTTCTTGGGAGTAAGTTTAGGTAACATCTCACCACCTAATGTTGAGTGATGATAACTTCTGAGGAACTGGCTATCTAACTGCCGGAATACAACCAAGCTACTAACATAAATGTTTACATTATATGGTAGAAGCTAACAGGCGGATTTAAAACAAGCCCCACCAATCAAACTATTACAAGTATTTAGTATTAAAAATGGCTATAATCTATCTATTTCTACTATAAAATCATAATTTTTTCGGTCGAAGTCGAAATCAACATGGTTCTGTGTATTTCAGATCGCAATAAGAAATCTTAGTAGGGGCTTGTTCCCTATCGAGAAACGAAAATAATCGAAACACTCGTCATATAAACACATTGACTTTGACCCTGAATTGTCGGGTTTCCGTGCTCCTAAGCCATCGTCCAATAATTAAGTTTCAATATGTCGAGTACAAAAAAGTGAGTTCTAAGTTAATTATTAAAGCGTAATTCTTCCACCTTTGTTCTTATATGAATCGTATTATCACTTTTAACTATTACCTAACTGTTTTTATAAGGATATGTTTGGACAATAAAGTGTTTATACGTTCAAACTTACGAACGTTAAGTCAAAGATAGTTAGACAGATAGATAGCTAGGTAACTGTCTATGTTTCCACTTAAAATATTAATTACAGTTTAGTATGCCGCGGTGGAGAGTCGGAGACTCATGAATAGCCGCTTATCACAATTACTTCTCAAAACTTTAAGTCGCCTCGAGGGAGTTTCGCTTCATTCCAGGCGAGAAAATATAATGACGTGGTTTATTCCAATTCAATCCAATAGAAATGGTTGAACGAGGCGCAATTATAATTACTCAATATAGAAGTACCCATAAAACATAAAATTCAATACATAGAACAGCCATTTAACCTAAATTCAAACAATAACGAGATCGGTTAATTTTGGTTCGTGATTTGTGTTATTTATTTAAAAAAATAATGTTTGAAAACATTAAATACATATCAAAGTTATTATTCAACAAATTGCATTTCCCCCGAGCGCAGACAGTGTATTTACAAAGTTTACACACTATAACACTATCCACTGCTTTGTAAGTCAACGGTACAAGTTAGAAAATAATTTACTAAACCAAGGCATATTTTCGTAACAAAGAATTTTTTAAATATATTATCAAAATAAATTATTTAGCAAAAATAATGTAAACTATGATTATGATATATATTAAATAAATATACATAATGCTTGAAATCTAATATGTGAAAGTGTAGAGTTACGAATGATACGGTATAGACCGTTCATTAAATTTGTTTCTCGACCAAGCAAAATAGCATCTGCCGTATTCAGAGACGCCAATTAACATTAATGATTACTTAACACCTTTAATGTGTGTTAATAACACATTTTCGACTGAACAATTATAGATGCTAAGTAGTCATTAATGATATGATAATTGACGTCTATAAGTGCGGCAGTAAGGGCTATAAATATATATGCCGGGCCTTGTGGGCCGGCAGAGTGAAGTTGACTGATGCTGCGTTGTTTTCACGCTGCACCAGTTTTCTTCGCGTCTGGACTCCATTTCCACTTAACATCAGGTGGTGTGGAGTCATTTGCCGTGCTAAGTATAAAAAAAAAACATCTATGTTATAAGTATTCTAATTTATGGTGTTAGCTTAACTAGGTATTAACAATATGGACTAGGTTTGTAAGTTTGTTCGAGGGATCATCTAGTTTTGCCCGACCCAGCGCTTATCAATGGGAGGAAAATCTAGTTAACAGTTAGACTCCGGGTACTGTTGACATGTAGACATTCGTGGTTAAACTTTCAGTAGCACGAGTGCCTAGTCTACGTGCTCAACGGTAACAAACAATGATTGCATTGCCACACAAATCTGTTTTAGTAATATGCGTCTGCTTAGTTTTGTATCAGCCGCACTCAGCTCATAGGTATGATATTTAAGTAGACTGTATTTCTCAGGGTAAAGAGTTGGTCTGGATAAATGGCAGGTCACTTTGGATCACTTTGGATCACTTTGTATCCTTTTATAAATTGCACAAATGAATTTCACAACATTCAAATAAAGCCTGCAATTACGCAGATGAGAGAGACCAGATGATAATGCGGAGCACGACGTCTATTTTTTATTTTACTTTTTATTGACTTGTATTGCTCTCAACAACTTTCAATTGTTAATTATGTACCAACAAAACAAAATAATAGAGAAAGAAAACAAAAACAATAGTGTACGAAAGCACTGCTTATATCTTTTTTTATGTCGGTTTACCTGTCAGATAAAAAAAGAAAAGACAAACGTTCTGACAAGACTATCTGGCACATTGACTCCTGATTATCTTAACAGTTTTGGTTAGTTCCTATTCACTTGTAGAAACCGTAGAAGTGCCTCCACTGTGAAAATAGCTCGTTACCTGTAAACTTCAAGTTCACAATATGGACACACAAATCCCCGCCAACACAAACCGCTATTGGCAAACGCGAAATTGTTTTGCTAATAGGATAGAAGCTTTTCACATCACACTATATTGAGTCGTATATCGACTTACGCGACTTACAGAGCTTGGCAGGAATAATGTGTCGAGAAATACAATCAGAAAAAAAATCTTTCGATTTTTTTCCCTTTAAATCATTGAAAGTATATGAATCGACTAAGTTGATAATATTAATCGGTCTCAAACCTAGAAATCCGAATTCGATTACCAGGGTAGAGTACATTTTATAGTATTTGGTATGGTTTGGGTCAGGGCTGGTTTCAACTCAGCCTGGCAGCTCATCGTAATTAAGTCTATCGACATTAGCACAATTTTTTCGGCTCAATTTGAACTCACCTTTGAAAAAACAGTGCCCGACTAACAAAAGCATTAAAACGTGTTTATAAAATACAGTGAAAAAAATTAATACCTACCCGACCCAGCCAGGAATCGAACCTGGGGCTTCTGTAATCCGAGCGGCTGCACTGACCATTATGCTACAGAGAAGCCTGACGTGAACACTGAATTTTTTCACTGCTACTTAATTTTTTTTGAGTGCTTTTTAGCGGCACAGTGGCATCTATCCAACGGTTATTGTATTAACGGTTATTGGTTAAAAATTTAGCTTTAGTGCAGCAATTAGCACTTAAAAAATTAAAAAAGTTAAATTCATTATAACGTGCGTGACTTAGATTTCAAACATGTCCCCAGATAATAAATATCAACAATATAGGATGTAGGATGTTAATCTTATTTCGAGAAAAAGTATACTTATTACTACTACCTAATAAAACAAAAGCGGTTAAAATGTACAATTTACTTTATCCATTTCTAACATCAATCAAATTGATGTAGAGATTTATTAAAATACAACAAAGCGATTAACAGTTTCGCCCGCCACTAATTAATTAACAAACAGTTGCCCGAAGTGGAGCGGATGTTTCGAATAAATTCAACTTTCCAACTCAAATTAAAAATAAACTATTGGTGAAACTTTTGTGTTTTCGATATGTGTATATAGGTTCCTATATGGGTTTAATTTAATTATTTTTGTATGTTCGTTTTGTGGAGTAAAACGAACGATACAAAAAAAGGAAATTTATCGTGTTGTAATAATAATTCAGTGACAATGTTTTACTTACAAATTACTTTGACTATAAATACGTCTGTGTCTGAACTACATAGATAATATCATTATCTGTTTTCCAGACAAACAGCGCTCTTTCAGTTATTAACAGTTTATATAAAAATTCAACATTAATACACTCTCCGGTAAGGTGCCTACCTTACCGGAACCCTTACCTTAAGCCTTTAAGCACTATTACAATGTATGTGGTATATGTGTGTGTGTGTGTGTGTGTGTGTGTGTGTGTGTGTGTGTGTGTGTGTGTGTGTGTGTGTGTGCGTGCGTGCGTGCGTGCGTGCGTGCGTGCGTGCGTGCGTGCGTGCGTGCGTGCGTGCGTGCGTGCGTGCGTGTGTGTGTGTGTGTGTGGAAGAAACTATTGAATAATATTTAATAAGTTCTCGGTGTCATCGTATGTCAGTTTATGAATGTATTCTACTACTTTTTGTTTACACTGTCTCTTGTTTAATGTCTAGATATTGATAATTTTATTAATTAATAAGCACTCAAAAACATTAAAAAGCAGTGACAAAATTCAGCGCTCAGCCTTCCCGGTAGCATATCGGTCAGTGCAGCTGCCTGGATTGCGGAAGACCCAGATTCAATTCCTAGTTAGGTCGGGTGGGCGTTTTTTTTTTCACTGTATTTTATAAAATTTTATCAATATTTAATTTAGCTTCAGTGCAGCAATTAGCACTTAAAAATAAAAAGTAAAAATTTACTATAGCGTTGTGTTATCAAATTTGTGGTATTTCATCTGCTAAGGTGAATCTGCATGGCCATCGGTTGCAAGACCGTTGGATAGATGGCGCTCAGTGCCGCTAATAAGCACTCAAAAACATTAAAAAGCAGTGACAAATTTCAGCGCTTACGTCAGCCTTCCTGGTAGCATAGCGGTCAGTGCAGCCGCCCGGATTGCGGAAGACCCAGGTTCGATTCCTGGCTGGGTAGGGTGGGCGTTTAATTTTTTCACTGTATTTTATAAAATTTTATAAATATTTAATGCCATACTTCATTTGAAGTCTGGCTCACCTATACTCAATTTACACTGCAAGAATTTTGGGATCTAGAAATCAATATACCTGAGTGTTTCTGAAATATCGTATTCAAGTTTTATATGAGAAAATAAAGCGGCCATTTCTCCACAAAAAGTTTTCTTTAGCTATAATATTTTTTACCTTAACGATCGTAACTTATATGTCTTCTAAGACTCATAACATAAAGTCAACAAAACGCACACCTGTTGTAATAAGCTCATAAATGCGTTATTGATTACAAAGAAAGTCTGGCATGTGTTTTCATTTTGTGCAGAACTGTCGCAAACGTAGCTCAAGAAGCTAGTTATAGCTGAGTTAATACGACCCACAGAGCGTCCATGTTGTATTGGATTAGGTAAGGGCTAGTGGGAAAACGCCCTAATTGGCCAGTTGATCACAGCCCTTATGGGTCTATATCGTTCTGAATTGCTCCAGAATGATCCTTTATGATGTTATTGCTAAAATTAGAATGGTTATTAAGATAATACTGAAGCAATCAATAAATGCCTATATAGAAATGATCATAGCTTGTGCCTTTAATATCGTTGTTGTAAAGAAAATTATGTATAAAATTATACAGAGCGTCATACATGTAAGTGTATTCATTAAAATATTTTTTATTTGATTTTGGTCATGAAATGTATTTGTAATCGAATGAAATATTGAAGTATATAATTTACTTATATGATTACATTTCGTCATTGAATATAACAATGGCTTCTAAATCGATCTCCTCATCAAAACACAATTTTTTATTTGTAAAGTTGTTGAACCGCTTGTACGCAAAGGTCTATGTCTAATCTTGGAGCAAATACTATTGCAGAACAGATTTAAGGTTAATAAATCAGTTCATTCTACGCCCAATTCCAATCAGGCAAGTATGATTTGATGTTTATAATAACCTAATAATAAGTAATGATACTTCTTAAAGTCCAGTTCATCACGCAAATAAGAAAGGAGATAGTACAAAATAAAAAGTTAGGCCAATACTTCACGACCATTCCCAATGCGTCTGTTTCCATAAAGTTGGTGGGAGTAAAAAACCACCTCCCCGCCCCGAGCTAAGAAACTCCGGCATTAACTCTTAGTTAGAATGTTGCAAAACTGAAAAACGCAGCACTATTTGTCACGCCGACTTTGCGTCACGGACAATAACTTCACGCTGAGAAATCCCGCACCACCTCTTTGTCACATTTTACAAAGAAAAAGTATTCCCCTTTATTTCATTTTGCCGTTCGCCTTTAGCGGGAATTGCAAAAAGGCACGGATTCTTAAATATAGATCCGGCGACACCTCAAAGTAATGCAAACATCCCGAGCGCTCGCCCAACTCGGCGACTTGGACTATTTGTTGCCAATTGAACTTTCTATGGTAATGGAAGAAGTAACGAAACTCTTTTGTTCGACAGACTTGCATATTTTCTATCACACATATTATTACCATTGAGTTATAATACCCATGCCTACTAGGAGCAAGTAATTTTGATACTTAGTAGGCAGCAGATGCGTAAAGTCGCAGATGACCTGTGTTATCTATTATGGATATAATGATGGGGGATTCGTAATAAAAGACTTCCGTCAGGTACACCATACAAAACACAATGATATAATCGAACATGAAATAAACGACCACTGAATATATGGGATGAGTAACCGCAGTCGCTCATTCCGCATAGATTGTCTCTCACATTTCATTTGACCCAAATTGGAAGATTTACGATCCAGTCGTCAAATTGAATACACGCTGTCTACCAAATGTCAATTATTATTAAGGAAATTTACGACATTACGAATAAGGAAACATGAATCTAAGAAAGGCCTAAAATCTTTTATTTATTTCCGTCAATCAATAAATTCACTTTCGTTTTTCATTCAATACATTCTGAGGGGAGAAAAGAGAAAAGTAATCTCGCGGATTGGGCTCGAACACGCGAAAAAGATATTGGAAGCCATCCGCGAAATAGGCACGTTTTTATTCTGTCAGAGATTATCCTCCATATATTAAGAAACAAACTTTGGTCTCCAGTGTTATTCTTCATTGAATAACAAATTACTTATAGCTTTGCCAAACTTTGCATACTCCTTCAAACTTCGAATACCTACTATATTTTGTTATATTACGAACCACCTTCACTACATCGAATGTCAAATTATCAACAACATCAACAGTAAACTTTCAGCTTAATACGAGTTCTGTTCACTGAGTTTTTTATGTTTGTTCGATTTAGGGCCTGTTTCACGATCTACAAGTAAGTTCCCATTAGCGTTTACTTGACAGATATTCCATACAAAACTGTCACTTTATCTGCCAATTATCTCTTTCTTTCTTTCTTTTAGTTGATGGCTTCGTGCGATTAGCACATTTAGCCAGTGTCAAAGTAATTTTTCTTACAAGTAATACATAAATATACAATATTTCCTTCCAGTCAGTATGATGATGAATGATAATAAAAATGAGAAGTGAGAAATGATATACCCCCCAACCCCTCGAGTATCTCAGTAAAGATGTGGCTTTACTAATTCCTCGGCGGACTTCTTGAGAGAATTTGAAAAGTAAAGTTGCACTGTTTTGTTTCATTTGCCAACACTCATGCACACTTACGAACACTTAACGGTTAATAATCCACCATTATTTCACATTAATATTCGACATAACACAAATTTTTGAAAATAAAACAAAACCGCAGACATGACTCTTCACTTTCCTGCCAAGAAGTCCGCCAATTATCTCCTAATCAGACATTGTGAAACAGGCTCTTACTCAGATTTACTGACATCGATCATTTGACGTTCGGATTGTCATTCGAAGTCATCAGATAACCCAGATAATATATCCTAAATAACCTAATACCATTGAGTCATTCAATAAAAATTGTCCCAAAACCTTGGAAAACGCAAACATAAACCATTTAGTTCCAAGTATGTATGTAAATGTTTGTTTTTGTATAAGTGTCTATTATATTCATGCTTTATAGTTACTACCTACTTAAAAACCATCCACGAACTTACGAGTACTGGAAAAATGTAAAAATAAACCTATGCCTGTTGCGGAATAATTGAATAAGCCTCACCAAGTGTGAGAGAGGAGTATATAATCATTCATAGTCAATTTTAGCTTAATATTTTCATTCACTTCACCTATTTGTATTCATAGGGAAATTTCTCTGAATAGATAAACGGATAAGAAGGGTTTTCCGCATTACGGCGAGGTCTGACGAATGGGCGACGAGCGAGGCGTACCAAACTTACCTATCCGTGAATTTGCCACAATACTCTTCATTTTACCTTGTTTGATAAGAATATTCGTTTATATGTAGATTCGCGACGACTTCATTTCGTGTAAGTGGCAGTTATAGGCAAATCTAATTCATAGATATCAGAATTTGTTCTTAATCTAAATTATAACTGTAAAATGTTTATTTAAACACCTATTTAAGGTTCAGTTAGGAAGTCTATATCGTCACTGTAAAGACAACTTTACTTAAACGCCAAAACGCCATTTCGAGAAAAACACATTTAAAGTTTTTTTTTTGTAATCATATCTTTTTACTTTATTATCCGAATTTGATCAAATAACTTGATATGCAAAATTATTTTTTAATTATTTTCATTAATGTGCTGTATATCTATTTAAAGCCTATTTTAGGAAATAAGTGGCGGTTAAGTAATACGGCCTCATTTCAGAGTACGCCAAAGTTACTGTATCGCTGTCAAGTAAAATTATCTTTCCAATTAAAAAGTACTGATAGCAAAACTTTTAGAGAAGAAGAAGAAGAAGGACGATAAAATTTCTTTAAGTTTATCTAAACCACTATGCTGGTGAGCTAGAGTTACTTCCGCGACATATTTTTCGTTTTCATCTGTATGGCAAAAGTACTTAAGAATTGATCAGGTAATTTAGTAAGTTTACCAAACTTTCTAAGTTAGCCGTAATTATATATCGGGCAAAACGATGTAAGAGACTAATGATACTTTGGATAACCACCATAAAAATACTGATGTCTTTGGTTTATTTAAAAAGATGTCTATCCATAATACTGAAGTGTATCGTAAGATACATGGAAAATTACGTCACAGCTAGCCAGCTTTTCTTAAGCTTGAATATCCCACTGTTAACAGGCTAATTATGAATCACCATGACACCTCGCCACATGCGTCCAGTACGTATTAAGTTATTTGTTACATAGATACCAATATGATTAGTATTAGTAGTAGTTTGTATAACTTGTAAAATGACTAATAACTACTATCAATTTAAAATTAACATTTCAATAAATACAGACATTATTAAAGTTATCTTTAATTTATATTAATAAAGGGAAGTTTCATTTATTACACTTATAATCACAAAAAATAATCTTAATTATTTCACAAATTAGTGTTTTATAGAACCGCTATAGTCTCGATTATATCGTGGAATCAAATTAGTGAACATTATTCAATTATTCCATCAATACAAGCTTCTTAAACAATGAGATCAACATCGAAATCTAAATCAAGGACTGGACTTGCTTATACAAAATAAATTATTATTAAAAAGAGATAATTTCAGATAGACACTTTTTTAGACAGATTTTGGATAGACAATTTCAGGTGGAAGGTCGATATTTTTGAGAATTTGAAGTTGTTAGTTAAAGAGAATATAGATTAGAAATTTACTTAAGATTATATCTTAAAAGTAAACTTTGTAAATTCATTATTATTTTAATAAAAAAAAGAATTATGTAATAGCTTAACTATTGTATGTTGTGGTTGAGTGTACATATTTTTGTTTGGTGTTAAACGATAAAATAGGTAACGCAAAATCTAGACACACGGTAAGTAGCGTGTCAAGCCAAGGTTAAGCTAACAGAACTGGCGAGCAGTACCGTGTGTAAATATTACACGAACCATTTGGAGCCACTTTTGACGCCCTCATAACTTGTTAGTTGACTTCAACGACAAAAGAAGTGAGATCTAAATGGGTGCCAAGAAAATATAATTTCTTTTTATCTTAGGATAATATATTGAAGCCTAAGGTCTAACTATACTAGTTTTCATATACGAATTATATTATAGCCTTCTAAAACTGTAAGTTCTTATTTTATTCTTCCGGAAATTTGGCTGGCTGGTAGAAACTAGACATCGAACATTGGGCCCTTCCATGACTGTTTGAGTAGGTACTTAATAATAATTCGTATATGAGAACTAGCTAATTTAGACCTTAGGCTTCAATATATTATCCTGATATTTTTGAAAATTATATTTTCTTTAACGCCATCCACTTGATAAAAATAATAAGGCAAAATTACTTAAACATCGACGACTTGATATAAATAATAAGCCAAATTGCCTTATATCCATTGCCATAAATCAAAATTACTTAAACTCAGTTATTCATAAATAACAAGAAGAGCAAAAATTCTAATGCGACAATGTTTTTAATACAGCAGAAGGTAAATCGCACTTTTTTTTTATTAGTTTTTTTTGTATTTCTACCACCGGTAAACATGACATATGCGACACTTGTAAAAAAAGACGAAATGACACGCTTCATTTGAGTATAAATTGAAAAAAATATCGCCTTTTTACGGGTAACTGAAACGCCAAAAAAGTGCTCCGATTGCAATGTTTCCTAGAAAAATTCGCTGATTCCGAATATATATTTAACTCAATATGGCCCATTTGGCGTTTAAGTAATTTTGCCTTTCCAGTGACGATATGCTCATTTATATTTTTTTTTTATCAGCGTTTATAATGATATCGTTAAATGGCAGTCGTTTACAACCAGCAGCAAGGGCAGACTTCTCATTGTTGTACCATTAAAGTAAAATGGCCTGAATCAGCAGTGGGAGATATTTATGATAATTTTAAAAGCGTGTTTGAGATGTAAGTATTAAGTAAGTAAATAGATAACAAGACTTTTTAAAAACCTCTAGATATCAATTTGGTAGTAACTAATCATTACTTTTGTGAATAAAAATTATTTATATTCATAATTCTCCGTACTCGTATCATATGGTTTTAAATATCCAGATATTTACCAAGCAAGCTATTATAATCAACCTGTTCACCATAATGTGAATAACTTTATTCGAATAGTTACCGCCGTACCCTTAGCCCGCACGCTTGATTTAGAGGACAGAATTAGTAGGATATATATCATAGCATAAACGTTCACCGTTGCCCATTGGTAGACATGTCACAGTCATATTGTATCAAATATTTTTATTAGTCCAAAAATGCAATCAACATTATGAAATGAATTCAAATATGCAAAGTGTTCACAAAAATAAAAACATACAAATAATTTACATAGGCTCCAAGAAAGTGCCCCGATGCTGGTCTTTCGTAGACAGTCATAGGTGCAATATTGTTCTAAATACCTAATACAGGGAACGGCAACAAAATCATTATAAATACTAAGTAGTGTTCATTCTACTATTCGTTTATAAATCAAGCTTGCACACAGTACAAGTAGCAGGCGCCCTTCCGCTCGCAAATTAATGCAGAAGGAGCAAATAAATGCAAGTAAACATGTACGCCAAACCGATATCCGACACGTGTTTCACCCTCAACGGAGCGTCCTTAGGAGCTGTTGACCGGTCAAGAGCTGCTCGGCGACCTATACTTTTCCGTCAGTTGCTTAGGTTCGTCAGAGATTTACTAGGGTAGTGGCACCCGAGTTTGACAGAGATTAATAGTGAAATTCACAAGAGCTACTTGTAGCCTAAACTGAATAAATGATTTTGAATTTTGAATTTTGACAGGAACCAGTGACCGACGCCTTTTTTCTTTATTCGTTAAAGGTCAGCAACTGATTTTTGACTTTAGCAACTATTGTATACAGACCACCTTGCTTTCCAGCTGTTATCTAGTACAATTTCAATTAAATTTTATATTATTTTGTGGTGACGAAAACTGGTGTCGAAAATTGGATTACTGTTTCGAACTCTGGTGCCGCTGTGAGTTATCTTTGTATATGGGCGAGCTTGTAAATCTAAACTATCGCTAAATTGCGTTACTTGGATTCTATGTAACCTACATCGAATAGTGGAAAAAAACTCTTACGTAGCGTTTTAAATTACCTACGTAACGGGGGCTTGCTAAGGGAACCGGAGCCAAATCTTTCCCCACAGTTTAAAATTTGAATAATAAATTAAACAATAAGTATATAATAATAATAATAATTAATTAATTAAAGAAATTTATCATTATTAAAAGCTCTTGCTTTTTAAAATTTTGGTTTGGTTTGGATAAGTTTGCCCTATCCGTACTGAATCCTTTTGTTATATGTCCACCAATGGGCAACGGTGAATGCATTAAGACTATGATAATTTAATAAAAGGATAAGTAAAAACGGTAACGTCAAAAAATAGCAATCCTTCGTATATTATAACTATCTTGCATTGGAAACACCACAGATACTATGTAGCAAGCGCAAAAGCAAGAAATTTAAAATATTTCATCAAATAATAAAAAAAATTACGTTCTCCATTCCGCCTCGGAGATTTGCTCCGCTCAACTACAAAGTTTAGGTCACGAAAGTTAAAT
The DNA here is from genome assembly GCA_949315975.1 of Eudonia truncicolella. NCBI lineage: Eukaryota > Metazoa > Arthropoda > Insecta > Lepidoptera > Crambidae > Eudonia > Eudonia truncicolella. The sequence continues at coordinate 9,961,677 of OX438839.1, forward strand.
CAAGTATCAAGATTGTTTTTGTAAACTTAATTTTCCGCTTCCTCATAGGTACAGACAGATTACGGCCGAAGTTTTAACTTTTCTTGAATTTATTTAGACGCGCTGTGTGAACTTTCCCGCGGCACTTGCGGTCGACCGGACGCTTGTGCCAGATAAAACTGGGGCTACGTTCCTCGGGCAAAATATTTTTTTGCCGGACGTTGCCTGCTAACAGAACGCGAAAGATAATAAATAAATAACTTTAAAAGAGACAATAGCAGAGCCAGTAATGTTAAATGATTGTAAAGGTTGATTGTTTAACCGCGGACCCTCGAATGAATTAAGTCATGCAATACATATTAAGTATTCAATAGTGTACTCAATATTGGCCTCTTGAATCAATTATTTCATCCAATACGGATCTAAATATTAAAAATTGTACTCAATATTTTCATTGCAAAACCATAGTGTGTACTTTAAGATGGTAACGAAGTTAAACGCGAAATGATTAAAAATGTCCTGCTCACAATTTAAGAAAAGTAGAGAGAAATCGTTCATTAAAAGTATAAAATATGATAGCTTTTGATTATGGCACAATCTTCTTAAGTGCTCTTGTTTATGTGGGAAGGCCTGGGCTCAGCAGGGGGAAGTTTACAGGATGCTGATTTTCAATTAAACTTAAGCGAGACCAATTTAAAAGTATCTTATATCAGTGTTTTCACCGATTTAATGATATCTAGAAAACAACGAGGTACAATTTGCCAAAGAATTTTTTGCTAACAAATTTGTTTTTTGTGTAAATTTTTCCGGGCGGATATCATACGTTCGTTAAACTGTAAGAACAGTTAAACTTTCCACCTTCCTACTTAGTTATTTACAAACCGAGTTGCCAACAAAAAAGTTCAAATCTATTGTATGAGTTCTGAACCAGAAACAGCTTATGAATTTGACTGGAACTCCCGGCCGCATACTTTTATTTGCGAAATCAAGACCTTTTCTAATTTCAATGATACCTTAAAAAAATAAAAATGTTTCTTAAAGTTTGGTTTTTATGGAAATTTATCACTTTATACATAAAAGACTAAACACAATACACCATATACACACAATTATACACAAAAGACTGAAACATTACACTAAATTGAACACATAAAACACAATCCGTATAAAGTTTTTACATTTGAATGTTACATTATTTATAATTTAGTGTTCTGAAAGGTACACTTGTTACCTAATCAGTCTTGCTGTGCCATGCAGTGCGAGTGCACACTCTTACCTTAGAATAATAACGACTCTTACGTACACACGCCTGCACATCAACCTACCACAAACTGTCAAGTTTCCTCAATAGACTTACAACTTTATGACTAAGGTACATGGTTGAAAATGTATTGATGAAATTTGACAGTTTTGGATAGGTTGATGTGCAAGCGTCTGTACATTTTGTGACAAAGACAGAACGACAAAATGCCACTTATAAGAAAGCTATGAAACAGGTAAAATATTCATAATGTAGAAATGCTTTTTGAAATAGTCGAGGTCTTTATAATATCATTGGTCGAGGTAAAGTAGATTAGCGATGTAAAGTTGGTGTCCGAAGAGAAAGTTGAGATCGCGCCGAGGCGACACTTTGCGTTCACAGTCTAACTGCCGCGCTCAGAGACGTCAAATATCATTAATTTTAGGTAGGTACAGACGCCTGCACATCAACCTATCCAAAACTGTCAAATTTCTTCAATACATTTTCAACCATATAACTTAGTCATAAAGTTCAAAGTCTATTGTTGAAATTTGACAGTTTGTGGTAGGTTGATGTGCCGCCTGCACTGTGTACTTAAAAATAAAGAATGAAAAAAGTTTATTAAAAACTAATTGACCCGGCGGACTTCATACCGCTTTGATAGTTTCCATGACAACAAAACAAACAAATCATTTTATATTGGAAAATAAATGTCAATAAGATAAAGTCTGTCAAAACTTTAATAAAAAAGTATTAAAAAACTACCAAATAGCTTCTATTCCCAACATCAAATTCAAGACCTAGGTAGTAAACTGTGGAACCAAATATAGAGAAAAGGTATGAGTTTCATTCCCATGGGAATATCGAGATAAAAACTATCCAGATTATAAACTACCTGTATGCCGAATTTCATCCAAATCCATCGATCCGTTGCAGCGTGAAGAAGCAACAAATATACACACATACACACAAGCTTTCGCATTTGTAATATTAGTGTGATGTGATTATTAGTGTGATGAAATTAAATACATATATTTATGAGGAACATTGACAGATAAATATGTGTGACAGTGACGTCTACAGAAACTAGTATCCCTACCTTCCCTAATAATATTATAAATGCGAAAGTTTGTGAGGATGGATGTTATTTACTCTTTCACGCTAAAACTACGGAATGGATTTTAATGAAACTTTACAATTATATAGTTCATACTCCAGAATAACATATAGGCTATAATATATAAGGATATTATTTTATTATTAAGAGTTACAGGCAAACAACTGCTAATTGCGAGTTATTTTGGCGTGCGCTGCAAAAATCGTATGAGTTATACGAATATAATGATTGGTAGAAACGTGCACTTAAAAAAAATAAAAAGCAAAAATTTACTAAAGCTTTGTTTACTAAAGTTTGTGCTTTACTAAAGTTTATTTTTTTTCACTGTATTTTATAAATTGGAAAGAAGTGGTCTCTGCCTACCCCTACGGGAAAGAGGCGTGATTATATGTATGTATGTATTTTATAAATTTTATTTATTTTTAAAAGTCTAGTTTCCATAAAAAGTTACATTTTCAATGTCTATCAAAAATCACAGGTAGCAAGAAAAATACATCTGGGCACGCCATGTTTTTCCTACATTCAGCTCTACGTAGCTTGCTCACGTGTTTCTAAAGAAATCCTTTAACATAGTTTATAGGAGTATATTGAAGTAAAGAGAAGACTAAAAAAATATATACGCATACGAAGTCGCGAGAAGCCGCTAGTTAGAAATAATAAGCGTGTGATATTTGCAGTGCCCTTGCAGGCTTCTTTTGTAAACTGACGTTTAGTTTTAAGATCTATTAGTACCTACACCAAGAATAGCAAATAAAAAAATATTTGTAAATTTTAATTTTAATTTAATCTGTGCGTATACGATTGCTGCTTTAAGTATAAACTGCGATACCTACTAAGCTGTTACTGATAAAGGTACAGACTTGTTCCTTTAATGTAAAATCATTCGAAAAATAAAAATAAAAAGGCAAATTCTCAAACTTAATAATCAAATTGTAAATCAAGGAATATTTATGATATTTTATTTCATGTCACTTTAAATTTCGAGATTTAAAATTCGGCGCCAAGTGGTCGGACCACAAGAAATTCATAATTTATACCTACTTACTTACCTACTTACTATCCCCAAGTGAGCTTTGGCCTCTGATACAAGTATTTTTAAAAATTTAAGGAGAGTTTTAATATTGTGTATTACCCTCTGAGTACTCAGTACTCAGAGGTATTACCACAGCAGGCTATTGCAGTGACATTGTCATAAATTGGAAGATACGTTGCGTTGTTATGTTGCTTGCTCAATTTGTGACTAGGTACTCTTTTGGGGATACATTCGTTAGCATAACGACAATGTATGTTTGAGATTTAAGAAGGATGTGGGGTCTTTTATCTAAACGACATTATTTCTCATTTTCTCCTTGAGTGTTCGTGAGACTCAACTGTGCAGCAGTATAGATTATTTAATACATAGTAGGTGAAGGGTTTTCTCTCGTTTTTTTAAATCAATGTTTTCACGTAGGAGTCGTTCGCTGCCAACCACTGTTTTTTTTAAACTTGAATAAAATAGAATACGTTATAGTACACAAAATAAATAAAAGTTATATTTAAAAAAAATATAGAAGCCTAACAGAGGGCTAAAAGTGATATATTCTAGGCAACCTAGGTATAAAGAAAGAGCAAAATAAAAATATTTACATATACCTTCTTTTTTTTAGTAAAGGAAAAAATATGTACATATGTTTTCCTACTTTAGGAGAAGGGAAAATACCACACATTACATAAACCTACTAAGGAATTAATAAAAATAAAATAATAACTTACTTTACAAAAACGTAAATAAATATTTTCATAAACTGTCACTTTATTAATTTAGCTCTCCAAACACTGAAACGGTGTCTCTATCGAGTACACAGGCCGTATTCCAGTGGCTAACCGACTGCGAACCAAAGCGAGTTTGTCTAAAAAGACAACCTAAAAACAAATACTGGATTCCACGCTACAGATACTATGTGACTGGGTTTCAACTATCCAATGTTCGACAGAAACTAATGGACACTTTTTTTCTCTAATCATGAAAAAAAGGCCAGCAACAGGTTTTTTAGTTTAGCAAAAATTTATACAGATGCTTTATAATTGTCATCTAGTAAAAATTTAATGAGATTCTACATTATTTGTTTGGCGACGCAAATTGGTGTCGAACACAGAGTACTCCGTCGATTACTGGTGCCATATAAACTTGTTAGCCAAGCATGAACTTGGATTTTCGAAGAATCGAATCGAATAATCGAAATCGAAGAAGAAAGAAAGAAGAAGAAGAAAGTTACAGCTTCGTAGTAATAACGCATAGTTGGATGGAGCAATCGATCAATGGTGCGTTCGATGAAATGAAAATCGATCAGATGGCTTTCGAATTCACATAGGTGACCTACTATCAGGATAGAAGAACACTAACTAAGTACTTCACGTCCCAGACTAATAAGAAAATAAATACGGCATATACCTGCTTGCTTACTGTAAACGCAGTAGCATTTACAAGGTAAGTAGTTGTTAAGGTTGGTAGGTTAATGTTTACGTAATATACGCAGGTTATGTTGCATAAGACAGGGAGGTTTAGTAAAGCGACCGTCACCGTGGAGTGTGTTTATTGTACTACATGATGAAATATACAAGTCGTTCAAGTAACGTTATTGCTAGTGTCAGCTAAAATATAACAATGTCGAGCATGCTCGCACACTTACTTAAGTGTAAATTAAATTTTCGTAGAAACCAAATATTGAAGTCCGTAAAAAGCCTCACGTCTGAAATATTAATTAGATATTAATTCATTATGGAGAGAGTGGGTAGATACTAATTTATAATATACAAAATATACAATAGCTCATTTCAAGTAATTTCGACCTATACGTGTTATAAAATTAAGTTTCCTGTCTGACGATTAATATATAAATATCAAATTATATACCTACTTGTTGATTGTATAGTTGTTTAGAGTTATATTGCTTTTTTTTGTATATTTTATTTTATTACCTATTTGTTAAAAACATCTGAATTTAAATATCATTTTGATAGAAGAAAAGTTTAGTTCATAATATTGTTATTACTAATTAAGCCATTACCCATCAATTGTATCGATGATTTGAATTCAATGATGGAGGACTTTGCCCAGCAGTGGGAAAGTTATAGGCTGTTTACTTACTTCAAAGCACACGCCAGGAAGCAGTGACGGTCTCTGTCGTCGGACACGACGAGGAGGCCATCATCATCATCAATATTGTTACTAGATTTGCAAACTGAGTCTGCGGTATGGTTTCGTTTTGTAACGTTAAAGGTGTAACAAAAATATTAAATTAACTACGTATCGGAAAACTAGTGTTTTTCTTCATAACCTTAACCACCAACTAATCACTACTGAAACGTAGGTAGTGGTACCAGTGTTCAACAGGAACCAGGTCGTTTTACCTTTAATCATTAAAAATATTGGTCAGCAAATGGTTTTAGTCTTTAGCGGCAATAGAATAACGACCACCTGATTTCTTGCTGTCATGTCGTAATGGGTGCGCTTGTTACCGTGCTTGTTCCGCGGTGAGGAGCGCTCTCATTATTGTGGACTGCATCGGCTGCTTACCATTAGGCAGGATGTGGTCACTATGACGAGTCAATATAAATAAAAAATATAAAAAAAAGTCAATGAAAATCTTTGTTATTTTTTGGTGACGTACACTGTGTCAAACACTGGGCTTAAAGTGTCGAACACTATGAATGAATGAATAAAAGTCTATTTGGCATAAATATACAAATACAAATACAAAATTCTTTATTTATCACAAACTTAAGTCTAAATAACAGACGTGGTGTCCTCAACTGCAAAAGTTTTAAACTGTAGCGCAGTGAAGGCGCCCTCTCCCAAAACAGTAAATAAAGGTACCTACAAACTACTACAGGCATATTATGCATAACAATTTTTAATTTACAAACAACATACAACACACAACACCAACTTAAAAAAAAAACAACAAAGCCAAATAGGTCCCCGCTCAGATTAAGCCGAGGCACAGAGAGGCACGAAGCTGGTATTCTGCGGATACCTTAACGGGTGGTGTCCGGTTATGCACAAACATCAATAATCACAATAGACTTAAACACAGGTGCAAATACCCTATATAATATTGTTTTCTAAAGTTTACGCGAACACTACACATTGAAATGAAACAACTTTTACGGATCTACTCGCGTTTATTTTACACATTAGTTTTAATTAATGTTTATCCTGACGTTTCGAACCCTTTGCAGGGTCCGTGGTCACGTCAAACGTCAAACGTCAGGATAAACATTAATTAAAACTAATGTGTAAAATAAACGCGAGTAGATCCGTAAAAGTTGTTTCATTACCCTATATAAATTTAGAGTACCTGGATGACCGATGAGCTTTGCTCATTATTTTTTTTATAATGTTTTCTAAAAATGATACCTATCTAGATCGCTTTATCGCCTCCGACACCCCCTGCATACTAAATTTCATGAAAATCGTTGGAGCCGAGATTGAGATTATACATATACAATAATTGCTCGTTTAAAGGTATTAGATTTGGGTTTTGACTTTGACAGATAACACTATGTTATGATCAGATGTTAATGACGGTAGTTGTTGACATTGAATGGGCGCCTTTGGTTTTCAGAGTAAAAAAGTAAATAGTGTTGAATAATTTCGGCGGGATGGTCAGAACCACGATAGCTCAATTGGGAGAGCACCTGACCCGGTATGTCTGAAGGGTGCAGGTGCAAATCCTGCTCGTGGAAATTTTTTCAACATTTGTGTTTTTGTAATTTGTTTCGCAACGTAATTTGCGTTATAATTATATAAACAAAATAAAAACATTTTATAAGTAGCTTGCCTACTTCTTAACTGATCTTCAGTATTTGTAAAAATATTATGATCAGATGTTAATGACGGTAGTTGCTGACATTGAAGGCGTTCAAAGTAAAAAAGTAAATAGTGTCGAATAATTTCAGCGGGCTGTATAGAACCACGGTAGCTCAATTGGGAAAGCTCCTGACCCAGTATGTGAGAAGGGTGCAGGTTCAAATCCTGCTCGTGGAAATTTTTTCAACATTTGTGTTTTTGTAATTTTTTGTTTCGCAACAAAATGTATTGTAAAATTATACAAACAAAACAAAAACATTTTAGATAACACTATGGCAACACTGGGTCAGCAAGTTGTCGTGCGTGCAACGACCGCTTTACGAATTTCACACCGTAAGCCAACACAATTTATTTTAATAAAGCTTTATTTGCCGCATAATTTATGCAATTGCCGGAGTGAAAAATGTAAATAACATGTTTGCAACTGTTTTTTGACAAATATTTGGTACGATTCGTTCAATTTCCGCAACGGATGTTTGCACCGAACTTACCAAGTCAAAAAAATATTTTTGAGCACAAATGGTTTTTTCAATCGAATCGGCAGTTTTATACATACCCGAGTCGTATCTATAGCTTTATATATTTAGTTATATATTTTTAAGTGTCTATTGGCTAAAATTCTTAGTTTCTATAAATAAATAGTTAATAAAATTTAAACACTGAAAAAAGACGACAACCTCAGGCGGGAATCGAACCACGCACCTTCCGCATTCCGGGCGGCTGCCTTAAAAAAAAAAAAAAAAAAAACATTAAAAAAAAAAAAACATAAGCATCAAGCACTGAAAAATTACGACGGGTGAAAGCCAGACCTCGGTAGCCAAGTGGTTAAGGCAGCCGCCCGGAATGCGGAATGTGCGTGGTTCGATTCCCGCCTGAGGTTGTCGTCTTTTTTCAGTGTTTAAATTTTACTTGGGTATATTTGGGCGTTAATAAAACGCTAAAATATATAAAAAAAAAAAACACTTATAAATAGTTAATTTTGCATTTTAATACTAAATAAATAAACTTTCCTACTTTCACACCAATTATCTAGCCCAAGAGAAGCTTCGTTATGAAACTCGTTAAATGGTTACTAGACAACGGATAAACGTACTTAAAATACTTAAACACACTTATTATACATAAAAAACACCCAGACCCGAGACAATTTAGAAAAACAATAATTTCTAAATTGTCCCGACCGGAGATCGAACCAGGGACCTCAGAGATGGCGACATGAAAACCGGTGTACAAACCACTCGACCAAGGAGGTCGTCAAAAATTAATATAAGTACAACTTTGAATAAGTACAAAACTTAGTCAACAAAATATTTTGATCACAAAGTGTTATTTCAAATGATTCGCCAATTTACTATACACCCCTATCTACATCTCTAGGTATTCATTTAAAAGTGTCTATGGGCTAAAAGATTGTCTATAATCAAAGGCCATAATGCTTACTCAATTTTAAATGAAGTACGAGTTACTTCCACCAGTCAAACTTCGGCTACGAGCAACTTACTGATAGGCTGACATGAACGGCTAACTCCAGCCCGAGTTGCTGCTAAATCAACAATTACTTCGAGTGTAGTTACTTCAACAGGCGTAGCAGTTTAAAGACTATAGCAGCTAGGAATAGCTAACTCCGTTAATTCCCTTGACCCCCGTCTAACTTCTACTTGTTAGTGATGGTGTAACTTATTGAACTTGAGAAACCTGAAACGGGTGTGCTACGACGGTATTTCAAATTTATTAATACTGAAGAGTAGTTTGAGTAGATGATGTGTTTGTTGCTTTTCCATAAGGTACAGACTCTGTTACCGTAGGGACTCTGCTCGACTTGATTATACCTACTAGACTTGACTACTAGACATACCAGACTAAAATAAATACATGTTTATGTATTTTATGAAAAAGTGTTGAAAAACTTCCCACGGGATTTGAACCCGCACCCGATGACATACCGGGTCAGGTGGACTACCAAACTATGCTGTCGTGGCTTTGCCCAACCCGCCGAAACTTATCAACACTATCTACTCGTTTAAAAACCAATGGAACCTTATTCAGTGGACAACCACGTCATCAACATCCGATCTCAATATTGTTTACTAGCCACGGCCGCTTGGTTGATGTTGTCCCCGTCTACGACAACAAATCACTTGTTGTTGTATACCTACACCAAACAAGAATGAGAGAGAGAGATAGAGAGAGTGAGAGAGAGAGAGAGAGTATATTCTGGTTTACTAAACTAGAATTTTCTCTCCACGTTGTCTATGCTTGCGTAAATTTTGTTTAAACAATATAGCTTCTTCCGAGATTAAAATAAATAACCAGAGCCGACTACCCGTATTATGGTTATACCTCAGAGAAGCTTATAGAAATAAAGCATCTAAAGCAATGCTCGGTACGCCAAGTGGGAGTGTTTCAACAAAAGAGGATATAATTTCTCATAAAACTATGTACGCTCCTTTGAGCTGAAACTTTTGTTTAACGCAAAATAGCTTTTTGGCAGAGGTATTAAAGACGAGCCGTTAGCAAAGTCCGGGGAATAGAACGGAGATTGAGCCTTCGTAGTCGCGGTGAACGACCGGCGAACTTCGACAAAGAGTAATGATGCAGTTACTAGCCAAAGTGGCAGCTTTGTTCCTTCCTGTTTGTGTTCTTAACAAAAAGTTGTTTTTTTGGCGGTAATGTAGCGTTCGAAGCACAAGATGTGGGGAGCACGACGGCGCAACGACTTAGGCGTGAACTTGCGGGGCAACTTTTACAATGTTACGGAACGCCAGAGGGCGATTTTTGAACCAGAACTAGATCTCACGCTATGAACTACTTACGAGTGCTCCTTTTTCTCTTATTAAAAGTCACTCTGGTAACTTATTTTTGACGTCAAAGCATAGTGTATTTCATTTCACTTTAATTTCGAGATCACTGGTGAGATTTAAACATCGCCGCCCAGGTTAAGCCAGTCAAATGCCAAATGCCTACGTAAATGGGTGTATGCTTTTGTCCAATCTCTCATTGTCATTGTTGTTAATTGGGAAAAGCACCCTATAGCTACAGGTGTTTCATTTAATAATAATACAATAAAGTTTGAGATCTCATGCACGCTGTTAAGAATAGAAATAGACACAAACGTTAATTGGAAATCACATATTGAAAACGTTGCTGCTAAAATCTCTAAATTTACTTATGCTTTAAATGAATTAAAGAAATGTACAGATATAAAAACTGCAATGAGTGCTTACTATGCTTACGCGAATGCATGGTTGAGCTACGGAATCATCCTCTGGGGTAATAGTACCGATGTGCACCGACTGTTTATCATGCAGAGAAGATGTGTTAGGGTGCTAGTAAATATAGATAACATGGAAAGATGTAGACCACATTTTAGAAAATTAGAGTTACTTACACTTCCGTCATTATACATATTCGAAATATGTAAATTTGTCAGGAAAAACCAACATATGTATGCTCAAGCTAAAGATTTTTACCGTCAGCCTCGTAATTTAAGACATAGAAATAGACTGGCTTAACCTTTCACTAAGTTACATATTGTAAGCTCAGGAACTTACCATATGTCAATAAAGATATGTAATAGAATACCGAAAGAAATCCAGGTTTTACTAAACGAAAAAGAGTTTAATAAAAAAATAAAGGAGTATTCGATAGAGCAATGTTTTTATTCAATAAAGGAATTTTTAGGATACGTAATTGTTATTGTTCATATCTATTGTTGTTTATTTGTTGTTCATTTATTTGTTGTATTGCCTTTGTTAACTTAGTAATACCCTAGAATTAATACTTTTGTTGTATAAAAAAAATAAAAAAACCCAAACTGTTGCAATACCCTTACAGGGTCATGTTAGGGGACTATTTATAATATTGTAAGATCTGTAACATACCAACATGATGCAATAAATAATTATGACTATGATTATGACTATATCTGAGCAGTAGTTTTAGGCTGAGCTACGTTCACTCCTAAATTAACTGAGGACCTGACTATGTCATCTCCAACTATCTGAACACAACAATGCTTGCTACCTGCACCGGCACCGCTACATTTTGCTAGCTATATAGACAACGATCAGTAGCTACGAGTATGATCAGTACATTTTTGTAAGCAAAACCCGATCCGCGCCAATCTCCGCAGCGAAACCGTTATCTCGCGTTTTTGTTGAATTAGTAAGAGGGTACCGACAAATGGCCTTGTAAGAAACTCGAAACGGTCTCGGACTTCGGCCCGAAAGCGATAGTGCCCACTAGTTACGATAATAAATAGAGGCTTAGCGCTGGCAAATGGCCGATTAGGGCATTCTTGACTACAACACGGGCATTCCGATAAAGTTAGCGTTTGCTTTGCAACGAAGCCTTTGGGGTTTTACTGCCGCGAATACATCACTCCAATGGCACATCGATTACGTGTAGACGCCAGTGTGGGGTCGGAGCGCAAGTAGTGTGCAATGCGCTTTCAAAATTCGGACGGAGTGAACACCGCGGAGATCATATTACGTAGGTACGTACTAGGTATATCCTCATTCCATGCTTCGGAAGGTACTTATATGCCGTTGTTCCTGGCTTGTATCTTAAGGTAGCATTCATCTACTAGCACTGTCGACAAAACAACAATACTTGCTATGACAGTAAGAGAAATGCTAGCCATTAGTTCTTCAGTAGCACCAGTGGAAAAGATTCCGGGTGAAGAGCGCTTTCACCTTCAGCGTGAGTGTTGTTCTAACAACTAATATGGTATCTTATTGTACCTTGTTAGATATATTATATACTACTACTTCAGAAGTTTGTGATAAACCTCGCTAAACATTATATATGTAACTAAGTGGCCCGCCCACGACTTCGTCCGCTTGAGAACACTCGTATCCCATGATGGACCCCTATTGCAGCGCCACCTACCGGGTCCAATTATAAATCTAAACCATTCTCGAACCCACTACAACACACACAAAAAGTTCCATCCAAATCGGTCTAGCCGTTTAGAAGGAGTTCAATTACAAACACACGCACAGAAGACTTATATAAGTATACTAGCTGACCGGCGGACTTCGTACCGCTTTGATAGTTCCCATGACAACTAAAACAAACAAATCATTCGTTCGCTTAAGAACGCCCATATCCCATGATGGACCCCTATAGCAGCGCCACCAACCGGGTCCAATTGTAAATCTAAACCATTCTCGGATCCACTTGAACACACACAGAAAATTTCATCCAAATCGGTCCAGCTGTTAAGAAGGAGTTCGATAACATACACACGCACAGAAGATTTTTATATATAAAGATAAAGATGGAACGCGAAAGTTTAATAATGAACTACTACTCGTAGCAGCTGATATAATAAGCATTTAAATTTTTAATTTTAATAATCTGATATAATAAACTAACTTAATGAAAAATATTTCGATAGCCACGCACTTATTCATTTACTCCATAAGAAAAATAATGGAATCATCCTTAGTGATTTCGGGTGGCAATCCAGAAATTATAATTGGAATTGTAGATGCAAATCGTTTAATTATACTGTAGTAATGATAAGGACAAAACGTTTATTAACAAAATTCGCTCGACTCCATATTCCGAGATTTTCCCCATTATACCTTTCATTAGGGACAATTGAAGAAATTAAAAGCTTATTGTATAATTAAGTTAATTTTGCAAATCCAATTCAGTTTCATTCCGCTTTATATATTATTGTGAAATAGTAACATTTATTTTAGACGGAATACTTGAGTATAAATAATCTTATAAACATTGACATTGTTCAAATGTATCGTTAGAAGCCAATATTTTATTGACTAAACATTTTCTGTTGAAATAAGGCTATTTTATATAGTCTAATAAAAGTCAATTGTTGACGTCACATCAGTAAATAATTACAATCATGAGTATCAATAACGATTAGGAACACAAAAGGCTTTGTATCTGAATAACGAAGGTATGTACCTAGAAAACGAAGAATGCATATTAGTGTTGTAATAAACTTTTATTATTTATAGAACAACAAATATATAGAGCCACTGAAGTTATTTATGTGATTTATCGACTGTTTTTTGCACAAAAATACAACTATTTAAAAAATATCGGGAAAGTATGCACGTGTAGATTATGTATTTCCTAATAGTTCATAGTGTGTACATGACTGCTTTTTTAATCGGTCTTGGCCATTTCTTTCCTAATAATAAGTGACTATAACGGAAAATGGTAGTGCGCACACCAAAAACCCTCAGCCACAGAACTATATTATAAACTTACTGCCGTACTCTCTTACGTATGTACGTCTCTGAGACGTCAATTAAGTTTTAATGACAATTAAGTCTCTTGCTGACACTTTCTTATGTATAGTGCTAAATAGAGAAGAAAAGATATTTAATTGTCATTAAACTTAATTGACGTCTCTGAGTACGGCAGTAAATGTAGGAAATGTGAACATGTCGAAACGCAGCATTACCTACAATGTAACATTGCTTTTTAGAGCTCCCGCACAAAAATAGGGAGAGTTGAAACGAAGCCGGGAGCCTCTCCTTATTTTGTGGCTCCCGGGTTCGTTTTAACTCTTTTTTCAACAAATTCTCAACATAGATATTGTAGATACTCGACTTATCCATCTTGTCACTAATGAGGCCATTCTACACCGATGCGGAAAAATAGAAAAAATAAGAACATAAACAATTTACGACCGAAAAAAATTTGTTTACATCTACTCCACGACCTCCAAACCGAAATCTATTTAAGCCAGTACAACGGTTACCAAACGCACACTATGAAAACACCCCATAAGTTCCAAACTTATGTATCAATAGTGATGGGGGTAAGAGTTAAGGAAAAGAGGGCTTTCCTCAAAAGGAAACGTGATAATTACGCGCGCAAACTGCGGAGAAAGAAAGTAATCAACTATTTACGGAGCCAATTACGAACTTGTACTACCCACGGGCTGCCTCACTTTGTAAACACGGAGATACATTGGTTCGAGAGGTAAATACTTACTATTACATTAGGTTTGCTTTTTTGGTCCTACTTTGGTCCTACAAACTAGATATTAGCAACGAATACTTTTTTGGAAGTTTGATAAAAGTCTTTCGACTTATAGAAGTGTATCTACATACATATATACCTACGTATATATTGTGCGTTTTAGGCTATATTATTTTTATCACTAAAATTTTGGACTTCATCTAATTGCACCTACCATGTTATCTCTGCACCACCCTATTGTTGGCTGGTAGAGAATGCCTCGGCTATTAAGTCCGCCATGTAATTCATGTTGCAAAATTTTTAAAATAAATAAGTAAATAAATAAAAGGCATGGTAATTGTGAAAACGTCCCATATCTTGCTACCTACATTAAAACTAAAAATAAAATAGGGGATTATTATCAGTCGTATTGAAAATATCCCAGAAATCTTAAGTTAATTCCCAGGTCTTAGGTATTTGTGAACACAATGATTCTAACCTACAATTAGCATGCCGCAAGCGTGGTGAATCCATCAATTGTAGCGCCGATGACTTGATTCAATCAGGGCTTTTGCCTATCAGAGGTACAGTAAAACAAAAATATGCTTTTAAAGCAAAATATTATTATTGTTTATTAATACTAAAAACCTTAAAAAAAATATAATATAATAACTACATAAAATATATTATTAAAAGGAGTCCCTTTAGGCAAGGTTGCGAAGATACTGGCAGCGTTCCCCCTTTGAATAGCTAGACTAGTTCTTTGTCCGAGGTAGCTGCCAGCTCTACGGTCTCCTGTGATGTCGACTAACCTTTTTGCTATTTCCTTAAAAAGCCTTATAGCGCTAGGACCCCACGGACCAAGGGTCTCGACACCGAATGGGACAAAATCATATTCGGAGCCTAGACCCCTGTATTTACAAGCTTTAGCTTTTTCAGCCGCTTCATAAGCCGCACCAGCTCTATTGTTGGTTCCCTGTAGATGGGAAGGGGCCAGCGTGTCTGAACAGGTTGCATCCCATACCAGCACCCGGCCCATCTTCCATGGAATCAAACTCATACCGTCCGGTCTCTTGCCATCGTCTCTTGCAATACCAGTCGGCTCAAGTAGACTTGGTACGTTGACGGTGGCAAGGGACCGGCGTATGATATCGTTAAGTGCGGCATGTCTCGAGAAGCGGCCTGCACTTTTTTGGCATGACAGCCCGTGATGTCCTAGCTTGTCGACATCACTGCCATAGGTACATTTTTGAGGAGCGCAGACCGGAACCCCAGGCCGTAGACAGGTTGCGATTTAGAGCTTGTCAGGCTCAAGAAATGTTCCTGTATTTGACGAAGGGTACGCGTGAAGCCAGTAGCCGGCCTCATGCGTACCCACGGCCAAAAGCCTAGCATGCGCCGAACCTGTACTACAGCTCAAAAGATTGTCAAAAGTCAATTTGCAGTTTATGTCGTCCCAGCTCCTCTGTGAATTTAGAGAAACTGGAAAATTTTGACCTGGGCATGCAATTAAGAAAGCGTTTCTAGCTTCTTGAATGAAGGGGATGCCCTTAAAATTTGACTTATGAGATTTGCTGAACTATGGACAGAAGATAGGAAGGCTTGTAAAGCGACACTGGAAATTTTGCGAAACCCTAAACCACCATAACGGATGGGTAGGGATGCTTGGATCCAAGATTGCTCGTTCAGCTGCATATTAAGAATCGATTCTAAGCTAATTTTAATTAAGTCGCCTACATGTGTCAAAAGATCTGGGTGATTCCAAAAGGAGCAGCAACGAAGCACGTACGTAAATTTTGGGACGAAAAAACAGAATTTTAAGATGCAAAGTGCATAATGTGGACTAATTTCAAAGAGACGGTCAGCAGAATTTTGAAATTTAGTAATTGAATTATTAATGTATTCAGAAATAGATTCATCAAAAATTGGAGAACCTAAAAGGAAAAGGGAATTACTGTTAACTATTTTAATATTTGGAGCCAAAATATTAAGTTTCTGTTTTACGTCATTTAAATTAAAGTCGCAATTATTTATAAAAAGTTCGCATTTGCTAAAATTAAGCTCCAAACCAATGGCTTCAAATTTATTTTTGATTAAAAAAAGGTCACAAGGTGCCTCTTCACGCCTCGTTTGCAGGACCCCATGTCATAGGAAGGAGGGAAAACATGTTCTGGTAGACTATTCCACCTTTTGGAAGTGTGACAAAGAAACGAGTCACCAAATTTCTTTGTGCGCGATGGAATGTTCGAGACATTACTACATACTACATTAGACTCCGGAGAGCAGCACGCGTACTCCTATGGAGAAAGGGAGAAGGTGGGATAAGGTCAAAGAGTTCTTCAGAGCACTCGCCGTGGTATAAGCGGTAGATGACGCTGAGTGACGCTATCTCTACGCAGTTGCAGGGGTTCGAGAGTATTAGTAGGCTCTGCATTGCCGATAATGCGTATAGTAAATATATAATCTGTCCAAGGCATCGAGAAGGTACTTTGCGGAACCGTCCCAGAGGTGTAAGCAATACTCCACGCAAGACCGTACCTGCAACTTGTACAAAAAGCACAACTGATCCGGCGTGAAGAATCGCCGCACCCTGTTCAGGACACCGAGTTTACGTGAGGCTGTTTTTATCACGGCTTCGATGTAGTCCCTCTGGTTCAGATCGCAGCAGCGAATCTCCATAATGAGCATGTTAATACTGCTCTGCAGGCCGAGTGATGTGCCTTAAAGAGAGGGAAAGGGTAGGAATGGCGACTTTTTTGCCGTGAACGCGCATATCTGTGTTTTCTTGGAATTGAACTCAACAAAATTATTGGAGCCCCATTTAAATATGAGGTCCAATGCGCCATGATCACGGAATTACTGAAGTTATTGCGGGTGGGTTTTATGAGCAGACAAAACGATCTACCATCTTCCTTATTCGTTTTTTTGCGCTCGATGCCCTTACCAGTGGTTTCTAAATCACTATTCACTCAAAATTGCTCACGACACACTAATGAACGCGGAATGGCATTTTTGTATTTCGTAATTTTAATCACTTCTCTGACCAATCCAAGGTACGTAGTGGCGTTCTGTCGAAATTATCTGAGGGTTATAAAACTCAACTCAGTGAGTAGGACATTGGATAAGATGTTCAGCAATGACCGATTTTTAACCGACTTCAAAAAAGGAGGAGGTTTCTCAATTCGACCGTATATATTTTTTTTTTTGCATATCGTTGTTCTTGACAGCTTTGATGTGCTCCTTAATTCGGCAGGCGATTGTACGTTTCGTTTGGCCAATATAGGAGCCACCGCAGCTGCAATCGGTCTTGTATACACCAGGTATTTCCAAGGGAAAACTATCTCACGGCAACCGTATTAGACATTGTGCTACTTTTTTAATTAATACATTATTAATTTAATTTTATAACTACTCTAATGCACTTGCATTGCGTCATGGTCACTTGACCATGATAGTTCAAATAAGTGAATACCTACTTAACTAACTTTTTACGTGAATATACATACTTTTCTTTCTGCATGCACAGATTAATTAAATAACTACGCGTCTGCAAAAGGTTCAGACCTCTTTTTCCTTAAATGTAATTTATGTTTTCTGTCAATACAGATTAATTAAACAAATGGTTGGAGGTAAAACTACATACCCTACATATTTTATTCCAGACTGTTTTGGACGGCAAGCTTTTTATTTAGCCTTGGTCTCATTTACAACCTTATTTCAACGCAATACACCAGATTTAAGGTAAGATTATGTTTAGGTATAAAAAATATCAAAGGACTTCAAAAATATCAAAAATCGTGGGTTCGAGACCTACGTAAGGCAATTTGTCCTTTTATAGTGATATTTGAATTGAATATATGCCTTAATATCAACAGTTATAATCATCGACCTTTAATAGGTATTCAGAATACTGTTTATGAAAAAAACGGATCCTTTTATAAGTATCTCTTAATATGTATATCAATGTTAGAAGCATTGTTGTGTTACGGTAGCTAGAGATAAGATGGCAGCTGAGGATTCCGGGTGTGTGCCTTCCACCTTCGGTATTATCATAACTGAACACCCCATAAAATGAAGGCCAGGCGTAACCCGTAAGAAACAAAAAAAACGTAGTTTCACGCAATTTTCTGTTTCACCAGAGCTCACCAATTGTGTCAATCGTGGAAATGGATTACTTCAACTGGAACGTCTCGTACCCGGCCATATCCTTGTGTCCAATAGACAATGTTGATGATGACAATATGTACATTGCAGCGAGGTAAGTTCATCACCACCAGCTTTTTTTTTCCCACTGCTGGGATTTGCCCTATGGATAAAAATTGGAAGCCCCACTGGTAGACTGATCCGAGAGAAGAGAGAATCTAGTAGGGCACCACGTGGACTCTCATAAGTGCGTGATGGCGTTCTTTCTAGAAAACCTCTGACGGTGCTACGTTTCCCACGGCTTCAGAAACTCTTTAAGCTTCAGCTCATTTTCAAATGCCCGATGGAAAACAGCAAACTCTCTCAAAAAAAAACACTGGGAGAACGCCATAATCACCACGCGGCCCAGTGCGGATTGTTGGTTGCTAACGTCTGCTAATGCGGAGCTGGAAATAAGTTATCTATGATCAACCTACCTCGGAAACTCTGAAGTACCTAACTGTAGCTGCAAGAGATGATGCTCGGGTTGAATGCGGGAAATATGATTCAAATCATTAAGTTTGTTCCTACCTCAAAAGTGTAACATTTTAATTTTTTTCCAAATAAAAAAAGATTAGGAAGCTATACTAAAATTAAGCACAACTCTTTGAAAAGTTACGGTTAATGAAACCCTTTACAATTACCACAATATGGGGTAAATTTCAGCTCTAATGATTGTCCAATGGGTTTTAAGACTGATGCCCATTAAATACGATTTATCCGAAATCACTCTAAGAACTATAAACATTATGATGACAGATTAAATCTTTTTTATTTTCAGTGAAATGCTTGAATTATCTGGTGAAAATATAGAAGCACATCTACGAGCAATTTGTTCACTGTCTATGGACACAATGGATACAATAGATTTTGATTCATTGAACGTATCGTCGGTAAGAGTGTACTCTACGAGAAACTGTATTATGCACTTTGAATAAAATTAATTTTAAATAAATTCTTATCTTATCTTATCTTATTGTTTCTTGTTTTGGTAGAAAAACTATGATAGCACTCGGGTTAAACCAAAATAGTTGTTAATAGGAAATGCACCCTTTTCTCAATTCGTTATCCACCCGAGCGAATGTTTGTCCCTGAGACTTATAAATTTAAAAATAGGAAAAAAGATCTAATTAAGAATATGCGCTGACCAGCAGCTTCTGATCAGGTTATAATCGCTACAATTAAATTGTCTCGCAAAGCTTTTTTTAATAGTTAGTGTTTAATAACTGTGTCATTACCTATACATATTATAATTAGCACTATATGCTGGCTGTCTCACTGCTTGGCATCATCGCTACAACTAATAGATATTGGCTTAATCACAAAGCTTTCGAAATTCGGGTTGGTGATCAAACCAACAAACGGAACTATGCTTCTAAAAATCAGGAAAACACATTGTCAACCTGGAAACGAACCTAAGACCAACCCAACCCATCTAGATGATACTTGGTCTCCGATACGATATAGGTACCTATTAGGATATATTGCGTCCATAAAATGTTCCATATCTACTTTGCACTTTGCGAGCCAATCTATTGACCAAGAAGTTCGATTTCGGCTTCACTGCCATTAATGCTGGAGAAGGGATTCTTCTTTTTCCAAGATAGAACAGCAATTGCCTCTGCGGCTACTGGTTAGACAACCAGACCTAGACCTAGAGGTTTCGGTTACAATTTTAGGTAGGGCTTGTTTTAAGTCTGTAAGGCTAGTTACAAACATCATATCTAAATATGTCTTCAAAACATCAATGTAATGCAAAAAAAATCTTATCTTGTTTTCAAGGCGCCAGTCTTGTGCGAATCAGTGTTCTTGCAGTATTATCAGAAACTAAGATATTTTATTTAGTTATTAAAAAAGCTACATATGAAATTTATTTAACATCACTTTGCAGTGCGGGGTTTCGAGTTTCCTAAACATATTAGTTTAATTACTTTGATGTTACTTTTAATCACTTTGTTAGGCTTTCAACACACCCGTGTTTACGTTCTGCGCGTTGAAGATCTAATTCATGCACACGTCACGTAAAAAATATGGCAAAAACACGAAATGTATTCAGATAATATTTATTCTTAAATCCTCTACAATAATCTTACTTGCTTACACTTTTGAGAAATGCCTTAGTTTTATTATTTTAAGTGAAAATGAGATTTATAACTTGAACATTTTGAAAATCTTTGGCGTTTCTAAGGACGAAACCCAAACGCCGAAAAGATTCCTTAGCAAGAACTGTTATGTGGTCGTGAAACGTTAACTTCCGATCGAAAACTACACATCAAAATAAATATCGAAAACTACACATCAAAATAAATATAGCCTATGTTACCAAGGTATTCTATCAGTGAAAGAATTTTTGGAATCGGATCAGTAGTTCCAGAGATTAGCCCCGACAAACAAACAAAAAAACATTATCACAAACGTTATGTACCTCTTTATATTAGTTAGTATAGATTATGATGCGATCGAAAGAGACAACTTTAACAAAATGCTGATGATTTTACTTTTATTGTTTAAAATTTTTATTTTAGTTTATGTACGATTGCGCAAGTTGGAAAAAAACAAACAATATTATTAATTGGCAATCGCACCACAAAGGTCGTGAAGCCTTTTCAGACAGAAAACTCGTTGTTTTGTACGTACATAGGTAGGCATAAAAAAGTAGGTAGATTATGCACCTGACAGGTTTCCAGTCCATTCGATTATGACGTTCTTATGAAATAAGAATCGTCACCGTTTCGTCATCGCGGGAAAGTTAACAGTTTTATTTTAATTTCTAAATTTGTGTTTTGTTATTAGTTAAATAATGGTGAATTATTAAGTTCGAAATTATAATACGAACGCCTAGTTGACCGAATGGCAAAGCTCTAGGCCATATAAACTGAAGAGTTCTTGGGTTTCATTCCAAAGTCGAACAAACTATTGTTTTCTAAAGTTTACGCGAACACTACACATTGACAACACCTCAGTCTCCCTGTGACCACGGACCCTGCAAAGGGATCGAAACGTCAGGATAAACATTAAATAAGTAATGTGTAAAATAAGCGCGAGTAGATCCGTAAAAGTTGTTTTATTTCGAACAAAGTAGGTATGTTTCTTATTTTTTCAGTTTAATCGATTACCAACTGGCACTGGACCAACGTAGTAATTTAGTAAATTTCCAACCAATTGTGGTGATGACTTTATTTCAGTAATAAGTATAAGCATTTGCCCAGCAGTGGGACAATATATATAAGCTAATTATTGACTTACAAAAAAGTAAAGCATACCACGAAAGCGTCAAAAGATTGTGTTTATGAATCTTATACCTAAAGTGTCATTAAGGTTAGCACAAAGTGTTTTCTGTCTGAAGTTTTAATGTAAAAATGCAGATCTCTGTGGTCGCCCTATTACAAATAAAGTGGATGCCATCTGCGGAAAGTGGAGCAAGATCGTCACATTAGTTGTTACGACATTGCCAAAGGAGCTGGGAATTGATCACAATATGGTTTCAACTCGAAAAAGTTTGATATTACGGTGATTCGCGAACTTAGCGAAATAAACTTTATGAACCGTTTATTCGTTTGCGATTCTCTAAGAATGCGTTACGAAACCGATTTAGAAAGATTGAAAACGTTTGACCAGACGTGGATCACTTTCGATAGGGGTCCATTTTTCTTTGCCTACTCATTTTCATGCGAATAAAGCATTTCAATCTGAGTAGGTATCTAGTGCAAGTTTTATTTGCTATTATTTAATGTGATCAAGTTAACGAAAACAAATATTTGTAGTGTAAGAAGGAAAGAAAGAAAAACGTTAATTTGTACAGATATGAGACAAAAGTACTTACAGATACTAGATAGATATTGCTATTTTAAACAAAGTTGTATACAATTATGTATACAACTTTGTTAACGCAAACTACTTAGTAGGTATAGGTAATTGGCATTCCTACTTATATAGGTACCCGAGACGTTTCGACCGATTTGCCCCGGCCATGGACGCGAGCCGACTGATTAATCCCCGTTAACAAAATTTGTTTAAAATGGAACACGAAAGTTTAAAAGGTGTATTTTAATATTAGTTTTGAAATATAATTTTTGGCTTTTTCAGAGTCTACATCCTGAAGATCATGCCGTGTTGGCAGCTTTACTATTCAGGAAATTTGACAACAATTCTCTAACCACGAGCACCAACTGGCCTATCTCCATAGAAACTGCTATGACTGAAGTTGGACTGTGCCACGTCATCAACTCAAACGTGGCGAACTTCGACAATCCTACGTAAGTAGATGAAAATATATGATTGGTGTAACGTATTTTGTGCTTCCTTCGTGTCTCCAAATGTAGGTACTGGCACAGTATACTTTCAACAAACGCGAAACCGAAAAGGCCTCACTCATTACATGCAGCATGAACATCACCTACATCGCTGATTAAAAATAAAAATAAAGGATAAAAACTTTTTGCTTGGAACAACTATGTACGAGTAAACACGTAGTTAGTATATATAGTACCTATAGGAAATATGCGACATCAGCGAATAACTTTACCGACTCGCTTATTGACCCAGATTAGACATAGCATCGTTATTTGTACCTATTTAAATTATATTTTATAATTTAGTGTCGAATAAACACCGCGACAAGCACATGTATACTGTGTTATCATTTATCATCTCGGTTTTCGGCACTCACCGCGTCAGCAACTTCGGAAGTTTGGTTTACTCTTAAACTGAACCCCGACAAACACAATCACAGACAGATAATAAGAAGAAGGTAGGCTTTCCAAAGAAGGTTGTAAGTATCTTCAAATTCGTGTGTCTAGTTCTTGAATAGAGCACATTCTACACAACTACATTTTAATCGAACCGCTACTGTTCAATTTGTCGCTTGAAACGGAATTATACTTTGGCGCGACAAATGCCGTGCCGAGTTGAGGTTATCTCGGCGTACGATCATGGGAAGTGGCCTTTCGCGCACATTGTTAAAGTTTACCGTGACTGTGCCACATTCAGACACATTTGAGTTAAACGATATAATTTGATACTATCAAGTTGAAATTTTATTTTACGAGCAAAGGTAAAGGTAAAAGTCGACTAACTTCAACCATTATTAATACTGGAGTTTGTATTTTAGTTATTACCTAAAAAAATATGTACTAGGTAGTATTTTTTTTACAGACTTTTAGTTTGGTACACACACAGCTCAGGTACACAGCAAACAAGTCTATTTCCCAGAAGAGATACCAGAGCTCACCTTGCATCAGTCCCTCTATAACGTATGTTTATTCTTGGTACTTACCTACTGCGGGCGTGGGGAGCTCGTCGTGCAAGGCCGGGTGTCTATGACTTGTAAACGTGGTAATATAACTAGGTACTATATGAATAATGATTACTAATTTCGCCACACAGAACTGGCCACGCTAACGTTAGCATAACGCTGACCGTGGAACAGTGCAAGCTTCAGGGTGAAACTATTGAAGCTGCGTTGATCTGAGCGGAGCCGAGCTGTGTGTAACGGGTAACCTATACCGGACCAGAGTTGAGAAAAGCCGTTAAAATAATGGGATATTCTATTGGTTGATTTCCAAACAGCTCGGCTCAGCTTCAAGAGTGGTCACCCTTACTCTCCATTCGATCACGTTAACAAAAACGAGAATTTGTATGACATTGATGCAACGACTACGCACAAGGCACGCTGCGCCAGGAAAAACTAACTACGCGGCTAGTACCCACACTGTTGTTACTATTGTTGTAACAACAGTTATTGATGGTAACCGAGTTTTTAAGTACCTAGAGACCGCGTATCGGCAAACGTTGTGTAGGACGCCCTCAGACTAAGTGGAGCGACGATCTTCGCAAGGTGGCTGGTAAGAGCTGGATGAGAGAAGCCGCGGATCGTGCTCAGTGGCTGATGATGATGATGACTATTGTTGTTAAAAACACCAACTAAGTATAGGAACATTTTCGTATTCCAGCAAATGGGGCATTGCAACTTATGAAAAGAAAAACGTCGATCTCTCTGTTAATGAAAAAGATTTCTTTGTTCAAATTGTGAATTATGCAGATATGTATAAGGTTGGTTCTTTAAGATTTTTTTATTTTAAATAAATAATGTTAAATTAATGTTAAATAATGTTTAAATTCTCTTTATTTTAATTATTGTCATAACACTAGTTATGAATATACTGGTTTCTTTGATTTACAGGTTTTCATTCATAGCCCGGATGAGATAATTTTAAGTACGACAGCAACTTACACTTCTAAAAGAAATACTTTCACTCAGTTTGGTGTACAAGTTTGGAGCACTAGAATATCGAACGTGCTTAGGTCAACTCCGATAAGCATACGAAAATGCAGGTTATAAAATATACTCTAAATACTTATTAATTAATACGTGAAGCAAAAACTTTGTACCCCTTTTTACGAAAATTGTGCGGACGGAGGAGTATAAAATTTCGCACACTTATAGTTTATATAGATAAAGAGTGCAGAATGCTAATAGTTTTTTTTTAAATTATGCATAAAAAATACATTGAAATTAAATAAACATTGTTTCATAAATTTTTCAAAAATTTCAAAAATGCAATAGGAGCGGCCAAAATCTGTCAATGCCAATCCAAACTTACATGCTATCTTTTTAATTTTTCATTGCTTAGGATACAATCCGTGCAGCCTTAATAAAATTACGGTCGAATTTCGACTACTGGGCCACCACTAGTACTTATTATTACGAGAACGATTTCTGTATGAGACGCAATGGTCAATGGGATCAATTCTGCCGCACAATTTATGAACGCAGTAAGTACCTGACTATGATTGTGATATTTGAGATGCTGACATTAAGATCTATTTTCTAGAAACTGTTCACATGTTCTTTTCTGCGTTCATAGATTGCGCGGCAGAATTAGGCAGGTCGAGCAGTATGTTTTATGTTATGATTTAAGCTTCGTCATTGATTATAAAAACATTGTCCACCAGTTAAAAATATTATATTAGGTACCTGCCTATATAGATAAAAAAATGTACAGACGCCTGCACATCAACCTATCCAATTCCGTCAAATTTCTTCAATACAACCTTAGGCTTTAGGTATAGAGTTCAAAGTCTATTGAGAAAATTTGACAGTTTGTGATAGGTTGATGTGCAGGCGTGTGTACTTCGCTCTTGCAATGCAAAGGACAGTAATGATCAGTCAAATACGACATTCATATTAGGTTTAACCGCCTCTGTGGTATAGTGGTTAAGACCACCATTCTCAGACCTAGAGGTCCCGGGTTCGATTCCCAGCGGGGGTACCTAGATGTTTGTGTACCTACTCGGTTTGGTCGGTGACAGGGCTTGTTCAACATCAATTTTAGTAGCATTTGTTGTGTGCCGGCAGCTAGAGATAAGATAGATTATTAACTCCGCAGGTTTAACGACGAGCCAATAAGTGAAAGGTATCCCGTTTACTCCTACAACCATTGCCTACTGGAATGCAGGATTAAAATGATACTGAATATATGTGATTGCATTCCTCACTTTTATAAACCTTTGGGTAAGTCTAAATAGGTATTTATTTTAACTGTACCGTTAACTAATAGTTACTAGTCCATGACTGTACCATGGTATATTCAAAATTACTTCAGGTAGGTATATACCGATAGTGACTGTTTCCTAATCCACTCATCGTCAATAATCATCATCAGCTCATTTTTATGTCCCCATTGCACGAGCACGAGCCTTCGCTTAGGATGGAAACACCACAGGGAGAACTGGCAATAAACCACCATTCGGGCCCAGTACGGATTGGTTGTTAACGACTGTTAATAGGGTATTTGACTACAACGAAAATATAGATCAAACTGTTGTTAACTTAACCTTTAGTAAAAGTAAACCTTTTTTTAAACCAATTTAGCCAGCACATATTTTAAAATAAGTATGATTTTTATAAAAAATCATTAATAAAATAATTAAATTTTTATGACTGACCACGTGATCGATAACGCATTGGATTTGGCTGAATCTGAAGTGGCATCACCTGCTTGTTTACAGTTATTCGAGTAACATTTACTCGAAGTTTTTTGTGTCATTTGACAGTTAAAAGTTTGTTTACAAGCAGGTGACGTCACGACATCACGCGACCTGCATGCATCGTTTTGGCGGCTATTTTATTCATTTGAATTTTAATAGCGTATTTCATAAAAAATAAAGAAATTCACAACGAATTAATCAAATTGCAAATATATTATGCTATAATGAACCATTAGACATATTTTTTAAAACGTGTCACAAAATCACTTTTTTGTCATTTTTTTTTTTGAGAGAGATTGCTGATACTTGATTGCCTCTACGGCATTTTCAGCTTCACCGGGCTTTTTTAGGGGCAGCGAGGAACGTAAAGGGTCCCTCAAGCTGTGTGAAACGAATCACCTTCGGAGCTTTTCTAGAGGGAACGGCATCGCGCACTAGTGCGCGTCCCCGTGCCCTACTAGATTCTCCGAAGGGTTCGGATCGGATCGGGTCTTTTTTGTCAACATAATCGAACGGCTAATAAAACTCGTTCGTACTAAGCACCCGATGTAACTATTTAGCAATATCTTTGCCGCAAGCAAGCAATATAAATCGCCTCTGTGGTTTAGTGGTTAAGACCACCAGTCTCAGATCCTGAGGTCCCGGGTTCGATTCCCAGCGGGGGTACATGTTTATGTACGCGGTTTTGTTGGGGTAGGGCTTGTTTGTCCACCCGGCTAGCTACCACCGTCTTATCTAAATATGTCGCCATAACATCAATGTAATGCAGCTGGGACCTACGACTTTAAGTGCTTTCCGAAACACGGAGGGTCTCAAAATGATAATTTGTTGGCCACCCATTCGATCACCGGCCTTTGCGAGTTGCTTTAACATCAGCAACAGCAGCCACAGACCGAGCGCGACTACCATTGTGCCATCGAGCTCCTCTAATCTATCTAATCCACTAATTTAGTGTAATAATTATAGTTCTTACCTTAGATTATTTGTAAATAATAAAATGTTCTTACCTAACACATAACTTTCAGAGAATGAACGTATTTGCAATTTGACAGAACTGCAATGCTTTATAGAATTCAAGGAAGCATTCATAAAATTGTCAATATCCAATGGCATTACAAATAACTTCTCGTACCCGGCCGGTATTCCACAATCGCCACGTGACTGCGAGTGTCTCAACAGCTGCGAATCAGACGTGTATAGAAAAGACCACGAAACTTTTTCGCCGGAAGCTGAGACCAATAGAATGCGCATCAGCATATCTGCATACCCGAAAGTGAGGGTAGTCAAAGATGCAATAATCAATACGTTTGATATAATATGTAAGTTGCAGACGTAAATAATTTCACTTCCTTTGTCACTACATAGGCTCTACAGTAAAAAAAGAAAGCCGTTTATTTAGTACCTAATTTTCTATTTTCTTTTGCAGTACGAAGCGGAGGTGTCATAAACTTATGTATCGGCGCATCAATTATCTCTTTGATGGAATTAGTTATGCTTGCTTTTAAATTATTACTTCATCTTTTATGGTTATTGATAAAATCCAGCTTTAAAAGAATCACAGTATACCCAACTTGTATGAATAGGATTAAGGAAATGATCATAAAAAAACAGTACTAATTTAGTCATTTATTTATTTAATTGTAATAAATTGAACAAAATGCATTAAAAAAATATATTATAGAATCTCTGCTGTTTTCTTCGACACATCGTCCGTTACGCCAACCTGCACAAAAAACAGACAGTGTTATCAAAATGTATTCATAACCTTTTAAGTTTGTGAAACTTATAAATTGTTGTAGTATTATAATACTAACGTAACAGGACCAAATTACTTTTGTTAATAAATGTAAACTTGTCGCTTCTAGGTACAAGTTCTTAACAGCCATGGCTTAGTTATTGACGTAAAGTTTACTGTTAAGCAATAGTTTATTTAAATAAATAAACAAATCTACTTACATATATTTTTAATTTAATAAAGTTGTATAGATTTCGTTTATATGAGTTAAACTAACTAAGTTTTTACCTTCTTTCAGTTGTGACTGATGTATGTAAGGTAAGCAGGTAGTCTTCCTTATAGAAAGCATTGAATAGATCCTATAAAAATAAAACAAAGGTTATTATGTACTGTTCATCTAATAATTACCTGATTTAAAAATAAGTTTATGAATGATGTTACAATCACCTTTTTCTGTAACTGTTTTCATCACTGTTTCGTCAGACCCAGTTTGCTTTATAGGGTCATCATAACGCTATATTGCGATTTATTCTTCATTTGGTAACCTGGAATGCATAAGTAAATATTAAAGCACACATTTAGATGTCTCAAAAAAACTCAAGAATAAAGTATAGCAACAAAAAAGTTCACGGTATTGACATAATGTGATCTTGACCAAATAAAGTAGTCCATCGAGACCCTGCGATATCATATTGTCGTTTTACTTCATGATCGCCACAAAACAAGAGCTCCCATCACTGACCAAGCCGGCCCGGTAAAATGCCATGACCTCGAATCAATCCAACAAATCTTCTCGCCTCGACGTAACTGGACCGTAAAGCAACAGCCACTGGCGTCAGTACTCGTCGACACACGGTGAAGATTTGTCGCGAGACGTTGGAAACAGAGAAGCAACTAAAGTGACTAAACAAGATGTAGGAAGTTATGTCGAATTAGAAAATATTTTAATAAGTATCGATGCCCCATGCATACCCTTCAAAACAAATACAAATCCTTCCGATAACAATTCAACTTACCGTGGATATTTTAAATCAACTTCATGCGCGAGAGTCGGACCCATCTCTGAAGATGAAATTTCGATCTTCAATAGACACCTCCATTGTAGACGAGGAAGACTTCGTGGCGCTATTTTTAACATAGTTTAAGAAATATGGTACAAGTTATTCGAGAAGCATCCAACCGCAACGACACGAAGCGGTGACGTTGCTTCTAATTGACGCTTCAAAGTTAAATTACGGTCCATTAAAATTTCTAACCAACTCCGAACGTAGCATCTTCAGTACCCGTTATCTAGCGATACGCTCTCTGTGGTAACGTAACAGTAACTTACAGAAGTTCTATCGCTGACGATGACATCTCGACTTCGTATCCGTAGTACGTTAATTCGAATGAAACTTAACCGCAGAAAATAATGGAACAAAACGTCTGTATTTGAAATTCAGCTACAACCAAGTGGACCTGTGTACTTTCATTTTTGATGACAGAAAAGGAACTGAAAAATCATTAAATATTTAAAACAGGTTTAAATTTTCATCAAATCGCAATATTTGATTCAATTTAGCTGTGTAACGCTAAGTATAACAATACAAAAACATATTACCTACTTCCAATGGCTGAATCCGGTATAGTGATGCCATCAATCGTCGATATTAGATACCAAACAACCAATTGGTGCAAAGAAAATTGCCAACGCAGCCAATGTACATTTTCAAACGCGCTTATGAGTAGTCCTTGATAAGGGGTTGAAGTATTTGAAATTAATGTCATGTCATTCCAGACTTAGCTTAAATAATATATTTATTACTTCTTTTTCTATAAAATCTGTTTGACAGTTATTAATTATTACAAAGTACTATTTTTATAAATAAAATAAGATAGATATTAATATTTTCTTAAAATCATCGTTACCTAATAATACGTTTTTAAATCGGGAAGTGGTAAATCTGAGAAATGCTTAGAAAACCGTATTGCCACAACAATGACCGTGGAAGTATTAACTTGAATGAACAAAACAACCGCCACTCCGACATTGGATGACGCTAATGATAAATATTGTTAGACAAACAGTCATCATCCACTTTGAAAGAACTGTCACAAAAATACATAAATAAAAAAACCGTAGTCCGACCCTACACTTAACTTTTTAAACTATATCACGACTTCTAAGGATTGTCGTGACGAGTGAAGAGAAACGGAAATCCTTCCATTTAATACAGAACACATCCACAATCGTGTTTAATGAATTTTATTAAGCTTAATCATTGGGTGTACAGCAAACATTGAGACACTTACACTAAATTATCCTAAAAATACAAACATTTGTCGCTAGATCAATTTCGACCAGGAGCAAGTAGAACGTTACATCGAAACCAATTCAAAACGAGGATGAGAACTTCGATATGCAGGCAGCCAAGTTTACACATAGCCCATAACAGACCGACTTCAATACGACACACTCCTGAAAACACAAAACATAACAGATTTTATTTAAGAGCGCGGGTCGCCAAGCCTATTGCCATTTCAAAATGTGGACTGGTTGAACAAAGCGCTATTTTAATTAAGAACAATGAACTGCAGAATCGGGACATTTTACCACTACGAGCTTAAGTTTATTAATTGGTGTCTATCAAATATGTGTAAATGATTCTTAAAAATTAAGAAGTTTCATAAAACCATTATAATGCTATATAAAACTGTAAGTTTCACAAACGTTAACAGATAAAATATATTGTTCATGTTTGTCCTTTTTGCTAAATCAGTACCAAGAACTTACAACAATGCATAGTTTTAAAATATTAAGTCTTTAATCGCCGTGGTGGTCACCGGTGACCGATAAACAATAAATTTTCTATTGTGTCTGGTTTTGCGGCAGTCAACGTGTTAAGGAACCGCTTAATATAAATTCCCGAGAAATTTATTATAATAAATTTAGAACAAATTTCTTCAAATACGTATAAATGAATATTTAAAAATCTATTATATCGATAGCAAAATTTCGTACAAATAAAAAACTACCCTTTGCTCGAATAAGCCAAAACGCCAAGACTTTTCAAAGACCTCGTCTAAACAATTTTTAAGACCACGTGCATGACAGCTGTCTATAAATATGAAAAGACATAAAATATGCGCTTACCTCCAGGTACATTGTGGATCGATCTAGAAGAAACGCACGTCGATAGTCCTGCCGTCGATGCGGGTCCTATCAAACATTTCTGTGCAATTGGGTTAAGGTATATCGTTCGATTTTAAAATTTTAAAAAACGTTTTGACTTGCGCTTGTCTTTGCAACGCGCATTTCACTCGGATCGGAACCCTCAACCATTGAGGTACTGCCTTAGGCAGATAAAAGTAACACAATGCATCTAACATTGTTGTTATGGCAAATTATTTATTTGAGTTTGACAATGGAAGACAATGCAGACGAGAGAGGGAAAGACAATGCTCGTTTTTCTTTTCCGAAGACCACAGAATTTTCACTCTAAAACCTATTTCCATTCAATTCTAAATAAATAATATAAACTTTTTAAAGGATACTGATAGCTCTCTCGGCGTCCCACTCCTTATGGAAGCGTACAACAGCCGTGTCGGGAGCTGTCATTTCAGCAAACTTTACATCGCCGCATTCGCTGAACTTTTCACGAATCAACTGCCAAGTGACCGTTGGTGGTAGCTAAAAAACGAATAAGAACAATAAACATTTTATATTTCATTACCACCAGACCAGACGTTAGTTTTTTGCATATTTGCTTACATTTGTAATGATGACCATGTCAGATGTCTTGTCCCTTTGCTGTACTGACTCGCGCCCGTAACCCTGGTTTGAAACTCCGCCCATTTGTCTAGATGAAGCTAAAACAACAAAGTACCTAATTTAACTTACAATCTCATTTTAATTAAACATTATTACAACATATAAACGACCTTGGGCCACCAGCAAATTGCTTCATGAGTTCTTAGAAAGTTATAACACTACTACGATAACTCAATAACTTACTCAGGAAAACAGCAACAAGCTTACGATCTGTTTGTAAAAGCAAAAGCAGCTAATATAAAAAAAGCAATTGATTACAAATTCTATTAATATCAAAAACAGCTAGATTGTGACGTAAACATGACTACATCAGTTTTTTATCGCCATTATAACTGATGAAGTCTTTCTACCTGACAAAGGACCACTGTTCATGCCAGAGTTGCCCATGACACTGTTTGACAAGGCAGAGTTGTTCAGAACACTGGATCCCATGTCATTATTGCCGAGGCCCAAGTTGGAGTTGACATTGGCCTGTGCCGAGAGCACCGTTGCTAGATCGTTCGCAGTAAGTCCTTGCTGCAGCAGTTGGTTCTGAAGGGCGCCCAATCCAGTCAAACCGAGAGCCTGTTAAACGTATATTGTCTTGTAATGCAGTTACAATTTAAGACTTTCAAAAAGAATTACTTTATAAAGGCATGTCTTTATTGCCTTGGGTGTTTCCTATGTATTGATTGTCTGCAATAAAAACCTTTGACTTTGATTCTAAAATATGAGTACAAATTACACAGTCGCATTTATAAAGATTACATTACATTTAGACTACTTTAAAATGTCAATAAGAAGAGACAAGAAAAGACAACACATTCACAAAATGCTCTAGAGATTGAAAACTTATATGATATTGTACCTGAAGTCCCAAATTGCCTCCTAAAGCATTGCTTGTGTTCAAAGTGTTTGCAGACAGACCTGACCCAAGGCCATTCAGAGCCACGCTGGCTGCAGTGGGCACCGCACCCAACACTCCACTACCTAACGATGCTCCAGTATTTGCCAGACTCAAGTTACTAGCGGTATTTGTTTGCTGCAAGTTTCTTGCTACATCTCTTAACGGTTCTCCGTTTGACCCCAAACCTAAACCAATGCCTTTTAAACCTTCAGGTAACCTAAATTCTGTTTTATCAGAGACACCTCGGTCCATACGAACAGTCATCCTGCGGTCATACAGCATTTGTTTGTCAAACATAGATATAGCCTGAAAATAAGTTAAAATTAAAATCAAAAAATAGTGATCAAGGAATTTAATAGGTTTGTTTATGCTGCTTCTTTTTTATTACCTGCACTGCCTCTACAGGATGATCATATTCTATAACTGCAAATCCCCTACTATTTCCATCTTTATCAACAGCCAAATCAATATTTCTCACTTTACCAGCCATTTTGAAAATCTCCTTTATTTTGGCACGGTCAGCTTTATAATCCAACTACAACAGGAATTGAAGTTTATAAGCTTAATAGAATAAATAATGCAAGTAGGATTTGTTTCTATGGTTTTTTTTTTCAATAAATGATTCATTGATTTAATCAAAATGACAAACTGTTTTGAGACAAAAAACTTACATTCGCTACAAAAACTTTTTTTACAAGTGGTGGTTGAACGTTAATGGATTCCAAAAACTGAAGACTTAGTCCATATGTATTAAAATTTTCTGGTTCTCTCGGTTTGTTCATACCCCATCTGTAATGTAATGTACATGCAGTGAGTACTATGTAATTAAAGTGGAAAGAGGGCATGGACTGTCAAATTAAAAGTTGTCATATACATACCCATCTTTATCATCCTGCCTGTGGAGATTCCTGCCGTTACCACCACCACCGCCCGCGCCGACTCCACCAACACCACCACCAGACCTCATAGAGTTCAATCTATTCCGCTCATTACCTGTAAAACAGACTGTGTAAACTAGTTGTAAATGTAGACAGGAATTAAACACAAGTAGATTTGTAAAAGATGTTCCATTTCAAGTATGTGTGTTCAAGATAGTAACTAAGTGAACGACACTCTGACCGAAACTAATGCCAAAAGAGGCCTGGAGATATTGATAACATAGGACCATACTATGAAATGGTCTATTACACTTAAATTACCATGCTAGACACTAATTACTGACAAACTATTCTATAATCTAAGTATAAAGCATAAAACATGATAAGTACCTGTACCTGTTTCTTCCTTCAGAACCAGTTTCCGACCATTGAGTTCATATCTGTGCATAACAAACAATGCTTTTTTCATGGCTTCAGTGTTGGTAAACTCAACCACTCCACATCCTCTAGGTTTTCCATTTTCATCATTGAAAAGTTCAACATAAGCAACATCTCCAACCTGAAGGGAAGCAAAATTACAATAAGTAATCTTAAAATTCAATTACCTACATGAAATGGATAACGAAAAAGTTTAGGAACTAGATAAAAAAGAAATCGTGTTACCTACCTACCTAATATGGATACAGAAATAAAAACAAGACACACATAGCCACAGGTCATGCTCAAGGAACGTGAAGCAAACTAACCTTTTCTTTGAACAAATCTTTTAATTCCGTCCATCGAAATTCATACGGAATATTGGAGACAAAAAGTCGTCTTCCTTCAGGGCGGTCCCTATCATTAGAGCGGTCTCGAGGAGCATCTGAAAACCTTGAAGGCCGATCGCCTCGCCTAGACCGGTCTCTTTCCTTTTCTCTTTGATTATCCATCGCCGATCCTTAAATTATTAAATATAAACTTACATCACTACAGAAATACATTTATATTTGAAACTAACTCCCGTAATACATAATTTTAAAGTTTCCTAGCAAATATTTCGATAGTAATCGTCGTAATCTCGTCTCTCGTATCCTGTATTGCCGTTGCCGGTAGAGGTGTAGCGTCATACTCACACAAATGCTTTAGTTTCATAATGCTACTCTTCATATATTCTTTACGACACACAATACAAATTTTACACCAATAAAAAATTTACCTGGTAATTTGTCAATGACTAAACGCGGCTAACAAAATGCAACGCAAGCCAAAATTCCAAAAACAAGCTTTCACAATTTTGCACAAAATGGAGTCACGCACGTCTTACACAGATGCTGGAGTCTTAACATTTTAGAGATGCCCGACATTATCAATAAATATATCGATACAGCCACAACATCGATATTCTTCTTTGGGCTTTGTGAGCTTGTCTGTACCGTATCGGCTCTTCGAAATAATACAAATATATCATTAAATCTATCATTTTCGGTTCTGATGACCGAGATCCTTTAGTAAACTAACAAAAACGCTAGATTTTAAATGATTCATTATTACGGCCTGTGTAATGTAATAAATTAGTCCTCATAGATACATCCCAATGATGGCCCATTTGCCTTAAATGCTGCAATAGAGGGGTGTATTACTTATGTATAATCTAACAACAGATCGTATAATGATCAAAACATAAACAATCAATAATGATATAGTTAACACTTATTTAATATAATGATGGAATGATATAATTTTAAAATACATTATTTTGAAACGTATAACAAACGATTGAGCTAAACTCATTTAACATAACAGCCGTTTAATATAACATTTACATGATATAATAATTAAAACACATAACATTTATATAGTATAAGAACATTTAATTATTTAATAACATTCATTCACGATAACACTATTTTTGTATAATACTTAAAACATATAGTGATTACCTAATATTAAATCCAATTCATATAATATAATTTAATATAAATCACCTAATTTAAATTAACTTATCAATAATAACATACCTAACAGCAACCACTCAAGTAGATATGCAGTAAGCAAGCATGCAGCAAACATAGTTTCTGTCACGGTTCCGGCGCTGCGGGGCACGGGCGGTCCCACGCGAGTTTATGGTCGCAGATGGTATTTGCTCACCACCGCAGCCTCAGCTCATGGGCCGCCTCGCCCCCCACGCCTACGCGGGCTTACATTACACTTTAGGGATAGAGCAAACAAGACTACGTGGAGTCGGTCTTCTAAGATAAGTAAAGTAAACATGATAAATAAAATTATATTAAGTGTTGGTATAACAAATGATTATTATGTATTATGTAAAATGAACGATATTAAAGTTCAATTATATCAAATGTTGGTATATCAAGTGAGACGCACCGGCAATAGAGTTGGCCCTGAGAGGTGGTATAGGTTAGTCATTTGGCTTTGTGTCATGAAAGCTCTTACATAGTGTGGCCACACCCTACATTTGAGTGAATATCAGTCACCCAAAGGCCGTCTTTTACTCTGCTGATGGCGGAGGGTAAGAGGAAGCAAAGAGGTAAGCATCTGTAATTTAAGGACATGCTCACAAGAAATATTAAGTTAACGCCTTTTATCTTTATAAATCATGAAACGATTTGTCGATACATTGCGTAATGTAGATAGAGTATCACTAGTCGTAATTCTTTTTTAAATTCTTTTTTTATATTTTAAGACAGCAAAAGAAACTAGCTTAATCGCCTAATCTTTTACCATTTAATGTTGATAAACTTACACGACACAACAGCATGGAAGATGACGATGATGATATGGTGATCAGTGTTATCTTAATATGATAATAGTAAAGAATGGGTTATATTCCCTGGTTTAGTTTTAGTATAGTAGTTGTGGCTGTTAAGCTGGCGTACACATGGTCTAACTCACATTTCTAACTTACAAAAACCAAATTTTACAGGAGGCCAAAAAAACCGGTTTTTATTTTTCCCAGAAGTTAAAAAAAATGTGTAAATGGCAATTTTATACTTAAATGGACCAGTTTGTAAGGTAATCATCAAAATTTGTTTGGAATAAGTATTTAGCGAGATAATGTAAACTGTAAAGCATATTATTGCTTTCAACATAATTATGCTTCTACCTATTAGCTAGATGACAAGATGACGTCATACATAATTCATAAACTATACACGCAGCCAAAGTAATCGAGTTAGGCGGTCGGGCCCCAGATCTAGTACAGCGGCGCGAGGCTCGATCAATAATCAAATCGATTGAATCGCAGGGCGCGAGTAATGATATAAAATGTATTGCATGTAATATTGCATGATTTGGTAACGACATAGGTAATTTATTTTTGTAAAAGTCGTTAATATATAAAGACTGTGCAGTTCTTCTTCTCCAACAGCTAAAATATAGACACTCTGAATGGGTAGTAGGTAAAAAAATGTTCGGACTGTTTAAAAGTAGCACCTATAATTATCAGCTTCAGCAAAATCTTGTTAAAATTATCACGTATGTAGTCCCTTACTGCCCGGCCAAGACCACTGACCTCTTGCGATGAGGCGAGCGATTTCTAGATCATTGCGTTATTTCTGTAACCGTTGACTAAGACTGCCGTTCTATAGCGCGCAATGAACTAGAAATCAGTTCACCGCGTCTCGCAAGTCACTCGTGTTCATGGCAGAGGCCTTATGTACCCTCCCACCCCGTGTACCTACCGCAGGCGAGGACTCAGCTAAGCAGTCTAGCTGTAATTATTTTATGTTTGCATAATGCACTAATTACGCACTAAAAGAGGGCATAACAACAAACGTGAATGAGACCATGTGTACGGCAGCTTAACGGACATGTAGTTTAGCATTTAATAAGAGAGGTTCAAAATGATGATTAAGTGACATTAAAATTATAACGTAATTATTTTATTTTTTTCTGTTCTTTTCATTAGGTTTAACAATTATTTTTTAAGACAATCAGAGCTAAAGTCACAATATTAACATATTTTATTAACTTATTGAAGGTGTAAGAATTTTATTTACAGTTAGTTCGATTTTTTTATAATGCAACATTTTTATTTAATATTTATTCCAATTTACATACGCATTATTATAAATCGCTTAGGGTAGTAATTATTTTAAACTATAGAAATACTTAAGCTGTATTGGTCATTTCATTTATGCTTTATTTTAAAGTAAAAGATTCTTATTGTTACAATTAAAAAACTAACGATAAATTTTTGTACAATTTGTTCGTCTTAGAACGGAACGTATATCTCAAAGCCCGAAAAGCGCCACCTGACGGCGACTTATTCCTATTTGTTTGTTCCACCCACGGTGACATACGCACACACTCATGGGTTTTGATTGTATTGCTTCATAAATATTTTTCGCTTACGATAGCCATGCAGGAGGGAACCTGCGCCAAGTTTTCAATAAATTAAGTAGTTTTAATAATTTACAAATTATGGAGCAAAGTAAATCTAATTCGCCTAAACTATTTGTGTGCACCGCTATTGAAAACAAGGATGAAATAGAAGAGGTACTGTGTACAATTTCGCAGTTTCCCAACAAAGAATCGTTTAGTCAGCCATGTACAACATTAATTTCTAATATCGACGATAGTGGCGCTGCTCGTTGGCTGGCGCGAAAATTCAATATCATTCATGGTTAATTCAAAAGTTTTCTCATAATGTCTATTTTATAATTTTCAGAGATATGAAAGAGTATTCAACTACGTCCAGTCTTTAATTGCCGATTGCAGTGAAAAGGAAACACACGATGCGCTAAATAATGCTATCTGCAAAAATCATGAAGATGTCTCCCTTGGTCTGCTCATGTCTATTCTTACTGAGCCCCACAATGCCACGAAATGTTATAGGGATCTCACTCTTGTAACAAGAGATGGCTTTACATGTGTGCTCAACAACCTGTCAAACTTAATCTTAGAAAGGTATTTAAAATTCCAAGATACTACCCGAAATCAACTATTGTGGCTTATTAAGGAGATGATAAGAAATAATGTGACTGGAATAGATAGTGTATGTTGGAACCTAATGCGTTATGCGTCTGGAGGAGACATATCTCCAAAAAACATAATCTTAGTAGAATCTCTCTTGGATATTTACATTGAAAACAGAGTCTGGTTGGATAAATTTCCAGTACTTATTTGCATGGTTGTTTATACATACCTGAGGTTAATTGAAGATCATAATATACCTCAACTTATGACATTAAGACAGAAGGAAGTCAACTTTGTAATTGCACTTATACGAGAACGTTTTGTTGATGTTTTATCACTGGGTAGAGATCTGGTGCGACTACTTCAAAACGTTGCTCGTATTTCTGAATTCAATCAACTATGGCAGGATATTTTGATAAATCCAAAATCATTGTGTCCAACTTTTACAAATGTTTTGCAACTGCTGCAGACGCGAACGTCCCGTAGGTACTTACAATCCAGACTGACTCCTGATATGGAAAGAAAACTGGTTTTCCTGACTTCACAAGTCCGGTTTGGACACCATAAAAAGTATCAAGAATGGTTTCAAAGACAGTATCTTGCTACTGCTGAGTCTCAATCTCTCAGAAGTGATATGATTCGATTTATTGTTGGTGTCATACATCCTACTAATGAACTTTTATGCTCCGACATTATTCCAAGGTGGGCTGTAATTGGTTGGCTTCTCACAACTTGTACATCCAATGTTGCTGCATCAAATGCTAAATTGGCCCTTTTCTATGATTGGCTGTTCTATGACTCAGAAAAAGATAACATCATGAACATTGAACCTGCCATTCTTGTCATGCATCATTCAATGAGGTCACATCCAGCCGTGACAGCAACATTACTTGATTTCCTGTGTAGAATCATCCCAAATTTTTATCCTCCTTATGCTGATAAAGTGAGACAAGGAATTTTCAATTCTCTTCAACAAATAATTGAGAAAAGAGTTTTACAAAATTTACACCCATTATTTGATTCTCCAAAATTAGACAGAGAATTACGCACAACTGTGAGAGAAACTTTTAAAGAGTTTTGCACCAATGGAAATGGAGAGGGTGTTTCAGGTATACGTGATGAAGGAACTGAAGAGTTACCTCGAGGGGGGCACGATGAGCCAGCATTTTCAGATGATGAAGAGGAAGCTCCTCCTCCTCATATAACGGAAGACACTGATGATGACGATTTACCATTATCAGAAGTGAGAGCCAGGGAGAGACCTGAGCTAGCTGCAGCTTTGCCTTTAATTCTGCGACCACTGGCAGAAGCTCTCTTAGATGAACGTACTTCATCAGCAGCAACAGCACTACTTAACGCATGTGGATCACCCATGCCTACACCTGTAGCACTTGCTGATTTATTCACAGCTACAGTTCAAGACATGCCACTGTTAAAAATCAATCCTAATCCCACTCCTACAGAACTTGATGCGTCATCAAATTCTCCTATATTTTCAATGTTTCCTTTCCTCGCGATTAAAGGCGACGAAGCCGAAGCTAAGAGGAAACTAGTTTTAGAAACACTTAAGGAAATACATGCTCAGAATGCTTTTCACAGTGTAGGATTTTATTTACTGTTCTATTTGAAGGTATGCTATGAACGCGAAAGACGTGCCGAACGTGATTTGGTTAAAAAAAGACAAGTGAAATTCAAATCAAGTATATATAAAGATTACTGTAGCTTTCTTGAACTTAAAGTAGCTGAGAGTTTGGCTGACGACTTCGAGAGGTGTCAGGAATGTGATTCAAATCTATTAGTGTGGTTGATACCAGAGGTCTATAGGGAATTTAAGGATCAAGCTCAAAATCATATAAGATTGCTTCACACTATTGTTTCTACATTGGATGCAACACAATTGCAACGATTGGTGTGCCTCACACTGCAAGGTAATTTAATGATGTTTAAATCTGACGACATTACCACGATGCTCTCAACAAGCCTAAGTTGGGAAACCTTCGAACAGTACTGCCTATGGCAACTGCTGACTGCTCACGACATTTCAGTAGAAGATGTGTTGCCTATCATTCCCAAGTTATCATTCAAAGAGCATGCAGAAGCTCTCACATCAGTGTTACTGATGCTGAAGCAAGAAAGACCAACAGCTGATGTATTGAGACAGTTATTTTGTAGAGGGATAGATAACGAAGATACATTCGTTTTATCGACATTAAAAAACTGGTGTTATGATTTCGAAGACAAAGTTGGCGACTTAGTGTCGGTATTGTTGAGCACGCGGTACCCCGGGACCAGTCCCAACAAAAGAAAACGCCCCGGCAAACACAGCATGCCGACTAACGCACCGCCGTCTGCTGAGCTGGTTAGTATAATAACTTTATTTTGTGTTCCTTATGCTACGGCCACACTATAGTGCTATCGCGAACATTTTCCGTTTTCACGACAAATCGGGCCAAGCAATAGTCACATTTCAGAACATGGTCAAAAAATTAATTATTGCTTGTTGTGAAAACGGCAAATGTTCACGATAGCGCGATAGTGTGGCCGTAGCATTACGGGTAATTACATGGCCGTCATCTCACCTGATGTTAAGTGATGATGAGGCTGAAAGTAGAAGCGCACCTAATCCTCAACTTCTGAGGCACTTACAATCTTATCTCTAGCTGCCGGAATACAACAAACATTGATGTTATGGCGACATTAGCCAGGCAGACAAACAAGCCTTACCACCAACTGAACTGAGTACACACACATGTACCTTCAGCTGGGAATCGAACCCGGAACATCTAGGTCTGAGACTGGTGGTCTTAACCACTAGACCACAGAGGTGGTTTATAGAACTAACTGTTACTTTTTGTCAAACATCTAATCGCAAAC
Source organism: Eudonia truncicolella (assembly GCA_949315975.1). Lineage (NCBI taxonomy): Eukaryota > Metazoa > Arthropoda > Insecta > Lepidoptera > Crambidae > Eudonia > Eudonia truncicolella. The sequence goes on from OX438839.1 coordinate 10,003,082, forward strand.
CTCCATGTTTATAATAAGGCGATTCAGTGTTGAAAGAGATCGCCTTAAGACTACCTTCTAACCTATCTAACTTATTCATTTATAAAAGCTATTTCACATTTCGATATCCCATACAAACTTCTTAAAATCTAATTCTTACAAACCAATAAGATTTTATAAATCTTTGTACCTTTATAAGTATGAGAAATACAGAGATATTGACAGTAAATATTTTTAATGTCCACAGGTTCTTGCCCACTTAGAACAAATGAGAGTGAGTTGTGTTGAAAACGATGATATGTCAATTTTTAAAATGGAATGTATGCAGAAAGCACTGCAGCAAGCACAATCTAATAGTAGTGATAGCATAAGGGTAAGAAAGTTTATTTTACTTTGTTTGTTTAGTCAGCACGTCACCAACACTAGCATACAATAAGTACAATCTGCAAGGAAAGGTGCTGAACACTTTATTCCTTTGTTAAAGCACAGTTGCTTTCGTTGGTATAATACAAGTGACCAGCTTCTTTTGTTGCTGACTGTACCTATTACTTTTTTTTTGTAAATTTATGCCATCCATCTTTAACGATTGTCACGATCGATGTCTACTTTGTTTTATATCTTATAACAGTTATAAATACACATAATTTAAGCCGTGTTTATGTAGTACCATATACCATTTTATTAAAATCAGAAGTAAGTTAAAGCAACCAACAATCGTTAATATAAAATAAATAAATATTCATTTTATAAGACACATACTTAGCAAAAACTCAATTAAAAAAAAAAACATAATTATGGATATACTAAATAATTTGGCTAGATTGACAGAGCCACGATTGCGTAATTGAAAAATATACTATAAATAATAAATAAATAATGGAAATGTATTTTTTTTCAAATAAAAAAACATATTTCCAACAAGATTATACATGGTCATTTCTCGATTCCCTAAAATACTGTTTCAATTGTTAAAATTTTTTGTTTGTAATCCGTTTGATCTTAAGACAACCATTTCCTCATCCATATAAATAAACTGTAATGTAATGGTCATTATTATTGATTTCAGAAACAATATATGGACTTATTTTCATTAGCACCGGAAGATGAATTACCAATATCAAGGCGAGCAAGGAAGTTAATTTCAAACTCGTTGCCAGTTAACGCTAACTTGCATTCATCTAATGACGACAGTGAGGTAATAATGATAACTGATAAAGTTACCTACTAATAATATTTTTATAAGGCAAGCTTCACCACTTGACATATGAGTATCGACTCGGTAATCACAATAAGCACTAACAATAATACCATTCCGCCTTTATAGGTTAATAAAGGCAAACGCTGTTTAGTGGTAATTTATTAATTCTTCTTACTAATATTATAAAGAGGTACACTTTGTATTTTTGTATGTTTGCAACGAATAAACTCAAAAACTACTGGACCGATTTAAAATTTCTTTCACCAATAGAATAAGTGTTTTTTATATATTTTAGCGTTTTATTAACGCTTAAATATACTTAAGTAAAATTTTAAGTAAAAAAAAAAACCAATAGAATGCTACATTAGCGCTGAGTAGCATAGGCTATATCAAAAAGAAATGTCCACTCGTGCGAAGCCGGGACGGGCCGCTAGTTTAACAATAAACCTGGTCTAAGTTTACACCTGGTTTAAAACTGATGCCGTTCACTGATTGTGCATTTATTTGTAAAATGTATTTTTTTGTAAATGCAAAAAAAAAAATTTAACCTTTGGTCTTATAAATAAAATAATTTCTTCGATTTGATCATAATACTTTGTTCTGTTTCTTCAGGAGGAAGACTTCGTGAAGCCAAAACAAGCGAAACGGCGGAAGAAGGCAATTTCGGACAGCGAATGACATATCTCATTTGAAAAGGACGGTAATTTAAACACCAAAGTGCAACTCTACAATACAATAAATATTAGTATTGTATAATACATAATAATTGTTTGTTACCTTATGTTATTATTCAGGTGCGATTCCAAGAATGGTACCTTAGTCCGTTGTCGTATAGGTTTGCCTTGGTAATGTATATGTTTGTAAATTTAATTATAAGTTGCCTCTGTCCCCCTTTATATTATAATGAAGTTACAAATTTTCCGAAGTGTAGTACTTAATGGACTAGTAGCCTTTATATTTTCAATAAAACATTTGTAATTATTTGCAACGAAATTATTTAACATATTCTAGCATGCCAAGCAATTATGTTTATTAACAATTTTACTTTGAATAGATTTTAAATGAGGAAAAACTAAATTAAAACAGGAAAATGAAAGCGATATTCGATAATCAGAAAACGAAACGAGAATTGCTGATTCGTAACTTGCCTGTTAAAGAATTAACTATTATTGTGACTGATAAAATAATCTAAAAACATGTTACAGTAATGAAAATGAAATATTTTTTACTTATTGAAACAAAATAATACTCAATATTCAATACTTGAGTATTGGCAAAAACATCTGTATTACCGAGAACTGTAAATATAATAAAACCTGACAAATGTTTGTTTCCAACATATTTTTTTTTGTAATTATCATCAATTTATATCAACAATACATAATATAAGTTATATGAGCTGCAAGTTTATTATTAAGATAAAACTAACCATTAACACATTAATTATAGAAATTGCTTGGTGGCTTGAAGTTCGCATATTTAATTCAGTCCTAAATAATTTCGACTTAACTGTACATTTCCGGCACGATCATAATTAGAATTAGTTACATAATATGGTTAAAGTTAGGTACCCTATTGATGTACATACTTGTTTTGCTCCTCGTACAGTGTCAGTTTTATTTGATGTATGTAAGGTATGCGACCAAGAGTTTTATTCAAAAGATATATTGTATTGATGCAATTTTCGAAATACATTTTACACTAGGATCAATAAAGTATTTCCCCTTAATTTTGTTAAACTTTTATTTACCCAATGTATAAATGTAAGTAGATATTTGTACATGTGTTATACTTAATCACAATAAAACAAGAATACATTTCTCATTTTTATTTTATGTAAAAAGTCTTTTAATATTGACAATACATGGAAATGTTGGCAAAGGAAACTGAGGGCTTACTAGAAAACTTTTCACTATGTATCGGAAGCATATTTACTAGTATTGGATTTCATATTTATATAATGAGACTACATTTACCGATGGGCTATCTGACACATAGGAAGAAGTCTAGACTTGAGCCCACACGTAAAAAGTACAGACGCCAGCTCATCAACCTATCCAAATCTGCCAAATTTCTTCAATACATTTTCAACCATATTCTTAAGACATAAAGTTCAAAGTCTATTGAGAAAATTTTACAGTTTGTGGTAGTCTGATGTGCAGGCGACCACCACCGGCGGGCGCTTCAAACACAAACTAAATCAGACACGCCTTAAAATTAACCTGGCTTCTGGAAACATCGCTTTCTGTTGATAGTATTGATAGATAGATATATCTATGGACATATATAGGACATTGGTGTGGAAATTCTATAGTATGACTTTGAACTTACCTTGGCCCATAAAAGATAACTGCTGTGTGCTACCGATAGATCGAGTTAGTATCAGTTGGTCTAAAACGCAACTGGTCTAAGTAGCAACTGGTCAAAAATAACTTCCAAAAGCAAATATTGCCCTTTTAATATATTTTTTTTCTTGGGTACGGAAAGGACACTCATCAGTTACGCTTTCATATTTTATATTGCTTGATATTTCTTTATATACCTATATAAAGAAATATATTTTCTATTTTTCTTACAAAGTGGAGATTACAATAAATGAAAATATTGGCTTTTTTACTTTATCAAATGAAAATTTGATAAAGTAAAAAAAGCCGACATTGATAAATTGTTAAAAGAATCAAGAGTCCAAGATATAAAATTGACAAAAAATATGTTTAATGTGAACAACAAAAAACAAGGCGATATAAAGTTTAATAAAAAGCACAAAGAGCTGTAACAAATGTTGGAAGAAGGAAACATTTCATTATTTAATTGCTCGGTAAAAATTAAAGAAAATAAAAGGATGTTAAAGAAATATTCATAAATGGCAAGCACACATAATTTTTTTAATTAATTATTTTTAAATAAAAAAACCGACTTCGAAAACACCCATGAAAAAATAAATCAAAAAAAATAAAAATAAAAAATACGGTGTAAATCGTGAAAGAAAGTTTCTGAACACCTACTTCAATCAGGTTTGGTTCAATTTTATTTTATTTTGTTTTTTATTTTATTTTTATAGATAGCTCGACAAATGACTCCATCCCACTTGATGTTAAGTGGAAATGGAGTCCAGACCCAAAGATAACTGGTGCAGCGTGAAAACAAACGTAGCATCAGTCAACCTCACTCTGCCGATGCCGGCCCACAAGGTGCTTTTTAGTTCATGGGTGTCAATCACTATAAAAGAAATACCCAATCGATTCATCTATGCATGCCTATGAATTAAATTTGAGGAGTTTCCTCGATTTCTCCATGATCCCATCATCAAATCCTGACCTGACCTGACCTATGGGACCACCTGTGAAGTATCGGTCCAGGCGTCTTCGAGAAATCGGGGAACATACATAAAAAATAAAATAAAAAGATTCCGACGAATTAAGAACCTCCTTCTTTTTTCGAAGTCTGTTAAAAAAAATACATTAATTTCGTTTATAGGAATATTTTTGGTTTAAAGATGAAATATCTGTTATAAGATCGGCACCCTTTTTTTAAATATAATATAAAACATTAATTACGTTTAAGTATAAAACGTTATTTGGTTTAAGAAGATATATGTTTTTAAGTTTAGCACACATATTTTTTTAAATTTTATTAGTATAAAATATTATCAGTAGTTTACAATATTTTATTTTACACACCACTCCAGTTTTAAACCAGTTGCGTTTTAGACCAACTAATACGTACTCATAGATACCTCTTTTCCGTAAATGACAAAACAGAGCACGGTCAGCAATAAAAGAACTGAATATCTTAATTACATCGCATGTTCAAGGTGTAGACACACATAGAGCATTTACTTGTATGATAAGGCCATTTGTATTGTCCTCTTTATGTCTTATATAATAAAGAATATTTTCATACTGCAAATGACGCTATGTAACATTGTTAGTCAATGTTCGGCTAATGAAATAGACACATTAGGGCTTAATGTTTCTGTTACAAGTAAATGATCTAACGGATCTCCACCTTTCGATTAAAGAAAGGATTAAAACTTTGACAAGATAGTGAAGGGTTCAGTTAATTGTGTTGCAAGTAGAGTTGGTACAGTCAGCATCGGAAGTCGCTGACCAACTTACTAACTAAACATACAATTTTAATGTTGATTTGACAAAGTGCTCGGCTACTTTTTATGCTGACTGTATAGCCACGAGTAAAAATAAGTTAGCAATTGTAACTCATGGGATAAGAGTCCAAAGTGTAGGTACAGTATACATAATATCTGTTTGAAATACTTTTAAAGTTAATAAATAACATGAATAAGGATCACCCCGTGCAATTAGGAGCATTTTTGTGTGATATAGACTCAGTATATATTATCTGGAAGTCTGGATATTTGTAACGCACTTTCAAAGTTATTTTGCCTACCCAGGTAGGTAAACTATTTAAGTACCTTACATTTTAAGCCAATAATTATGACAGTATAAAATTGTTGAAAAAAGGTGTAGGTACTTAATTTATAATTACAGTATGTATATGTTATATAAAATTTTACGCAAAATTTTGTTGCAAACAAATTACAATTTGAAATAATAGTATTGAAAAAACTTCCACCTGCGGGATTTGAACCTATCTGAAAATATTAAGATCGGATGTTGGTGACATTGAATTAGGCTATTTCGACTTACATCGTAAGAGCTCTTTCAATTTAGACGTTTGTTGTCGGACGGCTAACGCACGTTCGAAGTGCGTTAGACGTCCGACATAATTGAAAGAGCCCTAAGGGTATCAGTGTTGAATAATTTCGACAGATTGGACTGGACAGAGCCACGATAGCATAGTTGGTAGTGCATCTGACCCGGTATGTCATAAGGGTGGTTTGTATCCCGCTCGTAGATTTTTTTTCAACACTTATTTTTAGACAGTACATCATTATGTTGAGCCTAACACAACATCTGCGTGACTCTTAGGGAATGCGTCGACGACGGACTTTGGTCCACTCACTTTGTTACTTTCAGTCCCTCGTATGCGTTAGTCGATGGAGTTGAAAGCAACCTATTTTGACGGTCATTTCTTGTCTGCGGCAAAGGTCCGTCGTCAACGCAATCCCTCGAAATCAGACCTGCAATTTTTTTAACTGTGATAGAAATTTGGTAACAGTAATAAAAATAAAAAATGTAACACTTTTATTTTAAAACCACCCATAAATTTGATATGTACGGACAGTCATACGAGCATTAACATGTAAACAATTTAACCCTTAATACAATGGAATAAAAGTCAAAACTAGTGAAAAGTGTATACGTGTTAATGCCCGCGACTGTACGACCACGAATACTTGTATTGAATTATTATTATTATGAGAAACTGTATAGAACAACCATGTAACCATAAAACATATACTTCTAACGCATTAAATAAGAACTTAGCAAGTATTCATAAAAGACGATTAGAATAATAATTATTAACGGAATTAAACCCTGCTTTTCGTTTTATATGGAGTATCCAATAATTCGGCACAGTTTTTGTATATTTATTTGTTTATTGTAAGGGTATGTACACCAACAGCAATACCATTCAACACTCACAAAACTAAACAATGGTCCTAGTTCTAAATGTACGCCGATTCCAGTTATACACTACATTCTACACTATATTCGGCGACTACAAATCTTTAATATCTTGTCAAAGCAGCAACAAGATATACTTACACATGTAGTATGTAGTATAGTAGCATGCTCCCGGATGTAGGTGGTCGTGCCGAAATATCGGATACTCTTATTGAACAAAAATCATGGTAAACTTGCGATTAACAACAATTGGGTAGTTGACTGGTTAGCTGTTTAGGTTACAGAAATTCATGATTAGGTAAAATAAAAAATTGGTTAATGTTATAAAGAACTGTTACGTGATCTCATTTATACGTTTATTGTTCTGGAATTAATTGTTGTTGTTCTCAATTACCCAATTATTTAAATTTAAGTAACCATGATAGTTTAAAAAGTTAAGTCAGTTTATATTCGCTGCCCTCCAAATCGGGTCAAATACGCCGAATATATAACAAAAAAAATATAGAAATTGTATTTAAGACAAAATAGTACCAATATTTACAGTTCAAATTTTACAACGGCAGTGATTGGCATTAAGTCGGGTGTCCGTCCCATGTTACTATGAACAGATAGAATCGAATACTGTATCTCAAGTTTGTTAGTTAGTTAGTTAGTTCGATAACGTCTCTTCTTTTTTTTTTTTTTTTGAGAGAGATTGCTGATTGCCGCTGCGGCATTTTCAGCTTCACCGGGCTCTTTGGGTGCGGCGAGGAACGTAAAGGGTCCCTCAAGCCGTGTGAAACGAATCACCTTCAGAGGTTATCTAGAGGGAACGGCATCGCGCACAAGTGCGCGTCCCCGTGCCCTACTAGATTCTCCGAAGGGTTCGGATCGGATCGGTCGATAACGTCTCAATAGTGTGTCGGTAGTCTGATTTTGACATTGGAAAGACTTATCAATCATATATGCCCGCAACTACATGCGGAGAAAACTAGAATCGCATTCAGTTTATTGATTTTATTAACGTAATATTGACGAATTAAGTTAATTGAATCAGCCTTCCAATGGGTATTTAGCTTCATACAGGCAATGGCAGGCAAAATGTTATTAACAAACTTCTATCTAAAATTATATAGATTGAAATGCTTAATTTAGTCTGATTGACAAAAAATTATAACAATATAATAATAATTATAATATTGGGGGAAAAAACACCAGGGGTATCACACATATTCATTATGAACTCAAAGTAATAAACGGTTAAATATATGTAGCAATATAACTTATCATTAGAACAACAAAATTTCATAAAAACTATATCTTTTCACTTGGGTGAAATAATATTATATACTATTCCGGATAATGTTGGGGCATAAACTGATCCGTTTTATAACTCTATGGGCCTTAGGTACTAATAAACAGAGTATATGTTTGGAGTAGATATTCCGTGTTTTGTTTTCGTCATGATTGTAACCCTAATTTCAAGTTAGAGTAAAAGAGACAAAATACGGAATAGCTATTCGAAGCTTATACTCTATTTATTAGTACGGTTGGTAAAATAAAACCGCATTAAACACTTTGATAGCATTAACCATTCCCGCGTTGTGCTGCTCCTTAATAAGTACCTAGTGCTATATCCTTTCCCCCCAAGGGAAAGGACGGTTATTTACGTATTCAGCGTTTAGGTTTGTCCTTCCGTGCGATTAATTAACATCCAGAATATCAGCGTTTTTTAGTAGAATTTTGTGGAACTTTCATAGTCCCATCCTGGTAACCAAAGAATTGTGTGGATGGGGAAGTTCGAGGCAGTGCGCCGGCCATTTTGTTTACAGTGCAGTACGATGATTTCAAGTGTATAAATTGATAAATGGAATGCGCTCTTCGGGTCTGCTCTTAATTCTATCTGGTACTAATTTTATAGGCGTCAATAATAAACTGGGTACAGTTTTACGATCCAATCGTGAATCCGTGTCTGACTTATTTAGCTTAGCCCGGCTTATTCACCAATTTTAAGGGAATCTGGGATGCACGAGTAAATACTACATAATACCACCTTAAAAGAATAGCAAGGAACGTTTTTCTTATTTTCGAAAAGCTGGCCATCAGGGGAAGTATAGCGAACAGCCCAGGCAAAGCGAATACCTACCAATACTCGCAAACGAACTGTAATAATATAATGCGGTACATATTAATCGTATTGGAATTGTATTGAGATTGAGTTTGAGTTCAAGAGTAAGCCTACTGACCAATCACAGTCACTGCGTGCCGTGGCGTTCGCTGAGTGCCAATTTAGCATTTTTATGGCTAAATTTAGCATTTTTCTAAGTGATTCGGCAAGAATAAATTCAATTTAGCATATACCTTTTTTTTAACATTTTACCCTTTACCCTGAAGTGAGTTCGTAGTTTATTTAAACCAGAGTTTCCGTACCTCCGAATGCAAAACATAAACCCTGGAAAACGCGGCGATGTTTCTGACCGCGACCGTAGGCGGTGTTGTTTAACATAGAGTATTGTATATTGAATCAGTCGACCTGCTTGTTATCCATGCCATCCATGAAATGTTATCCATGAAAGCCAGGCTGAACAACGACAGGTCATGGAGGGCTATGTTCTCGTTCAGTGAAGCAGTCACATCGCTGAAGGAGGAAACGGAGAAGGTTCGCGAGGAAGATTCCTATGCGGATCCAATCCGTCGCAGGCCAATCGATAGAAGGAGGCGGCAGTAGGCCCGCCTCCTTCCACCGCCACTGCAACCGCAGTGAGGCTTACGTTACTGTGGGTTGAGGAACCATCCTCGTGACATGAGATGGGATAATACAAGGAGTATTAGTAGTCTCCTTCTCATGAACACCTGTCGAGGCCTTCGGAACTGGGCAGGAAAGCGGGAGCTGGGGGAAAGAGTCGCCACATAACCACCGGGCTTCCCCAGCCTCTGGTATTCATAAGATGAATTTCTCTTTGTATAAAAAAAAGTTTAATACAACTAATGGAAGCAGGAATACCAGGCTCTGCTTTCACAGCTGCATTAGCATCAGATAATTTGTGCTGCATATGCTGAGAAGATGCCTTTTCAGTATCATATACCATGTATCATATACTCGTATTATAAATGTTTTATTTGTATGAATGTGTTATTTTGTGATACTGAATAAATGTTTTTTTATTCTATTCTATTTTTTGTTTTGGTTAAACACAATATTCAGTCATTCACAGTACATAGTGCGCTATAAGTCAGCGCCTGTAGATAACATACAGATCCCACAGAGGCACAAGCCTGAAGGCTCGAACACATAAATATCCACGATTTACCCCCAAGAGCAAAAGGATGGTTATTTAGATTTCATTTTTTTTCCGATTGCTGACCTACCCTTTAAAATTTTTGTCGGCTAGTAAGCATTCGATTTTCAATTCAATCAAGAACGGAACTAACTAAAATGGCTGTGTGGGCTGCCTCGCCTCGTAAACCCTTTCTCACCCAATTCTGTTATTTAATGATTCCTAAAAATGCACTTGATTTAATCCTATATATTTAGCGCTTCAAAGAGAGAAAAGCGGAACAGTATAGAACCTAAATTGGATCATAATAAACGATAGCGGTAAGCCCTAAGCAAGCCCTGACCAGATCAACTTTTAAAAAATGATAATTTTTTAATATTTTTCTTAAAATTACCCCAGCCCTACGTGACTTCTTAGAAGTGTCATAAGTACAGAAAAACTTTTTTTATTGAAGCTAAAGTTTTCCCTGCTTGTACCTTTGGCGTGCTTGCGCTTTACTATATTTAGTTTTTTTATCAGGTATTGTACTTTCTTGCTCCGTTGAATTGACTCCTGAAAAAATATAAATACACTCACTATTATTATCTTTTTTATTTTTTTTTATACTTAGCACGGCAAATGACTCCACATCACCTGATGCTAAGTGGAAATGGAGTATGTATGTAGATGTTAATCTAAAAAGCTATATAGTTATAATTAAATTAATTACATAATAAATTACATGTTACATAAAACTGTTCCACATTCATCATCCTAGCTAAAATATAAATTTTATCTTAAATTTTTTTTATATGTAATTATAACAACAATGTATGTTTATAGTATCATTAATGTTGTTCGACAGTTAGAGAAAACATAGGGATTGCCACTTTCACTTTATTGCCACTATCAAGCAAAAAGATATTTAAAAATTTATATAAAGGGAAATAATAAAATGAATTATCAAATTTATATTTCAAGAACACAAACAAGGCATAATGTACTGTTTTGATTCTAGTCACAAACTGCAGACAGTTAATAATACCTCAACCTAAATTTAATAGCTGTTGTTTGTCACTTTGTATTTGTCACAGCAATGCAAGAATCAAGTCATCATGACTCTCAAATAAATAGCTGTTAACTATGTAACTGAATTGTTGTACTCCAGCAGCTAGAGATAAGATAGCCAGTGCCTAACTAGTTGAGGATCCCGGGTGAAGTGCGCTTCCACCAATTGGCCTTATCATCACTTAACATCAGGTGAGATCAAGGCACTATGCTTACCCGTAAATATCCCCTCCACTGTCGAACGACAGGCCACCGGTCGCTAACGATTGATTTAACCATGTTATACGTTATTGACAGTTGAGCTGATATAAAAAAAAATATTTACTGTAAGGTAACTCAATAGGTGTTTACCTAAATCATCTGGTGGTTGTAGAGATTTTCCTGCACTTAAATTCTCCATCAAAGTGGTTGCTTTACCAACGGACCAACCAACAACAGAAAGGGCTATTGAAAATGCAACCATGCTGAATGGGTGCTGAAATGTAAAAATACTAAATTGAAAAAAGCCACTATAACATACTACTTTGAACAATATAAAACACAATTTGAATGATAATGAAAATTTAACTATCACACATACTAGACAGCAAGGTTATTCAGTTGAGAGAATATTTAAAAAAGCCCCAATGTGCTGGAATATCTTTAATAAACTTCTTAGGGAAAGCCTAGAATTCAATTTACCCAAATTAGCAAATCTGAAATGATGAAATAAAAATAAATGAAATTCTACTAAAAGGGAAAATTTTTTAATCTTAATAAAGTTCTCCAAAAAATGGCACTACGGATAAAATCACTAGCTATTTATAGCTATAAATAGCTAGTGCTTGAAAGTCTCTTCTTATCTTTAAAAGGTATTTTGCGACATCAAAATCAATGAGACATAATAAAGCAAAGAGATTATTTTTATGTGATTTTTTCCACAATCAACCCTATAAATGCTATAATTAAATATATACAATGAATCCCCATCAATTGTAGTTTTGACTTGATTTCAATGATGTCTGTTTTTGCTGAGCAGTGGGATAGTATATAGGCTTTTTACTTATAAACTTACTTATAATGAATACAGATTTTACCTACAGTTTTAATATTAAACTATAAATTTATTGTTCAATTGTGGTGATTACAAAAGTGAATGTTTTGTTTTATTCTTTTACATTAAGGGGAACAGAAATGCCTCAGAAAGAGGAGTGCATACCATCATAGGAAAAATATTTTTAGTAGCATTGACAGAGAAAACTTACTGTTAGAGTAGGACTGGCTGTAAAACAGTAGTCTAAAATAACAATTGTTATTCCAGTTATTAGACCCAGACATGAGCAAATCCATATAATATTATTATTACCTGGAAAAAGTGAAATAAGTATAAGATATGTTGCGGTTTCAAATCACACTTTTTTTCAACAGTTTACTCAATTGTAATCTGTAACTTGAAAATGTATGGTGAACTTAAGAAAGTTGAAGTAAAACATCCCACAAACTTTATACATTTCTAATATATGATGAATATTGTAACTCACTTCTCATTTTCTTTTCTTGCATCTCACTTAAATGTTTAATAGATTCCACTAGCTTTGTGTTCTGTGGATCAAGTTGGAGTGCTCTTGTGTATGATATAATTGCTTCATCATGTAAGCCACTTGCTGCTTCTACTTCAGCTCGCCGAAAATACCCCTGTGATAAAGTAAAGTGTAATTTGCAGTACACTACACTACACATAACTCATTAACTGCCAATTACTTCAACTTATGAGCATGATGGTACAATGCAAATTAAATGATATGGTAAAATTGTATGTTTGTTAAAGGTCATATTTTAAAATTCAAACGAGATTTTTTGTTGTTCTAACAAAGATTTTAGTAATATAGGTAATATATTTATAAGTTATTTACTATCTTACCTTGGCCCACTGTGGCTGTAATCTAACAGTTTCATTTGCATCTTGAAGCGACAGATAGTGTTGATCCATTTTAAGAAATGCAAATGATCTATTACTGTACAAAATGTAATTAATTGGGTCCATTTTAATAGCTTGTGTATAATGCAGTACAGCTTCAATAAATTTACCATCCTTGACGCAGTCATTTCCTTTAGATTTAAGTTCTTCTACAGTAGGACCTGGACTGCCTTTCTTTGGTTCTTCCATGATTAAAAAATATTACAAAGCTTAATAAATAAATTAGCACAAAATATGCTTACTATAGTTTTGACACAGTATTTTTGACAAATTATGGTAAACCGTCTGACACTGATATTGTTTTTTTTATAGATTTCTTATCTGTAAGTGAAAGGAGTCTAGCCCATTTAGCCTACTCTTCAGAAAAAGTAATACTTTTTTATAAGGAGAGAAAAAAATCGAAACATTCATTTTCGCTTTTTTCCCGGTCGATTTGCCAACATACATAGAGGTTCCAACGCTTCAAAGTAATTAAGGGATTTTATGGTAGTTAAAAGGTAAGTATGATTCGGCTGCTTAGGGAGGGTGCCAGCCAAGATTTACTTCCACTTCATCATTTTCTCATTTGATCATTTTAATCCTTTTCCCATTTCATCAAGCTTACTTTAAAAAAACAAATAATAATACTTTATATTTATTTTACTACTAAAATGTGTGTGTGCGTGTGTGTGTGTGCATGTGTGTGTGTGCAATAAAACTAAAAATAACTAAATTAAAATAATTTCTTTAAAAAAAATTAATTAACTTTTGAAAAAAATTGCTACGAATGTATAAAAAAAACAGCCTTAAGGAATATAAAATTACCCAAATTTTATTCTAAATGTTACTTAGACACATATAAATATAACTCTCTGTATTATGGGTCTATTAATAACACTGTTTTTACTCAAATCCATCCGGCCCGCTAGCCTTCCGCAAGTCGAGCGACCGCAGCACGTCACGTATACATCACACTGCCTGATGCGAATATCAGGCATGGTGGCCCCACAATGGGAACATAATATTCCATACCCAACAAGATCTCATCAGCGATGGCGGAAGCGCACGCCAACGGGTCCTTTCCAAGAAAGCAGCTCTGGCCCATTGAGACGGATGCAAAGTAATCACGCAATCCGTTCCAATCTGCCGACGAGTAGAGCCACAGACGACGCTTGGTCTCCGCCGTTTTCGGTGGACCAACGCAATGCGGTGCTTTGGCAATGACCAAGCAGTGGTCTGACGAGCCTAGAGGTGCAAGCACCGACTATAGAGCAGTGCAGAGCGACTCGTCAACATTAAGTTCAATAAGAAGGGCGCGTGATTTACGATATCTGGTATCCTGGTGGGCTGGTCTACCAGTTGTGTCAGGTCTTGTGTCAGAGCGAAGGCATGAGCGACTCTACTAACGAGATCAGTTTTGGAGGAGCCCAACCGTGTTTCATGTTCGGCGTTGAAGTCCCCCAAAACCACCACCTTTTCGTTTGAGAATTATCATCATCGCGCGACATCAGTCACTCGGCCGAGGTCAATTCAATGCGCACCTAAAGAATGGGAAAGGGGGGGTATTCCAAGCAGTGCAGACGACGACAACAAATGTCAGCCCTCACGTACAGACACACTCCGGCTTTCGCGAGGAGTTGCTCCTCAAGCTGATAATCGGGGTACCTTCGGGGGGGTCGGGGTCTGCCGGGGGGGGCGACGAATTTGAGTCTTCGTCAGAAAAAGCAATGCAGGCCGCGCCGTATTGAGGTGTTGGTGGACGGCGTTGAGGTAAGAATGGAGTCCATGGATGTTAGTGAACTGCACCTCAAACAGTGAATTGGTGGTGGGAGAGATAAGCCGCTGATTACCTGCATTATTTGGTGGCATTGTCATTGGAAAAGGGGAAGGTAGGGACGTGAACAAGGAGCCACTATTGCCGCAAAGAAATTAATAAAACGAGTCTTCCGCTTTAGCATTGGAAGAGCGTTAAAACCACAGCCAATACGCCGGACGGAACTGTTATGGCCTTGGCGACAGTAAAAGACAAGAGGGTTGCCAGCCAGGCGACTTTAAACAAGCCCGTCACCAATCAAACAGTATAATAATGTTACATAGGTACCTACTCCTAATTTACTTTTTGCCTACTTCACACTGGGATGGGAACGTAACCTATGAGACGTCAGTCTGAATCTAGCAGTTAAGCACTAACACTACTACTATAGTGGTAAGGTACTTTATTAACGTTTGCATACATACAAACTTAGTCACAATCACGACTGTTCACTCTTCCATTTGCAAGGCAATCAACAATTTTAGAACTCCTTCAAAACAGGCACCTCTTAGGTTGAATTTGAAACTGATCTTTTGCGAGGTCATGGTATCAAGTCGTAGTTGTCTGATCGCAATATATTTATTCTATATTTTACATTGTATTTTAAATACACAACAATACAATAGATAAATAAAGAACGAAAATAACTTAAAACTTTATTTTGAGAGTAAATAATCATCTATAAACACAACAATAATATACTTCAGTTAGTAATATTTAAATTTTTTTAAAGATAAAACTGTTAATAAATAATACACAATAAGACATGGCATTTAATATCTACTATCTATCTATTAACTAAATAAAATATAATCAACTCCTTCAATGAGATTCAAAGATTTCAAATTACTTTCAAATTGTCCATTAGTTAAGTCTAATTTCATACAAATCAAAAGAGGAGTTTTGGCATCAAGATAATGTACCACAGGTATCTTTTTTAAGATTTTTCTTCTAAATGGACAATACAATTCAACAATGCGCCCTATTTTTTTCTGGTCAACATCACAAAAAGCAATAACTTTATTTAAGTTTTCAGAACTCAATGCTCGTATTAGCCTTCTACCAGATTTTCCAGCATTCCAAACTGTAAAGGTTTCCCAATAAGGAAAAATATGTTTTTCTAATCTCTTTAACTGTAACTGCCAGATACACTCCCTTTTAACAGAAAATGTAGTTGCATTTACATGGTATGTGTACACAAGTAACTCGTCATCTATTCTATGCAAATCACCTCCTAAATCGAGATGTTTAAAGAAAAATATAAGATCTTCTGGAGTTCCAGGTCCTGTTTCATCAAACCCTTCAACTCTGTCAAACACAGACCTATGGCAAAACCAAGTCGGCATCAGCAAAGTTGAACCATTTGAAGTATAAATTTGCTGTTTTAACTGTGTTGGACTGATATTGTTAGCCCAAGATACATATCGAGGAGTTGAGTTAATAGGTATCCTTGAAATTCTACTGCCTATAAGAGTGGTGTGATGGTTTATGGCGTATTTCCATTGTAACATAATTCTGTCTGCTTGCATGACATCATCAATATCTTGAAAACATAAGAAAGAACCTGAACTTTCTCTAACAGCACCATTTTTAGCTGCACCAACACCTTTACATATTTTTGATCCAGTTAAAATTAATTTCACACCATATTTTTTACAGTTTTCAGTCCATTCTATGAGTATTTTTTCAGTGTCATCTGTACTGCCATCATTGTAAACAACTATTTCGATATTCAGATCAGTGCCAAGAATAGTTTGGGCGGTTATTGACTTCATGCAACTATCAATCCATTTCTCGCCATTGTGAACTGGTATTATTACGGATATATCACACATTCTTAGTCTTACAGAAATTTGGACACAAAGTTGCGGTCAGAGTCTGCGAATAAACATGATACTTATTATTAAACAACGTAGAAAACTTGTTTACTTAATCTTAAAAAATTACAGGTTTACTGAAATCAGACAAACAAAGAACATGGTTAATGGATATGGGACTTTTATAAATTCAATATTACTTACGAAAACACATTTTAAAAAGGGCTCCCTTGCTCTTGTTTCTTTGCGACCGAGGCTGGAAAAGTACTTTACTCTTTGTTTAATACCTACATCAGAAAACGTTAATATCAGTCGGCTCGCTCTTTTTTTTAAACTCTCATGAGTTTTCTTGCAGTATTAGATGAAAGTTGACCTCTAGATCTCATAGCGTAATTAATTACGTAAATAAAAGTTACATCAAATAAGATTCCTAATTAAATTAGGTATTTTCTCTTCGAAATTATATTACGTTTGTTCACGTTGACTCAGACTCAGAGGCATAGACATTATTATACTTTATGGGCATAGAGGAAAGTACGTATACCAAACTCAGCAGAGGTTGATTTTTTTTGTTGTTTATTGTTTTACGGCTCCGGGTGAAATCCATCAAGCCTATTCATTCGTTCTATCTTCATATTAATATGTAATACATAAATAAACAATATTGATGATGATGAATGATAAGAGACAAAACCGCAGACATGACTCTTCACTTTCCCGCCAAGAAGTCCTTGCTTTTTCTATTTCTTCTTTTATTTATGGCATGTTTTGTGTCTACTGCTGAACACAATTCCGTCAATTAACGTAGTGATTTCTTGCTCAGTGATCAGATCACATAGATAGCCAATACGCACGCACGTGCATGTATGTACGTCATGGTGATAATATTACGAATTGTTACTCTCTACTTCATATTTTTTTATTGGCTCCAAAAACCATTTTTGAGCAGCATAAAACCGGTCGTTATGGAGATCCTTGAGGGAGGCCTTTGTCCAGCAATGGGACGCGGTTTTTTGGCTGACAGCTGAGAGTTATGAGAATAATTAAGCTGTATTAGTTGTGTTCCTTTGCGTCTTTAACTAAGAGAGATTAAACAAGTCTGTTTGACATATGAAAATGTCAAATTGTCAGACAGATCTACGTACATTAACTATAATCGTGGGACTTCTTGGCGGGAAAGTAAAGAGTCATGTCTGCGGTTTTGTTTTATTTTCTAAAATTTGTGTTATTTCGAATATTAATGTGAAATAATGGTGGACTATTTACCGTTAAGTGTTCGTGACTGTGCATGAGTGTTGGCAAATGAAACAAAACATTGCAACGTCACTTTTCAAATTCCCTCAAGAAGTCTGCGTGAGGACTTAGTAAAGCCCCACATCTTTACTGAGATACTCGAGGGGTTGGGGAGGTAATATCATTTCTCACTTCCCATTTCTATTATCATTCATCATCATCAATATTGTTTATTTATGTATTACAATGAAATTAAGAAACTAATGACATGGCAGCATGGTCTATCTATGCCGGTTCCTTAAGGAACAAACTAAACTAAAAAAAAAAAAAAAAACTATAATCGTTCATTCTTCATTCGCATTCGCGAAGTGTTTTTATTTTGTAATAATTAACTGGGTGTGCCGTGTGTTTATCATTCCCCGAATTCTGAGTCTTAAGATATCTGAAGCTTCAGCATGGGTATTAAGGAAGCGAATATTTATTTAGACAACCAATGGAACGCTTACTATGCTGGCCAAACTATAAATGGAAGAATTGAATATGTGTTCGATAGTCCAAAGAAAGTTCGAGGTATGTGTAGCATATTATGAAGTAATCATTCAATTAGATAGTGCGAGTCTGACTCATGGCCATGAATCGTCCTCTTACTTGTTATACAATAGAGCTCTGTCTGTTATTATTTCATAAACACTTTACTTTACTTTAGAGGTAGATAAAAACTGTATACCACTATACATTAAAGTGTACGGACACGGACTAATAGTCTAAACAATTTATCATCATATCATAGATTCCTGTGCTTTAAATAAATGTTTACTAGCACATTTTGGTTCCAATGATTTAGATAAACATAACATTTTCTTAAAATCTTTCTCAATTATTAGTTCTCGAGATTTTTGTCCTAGTACACTCAGCTTATTGTATGTATTAGATGTTATTTTTCTGAATAACATGTCAATTCATTATTCTTTTAAAATTCAATTTCATGCATGTACAATGTAGTACTACTTGAGAGCAGCTAGTTTGATAGCATAATTAGTATTCTCTTGATCTGTGTCATAGTACCTTAGCTGAAGTATTTATTATTATAAGCAAAGAAAGTAAGAAAAAAACAAAATTTTTCCATACATAGTAAAAATAAAACATTAATAAGTGACCTTATAAGTGTCAATTTTTAAATGAATTCACTTATTGTAGGTATTCATGTCAAGTTTAAAGGTGAAGCACACACGGAGTGGAGTGAAAGCAAGCAAGAAGAAAATTCTCAAGGCAAAACTGAATCAACTGATACACAGCATACTGGCAATGAAGAATACTTCCAAATTTCTTATTACCTCCTTGGGAGTAATACAGGTAAAATATCCCACTAATATTATAAATGCGAAAGTTTGTAAGTATAGATGGATGTTTGTTACTCTTCCACGTAAAAACTACTGAATGGATTTTAATGAAACTTTCCTCATATACAGACCATGACCCAGACCAGCATATAGGATTTTTTTTTTACTAGTCTTTGTGAACGAAGTCGCGGGCAACAACTAGTATAATATAATTTTATCTTTTTGTGGCTAAACTGTACAACCGCATAACCAAAGTTGAATGTTCGTAATTTTTTTATTGAAAAGATCTGTATTAAGGAAGTAATTTGTGCAAAGTTTCACACTGAGAAAATTCGTAGTTTCTTTGAAAAAAATTTATGAAAATCCATATTTTTTCGCCCTGATGAGACTCCATTTTGACAGGTTTGATTTTTATTGTACTTGTTAATTGTGTTCAAGCAAAGGTAATGAGTTAATAGAGCCACGAATATTACGTTTTTATTTTGAATTTTTTAATAACATTACTTAAAACTCACAAACAATATCTCATAAATCAAATGTATATTTAAAAAATATGCATGCTTATGTCAAAGTATTAAATTTACGATATTTTGTAATAGTAAAATTGTGTTTGTCGGTTTTACTGCGGTATAACGAAACGCAAACACGACGCCATTTTGCTGCCAACTGTCAGCCGTCATCAGTCTTTGTTTATTTAATTGTCTTCGCCTCGCCTTGCTGTTGAGGAGGGCCAGTCACGGACAGAGAGGGAAGCAAATCTTCCCTTAGACATGTAATAATGTAACTTTTATAGATATAACCTCAAAATTTCTTTATTGCATATCTCTGAAACAATGCGTTTTATCAGGGAGGGGGGGGGGGGGGGAGTAGTAAGGGGGTCCCCTAAAACCCCTAAATGTTTTGTCAATTTATATATATAAATTGTTTACAGGAAATGAGATAGAAATTCCGGCTGGCAAGCAAGTTTATAACTTTACATGTACTTTGCCTCCTGTACTGCCCTCTTCTTTTGAGGGGGAATTTGGTTATGTGAGGTATACTGTGAAGGTCACTCTTGACCGCCCTTGGAAGTTTGACCAAGAGACTAAAATGGCATTTACTGTTATAAATGCTTTAGACCTGAATCTCAATCCATCTTACAGGGTAAGTTTTATTTATTTTTATTTGTTTATTAATTTATCTACATTTGTATATACGATGCCGACGCGAGGCCTGCACATCAACCTTCCGATCCGAACCCTTTGCCGGTCCGATCCTAACCCTTCGGTGAATCTAGTAGGGCATGGGGACACACACTAGTGGGTGATGCCTCTAGAAAACCTCCGAAGGTGATTCGTTTCACACGGCTTGAGGAAATTTGACAGTTTGTGGTAGGTTGCTGTGCAGGCGTGTGTACAACATATAAAATCTTTGTTCACAAAGTTTGTTAGGCATAAAAATTGATATCGATATTCGATATTCACTGCTATGATTCGCTCTTTTTGAACTTGCATGTCCTGTGAAGCGCTATGATTTGCTGCGTTTTAGCTTGCGTATGTATGCGTAAGCTTGTGTCCAGTACAAGAGTGGTGGTGCGGCAAGCCGGCGACAGCGGTTCTCGTACAAAATGTGGATGATCGCCTTTCTAACCTTATTTAACTGTTCTGTGGTTATAATAATATGACGACTTCCGTAGCCGAGTGGCTCTCACGCCGGACTTTGGGCGGTTCGATTCCCGATCGGATCAACCTTGAAAACTAACTTTTCGATATTGTGTCGGGTCTGGGTGGTTGTGGTACCGTCGTTGTTTCTGATTTCCATAAAACAAGTGCTTTAACTACTTACCTTGGGATCAGAACAATGTATGTGATGTTGTCTAATCTGCCGTGCTAATTTAATGGTGATTAAATATTTATTATTTTTTTAAATACTATAGCGTTATTTTAAAGTTTATGAAAAATATTTTACTGTTATTGTATAGCTATGCATAGCTTGCTATATGCATAGCTTGATATGCATAGTTTAAAAATATCTGAAATATCTCTTAAACTAAGCAAGCAACACAGCAATTTTAATAAAAAAAAAACTACTTTACTAGTTTTGTTTCACAAAGTATAAATAGCAATAAGCGAAGTTACTGCTTTTATTAATTTGTGTAATAAATCTCACCTTACAAAAGTCCCATCGGCAAAAAGCAGTACTACACGCAACTGCGGTTCTCTTTAGTAATTAATTTTTTATGAAGAGACATACTGCATTTATTTACGCCATATCAAAGAATAACGTTCCGTATAGTTATAGATATAAGAATCAAAGTGCTGTAAAAAGCAGTAATATTTAAAAAAATATAATATATATCATACAAATCTTATGAATATTATTGGTGAACTTTATAAAATCTTGTTTTTTTCTAGGAGCCAATTCACATCCAGTTAGAAAAGACATTTTGTTGCTTCTGCTGTGCATCCCCACCATTGTCAGTGGATGTCCGTGCTCCTGTATCTGGCTATTGTCCAGGCCAAGTTATGCCCATAACAGTAGACATAGAAAACAAGAGCAATGTCCAACTGCATCTTGTAAAGGTCTTCCTCAGAAAGGTAAGAGTTTTTATAGTCGGGATTGTATCTAAGTGTTGACCAAAAATTTTAGTTTGTGTTCTATTAGTTAAACCTCTGACTTAAGACCCAGAGATCCAAAGTTCGATCAAAACTCGAAGGAAATCGAGCAGGAATTGAAGTTATTGTGCTTGGTTTTCTTGGTGGTATCTTGTTTTTAAAGTCTGTGTGGCTAGCTGCAACTATTTATTTATGTCGCCATAATGACAGCGTTAGTAGCATTGTTCTTCTATCAGTTAGGTGAGAAGATGACCTGATTCTCAGTAGTTGAGATTCAGGTAAAATGTGCTTTCCCTTCAGTCTCAATGTAAATAACCATCATATTAATGCCAAGTGCTGCTCCTTTTTAAGAAAATTAAACTTTTATTTGACTTGATAATATATAAATGAATCTAATGAGAGTAAAAGATGAACAAATGAAGACTAAAATAGGTAAATTTTTTTGTTAAATCAAGTTTATTTACAATATTACTAAACACTAATAATTACTTAATGTCCTCTGGTTGTGATCTAGGTGGTAACATACCGTGCAACATCGCCATCTAAAGTCACAAAGAAATCGAAAGACATAGTACTTACAGTACAAGAGGGACCCGCTCCTTCAGGCTCCACTAAGCACTGGAACCTGACTCTGGAAATACCACCCATCCCCCCATCGAATCTGGTGAACTGCAGCATCATCGATTTAGATTACGATTTCAAGGTAAGTCTGAATCACAAATATCTTGTTTAAGATAAGATTTAAGAGAAAGACTTTTTACTACCAGTCGACTTATCTGACAAAAAATCTCGGGTCCTTTTCGTCTGCATCGTGTTTACACGATAAATACCTGTATGATTTGATGTTTTCATTTTTATCAGTCAATCTTAATGTTGCACACTATCCAAAAAAAGTTAATGCCAGGATAGATATTACAATATGTCATTCATTTAGTTTTATTTACAAACTCATCATCAGAATATCAATAAGTCATATTTTGTAATTCAATTTAGACTTTTATGATCCTGTTGCAGTGGCATGGCAAATCAGCAGCTGATATAAAACCAAGCAGTCAGAGAGTGTCTTTTGAGTACAAAAAACTTTATTTTTAGGTGGAATGCGTGGTATCCGGAATGCATTTGAACATGAAGGATAAGAAATACATAACAATAGGTACGGTGCCGTTGGTCGGCGTGACGGGACAGGCCCCGGCCCCGGCGGGAGACTCTGCGCAGTACTCTCCGAGCCAACCCGCTGTCTTGCCCATAACACCTGGACAACCAGCTCAGCCTTCCGTAAGCACCATACTATTTTATAGCTTTAAAACCTGTTATAACCTGTTATAGCCTGTTATAGCTATATATATATATATATATTGTTATAGCCTGTTATAACCCTATGCACATAATGACTTTAGTAGTTTTACTGTTACACTATTGCATTTAGTCTGGTTAGTGATAGGAGTTGGTTTGAGTCTACCAAACTAGCATAGTTAGTTTCTCGACAGTTGAGGATTTCGGGTGAAGTGCGCTTCCACTTTCGACCTGATCGTCATTTACCATCGGATGAGGAGGCGCCAAGACTTACTCCATTGTGGAATAAAAAATAAACTTCGTAAATTAGCCATAGCCCTAAAATATAGTACTTACTATGTTACACTTTCTAATTATGCATTTTGATTAATTTTAGCCCATAGTATCATTTGTATGTAGGAAGGGACCCCCCTATAGACTGCTGCTGCACAGACCATGTTAATAGTGGATCTGTGGGGACGAGCATGACTCAGCTCAGTGAGTTGTCTGTCCAAATGTCAAAGCCAGGCCGCTGAGAAATAATTAAATATGCCACAGGCAATATTGTAGGTGCTACCCACAGACCATATAACCCTAGACGCCGCATTCAGCGAGTTTTACTAAAACATGCAATCGGCAAAAGACAGGGGGAGCGGAGGTGTAACTCGGGCTGTGATTGGCTGTTTCAAGGTAGAACTAGTGACAGGTGACATGCACGTGATACGTGCATTTTGTCTCAAAAAAATAGTTCTGGCAGTTTTCGATAAATCCACAACTATAAAGCAGTTATGAACCCTTAGCCGCCATTTAGTTCTGCACACTTGAACCGATCTTTAAAATTTTACAATGTTAGAAAGGAAAATATGTATTTAGTTACATGAATATTAATATCAAACAAAATCAACCAATTTCATGTGAAGGTTGAAAAGAAAACCTTTCTTTTGGTATACGGCAACATGACTAAGTGTTTATAAAAAAATGAGTAGCATCGGTTTGAAAATTTTCCCGCGTTTTTCGTCAAAACTACCTCAAAACTAGTTTTTGTCATTTAGCGGCCTTTAAGCTTATAGACGGCATTGTTATAGAACTATTATGCATGATTGACTTTACAGGCGCCTTCTGCTCCCAACGGCGACCCAACGCCGCCCGGGGGCTGGGTGATGCCGGCTCAGCCGCCATACCAGGGGCTGTATCCCACACTGAGTAAGTGAGCTTTTGATATATACTCTTCAGTCTACCAGTAAGACCATATTTGTGTCAGGTCTAAAGGAACCAGGCTTGATTACATATTGTAGGTGGTGGTATTTGCTACCTATTTGAATGTTGCCCTAACAGTATTGTTGTGTTCCATCAGTTAACCAGTTTCCCGGTGTTTAAGGATTTCGGGTGAAATACGCATCTATCTTAGGCCTTATAGTCACTTACCACCTGTGTTGTGAAATAAAAAAAATATACTTACATCTTTGTCAGCTCATCTACACCTCACATGCCTGTATATTTTTACTTTTAATTTTTTAAGTGTTTGCTGCACTGAAGCTAAATTAAATATACAGTGAAAACGGATTGCGGAATACCCAGGTTCGATCCCTCGCTGGGTCGGGTAGGCGTTAAATTTTTTCACAGTATTTTATAAATTTTATAAATATTTAATTTAGCTTCAGTGCGGCAAGCACTTAAAAAATAAAGAGCAAAAATTTACTATAGCGTTGTGTTATCAAATGTGGTATTTCATCTGCAAAGATGAATCTACATAGCCATCGGTTGCAATAACTGTTGGATAGATAGCGCACTGTGTCGCTATTAGCACTCAAAAAATTAAAAAGCAGTGACAAAATTCAGCGCTTACGTCAGTCGCCTTCCCGGTAGCATAGCAGTCAGTGCAGCCGCTCGGATTGCGGAAAACCCAAGTTCGATTCCTGGCTGGGTCGGGTAGGCGTTTAATTTTTTCACTGTATTTTATAATTTTTTTAAATATTTGCCTGTATATTGATATCAAGATACTCGCAGCCGTTATTAATGTGCTTCTCACATGAAGATTACCTATGTAAAATCACGAGCAGTCTTGATTATTACAACTATAACTACTTTATTTCATTATGCAGTGTTTCTCTTTTAGGTGAACCGGTGTACAAGGTGTCCGGTTATACCGCAAGGACGATTCAAGATAGAGGCGACAACAACTACACCAACATACCGGGGCCTAACTTTGCGCCGTACTACCCGACTTACGCGGCGGTCCAGCCTCCTCCACTACCTCAATAAATATTTAACTGTACTCCCGCGTACCATGTGACTCACCCAGTACCCAAGTCGCTGCATAGTTTGTAAGGAAAGCTAGCTAAAATCTGCTGTGCACTTTTTGAAATTTGTATGTAATTCACTTAACAAATTTCATAAATTTGAACCTGCTAATAAGTGCTATTATAACGAATCGAAAGAGAGGCGAGCTGACTCCCAGAAATGTGCAAAGTGCATCTGCTAGTTAATATATTGCTATAACTTGTTCTTACATTACTTCAAAAATTTTAGTTTATACTAGATTAACTAAATTATTAAATTAACAGCGCTCTTAAAGGGTTCGGAGGAAGTTCGTTGTGCAGCTACTTGACGTAAAGCTATGCCTATGCAGGCGAGTTTAAAGACAAATGAATGTGGCACAAAATACCTACTAACCTACTATAGAATTTTTGAGCTTTTTGGCCTTTTATATCTTTTATTTTATCCTTTTATTTCTATATGTTCATTGTGTTTTTGAGAATTTACTGAGCATTTAGTGAAATTTGAGCAGTATTTTTTTGAATCTCCAAATGGAATCTGTAATCTATACCGTCCTTATATACAAATGCTTTGGTGCTTACATGGATATTGGATAATTCTTTACTTAAAATTAATATATGATAATCAGTGTGTATTTTTTTGTAATGTAATGTAACATATAATCTTAAGTATATATTTACGAAGAAAAAATATAATTATGTTATGACAATATCTTTATTGATTTTCCTTCACAAAAGTAACTATAAAATAAATGTTGCGATACAAAATAATAACTCGACTGAAGAACAACAAAAAATAGATGTTATGAGCAGATACAACAGTGGCCTAATGAGACAACCCCTTTATTTCATCGATGTTTCTACATGATCTTACGTAGTTTATGTATTGATAATAAATTTGACTAAAACATAATTAAAATGAAATTGAAAAACTAGTCTGGCACAGAAAACTAATGGTTCATCATATCAGCAACAAGAATAAAATATAATTTGACCTCAACAAATATTTGCGTCACATAACATTAAAGTTATCATCAATTTAATTTTGTAAAATGTTAAATAAAAAAAAATAGATTACAAGCTATTTGGAAGTTGACTACTAGACCAGACTTGATTGTCTTTGTCACTTTTTATAAAGGATATTTCTATAAGTTGTTTCATAGCGTCTTTTTCAACATCAAATTACCATGTGTTAAAATAATTTTATGTTGTAAAGAATACTTTAAAATATCGGTATCTATAGATAGATATACTATTTTCACAATTTAATAGATATTTCGTTGGACTAAAACTCATTTCGAGAAAAGCTGTGATTTTTTTCGAAAATAGACTCAAAAGTTACGTATTAAGAAGCATTTTACTTTAATGTGTCATCTTCGAACAATATAATGCTAAACGTGCCAAGTTCTTTGCTGTTTAAAATTGACAACAAGCAGACTAATGCTGGTTCCACCCAATAGTCCAACCCCCGCAACTATTTGTCCAGCGATTGTGTGGAGATGTCTCGCAAAATCTGCCAGAGTTCTGGAGAGCTGGTGTCTTGATTGATCTAGTTCTTGTAGGTTCGGTCAAAGGAGTGGATGATGGTGTAGTACCATCATATTGGTGTGATTTGGAGTCATCCTTACCATGATCGTGTGATCATGGAGTGTTCAATACAAGTTTATATAGTAAAGTGTTTATAGGCTGTCGCATAATTTTGTATCACACATAATTGTTCTTTTGCGATCTGTATGCGATGCCCTTGCCCTTGTCTTTTTAAAAGTGAAACTGAAAGTAAAATCTGCATTAAGAAACTATACAAGCTACATTTTTGATTACTTTCTTAAGGTGCAGTGTAGACAATTGCAAGACAATTTTAAAATTAAAAAAACTTATATTATATGTTTGCAGTAAAATAGAAACACCTAAGAATTAAAAAAATAAATGTTTGTAAATTTCTTTAGTGGCTTTTAATAATAAATAAGAATAAGAATTTTGTCAATATTAACATATCTTTTTTTTAAATCTTTTTGCAGACTTACTGAAATAATTGAAAGTTGAATTTGCATTGATTGATTACATATTATAGCAGTTGATACAAGCTGACTACATTCTAAACTCAAGAACTGAATACTTTTATTAGGTGTGTGAATATTTTACTGCACTTTGCTTTCACAACGAAATATCTAGTCGTCTATAACAAATATACAGAAATAATCTTAAACAAATAAAAACCATTAGCTAACTAATTTCAAAAATGATAGTAATAACTAGTGTATGAGCAAAGTACATTTATTTTACGAATGGGTTTTATGCTTATTTAACATTATGAGAAGGAAAAACAACATGTTTTTGTTTGATATTTAAATTGATTTTTGTCTAAATGTTTCCATTGGATATTTCGTTTTTAAAATATCGTCAATGTCAATATGAAGTAATGAGAACCGCCCTACGATAAAACAAATAATGAGTAATATGGATACAATACGTCGCCTAAATTATTTTAGTAACTCGCTAGTGTAAAATTTTAAGTTATGGAAAAGTAAATGATGTAATTTTCTAACAGGCTACCCAGATTTCATTCACGTTCTACTGTTTCGAATGTTTCGCTGACAACTCGAAGGTTTCATTATTTTAAATTCATCGCGTCCATATTCATCGCGTGCGAACCGGCCCTTTATGAAAAAACCAAAAATAAAAAAAACTATTATCTTCGAAAGTTTCCAATACTCGCAGCGAGCGCAGCCGATATTCGTGCATTTACCGAAGGGGGACCTATCGACTGTCGGACGCGCGTTTCGAACGGTCAATTCAAACGAGTGAATCAATTCGAGCGACATCGTTTATTGTTGAACGCCCTGCTGGATGGACAATCGACGATCGTCAAACGTGAACTCGCTACATTTCCTATCCCTGTAATAAACGGTGAATTTGCGCATCGGGTCGGCGGTCGCCGGTGCGGTTGCCGGTGCGGTGCCGCCGCTCGTGGGCTGCGCGCTCGGGCGCTTGGTCGGTGCCGGGTGCGGGCGGCGCGGCCCTCAGTACTGCGTGCCGCGCGCGCGGAACCCGCCCTGGTACGTGGAGTCCTGCGACAGCAGCCCGTCCGGCTGCGACGGGCAGTCCGCCGCCGCCGACTCCTGGCTGAAGTCCGGCTGCGACGCGCCCTGCGACAGCGACAGCGGCGGCTGCTGCGACAGCGGCTCCTGCACGATTAACGAACAGTTCATAAATATCGAAGGAAGGCGAACAAGCAAATCATTAGATTGGCTCGAGTTTATATATTAAGTAGGTTTTACCTACTTAATTGTTTCGATTAATTTAATAATTATTGTTCTGTAAATAATAAAAAAAGAATAAATAAGTGTATATTGACGCTCTTAGACATTTTTCATGATATTTTAAAATAAGAATATTATTTTATTGACGCTCTTAGACATTTTCCATGATATTTTAAAATAAGAATATTATTTATTTCTAGTGAAATATGGTAACATAAATAAGATTTAACAGACAAAATTTTGTTAACATATATTTTTGCCGTAAACATGTAAACGTAGAAATGTTTTCTTATTTCAATAAACATTGTAAGAGTAGGAAAAATGTAGATAATTTCATTATAATTTTTTAAACTAAGTATGCAAGAGTGCAGGGCGTTTTTGTAGTATGTGGTTTGTTACACATAGTGCAACAGAGAATAGGGTCGGAATAGTTATTCCGTGTTTTGTTCCCGTCATCTGAACGTCATTTTAAATTAGAGTAAAATACAGAATTACTATTCGGAGCTAATTTTCTGTTTATTTGTAAGAGGGATAAAGTGCGAAGTTAAATAAGTAAGCCATAAAAATAACCCTGAGGAGCTCGATGGCACAGTAGTTAACGCGAACTTTTGCAAAGGCTGGTCATCGAAAGTTTATAATCTTGAGCTCCTCCGTGCTTCGGAAGGAACGTAAAGCCGTTGGTCCCGGCTACATTAGCAGTCGTCAACAACTACCGATCCGCACTGAGCCCGCGTGGTGGTGTATGGCCCGTTCTCCCTATCTATCGATAGGGAAGGCTCGAGCCCCAGCAGTAGGGACATAAAATGAGCTGATGATGAAAAAGAACCCGTTGTGTGAACCTGTGAGAGGCGCGGCGGGCGCTTGCGCGCGCGCGGCGGCATGGGAAGCGCGGCGCGCAGGCGGTGCGCGGGGAAGGCGGCGGCCGGCACCGCGGCGTGCAGCATGGCCGCGCGCTCCGGGCCCACGTACGCGAGCGGGTCGCGCAGCCCGCGCGCGCGGTCGTAGATCGACCCCGGCACCATCGCCTCGCGCGCGTCGAACATCGACGTCGACATGAAGTGGGAGCCCGGGTTCTGTGCGTTCACCAACTTCTTAGGCTTCGCGAACTGTATTGCAGACTCCTTCAAATTAGATAACGGCCCCTCAGTTAGCACGCGACGCTCCTTGTAAAAAGCTAGGAGATGGTTCCACAGCGGCTGCTTGCTCAACACCTTCGGGTTACCGACGACTATGAGGCCGTACTTCGCTCGCGTGAGAGCGACGTTCAGCCGGCGGGGGTCGCTCAAAAATCCGATGCCTTGGTGCTCGTTAGACCGCACACACGACATGATGATGATGTCCTTCTCCCTCCCTTGGAAGGCGTCGACGCTGGCTACCTCTATCTCTTGGTACAGTTTCGCATGTAGGCTGCCCTGGTACTGCATGTGTTGCACGAGGTACGACCGCTGGCCCTCGTAGGGAGTGATGATGCCAATCTGTTCGGGGCGCACGCCGGCTTTCAGGAATCTGGTCGTAAGTTTCTCCACGTTAGCCGCTTCGGTTCTATTCAGGTAGGAGGTACCCGAGCCGGCGATCTCCTCTTGACCTTGCGTCACGTAAAAGAACATGGGGCGGTCCGGTCTCGGCCATGGGAAGTCGATCTTGTGCAGACGCCTCTCCTCAGCGCTCACACCGTTCTGGAGGGATCCTTCATAAAAGAAGTCTGAAGGAAAGCGTGAAAGTTCGGGATGCATCCGATACTGCACCTCCAGACGGAAAGGACGGATGCCGAGTACGACCAACCTCTCGAACAGGCTCTGACTCAAGCCAGCTTTCGCGGCCTTTTTGCACATCACTACCGGGCCTAATTGGCAATGGTCGCCGACGAGAATCAACTGTCTTGCTCCAAGCACTACAGGCACCATGCACTCCGGTTCGGTAGACTGCATGCCTTCATCGATGAGTATGGACTGGAAGCGCATTCTCGCGACTCTAGGATCGCCAGCTCCTACGCAGGTGGTACAAACTACGTCAGCAGCGTCTAACAGACGTCTCTCGGCAGCGCGGCGTAGAGCTCTATATCTTCTTTCGTCGGCAGCGGAGAGTTCGCCGGCTTCTTCCTTGAGTCTTGTTAGTTTACGGAGCTCGCTATCGGCCGAACCGAGAGCTCGGGCTTGCTCGTGAAGTGCGAGGAAGGAGACTGAAGACTCCATAGCTTCGCGGGACTTGGCGCAAAGCCTGACTACTTTCAGGCCGGTCCTGTGTATTTTCTCGGTGAGCTGGTCGACCGCCGTGTTGGAAGGCGCGCATACTAGGACGGGCCCGCCGCTTTGCCTGACTAGTTGGTAGACGATAGTAGCGGACGTTACAGTTTTACCAGTACCCGGAGGGCCCTGGATCAGGGAAAGCGGACGCTGGAGTGCGTGCTTTACGGCGTAAACCTGTAATGAGGACATAAAATTGAATTGTGATATTAACTGCATAAACTATAGTTTGCAATGCTAATTCCACTATGGAGATGTAATGTCATACATTTGCTAGATTTGTTGAGGTGTACTATATTCCGCGAGACATTGTGCGGTAATTGTCCTACTTCTCAACTCGTTATTTCATCTTTTTACAGAACTTACCGCTAAAAACTTTAAAAGTTAATTTATAAGATTTTTTTTGGGAAACCGTGTTGGTTCTAGGAAGGTTGAAAAGTTTATCCTTTCGTCTGCTTAGTGCCAGATCCGTGCCCTAAACAATTAAAATTCTATTGCGTCTGTATTCACAGTAGACGGTAGGTTAAGGGAGGCCTTTGCACAGCAGCGAGACGAAATAAAAAAAAAAAAAGTTTTTGCTTACCTGAGAACGATTAAGGTCTGGCAAGTTAGGCGCACTGAAGTGCTTAGGCAGATGCACACGGAACAAGACCTCTTCTACTTCGTGGCCCAACAGGCGGCGGTAGATGTAACCCGACACCGACGAGTCGTCCACGGCGAACTTGCGGAGCGCTAGTTGCATTCTACGGAAAAAGTGAATACTATAAAAATACATTCTTTTACACTTAAATTTTATCATTTACACTGTGATTGAGTCATTGCGTCGCGGTATGCGCGTTCGGGTTGCGATCTTGCAAGTTAAGCAACTTTCACAATACCGTCCACAAATAGGTGACAAAATTAAACATGTCACCATTTCCTACATCTTTCGGAAGGCGTGTTTAAGCCTTTTGATACTGCTGCACTAGCATTTGATAACAACCACCAATCTCCACTGAGCCCGCGTGGTGGTTACTGACCCGTTCTGTGGTGTTTTGAAGG
This sequence comes from Eudonia truncicolella, assembly GCA_949315975.1. Taxonomy (NCBI): domain Eukaryota; kingdom Metazoa; phylum Arthropoda; class Insecta; order Lepidoptera; family Crambidae; genus Eudonia; species Eudonia truncicolella. The sequence goes on from OX438839.1 coordinate 10,034,937, forward strand.
CTTGTGCCCTAGCAGTGGGGACATAATTAGTTGGTTATGACATACCTATCAAAAGAAGTGCTCTTCCATATGAAGTCGACCACAAAGTTGGAGGTGCAGTCGAGAGGCGCGCCCGCCCCGCTCTTAAGCTCGAGACCGACGTCATCGCCGTAGTTGTCGGGCACCTTGATCACGTGACCCACGCCCGACCAAGCCTTGTGCAGCTCGCCTACGTATCTACGAAATAATACACATTTTACACAATGTCACTGAAAACAGAAACTTATTTCGCAAACGTCAAAACGATTATTTCCAATAGAAATGGTAAGGGAATGGAAGCTATGACGTCACTATTTTGTTCCGTCAATTGAGTGTTTATTTAAAACTCTATAAAAAAAGTAAAATGCAATGTGTTGTGTAGATGGAACCGCTAGCACAATTCCAAATCAAATGAACTGGTGGTAGTTTCAGAAATTTGGTTAAAACCAAAGACATTTAACTACTTATTTTAGACAGGACATTGAGATTGCAACTGTAATCCACAACTTATTATCAAGTGGTAACAAGTCGCTCCGTTTGATGTGATACGCCCTCTAGTGCAGTCGTGTTAGTGCGTGAATAGATTTGACAAAATCTACAGAAAATATGTCAAACTGCGTATTGCGATATTGCAAATCCCGATATGGTAAAACGGCTGAACGTGATAACAGTTTATTTTCGTAAGTATTTTGTATATTTACACAATAATCAGCCTATATAATAATTTCCAATAATTTTTTCTAGAACATTTGCCTATGCCCTATACCGACCTCTAGTGGTATAAACAGCAAAAGCACTACTTTTAGGGTAGATGTAGACTTTGTAGATGATTTAGTGATGTTCAAGTGATATCGTTTTATTTATCGATTAATGTTAAGTATAGAATCAGATAATATTTATATAACGTAAGTTTAAGTTTAATATAATTAGTAATATTCTGATACATTGATCATTGCGTTGGAAGACTGTTATGCATTGTAACAGTCAAACTAAGTGATACTTCAGCCTCCCCCGACGCGGTGATCATTGAATCAGAATATTACTTATATGTACTAAACTTAATATTATTTTATTTTATTTTTTATTAAAACGTCGACTACCGGCTGTTAAAGTCGGCCATTTTACCTTTTCATTCCCACGAATTGATTCGTAAATCCTGAAGTAGACTTGTTTGCATGAAAAGCAGGGCTGGCATAATATGTCGTTACTTATGACATTGACGTTTTATGTAAGGTTTTATTTAAATTATATTTTTATATACTGACGTTTTTTCCATGTTCTTAGCATCTATTAATGTTAACATTCTAAAAATTAAAGGCCAGCATACATACATACATACATACAATCACGACCATCATCCCTACCAAAGGGTTGCTAAATATGGCAGACCATAAGTAGAAAAAAAACAAGTACCTTCCAAGGTACAATGAAACGAAAGGTCAATTCAGTTATCTAAAAAGAGTAAAATTTTTTTATATTGATTTTGGTTAACCTTTATCAAATTATCATGACGTCGAAATCATAACGGAACATCCCTACTGCAAAGTGACACCTACCGTGTGGTTGCTGAAACTTATTCTAATTAATTTTAATACACTGTTTTGTTTTTCAATGTTAAGTGGCGTTACTAGCGCCCCAACTCAAAGTTTTTGTATGAAATAGTCTATAATAGCTGCTCTATTGCCTACTTTATTAAATCTATTTGGTTAAAGCCGTTTTGTTTAGTTTTTTATTATTTGGATAATATTAAATAAATGATTTGACTTTGAGAAAACGCAAAAACTAAATTTTTTTGTTGAAAATATTACTAAATATAAAAGATTACCAAAAAGGTTGTTACTTAGTTGAGCTAGTGTCGCTTCTGGTGAAAAAGAATTGTATGTAACGTCTTTAAAGTGTGATTTGAAAACATGAGAGTTGATTGAAACCTATAAAAATTTCAAGAGTTCATCTGAAGTTATTTTATTATAATAAAAATGTTGAAAGGTTTAATGTATTCGAAGTATGTATGTATAATAACATCAATAACACAAACTACAAAAACCGAAGAGCGATTATTAACTTTCGTAACTTGGAAAGCTTTAAAGAGTATAATAACAATGCTGTAATCACACTTAATGAAAGGGTAGGAGAAATCAATTTTAATTGGCAGTCTTTCAGTTACATCAAATGTTAGAAAAACAAGAGAAAACATTAAATACCTTAGTCTTAGTTCATCACCATGCATCAATTTCATATCGCTGTCAGTTTTAGCCAATGTAAAGTAAGCAATAGTTTTCTTGTTGAGACCTACATCCCAGCGCACCTCAATGCCTTCTTGGGTCTGAGACTCTTTTAGCCTCTTATCATAGTCCGCTTCCAATTTTACCAGTGGGCCAAAGATGTTTTGGTACTGATAGCCATCTTCATATCTAAAAACAAATAACAAAATTAAATATTAGACAAAATCAGTTAAATTCTTTATACATATAACACAACACACAATTCAATGTTACAGGAGCTGCATACACCCTTCAATAGAGTTAAACTAGTTATCTAGTTTTGCCACATGGCGTCTAAGATCAAATGTTAGTTACATTAATGTCGTACCTTAAAAACATCTTTTACAATAGAAACTCATAAAAAAATAATTTGGAACAAAAAATATTAATTCTTTTCTATCCTCATTGAGGTTTTTTATTACAATTATATTATTGAAAAATTTTGCAGTGCTAATTTTTGAATCTAACATAACACAACATTACTAGGATCAGTAGGACCCTAACATCAGTCAGGGTCAGTAGTAATATTATTAAGTAAAGTCTATGTCTTATCTCACCTCAACAGCACCTGGTTGGGTTCCTCATCAACACCAGGCTTCTCTAGGTCTTGGAACGTAGCATCAACATTATCGCGCCACAGTTCTTCGAGGCGACCGATTTGTTGAGGAGTTACCTGAAATAAGATATAATTTAAAAAAAATTAAGAACTAATAAATGAATTTTTGTTTGGTAGTCTTATAATTGCAAAATCTAGTCTTCAATTAAAATTAATCTGCAATTAAAACCATTCATTAATTGTTTCTTTTCTATATATTGCTATAGAAGATTGATAAGTCTTTCTTACCTGGCGTGCTCGCATCTGTTCTGCTTCAGATGGAACCTTTACCAGCCATGACAAGAAGGCTCGATCCGCTGCAACAATTATATAATATTCATATAGGTTCTATATATTTACAATTTTGTCACTAATGTGTCCACCTCCTCCTATCTACATTTTTCCGAAAAGTTACCAAATTATTATTGATTATTGGAAATCTTATTAGAACTACGCTTTTGGAAAAAAAAATATTGTGGATAATTATTAATTTAAGATTTCCTGTAAATATTTCAGTAAATATACAGTATATTAAGTAATAACAGTGGTATGCCTAATAATTGCACTTTCTATGAAAACATAAAAACTACAGTTTTAATTACCACATTGTTCACATACAAAGGTTAGATAATTATGGCATTCAAATGGATACATAATTTTGTACAAAAAAGAAAAACATTTCATTGTTGTATCTACCTACATACTTGAACACTGTATCTACCTAAATGTAATTTATTGTGCTATCCTCTACATAAATCTAGACATGAAAAGACTATGTAATAATATTTTTCAACTGTTGCAAAGGATATACATACCTTATGTATAACTCTGTTCTTTGTAGAACTACCAACATTGTCCCTTTCATTATAATAATGTAGATGGTATTATCATTTAAGTACTCATTGATAAATTATGTACAAAGACAAATAAAAACTTACAAATCAATGGCTTCCATTGTTCCTGATCCCAATTCATGTCCTTCAATGAACTCTGTGCAGCACATGGTTGGCTGGGACAAAACAAGATAATGCAAAAATTGTAATAATTTACAAATACACATAATTCAAATCAATAACAAAAACAATAGATATTTGATAACTTATAAACACAATAAAATGTTTCAACTTTTCAAGTGTTACATTTGCAATCAATTTGCAATTGAATAAGGATACCAACAAAACAAGTATTCAAAAATACAAACTTACCGACACAGAAGTACAACAACAGAGTCAGCTTTGGCAGGGATAAACCCTAGCACAAACACATTGCGGGCACCACATGAATAACATTCAAGTAGAGTTTCTCCAAGTGGGCCATCTCGATGTAAAGCAGCTTCCTTATGCTTGGCTCTCACCAAATGGTTGATGATGTGGGATCCAGAGGTGTTCCCACGACCATTGCAGAACCTGTAATAATCCAATAAAAAGTGTTACTGCTTATGTTTCAAATTGAATTGAACACATTGGTGAAAAGATTTCCATTATCAAGCTTTATCAATACATAATCCTTACTAGTTTAGCGTGTATGTATGACTCACCATTTGTTACATATATTGCACATGACCACAGTGGCAGGGTCATGGATGCCACAGTATTTACATGCATGGTCAGGAAGTTCCTTGCTACTGTATAGAGCTTCATCTTCTTCCTCAAATTGCAGCTCTGCTATAGTACTAGTCACATTGGATATTTTGGAAGATAGTTCCGAACGCCCTAATCCATTTACCTATAACAAAACAAATGAGTAAAAAACCTAAAACTACAAGAAGAATCTAATAGGGTTATGTGAACAACAAAGTTCACGTCACGCTATGATAACAGTTTCCCTGACCTGGTTGGAAGCTGATAGTCCGTGATCATGTTGGGAAGCCTGGGTTTGGCTCTGAGAAGGGAGAGTAAAGTCAGTGAACTCAAATTCTGATCCCTGGGTATCAGCTCCGATAAGATCCGCTTCTTCAGTGTCCAAAAACGTGAGCGTTTGAGAACTCGGCCCATACGCATCGACGCTCATTTTTTGCCAGAACGGTTATTGTGAACAAAACAAAGAAAATATGTCAAAAAGAGAGAAATCCTGCCCGTTGAAGCGGAATTCCCATAACAGCCACGCAATAATTAGACGACTTGCAGAGAATAGTGAAAAATCGCCATGTTAGCACATGGTTTGTTTCCGTCTTCTACAAAGTAAAACGGCATTGGTTGAAGTTTTATCAACACTCAATTTTAGCCAATAAATGATGATACATGTTTGACGTAAGCACTTTATGACTAATCAAAATGGAGGAACATATAGTTCATAGACAATATGTTGATACACTTTTATTATGGCAAAGGAGTCAAGATTGTTAAACACTAAAATTAATAACTTCGTGTATTATTTATATTATGGGGGGTGAAAAGTGGCTACAAATGGTTCGTGTTATATACTAACGGTGCGGTTCGCCAGTTCTGTTAGCTTGAACTTGGTTTGACATGCTACCGCGTGTCTAGATTAGCCGAATGAGTAATTTCATTGTGTCCGTTAAGCTAGCGTACATACACATGGTCTAATTCACGTTTGTTGTTATGTCATCTTTCAGTGCGTAATTAGTGCGTAATTACTGCAAACATAAAATAATTAGTGCCACTTTAATATAAGAAATACAGACCTTTCTTAGTGTGTACGCTGGCATCACGGTAAAGCTGGCGTACACGTGATCGTTCTCGAAAACTTCATAAATTATAGCAATGATATTTTCATAGACATTTAGTGCCTTATTAGTGCCACCGCTATGAAAAATTTCATAAGGATTGCTCTTAAAGGAACGGAGATATTAAACAAGACTTGTGAATGACATTCCGAGCTGGCATCTATACAGCGTACCCATATTATGCTTACAGAAAGCGTACTCATACTGGGTATGAGTTCACTTCTCAGTGGATGAAAGCATCACAAGGAGAACGAAACTTAGGACTCTTTCAATTTAGACGTTTCGTGTCGGTCCGCTGACCGAAACAGTCGCACGACAGCTGCACGACAGCCGCACGACAGCCAACGACCGTTTTAATATGGAACGCAGTGCATCTTGCGGCGGCCATCCAAGTACAAACATCTAAATTATTATTGAAGGAGCCCTTATACTATCACTAGCACGCTGGGACAGAGCAAATCGGTGGTTGTTAACGAATGCTAATGCAGCTGTATCCAACAGATTTACGTGACTTTTGAAGTACGGAGGAGCACAAAATGATAAATTTTTAGTTACCCATCCGATGACCGGTCTTTGCGAAAGGTACTTTACTTTAGCAATCGTAGATCGAGCGCAAACTGCAATAATTGAAGATCTTATCTCCTGCTATATTAGTTTTGATTTTAATTCAGTATTTCAAAAACAACTTTGAAGGTAAAGAAAACACTTATGAATTTGTCTGTACTTTTAGTATGAATTTTTATCTCATTAAAAACAAATGATATCATCAAAAAAATGTAAAGTTCTAACTTTACATTTTTTTTACATAGTTCCACTGACAGAGTTAGAATTTCAAGCACTAATAATACATATAACAATTATAAAAAGAGAAGTTCGCTTTCAGCACTAATATGGGTACGCTGTATAGACGCCAGCTAGAAATGTCATCCACAACTCTTGTTTAATATCTCCGTTCCTTTAAGAGCAATCTTAAGGCACTAAATGTGTGTGTAAATTTCGTTACTATAATATAAGTAGTTTTCAAGAACCGTCACGTGTAAGCTGACGTGCTGAGTTGATCGTGTTGCACTAATTATTTTATATTTGCAGTAATTACGCACTAATTACGCACTAAAAGATGGCATAACAACAAACGTGAGTTAGACCATGTGTACGCTAGCGTAACGGACACATTTCTTTCAATAAATGGTAAATTTACCCAAATTATAAGATAGTTTATTTTAAGCTGATTTTTGATAGGCATTTGCTTTAGATTATAAAAAAAGAGAACGGTGTGATTTTAAAATTATAAGTTATGTGACTGTCAAATTAGTTAACTGTGATTTACCAAATAGGGAATAGGCACCAGTAAAGAGTAGAGTTTTAAATATGGTAGGCACCAGTCCAGTCATCAACTAGTCATCACCAGTGTTCGACAGGAACCAGTGATCGACACTTTTTCCTTTCATCATCATCATCTCTCAGCCAAAAGACTTCCACTACTGGAGTACAAAGGCCTCCTTGAAGGATCAAATACAAATTGTAAAAAACTGTCTTCCAGTAAAAATAAATGGAATTGAAATAATTTATGTAGGTACCTAGTGTTAATTCCGCTAAATCACTCGTTTATCCAGCTTGTATGCTGCACGCATGCACCGCCCTCCAGCCCGCACCTTGCGTTTTAAATTACGATAACTCGGATCGGACAGGGTTTTTTTTTACATATTGTATATATACCTATTTATATAAGCCAGGGCCTTCAAAGCCAAAAACTTAGAACTAAAAAGTTTTTAGTAGTTTAAAACATAACCACAGCATGAGGTTGATTAGAGCAGTGTAAGTGATTAGAACATAGGTAGGTACCTACACATGTATTGGCAGTTCAGAAGCTTACAGTTGTCGTTAGTTTTCTGGGTGCCTAGTGCGAGTTTTGAATTTAATTAGCGATTAAAAGTCGCACTCTGCACTTTCAATCTCCTGTCGCCATAGTTACACTCACTCAAGCATACACAAGGCAGTTTTGAGATGGAAATCGAAGTACAAAAAAGTTTTTAGTAGCACTCAACACGACGCGCGCTGCACTGCAGTACATAATACGAAAAAGTTTTTTTTTTTAATTCAATCATTTGACTTTGATGAATTAGCGAATAGACTGCTTAGAATTCGAATTCAAAACACATATAAATAGCTCACAGATACTTTGTCAAAGTTTGTTGTAAGACAATAGTTGTTTGACAATAGGTACTCTCTTACACTTTTGTAGATTCATTATTATTATTGGGGTGTTTTCTTAGTCGGAATTTATCAAAATCTTCCTAATGCGGTCTATAGGTACCTATTTATGGTTTGATGTCCGGGGATTCGAAATAAAAATGGTGATGTCTTCCGTTCTTTAATCGCGGCTACTAGAGCGGACAGACTCTTGACGACTTGGTTATTTTCGCATGGACCTAAAAGCGTTGGTCGACTTCGATTTTAGAAAAAAATAGGTCACAGATTGGCAAGACGGCGCTGTATCGGTTAGTTGGTTGGTTTGACGGACGCTAATATTTTTTTTATTGCGTTTCCAATGAATGATGCGGTCGACGAACCCACCAGATTTATAGTCTGGCTGGGCTTGGTACTTTACATGTCTTTAGGGCTGTCTAGACAACAATTTCATCACCTCTTTGTTGATTTGTTACCAGATTTTTTATTATTTTTGATGCTTTGATAAATTAAAGCCTTTTTTTTTTTTCCCCAGGGGAACTCGTTACAAGTACCGGCGCCTTGAAGAGGCACCGATTATGTGGGACTCGCCCGTCCGCCTTTCCACACTCACTGCCAGGGAGTCCAAGTCAGCTGCCAGGACTAAGTCCCGGCTGAGAGGGCGAGACGGAGGGGAATACCCACTAAACCCCTGGGGGCCCACAATCCGAAGCTGAAAGCTGAGGTGGCTGTCACGGTACAGTCCACTGGGGATTAACCACGCGGCGGCCACCCCGTCGCCCGTGTGCCAACCTATGACCGCAAGCGGTCATGCGCCGACACACGGGCAACTACGCGCACGGCACAACACACAACAGCATGCCCACCCTCTACTGGGCACGCAATCCCACAAAGTACATATACAAACAATACATGACAACACACGACAAAGACACAATGGTCCTCCGACCCTTGGGCTTTTGGGGAGGTATGGCCAGATACCCACACCAAAGCCCATCTGCACACGCACTTGCACCAGCAAGCGCCCCACTTTGCGGTCCGGCAGGAGACAAGTCTCCGCACTCCCTACAAAATACACAAAACAAACACGCGCGGCCTTCCACCAGCCCGCCTTACCTTCTTTGGCGACCCGGACCCCGACCCAGACTCCGATTCCGACCACGAATCTGAGTCCGACTCGGACTCCGACCCCCACAAACACCTACCCGACCCTTGACACTCGGTGATCGATTGCCAACACTCGCAACTCGGAGGCGGAATTCCCCGACAATCCGCGGTAGGTGCCGGCAGCTTTCGCAGCGGGGTCCTCGTGGCTGCTTCCGACAACAACCCGCCGTTACTCGTCCACACGGTCACCACACCGGGACTCGGAGTCGGCCGGCCCTCCTCGAGCCCGACACTTGGCGCTCGACACCCGAGGTCGTACCCACAACTCAACCTTCGGCACTCGGTACTCGACACTCGAAACTCGGAGGCGGAATTCCCCGACAATCCACGGTAGGTGCCGGCAGCTTTCGCGGCGGGGCGCACGTAGCTTTCACGAGCCTCCCGGAGTTGTCCAAGCTCCGTTCACCCCGCTACTAACCTACGGCATCAACTCGCCGTTACTCGTCCACACGGTCACCACACCGGGACTCGGGGTCGGCCGGCCCTCCTCGAGCCCGACACTCGACTTCCGACACCCGGGGTCGAAATCCCACAAAGGACGACGCTCAGAAGGAGCGCCGCAAAGACTCCTCTCAAAGCTGCTCAGAAGGAGCAGCGAGTTATGCGGCCCAGAGTAGGCACGCACAGGAGAGGCAGGGCCCCAAAGGGGGCTCCTGCCTTGCCAGGTGTTAGCCGACTGGGTCCAACTTTCTCTAACAGAGACCGTTGGAACCATTCGTTGCCCAGGGTGCACCAACTTGGAGGTCACCTGACTCGCACCCCTATAAATTAAAGCCTACGTTAAATAGTAGGTAAGTGAGTATTAAGACAAGAGTATTAAGTAAATGTATTCAGACATGAGGGTTAACGTGTCATGTAGGTTTACAAACCTTATTTAAAAATAAAGTTAATTTTCTGTGTGTTATTTGACAATAAATATGTAAAAAAAAGTTAAGAAAGCTGTTTATTATAAAAATTATGAACTTATATTGTACTGTGACTTTGTTCTAAATATTTCAAATAAATTACCTAACTAAAAGTATATTGTATTCCAAATACTTTTTATGAGGTTTCTTGTACATCTTTGATGGATTTAGGATAAAATTCTATAATACAACAAAAACACGTAAGTTGGTGTGTTTTTGTTTAAGCACGGACAATATTCTTATAATATTATTTAAATTTTTGCATTCACAGTATAGGTAGGTAATAACACGATAAAAAAATACTAGAGAAAATCAAACAGTCTCAGGAAGCTCGAGTGGGAATCGAACCCACGACCCTTGGATTATGCTCTGACCGCTGAGCTACCGAGACCCCTCGGCGAGCAAGAGCTCAGCGGTCAGCTTCCTGAGACTATGTAGTTGATTTTTGCACTAAAACTTTTATTCTTATTTTATGTATATAAAATAAATTTTACTTTTTATTTTCAAGTGCTAATTGCTGCACTGAAGCTAAATTAAATATTAATAAAATTTATAAAATACAGTGGGTGGTCAGGTGGGTGTTTAATTTGTTCACTGTATTTTATAAATTTTATAAATATATATATAAAATAAAGTGACAAAATTAATAGCCTACCCAACCCCGCCAGGAATCGAATCTGGGTCTTCCGCAATCTGGGCGGCTGCACTGACCATTATGCTACCGGGAACTACCTGATGCTACCTGGCTGGATCGGGTAGGCATTTAATTTTTTGTCAAATGAATATTGATGTTTTGTATGGAACAGCTGAATTTTATTTTCGAGTTAGAGAGTTGGTCCAATAGTAAGAGTTGTTCGCTTGTATCACGGGAGTCATCACAGAAGGTTTGGACTGTGATAAAAAAGTCAACCTGTATATATTTAATTCAGCTTCAGTGCAGCAGTTAGCACTTAAAAATAAAAAGTAAAAATTTCTTATTTTATCAAGTTTCATTTTTCAACTGTAACGGATTTGTATGATTTATTGGTTTCACATCTTCTGCCACCGAAACCTCAGAATGGTGTTACTTACGTTATAAAATGCAAATAGATACGAAGTGCTCTTCCGTATGATTCGTAAATCCATTGGCAAAGTGCCAGTCTGGACTTCAAAGAGTTTAGATCTTAATTTACTCCAAAGAGTGAAGCAAGTAGTAACTGGACTATGCATGAGGTCCTGGTTTTGCGACACACATGAGGCAGTCGCTTTTTGAACGTATTTTTGGTAATTGTGGAGGAACATTACTTTAAAGATTTATATCATGACCATGACCTTCCCATGACGTATAAATGCTTTACAGCGCGATTTAAACAAGTTAGAAGACCTGCTACGTCAACCAGTAACGTAGGTAAGCATCGTCTTTAACCTACGGGCACGTACGGACAATGGGGTCCTTAGGTTACGCTAGATTTTAGCACAGAATAATAATTTTAGTAAAACAGGCAAAAGGAGTAGTTAAGCAAAACTCTAGATTTATTCATCTGGTATTTTTATTTATTTGCAGGTAGATAGAGTTCCCACTGTAAGGCCCCTTGTTTATTTGAATTAAAAAGTCAATAAGTTAGTAATTCTTATTACAAAAACACACATATTTTAAAAATTTAAACAAAACAAAAACATTTTAGTAGTTCTTGTTTCGCAAAACAAATATATTTATCGGTAATATCGGTTATCGGTTATTGATCTGGCAGGAACAAGGGGGCCCACCGCTTGCGGGTCCCTTGGTACTTGCCCAGAGTGCCCAATGGTAAAGAAGGGCCTGTAGGTAAGTAGGGTAGTGGCACATTGCTTGACGAAAACTACTGATCGACACTTTTTACCATCAATCATTAAAAATAGGGGTTTTTACTTTAGCAACAATTCAATTCAGACCACCTTCTTCCTAGGTGTCATTCCTAGCTCTCATTAAGTGTGTAACAAGATAACGAATTTTTTTTAAAATCTGAGAGTGCCTATTGCGAGTTTTATTTATTCGATGATGTTACTTATGATTATAATTCGATGATGTTACTTTTTATTTTATTTTATTTTTATTTTATTTAACAGGAGATTATTTTTAATATTATTTAATTTTGTTTTGATTTTAATCTTAATTTAATTTTTTTTTGTAATATTGTGTTTTTATTTTGATTTTAAATTTTATGATTTTAATTTTATTTTAATTGTTATATGATTTTAATTATTAATTATTTTTTAGTTTATTTTTTTGTTAATTAACTTACCTACTTATATGGACAATGTCTGAACTAAAAGTATTTTATTTTATTTATTTATTTATAAGTTGGTTACAAAAGTGTTTGACTGGGTAGCGCTCGCTGCTACAATTCCGCATAAATTGTAGTTAATTACCCGTTCAATTTGCGCAAAAATACTGTAATTTGCAGGTACACTATGATGGGATGTTAAAAGTTTTGCCGTGTCCGCGTCAGACCTTTGGTTTTGGAATAAGTTTTATTTTTGGATGTTAGAACGTCTCGGTGGCCGATTAGCAAAGCGCTTGACCCGATACCCGGAGGACCCGGGCTTAATTTCCATGTCGGGGAAAGTGTGTTTCGGATTTTTTCGATGCGTAGCCTGGGTTTGTGAACACCAGCCCGCATTTGGCAAGCGTGGTGATTAAGCCATTACCCATCAATTGTAGTGATGACTTTCAATGATGGAGGTCTTTGCTCAGCAGTGGGTCAGTCATAGGCTACTTTACTATTTACTTTGATGTTTTTGTGTTCGTTGTGTATATCCCAATAAAAACTAGTGCTTCACGTGTGTTTTTATTGTAAACCCATGTATAGAAAATGTATATAAAACTCTGACAGACAACCACATCAAAAGTTGCAGCTTATAATAACAAAGAAATAGACATATCATTTACGGTTTGTAAAGACTATGTTTTAGATGATTTGCACTGTGAGAGTAGAATACGGTAGAATGCTCATAAGTACGGTATGAAAACACTCGTGTAATTTTTTTTATACTTAGCACGCCAAATGAGTCCACACCACCTGATGTTAAGTGGAAATGGAGTCCAGACGCGAAGACAACTGGTGCAGCGTGAAAACAACGTAGCATCAGGCAACCTCACTCTGCCGACCCACAAGGTGCTTCTTCACGCCTCGTTTGAAGGACCTCATATCATAGGAAAGAGATATCATAGGAAAGAGGGAAAACGTGTGCTGGTAGACTTCTTGAAAGAATTTGTAAAGTGACGTTGCGCTGTTTTGTTTCATTTGCCAACACTCATGCACAGTCACGAACACTTAACGGTTAATAATCCACCATTATTTCACATTAATATTCGACATAACACAAATTTTAGAAAATAAAACAAAACCGCAGATATGACTCTTCACTTTCCCGCCAAGAAGCCTATTGTTTTTATGTTGCGGTAACTAAGCTTTTCTTTCAACCTTATCCGCGACACAGTTGTCAACTTTAGATGAAAGAATTATAAAAGATCACATTAAAACACCAGTTAAAGCTTCCGTCATACTATTTTCAATTGAACCATCTTATACTGTTAAGGCTTTATTTAATAATTTTACAGTAATAAAAGTAACTCTAAAACTTGACATAACAACTAATGATCATTACAAACTTTTTTAAATTACCATAGTACATATATAAATTTTCAGGATACTTACAGCGATACCACAAGAGATCTTACCACTAGCTCCTTCCGAACAAAAGTGAGTCGAAAATGGCGCGCATCGCCTTTTTACGTACACCCATGCATTGACCATTAACAATTATAGAACACACAATATTGCAAATAGAGTTACTAGCATAGACTATGGGTTATATGTTGCGTTCGGATACGTAAACGAGCGACGCCACGATGCAACTCTGGCGACAACAGGATTAATTTTTTTGTGTTCTTTGCAAAGAACGCTCGAGCGACGCCTTAAATGCCACTGACTTCATAGTGCTAACTTTTGGGGCCCTTTTGGAGTAAGTACCTATAGGTGATAAGAAAACGGCTCTTACGAGTATATGACACAGGGGCGCCTGCTCTCCCATAAAAATCCTTTTTATAAGCCTCTTCATGTTTTATGGGTCGTTGATATTGTAAGAGCTTTCAGGGGAATGATTGATGCTTTTAATACTTTTGGTACCTACTATATAAGTGTATTAAGATTTCGTTCGATAGGTTAATACTTACCCATGATATTGAAAAATAAAAACAGACTGACAGAGTACATTGTTATAACTTTGAACTTTCTATACGTCTATAAGTTCAGCATGTAATTTTAACTATTTGAGCTTATCTACGTATCATTTTCAAGAGATTTTTTAATACACATAAAAACAATCTACCTTTTGGTAGGTTTTTTATAAAAATTCTAGTAAGATAATGGAAAGAATATAACTAATTTCATGATTATGAGCCGACAGCGTCGTATAGCTTAAAGGAATTAAAAATGACCAAGATAAACTTCCTAAACATTCGTATACACATATTAATACTTTCAATTTGACTAATAAATCACACGTGCTATAAAGTGTCGTATGTCTAATTATGGCACTGCAGATAGGGTAGAGAAGGCTGCTCGAAATGTGTCAAGTATCAGATTTCGCTGTTTTTGCCGTTTCAGCTAATTGATGCAAATGCCTTGATTGATGCGAGCGATGCCCTTTGCGCCTGCCTTTATTACCACTCATATGAATCATTGACTACATTTGATCGTTTAAAAAGCTCGTTACGAGATAAAGGAAGAAATGTCACGGTTTATTGCGCCGGCAATAAAAGCAACACGAATTTTACGACGTCGTTTATTCAATAGGATCGAATACAATTAATAGTGTGCAATGATTTCATTAAGCACTTAGGTAGTAAATTATATGTATGTAGTGTGTGACTAGCGCAAGACAATTGCCGGCAATTGGTGCCGGCCGGCGCCACGCGTGATGTCACCCTCTATGTCGCTGCTCTATATTCTAAATTCTAGAGCGACATTAAAATAAATATACAAAACCCAATTATATTTAAGTTTAGAAGTTTTTGTTGTAAAAGGATTTTGTAATTCGGCCGTTGTAACTCGGTTCAAACGTCGGGTATAAAAAAGGTATGATACCTTTTTACAAGCTTTTATTTAGCTTGCCCTGTAACAAGGGTCAAATCTAGTAATTGAAATTTGACTCCCTTCCTGTTGACGGATTGAGCTGAAATTTTTACTAATTCGTTTTGCGTTAATCCCCGTTTAAATTCTTTGTTTAACTATGGAACGCGAATGTTTAAAAGTGTATAAAAGGATTTTGATAAAAAACATTGTTCAACATTGTAGTTAGTAGTAAGTAGTAGTAAGTAGTAATAGTTGTAGGGTAGTAGTTTTGCAGATTTGCGTAGAGCTTTCGCTGTGGTCCCACAGCTTGGGAAAGCCCTTATGACTCAGTATTCTGTTTTAAGGTTTTAATGGGTTTTAAGGTTTAAAAACGTCAAAAGACAATTGTAATTGTTAACATATCATGTAACACAGAAATAAAGTGAAGAAACATACATCATCATCATCATCAGCCCCTCTCGACCCATTGCTGGGCATAGGCCTCATACATACATTAACATACATAGGTACTTAAAAAAAACAACAGTTTCATTTATTTTTTGTTAAAAAAACCGTAAGTTATCTTTTGCTAGTCATCACCTTATTTAAATAATCAATTAAAAATAATTACAACTTACTTCCACTAACAATGTCTTATAAAACCTCATTTGGTTTGTCTACGAGTACCGTACCTGCTTTAGTAATCACACGAGCCCTACATTCTACATATTCATTGATCTTCTTACAAAGCAAGGGCAACTAATCATTCGTATTCAAATCTGGAGTGAAATCGCCCCGAGACTCTATTATGTGCCTGCAATAAAACACAAATGACATCACAACGACAACGGCCCGTATTCCGAGTCCACACAATCGTAAATCTATTCGAGCGTACGATGGATTCGTATCATAAAATCAGACAACAGATATCGTACGAATCGTACCTAGGTTAATGGGTTGTTTTGTGGATGCGATGCTTTTAAGTTTAAGATTCCGTTAAGTTACATACAACAGGGTGCTGGGTGTCTAGCGCGAGCTGTGCGAGTTTATTTTTGTCCCAATCTGGTACCCCTCGGAAAATCTAGTAGGGAACGGGGATACGCACTAGTGCGTGATGCCATTCCCTCAAGAAAACCACTAACGGTGTTTCCTTTCACACGGCTTTAACAACTCTTTAAGATTCTCGCCGCCGCTCCCCAAAAAAGTCTAGTGACGCTGAAAATACCGTTTGACGCAAGCAGCGAACTCTCTCCAAAGAGTTTAATTTGACGTTCGATTAACGTAAACTTGAATTTGTATGGCAAACAGCTTCACATGTGGCAAAAAATGCGTATTGACGGATATCGTACTTAGGTTGTTTTGTGGTTGGGAAGCTTTCAGGTTAAAGTTTCTGATACCTACAGCCGGCGTCGGACATGGTGCTGGCTGAGTGCGAATTTTATTCCCAAAACCTGTTATAATATGCAATAAGCGATTTGAGATGATTTTTTTCAGGCAAAAACTTATAAAACTTCAGTGGATCTTTATCCTTTTAGTAACTTTACACATTTTAATGAATCGCGGTCCCAACAAACTTGATAACAGGAATTGGATGGATTTCAATTAGTCTTAATGGCTGTATTGTGATACACATTTTGTGAATGAATGAGTGTGCGATTATTTGGTTACGTTTTGCGTTCCGGCGATCCGGCGGTCGTACCCACCAATCCACTGGAGCGTGAAGCGTGTTTATATTGGCTAATCAATGAGCCGTGCCAAATATCAACGCCCATCATAATCATTGTCATTACCATGAGTTGCGTAGTTTCGATACCAGGATTCATTCCCAGAAGGTTACCTATAAGAGAAATAGAGAAAGAGAGAAAGATTTTAGTTCTAAAATAGTAAAATAGACTGCTTGTTAGCCTAAAGAGATTGGCTGTTAGCATTAAAGCCAACTATTTTGTACTCCGTCTCTTTGTCTCTTCCTCGTCTAGGTAGTCTTTTAATTACCATCTTACCAATTAGGTACACCTACATTTTGACGAAGCAATTAAATATTGTTCTATTTTTTCGGTTCGTCATGATATAGGTACTATGTTACTAATAATGTTTGATAGGTATATAATGAATAATAAAAAATGATTATTTATTTTCTTGGAATTTAGGTCGTCTTCACGCCTAACCAAGTGTTAAGTTATTTGATTTTGCAATATTTTCCCTTGATATTATCGTAACATCCTTAATACATTCCTATAGAATGGGCTAAGCTAATAATAAAGGTTTCAGGTGCAGATCACTAGAAATCAAGCGATATCGTTAGGTATGCACTTTTAACATGTACCTAAGTAAATCTAAGGAGATTAGAAGGCTAATCCAGGACAAGTAAGTACAAAAAGCAGCAAAAGCAGGCACGTAGAAATAATTAGCGATGCGTATTTCATACTAATGGTAGAGGATGGCGCCATAACTCATCTAGATTCACGTCGTGGAGGCACCAGTCATCGGCCTACTCTATAGTCTGAAACATAACCAGCAAAAGTAAAAATAGAATCGATTGTATACAAATACACTTTCACCTGAAACAAAAAAAACTATGATTTATGTACAATTTATATATTAGGTTATAGAAACAACAATATTATTTTAAGGCGGAACCTTTTATCATCTAGTTAATTCTTGTTATAAAAGATTTTTTTTTATTTTAAGAATACGCGTAAGTGAAATTACTTGCGGTGATTATATTTTAGAAGTGATGTGAAAAGTTCGCATTGATATCTGAGTGGAGTTTTTAAAAACATACCTACTTAAGCTTTAAAATAAGATGAGGACTTCAGTTTGAGCATTAGCAAATAAGCTTCTCGATAGATGCAAGTCTACCCAGAAACTGATTTCAATGGCTTTGATTTGTTCGACAAATACCTAGATTTGGGTGCCCCTGGGTTATGTAGGTAGGGAGGGGGCCCTACCCAGCCTACCATTAAATAAAACTAATAAAAAACTTTGCAAGGTATTTTTGACTCTTAATATCAACTTTATCAAGATTACAATGCTACTACGAGTAAAATTGTTGTTACATCGAAAGAGTAAAAATATATCTAGCCAGATGAAGGAAGGAAGACAACGATGGCGATCCGATCCGATCTGAACCCCTGGGAGTATCTAGTAGGGAACGGGGACACGCTCTAGTGCGTGATGTCAATTCCCTCCAGAAAACCTCTGACGGTGTTTCTCGCCGCCCCCAAATAAGTCCGGTGACGCTGAAAATGCCACATGAGAGACAATCAGCAAAATCTCTAAAAAAAAAACAAAAAAGCGATGGCGATTTTAAGTTCAGGCCTATTGTTATAACTTTGCCCACTAAATCTTGAAATTGGCTAACAACTTTATAGTTTATTTACATAACACTAGTGGCCCGCTCGCGACTTCGTCCGCTTGAAAACAGCCGTACCCCATGATAGACCCCTATTGCAGCGTACTTACCGGGTCCAATTGTAGATCTAAACCATTCTCGAATCTACTTGAACACACATAAAAAAATTCATCCAAATCGTACCAGCCGTTTAGAAGGAGTTCAATTACAAACACACGCACAGAAGATTTAGGTATAAATTTATAATATAAATATTAGAAACTATTGGTCGATTGACTATGCTCGACTAACCTCAACATGGCAATTTAACGCGTAGTGCCCGATTTCATTTTAGCCAGTTTGGTTAAAATTCTTTAGTATAATGCGTCGGTGTTGTAAACCGACGGTAACGAGCCGAATGATATATCTAGAACTAGGACTAGTCTAAGCATAAGTATTTATCTAGACTAAATTAAGAACAATTTACGACATGGTTGTTTTATGTTTGCAGACAATTTAGTTCACGGCTCATGGGCCAGTATGAATTTCTGCAGTTATTCAAGATATAAATGCAACTATATTGTACTTTTAATTACACATAACTACGCAATCGTCTATGTATAAACGTGACATTTTGGTCCACAGTATAAATAATGATCCGTCCAAGTATTAAGATTATTTCTTTAAAACATTTTATTAAAAAACCAATGACATTTTAATTAGGTTTTAAGTTGGAAAGGTCAAAAAGAAAGAAAAAAAATGTTAAGAAAAAAATGTTCAAATATGGGCATTGTAATTTGCCAGTAATGGGTAACATTAAATCTCTGGGTGCCTAGTGAGTGTTTTGTTTACTATCCGTAGGTATTCTTTCGATTGCGTTTACGAAAACGAAAATGGCGACATACGAGAAGAGTTAAAATTTTGCCATACAAATTTGAATGTCAAAAATAACTCAAACTAGGCCCTTGGATGTACGACTTATAAGTGTTTTTTTTTTATTTTTATATATTTTAGCGTTTTATTAACGCTTAAATATACTTAAGTAAAATTTAAACACTGAAAAAAGACGACAACCTCAGGCGGGAATCGAACCACGCACCTTCCGACTTCCTTACGACTTATCTTTGTGGTCTAATGGTTAAAGAAGTCCTGGATTCGATTCCTAGCTGAGGGAGTTATTGTTGCACTCGGTGCCAGAGCCTGGTTAACTAGCTACCATCAGTGAATAAGTACCTTGCCATTACAACATCGTAGTAGCATTTATTTTGTTCAGATGGTTTTCCTTATTACATTAAGAATCGTTCCCAAGCTGTAGCGGTCAACGGTTTCTCATCTGTTTGGAATAACATCCCTTCGGGTGTGCCACAAGGTTTAGTACTGGGACCCTTGCTCTTTAATATTTTCATAAACGTCGTTAACCTCTGTTTCAAGCATTCAAAATTTCTTCTTTATGCAGATGATATGAAAATATTTAAAACAAAAAAATATTCTTTTACAGGTAGATTTAGATAGGTTAGATCAATATTGTCGTTCAAAATAAATTAGATTTAAATATGAGAAAGTGTAATTTTATTAGTTTCACTCGGAACAACAAGTAGAAGAGATTCGTGATCTAGGTATCATACATGGCTCTAGAGCGATGGGTTTCATCATGAAATCATGCTCTCAGTTTGACTATATTAAAGTGGTCAAAATCTTATATTGCTCCTCGGTGTAGCATTCTCGAGTACTGTTCTCTAGTGCCGCGGCGTTACAATGTTTTAATTGAGAGAGAGTCTATTCAGCGAACATTTCTGAAACATTTGCATTACAAGTGTAGAAACTTTGATTCTGACTATGATACAAGATGTCGCCGATTTGACTCTTGCAAGGAAGAAGAAAAATCGCGGATATCGTTCTTCTGGTAAAGATCGCACAAAATGTTATAGATTCCCCCTATTTACTAGCTAAGCTTCATTTAAAAATTCCTAACAGAACTGCAAGGTGGCATGTGTACTTAAATATCCCTCAATGCACTACCGACTTCAGGCAGAAACTCCTTTTTTATAAGATCAACTAGGGAAATAAATAAATTGGTTGTCTTCCCTGAACTTGATTTGTTTAATTCGAAGGCAGATAAATTTAAAGATACGCTGGCGAAATCCTGGTTTAATGGTTCTCTAACTGTTTAGCTTAATCCTAATTTGTTCACTGCTGTCTATTTGTTCGTGCCAAATTGTTTTTTTTCCTATGTTTGCGGAAATATGTAAATAGTGCATATATGTGTAGTGTTAATTTAGTATATCTTAACAGTTAATCATCACAGTATGTTAGTTGAAGATTCCATTTAGAATGCGTTTCCACAATTTCAATAGTGGACCATTAAGGGTGATGAGAAGCAACCACTTCTCATTGTAGAATACAAATATACGAGCGTGCTAGGGCAAATCAGCGAAAGTAGCGATAACCTATCAATAAACGTTCGCTACATCCGAAATCGAATAAAACGAGATAACAATTCGTTACCTTTAACGTTATCCGTTATCTTATTTTATCCGCCCGCTTCTGTGGTCTAGTGGTTAAGACTTAAGACCACCAGTCTCAGACTACATAACATACATGTTTGTGTATTCGGTTTGGTTGGTGGTAGGACTTGTTTGTAGGCTAGCTACCACCATTATATCTGAATATATCGCCATAACATCAATGTTGATAGCACTATTGTGTTCCGGGCCTGGCAGCTAGAGATAGATAAAATAGCCAGTGTGTCAATAGTTGAGGATTTGGAGAAGGCCAAGTGCTTACCCGTAGGTAATTAAAAAATAATCTAGATACTTATAAAACTATACTAGTTTAAATAGATTTTCTAATAAATTATCTAAATAAATTATCTAATTTATTGTTGTGTGAAACGTCTCTGTTCAGATAAAAAAAACATGCAATAACGTATGATATGTCACGACTCTACACGCACGTTGTAAATAGGCTCAAGCTTTTTATGTGAATAATTTGTTTGAATAGGAAATTAATGAAGTAAATACCCATGCCTTGTTGTTGTTATCGATAACTAGCTTACGCTCGCGGCTTTGCGCTCGTTTTATTCGGTCTATCACAAAAGTTTTACTTGCACATATTTTTATTGGCTTTCATCACACCTGATGTTAAGTGATGAATGATAACGCCGAAGGTGGAAACGCATTTCACCCGGAATCTTCTACTTTTTTTTGTTCTTATGTAGGTATCCTATATTGTGTCCCACTGCTGGGCACAGGCCCCTGAGTCTCCACTCGGCTCTATCCCGGACTAACTCATGCTACTCCGGCAAAAAATTGGTTAAATCGTCTTATCATCTACTGAGGTAAAAAGATATTCAGTAAGATATTAATCGGGGACCGAGATAAATCGTTCGTTAGTAATTGCATACAGATAGTGAGCTAGCTAAGCTGAGCTTAGACAAAGAGCTTTTAGAAACGGCTCTACTGATCACCCCATACATACAAATAAAAAATTACTTCTTTGTAATACCTAATAGTAAAGAAAATGTATAGAGTGAGTTTGTTTCCATTGCTACAGCGCAAAAGATTAAGTGAATCTAAAATGAAAATGAAAATGAGAATCACCGTGACTAGTTATAGAGATCTTGGAATTAAAATAAAGATTTCAAAAAGCATTTTAGCATATTAGCAGTAGAGGGAATTTGCTGTTCTGATTTTGTAATAAGCATTTCATTTAAAAGAGATAATATTTTAACATCAATATATTATGTGAACAATACAGTTTTATGGTTTTCATATTGTGAAAATAAAAATACCGTAAAAAATATAAGATGCAACATACAGCACATATTATTATTTTTACTTTGCTTTTAATACTATCCAAGACAATCATGTGATATTAATCATTGTCTCCATCCTGTATAAGTATATTCGTACTCGTGGATAGTTGTTTACGGCGCCACACAGTAGAGTTATTATTTATGTTAATGCAACATAATTACTGGTGGAGGTACCTTACTATCAAGGATGTTGTGTAGGTAAAGAAAAAGACAAAACATCTTGAACCGACATTGTCCTGTCTAAGTTTTAATATATATGTGCCACGAATGCCATCTATTAAGAAAGAGAGAAAGAAAAAAGAAAAAGTAATCCAAAGTGGCGATTCCCTTACAAAATTACCAATTTTAAATAATTTCAATCCATTTCCATCCATTATTATCAATACAATGTTGTGTTAGTAGTTACTTAAGACTTACTTTTTACTTTAGTATTAAAATAAAATACATATAAATAAGCTCCAGTCTTACTATGAAGATTTTATAAAGGTACTGGGGCACTGGCCCGTGTACGTAGTGACTGCCAGTGCTCTAAGAAAGGGATTTATGTGCACTCTGCGACCACGGCCAAAATAATAACTTTTTCGATGTCTGAGCTGTTTTATCTCTTCTTTTTTTTCTTAACCATCATTGTATTAGAGCGAACAAAACAAAATAAAAATAATTCAAATCGGTCAAGCCGTTTTTGGGTTTTAGGGAGACTAACGAACAGCAATTGATTTTTATATATATATAGATTAGATTAGATAGATTAAATAAGATTCCATAACCAGCATGTGAGTTACGATCTTGCAAGTAAAGCCACTTTCGTAATGCTGGGTTACGGGAAGGGTGACCGAATTAAAAGCTCTAGAAATAATGGGTTACAGTCAGAGTTTTAGTTTTACTAAATGTTTTTGAATAGGTAGGTATCTGTGGGTAAAGAACGACATTTTAATTAATAAATTTAATTCTCTCGTCGAATGAATTTGTTGGCAAATAGCCATGAAGATATGCAAACAGCCATAACACTAAATACAAAAAGCTCGAATGCATTTCGCCCATCAAAAAACAAAGGCGCCATATGCTTTAAAGCCATGTCCACATCGGACCCCGAATAACGCATGCAAAGTTTTATTAGCTACTAGCTGACCCGGCGGACTTCGTACAGTCTATGAGTTTCTATGACAATAAAACAAACAAATCGTTAAATATTTACGCGTGAAAGCGTAACAAACAACAAACTCACTTTCGCATTTATAATATTAGTTAGGATTTGAGAAAACGTAAATAAAAAAATTGTATTTACAAGTTGGTAACATAATTTGTCCCTAGGTAGCGCTGTTTGGATCCCATATTAGTTTTAGTTAATTTTACTTAAGCAACTCTTCTTATTAGAAAACGTTGCCATTTGTTTTTATTTTAATAGGAATTTTATTACAACTTTTTATTATATCATACGGGTAAGCACAGTGCCTTCATCTCACCTGATGTTAAGTGATGGTAAGGCCAATGATGGAAGAACACTTCACCCGGAATCCTCAACTACTGAGGCACTGGCTATCTTATCTCTAGCTTCGGGACACAACAATGCTACTAACATATTGATGTTATGGCGACAAATTTAGATAAGATGGTAGTAGCTAGCCAGGCGGACAAACAAGCTCTACCACCTACCAAACCGAGTACACAAACATGTACTATACGCTGAGGAATCGAACCTGGGACCCCTGGGTCTAAGCCGCTGGTCTTAACTACTAGATGACTAACCACAGAGGCGGTTAAATGTATTTGCAGTTAAATAAGTGAGATGTGATACTGCTCTTTTCAAACTTTACATTTGGTCTATGAAAAACTGACAAAATAAATGTTTCGTATGCAAATCCATCAATGTTTTTCGTTAGCAACTCACTTGCATTTTTGAGATTTATTTAAGGATTTATATTGAACTGTAACATTTTCAGCGTACGCGTTAAGATACAAAAACTTTAGCTTTAACTTAAAGCACTGAACACAAACAACCACTTTCCTTCATGATGCACAGAAACTGCGTTGTGAGCAAAAGCTGCAAGTTTGATTGTGTGGACACGCCTTATTACCCCGAGAGCATTAATTGTCGGCTCTCATCAGATAAATTATTTTTTTTAACCCACGGCTCCGAGAACTATGGGCATTGTTTCAATCTGAAGCACGATTCCATTACTTTATTAAACTAGCGAGAATGAAAAAAAAATACTGCATCTTCTCCCTCTCAATGTGTAAGAAGAAGAAGACGCAGATTTTTTTCCCGTTTTGAATTTTATTTCTGATAGTAACTTATAATAATATTATCTGTTTACTATCAAAGTTTTGAAAATATTATGCATTTCATGCACTCCACTGTCAATAACGTATAACAATGGTTAAATCAATTGTTAGCGACCGGTGGCCGGTCGTTCGACATAATATCGAATCGGGGTATCGAAACCATAATATGTTACAAATATGTAACGCATGCAAGTATTTTTCATATATGACAGTTTGTTCTTGTTTGTTCCTGAATGTATTATTCAATCACTAAACTGACTGGCTGTCATATTTATAAGGTGTATCCACTCAACAAAGTAGTTTTTATTTGCCAATTTTGAAGATTTTAACAATCTTTTTAAATATCATGAAGCTCTAGTTCTTTTTTTTACTATAATTGAAGAAAACAATCATACTACCTCTTTCCGGACCAGCCTTGGAGATCGAAAGCTTCTTGGCATTCAACAACCCAAACAAATCCTCTGTAGTAGTAAACTATAACCATACAACTATCATAACAAAAAACAGGTCATTTAATTTCATAAACTCAACCCAGTTGTTACTGAAACTAATTTTGATCTCGGATTGTTACGTTTTTTTCAAATATTAATATTTACATAATAAGTAGTACATGGGACACAAGTTTAAGACATAAATAAAACTAGGTCTAATGAAAAAAGGCTACTATACAATAGATAATTATTTTAATGATAAGAATGTGTGGTCATCTTAGTCTGCTCGCCTGCACATGTTATTTCACATTGTAAGTAGTTACACTTTTGTATTATAAAAGGTCAAAGTCAAAGAATATTTAGATGATAAAACAGCCTGGTTATAATAAAAACACATTATACTATTACTACTACTGCTATTATTTGAATCAATATAAAAAAAATAATTTATACTGATATGATGCCTTTATCAGCAGTGTTCTACAGTTAACAAACAGCATTGCGTTAAATAGATCATTAGGTTTTTATTTAGAGTATTTTTAGTGTTTCATGCTCTCTTTTATGTCTCTGCGGTGGTGGCGTGTCTGTCGGGTCGTTACCTTCCCTAAAATATGGTTGAGCGAAGCGATGGCTGATTTATATGTCATACTCGTGAACAGGTGCCGCCTATGGAGGCTGGTCTGCTCTTGCATACTTATCTTATTTTTAGTATTATTCACTATAGTTTGACTTTGTTTTTCTTAAACTATTTTTGACTTTTACTAGAGTACTGTAGTGGTACTGTATGACATTGTGGAAATTGAAACTTTTACCTGAGGCAAATTTGTTAATTTAGATTTTTAATTTTTACTGTTTGACAATACTTATGACCTGACTCTGTATATATCAGTCCTTATAAATTTATGTAGTATATATTTCATCTACGTTCTTTGTCGCACAGCTTGCCAATTTTTCTGCCTAGCCATTGACTAGATCGACTGGTAGAGAATGCCATTTGGCATTAAGTCCGCCTTTTGTACTTTATTTTATTTTATTGTGCAATAAAGATTAAATAAATAAATAAGTACCTACTTGAAATGGTTCTAGCTTTTTTGCACCTATTATTTCTTGTCGATTAACCGTATGCGTACGAGATGTATTCCTTTTTGGGATAGTCGTGACCTCGGCTGTCCTTAGTAGATAGCAAATTGTATTTAGTAAATCCATAACTAACTTATGACGTGGGAATCATCCGTATTTATCCCCATGACGTCAGTGCAGTTAGTTTTGGATGTCACGACGTTTAATTTGGGATCCTAATATAGGATTGTATGGTTCTTTATGGTACTTCAGTTAGAGTTGTGAAGCGGTGATTTGTCAGAATATACTCGTAAAATACTTTCAGTTTTTGGTCTTGGTAGGTTGTCTCGTTCTAATATGGCATTGGTAATCATCCTAGTTTTGTGATAATAATTATATTGGCAAAGATAGTGCTACTTAGATACAAGTTACTTCAGTGCTGTCATGTCATGAGTTCATATGAACTGTATCGAGGAATGTGACTGATAACGTTATTGTTTATTAATTAATATACAGTTATTATTTCGCGAATAATAACTATACTGTATTTACTGTTTATGAAAAAGTATATTTTTCATTTTTATACTGCAAAAAAGCTTTTCTCTAGTATATTTTGTGTAGTTTACTTTAACAAAATATGGGGTGGTTATTGTCACAGAACAGTATTCCGTGGTTATTGTATTATCCTGTGGGTGTTGCAGGCTTGCCAGAACGCGTCTGGCTGTCGGCCTTCACCAGCGCATGCGCCGCGCGTTCAGACACCTCTCTGCTAATTATAGAAACTCTGAATGGGTTGCGATTTTGCCACGCGTTTATTTTACCTGTGTTCATTTTTATTTTTATGTGCTAGTAGTGTATCGTACAGTCATGAGCACCGACATGTTTACACTTTGACTCTTATTGTATTGCTTTAAGAGTTTAAATATTTTCGGTCGTGACTGTACGTAGCGAAATAAGTTGACCGATCCGATCCAAACCCTTCGGAGAATCTAGTAGGGCACGGGGACGCGCACTAGTGCGCGATGCCGTTTCCTCTAGAGGTGATTCGTTTCACACGGCTTTACGCTCCTCGTCGCCCCCAAAAAAGCCCGGTGAAGCTGAAAATGCCGTCTGAGGTAACCAGCAATCTCTCTCCAAAAGAGTCCTACTCTGTGCCGCCTAAAATAAGCATACTCAGAAGGAGCATTAAAATATTTATATTAAATTATATTTTTTATTCAATTTTTATTTCTTAGTTATAATATCTCTATAAACAAGCAACTTCAAATCAACTTTATTATTTCCCATTTTAAATATGATGCCAGATCCAACGGCTTATTCAGCCTTTACTGCGTTACAAGGAAATACGTCTACTATATAACTCCTAAACTTGTTATTTACGTTTAAGAGCCGTGTACTTATCGTGATTCGTAACGCTAACACTTTATCTCATTCGGACGAGGAAAGGACATCCAGATGAACTATCAAGTAGGTAGATTCATTCATAGGTACTCTTATCTTATATTGTAAGTAAACAGTCATCCGTGGCGTCTTTATCAACGAAGGTCAGACTTCCGTTTGAACCGGGTTATTAGGTGCCAACCAATAGCAAGTACTCCTATTGCCGTCGTGTAGCGATCAGTATCGATGCAACGCACGTGATTATGATGGATTACGCTTATTATTCCGTTCGATTGCTTGTCAAGAAAATCGTCAGATGAAACAACAAATCAAACAAAAAACAAAAAGATATGGAAATTCAACTACTTTTACGGATCTACTCGCGTTTATTTTATATATTAGGTTTAACTAATGTTTAATGTCCTGTGACCACGGACCCTGCAAAAGGTTCGAAACGTCAGGATAAACATTAATTAAACCTAATGTATAAAATAAACGCGAGTTGATCCGTAAAATTAGTTTCATTTCAATGTGTAGTGTTCGCGTAAACTTTAGAAAACAATATCAAAAACATATGTTAAAATGGTGCTTTCCATAAGTAGGCCGATATTAATTTTCGAGACTATTATACGACTACCAATACCAATACCAATAGAGTCTTCATATGGCCACAAAACGAAGAGTCAAAAAGTAAGGAGTCAAAACTAATATGTTAAACAAACGCAAGTAGATACGCAATGTAATGTTTGCATTAGCGTTTGAATGCAATAAATGATAAAAAAATTAAAATAGTTGTTTTTTATTATTAAAAACTTGTCAATATACGTTAATCTAACTTGTTATTAACATTGCCATATTAAAATGACACGTTCACCTTTTCTTTTGTTGGAGACAAAGCGTTTCCCCGGCTTTGCTCAATGGCGCGTGTCGCGATGGGCGCAGCCGATGCGCCCGCGCAGCCCACGCCCGACCATACATACGACTATTATACGCTCGATTACTTTCAAATTACCTCTTCACTCTGAGGTCCCATGTTACATGCCAGACGTATCATAAATCTATAAAAATAGTAAAGTAAGTAAAGTAAGTAAATAGTTAACAGCTTAATATTAAGGGTATGCGTGTAGATATCCAAGAATTCACGCAAAAGAGAACTGAATACAAAGTGTTCATGCAAATATTTTTTCTTTAAATATTAAGTTGAATTACATATTGTTAAACTTTTGACTACAACATGAACTTATGTGGCTATGTCAATGTTGAAAAAATTAATGCATTAAATGACTAAGAAGAAAAAACAACAAATAGGTACTAAGCTTTGTATGTGTATATGTACGTATGACCATGATCTTTACCACCTCAGCTTACTCGACCACCATTTGTTTATTTTAATTCCATTCAGAATAGGAGATACTTTACTTTCTGGTAGTTCTATTTTTCTTCTTGACCATTTAACGGGCTTCAATCAATGTGATGCTGATTTTACATTAATATTGTCGTGTCATAAGAACAAATGCTAATAATGTTAACCCAACAGTGATACCTGTATGCGTCGTCATCCTCAATGAATGCGTAGCTACACCAGAACATTTGTGTCAGTACTGTTGCTACCATTACGTTCATACACCGTCACTTTTTGAACGTTTTAATCGACCCACCGATCCTGAAATTGAACAACTTTTCCTAAGAAACATAAGTCAAAAAACGAGTTTTTTTTAACTTTGTCATACAAATCCTAAGTTAAAAAAAAACTCGTTTTTTGACTTATGTTTCTTAGGAAAAGTTGTTCAATTTCATGGTATGATCAAACCACCTGCAGGATTAAAACGTTCAAAAAGTGACGGTGTATAGAATACGAGTCTACTAGCCATTGTGGGGAGCCCTCGCCTAAGTTCATATAAGTAGCCCCATTGATTACACTGAAGTAACTACGCGTTTTAAATATAAACGTCGTCGGTCTTCACGCCGCTTGTTCCGTGAGACCACACATGCTATATACTTATTTATCATATACGAGTACTCTGACGATGAATAAGTCTAGGATGGATTAGCCAATTGATAAGCATCATAATCCTAAATAAAACCTTTTTAACTTGCTAATGAACAATGGTACAATCAAACGAATAATCTGTGATACAGTAACAAACAGGTATTTATGATGTCTTATGCCAATAATTGTAACACATATGCACACCTACACATCCAAATTTGGGTGGTATAATACTTTAATGGACGGAGACGTTGCATCAACATGCAGCGAATCGTATTGCATTAGCATGGACACAATGCGGCTCGACGATCCTCGCTTCATTGAAGACATGCTGAAATCAATGGATATGCATTATATGAAAACGAGCTTGCACAACTTGCGTTGGCGTCCGGAGACAAATGCGCTCATGTTATAGACAGACACTAATCGGCTGGAACATAATTTGTATCGGTGCTTGTAGGATACAAGATGTACAGAAACAATCTAGACATTGTACACTAAAAAAGTGAAAGGAATCAATTATTAGAAGGCTGGAAACATCAATTGTTTAAATGTCGATCTAACAAATTGATTTGGAGTACAATGGGCGATTGATGTATCTATATCTTGTATCAAGTACACGGCATGGTTTCCAAAGTGGGTGCCAGGCTCTCCTACGCTCGATGTGCTAGCAACGGGCGGCCGGAGGAAGCACCGTGAGTCACAAGTGGAAGTTCCTAGGCGATAAATTGAAATTTATCTGTTTGATATTCTGGAGAGGATGCAACACAAATCATTCAGCGGAAAGGAGGCCGCCGCGCCGGCCGGTCCGAAATTCATCCGTTGCCCATTTACGGAGCATATTAAACATTATTGTGTTTTGAAGTCATCGAAAAACAATGAATATTAAATTATCCAGTTTCCGTGAACTACACCGGTGATGAATAGATGTCTGGCAGTCGTCAACCTCCACATGAGTCTTTCTTAAAAATGTCAAAGGTCAAACATACGGTAAACGAAATGCTTTCGACTAATTCATACATTATTTATTAATTCTAGTGACTACGTGACTCTATGACTATTTCTTCCATAACCGATCAGGTAGGCCATTTTGTGACGAAGAGAACAAGAAAACATTAGGTACATATGCTAAGCATTTGACAAATTGAGTAAAACATTTAGCTTGAAATGTTTACTTCGCAGCATGTCTAGTCAACGTAATAATCAGTAATTTGTTGATGGTTTATCCGTATTGCAACGCTCTGTGAGCATAGGAACGCATTACGCAAGTAACACCTTGCTAAATAGCTTATTATAAAATGTCTAAACGTTAACTGAGAAATTGAAGTGATTTCAGCCATTGCTTGTGTCGTAACGTACAAATTACTGTCGAAACTTGTTTTGATTAAACGTTTCACGTATGAGACACTTTATAAGCGGTTATCATAAATATTGGGTACAGATTATAATCGCAGCGCTAACACCAGCAAATACTGTTTAAGTTACACTGTGCATTGATTAATTTGTATTGCATTTCAATATTACAAAATCAATTCGCATTTTTTTTTGCAATCTTTGTCTATGTCATATAAATTGAGCATTTATGTTCCATAGTTATTAACCCTTTTGTAGTGCCTATATAATGCATTTTAGCAATCCAGGGTGCCTTGTGCGAGTTTTATTTGCCATTATATCACATTAACGAAATCGAGAATTTGTATGGTAAATATTAACTCTCCTTGTTTGTCATCAGAGGGCGTTGCTTCAATACCATGCAAAATTAATATAAGATTATCCAGTCAGTAGAGAACATAATTATATAATTTTAATTTGTTGTAAATATAAACTGTTCATGCAGCGTTTTACATGACCGATTTATTATATTAATTTTCTACGCTTTTTCCAGTGCCAAAAATCTTTGTTGCTGTATTAGCTTATATTGACTTAATTGGATTAAATATTTATAAAATTTATAAAATACAGTGAAAAAATTAAAAAATTAAACGCCCACCCGACCCAGCCAGGAATCGAACGGGTCTTCCGCAATTCGGGCGGCTGCACTGACCGCTATGCTACCGGGAAGGCTGACGTAAGCGCTGAATTTTATCACTGCTTTTTATTATTTTTTTGAGTGCTAATAGCGGCACAGTGCGCCATCTATCCAACGGTTATTGCAACCAATGGCTATGCAGATTCATCTTTGCAGATGAAATACCACAAATTTGATAACACAACGCCCTATAATAAATTTTAACTTTTTATTTTTTAAGTGCTTGCTGCACTGGAGCTAAATTAAATATTTATAAAATACAGTGAAAAAATTAAACGCCCACCCGACCCTGCCAGGAATCGAACCTGGGTCTTCTACCGGGAAGGCTGACGTAAGCGCTGAATTTTGTCACTGCTTTTTATTATTTTTTTGAGTCCTAATTGCGGTACAGTGCGCCATCTATCCAACGGTTATTGCATCTATCTATCAACAAATATCTATCCAATTGGATTTTCAAGAAGCTCTATCTACATGATAAAGAGGTCCTTTTTAAATGTAAAAAAATGGAAAGCAGCCAGATGAGCCGCCTGCTCAGAAAGTTCATCGCCGCCCATGGACATCTGCAGCATCCGGGAAACTGAGTATGCATTACCGACTTTGAGAGGAGATCCTACTTTTTTCTTGGTATGTAAACAAAAAGGCTATTCTCCCTTGGAAAATGGTTCGATTGTAAGTTTTCCATGTGAAACTCAAACGTATATGTTAACATATATAATTATTTCCAATCAACATCAACGTTTTCGGATAGTGATCGCGATTAAGTATCGATGCGCACACGGCTATGGATTTAACTCGACTATTCCTGGAAGCGTAACAGAGTTTCTTGTTTTAGTTTCAACGCTACGTATTTTCCTGTTGCTTCCACGAGCTTGACCTTCGAATGTCCGACCTCCATGCGATAGGTTTGGATTTCTTGAAAAATGGAAAAGCGTAAAGTGCAGGTTTATTATTATGATTTATTTTCTATCTTTTATTAAGAATAATTAAATCATGAATAAACGTTTGTCTTTCATTAAAGTATCCTTACTGTTTTGTCTTCTACTCGCACCGTGTATTTAGTGATATAGTGTACTACTGTGTGTAACTTATGAAATAGTAGAAATAAAATGATACATGAGAAACAATGACATTATTTGCTTCTTTGAAACAAAGTTTGGGTAGATTTTCCGAGCAAAAAAAAAACACTTGTTTTTTATCGCAAAATCTGGCAACCAACATTCGTGGTGAAAAAGTTATTTTTCAGCAAGGAGGATATACTGTCCAACAACGGGTCCAGTCCGTCTTTCTATACAGACAATCACTTTAAACTGGAGTCTAGTGATCGAATCTGACTTACACTTAAATTTTTTCAGTTTCTTTTGTTTTGTACGTTCCCACACAATTTAACTTCGTATTTTGTAAAACAAAGTTGGAGATTAGGAACATCAGTGCGTGCGGTGCGTGCTTTCAGTGTAAACACGAGAACTTTTAACGAAATTCTAAACACCATTAGCACGAGTTTGACCTGTGACGCGTGCGCCGGCATGGTCAGTTACTCATTATTTACTTCTCCAAGGCAAATGCTCCTAATAGTTTACGTGTAGACGAACTGAATTATACGACAAAATTAAAATATGATTGGAGCTTTTGCAGTGGTTTGCTCGTTTGGGTTGCGAATTTGTAAGTTAAGCAACTTTAGCAATGCCGGGCTATCGGATGAGCGGCCAATTTTTAGATATCTCGAACTCCTCCGCACATCGCAAGTCACGTTAAGCCGATGGTCCTGCTTGATGGCGTGAGGTGTAGCGTATTTCTCCTAGACACGGGGTTGATACATAGTATGTTTTTATGGCAGATATTATTATAATTGTTTGATAAACTTTTTGAAAACAATGTCTAAACATGAATGTACACAAGCTTAATATGTAAGTTGTTTTTGTTTTGTTTACATAATTTTAACGCAAATTTTGTTGCGAAACAAATTACAAAAACACAAATGTTGAGAAAATTTCCACGAGCAGGATTTGAACCTGCACCCTTCTGAAATACCGGGTCAGGTGCTCTTCCAATTGAGCTATCGTGGTTCTAACCAGCACGCCGAAATTATTCAACACTACTTTTTACTTTGAAAGCCTAAGGCACCCATTCAATGTCAACAACTACCGTCACCAACACCCGATCATAATATTTTTACAAATACTAAAGATCAGTTAAGAAGTAGGCAAGCTATTTATAAAATGTTTTTGTTTTGTTTATATAATTTTAACGCGAAAATTTTGTTGCGAAACAAATTACAAAAACACAAATGTTGAAAACAATTTCCACGAAATTTTTCCAACATTTGTGTTTTTATAATTAATATGTAAGTACATACCTAGACTTTCAAGAGAACGTATTTCGACATGGATGAAAAGAAAATATTCATGTAGGGCTCGCTGGTGCTTGATAATAAAACTCCACATATAATTTGTAGTAGATTGTATTTAGGTTATTTATTTTATATATTTAATATAACAATAGGCGTTTTAAGTCCAGTGGTGCTTACGTGCAACTAACTTTACCACAATCGGTGCACATTGAATACTTCACTCTATTATGTTTTATACAATTCAGAAAACACTTTTAGAGAATTCTTGCGCCTTCAGTTTGTAAAATAAAATGTATATACTTGGCAATTTACTATAGAGCACTAAATTTAAAAAAGTTCAAAACATTTTAATAATTGACAACGATTATATTCCTAGTATCAGAAAATTAGTATTAATTTGGGCAAACTGACTCATTGGGTAATTTGTACGTGTCAATCTTCATAGTATAATATATTCGTAAACCGATAGCGTGAAGCCCAATTGATATCATTCTAATAATACATCTGTTTATTACCAATACTAAGTATAGCCTACTGCTGGTCAAAAGCCTCTGTCCATCATACTGCACTCGTAATTGAAGACACTGTAACTTCAGTCACAGTGTAAAAAACTTCAATTACAAGGGCAAGCAAGTTAGCGCTACGACTGAAAGGGGGTGTAGCTTAATCACACACATCACATACAAATCGTTAGATGTTAATTAATAGATAGTAGTGTTAATTGTCGACAATGGCAAGGTATTATTTTAAACAAATAATAATAATTATTAAATAGATTTTGTAATAAGGTAAAACATAAATTATTTAGTTACAAAAAGACAAATGCCGTTGTATCTAAAGACCACCTCTTGGTCCATATAAGTTAAACCTCTGATCCCAAACCAGAAGTCTTGGGTCCAACTACCTAAAAAATTATAGCGAAAAATTAAAAAAAAAACGAAAAACCCACCTGCGTAAAAAATAATAACTAAATAGAAAATCAACTAAAAAGGCCGGAATAATATAAAAAACCAATAATTACATAAAGCCAGCGAAATAAATCGAAACAATATCAAACATAAGTACTGTATACAATTAAAAATATCAATACGGTAGTCCTTCGAAATGTTATGCAACATCATACTTAACACACTGCATGTTATGTATGGTGTTGCATAAAATTTCGAAGGACTACCGTATTGATTATTGAATTTTATCTTGTTCCGGCCTTATCAGTTGATTTTCTATTTAGTTATAGTGAAGAAAGCGATCTGGCTTTTGACTAAAACCGGTTTAGTCGGACGGCTCGTTTGGAAAAGGTTAAAAATAATGTACTTTAAGTAAATAAACCGTAACAACAACCTAATAATAATGTCTAATATTTTGTTAGTTAAAAAAACTCATAATAATTATAAACATGAAACTTCACAGTGAAATTAAATTACTTATTTAGTTCAGAAACACTTAGTGGCTGACTGTATCTGGTACAAATGGCTTTTATTACGACAAAATCGGCTGTTATAACTTAATTGAAAATCGGGGGCCTCCACCACGGGGGCGTCACACACCGGGGGCCTAACACACTAACCCTATTATTTTTTACGCAGGCGGGTATTTCGTTTTTTTTTAAATTTTATTTTATTTATGTCTATATAGTTAGACAAATTACGTAATCGGATCAATTCATTTAAAGAGTTTACATCATGTGGTTGACCTAATTATTATAATCGTAGTCTGATGATGTATTATTTTTTTAGTATTACGATAATGATAATCATGATATACCTTTTTGAAATCCTTGTGTTGAGCCCTCTAATTTGATACACATTATGTACGAGTATAACGTCACCTATCTAAGACCACTCGGTCAGCTAAGACGAATCTAACGATACCTCAATTATGTAAATCCGTTGAGCGGTTCTGGAGATATGAGGTAATAAAGAATATTACATACAAGATACGCGCGAAAACCAAGACCCTTCCTTTGCAGTCGGGTAAAAAGGCGGTCCTTGAGCTCCGAAGTCGCCTAAAAGCAAGAATACGAATACTTATTTTGACCAAAACCTAGATTTTAGTTGGAAGATGCAGATTGCAGGTTGGAAGATAGCAATTAGCTGAAATTTTGAAATAAAAAAGTGTTTATGATACCTACTTAAATGATAATTTACGAGTATATTGTATATATATTACTTCAAACTTCGATATTTTGAAGATACAATAACACTGTTATTTAAAGAAACCATCATGTAAAGTAATTAGGTTAAAATATTGTTACCACTTACATAAATGTAAACGATAAAAATAGAAAAACATTGTCGTACATACCTCTTAAGCATGTTTTATTTAATATCATTATCACAAATGTCGTCTTGGGTCATAGATTGCAAAAATATGTGCATGCCAATGTAAATAACAATTATTTTAAACTGTATGTTTTCATTAACATAATCAGTTTAGTTTCTACGAATAATGTTATTGATAAGGGAGCGAAAGTATTGTTTATTATTACTACATACATACATACATACATATAATCACGCCTCTTTCCCGTATTATTACTGTTATAAAAATCTAATGGAACACGAATTACCCATGCTTATAACTAAATCCGTGATTTTAGGCACAGAATATTTATCTATTCCATGATTTTAGGCCACGACAATATATTGTCTATTTAAAAATGGAAGAGACGTTGAGGGCATGGGTTGAGGGAGCGAATTCATCGTCCGCTCCGATCCGAACCCTTCGGAGAATCTAGCAGGGCACGGGGACACGCACTAGTGCGTGATGCCGTTCCCTCTAGAAAACCTCCGAAGGTGATTCGTTTCACACGGCTTGAGGAACCCTTTAAGTTTCTCGCCGCTCCTTAACAAGCCCAGTGAAGCTGAAAATGCCGTCTGAGGCAATCAGCAAACTCTCTTAAAAAAAAAAGAGATCATCGCCGAGAGTGTACAGACGCCTGCACATCAACCTATCCATAACTGTCAAATTTCTTCAATACATTTTAAACCATATATTTAGGGCTTAAAGTTCAAAGTCTATTGAAGAAATTTGACAGTTTGTGGTAGGTTGATGTGCAAGCGTGTGTCAGAAAAGTTGCCTCTCACCCATCCTCTACGCCATTTCGGTATACAGACGACACGCACACTCATAACTTCTAACTTAAAAAGTAGGTGCTCTACGTTGCGCTCGCCGATAACAGTGCTCAATACACCTCTATGCCTAGGCTCAATACCCTCCCGCAAGGATATAAAAGCAACTTATATTTACCACCGGAATAGATTAACAAATGGCGGATAGCAGTCAATGTGGTAAAGGCTGCCGCCATCCTGACTGGCTACTCCAAGATGCGCACGATGGAGTAGTTAAGTATGCTGTTAATCTGTGGGATGTTGGAATGGAAATGGCTGGAATGGAATGGAATGGTTGGAATGGATGAAATGGTAAAGGGACGAAGAGGATAGAGGAGGAGGGGGGAGAGGAGGAGCCCGTGAACACCGGATTGGATGAAAAATAAGGAGGACATTCTGAATTTACAATTCTTTGAGAGTTGAGGTCACCATACAAAGCTGGATAGATGAATGACTGCCATGAAGATGATGACGATGATGACGTAATTTACTTAAGACGGTTCGCTACTATACGCGTATTTTATGATGTGTGAAGCCTCATGATATCACTGCCAGTGAACTAATTTTACAATTAGTAAGATTTACGTAATTAGCAATGTGGAGTACATTGTTTGGGAAATGGACACAGAGTAAGAAGTTACGGTGTTAATTCTTTGTAACATTGGCATTTTGCTATGAAGTTTGTATAGGATTATTGTTTTCTGTAAACTTGATCATCGAATTTTAAAAGCTGCGATATGTTAGTCATACAAAATGCTATATCGAGACCAATTGCCAAATGTAAAGATTACACCTAGACTGCTAGACGCTCACGTTCAAACAATATCAATTTGGTAATGTTATTTCAAGAGGAACTGACTCATTCTTATTTTGATCATATAAAGCTTTACTTACTATTTGGACGTTATTTTAAAAACTTATATTTTTATAATGAATGAAATAGACTTTTTTCTTTGTAATCCCTAAATCCAAAAATTGTTAAATGAAAATTTTGCGG
This sequence comes from Eudonia truncicolella, assembly GCA_949315975.1. Classification (NCBI taxonomy): domain Eukaryota; kingdom Metazoa; phylum Arthropoda; class Insecta; order Lepidoptera; family Crambidae; genus Eudonia; species Eudonia truncicolella. The sequence goes on from OX438839.1 coordinate 10,072,602, forward strand.
ACAAATACTGTATAATACTGAGTATAACTGAAACAGATGACTCTCTCAGTAGTAGTAATAAAAAATACAGAAATTGAATGTCTACATAAAAGGGTACCAACGACAGCAAGTATTTTAAATTGGACGTGATTGGACCCAGTCTTATAAGTTCGTCTCTCCTTTCTTCCTCTCACCCGACCAGGGGAGCGATTTTTGAACCGACGACTAACTCTCACGCTATGATATCAATTACGTGAGCTCTTTTTCTCTTTTCTAAGTTCACTGGTAACCTATTTTAGTCACAGAAAATCCCGAACGATGTTTATTTTATTTTTGATGTTATCTTAATAATCAAAATATTATATTTCACAGTGCATTTCATGTCACTTAATTTCGAGATTACCGGTGAGATTCAAGAATCGCCCCCGCATGATCCATCATTTGATCTTTTATTTTGCTACCTTTCTATATATATTACACGCTATGGTTTTGTAATATTGTATTGTATGTATTTAGTATTGACCTGCAGTGATCAGTATGTGTGACACATTCATAATATTTTAGGGATATGAGTCCAAATGCGATATTGAATTGGCTATTTACGCAACGATGGAATTAACAAATTAATCATAAAATAAGGAAATATAATATTTTATCTTGTTTTAAATGTCATTTTCGTTACTGATTAAGGAAACGGGATAATCATATTATGAATAACTTTGTAACTTTGTGTGTACGTTACGTTAATTGTACTACACACAACTACATATTGCATATTTTTACCTAATGTTTCTGAAAACCTTATCCTTTTACCTAAACCTAAATTTCTTTATTATGGTATTTGACGCATGTTGATGACTTCAAAACGTATGCGTAACAATTATTAAAAAATGACGTACATTTACTTTTAAGATAAAATGAGAACATAACATGTGCATAGTAAAGTGGAAAACATTTGGAAAACTTGACCGCGCGATGTCGATTCACAATTCAAACATATAAGCCACAATGACGTTTGTGGCGATGACAGTAAATATTAAGTACACACGCCTGCACATCATTTTTTTTTTAAGTGTAGTTCGTACCTTGCGGAACCGGCTAAGGTCATAAGACCATGCTGCCATGTCATTAGTTTCTTAATTTCATTGTAATATATAAATAAACATTATTGATGATGATGAATGATAATAGAAATGGGAAGTGAGAAATGATATTACCCCCCAACCCCTCGAGTATCTCAGTAAAGATGTGGGGCTTTACTAAGTCCTCACGCAGACTTCTTGTGAGAATTTGAAAAGTAACATTGCACTGTTTTGTTTCATTTGCCAACATTCATGCACACTCACGAACACTTAACGGTTAATAATCCACCATTATTTCACATTAATATTCGACATAACACAAATTTTAGAAAATAAAACAAAACCACAGACATGACTCTTCACTTTCCCGCCAAGAAGACGCCTGCACATCATCCTACCACAAACTGTCAAATTTCCTCAATAGACTTTGAATTTTCTCACTAAGGAATACGGTTGAAAATGTATTGAAGAAATTTGACAGTTTTGGATAGGTTGATATGAAGGGATCTGTACTAATATTCTGCAACCTTAATTAATCTTTATGGTTGCAGTAAGCTGCAGTTGTTGATGATGTCCAATGATTTTTTCAGATTTTGTTATTCGATATTTAAATGTATAGGTGCAAATGCAAACAGGACCATTTTCGAGATGCGTTTTGTTCCAGATCCTTTATCTAGTACATCATTGATCGAAGACGTAAATGTAGTCTTCGAAAATCTCAGAATTTTTTACTTTAAGTTGTTTGAGAATACTTTGTAACAATCGCACAAAACTTTGTTAAAAACTCATTCAAAGCCATTCCAAGGATTGTCTAAAGGATCTCAGCTCAGATGTGTGCGTTAGAAAAACTAGACCGTCTAGTTTCGCCTGAGAAAGCGTGCTATAAACATAGCCAATTGGTCTAAACGAGTGAACTTTTTATTCTGGGACGATGAGATCATTAGGTGAACGGCCGAGATGGTGTGGCCGTTTTAGCGAAATGGGTCGGTGGGACTCCACCGTGACATTGTTAGGTTGACATGGGGGTTAAAACCACAATTGAGGCCTATTCTGAGAAATGTAAAGGTTTAAGGTATTTAAAAATAAAAGTACGACCGACGGTAGGACGAGTTATAAATAGGTGTATAGGTTTATCATAGGTTCTTATGTCATCATCATCATCATCATCATCATCATCATCATCATCATCATATCATCATCATCATTATCAGCCTACATTCGTCCACTGCTGGACATAGGCCATTCAAAGTACTCTGTTCTTATTAACAAATCGTAACCAAAACTATAAATGTGTATATTTATTAAAAAGTTTTTTTATTTTTTGTTGATTAATTAATGTAATTGGTGATATAACCGTGTTAATTAATTAAATAAAAGACATACCTTTCTCAATCAATCAACCATCAATCTGACAATCTCTGCAAAGGATCGAAACGAAACGTAACGAAAAACGATCGAACGTCGTAACGAAATAAATTAGAAGTGCCATAAGACATTTTTATTCCCAGTCTAATATAATGTTTCAGGGTGTGTACCCGTGTACCGTGTACCCGTGTGTAGTCGTGTGACTGAGAAAACGAACACGCAGGCGAAATCAGGTGCGAAAGCTAACGTGCGTCATATAACAATAAGATAAGTATAAATGTACAAAATTAAAAAAAATACATTACTTTTTGTTTTTAAGTGCTAATTGCTACAACACTTAAGCTGAATTAAATATTTATAAAATACAGTGAAAAAATTAAATGCCTAACCGACCTAGCCAGGAATCGAACTTGGGTCTTCCGCAATCCGGGCGGCTGCACTGACCATTATGCTACCGGGAAGGCTTGAAGAAAAAACACATTAAAGAACTTACGCTTTCATAGAAATAGATTTCATTAAATATTGAAAAAGCGTTGTTTGGTTATGCCCTAAATGAAGTACCGTTCAGTACCAGTCTTCATCGAGAGGTATTTGGTAATTATTATTTGAATTACACCGGAAACATTCAAGAACAATAATAGACACTGCTATACAAATAATCCGTCCAAGAAGTGTAATAAACGGATGATGAATAAACATAGAGAGAACATTGAAATAACCCTATGACAGAAGTTTACAGCTGCGCGATATTTTAGGAGCTTTTCCGGGTTAGAGGATTATATCAATACGTTTTGTTGAGACTACATTAACTCTACTTATTTTCATTGTTTTGACTAAAAGCTGAACGAGAAAAACAATATATTTTTTTGAGTATGATAAGTAATCCAGAAAATGTGGTTAATATATTTTCTACATTACTAGTAGAGTTATCGTAGGGTGTATTAAAATAAATCGAATAAAATTAGAAAACACGTTAGAGTCTACTAACACACGGCATAACGACATACTCGCTCACAGAGCTGCAGACATTCAATGGCAACCAACAACTCAAATTCAAGTGATGCAGCGCATTAAAATCGACAATCTCGACTAAACTGCCGGTCCGAGACGATTGTTATCGTGTTATAGTAGATTAGAGTCCCGCTTTGGTTGTCGTCGACCGACCGACATGATTAGGGGCTGATAGATCGAGGCATCAATTTGACTCGTTGGCGTCGCGAGATTGACGGCGCTGGCGCATGGCGCCGTCTACGCACCTAATAATGCCGCACTTGATGAGATGAGACGAGATGAGAATGAAATTATGCCAATAAACATCGATATTTCAATTAGTTAACGAGCGTGTCATGATGCTCGAATAAACACGACGTATTTTTGATTTGTCAACTTTTGTTTCATTGTTTTCTTTAGAAGTTTACGCGGAACGTTACGAAACGTGTGACTAAACTAATAGGTAGTTTTATAATTTGATGATTTTCTTTTTATTTCATTAATTTACTGTTAAACGTTCACATTCAAAATCTGGCTTTTAGTTTATTAATATTAATAACTATTAATAGTTTTGTGAAACTCATAGTTTAAGAATAATTTGTGTTGTAGAAGAGTAGATACCGCTGGCACAGATTTTACATGCTCAACAGGAGACACCAGCTTTAGCTTACTTCCAGCGTGAATCACAGGCGCGAATAAAGATTTTGTTTACTTTCATCATCATCATCTCAGCCAAAAGACGTCCACTGCTGGACAAAGGCCTCCCCTAAGGATTTCCACAACGGCCGGTTTTGTGCTGCTCGCATCCAGCGGCTTCTTGCGACCTTTACCAGATCGTCGGTCCACCTTGTTGGAGGCCTGCACACACTGTGCTTTCCGGTACGCGGTCGCCACTCGAGAATCGGACGAAAAGATATTTCGTAGCTTACCGAACGCTGCCCAACCTAATTGGATTCGACGATTGACCTCTTTGCTGAAGTTGGACTACCTAACTGGACCGTTTGTCCCAGGTAAACATAATCGTCCACAACTTCAAGGGCAGAGTGGGGACTCTGTTCCTTTGAAGGTTGGGGAACCTTCAGAGGAGTGGGTACGACACGTGAGTTTGACATCACTTTCGTCTTCTCTATGTTTTTTTATTTTAAGACCCACTTGTTGAAGGAACTCTGTTGAGGTCACCGAGCATTGTGCCGAGGACTTCCAGGGTCTCAGACATGACCACTATATCGTCAGAAGATGAGTGATGTATACGCCGTTGACGTTGATGCCGAGTCCTTTCCAGTCCTGAAGCTTGAAAACATCTTCCAGTGCGGCAGTGAACAGTTTCGGAGATATCACATCTCCCTGTCTCACTCCTCGCTGCAACTGGATAGGTTTCGAGCTCTGGTCCTGAAGACGGACTGACATAGTGGCGCTTTCATACAAACACTTCAACACTTCGATGTACCGGTAGTCAATTTGGCACCCCTGGAGAGTGCTTTGTTTTCTTTAAGTTAATGAAAAATAGGCTTACAACCAAAGAAACATTAACGAGCTTAAGTAATTTTGGAATAAATGAGAACTTAATGGATGTTTCCTTCGATGCAACATTGCAACTAATTCTGATCTCGGTCTTTGAAGTATTAATATCTTTCTGTCTTGCAGATGGCATAATAATTCGGGACAGAACTAATGTCAGGCAACATGCTAATATGTGTTAATAAAGGAGTTTTCCTTTATTTCATACTGTATTCATGTTTAAAAAACTTTAAACTCAGCGCTTTTAACTCTTCGCAAGTAAAAGAACGTCGCATTTACGTATTTTTAGAAAAAGCTAAACCGTTTTTGATGTAATCAGGGCACAAAGAACGTGCGTAGAGAATTACTATTTGCCAATTTGTTTCGAGCAAACGTCGAAAACAATAGTTAGTAACCGTTTACCTACTTCCATATAAAGCACCCTATCATCCATACCATACTCCCATACTTTTGCGTCTACAAAACAAAATTCAAATAAACAATTTATTTCTTAAACACAGTATAAATAAACTTCAAAAAATAATAGCTAATGTATAACGACGGTGAGAATTCTATAACTTAAAATTATATTTTGATTTTTTAAGAAAAATATTAGTTAAGTATTTTATTAAAATCAAAAACTTTTCTATGAAATGCTTGTAGGTGTTCAAGTATTACATAAGTGTTACATTTTAATGTAGTTGTGTTTGCATAAGCTGACAAGCTTTAGAAAACAATAAGAGTTATTTTATGTGTACCCTACGTGTATAATAAGTTATATTTTTAATTAATAACAATAACTAAGTACTCGGATACTACTTTCACATGAAATTAAAAATTATTGACGTACCAAGTATCTACAGATAGCTGTATACAATATAGACGTCAATTTTTACCAAGTCTCTTTCATCTACATGAAATTAAAGTCACGTTAACAGAAAACATCGTATCAATGGAAACGTTGTTGACAGCTATATTCACTTGCCACTTTAAACGTTACTGTAAACGAAATAAGTATCTGAGGAATAAAAAAAAGAAAATAGTAAACTAAGAACGTCTTTTGACACAGTTTAAAAAAAAACGTTAGCGTAGTACGTACTCAAAGTGGCGCCTAGCTGCTCGCCGCCCGCCGCGCCGTCCAAATCTGTAAATCATACAATTTGGCTGCTTGCCGTACAAAGATTAGCTAGCCAACAAAACGAATAGAAGTGGCATTTATTTGTTGGTGAAACAAGTTTGCGCCGTTTACTGTAGTCTGGTGATAAGACTGATCCTAAACTCAGAGGTCAGGTTTAATTTCCAGTGCTTATATTTTACTCTGCTTCTTTTCTGGGCTTGATCTAAATTAATGTTGCAAGCTAACACCATCATATCTAAATCTGTCATAACAATAATATTAGTGGTATGGTTATGGTCTCACAGTTAGAGTGAAGTATAAGTTGAGGATTTTGAGTTGAAGTACCTCCACCATTATTGTCCCTTATCATCAGTTGAGATGACCAAGCGCACCTGTCGTTGTGTTGTAGTGTAAAAAAGAAAGTTCTTGCTCTTATTTTTTTTTAGTTATTTTATTTGTTAGAAAACACTGTAAATAAGAGTTATCTCCAAGCCTCGGAATATCTTCCTATATATTCAAATCTAGACTAACAACAACGAAAAAAGTTTTCTATGAATTAAAATACTCCTTTGATAAAACACACATAAATCTTTATGTACGTTTATATAAGTATTGTTAAGAAATCTGAACGCGGTCTTAGAACAGAATAATTAGTCACAAATTACGGCGCATGATATTATTGTAAATCATGACATTTTACAATCTCTATTTCGAAACGGGCGGACGAACGTTGAACATTCTACGTTATTACGAGCGACTAGTAACATCTCCCCGAGACGGCTAAGATACGAGGATGAAACGATAGAGCAGAATTAGCAGTGCAATAACCGACAAACATATTTCAGGCACTTTACTGCGACGCGTGACATATCGCGATGCTACGCAAGCAACGCGACTAGACCGTATAATTTTTAATATAATCGGTTATCTTAATAATTGGCTTTATTAGGCTCTCGACGCGGAAGTAATAAATATTATTTGCCTACCGAACTGGGTCAGGCGCTGTTGAGTCATTTCACTTGGTAACTATCATAGAACACATATTACATATTACACTTGAATGTATTGGTTGGGGAAAATGTTGGGATGTATAAGATTTAGTGGCGTTGTAGGTAATAAGGGGTGATTTGTTTAACGTGGTAATGCGCTTTATTGGCCACAGTCAAATCTTTTGGTGATTAGACTGAAAATGTGACGAGACTTACCGAACGGACATGCCATTGATTTTGACGTTCCAACCACAGTCTAGTGCCAACAGTGGATTAGCATTCTAGTATTGGTTTTAACGTTATTGATCGTGATCTAGAAAAACAACCAGACACATTTTTTTAATGGTTCTACAAATAAATAATCAGAATTAACTAATTCTTTATTTATATATAAAACCATGACAGCCACCTAAGTAATAAACAACTTAAAAATAATAATTTAATTCAATAATTTAGTCTTGCAAAGTAAACATAATATGACCCTTCGTCTGCTGTCCTATTACATTATCTACTCGCACGTATATGAAAGATTTTTTTTATGGCTTTGCAGAAGCATTTTGCCAATGAAAAAGTAATTTTTCAAGTAATACATAAATATACAATATTTCCTTCCTATATGATGATGATTAATGATAATAGAAATGGGAAGTGAGAAATGAAATTACCCCCCAACCCCTCGAGTATCTCAGTAAAGATGTGGGGCTCTACTAAATCCTCACGCAGACTTCTTGAGAGAATTTGAAAAGTGACGTTGCACTGTTTTGTTTCATTTGCCAACACTCATGAACACTCACGAACACATAACGGTTAATAATCCACCATTATTTCACATTAATATTAGACATAACACAAATTTTAGAAAATAAAACAAAACCGCAAACATGACTCTTCTCTTTCCCGCCAAGAAGTCATGAAAGAAGTTTCACACTGCACTTAGTTAGGAATGTAATCGTCTTTTGTTATGGCTCTTAGTTAGTGGTCAATGTTGGTCAAGGAGGTAGGTATACGTATAAGCCGGTGGTGTTTTCAACAGTTTGTTTGAAGTGTTATGGAGGCCGACGACGACGGCAGCTCGACGCACTGTTATGACAGACCGTCATGTCCGCAAACGAGCAAACTACTTTTAGCCCTGACAGCCGCCTAGCTATTGTTTAAAATATTCCCGTATTTCCCTGTGAGCGGCGTCGTCGTGATGTGTGGATTGTGCGGATGTCAAGAAAATTGTTTTCTCGGAATAACTCCTAAATCTGTGTAAAGTCGAGGCTGTACTGGATCTTTTTGTTAGAAGGAGAGAGTCCTCTACAATAAAAATTTTAAGCTTCAAAAGAAAGAAGAGAGATTTATGGAAAAACCACTACAGGTGAAAATAATTGTCCTATTCTGAGATACCAAATTGAGGTTCTTGTCAAAATATTATGTACTAGCGGCCCGTCCCGCCTTCGCACTTTAATGGTGAAAGAATTTTTTTATATCGGTCCAGTTGTTTTTGAGTTTATTCGTTACAAACAAAAATACAAAAATACAAAGCTTTCCTCTTTATAATATTAGTATGATTCTATGATGACGGTTAATGTAATTGAATTGAATCTATTTAATCTGTTTTAGTAAAAATAGTTATACACAGAACCGGATCTAATATTATCTAAATAAATAAAGACATAGACATTAATACTTTTAATGAACATCTAAACAATAACCGGCCTACATCAATTTGATAGGTCAATAATTCCGCAGTATATCATATCCAAACACTACAAGGAGATAAAGTAGAAGGATTAGAAGTTTCAGTTATGAAATAGGAGCTTATTGGCTGAGCGGATTGATGGGATCAGTGACAGGAGTGGATGTGGCCGATCAAAACCGAGAGCTGATTATCCGACGACTGGTTGACGGCTTTATTGGACCACCCGCACGACCGCTCGCGTCCATATTACCTTAGCTTTCTTAGAAAACGCTTTTGGTGAAGTGGCTTTTATTTATGTTAACTTGTTCGGCTGCTGATTAATATGTAATGTCTATGGTTTTATTGTAGACTTAATAAAACCTCTATGTTACGTCACGATAACAGATTGGATCGTCTGATATTTGTGAAGGCGTCATTTTTTTTTGTGGATTTTTGAACTGTACCCTACTCGTATGCTTACGTTAGATGTTTGAGAAGATGCGGAAAGTAAATCATTGTTAAATACTATTTATTTTTGTGCTCAAATTTCTACTTGGTCTACAGGTTGGGTCTATTTTGATTGTGTTGACGCGTCGAAGTCAATTTTACAGGAAAAATAAAAGACATCAAACCCAACAGCGTTGTGCTCTAGAACTTTGCCCCGATAAAATGTTTTTATTTTCGACATGAAAGGCGAAATAGATTACTACTGCGCTGTGACGAGAATAACTTTTATGTGAATAATCGCTTTAATACACTCAAGTATTCAGTAGTTTCAGAAACTATTTTGCTATTAAAATTTGTAACGTCACGCATGTATGTTTGTGTAACTAGTCTCCAAGGGCTATCAGATTGACATGAGATATGTATCTCTGGGCCCTAATCCAGACAAGTGGCGGTGATAAATCAGGCGCGGATCACCAAGCGCTGACATCATCGTCTACCGTTCGACCTTCCACTAAATAGCCTCTTGCGCAGCTCTGGATGTCTTCGGCAGTCATAATTGCTTTATGGGAATCATTTCGGTAATTGAATGAGTAAAGGGAGCTGATGTTTAGTGTAGATGAGAGATAACGTGTTGAAAATAGCAAGTATGAAAACAAAGTATTAATCTCGTAATAATCTCTTTTTTTAGCTTTTTCAATTTGAAGTAAAGATTTTACTTAACAGTCCACATTGACAAAGTTTGGTAATGTAATGGACCAATAATACCTCGTTCTTATGAGATGGCCTGAGCTCAGCAGGGGCTCCTCAAGAGTGTTAAGATTCCATATTAGATTACTGCTTTTGAAATTAACAACCGGTGACACTTGTATAGGTAACCGCAGCCAACAGAAAAAATATAAAAATATAATAAAAACATTTTCATTTTAACTGTTTTCTTAGTTTTTGTTATTACAAGCGTTTCCTTATTTCTTGCATTAATTGTCTTTCCTCGTAGTTTATAATGAAATGTCTAACCTAATAACAACTTACAAAATGAATTGGTATTTGTCAAGTCTGTCTTGCGATTGTGCCAAGCGTTAATGTTTGTTCACAATCCGAAATATACTAACCTAAATATGCTCCAGACACTTTTCTCAACCAGTATTGCATATACGAGACCAACAAAAGAAACTGCTGGAACACATTTTTACGAAACAACTTCTGCTACTCTGGCTCTGCATTTATCGCTAATCGTTGTAATGTTACTTCGGCTTGTTGAACCACATTTATAGGTGCTTCATTTAAGTCGTTGAGCTGCATAACAATGATTTTATTTACCACTGGCCAATTTTGCAAGTTTAAATAGTATCCTAAAATTTACAATAAATATATACCTAAGTTGGTATTTAGGCAATTTACATAAGTTAAAAAAAATTGAAAAGTTGCGCTTAAGCTATTTTTTTCCCTTATTTAATAAATACAAATAAAATACGTAAGCCGTAAATAAATCGTAGTACCTATATTAAATACTATATAAACTGATTAAATTGTGATTATTTACGAGGGAACTTTCCTTCTGCATAGAGTAATATATATAACTCTTTCGGAAAAACAAAGTGTACGTTAAGTCGGCATCGATATTTGGGCCTGAAAAGCGAATACAGACAGACACTTCAATATTTAAAATTGGAAGAGTCGCTGAGCGATCGCTGCGCGCGCGCACTCAGTGGCTTACAAGTCGCCGCGTCGCGCGCTCCGCTCACTCAGCCGCTCTGCCCACACACCATACGAAAATACGAACGCATTCGTTATATAAAACCCCTTGCAAATAACATAACTATAATAATCTAATAATAAATTTAACTTGTTTTAATATTAACGGAAACAATAATTCGGCTGATAATCGAAATAGGTAATTAAACACGTGTTTTATAAGTTGGCGCGAACAGACACGGTGTCGACCGATACACGTTTTTCACTACGAGTGAATAAATAAATTAGCGGCCGGCGTCGCCGCGAGAAATTTCACTTTTTACCGGTGAAGACCTGCTTGGAGGCTACAATCTGCGCTGAATGGACCTCTAACTGGAGTGAGTATACACAAACATTATTAAACTTATTGAGAAATAATAGTGTTGGACAGTGCTGATCAACTTAACCGAAAGACTTCGATATTTATACCGCCTCCTTTTAGAATATATTGCTTATTGAAATACAAGTACAACTTTAAACTGGCAACTGCCACAATTTAATAACGAGATAATTAGTTGAAAATGCGTATAGCAAAAGTTATTAATTGGAGCACTATGAACTATGTGTAATTAAACTAGGACGAGCGGTAAAAAAAATCTTACGAGCTAAACTCTACCAGCGGTAACCGAACTATTTGTTTCAAGCTCTCTCATGCTTCATGGGGCATAGTCAATCATTGGTTCTAGCCACCATCAATCTTCGTGTATTTCCACAGACCACTTGAAGGTGTCTAGAAAAAAACTGATACCATGCGAGCGATAGGAAAGAAAGCTTTCCAAAAATACCCAATTGGATGGGATGTAAAACATTTATTACACGACCATTGAACAGTTTATATTGTTACGAAATATTTGTACAGGCTGTGCCAATGGCTAAATTGCATAACACATGTAGATAGCTTTGCGGGCGAGCTAACTAGATACCATTAATTGTCAATTACTTTCTATTTGACTGGTTGCTTAAATAGTGTGTTTATGTTTGATTTCACCTGAATAAATCGACACCTACTTTTGATGAGAAATAAAATAAAAAATGTTATATAAATAAGCCGGTTACTATGGAGCCATGAATAATTTAAGATCATCACGTACGATAATTTAACACGATAACTTGTTATCTATACTAATATTATAAAGAGGTAAGCTTTGTATGTATGTATGTTTGCAACGAATAAACTCAAAAACTACTGGACCGATTTCAAAAATTCTTTCATCATTAGAATGCTACATTAGCGCTGAGTAACATAGGCTATATTAAAAAAAAGTACACCCGTGCGAAGTCGGAGCGGGCCGCTAGTATTAAATAAAGGAATTGTCGTCAGTAATTATTAGCATCGTTTAGTCAAAGTAAATGCCTATTAGTATACAAACTCGAATACCTGTTGAAACACTGACAATGTTAATATATTTTTTAAACAATTTAGAATAAAACTATCAGTGAATTCATAATTAATTGAAGTTTGCACGTATTACAACAGATGCTTCGATGACTTTGAATTTGAATTTAAATTAAATTTGAATTTGAATTTGAATTGAATTTAAATTTGAATTTGAATTTGAATTTGAATTTGAATTGAATCATCATCATGTTTCTCTTATAAACGTCCCACTGTTGGGTTCAGACCTTCCCACATGGCAATCGCCCGTCGAACTAATTAATTACTATGATGTTTTAATTTTTCGTATCATACGTATTGTACAATATTTGAAACTAAAATATTTCTATGACAATGAAGGACTGATAGATAAAATTACGAGAACGTCTGTCAGGTCAAGATTTAGCCGATTAGCGTACTAAATAGCGCAGGTGCCGTTTTGAACTATGCCATTTGATGTTATCATTTTAAATGACTAAAATTAATATTATTTTTTTTACTTTGCATTATTATTTTCCTAATGTTCGATGTTATTTTTAATGCCAACACTAGGTTTATCTTCGTTAAAGTTATTTGTTATGCGTTATTTTCGAAAACGTTAGCTTTTTGTTTTATGCAGACTCGTGTAGCCGTAGTGAGTGAACGATTGTGGGTGAATGACCGTGTTTTGTACGTGCTAATTTCCACTATTGTCACTAGTTAGCAAAAACTGTTCTTCACCATTAGCTTCAGAAGACCTTGGCACTTCGACTTGAGAATTGTTTTAGCCTTTTAAGTTTTCATCCCACTCTGAGTTATCGAGGTGCAAGAATCAATGAATCCTTTCCGTTTTATGGTGCTATGTCATAATTTTTTAGTTACCTACGTTTCGTATTGACGTTGATGCATTTATACACTTTGTGTGGCAATGAATAAATGTTTTGTTTTGTTAGTAAAATTAATGTTTTAACAACAGAAAATAAGAATTAAATCAAGGACATTAAATAAGTCTAAAACTGATGGCTAACTCATTAGTTTTAATAACGGCAGATACAGACGAGTTCACTTTTCAAATTTTAAATTAAATTTTAATCCAGGTTTAACTTAAGTTTACGTTTTGGGTTACCAGAGAAATTGTTCCATTCAGTAAAATTATTTATATAAGATTTATAGATATTTGTTTTGAGTATTCTTATATCACAGATTATTGTTTGAACATTTCTTTTATTTGTCTTGCTTGTAACATCTCCGCGGAGTAAAGTGTTTAATATACGTCTATTAGTGCCAAAACCGCTGTCATCAGTCAGAATCAAACCCTGTTATTGTGCCATATTGGGCTTGTTTAATGGCGCCATTTGGCCAGCCTTGTCACCCTATTACAGTTTGTATCAATTAAATTGTCGTTGGTAAATTTGCGAGGCTCGTGAGAACTTCTGGCGGTTTCTGGTGTCGCGGGTCAATCTTTCAAATATGTTCCCTGGGCTTATTAAGGCAACATTAATACAAAACCCGTTATAATTTAGAACTCACTTGTGATATTGTGAACATAACATTTATACTATGAATATTGTAGAAAATATTATAGTGTAATATTTGGGAGATGTTTATTTTATTTTAAATCTTTTTTTTATCAGAAAATTAACGTCGGAGTAAATATTTTTTTTAATGACGTATTTATTGTTAGTATATGATTGTATTTATTATTGGTAATTTTAAAAGGCTTAAGTCATCAATCTACCGAACGCGTAATAATCCATACAGTAGACGCAAAATTACGAATGTTACGAGCCACTCTACTCTAGGACTATTTGTAGACGGGCTGTACTCGTATGTATGCAAACTGCGGCTCGTTTTTTGGAACACATTCATTTGCTTTTTAACCGGTGGCTGGTTACTATGGGCGGCGATAAAACATGGGATTACGTCAATGAAATGCGTTAAATGTAGTGCTGTGGCGTTAAAAGCAACCCTCACCGTGAACCGGCACCAGCGGGCGGCGGCGGCGCCGGTGGCCCGCCGAAGGTCGCGCTATCACGTCGTCGGCAGCGAAACGCAAACAACACTTATCATGTCACGTTTCACTTTCGTTCACTTCTATTCGTGCGCACTGAGCCGTTTCACTTGATCTTAGATTTGACGCTTCTTGCTTGATTTGACTGTGCACAAGTTTAAAATTAAATGTTCCTACGTGACAGCCGACCACGGTACGTTATAAAGAGTTACAAGGCTATTTTTTATTAATGGACTTGGGCAACATCCATTTCCTATTGTAAGTGACCCAGACCAGTCCTTAGATAGTATAAATAAATTAAATATTGAGTGTTAACAAAAAAAATACTATACTAATTTTGTGAATTTTAACTTATTGAACAGAGATAACATGCCTATGACAATGTTGGTTTTTAGACAAAAAATCCCGATGGGTCGAATTGCATCAGAAAGAGGGAAACCTCAGCAGGTCCTACCAAGACGAAGATAAGACATATTAGTTGGTTGAATGTATGTTTTTTTTCTTGTCATACCTATATCATGATTGAATATTGACATATTGAATAGTCTTCCATCCAACTATCAGTCAGTCAGCAGGCACTCTGCTTACTGAGTGACAAAAATGAGATTTTGTAAAGCAACAACACACAACAACAAAGTGTTGTTCTATTTTTTTTTAGAGTGTTTGCTGCTTGCCTATGTCTACCTTTGTGATTTTGCACTCCTCTCACTGTTGGGTATATATAGGCCTCCTCCAAATTACGTCAGTCGGTACAGTTCAGCGCTTTCCTCAACCACAGACGACCTTCAATATTTACAATGTCATCCATCCACATCCATCCAATATAATCATTAGGTAATGCCATCATTAGAAAGGTAATGAAAAAGATAATGTGACATTAATTGTTATGTAGAGCGTATATAAGGTTGTCATGTAAACCTGTGTTCTACATAATAGGTATGCACATCAGACTTCAGACATCGAAATAATATGCACGCCAGACGGTCAATGGGTGCATAGCATTTTAATATTCCCATTAGACCTTCGTTAAGGAACATTAACAATACGAGCCACTGTATTAACGATATCGATATATAACGGAAATATTAACTGGTTAATGTGTACACTTTAACAACGTTGGACGCACTGTGTTTATATTAAACTTACTTTTGATAGCAGAAGGGAAATCTGTCTAGAAATCTAGATAAATAATTAGTTTGAACAGTGTTCAAACAAAGTAAATGTGTATAGTTTGCCGAAAAATAAAATGAATCGAACAGTCCACTCGAGCAAGGTACCGGCTGAACTATAAATAATTTGGACAATTGTCAGTGCCGCTCAATAGATTACCATACAAATGGTTAACTATAATACGATAAGACATAGTTCGAACTATGAGAACAGGCGACGGTAATGATCCAAGGCATCGTATTGAATGGTAATGATAAGAGCGGTCGTTGTACGCGCTCATGAACTTGCGCGCGGCCTTCGCGACGCGCACTAACTTATTGTGGGATGGTACCTACACGACGTATTATGATGTTGCCATACTATTTTAAAAGACTTTAGTCACTAAAAAACTTTTCATAAAAAAGAAACTATAACGGTAATGAAATAAATTTTAATGTAAGGGTGTGCTTTTTTTAAAACATATAAGTTTGAGAAATATAACATATCAGGTCTTACATGTTAAGAGATAATGTTGCCGTATACTATTTTCAGGACTTTAGTTATTAACAGACCATTAACAGATTGTCATAATAAAGATGAACGTCACAGTCTTTAATTGAAGTGATGTCATATAATGTATTTTTTTAAATAAATTCAACCAGAAATTCATAAGATAACTTTATAACATAATGTAGTTACATCGTTTTATTTCATGTTCTTTTACTGGAAGCAATACTAATAAAACATTTTCGTAAAATTACTTCTACACCAACCAAATTACGATTGAATAGCAACTACAGGATCATATACTTACTTCGATATCTGCCCGTAACATTATTACTTTGAGTTCAAGCGTGTGACCTACACAGCTTGTATTATTACAAATAGAAATGCTCCTTAGCAATTAAGGAAGTTATAAAATAGTCCGTACATGCCGTAGTTCGATTCAGCTTTAGATAGCCTCTTCAGAGATGCTTCGGCCAACAGAAGACACTTAACCTGATAACTATTAAAGGAATAGGAAGTTATTTGTTTTGAATTCTGCATGATATTGTTTTGTATGTAGCTTTTTATTTAGCTATCATTGAGCTATCATAATGTTACTTAGAAACTTTACAAAAACAGTTTTTCTGATCAGCACAACTGTAATTACTTTTACTTTATAACTTAATTACTTACAACAATTAATATCAAAAATATTGTACGGGGGTGCAACCCCAAACAATGTACATAATTTGACCAAATTCGACAATTAAATAAAGAAAAAAAAAACATTAATTAAATTCAAATTATATACATTACATTACATCACAAAAAAGGAGACACTACATGGAAATAAAATTGAAAATTCAATGTAATTATAATTAAATATGAATGCTGTGTCGCCGATTGTCCGTTCGTTCATAGCAAATTGTCTGAATGGAACCCCTTAAGTGAAGTGGTGTTTGCAACTATGTTAGAGCACATTTAGGTCGTACGTGATTGCATCCGAATCTGCGAGTGGCCCATGCAAGTCTTTGGGTTGCCGTGAAACTGACCTCATTGCACGAAATGAATCTTAGACCACATTATAAATACGCGTCCCAAATCTCAGTATGGGCAATGGGCAAGCGCGGCCGTCTGACACGATGGCCCAATTCTCTTCGGTTCAATAAAACTCTTCCTCGTCTGCTTCGGTTTCCCTGAACTTGCTCGCCTTCGCTCCGGATGGGGTTTCCGCACCGAAATAGATTTGCTATACAATCAGTTATAAATCAGATCGTGTACAACACAACCGCTAGACGTGGTATGTCTTTCGTGTCTGTGTGTGCAATTTATTATTTTGTGTCTTTGTTATTTAGCCCACTACGTTTCTTTTGTCTTTTCGGCAGATTAGAAGTTTACTTTTTCAATTTTTTTTTATCGTTCTTTAATATTATATAATTTATTAATATAAGAAATATATACACAACAAAAAGAAACATAACTCAAGTGAACTTAAAAAAAAACAGAGAAAAAAAATAGAAAATTAAAAACTAAATAACTACAAATAAAAGATGTCTTCCTACTGTGGGCTCAATGTTCTTTAATTGTTCTTTGATTTTGCACATTATGCAATTTTAGATTGTTTCGCACGATGCTATGTGGCAAATTTTTACACAGGGCTAAAAAATAACAATAATATAGGATGATCTCAAATGTTTTCGTACATCATGGCTTTACAATAAAGAAAGAAGTATTGTGTAGTAAATAACGATTATTGTTAATGCCGAACTGTATTTTTCATTGGCTAGCATTGATACGTGGCGGTAAACACTTAGTTTAAAATCACATTCGATCTATGGTTTCTAGATGGTGCAATGGTCACAACATGCATACCACAACCGTTCTTCAAAAAGCTTCGAAATGACCATCAATGAATTAAAACCGATGATATTGGTGTTGGTGAATCCAAACATTTACAATGTCATTCAAAACGATTCGTGATACGATAAGTAGAATAAATGCCACATCCAATCAGTGAATGTTTTCTTTCGTGTGTATTGGGCATCTAATTTTATTTTGGACGACCGGCGTGCGCGAGCCCAATCGTTAAAAGTTTATTGTTGGGCCTACAGCCACGGTTGCTAATTTCCCTTTACTACATAAAATAACTGTATGTACAAACTTGGCAAGAAATATGTAACTGAGTAACTAAGTATTAGTAGTAGGTTTTATTTTAATACTAGCTGCTGCCCGCGATTTCGCTCGCGAGGACACTGTCCCACAGGAACCTGTTACCGGATTAAAAAGTATGTCCTAGTCCGGGACATGGTCGGTCTATGTGCAAAATTTCATCCAAATCCGTTCTGCTATTCTCAAGTGATGCGCTAATTACCAACGAACAGAATTTCATTTTTAATTTATAAATATAGAAGATTTTTACCTAGGGATAGGAGTATACCACTCGTAAGCACGCTGCTCGATCTTTATTTTTCTTAAGGGGGCCAGATTTTTTTGTCTCTTATCCACTACAAGGAAACGATTAGTTATTATCATCTTACCTGATGGTGAGTGAGGATTGGTGAGGGTAATGCCAGAGGTGCACTTCACCCGGAATCTTTCACTTCTGGGCAATTGGCTATTTTACCTCTAACAGAACAGAACAGAACAATGCTGCTAACATACAGGCTACAGCCTAAGATAAGGTGGTGATAGCTGGCGGTGGCGAGACGGACAAGCTCTTCCATCAACCAAATCGAGCACACTAATTTGGAAATAATAATAGTCATCGATCATGTAGCGTGGACTAGTATAGGCTGATGATGAAGATGATGATGATGTAGCGTTTAATGTTACGACTAATAAACACAATGAACAATTAAAATCTGATAAACTCAATGCTATTTGTAGTATTAAAGCTTAATAGTGGTGTGATGTCAAAAAAGATACGTGATATTCGAGTTTTTGCCAGTTTCTTTGGTTTCATTCATTGAACTTATTGACATAAGTGTTTTATTAGCAGCAATATTTGTTTTCATAGTCCATCTATTCATGTATGTCAACTATTTGTAACAGTAAAGTTATGGTTAAGTTGTAGTATGACGCGATACTTATTGCACAATAGACGAAATGTCCTGCATATATTAAAAAAACTTCTTTGATAAAGCGTTTTTTTTTCTTCAGAATACTATGTAAAAGTAATTATTTTTTGTAGTAGTCATAGTCAGACTTAATTTTTTTATTCACATAATCATTATATTGTAATAATATTAGTTTCGGTGTCCATTTTCGAAATATCTGTCGCATTCGCATAGTGAATCGCTTTGGGTCGTATGTCAACAAATGAATAGGGTAAGTGGAACAGTTCGCCGCGTTTACATAACTACCTACTGGCAGTCATTCTCTTGTTTGTCGAGATGATTAGTAGTCTATACCTTCGCGACGTGCTAAAATTTCTAACATGAAAGCTTTGCTGCTGATACTACATTCCCACGAATAGTGTCACCCACACGTCAAATCATTTTATTGCGTCTTTCGAGTTTTGTAGAAATGATGTTTAAAATAGATAAATTGGCTAATTGCGAACGAATGCAACTTTTATTCTCCTCTTTCGACGTTGCTATATATATTTTAGGTTTTCCCGTCTATGTGTCCGTCTATAAAAGCTGTTCTGTGTTATACTTTGGCGTTCCCGATCCGATCCGAACCCTTCGGAGAATCTAGTAGGGCACGGCATCGCGCACTAGTGCGCGATGCCGTTCCCTCTAGATAACCTCTGAAGGTGATTCGTTTCACACGGCTTGAGGGACCCTTTACGTTCCTCGCCGCCCCCAAAAAAGCCCGGTGAAGCTGAAAATGCCGCAGAGGCAATCAGCAATCTCTCTCAAAAAAAAAAAAAAACTTTGGCGTTAACGTAAAGAATACTCTCGATCCGTTCCGAACTCCTTGGAGAATCTATTAGATGACGGGAAAACGCTTGTGTGATGCAATTTCCTCTAAAAACACTCGGCTCCCAGACCGACGTCCGTTTATTCTACAAAGGCCATTGGCGGCCAATATAAAATCTTTTTAACAAAAAATATATATGTAGAGGATTAGAATTGGGAAGCCAAGGGTTTACGGCACCAGCCTGTTGTCATGCTGTTCCACGAAACTAAAGTTTACTGTTTACATGCCAATACTTTTGCAGATCGTAAACTTCATAATTTTTGCCAACTTTATTGGGTTGTTTGAGCACGGAAGTCGTTTGAATGCGCACCAGTCGTAAACAATTTACATAGATAATATCTTCGTCAGATGGCATTTGTGTACTTTTGTTAGATTTGAGTAATCGTATTACGGCCCTTAAAAGTATACGTTTATAAGACACCCAAAGATCGTGGCAAAATATAAATCGTTATCATCAGCCTTTAACGTCCCACTCCTGGGTTCAAAATTTAGGAGAAGACACACATTAATTAATAGTTACTACATAGGCCCCCTCTTCGGCTCGATCCAAACAAAGTCTCCCCCGCCGGGGGTTGTAATAGTGATAGAACCAGTTCGTTCAGTCGCTTCAGTTCCGCGGGGATATGATTTAGCAACTTCCCGGATCAAATAAAATTCTTCGCTCTGGCCCCAATACGGCTTGGAAGGTTTTAGACTACTTCCACATGGCGTCAATTATTCAAATTCAAAATATTTTAATTTTGTCACCCATACGGCATTGCGAAAATTACTTAACTTACAAGCTAGCAATCTGAACGTGCTAACTGCAAACCAATGTACTTTGGTAATGAACTCAAGTAAGAAAGTAATGTTAAATATACCTAGAATAAACAGTGTTTAAAGCAAATCCTTTTAACCGAAGTTCGTAACAAAGGAAGCCAATAACCACATATCGAGGCAGCAGAAGTGCCGATTGCCAACGCTTTCGTGGAAAATTGCACCTTGCTATGTGTTTAAAATGCAGTGCGAAACATAACGACATGAACGCTCCATTTTCTTATTGCTTCGGGCATTGCACCAAATAAGAACGTTCTCAGTAACAATACCATAAAACACAAAAATGCATATCGACTTAAGTAAAATTATTTAGAATTCCAAACATATACACAAAAAATATTGTCTGGATTGTCATTAACATAAAACCCGAGGTGGCTTGTCATGCCTACTTATACATATTTATAAAATTCCGTTATTAAAATTAGGGACGCGTGCTTTGCGTACCTAATCCTCTGCCAAGGTTGCTTATTACTACGTTTTTACTTGTGTCATTAAAAATTATAGTCCATACTTCTTTTAAAGTCATTAATTAAAGCAGTGTCTGAGCTGATTTATCTGTGCCCTCAACTTTGCGAAGCTCCATAACTTTAATAGGTATCTAGCTTATCAAATTAATCCAGAATAATCTGAAAAGCTAGGCTTCTTAACGGCTTTTTCATTGTTTGTACGTCATGATAGCATGCTTAAATACGGTAAGGAACTAGGTTAGTATTAAATCAACTGTGGCATTTATTACAGCTATTAGATCCTAAAGTGGCTGCTAAAATGAGAATCCCTATAGCGTCTAGGCGTCTCTTAGAGTGACTACCTTTTTACATACCGTAGGTTTATATAGGTACATGAAAAACAAGTTCAAAGAGCAGAAGTAGTTATCAAAGTTATACTCGATTTAAAAGAAAGCAGTAAATAGGTAGTAGCGACCAAACATCTTACTTTAACTTTATTAAAGGCTCCGCTAACAGTGACCTAAATGGGAATTTTTAGAAGAATGTTTCCTACCTCAATAAAATATATTACTTAATAAATATGTTTTGTTTATGTATTAAATGGTCGTTAGCTTCATAAATACATCACACCCAAAACAGGAGCGTGTCTAATTAATACATAAGGAGATAAAATAGTGTACCGTCTACCAATCTATTGGATCTATAGATTGTAGATAGTCCAGAGTGAAAACAAGATTTCACCTTACTGACAGAAATACGGGCACCAACAGACAGCCCACGCGAATCCGCTTCCCTTCTCACAAAAAGAACTTAATTCTATTGAACTTTTATATTTATAGATTGCGTGAGCACGATTTAGTACCTCAGGCAATGCATAGGGAAATGCATTCAATTACACTTGCTATAAATTCTCATTAGGTACTTTCAAAGTGGGTAAATATCTATTTTTAGTTAGCTGTCTACCTAAGGAAAGCCGAATGTGACTTATTAGGTTATAGAAAACACTGGACTTATTTATCATTTCATCATTATGCACTTTTAATTGTTCAAAATTGTATTTCCTCATATGACAATCATGGGTATTAATATAAGGAAATTAATTGACATTGTTTACGTGAACATTACACAACATAAAATGAAAATAATATATTTAATTATTTATTAAAATTAATTATATTAATTATTCCTCCGTGCTTCGGCAGCAGTCGTTAAGAAGGCTCGTGCCCCAGCAGTGGGGACATAAAATGAGCTGACGATGATGATGATGATGATGAATTATACCATAATATTGCCGGTATTAGTAAAATACTCGCAAAGTTTATTACGCTTATATTATTTACATAGGAACGGAACACAGTTGTAGGCGGTACATTAGGTAGGCCGTTTATGCGTAAAATAAAACATAAACCCTAAAATTGAATGCGACAAAAGCGAACGAAGCAGCTGGAGATCGGCAATTGTTACTCATTAGCATTTATATTGGACACTCCAAGTAAACATTAAATTAAAGTGAGTTTCCAAACATTTTGTAAATACCAGGACGTGCGAATCTATCTACCGTTAGTGGATAATAAGTTTCATCGCCAAAAAACATATTATCTGAATAAAATAACTTACCAAATGTACGTTGATCATTTTCATTGATAAGATATGAGTAACTATTACGAAATAGGATCTCCTTGTAAAAACATATATTCGCACTAAAGATTTCTATGCGCGAGTTTACTGTAGAAGGCTTTGGTTAACACACGTAACAGTACAATTATAACATCAATTTTATGTAATAGCTCACGTCATGTACGAGTAGTCGCTTAGAATATTATTATCTTTAAAGAGTCATTCCTCTAATGGTCTTATGCACATTAGTTTATTTTGTGAATATAGGCTTGTAAATGCAGTTAGAAGTTATTGATGAAAATGGATTTAGTGACGTGTTAAATCTGCATTTTATATCGATAGTTTTTTATTCGCTAACTATCTATCTTTTATTTAGATAATCAGTCGAATCAGCAGACAAATTGTCTCTACTTTATTCCAAATGTATATATATATCTCTATGGCCTTGTCAAAATGATAAGACAGCAAATCGATAAACTTGCTCTATCTCGCAAATTACATGTGACTGATGTCCTTGTTGCAAAGGTGCGATGTCTATACAATTGATTACAATAATATTTGCCTCATGATTACTTCTTCACTACATAAAATTAAATTATTAGATATATATGTGCAGAATCGTCGATCACTTACCTAGCTCTTGTCTAAAGTCACGTGTTGGGCATGTGGGCTAGTTAATTCATAGAAAAGTGGAAGGCCACTTTTGCATTGCATAAGGATGCAAGTGTAATATTAAACAAGTGAATACGGTGTGTTTTGTATCTGATATTATAACTAATAACACATAATAGTGCTGATAGGTTGTAAAAAACAAAGAGTACCTACCCGTACCTACAGTACGGAAATATTTATTATTTTTTATGAAAATTAAAGATTATTTAATCTGGTACTCAGAGCGGTATCGTACTGATACCACTCGCTCTGAGCCAAAGAGAGATTTCTATCGATAGTATTAAACCCGAATAGTGTTGTGCTAGTGGTTGACCTTAAGATCGTGTGCAACACGTTTCGCTGTGGTACATTGCTAATCGCTAACAACCTACAAATACTTACAACCTAATTAGCGCATATCGGGTTCCAGAGATAGTATTTTGTTTTAGTTGTCCTGTCATAGTTAATCAGTTTTATGTATTTTTCTTCCTAAGTATTCTTCTTCTTTAATAGTACAATGTTTTACAATCAAATACCATTCAGAAAGAAAAGAATTAGCGATTGCAGAGTTTTATGTGGCTTCTATTTGTTGGTAAGTCTCCCCGTATCTTTTACAAAGATAGTAATGATTTAGAATTTGATGTTCGTAAATACTTTGGTAAAGTTCATTTTGAATGAAAAGTTATAGTTGATATATATGTTTTTTTATAAGTAATTATAAAGTTATTATCGTGAAATTATAAAAAAACTAATGTTACCTATTAACGTATATTGTTTATGTAGTAAAATACTTAGAGTATATAATATGTGCAATTAAGCTTAATTGTTATAGCTTATTGTAATTATTTATTTCTGTGTGCCCGTGGGCCTGTTACAAACGTCAGGTTACTATAAAATGTATGCGAGTAGAAAAAAATATTTTTTATACCTAAGTTATAAATAATTAACTATTTATACTTACCTTAGTTACAACACGCTCGATCAGTCGGCATCAAGGTAGCTTGCAATGGCCAAGCCGCGTGTCACCTGTCCTAAAATAACACGAACATCTTTAATGTAGCGGGACTATTAACATTCTTTATAATAAAACCGGTAAGTTAGTTTTTAAACACAATATATATGTACATGATTCACAGCTATATATTATAATAAGGCACACAAACTGCTTCCTGTATGGCGAATTAATTAAATCGGACGAGTGATGGTCGAAGGTCAATTATGGTGAACGAACCATTTCGGATTGCAAGAATGGAAAAGGAAAGCGTTCGATTGACGATCTATTTAATGTAATAAAAGAAAGTATTAAGTAGTTAATAAATATAAAATTCATGTAATGTATGTTTTTGAAATAAAATTCTAGAAAGCCATGCGCTTATATTATGTAGTATTAATAAATAAAAAAATTGTCTAGCTGTATCTAAAGATGCAAATGGTGCGCTCCTTTCGCGGCTTCTTGGAAATTAATCTAATCCAGTGCGAATTGTAACCCGAATAGAATAGATCAGTAGATATCGACAATTCGAATACAATAGCACATTGCTCACAATTTATTCCGCTTAAATCTGGCCTATCGTTTCATGTAGGTAGGCGCTAAACACATTGCTTATGTTTTTTCAAAAGGACTTGATAGCAAACAGTTATCATTATCATTCATAAATCACAAATAACAATACAATATACTATTACATAAATCACAATACCCATTTGTTTTGTATATTTTAATGAAATCTCATTCATTATAAACCAATTCGTAGAGTCGGAGACGAACGCATTTAATTTAGTCGAGTTGACGAATAAATCTAACTTCTATTCATATGACTCTTCAAAAAATTAACAGTTTATTGTTTTCTAAAGTTTACGCGAACACTACACATTGAAATGAAACAACTTTTACGGATCTACTCGCATTTATGTTACACATTAGTTAGGGAGGGTCTCAGGGAGGATCTCCCTGTGACCACGGACCCTGCAAAGGGTTCGAAACGTCAGGACAAACATTAATTAAAACTAATGTGTATGTAATGTGTGTATGTAAGTAATGTGTGTGTGTGTGTAATGTATGTATGTAATGTGTAATGTGTGTGAATTAACAGTTTGATAAACACCAGTGTTTAATTTAATATATTTAGGAAGACCAACAGCTATTTTTCATGAACAAACATTTAAATAGCAATATTATAAAATATAATTTAGCACAAACGTTTACATATAATTTGGTTACATGTTGTATTTGCAAAAGTACTTAACTTAATAATTGGCGTTGCACTTTAATCAAATATGATCTGTAAAATTAGTTGGAAGTCGGCTAAGAAGGACGCTGTCATCAGCTTGGCGGGCTCGGGTTTCACTCGCCGTTGGTCACTCATCGTTTCGTAATCGTTCGTCTGTAAACAAATGAGTCCGATTGGTTCAAGAGTCATTCAACTTTGTTTTGTACGCTGATATAAATCATGCAACCTCTTTGAAGGTGTATTGAAATAAAAAATAATTTACAGTTGCAGTCATACAGCAAGGAGATAGATATCACCATAGAATAAAACTGCCTCTGTAGTCTAGATTGGACCACCCAGTTCAGACCTAGAGGTTCAGGATTCAACTACCAGCGGTGATAGATGTCCTTGTTATGACACAGTTTGATTAGTGGTTGGCCTTGTTTTAAGACCGCTTGTTTGTAGTTAGAAGTTAGTAACGTTGTTATGTTCCAGTAGTTAGGATTCCGGGTGCAATATGATAATTTTCCATTAAGTGATGTAAAATCCAAGCGACATTGTGTTAGTTGCCCCTTATCGGAATATCATAAGTTTTTTATCAGTTCCAAAATAAAATAGACTCTAACTGAAATTTTGAATTACTCGAAAACTTCAGTAGGTAAAAGTATCAATGTCTTTGCACGAGTTAATGCAGAAAAAGTAGCCTACATTTCAATCGATTTTCTTTTGTCAATCGTTCGCAATATGTTACGAATTGTCAACTTTTACAAACAATCACTGTCCTAGTACAAATCATGTCAGTAAGTCAGCTGCACAATGGCTTGTCAGCAGTGGCGGACCTCCCCGCTTTTTTCACTCGTAGCCTACTGAAGTGACATGGACATCACGCTTGTTGTTGTATGTTTAACAACAAGGGAAGCACTAATGTATTTTAGTTGTAAGCCTCAAAAATGAAATAAAGTAAAATAAAATATACACGGAGAGAAGTAACGCAAATGCAAATGTCTATTGAAAATGGCAAATTTCACACAAAGGAGAATTTATTTAATTTTACCTGTGACTAAATTAATTCATCAATTTGTCTTGTATTTTTATCACAACATTTGATAGCGTCATATCTTTCTAAGCAACAAGATACATCTGTGAAAGGAAACGTTCACATATGGTCATTACATTTTCTTTTAAAATCTATATTTTTGGATATATAACATCCTTTTCTTTATAGGGAATCTTTTGCACAAATTACGGTATTTCGGGTTTTAAGAAAAAAGAAAATTATAATCTTATATGCTACAAATCTTAGGTAAAATTTAAGTCGATCATTAAGACGTTTATTGCACAGGTAATGATAACGTACGGTGTTTAATATTTAGACTTGAAGAAGCTTAGTTTTATAATTACTTTTAACTAGCTTCATAAAGGAGGAAGTTGTTCTCAATTCGTCGAAATTTATTTTTAATTTTTATGACATTATTTTTAATTTTAGGTTATTGCATTTTTATGGAGTATTATCTGGAGAACTTTATACCTTATTGTATGTATTGCTACATCTAACCCTCAGTATTTTACTATGGCATCCATTCGAAGACAATGTCAGTATAGACAAAAATCCTTATTTCAAGAAATTTATAAATAAAGTTGTGGCACCAGAGTTCAGGATACAATGATTGACTTTTTTTCTTTTATCATTAAAAATAGGGGTCAGCGACTGATTTTAGACTCTAGCAACAATTGTATACAGACCACCTGCTTCCTAGCTGTCAATGTTATTATTTGGTGAAGAAAAATGTGTTAAAGTGCCACTAAGTGTACACTGGTGCCGTTACCCTACTCTAGCGATCATAGTTTAAAAACTGGTTACTACTTTGATTTTTATTACTACTATTTGAGATTAAAAACAACAAAAATATAAGATATACATAACCTAATTCAAAAACAATAATAAATTTATATTGAATCTTACATTTATCTCTTTTTACATCAGTAATTGCTATTTTGTTCCAATTTCCAAAGGATACGTACTGAACCTATAAATGCCGCATCTAGTCGTAACACGTTCTTTGTTTTGTTACTCCTTGTTTGGTGAGTCCGGTGCGGTGGCGGCCGGTCATAGCATTGTGAGAATAATATTCGCCGCTAGGACGGTATGACGATGACGACCACGAATGACGTTTTTTAAAAAACTACCGTGTTTAAGAGGTGTGTATAACTGTTTATGTGCGCTCGATTGTTGATTTATTGTGATTTTAGATTAGTAAGTAAAATATGTTTCTCAATAAGTGAATACCTATTGTAATTCTAATGAGAAATAATAAAGTTCTCTAATCATATTTTTGAACTAAAAGTAATCACATGTCAGAATATAATCCTGCAGATAGAGCCTTCGTTATCTTCGTTAACGATTAACTCTGAGCCAAAGTTCAATAACCGAATATGACGTAGCGCAGCGTCATCGACGTCCACGATAAGGCCACTTTCATTTTGTAATGTTTACTATTAACATCCGCCAGCCACCTATCTCATAATACTACCTACTTAAACACCTTATTTGATTGTTATCAGCTTCGTATCACTGAAATTTTAAATTTTACACCAATTTTACTTTAATACGACTATTCTTACGAATGATTTTACACACAGTTACAGTTTTACACAAGTCTAGTAGTTAGTAACGAATATCAAGCTATAGGTCTTAGGTTTAAATGTTATTGTTAGTTTATAAAAGACTAATCAATGACTAATCAATACTAATCAAGCTAGTGCAGACTTTTTTGTAATTAATTTTTTGTCATTAATTGTGTACTATTATTTTATTATTTTCCCATCTTATTTACTCTATGATCGCAATATATACAAATCAATAAGTAAAGAATCTTCTCTACTTATCTATCTGGGTATATATATATATATATTTATACATATATCTATCTTAAGGTGTACGAGTATTTGTCAAAAGTGTTAAGGTTTCTATGTTACATTCACAAGAGTGAAATTTTGCAAAGTGACAGACATCATATGCCTGCCATTTTTACTAATGACATCTGTCAAACGTCAAGGTGAGACAGTTGCGGCAAACAATGGAACAAAAACTATAACTCATGAACCGGCTACATACCACGTGCTTAGATACTAGAGGTATTCACAACTTCAATGTATCTTGTTTGCTTATACGAATATACGAGTATAACGTAAGTAGTATTCAATTCATTAAGGCAAACTTATAAGTGTTATCGTGACGTTACAAAAAAAGCGCTATCTCGCGAATTTTAGTAAATCTGTTATTTGTTTTCGATTAGAAAAAATGGGCATAATTTGATATTGCGTTATTTAGGTGTATGTCTAGTTGTATAGTTTCATAGACCCAAACATCTTAATAGCGAGAACCACGCAAATATTCCAACAAAATCACCGTGAACGAGCGGTTAGCAAAGGGCGTTAGTGTGCGCTGCGCGGGCGCAACCGGCGCTACCGGTCCACGCGCACAAAGGCCGCGGACAAAGGCGATACGATGACGGATGGACGCGCACGATCCACATCTAAGGGTGCTTGCAGACTTTGGCTGGCTTTTCTCCGATTATCTAGCATTTTTGCTGATAAAAAGCATTCTATATGCACAAGTGTCCATGAACTGCGGTAGCTGCTTTCTTATAGGCGGGCCGTAACCTCGCGTTATTAAAAAAATATAGTTACATATCTACTGCATATTTCGTGCTTATATCCAAAGAAATCTTATTTCAAGAAGCAGTTAATGGGGAGAAATGGAAAAAGTCTACTTTACCCCATTGATGGGGTAAATCAATGGGGTAAAATGGAATAACCCAGACACATCAACGGAAGGTAGAAACCACAGCAAATCTACTGCTATCATAATCGTTTCATTCATAGCAGAAAAGCTCTCTTTTTTGACGGTCACTTATCAGGTGGCTAATATTTTATTGTATTTTTATTAATTAGGTACCTACTTAACTGTAAACCTTACATGAAATACCCTTTAACCACGTTATATATTTAAAATTACCTATTCTTTCTATTATTTCGCTGGGTTTTCCTTTATTTATGTATGTGATCTGGAAATTACACTATAAAATTAAGAGAAGTTATATTGCCTTTATGAATTACGCTGCGACGACGACTGATGTGATGATAACACATGAGTCTTAATCTTACTCCATTTTGGTGTGGATACGATGATAACACAGTATGATTTTGCAGGCAACGTAACGTTATGTTAATGAACTATTTTTAGATGATTATATATCTGATATCTCTATGATTTCTCGTGAAAAAGTCAAGTCTACATTAAATATTATTCCTCTATATCTACAATCAAAGTTTCAACAAAACTGTGCCTCGCATAAGACAAGCTGTATACAAAGTGGTTTATGCGTTACAATACGAGTGGTGGTTACCTTCTAGTTAGGGCTGTCAAGATTCAGATCTCTTTAAACGACTAAGGTCTTAACGGATCAATGACTCGGATAATATCGCATTTGGCAAGCGTGGTGATTAAGCCATGCTCATCAATTGACGCGATTTCAATGATGGGCGCCTTTGCCCAACTGTGAGATATTAAATAGGCTATTTTACTTACTCCTTACTTACTATTCAAATCATTGTGTGTGCATGTTTTGTTGACACAACCCTATTGAAATAACGAGTAGTGCACTTCTCGGCTCGCGGTAATAATTTCTCCGGCGGCGCGTCGCCACACGCCGACTTTATGATCTCCAGATAAATATCCAAAATCCAATATGCTGATTCATTATTTTCCTGTGTTAGATAAGTAACTTTAACATTTGGATTATAACTGTGAATGTAAGTGAATCTTGAAATAAATAAATTAATCGTACTATATATCAACTAAATATGCTTCTCTACACATTGTAATAGTCAGTTAGATGAGGCATTTTTCCAAAATATTTTTTTCGTCATCATTAAACATACAAAAGGACATTATGTACTAAATATTTGGATTTCAAATACAACGCTACACTACGATATAATAATCGTGTACTATTTTGCTGCTTCAATATTCTAGTAAAATAAAGTGTAAATATAACATTTTACATAACATAATACCCAAGTACACAAAGCGATATCTTTCCGTGCTCGACTAGTGCTCTAAATCTCCATTATCTATTGTGTGATGAAGATGCTGAAGATAGAGTCTAGGTCATACGTCATTATTAGCCTACGTACGATTCGGGTCAGCACTAAATTAGGCTCTGTACACAGTGAAATCTAACCAGATATGATAAAAAATATGTCGGAAAATCAGTTGTAAAGATTAGAGGTACCAACCAAAGTGCTAACATAATAATTTTACTTGTAAAACGCGGAGAGGAGAGAAGGATGAAGGTTACACTTAAGAGCGTTGCTTAAGTTAAATAGATTGACGAAAACTACCTTTTTTTACTTAATATTATCATTAACTAAATGCAAGGGATTATAGTATAAGTATTGGTATAATAAATATTTTTAAACTCATGAAGAAGTTTGGCTTCCTGCAAGAAAGTAATAAAATAATGAAAAATAAATATCTAAATAAACTAAGAGAAAACTAAACACTCGCCTTCCTCTTTGAAAAAACATAATGAGTTTAGTTATGCCACCCTCTCGGATGTTCGTATAAGTATATGTTATGTCAATAAACCTCTACAAAATTACCGTACGGTAATGACGTAAACTTAACACAAGTGTGAAAAAGCAAATGATCGAAAGTGTTGCCAGGCACAGATGTTTTACATGGGCACGAGACATGATAGCGTGCAGATCAATATTGGATCTATAAAACGTGTATTTTCAATAGAGGAGTAGCTCTTTCTAGCAAAAGGTTAATTTTTTGTAATATTTTAGAAATGTGCATGAATATTGAATGGTAACGAAGTTATCACAAACACTAATCGAAATCAAAACAAATCCCATTTAACTACTAAATATTTTCAAACACGGCAACTGGCGATGCCGTGCTGCTTGAATAGTTTATTTACCAAAAATCAAGTATCTAAAACACTGATCTCAAAACTTAAACAAAACCGTCGTCGTAAACGACTCGTAGAAAGAAGAAATTGTTTCGCCTTAAATAACAAAAGAAAGACGTCTGGTAAGTAATGGGTTCGCTTTTTAACATCAGATAAAGAGGAGCAATCCTTTGTTTTGACTCGTAAAGTTAATCACTAGAAAGGGTCTATAAACTGTCTCGGTAAACAGTAAAGACAATCTGTCGTGGCGCCTCTCGCTGCCGCCTGCTCGGAGCTCCGCAGGGAGGCAAACAAAAACAAAAGCGCCATTATGGAGGAGCTACGGGGCCCGGCGCCCGGCGCCCGTCTTATCGGCACGTGGCCACCTTCGCCCTTTCATCATTCTTCCTAGAACGCATTCCAACAGAAAAAGGGTACGTTCCTTTTTTCCATTTTGTTTGTACTCGCTCCGAGAAAAAAGACTTTGCTCACGACTTGGTAAACGGCCCAGCGGTTTTTATACATCGCCATCTTTAAGTAGAATACAAGTCAATATAAGCAATCATTATTTATGGCATTAACCTATAAATATGCTGGCGTCTGTCAATCATTCTTGTTTGGCCGGAGCTGAAAGAAAGCGTCGCCATATATAGGAAGTAGACGCCGCCGCCCATTGGTTCGGTTTTCGGTGTCAGTCATCGTGCCATCAGCAAACGGCTGTGACGTCATCGCTTCAACTCCATATCATCCACATTACATTACATCTGTTTCAGTTACCTTATTGTACACACGACCAATGTCAAAGTCACTGTTTAGCATATTTTACAATAGCCTTTTTCATTGAAGTGAATAATTAAGAATTGTTTTAATCAAAAATAAAGTTATAATACACGTAATAGTTAAGTAAATAATTTTTGACACCTCTGACGTAGACGAAAAATACGATTAATGTATGTTAATTACTTAATACACTTTTAATAAGTAAGTTATAGAAAATAAAATTAAGTACACCAGTCAACATATCTTATTATCGCTGTATTTAGTTACTAACATTAAAAAATAATATAAAAACTTCGAAATACAAAATTATCTGTTTAGTTTAAAAGGTAAGGCTAAGCCTTTAATCTCACTGACAGAAGTGTCATATCGTAAAATTATACGTAGAGTACGATAATTTAGGTATACACAAGAGACTGATAGTAATTATGAAAAATTATGTAAGTGGTCGGCAGCGTTCAGATACGCTGCGCGACCTGACACAGCTAGTCGCGCGTTCTCCAATTTAGTGATAAAGCAAAGTTGCGCTGATTTTTTTAACACTATCTTTTCTGTGGTATCTACAATTATTTTTCTTAACAAAAGCTATTGAAATACATCTAGATTGATACTCATGTATTGTACGCAAATCGTCAAACTTTAGAAAACTATTGGCTCTAAAGTAAATTGTGAATTAATATTTTATCGATAAAAAAATCAAGGTAAGATATAGAGAAGCTGTCCAAACTGTGTTCATTATTTTAATTGTGTCTAACTAAGTGTACGCGTCAATTTGTACAGATTGAATATATTTACTTTACATTGTGCCACGAGCTCTAATCTCACAGATGTTGATTTAATGAGACATGGTTATTCAAATGTGAAAATGTTGCGCGAACGCGACCTTGCCTTTGAAGTTTTTGACCGGAACAGGAATTTTTAATAAGCTCGTTGCCCAGGTAGAGGGCTCCTAGCGAGCTGTCTCGAACGTTTTCGAGGATTAAGATATTGGATGTGACAGTTGTCAGTTTTGTTCACACTGACAGAGTCCGTGCCGGTGCGGTCCGCGGCCCGTGACATACCTGTAGCTGGTGAGCGTGTGAGCACATTACGTTACAAATAATTAGATTACGGTACCGATACCGCCTCTACATGTCGTTGATTAATGTAGTGTTTTAGACCGCAAGGAGTTCTGTTGGCCATTCTTGGTCCTTAAGCACCCGCTTTATATTACTAAATACGATTTTTTTCTAACATTCTCTTTCTTTCTTTTTCAGATCGATTATAATGAAATTTCACCAAAGCGAGAGACAAATCATATTATCGTCGAACTACAAGCACAAATGTAACCTGTAATTTAACAACGTTCATACCGAATATATATTTTTGTATCAAATTCAAAAGTGTAAGTGTTATGTTAAACTCATAGTGACAATATTTTCGAAAAGGGGTTAGTAAACGACCCTGTGAGGACTTAAAAATGGGTGCCAGTGATTGTTGGGTGCTCAGAAAGATGGACGTTCGACATTCAATATTCAAACTAGTACTTTTTCAAATTTTGGTGGCGTGGTGCAGCGCGAAGCACATAACGATAGACTCTAACCTACCCAAAGTGGAGTTCCTAGCCCAGGATTTAGAGAAGGATGTCCAGGATAGCATAAGAAACTTAGTTCATACCGGTAAGTTTTTCGTTTTACTATTTCTTTAAGAGATGTACCGAGAACACGTTATACCGAATTACTGAGTACGGAGCTAAATTCAGTTCTATTTCTCCAAACCGATTACTTAGCGTAATTTGCTGTTCGTAAAACGAGTAGTTATTTTATAGTAGTAATTTTAACTTTACGTAACCACCATTTTTTAGATTAAATTAGTAAAGATTTACGGCTGATTAAGTTTTTATGTTTGCTGAAAATAATACATTAAATAATTGAAGATGTTTCGTATAATTAATTATACAAGCATCTTCATTTGTTTATCGAATAAACCATTATTTTTGATTGCAGTTTACCAAACTTTATCAACCGCATCTCGGTTATTAGGCCGAAAATAAATATCGCCAAATAACCGGCATTAATTAAAAATAAAAAGTAAGTAACAAACGAAAGAATACTCGGCCCATCTCTATTATATTGCATTGATATTATTACTGTAGTCTTAGTTATAAACTTTTTTCGTGTTACAAAATCGATATTAACTTTCGTTTTCCATGACTGTTTATTTTTGGAAATCTCTAGATTATACATTATAATTAAAGCAAACCAAATTAAGTCTGTAAATAAAGTTGACAGATGAAAAGGGTACAAACGATATTGCGAGACCGATATCACATTTGCCACTATACACGTCGAAATTAAACGGAATCAAATGTTAGAGCATCCCGCTAATCTTGTCTCGGTTTGCCGTTGTGTCACTTTGAAATGTGTATAATTGGATTCAGACATTTGCTTCGTATGCTTTGCCGATGGACGGATAGCAAGACGAATTCGTGTTAAAAAAGATTTAGGGCTTGCTTAAAGTCTAAAGGTGTGTCCAGATTAAATGACAAAACATGTTATTATATAGCATATACTGCATATGTTATATAACTATGTTTTATAAGTGTGGACGTAAAGTATCGATAAAACAAACTTATGCTTACAGTTTTCTATTTAATGTGGATTTACCTTAATCCAGAAAATAAATGAAATGTAAGAGAAGTCTCATTTTATTTTATTAATATTTACAACGGAGGTTAGGATAACATCTAGTTACGGACTTCTGAATCTGCATGGTTATTCGGAACGGAAGATTCAAGAAAGTCGTAGTTTTATTATAAATATATTTATGTCTACTTATACGCTTTGACCTACAACATTAATATGTTTACTGATATTATTTTGTCCTACCGTCCGCTTTAAAAATGTATCAATGTGTAGGTGGTCGTTAGCGATATACTTGTATATTAAAATCGCATTAATGTTGAATAACGTAAAGTATTTGCAATGACACTGAAATCATAATTATATTATTAACATAATTATGGCCACCCACACGTAAAGACATTATTTTGTTAAAAATTTAATCACGCATGAAAATTGTTGCAATATAACACCACGAGCTGATAAATTACTTGAACAGAATATAAGGTTTCTCGAGTGTAGTTAGTATGGTACAGTTGAGTTTTAGGTAAGTGTGTCACTTCAAGATGACTGTTATGAATTTTTTTTGTTAATTAACTTTATAACGCCCACGTCCTTTTTTAAGGTAGGTATTTTTTTTGTTTTATTTACGGGTAAGCACTTTTCATTCATTTCACCTGATACAAAGACTCATTCAATGATAGGGTTGTCGAATTAATCTTTTTGTAGCCGATTTAAGACTCAATCTACTTCGATAATATTTACAAACCAGAACAGTGAAACCAATCACCATAGGACGACAATAACTGGCATGATTTACAAAACAAACCTCCATGATGCTTGTTGAACCGACACGGTCAATGAACTTCATTTCTAAAATTGACCGGAGAGTCATAGTTATTAGATGTAGATATAGATATAATCATCCTTGTGCACACAACACCGCTTTCGGAGATTTCCAAATCCTAAAACCTGTAAATTAATTGGACGATGTACATTTACTCACATGGCTTAATGTGAATCTGTGAATGACTAACAGTCATAACAAATTAACTTTGTAGAGAAACGCGGAAGTGAAAAAGTTTTAGTTTTAAGTGAATAAAATAAAATAGGTTAACGTGTTATGAGTCTATGAACGTCAAATGTAATAAATCCATAATGAATATGGATAGTCGGTGCTTTTTGTTGTTTATAGCTTCCGTTCACGGCATTGCCTGCATGAAGTTCGGTCTATCGGGAATACCTCTAGGAATGAGATGTTTTTCCAGGATAAAATGTATCCTGTAGGTATAACTAAGGGATAAAAGATTTTTTTTTGAAACGAATCAGTAGTTCCAGAGTTTCCCCCCCACTAAAACAAATGTCTCCCTCAGCTCACATCAACTCACTACTGAGAGGTAAGCCTCTTCATTGTTGCATCAATCTTTACAGTAAAGTAAAAGACGCAATTAATTTACGTCTATATTACGTCTATAATACAAGAAATTAACACCCTAAGCGCCATGTGACCAACAAAAATTGAATTTCTATTATGTCTGGGTTTTGTGTTGGTCAACGTGATAAATTAATTAATCTAAAGTTTCCTTATAAAACAGAACGTGCAAGTTAAAACTTTATTTAATTAACCTATCTCGTGAGCATATAACACTGTCGAAAAATTATCTCCGCCGAGAGTAAAGTATAACGATCCTAATGCCCTTATCTACAAATTCAATATTTGCTGTGTGAGTCTTATCAGCGTTGTGCGAAACCGGTGCGACGATGACGTTTGCGGAGTGACGTGCGACTGTCACTTGTCAGGTGATAGGTGATGGCCGTAACTTGATGCGCGATTGGTTGGATGCATGCGTGAAGCCAATATAGACAGGATGATAATAAAGCTTTTCGTTTTTAAATATGCTAGTAGTCGCCCAGTGGTCGAAACTCGTTTGTAATTCACAAAATATACAATGTAATTTAAGACTTATTCTAAGTACATTAATTTTTTCCGTCTGCACTTTTTCTCCATAATATGTACTTTAGCTATATCAAATCTCGCACACCTCCGCGCGCGCAAATCAAATTTATTGGCGCATATTTTCAATATAAGTTAACAGCAATCAACGTGACATATTTTTATTTAATCTTGATATTTAAGCCAAAAGTTTTAATACAATCAATAGAAAGTAATTCAGTTGATTCCACAACCCTATTATACACAAATACAGTACCGTTTACCGATCTGTTTACGGGCACCAAACTCAAAATTTTTATTAAATGAATATGAAAGTAAAAAGATTAGTAGCTAGAAAATATATTAATTATAAATATAAAAAATATCAGTTATCTGAAATTGTGTAGTTGTAGTTGATATTTGACTGTAAATACAAAAACCGCAAAAAATATTTATATGTGTTAAAATAACTAAACACTACGTACTACATAGTTAAGTCTTATAAACTCGGCGATACTAGTCTTATAATATAGTCATAATACTCACAATACATATTTAAATATAAACATAAATATTACAATTTCATTTCACCATATAGGATTTATTGTATTATTATTCTGGTCAAGTCGTGGTAACTTGATAGAATAATAATGAAAAACATAACGAAGGATTATCCTATGGTGACTAGCTATGGAAAAATAGGTTTACCTACTCAGTCATTATATAAACTAATCAAAGTGCGGATGTTTAGCTAAGGGCTCAGAGTAGGAAGTAAATTTAGTCATAGCACAAATAATATGCGGTGTAGTAATAAAAAATATTTGCTCTTGTCACATCACGCATTATGGCTTAGTCTGGGTTTACCTACTCTGATTACGTATAATTAAGGGTGATGTAACACGTTTATCACTATACCTGAAGGTTGTGTTGCCTAGTAACTGCTATAGCCTAGATTTTTAAGACATCGTTTGTTTTTAAGAAGAGATGTTTGAGTAATATTCAATAAGTATTATAATTTTGATATTTATTTAATTGTTATTTCACAATAAATCACATATCCACACCACATTACACAAATATTTTTATATATACTGCAGTAGTCCTGTGAAGACGAACGATACGCACCAACACTGAAAAAAAAACTGTATATGAGTAGGTACAGATCTTAAATAAAATGTAATTGTTAAGCATAGATAGCCGACCCCCGAAGGAGATGGCACATGAAGAAGAAGAAGTTAAGGTTGGTTCCCATCGATTCTAGTTCACATCTTTTTTTGTTTGTTGTTTTGCTTATATTTCTTAAACGTAATGAACGTTTTGTTTTGCTCATATTTACAATTTCTGTTATCTAACATATTGGTAATCCTAAGACACTTATTCATAATGCTTTTACCATTGAAGGTAATAATAGTATTGCATTAGAATCATATACAATTTCAACAGATATGACAATTAGGTATTAAAGTTAGTGTGAGTTATGACTACACTACGTAACCAAAATGTGATCAATATGATCAACCTTGACCAGAGCCCCGAATGAGTGTAATAATGAGGACGATTACTGCACGCAGTCTCAACGAAGAAGTGTTATTTCATAGACATGAAGATTACCAGACTGGTTCTCATCCGGCATTGAAACTTGATGAATAATTAATACCATTAGATTTCGTTATTATAGCCACAGGGGTCCTGACCAACATCCAACTATTCAATGAAATTACAAAATAGTTTGAGAATTGTTTATAAAACGAATTTGAAGTTATCAAAATAAATCAAGGATCTTTAAGTCTGGTCGTGGAGTTAGTGGGCTACTAAATTATTTATGCGGGGAATGGCGGGTCAATGACTAGCAATAGTTGCAACGGCCTTACTTTACCAATAAGGACGTACCATTCGTATCAAAAATAGTATATTATTGTTTTCAGCTACGACTACTATTTTGACCAAGGTGGACTGTTAATTACACAATTATACGAAAACGTGGAGTATTTGTATGGACATTAACACGTGAAGATCAATTCTTAGCATCTCCTTATACATCAAAAGTAACGGCCGTAAAGAATGTCACAAGTTTAC
Source organism: Eudonia truncicolella (assembly GCA_949315975.1). Lineage (NCBI taxonomy): Eukaryota > Metazoa > Arthropoda > Insecta > Lepidoptera > Crambidae > Eudonia > Eudonia truncicolella. Next base: position 10,111,472 of record OX438839.1, read on the forward strand.
AACATGAATATTCTCTTAATGGCACCTGTATACAATGATACATCAACTATTTTAGCCATAAGTAGCTTGCTGATACATACGATATGGTCAGTTCAATGGCACCGCAGCAATCATAGGGTCAGGTCAAACACAAAAAATGTGGTCTGACCACGAGCGATTATGTTGTGACACTTAAATATGTTAATCAATTGATATATAAAAAGTTGAGGATGTAGAATCGGTAGAAGAAGGATTTTATGCCTCAAATGTACAAGACATCCATTTTTCTATGCAAAACACATTGACATAATTTAATCACATGTTATAATGCTTATTTGGAATATTCTTGCGTTAATGTGTAGTTAGCACAAAATCAGCAAATATATAAATAAACTGCACATGCCATAAGTATTGTGACACTAAATATTGATTAATTACATTTGACTAATTAATTACGATAAATAAAAGTCTTTTAAGTTAATTTCAAATTTAAGTTTGGTCAAATATAGGGCTAGTCTGCGCTTATTAGATTAGGTTGCAAGAATAGGCCAGATATACGTAACGCCATCAGGCTAATTGAAGTTAATGCAATTTTGTAAAAATAGCAAGTCAACAATGCAGGATGATAATATAAACTATATTCAAGAAACAATCTATTGCTGAATAATGCACAAAAAGAAAGACTCCTTACATTTGGACATGGACTATTTGCCGCTAGGTGATTTTCAGGCATTTGCAAACAATTGCTCTACTATAATATCGTCACATCCCAAACAGCTCTCATGTGTAATTGGTGACTTCAATCTAGGAGACGTGTTGTGGTCAAATGAAACTGGAGCTCCACTAAAAGGTTCATGTGCTAAATCTGATATTCTCTGGAATTTGTTTCAATCAATTGGTATATCTCAGTTAAATTTTAATACGAATCTTAATGGTAGAATATTAGATTTGGCTATCACTAATTGCCCAGATTCGTTTTCTTTGCTTCAGGCCGTTCCGATTGGTCGTCTTGATGTGCATCACCCTCCGTTTGAACTTGTATATGTCCGCCAGGAAGCTCCTTTGCGTCCGAACGGTATCTTTGAAAGACTCTGTTTTCATAGAGCAAACTTTGACGGATGCGTTGCGAGGCTTAAAAAGATAAACTGGGCTCACTACGCTAGCATTCTTGATTGTAATGATTTGGTACAATTTTTCTACAATCAGCTGCATCTCATAGTCAATGAGCATACCCCAAAAATCAGAGTGCGCGGTTTTAACTATCCAATTTGGTTTTCTACAGGGCTAAAGAAGGTCCTCAAACAAAAGTCCAAATATCATGATAAATACAAACGTTTTAAAAATCCTAGAGATTGGGATGCCTATTCTATGCTGAGACAACGAGCAAAAATCTTGCTAGAAGAGTGTTTTAAGGCTTACGTTTCTAGCATTGAACCGGATTCAACACACAACATAAAGGCTTTTTGGCGTTATACGAAAAGCAAGAGACTCACGAATACTATACCAAATCGTATGTACCTTCACGATCGAGTTGCTACGTCAGGCGATGAGATTGTCAATCTTTTCGCTGAGTTCTTCTCTTCCGTCTACGTGAGAGGTACACTTGCGCCGTACACCCCTGATTTTCCCTGTCATAATTTCACCCCGAATCAGCTGCAAATTCAGAGTGACTCCGTTGTTACTATGTTGAAAAACGTTGACATATCCAAAGGTGCTGGTCCAGATGGTATCCCGCCAATACTCATTCGTATGTGTGCTTCGGCACTGGTTGACCCGCTAAATATAATTTAACAAATCACTTTCCCTAAGTGAGGTGGGGTACTTTTCCTGCATTATGGAAAATAGCTAAAATTACACCTATTTATAAATCTGGTGATAAAAACAATATAACTAACTATCGCCCCATCAGTATTCTGAACTGGTTTGCTAAGATCTTTGAGTCACTCGTATATCAGCATTTGTACAACCACGTCGGTCCACTACTTAGTCCGAAACAGCATGGTTTTATCACTGGGAAGTCAACTAATTCCAATCTTTTAATTTACACAACATTTTTATGTAACTCGTTTGACGGAAGAAGACAAGTGGATGCCATTTATACGGATTTTGCCAAGGCATTCGATCGCGTGAGTCATGCAATTCTTTTGGCTAAAGTGGAACATCTCGGTATACATGGAAATCTATTGCGCTGGCTTGCTTCTTACCTTCTCCATCGTTCGCAAGTTGTAGCGTTAAGTGGCTATGATTATTTTCCGTTTTAATCGAGCTCAGGAGTTCCACAAGGATCAAACTTGGGGTCATTATTGTTTCTTATGTTTATCAACGATCTCTTGAACCACCTTTAAAGTGAATGTCTCGCTTACGCAGATGACATAAAAAAATTTAATCGTGTAATAAATATGAGTGATTGCGAGGCATTACAGGAATCTTTAGACGTCATTAATCGCTAGTGTAATGCTAATCATATATCATTAAATATTGACAAGTGTCAAGTGATCTCTTTCACCAAAAACAAAACCCGTTGAATTATAATTATAGCGTAGGTAGTCGTACTCTTACTCGTGTTATGACCGTCCGTGATCTGGGTGTGTATTATGACTCGGTTCTCTCATTTAGACCCCATTATGATTACATTTGCAACAAAGCTAACCAAATGTTACTCTTTGTGTTACGTCATGCCAAGCCATTTAAAAATGTAAATTCATGGATAATTTTGTACGGATCCCTGGTCAGAAGTATCTTGGAGTACTGTTCTTCGGTGTGGTCCCCTGTTTATCAAAACCATACTGATAGAATAGAGGCTATCCAACGTAGGATTTTACGCATTTTGTGCACTGAGTGTGGCTTGCGTCGAAGTATATGTAACTACTCTGACCGGCTCAGCCACTTTAACATGACTAGCCTTGAGAAGCGAAGGTGGATGAATGACTTGCGTACACTTCAGAAAATTGCCAATGGATTATTGGATAGCGGCCTATTGGAGATGCTGTTGTTCAGGGCGGTTGGTAAGTTAAAGGTAAATGCTGAGCACTTTTGTAATTGGGCACGAATTATATTGATACCTTATTAACTGTACATGAATGTATTTTAGTATGTTTCCTATCTGTTGTCTGTAATTGTGCCTTAAATAAAAAAATAAAATAAAATAAATAAATAAATGCTGCATTGATGTGTGTTAACGGTATGATTATGAGTCGTGTTCTTTGTGAATTATAATAATAATAATAAACCAAGGCTGCGCGAAATGAAGTGTGCTCTTATAGAACAATGGAAACTAATACCAAGTAAAAATAAATTTATCTATTCTAGTACTGCGTCTGTCTTACCTACTGTAGACTAATGACATAACTACCTACCTACCTTATTTAAAATATGTAGTTTTAGTTGACTTTTCAATCAATAAAAAGTCATGATTGTATTTTTTTATGATTATTTACATATAATTTTACGCAAATATTGTTGCGAATAAATTACAATTTGAAAAAGGACAAAGTGTTGAAAAAAATCCACGAGGGGGATTCGAACCCGCACCCCATGACATGCCGGGTCAGGTGCACTGCCAACTATGCTGTCGTGGCTCAATCCAGCTCGCTGAAATCCCTATTCATGTCGACAACTACGTCATCAACATCCGATCTTATTATTTTTACAAATATTGAAAGATTGACTCGTTTCTTTGTCGCACCTCCAAAAGATGGAATAGTCTACCAGTACACGTTTTCCCTCTTTCCTATGATATGGGGTCCTTCAAACAAGGCGTGAAGAAGCACCTTGTAGGCCGGCAGAGTGAAGTTGACTGATGCTGCGTTGTTTTCACGCTGCACCAGTTGTCTTCGCGTCTGGACTCCATTTCCGCTTAACATCAGGTGGTGTGGAGTCATTTGCCGTGCTAAGTATATAACAAAAAATATCAGTTAAGAATTAAGGCAAGCTATATTTATGATTACTTACATATAATTTTACACAAATATTGTTGCAAACAAATTACAATAAAAAAAAAGACAAAGCTTAAAAAAAAAATCCACGAGCGGGATTCGAACCCGCACCTCATGACATGGCAGGCTCCTTTGGCTTATAAATAAAAAGTAGATAGTGTTGATTAATTTCGGCGAGTTGGATTGAGCCACGATAGCATAGTTGCTAGTGCACCTGACCCGGCATGTCATGGGGTGCAGGTTCGAATCTCGCTCGTGGATTTTTTTCAACACTTTCTTTTTTAAATTGTATTTTTTTTCTTTTACCCACGTACAATGAGAGTTGTGGTACCATATCAATATAAGTACGACATGGCAGTGATTTTTAGGTATATCTGTGATATCACTTTTATATGGACTGTATCTTTATTGGCTAGGGAAGACAAAAACGGAGTCTATCCAAATTTATTGCGCTTCTGTTTACCGTGCTATTCCCACACACACCACAGAATTTGGTATACCTTCGCAGCGGGTGATGCTTAAATTAATCATCCGTAAGCCGCGCCATTTTGAACTTTGACACATTTAGATGTCGATGGCGCCTAGTGTTTTCATTAAAATGAACTTGATCTCCACGTTTATGGCTAGACACCGGTGTCATTTACATAATATATATATATATACACATACTAGTATTACAAACAGATATCTCATACTGAAGAAACAAATGAACCTAGAAATACATAAGTTGTCTCATGCATGACCTAATCTCAAATTGTTACTTAGTCTTTCTGTTGTCTAGTAGTTAGTATACCGATCTGAAACGTCAGTACTTTTATTGTGTTCAGTTCTTCAGTAGCTTAGGATTCCGGGTGAAGAACGCTTCAACCTTCGGCTTTAACATCATAGGTAATGTATAGATAAGAATTAATTTAATTAATGAGATTAATTTCGTCATATTAAGATATCGAAGACACAGTACTTGGAACGTAGTGTAAGACACCCTCCGACATGGCGGTGCGACTATCATATGCAATGTGGCTGACAGCAGTTGGAAGAGAATTGCCGAAGATCGGGCTCAGTGGCATGCCTATGTCCAGCAGTGGAATGATACGGGCTAATTGTGATAATGATGATGTTGATGATGATCAATCTGTTAAATTTCCTCAATAAAATTTAAAAAAATACAAAATTGAAAATTTCAAAATCATTTATTCAGTTTAGGCTACAAGTAGCTCTTTTTTTTTTTAGAGAGATTGCTAATTTCCTCAAACGGCAATTTCAGCTTCACCGGGCTTTTTTCGGGGGGCGAGAAACGGAAAGGGTCCCTCAAGCCGTGTGAAACAAAGCACCTTCGGAGGTTTTCTAGAGGGAACGGCATCGGCCCTACTAGATTCTCCGAAGGGTTCGGATCGGATCGGGCAAGTAGCTCTTGTGAATGTCACTATGCTATAGATTCGTAAGTCTACTCTTGGATCTTGTACTGAGAAGAACTTTATGTTTATGGCACATGGTTTAACATTAACCGAAGTTTGACAGTTTTGGATTGGTTATGTGCAGGCGTCTCTACTTACACGTAAAGAAATATAGGAAAAAGCCTTTGCATGACTTTATACTTAGCATCTGATCAACTCTGGTAGCCACCCACACCAACGAGGTCGGTGCTCCGGCGCAGCAGGCGGTGCTCGGGTTAATCCTCGGTAATTGCTGCCATGCCTCCTAGAACAACGCACTACCCACGCGCCGTCAAAAAGCGCACGTCACTTATGGCCACGTTCGTAATTTAATTTAAATCAGTGTAATTACTCTTCAAATCTCCATTAATGAGCACGCAATTGTTTAGTCTGTTTGCCTAACGTGTATTTGGACAACAATATCTTAATCAACTTGTTTGACTTTGACATATTCATCTACGCTTAAATTGATATTATTATTTTCTTCTTTCTTTCATTAAAAGTAAATATAACCATAATTGGCTAAATTGACTTTTAATGAATTATGTAATCACAGGCAAACATAATTTAGTGTTCAATATTTATTAAGTCAAACGACATAATTTAGTGTTCAATATTTATTAAGTCAAACGACATAATTTAGTGTTCAATATTTATTAAGTCAAACGATGGGATAATTTGAAAGAAAATGCTCCTTTCAATCAACACACTAAGGCGCGGGACACACAGAAAAGACGTAAGACGCGGGCGGGGCGTAAAGGGCGCAGACGGGGCGCCCGTCGCCGTCGCGACTTTTTAAAACTTAAAGAAAAGACGAGACATGGACGTGACGCTCGCTGGGCGCCACGTAGGGTTGCCACCTTTTTTGTAGGTACTACCTAAATAGTTTTTTTTTCAAAACATTTCAAAAAATATAGTACTATTGGGAAATTCAAGAAAAAAAAGAGTAAACATTTTTCCATGTGTATTTGTTAAAGCTAAGGCTTTGGTTAACAAAGTCTTATTACTTTCAAAATTAATAGGAATGTGAGCAATTTAGATCCATAATAAAATAAATTAACAATTAAGTTAAGTTAATTAACAGTTAAGTTTTTAATTAAATTAGTAGAGGCTTCTATTCCTTTCTTCTCGCCATTTTATATTAATTACGGAAAAAATCTTTCCGTAAAAGCAGAAGTTGCACCTGCAACTTCTCCTTTTTACTTTCCATACCTATGGAAAGTAAAAAGGAAATAATTTTAAATGTATTTGTTAAATTTGAATCTGAGTTTTTAAAATGCATTTGCCATTTTAAGCAGTATTTTTAGATTTAAACAGTTGTTCGTTGCTTATTTTTAAAATAATTTTATTATTTTAAAAATAAGCCCCCGCCCTCTCCCCTCCCTCGTCCGCTCGCGTCCGTGCCTTGTCCTTTCTGTATGTTTTACAATAGGGCGCAGACGAGAAACCGTCGTCGTGCCCGCGCCCTGTCCTTTCTATATGTTTTCGTTACGACGGTTCTATACATTTTGTATGAAAGGGACGCGGAAGAGACATATGTCTGCGCCCCGTCCGCGTCTTACGTCTTTTCTGTGTGTCCAGCGCTTTAGACAGTGAAAAGTCGAGCGTCTTTCCTGTTCTTTTTATTAAAACTTCCTACCACTATTAATTTACTCCATATTCAACCAAATTTTAATATGCTTCAATGTAATAAACATTGTTTAAGAAATTTCGTCCGGCATATGGGAACGGTGCTAAGAATACTGGCAACCTTACTTCAAATGATTAATATATGATTTACAAAGTGAAGTATTTGATTTAGAATCATTGCTATTGTAGGTCGATTGCCATTTTCTAATTTCATTACCTTTCTTGGTATAGAAATGACGATTAAAGCAATTCCAATACAGAAGCGCAGAATGGAAGATAAATATTGGACGATTTATCATGAGGCCGCCGCCGCCGGTGTGAGCCCATAACTCCGATGGAAAGATGATTTCGCCCTATAAGTAGATGTTCCACGAACGGAACAGTTAATAAACGGGTTAGGCTCGCTCTGGTGCAGTTTTTACTTTAATTAATTCGATTTATGTCTGTGACTTGTGTCCAATATGGGTGTATATGCAGACGAACAATTTATATATTCACTCGATTATTCGACTTGTTACGCCACTTCGTTGTACATAAAACAATTAGAAGTATGGTGAAATAATTTTGTATAAAAAAATCAGAACCATACTTACTGGGACTCTTTTGTGACTTTATCAGAGCCATTCCGATGATTTGACTTTCCATGGACATAGTAACCAAATGATGAGCTCGATGGCACAGTGGTTAACGCGCCCGGTCTGCGAGTGGTGAGGTTAAGCAACTTTTGCAAAGGTCGGTCATCGGATGGGTGACCAAAAATGTATCATCTCGAGCTCCTCCGTGCTTCGGAAGGCACGTAAAGCCATTGGTCCCGACTACATTAGCAGTTAAAATCCACCAATCCGAACTTGGTGCTATTTTTTCATGATTTGAGTATTGGGAATTTTTTCATATACATTTTTTTAAACTACAGCAACCGTTTAACCGTTTACCATCTAGCGGGCCGTATGTCTGAACCTCACCATAATTGATACAAGAAAAAAAACGTCAAATAAAATAGCACTTACATCAGGTTCTGTAGAAAAACACGAGTAGCTAGTAGGTACATGCTTGTGTGGCCTTACTAGTCAGCGAGTGTCGAGTAGCTAGCGCCTCACAGGTGCTGACCCGGCACGGCCGTTTCAAATGAAATCCTCCATGATGATAACCTATGATTATCAATGAAAATAACACCGGGTTACCGAGAAATCTAAAAGCTAATTTCGCATCATGCCGGTTGCTAACTATTCTCGGCCGCTAGTGACATAATCGTCGGGTAGTACCTACAGGATATTATTAATATTCTTGGACATCATCATTATGAAATGATTGAATACACGTCAAAAACTTTGTAGTACTATTTTGTATCTGTAGTTTTTAATAGTAGATTTCAAATTGATTGATCTGATAAATTACTTTTTAAACTTTTTTATGTATTTGAAACCTAATTTTATATTTTATATTTGGCATTAAAAGAAAATAAACTTGCTAAGTTACTTACCGATTCTTTACAGTACAACATTTTTCCATTATTTCATTCTATGAAAAGTACAGAAAATTTCCAATAATTTGACTTGTAATGTTAAGTTTTAATTCTTTAAAAGAAACGAAGAAAAGCCCTGATGGCGTAGTTTTGTATAAGCTAAACAAAAAACAACAAATATAGAAGAAATGTTCTTATAAGTACAATATGTTTTTACATTAGACAGCGTAACCCAAATAAAACAATAAACTCGTGTAATCTCGATGAACATCACAAACGCAGCGTAATGTATACTTTGTAACATTAGCTATCAGTGTACACATACACAGTCATGTATAATTAGAACGATAATGAACGGGCGCCCGCGCATGGCGGCTCACCGCTGGCGCCATTGAAAAAACGTAGGGCGTGACACTGACCCTCAAAATAACACCGCCGCAGTATATCAGAGATTGTGAAATGTAATTATAAAAGAGTTCGTTACTCTAATAGCTAGTAAATTAAGATACATTAGATAACCAATAGCTGATAACTCACATGACCATTAGTTAGTTAAAGCACAATAGAGTTGATAATAATATTTTGTAATCTACGTGCATGTAGGTATGTAAGCTGAAACGCGGTTACCAGTTTAAGTTATATTTTTTTTATCATTATCCCTGAGTTAACCATTTACCATAATCTGACTGACTGAATCAATTAACCGACTTGGTATTACATATGGATCTCACAACTTTATACGGTAGAAGAACTGAGTTGCGAGACTTGTTTTTTTTTACAAGTTATGTTTTTGATGACGTCTCATTTCTTTTTGTAGATAGTCATATTTTTTTTCCTTTCCGGTACCTTATCCTTCTTGAATACCAACAACGGATTTTCTTAAAGCCTTAAATTATTGTTATAACTTGGCTTGTCATTACACATATTTTTTAGTGCTCAGTTAAGCAACTTTCGTAGTGGTTGGTCCCTGGATGGGTAAATAAAGGATTAGAGCTTTAAGCTTCTAAAACTCGACACTCTATGTATCTAATCTACTAAAGCTAGACCAACGAATATGCAAATGGATCCCGAGTAATACCGGCACGCATTACCATATCAAACCCGAGGATATGGTGCTATCTTCCAAAGAATCAATGACCATTCACTTCCGACATAAAAAAGTATGGTTAAAACTTTCTCCCAACAGGAATAAAACATAATTTCTAGTAAATAGATAAAGCGATGACTCTGTGTAACTGTGTCAATAATACAAAATAAAGAAGTGATCATTTACGTAACAGTGTCGTGTTACAAATGGTTCGATATAAAATTGCTTTGTCAAAAGTCACGCATAGATGCGCCAAATTTTCGCAGCTCTAATCAATTTTATTGTTGGACCAGTTGCAGCGAAACTACTTCCTTTGTTCTCGGTAATGATTTTCATAATGTGTTAGTTTAGCAGTGGTAGTTATTTTGCCATTATTACATTTTCATTGTATCATTCTGTTCTAATACCTTCAAACGTGCAATTCTTGTATATATATATATATATATGTGTAATCTGAATCTCGGAAATGGCTCCAACGATTTTCATTAAATTTAATATGCAGGGAGTTTCGGGGGCGATGAATCGATCTAGCTAGGTTTCATTTTTAGAAAATTACCAAAAAAAAAACCGGTACCGGGTATTTTTTATTATACCAGGTAGCAGGTAGGTACATTTGATTAAGTATATATTTTTTATATGTTACGAAATGTAGCTGGCGCTGAAATATAAACTTGATATTTCGCTAATACAAGGTTAATAAATAAGTTAAAGAAGTTTATTTATTTCTCGTAAAAGAATTTACACAATTCACTTAAAAATGACAAATTACGTAAAGTATTTTACTAAGAAATCGAGCGTCAAACGCTGACGTTTACAAAACATCACCAAAAACAAAAGAAAATTCCATAAAAAAATACAAACATAATCCTGTTATAGAATCGTTCCGTCTCTATCAACTTCAAACAACTAATTAAAATACAATTATAGTCTACATTTCAGATTCAGGTCAAGTCATCTTAAAAGTTGCATTATATTTCCTTATCAACAGGTATATACTCACACCAGCACCTGGACGCATCGCAAGTGGAGGTTGTGACACCTGTCAAAGTGACGCATGCGGGCGAGATGCTGTCAAACGCCTTGGAGCATTTGCACGAGCACGGGCACGCGCGCGCGCGCAGAGACCTCGCCGAGAAGGAGCATGAGGCGCCGCACTCGCTGCATTACAACTTAACTGTCGGCGGGCGCGACCTAAGGCTAGATCTGCGGTGAGTGACTATACTTTTTAGAAAAGTTTATTGATGTAACTGTAAACTTTTTTATTCTCATTTTTATGAACCCTTAAGCAAGCCACATGCTTTGTTTTACGCACCCTACACTACAACATCACTGCCGGGTGCGACCTAAGGCTAGATCTGCGGTGAGTTACTAAGCTTTTTTCGAAAACCTTCTTGGTGGTACTGCAATCTGTTTTTTCACATCTTTTGTGGTTTGGTTTACGCACTTACTGCACTACAACCTCACTGTCGGGCGCCACCTAAGGCTAAGGCTTTGGGCCAGAGTGATGGGTTATTATAGCCCGATCTGCTTAATGCGATTGATTATGTAGGAAAGCTTGAGTCCAACAGTGGGACTTTTATAGGTTGCTGATGAGAACTACTGACTCTTTTTTCACATTTTGGTGAACCCTTACCGACTACAAGGTTAATATAAGTAATTAAATTTTAAGATTTTAAAGAGACTAAAAAATATGATCTCAATTTAATCAGAATAAAAAATAACAGCCGCTACATTTCTTTTAAATTGTTATATTGGTATTACGAGGCTACGGTATTACCGAAAATTACACAACACTTTAAAAAGCGATTACCTTAGGTGGGATTCAAACCCACGACATTTCGCAACCCGCAACTTCGATTTCAATACAGCAAACGGGACAATGTTTTTTCTACCAAATAAAGTATATCTAAAGTGCTTGTCTCCCGAGGCTATTGTCTCATTTTATTTATTTTACGGTCGAGTTGCGATATAACAATAAGCCTTTTAAGAAAAGTTTGGCATACTATTTTACAAGATCGACCCTTATCGGATACATTGTGTGTAATTACGAAGCAATATTACAAGTACACATACATTCATTGACTATCAAATGTCTTTAACAGATAACCTCGGTCATGTAAAATTTCGGTCTGTGTTGCCAGATTAATGACCCACTCACAGATAAGGGAAACAACGGACGCGAGTGTTGCCAGTTCGGCTGGCCACTGACATAATTTCGCGAGTCGAAACTCATCAAATAATTGTGTTGACTTCAATCTCGTGAGCCACTCTTATCTGTGACCTGCAGTCGAAAACCACTCTCTCTAATGTCGTGTTATCCTTATCGCCGTAGTGATACGCTTTATATTAATGGCTTATGAGATTCATTGTGGGCGATGGATTAATTTTTAACAACAGAACACCCACGTTGATAGGAAAAAGAAGACACTCGCCGCTGCCACAAAAAGGTTAATTCGAAATAATCGATCATAAGAGTAATTATTGCAGGTGGAAATATAAATAAACGTATCTCATATGTAGAAATGCGTCTGTGGCTCGTTGGTTCAATTCCAAGGTCGGGCAAAATGTGTTTTGAATTTTTTGATACATAGTCCGGGATTGTACTTTTGGGATTTAACTTTTTTTTTGTTGATTAACTTTATTTCCTTTATTTATATAGTGTTTGATCATTTAGTTTGTCGTTAATTAATAAATTTACAAGAATCAACTTGTTTATGTTAATGTGCTTACCTAAAGTTTAATAATTTATAACATCACAGTATCAAGACGGCGATTGGACAAGGCTTCGCAATATGATAGTTTCGTAGTAAAATCGTTTGCAGTACAGTTTTTCGAGGTAAGGTAACATCGCAGTAACAAGACGTCGATTTAACAAAGTGTCTCGCGGTAAAGATATGTCGTTGAGAGGTTTTTGAAAAAACAAAATTCGATGAAACTACTTTCGCACTCAAGTCGGTATCAATGTAGGCTGTTTACTTTACTTTACTATGTGTGAAATGCATCAAATTAATAATGAAGCCGCCTGTGCGTCAACCGTGAACGGCGAAGGGCGTGTAATGTGCTTTTGCATTCAATATATCTGATCGGTTACGGCCATTACTGACGTCAGTTATTGCATTCTCTATTAGCGTAATTAGATAAATGGACTCCATTCATAACAGTCGGGTAGATACATTATATATATTTTCTGCCAGACAGCATGTTCGATGTAAGATTTATTTTTGGAGGATCAGCCGTATTTAAAATAGTTAACAGATCAAACAAAATACTGCTTTTTTTCTAATTCTAATTTGTAGCAGTAGTAAGTAACAGGTTAATTGACACTTAAATATAGTTAACAAATAAAAGAAAAGCCGGTACCGTTTTATTTATTATTTATAGCTCATAACAAAGACAAGAAACCTTAGCAAAAACTTAACAAAAAAGGTAAAAAAAAAAATATTAATTGAGTTTAAGCTAAGTAGGTAGCTCGTATAATTTGTGGTCGCAAGGAGAACCTTCTATCCAAATGTAGTCAGACCTTGGTGAGTTAACGACAATTTCGACACCCCATGTGAGGCTAATTGGAAAGACTAAATGACTTATGATGATTGATGGTTTTTATCGCGAAAGCTGTTATTATAAAACTCGGTGGCGTGGTGACGAGTGCAGTCGACCTTGAGACGGCCGCACGCGCACCCGCTTCCAAGGAAACGGGAACATAAATCTTCATAAATCCTGACATACCCCTTTGACGCTGCTGGAGACGTGTTAAGTCTCCTTTGTGTTCTTTTCAATTATAGGCATTGTTAAAATAATCACCAACTAACAATCATACTCATTACATTAATGAAAGTCTTAAGATTGCGTTATTAAAAGTCTTCTGCCTATTTGTGGTAGTAAATCCGGAAGTTGTGGGTTCCATCACCAGGTCGGGAAAAAATTGTGAAGGTTTGGAATTACCAACCTACATTTGGAAAGCGTGGTGAACCTTTGCTATGCCTTGTCAAGGATCCTTTACGCCAAACAATTATAATTATATTGTGTCTGTTTTACGGTAGACGACAGGATAAGCCGACACCCATTAATTGAAGCGATACCTCGATTTAATTTATATGATGACAGTATACAAGTTATTGCTTAATATAATCAATTCATGCCCAATTTACTAAAAACAATTAGGTTCTATTGCCACTATCAGCCTATAAACGTCCCACTATTGGGCTTAGGACTCTCACGTAGCCATAACCATAACCCACCACGCTGGCCCAATGCGGCTTGGAGGGTTAACGACTGTTTTTTTACGACAACGACCTAAACAGCTTAACGTGCCATTCGACGCACAGAAGAGCTTAAGGTGTTTCAATTTTGTCGCACATCAGGGAACCCCGTATTGCGGAAGTTGCTTAAGTTGCGCGATCGTTACCCGAACGTGTGAGCCGTTGAGACAATTAATGAACCAATGTAAATATGGTTCTAAAATATATAATACATAGGTATAATGCAAAAACACTGCTGTAGCTGTCTTCCCATCTGGACTTTGCTTCTGCTATCATCAAGCAAAGAGAAGTCATTTTGACGATTCATCTATATAAAAATATGTCAAATAGTTTGTAAAAACGACATGAGCTTGACTATTCTAAGGTCTTAGCTAAATTAACTGAAGGAATTCCCCTCCGTGCTTAGGAAAGCACGTAAAGCCGTTGGTCCCGGCTGCATTAGCAGTCGTTAACAACCACCAATGGGCCCGCGTGGTGGTTAATGGCCCGTTATCCCTATCCATCCATAGATGGCCTTCGCTCGTACCCCAGCAGTGGGTATATAAAATGAGCTGATGATGATGATGACAATATTGATATTGTTGTAACATAATTACGTCGTTCATTATTTGCGTTGGATACAAGATGATATTAATTCCGGACAAGATGTTGGCCCGCCGCCTAATTCACCACACGCACTACTTACTGGAGCTAATAAATCTACACGCTGCTATTTCCGCGCTCATTTTTTCACCAGAACTTATCACTCAGACTTACTAATGTTGATATATTCCAACATGCAAAGTTTCTGTCCTATGAAACATCTATTTTGTCGGGATTCTCGACTAGGCGTGGCCCGGCTGGTCAGCGTAGAGATGTCACATCATTACACGTTTAGCGTCTAGTACCGTCACAATTCTATAACTGTTACAGCTATTCTAGTGGCTCTAAATAAACTAAAAGTTTATTTTTGACGTCGTCGGGGCTGAGAACTTAGAGTGGCTGCTGATTGCTCTCTACATGATCCTAATAGAATAGAATAGAATAGAATAATCCTATATTATAGGCAACGATGGCCCGTATATAAATACATTAAAGTCTAACATACATATTTAATACAATTTTTGTTAGTAATAAAAACTTAAACTATGTTAGTAGTTACTTTGACACTTTTTGGGTCGTATCGGTCGCTTACTGGTAGTCTTTCACAAAAATCCTCCTTATATAGTCAGTGTAGAGAATTATATGCTACATAATGCTAGAGATATCAAATCCCACGTTTAATAAACGTGTGCCTGTCTTAATTATTATTAATACTACTACGACTTTAATTTAATAAAAATAATAACATATCTTTATTGCAGCAGATCCGTGATTTATGTTTCCAAATAAAAATAATAAATATTTTTTTAAGGTAGGTACTAGGTATCTCTAGATTGTCTGGTTAGCGTAGATACTAGCGTAGTATTGTTATGTCTAATTCCACTTTTAGAAGACTTGGAACTGTATAAACTAACACCTAAATAAAAGCATTGATACAACATAATTATTGAATCAAAAAAACTTAAGGAAAATGAAAATTACTGTTAACATTTAATGCATTATAACGTTAACCCATGCTCATATAATTTCAATAATACAATTTCTATTCTGTTAATTTTAAAGACCTACTCTGTTCAAGCCCTACAATAAGATAATAGTAGTAAGACGAAAATATATTATTAATTGTGGACCTATTATAGATTACAGAAACCTAAATCAGGAGATTTAACCGCATTCTTGTCTCAAATGATAATAATAATTAATCACAAAACTTTATAGTTCTTGCTAAATTACTTTTAATAGCCGTTACCTTTTCACAGACCATTAACTGTGTACAATAAATGAGCTTAAAACTATTTGTCTAATAGATTTTTATTGATTCTATGACTAAGAATACCTGTTTGACCCCTTAACTGTCTGAATTGTTTACGTCTGCGTACTGGTTGCAACAGCAGAATATGACTCAAGAGAATTACACAGACCAAAGGCTTTAGATTTTCGATAAATTTTCCTGATTAACTACAATTAATTACACCATAACTTATTTGTATCGTATAATCACGGTTGCTGCTTTTGTGTAAAACTTAGGCGTTGCCTTACCCATATTAAAATCAAAAGATAAGCTGTAAGTCTCAATTGTGAGTAAAATAATTTATGTACTTATTAGATAAAACTAAAATGTATAAGAGGTTATAGTCAATAGTAATGATTACGAGCTAATAGTTAATAGTATAGTTTAATTTGGAAGTTATAAAATACTTTGTAAGTTATGAAACGCAGCAACCCCGTATATCATTCAATTTATCATTTATATTCTTAATCTTCTTTTTCTAATATTATAAAGAGGAAAGCTATGTATATGTGTATGCATGTATGTATGTTTGTAGCGAACAAAGTCAAAAAATACTGGACTGATTTAAAAAATTCTTTCACCATCAGAATGCTATATTAACGCTAAAAAACATAGGTTATATTAAAAAATGCAATGCTTTTCCTTGCAATGAATCTATTTCTAAATAATTAAAAATATTGTAAAACTTTCAGCGAATCAAAGTTCAAAAGAATTCAAAATTTAAAACTCAATACTATTTAAGTATTCAGTTTATGCTATAAGTAGCTCTTGTGAATGTCACTATGCCATCGGTTCGTAAGTCTACTCTGGGCGAGAGATCGTGTACTGAGAAGAACCGGCAAGAAACTCAGCAAGTGTCCAGCTCTGTTCTCCCTTACAACGTCAAAAATATTGGAAAATGACACTTTCCATCACAAATAAACACAAAAAATATAGAAGACAACACAAAATGTAAAAAAACAAAATAAAAAATCTAAATTAACAAATTTACATCAGGTAAAAGTTTCAATTTCCACTATGTCATACAGTACCACTACAGTACTCTAATAAAAGTCAAAAATTGTTTAAGGAAAACAAAGTCAAACTATAGTGAATAATACTAAAAATAAGATAAGTATGCAAGAGCAGACCAGTCTCCACAGGCGGCACCCGTTCACGAGTATGGCATATGAATCCATCGCTTCGCTCAACCATATTTTAGGGAAGGTAACGACCCGACGCACACGCCACCATCGCAGAGACAATAAAGAGAGCATGACACACCCAAGATACTCTAAATAAAACTTAATGATCTATTTAACGCAACGCTGGCTATTTGTTATCTGTAGGACACTGCTGATAAAAGCTATCATATCAGTATAAAAATTATATAAACTGATTTTATTATATTGATTCAAATAGAGTATAATGTGTTTTTTTATTATAATCAGGCTGTTTTATCATCTAAATATTCTTTGACTGTATAATATCCTATTATAATACAAAAGTGTAACTACTTACAATGTGGAAATAACATGTGCAGGCGAGCAGACTAAGATGACCACACATTCTTATCATTAAAATAATCATCAATTTTATAGTAACCTTTTTTCATTAGACCTTGTTTTCATCAATCATTCAATCATAAGACAAGACTATGTACTTACCTACATTAGATAGATTATTTCTAAAAGTTAACTTTTGTATTCTCATACATACAAACACTTATCACTTTTGTTTCCCAGTGAAAAATCCCGGGCCTTCGCCCGTGATCTCCTGAGCCTACTTCACCTACCTAAGTGTTGACATTAGCAAGTGGAGACTGATTACGGTCCTAACCTAACGCACTTCGCTCACAATATATTAAGTTACACTAAAACATATGCCGAAAGAGACGGCCGTTTTGCAAATAAGTGCGAGTGCATTGAGACGATCAAAGCTGCGCCCGCGCGGAAGTAAGTTTCACGTGCAATCATTTCGCGGAAGCGGCCCGTACCTACCTACCGTGCGAACACGCACTAGCTGTACCGAGAACTCACGCGTGCACTATTGCACTCACCTCGATTGATCTATTGGAGAACATCCTTTCAACGTTAAGGTATTTACATGTTTAGGTTTTACAACTTTCGAACGCATACGTTATGTGCTCAAGGGATGTCTCGCTCACCTTCAGTTTATACGCTAAGCTGACAGCATTTCGCAATAGTTACTTACTTTTATTGCTTGACATCCTTGTCGTAATGTCTACAAAAGCAGAAATTACATGAAAGTAGAAACTGAGTCAAAGCAACTCTTAGTTCTTTCTTTCTGTGCTTTTGGGTACAGAAATCTAAGACCACAATTTTATAAAGTGGATGTTAGGGAGAAGTGTGTGGGGTATCTTAACACATAATGTACACTAAATTGTTGTCATGACCTTTACTAAACTTATATTTTGTAATGTAGCACAATACCGCAATAAAAGCTCTTGCCTAGTTTCTCGCGGCTTCTTCTCTTTTTTTTTTTTTTTTTTTTTGGAGAGAGATTGCTGATTGCCGCTGCGGCATTTTCAGCTTCACCGGGCTTTTTGGGGGCGGCGAGGAACGTAAAGGGTCCCTCAAGCCGTGTGAAACGAATCACCTTCAGAGGTTATCTAGAGGGAACGGCATCGCGCACAAGTGCGCGTCCCCGTGCCCTACTAGATTCTCCGAAGGGTTCGGATCGGATCGGAGCTTCTTCTCGCTACTAGATTTGCAACGTAGTCTGGCTTATGTAGCTATGAGTTAAACGTTGACGTTCATCTACGGTAGGTGCGTAATCCATTCTGAATAAGATATAATTTATTAACATTGTCTTTTTGCAGAAACTATATCTATACTATTAATAAAGAGGTTATGTTGGTGACTTTGTTTGTTTGTTTCTACTGGAACTAATGGTCCAATTCCAAAAATTATTACACTAATAGAATGCTACATTCCTTGCGGGTAACATGCCATATTTAATTTTTTTTTAATATTTTTAAATCTCAATTCCAAGCGGACGAAGTCGCGAATAATGTGCTAGTTAAAAATATAGTGATTCCTTGCTTGCGAAACTTCCGCGGTTATCGGGTACTTTTTTAAACAGGGTCATTTCCGAAATGTGCCCCTTTAAAGCAGAGGTTGACCTTATCGAATTTCACCATTAACCGCGCCAACTAGGACGCTGCTCTCATGCATTTTTAATGCGAATGGTACAAAAAGTTGACAGTTTGAAAGTCGCCGTATCCGAGGCCCAATTCATACATATTTATGTACCAATTACAGTAATACAATGAACGATGAATATTGCAAACATTGCGCAACCCGTCCGTCCGTGAATGCACTAGGCACCCACCTTCTTTTGGGGATACGCCGGACACATGCCATAAATTTAATAAAAAGTACTTTTACTAATTTTATAGTTTTGAAACATGTAGCCGTTCATTTCATTTCAAATCGCTTACCAAAGGTTTAACGCTTCGGTGGCCAAGGTGTGAAGCGCTCGGCCCGATACCCAAAAATCGGGCAAAGTATGTTTCGGATTTTTCGATGCATAGCCCGGGTTTGTGATCACCAACCCGCATTTGGCAAGCGTGGTGATGAAACCATTACCTATCAATTATAGTGATGTCTTGATTTCAATGATGGAGACCTTTGCCCAGCAGTGGTACAGTTATAGGCTATTTACTTTACTCACTTCAGTTAGATGGTCTTTACTATATTTGTCTTTTTATATTACTTGACCAGATAAAATAGTCAATTAATGGCATGAGAAGTCTTGGGAGAGTGAAACACCTGCTTTTTTAAACGATATTTTATCTACTACAAGCAACCCGCGTGAATACACGTACACTGTGGTGGTTTTATCAACTCAAAAACAACAGGCTTGCACACAACTACACACATCATAGACACACCCACATGCATACACACACACCCTCACACACAATTGTTCGCATGTTTGGATATTGTTTATTTCATTGTTCAAAATATTTCAACAATACCAAATGACTTTTACCATATGGAATGAACTAGCTTCTGTTCCACAAGTTTACTTATTTTGACAAAATAGATATGTAAATTGGTGTCTGTAGCAATAAACATTTTTTCACTTTTTAAAACTTTATCGCAAGACGGGACAAACAATGTCTTTGTTTGTCCCGTCTTGCGATAAAGTATAGTAAAGATATTCACTTTAACAGAGTGATTCAAATCAAAATCTCTGAATCGCTTCGGTTTTATTTACACCCAGAGAAGTTTCAGGCCAAGGTTAAAACTGCTTATGCAATTGATAAGAAAGCTAATGTTTGACGTAATTATCAAGTAGATAAGACGAATAACTAGAATGTCTCTTCCGTAGCGGCGTGTTCTGCCGAAAAAAAGTAATGGTCAATCAATTTATCGGTTACAAACACATCAATTCTGTACAAAGATTATAATAAAGATAAGCGCTTGCTCGTAAATTGACCTCCGCTCGATAGTAACTCGATATTCCCGAATAATAATACCGATTAAAGTCTGTAAAGAAATTGCACCCAAATGCTATGGAGGTGGTAAAGTGGCGCCGTTGACGATAAATTTTGCATCGGCATGCGGTGGGATCAGGCAGGTTGTCCGTGCCAAGTCGTAAGGTTCGAAATAATTTACATAACAAACCGTAGGTGATACTATATGCTACTGACCACCCCGTCTGTTCTTTTTACGCATGCGCCTATGACTATACATTAATATTTTTTTGATAAGATGTAAGTACCTATGTTGTACATATACCTATGTTGATCGTCTGTAGCAATAAGGTTTAGCCTTAGCATTGATATTGATAAAGTTATACTTTACCATAATCTTGTACGTCTTAGTTTTTTTTAAATTTAAAAATTTAATTAATAATACACTGATTGTTAAGATTCCAGTTTGACTCTCCTATCATGGAGTTAATTTAGACTTTTCTATCCATCTGGTTTTTCTGCTTGTGCCTGTTATCGGTTTTGGGCTCGTATATATTTTCTTGATTTTATCGTCCAATAGTAGAAATATACCAACTTACATCTTTTACTTAATTTGTGGCAGTCCGTTTCCAATGTTTCATTGACCCGTATAATGCTTACCTCTACATACTAACCCTTCCGTATTCCATTGCGCTGCTTATAACCCACCATTTCAAAATGAAAATAATGGTAACCCTAAAAAACAAGCGCATTCGTGCCTGCACTGCGGTTCAACTCCTCCTTTTACCTTTCCTTTAAAATTGCCATGAACTTCCAGAAACAAAGCCACCATTCTCAATCCGCTGTAATATCTCAAGTGCAAGGACCTCGTAAAATGCCACAATAAAATAAAGGGTTCGTACCGTAAGGCACCAAAACCGCAACGCACTCATGCATACGACCGTGCGAACTGGTTACTAGCCGCTACGTTTAATAATATCGGCCAGTTGCCATACTATTTTGTTTTATTCGCTAAAGAGGCGAAAGCTTTAAAGGTGCTTACAAACAACACAGCTTTTGATACCTGTGTGATGAAGCTTGTTTTGTACGAATGACTATTCCTAATTCAAGAAACCGTAGAATAGACCTTACAAACCATCACTGAATGTTTTTTTTTTGAAGCAGTGCTTGAAACCGTTACCAAGTTTCCACTATAAGTACCGGTAAGTAACGTAAAATTTTGCGCTTTAGCCAATACGCGTAGAGCGGTTAGTTAATTTACCGGTAAAAATGTCGCCCTGGTAGCAATACCTAGCTTACCGCTACTTTTTTTTACCGGTATCTTCATTTGACTAAAGTATCGATACCAACTTTTTTACGGTATTCAAAGCCCTGGTTCAAAGGGATCATGAAACAAATTCGTCGTGACATCTATGAACATAAAGTTGGAAATATTTAGGTCGCTACGCAAATATTTTGTTCTTAGATAAAATTATTAATTGGTTTCGGAACTTTACAATTTAAGCAAAATGGTTTATTTTTAGAAACAAACAATAATTTACATATTCTTTTTCGTATGTATAAAGTTGACCATTTGTCTACATATCGCATTTTGGACTCTAAGAATGAACCTTTAATTTTTTTGTATTTAGGATTCTACGAACTCTAAAGATCTAAATTTCCGATTAACCTTAAATGTTCGTAATGGTGCGAACGTTGAGATAAAAACGCGTTCAATAATTTTTAAGGTGTTGCTGATTAAACACATAATTGGAATAGATACCTTCCCTAACATTATTGCTGTATTTCTGCCTTTTTATTAAGCAACGAGTTATTTGTAATGTTTCATTAAAGTTAGTGTACACTGATTTATGACAGTCCACATCTATTAATCTGTGTCGGCTATGAATCCAATTATATGAAATACTTGCAGGTATTTTAACTTGAGTAACGAACTTTACGCTTTGGTCTTTGGTAACCGGACTTTTTGGGGGCGGCG
This sequence comes from Eudonia truncicolella, assembly GCA_949315975.1. Lineage (NCBI taxonomy): Eukaryota > Metazoa > Arthropoda > Insecta > Lepidoptera > Crambidae > Eudonia > Eudonia truncicolella. Next base: position 10,133,530 of record OX438839.1, read on the forward strand.
AGGAACGTAAAGGGTCCCTCAAGCCGTGTGAAACGAATCACCTTCATAGGTTATCTAGAGGGAACGGCATCGCGCTCAAGTGCGCGTCCCCGTGCCCTACTAGATTCTCCGAAGGGTTCGGACCGGATCGGGGTGCACTGCGCTTGTGCCTCTGTGACCATATGTAGTTCTATCGAGTTTAAGATAGCTGAGCTAATAATTGATTTGTACTAAAATACACCAATAATAAAATCTTATAAGATTCTTAACTCATGCTAAAACCAAATTTGATAGCTTCTTGTTAAGAAGTGTTGATTTGTCTTATATCTAAAGTCCTCAAGGTGTATAGTGGTAGGCACTTTGTAGGCAAGATTTACCATCTTGCTTATCAAAGACAAAAAACGTTCTCCAAGCCATAATGTCGGCTTTAATTCAACAAAGTTCTGTTAGCAAACACACAAATTTCCTTAATCGTCGGCAAGCTGCCTAGCCGTTTGAAGACGTGTTTGCTTTCCTATTAAATAACCGCGTGCGTTAATAAAATATTAAAGATTCATTCATAATAACAAGTGTCATGGTGAAAGCCAATTCATAATGCTAATATACAAACAAACCACTAGGGTTGCTGCTGTGGACTGCCTTTGCTCAGTGCTTAAATTGGCATTAACTTAAGTCAAATGATTATCGCAGCTATTCAGGCATCAAAGTCAAAGTCTAATTGTTTATTAAATATAAGCCTTTATAGGCACTTGTTGACGTCAGAACTAAATATAATACTTCAAATAATAATAAAACGAAAATTTAGTTTAACTACTGAATCTTACCACTAGTTCGGGTTTTGGGAGAGCTGGCAAGAAACTCAGGAGGCTTTTTTTCTTTTCTTCATCTTTTAAACAAAATTCACATATATCTATGCATATACCTATCAGTTACGATTAATGTAATACGTTGTACACGCAAACTCGTACAGCATATAAGGATATTAGACATTACAAAAGCGACACCCGTTCTAGTACACGCTAACAAGTATGAGCTTTAACCCCAAACGTTTAATACCAGACCACGCTTTACATAAATTATTACATAATCCACTTCGTATGTACCTACGCGTACATGATAAACGATTATGACTTGTAACGCTAGCATAACACAGATGTGAAACTACAAAATGGCAATTCGTGATTTCGATTCGTATAAATAATCTAGCTGATACGGCTGACATGTTGTTAGGAAAAAATAATAATCTTATAATAACAACTTAATTGAAGTGATCCATGGCCTACAATTACTGGCAGTTGCCATCGATTAGAGGACTCGGTGCGATTCCATACAAAGTTAAGTCCATAATGATTTTTTATTCGATTGAGTCGACAAACAAGCGTTTGTTTTGCCTGATGGCGCTACAGCCTATGGACGCTAGCAGGACACCGATTGATGGCAAAAAAGAATAGATGAGGGTGTAGGCGGGTGTAGTAGCCCTCCAGATCCTATTTATTTTATATTTTCCTTACGCGAATGCACTTGGTCTTCTCCTAACCTGACATTAAGATGATAATGGTGTAGGCGGTGACTGCACCTCAACTGAAATCCGAATTTCCTCAACTACTGAGGCACTGGCTGTCTTATCTCTAACTATGGACACCACAATGCTACCAACATGGCGACATATTCAGATAAGATCACCATCTTGATGCCACCGCCACCACCGTAGTTAGCCAGGCGGACTTAAAACAAGCCCTACTACCACCAACCAAACCAAGTATGGTCCGGGGATTGAACCCGAGCCTATATGTCTATGGCCGGTAGTCTAAAGACCTTGATCATAGAGGCAGTTAAAATGCAATACGGGATCCATACCACCGACTAAATTAGAATATGGAGAAATGTATTCAATGATACCAGGCTTATTTTCTTATTGTTGAATTTAATGTTATTTATTATTACGACTGACGTAAGTTCCCTGTTTAAAATGGGTCATTGCATCTATTAGATCTAGTAGGTAAGTATTCATTGTCATATCCACATCACAATCCGTTACTAACATACCCTTTATTTTTAGACTAAGAAATTTTGAATATGATGCGCAAAATAATCTCCAAGATCTGTTGAACTCGTGCAATAAAAGCTTATGTAGATCTACCACTATTATATTAGATACAATTAATATAGTTTTCTGATACATATATGTTTATCCATGATTTTCAGCAAGTTTTGAAATTCTTCATTGATGATTTCACGATTAATAGTTTTTGGCATTTTCTAATTAAATTTTCTTAGTCAACCCTGTGGTGTTTAGGTTACATACCACCAAACACCCTCAGAGACCCTCCCTGAGAAAGTAGGTACCTCATACCATATAAAAGAGTTAGGTTTTTTTTGGAAGTAAGGCAGTAAGACAAACAGTTAAGAGAAGCTAGCGGTAGTCGACCATGTCATAATAACTTTACTAGAAGTTGACAAGCTCCTGTTAGATAATTTAGTTGGTTTGACCAAGTGCGGTGTTCGGCTACTGTTGCTACGGCCTGTACTATTTAGAGACTAGACTACCTAATGCAAACTTAATGTACCTATGGTATCGCATGCAGTATCTAGCTAGTAGAGTATATAAAAATGGAGCAACATCGAAGGTTGTTGCTACCGCGATAATGGGAAAGTAATTAATCTGTTGTGAACGACAGTAGCCAAGAGGGTAGTGTGGAGGCCATTTGTGTCAACACGGCCAGCACCCAACTGGGCCAGCCCTGTTTGCTCGGCTAATTGCCGTAATGAGCGTTATCTGTGTGCTTAGGCGCCACTCGATCTGTTTGCCCGCCGATCGACAGCCGATAGTCAGCCCGCCCAAGGCTGATTGTCAACAAACACTTCGTATTTGATGGTCACCACATATTTACAAAAGACTTTTACCTAGGAACACAATGGTGTTCTCTTTGCTATCTTTAGCAGAGGATAACACTAACTTGTACCAGCTTGTGCACTTTATTTATTTATTTTTCTTTTTCTTTATTTGGGAAACAAACAATTAAATAAATCTTACTAAAAATACAATAGGACTAACATACATCAGTGAAGTTTCCGCATAAATCAACAATACACAATAGCAACTATAAACAACACAAGATTGTATAATATAACTCGATAGAATTTCTCTTTTTAATTCTACGGGCTTTTTAATATTACGGATAAGTAAATGGCGAGTCTGAACAGAGTCAGAGGCGGGTTGTACCGCTCTCGGTCTGATCCGAACGCCTCGGAGAATCTAGTAAGGGCCGCGTACTGTCCCCGTGAACACGCTTGCGTGGTGCCATTCCCTATAGAAACCTTCTGACGGTGTTTCGATCACACGGCTGGGGCTGGCTAAAGGGTTCCTCTTTAGGTTTTTCGCCGCAACAAAATGACAAATTAGAAAATCTTATATTTGTACTGGCTGACCGGCGGACTTCGTACCGCTTTGACAGTTTCCATGACAACAAAACAAACAAAACGTTGACAGTTTCCATGACAACAAAACAAACAAATCATTCGTCCGCTTAAGAACACCCGTATCCCATGATGGACCCATATAGCAGCGCCACCTATCGGGTCCAATTGTAAATCTAAAACATTCTCGAATCCACTTGAACACACACAAAAAAATCATCCAAATCGGTCTAGCCGTTTAGATGGAGTTCAGTGACATACACACGCACAGAAGATTTATATATATATATATATATATATATATATATATATATATATATATATATATATATATATTTATTTATTAGATTGTTTTGTTTGTAATTAGGTAATTCATAGTATTTTTTTATTGTGTTTATTTACTACTGCTTGACACGTGTATCAGATGACTTTAATATTTTTCAAAATGTCTAGAATTTGTACGATATTCATATTGAAGCTCAGTGCAAATAACTTTGTTATGTGTACAAATCACATTAGGTATATAGAGTGATATTGCCTGCATTTACCTTTTGAGGCTTCGCTTAATAAATTGTTGCATTCCACAATTTCTTGGTATCTAAGGCCGTTCGGAGGTATGACTCAATAAATCTTGACCGTGTGCCAGACTGCTGCGAAATCTACTTTTTATGGTCGTCGCTATAGTGAACAGATTCCTTGGCCGATATGCGCTTAAGCGACTTGGATTTATAGCTATCCACGCTCATTTTTCAATGTTCGACATTCTGCACTGAGATAGGAAAACGATCATTGTAACACTTTTTAGAAAAATTTTTGCCCATTACAATGTGCTTGTAGCTCTTAATTATTTTTTTTAAAATTTTGAATTATGTAAGAATGACATATCAAAGATTTCTAAGTATTGTAAGCCGTAAAAACTTTTACTATAAGAAGGTTAAAACGTGTTTTATGGGCATAACTCGAAAGCTTATAAAATAAGCTTTAGGGCACAGAATGAAGTTAATAGTTAATTTTTATCAGCTTTGTAATTAATAATTTGTACATATAGGTAAAACTCAATGGCGCAGTGGTTAACGCGCCCGGTCTGCGAGTTCAGAGGTTGAGTCTTTTATCGCCGTGGTGGTCACCGGTGACCGACAAGCAATAAATTTTCTATTGTGTCTGGTTTTGTGGCAGTCAACGTGTTAAGCAACTTTTGCAAAGGCCGGTCATTGGATGGGTGACCAAAAATGTATCATCTCGAGCTCCTCCGTGCTTTGGAAGGCACGTAAAGTCGTTGGTCTCGGCTGCAGTAGCAGTCATTAACCAAAAATCCGAACTGGGCCCGCGTGGTGGTTTATGGCTCGTTCTCCTTATCCATCCTTAGGAAAGGCTCCTGCCCCAGCAGTAGGGACATAAAATGAGCTGATGATGATAAAACTATAAAAATATTTAAACAAACAATAAAATATTCATAATATTAATGTTAATGCAAGACAAACAGTTTAACGGGAGATATTTCGCAGCATATCTAATTAAAAACTAAATATCTAACATTAATAGCCTCTAATTTGTTAATCGTTTCTTCACAAATAATTATGTCTGCCTTACGTAGGTTGAGTGAAGTTATTTGATGTATTACATCCTCTCGTTTAATTTTTAATTGCCATTTACGTTGGCGCGCACAAGAATCCCTGACTTGCGGGTTGTTTGGCCGAGACTACGCAATGAACCGTCGAAGCCTCGTCGAGCAGAGCCACTGTGCATTCCTGGCATGCTTTTAATGGTCTAGGATAAATATCTACAGTAAGAAAAAAAAACAAATTGCATATTGAATTTATCCCCATACGCATTTACAGGCGTAGCCATCAAACCTTTAATTTGCACATAAAGAAGCTGAAGGTCGACCACTGACCCTTGACTCATCTCTGAGTGTTTGCAAAAAACAACCTTGAATATGTTCCATCGGAAACAGTTGTTTCTTCGAGGCCGTTTTATTTCAGTACTTTTCTTCTATTTCTTTTACGCTTATGAAACTTTTATAAATCCATTAGCGTTACCTTTATTATCAAGATACGTTTCATTGCTTAGCCTTATTTAATAAAGTAATCAAAGTTTAATAGCACTCGACACTCCCAAAACGTTTCTTCGTTCATCATAAAACGTGTCCAGTTGTTCTCAAGATTTTTAGATACAACGGCATTACGATGACTTTCTTACTGACAATGTCTATCTTCTTTCTTTTTAAGCGCAACATTGTCCACTGCTAGTAAAGCCTCTCCAATTCTTCTCCAATCAGCTCTATCACTAGCATAACTAGCCCAGAATGGTCCTGTGGGGTGGGTGGTTTGCTGATGCACTGCGTTCCCCTTGGCCTCCACAATAGCCAATATACTGTGTTCACAATATTTTAAAGGTTGTATTTGGTTGTTCACAGGCCGTCGGTGTCTTTCATCACTCCGGCACTCATCGTGGAGCGACACAGGGCGGACGGGCGAACGCGCGACCGGCCGCATCCGGCCTCCACTGCCTGCCACTACACCGGCACGGTGCGAGGACAGCCTGCGTCCAGCATAGCACTCTCAGCGTGCGATGGATTGGTAAGCAACGTCACTGTCATTATCACTGACACTCTCATCTCAGTCGTGAACACAGTTAGAGAAAATATAGCCAGTCCCAGTTGATCATCTTTTGGGTGAGATGAAAGTCAAGAAACTCTATTGTGAAATAAAAAATTGTCACCACATCACGACAAAAATTACCTAATAGGTAGGTACACCTAATAAGTAATTTCTTGTAATTTAATAGGTACAGACGCCTACACATCAACCTATCCAAAACTGTAAAATTTCTTTAATACATTTTCAACCATATAGTTAAAGCATAAAGTTCAAAGTCTATTGAGGAAATTTGACAGTTTGTAGTTGGTTGATGTGCAGGCGTGTGTACCTACCTACCCGATAGATAGATAGATATTAAATTACGCGCCTACTAATGTTATATTAGCAAATGTTTATTTAAGTATTAGAAAATCGCATGTCTGCCAGGACATTAAATTTGTTGTTTTAAATATCCAAAAACGGTTCTACATTCTAATAAACCTATGAACCGTAGTTTTTTGCATTTCTTTGCTAATAAGGTCTAATAATAATAAGCTAGAAGCAGAAAAATGCGGACAAACATAATGGTAAAACAGAGTCTCTTCTTTTTTTTAATCTTTTAAAAACTACAGTAACTGTAGTAGTAACTGTAACTGTAGTAACTGTAAGTAACAGTAACTACTCGCGTTTATTTTACACATTAGTTTTAATTAATGTTTATCCTGACGATTCGAACCCTTTGCAGGGTCCGTGGTCACAGGGAGACTGAGGTGTTGAATAAACGCGAGTAGATCCGTTAAAGTTGTTTCATTTCAATGTGTAGTGTTCGCGTAAACTTTAGAAAACAACTACAGTTAGAGTAATTCCTAAAAATACACGATGCTGCATCTTTATAGATTAATTTGCAATTGTATCTATTCTTCCACTTAGTGCATCGAAGTTTTCGATTAACAAATTGATTGACATCCGTAGTGATCCATTACACTGTTTAAATTATTAAAAAGAAAAAGTGAATTAAAATAGAACATATCCCTTAGAAATTCACCTGGGTGGTAATCGCTTAGGTGATCTATCTGGAATACCTCGTAAGTTAGACGCTAACATTTGCGTGGTCCATTTGTCATCATTCAACATGGTGAGCACTTTTGTAAAGTCTTTAATTTATACTTAATACTCATTTATTGCAACCGCATAGTTAACAAAGATGTGACAGGTGCGATACCGTAAACATCGAAAACCCGATCATCGATGGTAATTTTCGTTTTACATTGCAGAAAACGCAGTTACTATGTTCACAATAACATATACGCGTCTTCATGTATGTTGATGACAGTCATTTATATTCCAAAAGTCGCTAAACTAAGTAGATACAGAACTCCTGCATAGTAGATGCGTTTGCGTTGTGATTTAATTATACAAATATATATTATTATATAAACATATTTTATTATACAAATTGTGGGCGGTACTTATTGATTGGTACGCACGCACAAACGTTTCTTGTTTTGACATATGCGCTCTAATTAACAGTGACTCTTTATAAATCAATCGGTGATCGATCACTGTACCAAGTAATCCTAAACATATTTGGGCACTGGCAAAAAAAATGTGAATTACGACCTTGCCTTTAAAGTGGGTGTTAAAATCTTGTGGAGTAAATCTCTATCGGCTTCGGAATAAATCATATTTAATTACAATTATTTCGTCGTCATCGATAAAGTTATCGGTAATTTTAATTTTGTTTATTAGTGTAACAATAAACTATAGAACATCGGTCAAGCATGATCGATAATAGTACTAGAATAAGGTTAAGGATCCGGAACCAAAATGTAACATGAAATTGCCCATGTTAGCTGGAATATACGAGTACCTAATATAAAATTATTTTACTTAATCGATCTTCCTAATTTGAAATAGGACCACAAAACAGTATTTGTGGTTTAATTTCTCAGACTGCTTTTGAAGCGCTTATCAGGAATCTAGTACCATTATTGATCGAAGTGTATACATATGATAGACTCATTAAAACCTGGACTGTAGGTACTTAATACCTTTTCATAATATTGAACGACGCCTAAGGTACGCCCAAGAAAGCAATATTACCAGTATAAACAACATAAGTCATTTTACGTCGTTTTTGTAAGTTGATTGACGCAAGACCAATGTTGGGGTCATTCTTGCAATTAGTAACACTTTGAAATAAGAAAAAACAAAATTGAAAAACTTATTTTTTTTTTATTACATAACAAGTTTTATTCATATCGATTCCGGAAGTTTTTAATATGTTGCATAATTATTTCAAGTTAAAAAAACAAAGCCAAAATTATATAACAATTACTAGCAGGTTTATCCCGTAATAATACACTACAAAGAGACTATTATAATCCATTATAACACCTTTGAGCGTCGATTTTCCTGGTATAATTTTCCAACTTAATTAAACCAGCGGATGTTGTTAATTCATATAAAGAATACATATAACAAAAACAACATAATATAATTATGTGATCACATCTATTTAACACTAATACGTTTGCAAAATTTTATGTTAATAATAACAATTAAGATTCGCCTATAGTTACAAGCTATAAAATAGCTTGTATCGCGGTAATTTATCTAAGTTAATAAAATATTTCAAGCATATTAATTAGTTACTAAAAAATAAATAAGGAAGCATGTTTTACTAGAATTTATCTACCAGAATCAACCCACAAAACGAATCATCCGTCACATTATGAGCTTTGTCTGTCTGAAAAGTGATGGACGTAGCTGAACGCAAAAGTCAGCAAACGTTTCTTATGCCCACAACTTCACTGCATTATGGATGAGTCACACATAAAGTTGAATGAAATATCACAGGGCTGTCCAAACTTTATCGATATTTTTTATTATATTAACCACTTTAGAATCACTTTTTGAAATTCGTTGCTCTTGTGTTAACTCTACTCGTAAATAATCGGTTATTTTTAATACTTACATTATACTCCAAGATTTCTTATAAATAAATTATTGTTTTTTCCATAAAACCTAGATAGATCGATATCTAACCAATATATATTGCAGTAAAATAACCCAAAAAGTAATTTAATTAAGAATGTGCGTGTGCGCAGCCCTCTGCTGCATGTGGGCACGTCAGGATCCATTAATCACACTTCCTAGTCTTCTATTTTGTTGCACATGCATTAATAATATGGCATTCATCTTTTTATTCGCTCGTTTGCTGTAGCTATAATTAGGATGGGAACCCGTAAAGGAATTAATTGAAAAAGGCGTCCATTATAAATACACATCTCTTTTTTGTGGTTAGCTGTTAGATTTTTTTATAAATTCGCTTTTTTCAATATAAGATTAAGAGATAATTTAAGATTAATCTACAGTGATTGTTAAACTTAAAAGAAGAATTAATCCTTTAATAAATTTCTTATTTGGTTAATTTATAATTAGTAACACGAATTTAGCCCTTTTTCATTGTTAATCTGTTTACAAATACCTACATGTACAGATATAAAAATAATAATAAAAGAACACTTTTACAATGAATATTATTGGTATTCTCAACCGTTGCAAATTTCACTACTGGAGGGTTTAACGTCGTAGTTTATCGTATTAAAGAGAAACAAAGTGAAAAGGAATAACTTTTTTACGGATCTACTCGCGTTTATTTACACATTATTTTAATTTACTTTTTTTCTGACTTTTCGATCCCATGTATCCTTTCGATGTGTAGTATTCGCGTAAACTTTAAAAAAGGTTTTTATTCAAGTTGAATCTTTGATAGTTTTAAGTATCCACAAACTAATTTAACACCACTTACGAATGTTACTATAATTATTCCTGACATTTAAAATTAAATTAAAACACCATGATGTTAATATTGTATCCTCCCTGGCTTCTTTTCATTTGAATGTTTAGTTGTTTCTCAAGTTCATACCTACATACAATAATTAGTGTTAAATTCAACTTTCATCTAGCCTAAACATCAAACGTGCATCAAACAAATATTTCATTATTGAAAAATCCCAAGAGTTTTGTACGGAAACTTTTACTAATAGCTTTAACCATAAACCTACATATCTCAATCAATGCTTGTATTAGGCAAAAGCACTAAAATGGTTCCCATACCAATAAAACTATAGTTTGATTGATTTACATATAAATTAAAATATATTTAGCTTTTCTTGTTAATTTCTTACTTTCCCTAAATCAAAGTTAATAAAGAAATAACTTTCTACAATCAGTCGAAAGCTATCAGAATATTAATATCAATCTTCAAGTCAATGGCAAGATTTCCAGAAAGCCAGACCTCGGTAGCCAAGTGGTTAAGGCAGCCGCCCGGAATGCGGAAGGTGCGTGGTTCGATTCCCGCCTGAGGTTGTCGTCTTTTTTCAGTGTTTAAAATTTTACTAAAGTATATTTAAGCGTTAATAAAACGCTAAAATATATAAAAAACACTTAAGATTTCCACAGTTATAGCATATAATCAAACTTTAAAAAAATAAATGTATTTCTAAAGTAGGATCAAGCACTGTATTGCAAAGTAATAAAGTCATGGACATATCGTGTATTTCAGTAAAACAATGGGTACCAATAACATTAAGATTTGAGATAAGAAACTCAATGTCGTATTCGTTGTACTTATAAAAAAATTCGATATCTTGTACATCACAAGAACATTTCAATTCACATAATGGGTTGAAGCTTTTTTCATAAAATTCAACATCATTAATCATTTTCCGCTACACCTTGGAGCAAGAGCTAATTGACTGATTAACTATTTACCTAGTTCATAAAAAGCTTTTATAAGAACTAAGTGATTAAGTTTAGACGCATTGTTGTTATAAGATGGCTACGCAGATTCATCTTTACAGATGAAATACCACAAATTTGATAACACAACGCTATAGTAAATTTTACTTTTTATTTTTAAGTGCTAATTGCTACACTTAAGCTGAATAAAGTATTTATAAAATACAAAAAAAAGATCATTGAAATTTTACGGGATGACAACCAAGAAGCAGATGATCTGTATTCAAAATTTACTAAAAAGTAAAGACTGAAATCATTTGCTGCTGTTGAAAAAAAATGTCGATCTCGGGTTCCTGTCGAACACTGATGCCGCTACCCTACATACCTTTTAATTTATCACATTAATAAGTTCCCAACTCAAAAGACAACAATAAAACTTTCAAAATCACTTTCTAATTTTAACGTGTAGGTACTTATTTCATAGTTATATCTACGCACTTGTTGCGTATAAACACTTTCGCGGAGTACGCGGCGTTCTGTCTCGCAAGGTCGGCGACATAGAGGCTGGCTATACTCTCCTTTGAATATGTTCTACTGATTTATGAATGCAAGCACACACATTCAGAGGCTGCATCGCCCCGACTTAGATGAAACTAACCAACACTGGAAACATATAAAACAAAAAACAAACAGCTTGTAATATAAGCACTTACAAAATGTTTTTGTTTTGTTTATATAATTTTAACGCAAATTTGTTGCGAAATAAATTACAAAAACACAAATGTTTAAAAAAAATCCACGAGCAGGATTTGAACCTGCACCCTTCTGACATACCGGGTCAGGTGCTCTCCCAATTGACCCGGTATGTCAGAAGGGTGCAGGTTCAAATCTTGCTCGTGGATTTTTTTTAACATTTGTGTTTTTTTAATAAGCACTTACACCATTATATAGCATGTATTGAATATTGGCTCTTGCTTTGTTGTAACAAACAGGTTACTACATTCATTGTAGCCTTTTATAAACGTTTTTATGTACACAATAGGAAATAGAGGAATTTACAATAATTCAAATATTAAATCAGCCCTAGTACTTACCTGGAAATGTGGTTCAATATCGCGCATAAATCATTCTGCTACAATCAAAGCAGTAAGCTGATCAAGATATCTGTCCAGATGGAATAGTTTCCATTAAATTTCGCGCAAAGCCGCCTCGGTTCGTTATCAATCAATTTATCTATCGTTACTGGCCAGCAGACGCCAGATTTGTTGACCCACAACTGCCCGGACCGGTTGAGCACTCAATGGAGGCGCGGCCGGCGTTACATTAGAAACGTTTTGTTTTTACTACTATTTATTATGTGACACTGTTCAAATCCCATTACCTCACTAAACATGTGTCTTATCTATCTAGATATCTATCTTACAATCGTGACCTGACTGCTTTGGCCATAATTCATTTTAGTAGTAGCTACGTACCACAATCATGGAACAGAAATAATTGGTGTTGGTTCAACAACTACGCAGTGTCAATTAACCATATCGAAGCGACAGGAAACTCACTTCAAGTCTGGGAAACGCAAAGCTAACGAGTCAAACAATCCTTTCTCGGACACGCACTAGCTATAAATTGTTTGCAACACGAACAAATGTTATCGAATGACGCACCTGCACTCCAAATGTCTGTTAAATTTGATTTGTCGTTGGTTTCAACTGAAGCATGCAGTACAACGATCCTTATTTTATTCGCAGATAAAATTATATTGTTACTTGTTGTGTACACACAGTATTTTTGCCATGTTCATTAATTTTAATAAATAAATATTGTTCGCAGGCGGGCATGTTACGAACTGAACAGGGAGAGTTCTGGATCGAACCATCTAATCAAATACCCTCAGATGATTCCCAAGGAAGACCACATGTTATTTTTAGAAGATCTGCAGTTGATAAAGTTAAAGCGCTTCATAGAGCAAAAAGGGAAATAGAAAGGACACATTCCGATAATTCTAATAAAAGTACCAGCAATGGCAAGTATTTACAAAATAGAAAATCACACGAAACTTCAAAAATTGAGAGAGAACATAAATTAGCTATAGACCGCCGTCGTCGAGAGTACTTAGAAGCAAGACGAAGAAAATTGGAATCGATGAGAAAAAACCCTACTGCATACAGACGGAAACAAGCCAAGCTCCGCATGGAACAGAGACGTTTGGCGTCTTATTCCAAAAGTGTGTCGACAGAGAGTACGTCTTTAGAGCAGAACTTAACAGCAAGAATTAAAAATCAAAAAAACCCTAAAACCGTTTCGAAACCTCTTCGCATCAAGAACAGGCGAGGAAGGCGTAGACAACCCAAGAACTGCGCTACAAAGCAGCCGCCTTATCAATGGAAGACAAAGAATTTGGAAAGCCATGAACTTGAAGAACATAAGAAACAGCGATTTAATAAAGTAAGTGAACCATTTGTTTCTTTAAAATTATTTTACCTTCATCATCATCATTATCAAGCTGGGCTCAGATTTTGATTAATAACATGGAGAAATGGGAAGTGACCCGCCACGATGGCCCAAAGTGGGCTGGTATGTTTTTCCGACTACTGTCTTACGACAGCAACCGAAACCTAGTCTAGATATTTTGATTTTGGTCACCCAACTGGAGACGACATTGTTAAACCTAACCTGCAAGATCACAAACCGAAGCGCAACTGCTCCATCGAACTTCTCATTGGTTTTTTTTAAGTTATTTCTTCCGTTTTCTGTTCTCAGTATACTCGTAGGAACAACAAACCGTACCAGATCCACCATGGCAGCAAAGAGGCTGGGCGGCGCTCCACGCGATCGGTGAGCAGGCCGCGCCACGTCGAGGTGCTGCTGGTGGCGGATCGCTCCATGACCGAATTCCACGACGCGACCAACCTGGAGACTTACCTCCTTACTATCATGAACATGGTAAGCTTATAACCGAGATACTACTACGAGATACTGCTTCTTAGACCCTGCAGATTTTTCAGCACACTTATGAAGAAGCCAGATGCGGGTCGGCAAGGTGAAGACGGCTAGTGAGGCACATCCCAGCCCCACTCACAGACACATATAGACTTCTACTTACTAACTTCTTGCCTACTCCTCGATTAAAAAGAAACAGTTTTACTATACTGCCGTACATCTAAACCAGAAAAGTTCAACGACTTATTGTAAATAGCCTGTGGTAAACACACATTTAGACACTTTTAGTTGGCGAGAATAAAGCTCATCTAAAACTTTTCTACATGTTTAAAACATAATGTAAGTTTCCAATTATCTAGAAAGTCCCCACTACCTCCTCAATAGCCTTGACTAATATATCAGTACAGCTGCACCAACATTCACTAACGAGTGACAATCTCCGCCAGGTGTCATCTCTCTACATGGATCCATCAATCGGCAACTACATAAAGGTAGTCGTCGTGAAGATTATATTCGTGGAGGAGATGGGAGCAGCGCCGGATCTGGAGGTGACGACGAACGCGGACACCACGCTGCAATCCTTCTGCCGGTGGCAGCAGCAACTGAACCCGGACGACGACGCTAACCCCCACCACCACGACGTCGCCATCTTGATCACTAGGGAGGACATTTGCAGTCAGCACGGCAACCCTTGTAGGTATGGATATTGTTTCATATTTGAATTTTGAGTAGTTTTAATTATTCATATCTTCTGTGTGTGTGTGTATGTCACTGAACTCGTTCTAAACGGCTGGACCGATTTCGATGAAATTTTCTGTGTGTGTTCACGTGGATTCGAGAATGGTTTAGATTTACAATACCCTATAGCAGCGCATATCCATATCTCATGGGATACGGGTGTTCTTAGGCGGACGAATGATTCGGTTGTTTTTTTGTTATGGAAACTGTCAAAGCGGTACGAAGTCCGCCGGCGCCGGTCAGCTAGTATTAATATATATATATATATATATATATATTATACATATATATATATTATACATATACACAATATATACATAATATACATATAACAATATATATAATATACATATACATAATATATATATATATATATATATATATATATATATATATTAATAGAGTTAGCCGATTTTAGTCCCAGTGATTATGGGACGATAGCTGCACATAAAAAATCGGTTTTGGTCTCATTTTGAAGAGCTCCAGCCGTAAGTTAAGAAGAAGTTAAAGAAGTTTTGCGGGCGACCCACTACTATATAATTACTGGGCCTGCGTGATTTATGGCCTGTTCTCGATGTGGTATTTCAATCCTTGAGGAAGGCTCGTGCCTCAGCTGCGGGGACTTAAAATGAGCTGGTGGTGACAGTTCTGACCTAGCCCAATTTCAACGCGGTTTCGAAATATGTTAAGTACCTATTAAAAATACTTTAGAGGAACGATATCGAACAAGACGAAAAACTTTTCTATTGGCATGTGATTAAAAAATTGGAACAGATATTAGTGTTAATACAATTCTAAATATGTAGTAGGTACATATAAAAAAGGCGATGTAGAGGCCACACAATTTTTGTAAGTCCAAACGAATGTATAAAGAGTAGATGTTTTATTTCATATAATTATACATAAACAAAAGTTGAGGTACTTAGCAGTTTGGAATACCAATAAAATTTGGACAATATCAATGAAAGCTAAATAATATCCCCGCAACCGCAAATCATGAATGAACACGACCACGAGGACGCGCTGCACATATCGCATTATTTACAGTCCTTCATAGTGACATTTACATAAAATCACGGCTAGCTACATATTAGCATTTATAATTTTTTTTTCTTACCCGCCACGAGACAAGGTCAATGGCAGCATGCGTCTGCTAATAAGATAAGTATACAGATTTGCTATGAGTAACCGGAGTTTTAAATAGAACACTTTCGTTGATCATCACCACCTGGGATCAGTTGCGTCGGCGCTTCCAAACGTTTCGTTACAAATGATTCTACATTTACGTCGCTTGGTTACGGAGCAAGTGCATTTTTCAAGCTGACCTGTTTAAACTAAAGATCTGCCCGGGGCATAAATATACCGTCAATCTAGGTATCTCGAAAAGAATAAATGTTTGTGTCTACTGTTAAACAATTACTTAACATGTAACATTTATATAAACTTTGCACTGAGTTTAGGCAAATGTTGCGAGTTTTTTAACTCTACAAAGCAAAAATGAAAAAGTAATTTCGAAAAGAGTTTTTATTTAGTTTCTAGAATTTATACTTTAATAGCGAGCTTTCTTTTGTTTATTAGCCTTGGTCTATTTATTTGCAGCCGTACCATTCTTTTCGTGTGAAAATATTGTCAAACAAATGGTTGTAACGGCCAATACATATTCTTGAACATAGCCACATCATCGTGAAAGCTTTGCAGCTCGTAAAACTTTATAGGTGATAGCTTTCAAATACAATTTTTATTTGGCATTAATAGCTAACAATATTTCAATAGGTAACGGTTTGGTTTAATAACAGTATTGCAGGAGAAAAGGCAAATATTCGTATATCCATTCCAGGTGAATGTTAGTGCATTAGCTATGTTAATATTGTAATCAGTGATGTATATGAACTGCGATGCGATGTTGCTATACGCCGATGCACAATGAGTGTTGTGTTTAGTCTGTGGTATGTTTAAGTTGGCTTTCTCGTCGGATAGTCCCCAGAACGCGGCGCGCGTACTATTGGAAGAGCGGCGCGCTGTCTGACCGCGCGAATCGCGATACAATGAATACCGCGCGATAAATACACACACATACTGCCGACATGAGTGAAAGGTTTTGTCACTACGAGTATATTGATATAATAAGACAACGTCCTTATTTATTAACAAGCAGATTATTATTTATCGAGATCCTATATTTATGATTATTTACATATAGCTTTACGCAAATATTGTTGCTAACAAATTACAATTTGATAAAAGGCAAAGGGTTGAAAAAATTCCACTAGCGGTATTCGAACCCGCACCCCATGACATGCCGGGTCAGGTGCACTACCAATTATGCGCCACTATAGCATAATTATTTGACACTATTAGTTTGACATCATGGAAAACTTTTTTTTTTTTTGTTAAACTAAACACAACATTGTTGAATTTTGTATGTCATACATAATGCGCATAAATTCACACAAACATTAATTTAATCCATTCATTAGACACCTGAAAGGAAAACATAGGAACTTGTCGTAAGACCACAGTGCAGTGTCTACTCGCTTGCGTTATATTATTGCTAAGTCATAATTAACTAGCAGCCCGCCCCGACTTCGCACTGGTGTACTTTTTATACATACATACATACAAAGCTTTCCTCTTTATAATATTAGTATAGATTAGTATGTATTGCACACTGTTCAAGGCAAAGGCAGCCTTGCTTAAGAAGAGAAGTTTAATATGTCACTCAAATAATGTATGCTTTGATTCCGATAATAAATAAATAAATAAATAAATAAATAACAATTATTGTCAACTATATTAAAAAATATTAAAAAATACTTCCCCATGTATAGCTTGTAGGATATACGCCTGCACATCAGACTACCACTACCTGTCAAATGACCTCAATAGACTTTGAACCTTATGCATCAATAGGCATATGATTGAAAAATTATTGAAGAAATTTCACAGTTTTATTTACATTGATATGCAGACGTCTGTACAGTAGGTACTTCGTTACTGTGTAAACATCACTTGCCAAAAATGCAAAAGTTTCGAGGGTGTTTTAAATAAGACCCAATCTCTTGCACAATCAATTTTAATAAGGAGTAGTACATCACCGACGCTGTACGCTCCCCGACAAATTGCCGTTTACATCATTATCGCTTTTTTGCGTACGCTTGCGAATCGCTAACGGCAACGCGCGGTCGCGTCAGCAGTCACATCAAACACGCCGACATTAAGGCCAAGGATATTGGGTGTATATAAATTGGACATTCATTATTTTAACAAAAGCCCATAGCCATATAGCATTATATAAGTAATTACGAGCTCAAGTTTTTTTTTGGACATACGATTATGTCCATTGCGCAACCACAACTTGTACATGAAATGTTATTTACATAAACTTTTGTGGGCACTTTAACAACAGAGCTAGAGCATGTCCACTTTTTTTATGTTTTATATAATAGTCAATATTAGCGTTTAATATTTTGACTACGAGCATTCCCACTTGGCGAGACCGAGCCTTAACCCACCACTATGGCGAATTCGGGTCAGTGGGTGTTAACGACTGTCATGTCACCATAACAAGCAGGTTTAACGTGCCTCCCAAAGCATGGCTTTAAAAGTTTACTTTCGAGATAATTAAATTTACAAAAACACAAATGTTGAAAAAAAATTCCACGAGCAGGATTTGAAACTGCACCCTTCTGACATACCGGGTTAGGTGTGGAAGAGCACCTGAGCATTGAGCTATCGTGGTTCTAACCAGCCCACCGAAATTGTTCAACACTATTTACTTTTTACTTTGAAAGCCAAAGGCACCCATTCAATGTCAACAGCTACCGTCATTAACACCCGATCATAATATTTTTACAAATACTAAAGATCAGTTAAAAAGTAGGCAAGCTATTTATAAAATGTTTTTGTTTTGTTTATATAATTTTAACGCAAATTTTGTTGCGAAACAAATTACAAAAACACAAATGTTGAAAAAAAAAATTTTAATAAATTTATTTAGCCATCCTGGAACTTAGCGTTGCGTTGTCAAAGTGGCTTAACATACGAGCGTCAGTAGCTGTAGACGCTCGGGTTGAATGCGAGAAGTTGTGTTTAAATCCCCAAAGCTGACAAGAGCTCATGTCTAACACATGCATTTAGCTTTCTAGGTGGGTGTCCGTGGTTTCTAATAATGCACTAATAATTGTAGCCTCAGCTCACTATGTCCACTTGCTATTGGTTGTTGCTGTCCAGCAACAAAATGAATCTACGGCCCCAGAATATATTACCCATTTCGCCAAAAAGCTCTACTTCAGAATTACTGGTTTCGAATTTACAAATAAAAATGTTCGTAAACGATTTTACTTTTAATCTTATACGCATCAGCTCTTTTGCCTTCTGATTAACTGACCCAATGAGTAAACGATAGTAAGATGGTTTCATCAAAACATTGGGTATGTTTAAAGATAACCCTAAAACCTGGATAGTAAGTCTGCGCTGCGAGACACTAACCAGACCAAGCACCCGCCCCGCTCTTATGTAACTATATTATCAGGCACGTAATTGTTTATTTTTAATCAAATATTTTTCAACGCCCCATCCAAAGTATTCTAGTCTGTTGGTTTTACAGTTTAGATATTGCTCGTGCGGTGAATCAGAGCAATTGAAGCATAGTTCTATGGATAGTTCTATGGAACTATGCTGTTTATATACACTTTCAAAATTTCGCGTTCCATAGTTAAACAAAAGAATTTAAATGGGGATTAACGCAAACTAATTAGTAAAAAATCAGCCAGTCAGCCCGTGACCACGGCCGTTGTAACTCGGTTGAAACGTCGGGTATAAAGAAGGTATGATACCTTTTTCCTAATTAGTTTGCGTTAATCCTCGTTTAAATTCTTTTGTTTATGCTGTTTATTTTCATATTAAGGAAAGTAGTACAAAAAATAATTTTGATTACTTATTTATACGATATTTATAAAATATACACGTGACAAATGCCATCATAGCTAAACTGGTATAAAAATTCGTAGTCCGCGAAACAAACAAACACAGCGACGTTGGACTCTATATTATTATGCTGTCGACTATGGAGCTCGTAAAATATTATCTATATTCATAATTAAGATTATCTATAATTGTACGTAATTTTGTTGCGTAATAAATTACAATTTGAAAAATATGTTGATGAAATTTTTTCAACACCTTTTTTTTAAATTATCTTAATTCATTATTCGTTCCCTTATACATATAAACCTATAAAGGCCTCTGAATTATCTGGTATTCATATTGAGCCATCACATGCATCGGCAATCTGTAATAAATATTTTATTTTATTTTATTATTTTAATTTTTTTCATAACACCGTTGCTGTCACACATCTATAGTGTTATTGTCCACTCAAGTATTAAAAGAACCAATATCGGATGTTTGATTAGTTCATAATGGTGTTTGTTAATCCTCATAGTACTCCATTGTAATATTGATTCTCGTTATTAATTCTCGTGCGTCGCATTTAATAATAACTAGCCGTCGCCTAGTGGTCGAAATTCGACCGTAAATCACAAAATACACAATGTTTGTACAATGTAATGTAACACATATTATTACACTCCTTTTCCATATGAACTTTAACTATGCCAAATTACACACTCCTCCGTGCGCACAATGTGCTTAAAGTGGGCAAAGTTTTTTCCTCACGTGCGGTTTGGTGGTTGTTAACAACTGCTAATGCAGCCGGGACCAATGGCTTTACGTGCCTTCTGAAGCACGGAGGAGCTCGAGATGATAAAGTTTTGGCACCCATCCGATGACCGGTCTTTGCGAAAGTCGCTTAACCTCAGCACTTGCAGACCGGGCGCGTTAACCACTGCCTCCATCCTCATCTCCACCATTACCACCTTTTATTAATATATTTAGATAAAGTAAAATACAAGAAATAATAGACGACTATTATCGACTTGAAAGCACTTTAGCCGTAAGTAAAATAACACGAATGCCGTCACTAGCATGCAACCAACTTAACGAGAATAGTCGTAGAAGCTGCACATTTACATTTTCCCGACTATAACCTGTCGAAACAAATTTAAATTTATCGTCTGTTTCAACCAAAGCCCGCCGATGCGACCGCAGTATTCGTGTTATTCCATAAATTGACACCGATACAAAGCACGTATGACCAAAAACCTGTGTGTAATGAATGCAACGAGGAAGCCACTTCGATAAACGGTACAAACGAGTGCTCGATCGTTCTTGGAAGGCGGCAATCATAAGACAATGAGCGGTAACGGTGCACCGTGCGTCCATGCATTATGCAGTGGGGCGCGTAAAAAATTGCAATCATCAAAATGTAAACACAATACACCAATATACCGTATTGGGGTGGCGAGCAGTTTTGTAAATGCACACACCTTTTACGAATACTCTCTTTTTTACGAATACTCTCTTTTTATTTTCCATTTTTTTTTCTGACGTTAAGAACCCTTTGTAGTGTTGATGTAAACTTTAGTAAACTATATTTATAAAATGCACTTGTTCTTATCGAGTGACAGGTTAATCTTGTTTCAGTTTCATGTGTTTAAGCTTGTGACACTATATTTTTTTTTACGACTGCAATGTTTTGATAACAGGGGAGACCAACGACCGACGACGAGAATCAAGAAAAAAATGGTTTTCTCCCATCCGATTACTGACGATGCTTAGCTTTTGCGATAGCATTTTCAATATATGTCGATCACCTCAATTGAATGCACTTTAATAGTAAATCAATGCAATTTTATTTATTACTAGTGGCCCGTCCCGGCTTCGCACGGGTGGACATTTTTTTTTAATATAGCCTATGTTACTCAGTGCTAATGTAGCATTCTAATGGTGAAAGATTTTTTTTAAAATTAGTGGTTTAGTAGTTTTTGAGTTTATTTGTTACAAAAAGAAATACAAAAATACAAAGCTTTCCTCTTTATAATATGGAAAATAATTTATGGGTTTTCAAAATAGTTGAAACGCAAAATTATTATTTGGTCAGCAGAATTATACAATCGGTCACCATTAGAAATCCTTACTTTTGGTTAGGTTAAGTTAAATTTTTTTTCCCGAGCGAAGAGCAGCGAAGCGAGCGCCAGTCTCGGAAGGGGGGACGGGCTGCTGTACAGAATAATATAAGTTGCAGACTGATTTAGAAATATTTGCTGACCATAAGTTGCTGCCCAACTAGCTGTTTTAGCTAAGCAATTACATTTTTTTGCTAACAAAAATACTTTGCTAACCGTTTTAATAACACCCTTATAATATTAGTATGATTATAACACTAATAATAAACGTAGGTTAATTTATTTTATTACCATGTGGCTACAGCGCGGTTTCTTTGTGAAACACTATAACTAATCAAATTCTTCGATACAAACTTTGTAAGTGTTGGTGGACCAGACAGATTTAAATAAAATGAGATAAGATAAGTCAATAAAATAAAATAAACCATTCGGTTACTAATTTTCCCATTCAAATTAAAATGCAAAGAAGCGAAGCGGGACCAAAGAAAGTCTGTCGGACACATGTTGCCCCCATTCCATAATCAGGTCAGACGGGAGATAGCGCTATCGCCTAATCAGCAATTAATCTCACAATCGAGGAGTTTCTTGGTAGCGGCTCTTTGTCCAAAGGGCGATCGCTCGTTAAAAATAATGATGGCGGTTAATTTTAATTCGTGGTGGCGCGCCGCCACGCCGTCTCGCCTGTCGGCCTATGTCTTCCGCCCGGCTCCGGTTGCGTACCCGCGTCTCTGGCTAGACATTGGCCTAATAATAATACAAACACACGTTTTTCCCATAGACCTTATGTTAGTTTGTAAACTTACATAGTGACTATGTTTACTGTTACGTTTAGGGGGTTATTACCATGGTTTTCAGCATGCATTAATCATGATTAAGTAAGTACGTGTTATCAGATACTCAAAGACAACAACATTATGCCGATAATCCGTTGACTAAAAGTTAAACTACTACCATATAAGACATTTATCTCGAAAATTAAATAACACGAAAAAGTTAGTGTTACTTGCCTAAATTTCTACTATAAATGTTAATAAGGAAATAATGTAATTCATTATATTATATAAGTACGAAGAAAACTTATGTTGGGAATGAAACTGTATTTTAAATTCTAGATAGGTTGATAATAAAGACATAGAGTGAGCTTTCTTTAATGAAAGCTTTTTCTTTACTTTATAGGTCTATGGCTAACGCATTCCTTGCATTGCAGGTTGCTCAGGAAGTAGACATCATGAAATGCCTTTTCTAACAGCGTGCCTACTGGCCAAATTAATTAGAATCAAATGCTTGTCAACTATTATGAAACACTTGCTATATTGTGACGTACATTTAAATACGGTGTTTGACTTGATAATATCTGCATTTATTTGTATGCCTTACGGTGATATTCAAATAGTTTGAATTGTAATAGCCAAAGCAATTTGTAGAACATCTATAAGTAAAGTGAAGGGAAATACCGCTCACATACTGGCTGACTGAATTAAGGAGTTTCAGGAATAAAAACAACTTTTTCGAACTTCGAACCTTGAAATTTAGCAAGAAAGCTCTTTAGAGGTTTTTTATTTCTGCCGACCAAGTGTTACGGGTCCGTGTTCACGCGGGCGTAGGTAGTCGCAGGCGGTCGCTAGTTGTAAAATAAAGTTTCTATAGCATCTTCGCTTCGACGATGGTTTTTCGAAAGTCCGAAGTTCCGCCTCAGGTATTTATTACAAAACAATACTGTTCGCAAGTATTAGCTTGACCTTCTTATCACCAATTATTTGCCATAGAAGGCCTGGGAGCTTAAATATGCTATTTCGTTATCTTCTTTAGCCTGTTTTAACACATGTATGCGATAATGTTAATTGATCAATCAGTACACTTTGATGGAATGAAAATTAATCACGTCAAAGCAGCGCCAGCGTTCTGAAATTGTAACTTTAACTTTCTGACACGAGTAATGGTTACATAATCTAAAAAACTTAATCTGAAATATTAACTTCAATACTTTGTTAATGTTTAGTCGAACAGATTTTATACTAAGCAAATTGTAAGAAGTTCAGGTTTATTTTTATTAAATTTAACAAGACAAACAGATGTGAGGAGCAACCAACGCTTTGGAAAACTTTTCCAATGAGCCACCGAAATATTATCGTTTTTTATTGTACTCAAATTTTCAACGTAGATATAGCTTTGTTAACAATTCAAAAAAATTTAAATCTTGTATTTTACCTTACCTTACCTTACCTTTCTCACGTGCGCCAACAAAACAAGCTTTCAACTCGTCCAACGCATCACGCCATGTGATTTATGGAGCCCGTAAACGAAAAGTATTAATCGAATTTAATCCCATTAAAACGCAATTGTGAACATGAGCGTTACAAATTAATATCTTATTACGTCCCACCTTATAACTGGAAGACCTCTAAAAGTATGCGGGCTGGCCATTGACCACGTCAATTTAATACCTACACATGTCAATAATTTTAATTGCCTAGTTCGACGCTTTGCAGCCGATTTTTTTTGCGAGCGAGGCGTGCCTTTAAATAAAGCAAACATGAGAGTTTGGTATACGAGTAGCAATGAAAAGTGGTCAATAGTCTCAGTTGGAATTCGATTTTACTATCACTAGATGGATAACTAATTGGAACATAGGTATTATCTTTACATTTTAAAATGTAAACTTGTTCGTACTTTAGTACAATTAAACATTAGGTAATCGCTAGTAGAAAAGACATCAACGCACACATATTAATATAATATTTTACAATCTCAAAATATAATTGTCTTTGGAATAAGTAAAACTTTTCTGAGTTCGTGAGTCAAGGGAAAGTGATAACATTGCACAACAACAATTACTCGATGCGAACGACGTTTATCTGGGAATAAATATCAATTGCCAATACACGTCGGGGTGTCGTAAATTGGCGGTAGGCACCCCACCGATCTTTTCTTACAAACTGAGATAAATAATATCGCAAATGCGTGCGATGTTCTGTGTACGAGTATATTGAATTTATTGCAAGTAATTTATAGAGCTTTTCATCGGCTTCCGCGTGGCTGTGAGTCAGCGCGCGCGCTTATTATTAGCGAACTATTCTCGTGCGCAGCCACCATAGAGTAATTGGGCGAAGCGCTGCGCCACAGACAGAACTGGAGACGGTTTCTATGAATGTGCAATAGTGATTTGGATTTGTAGTATTTTTTTCTTTACGTCAACGATGTTATATTAACGTAAATTTAAAGAGAACTGTCTATCGTACTTTACTTTTAAAACTATTTCAATAATTTTAATATTGTTTTTTTTTATTTGCATGCGATTGTAATAATATAAAGTTCTATTGTCATAAATTATGAAAAGCTCATCCAAAAACAAAATTCTATTGTCAGAGTTTTTATTAAAGTAGAAGTCCTTTTAAAAGTAGAAGGTACTAGTAATAACTGTAATTTTAAATGCTTTTTGAGCATAGACTACATTTTGAAAATATTAACCTTTATTAATATGTCTAAATACAAAACCTCTCTGTTATAATAACATCGAATTAGAAGGGTTTTTATTAATTATTACTATACTTGATACAAATTAAACCGCCTATAATCTTTGCGGCTACCGACCTTAGGTACACCAGAGTGGCACAATGAAACAATAACCGGGTAGGTATGTACGGCGACGCGAGGGCCGCATTAGTGCGTCGCTGGAATTGCCGGCGTGCCGCGAAAGCAGCCAACGAACGCCAAACGGTGTTGCTGCTAACACCCAATTAATTATCTGTACTTCGATTGAAACGGCGTATCAGGTGATTTATGGTAGGAGATTTTTGCTACAAATATTATACAATCAGTATTAAGCAGGGCCAGCCATATTTCACGTACCTAATCAGTTACTTTTAGTGAGTTGGTGCACATCAAAACATTTCTTGATATCTCGGTCATCGTGGCAGTACATACTTTTGAAAATAATTAGAGTTTATCGACATTAAGACAACATTAATCAATCAGCTGATTGGAGTAATGAACTCTGTCTAGTTTTACTACCTAAAGTTCACCTCCTTTATCTCTGCTGTGAACCTAGTATTTTTGTGCTGACTCCTCCCCTATTTATGTTTGATAAAGTTTTAAGGGTTCCGTTCTGTTATTTTTTTTCACTAAGAACATAAGTTACGACTACCTACTTTTATTGAGAAGAAAATTGAGACGTTCATTTAGTCAATTATTCTATCTTCCTATCACCAGGTCAGGTCAGGAATGTGTTATCTATCAGGTAAGTACTTCTGACGGTTAATTAGTATGAATGTTCAAATACAAAACATTTATGATTTTGAGAAAATTAAATGTAAATGTTATGTACCTGTAAAAGTAACACTGTAAAAATGGTCAAAAATTTATTTGTTGACAACGTAAGCAATGGTTACATTTTTTTTTCAATATTCAAAATATTACAAACCTTAAACTATTAAGTCTCAACAATAATTATTTTTGACCCCTAAAAGTACTAGGAGCAACTTCTGGTAGGGGTGGAGTAACAAGAAATTGTGCGCGTGAGTCTAGGGTTCTGTCTGTAGCTCATTTTATTTTTTAACAAAAGGTTTGAAAATTTAAGGGTTCCTGAAATCCCGAGGTTTCGTTGTTTTAGTTTTCGCTTCAAAAATACAACATCGTTTTAGTTCTAACTGATTAATTTAAACTGATTAAACCAAACGCGATTACACTAGCCTGCGCTAGCGCTACGTAATGTAGGTACGGTAGGTACGGTGATTTTAAATTAACGACAGATTAACTTTGTTTATAAATGCAAAAACAAATTAAATTGCGCTTATCTTACCAAGGTATTTATAGAAAGGGTCTATACTAGGGATACTTTGAAACCCTGGATTATGGCTGCACCTGTCTGATACACGTTGTATATGTAGGTCTTGGCTAAAAATCTATTCTAAGTAACTACATATAAACACAATAGAAAAAAAATATTTTTCAAGGTGGCATATTATTTTCCTGAAATAGTTTAAACGTAAGATAATGGAATTTACCGTGTAAAAGCGTGAGTGAAATTCGATTACTGTGAAGCAAAAGGTGATTTATATTTATTTATTGATAAAATAGACATACTAAGTTCAGGTTGAAATATTACCTAAACATTCCCGGGCCAACGAACGCTGACTTTACTTTAGAAAAAGCACTTGAGAAGAAATCAAACAGGAAACTAGTAAATCGGTAGCTCAAAAGTATATAGTACATTTTAGATATAAACACAGAATTCTAAATGAGAAAATAAACATATGTACTTTTCCCATAATTTATAGGTGTACTTTCATAAGACACTATAAAGTAAACAACAACACGTTAAAACCCTATGAGTAACCAGAGTGATGTGTGCACTAAATCTCATAACAACTCTCATAACAACACAAGTGCATGATAAGAGTTCTCGACGACAAATGTTATTTTAGTTAATCTGCTAGTGTATATAACTATTGCTTTATGCGTTTCTAGAGTTTAACAATTATTTTAAACGTTGCAAACGATAATACTCGTAAATATAGGGATATAGACACATAATAACTATTTATGGAACGGTTTTCGTTGTCTAATTATTAAATTAAATTTATTACAACAAATTGGTCACATTAACTTGTTATTAATTTATAATTTGACAAGTTCTTTAACCGATAATCTCAATTTATACCCATTTTATATATTATTAGCTTTAATCAAATTATCTAAAAAGGTACAAATTCGATGTAATAATAATAAATAAATAAAATGTGTTTATTTCGACCAACTTAGGATCATAGTTACAGTAAGTATCAAATCATTCAAAATAAAAATAAAAACTACAAAATAAAAATTACATTAAGCATACTCTTCACAGACACTCATCAACTTATTCAACCCACCTATAGACGCGCTCAGCAGCACCATGTCGTCAGCGTAACTCAGATTATTGACACATACGTCATCGACATGGCAGCCGACATGTTGGCTGCTGAGCGCAACAATCAGCGCATCCATGTACAAGTTGAAGAGCGTTGGTGAGGTCATACCGCCCTGCCTCGAACTCCATCCGATACGGCTCTGACATTGCACCCGCCCATCTGACGTTATTGGTTTGGTGCGCATACCAATACCGGAACATGCTAATTATTTCATCCGGCAAATTTATGCTTCTTAGCTTCTCCCTTAAGATGTCGTACGCCACCAGATCAAAAGCCAGGACAGGTCGAGAAAGCAGGCATAAACCGGTGTTTTGCGAGCCGTTTATTATCTGACGGTGTGCTTAAGGCACAGTATGTCACTTTCAGTAGACAGTTTAGGTCTAAAACTAAACTGGTTGTCGTGTAGGTTTGTGTATTTGTCCAACAGTGCATTAAGCAGACCATCAAACATTATGGCTACTATCGAGGCCAAGGAAATAGGCCTATAATTTCCTTTATCAGTAATGTCACAGGTTTTGTTTTTGAGCACGGGAACCCACAACCGTTCTCATAAGATCTGCAGGCAGGTACGAGTGGCTCACGCACAGTGAGTAGAACCAGTTGCCAGTACTCTGGCTGCATGCGGACCTGCATGCCGCAAGTGTTCCACACTGATACCGTCGTGACCCGGGAATTTACCACTGGTCATGTTCTTAATGGCTACAGCGACGTCTTTTGCACTGAAACTGACCTTAACCTCTCCGTTTAATTGCCCGGTAATGAATATTCTCGACGGGCCCAGTGCGGACTGCACTAAGAAATGATCCCTAAAGACAATCAGCAATGCCCTCATGGTCACTCCTCCCATCAATGCTCACAGGAAGCCCCGGCTTCACGTTAACCCTATTGGTACCCCCACAAAAGTCGCCCTTGTAATGTCTCGTCGCAAGTGCATCCATCTTTATCTGATCTTGATGATACTGACACCATTTAAGAGATTTAAATATTCGCATACTCTCACACATTTGACTATGCATGACACCGGCCCTAGGCTTACCACACGATACCCATTCCTTAAAATCTATTCTGGCTTTCCTGTGAGCCTAGCCGACATGCTTGTTCCACCCCACTACCCGTGACCTACACCTACCAGTACGCGAGCGCCCCCAACCCGCCACAGAACCAGCGCGCAGGGCGGTCACAATGTCAGAGTACATTCTGTCAAGAGTATGCCTATGCTCAGGGCCATTACAATATTTATCATTACAGCTCACAAATTGTATGGGAAAATCGATACACTTTAAACGGTTATGACACTCGGCAGTATAGCTTACAATCTGTTCATCTTCCCTGTCACCCCATACAACACCATTCACCCCCATACTTCACCATATCAATTTTGGAAGCACCACAGGCAGAACGGATCATAAACCACCACGCGGGCTTAGTGCAGATTGGTGGTTTTTAACGAGTGCAGTGTGCAGAACTAATGCAGCCAAGACCAACGGCTTTACGTGCCTTACGAAGCACGGAGAATCTCGAGTTATTAAATTTTTGGTCAATCATCCGACGACCGGCCTCTGCGAAAGTTGGATACTTCAGCAATCGCAAACCGAGCGTGATTACTACTGCGCTACCATCGAGCTCCTTTGGAATAACTGAGTAAATGTATATGTCTGTTGACAGCACCCTGGGTGTGGCGCACGTCGCGGGCATGTGCAAGCCGGACCGCAGCTGCTCCGTCAACGAGGACAACGGCATCATGCTGGCGCACACCATTACGCACGAGCTGGGCCACAAGTGAGTACTAGTACAAGCCGTACCGAATAGATGCAACGGTTTAGGACTCCCTCTGGTGTTGATGTTATGAGGGATCTAATCGAACACCACGGTAGCCCTGGGGTTGTTCCGAGCTGAACCCCTTGGAGAATCTTGTAGGGAAAGGGGAGGGACGGTGTTTCGATCACACGGTACACTACTGCGGTAACATGACTGGCTCTAGAAGTATAATAAGAAAGACCTCAGAGACTATATATGACACATGCCATTGCAAGCACTATAGGCTTCGGTGACCACTTCTAGTTTGGTAGGATGCCTAATGCCATAGCATTAGTAATTTTTTGTAGATTAGTAGATTAATTAATTGATTAGTAAAGTAGATTGTTTAATTACTTAGTTACAAAAACACGTAATTTTTGAGCTTTGACATAATAAGTTTTTAAGTATTACGGTTCTAAGTCTAAACCTATCCTGAATTTAGAACAGTTCCTAAACAATAGAATTTGATTATTACTATTATAAAACACTTTCCTTAATAAATATTATAACGCTGATTCCATACAACAGCGGCTCTGTAAAATCAGATACTATCAAAGAATAATATCACATACTATTTTCCGAGTGGATCGGCACATTCAAACATAACTCTGAACCAGACGACATTTTTAATGTGCCACTGTCAAGCTCGACAATATTTATGGTGTGTTCTTAAATTACGCAATATTAATCCGAGTAATTGATTGCTTACAATGCGGAATGAGTACCAAAAATATTTCATCGTAAATTACTGTAATTCATACAGCGTGTTGTTATTGAGAAAAGCCCTTTGGGACAATATGGATACTTGTGCTAGTGAAGGTCAAAGTAAATGTGGTTAGAATACAGATAGTACCTACATATATTCTGTATGAATTATTCTGATCCGTATTCTACACAACACAATTGAGTTGTTGCCTAAATATTTCGGTTGTTTTAAAATATATATGTATTCTACATAAATATGAACAGAAAGCTTTTTGGCGTAATCCACTCCCTGTAACCCATCAATGTCTGTTACTGTTTATCTTCATTTCTTATATTTTGTTTTGGATTTTAAATGACTAAATAGTAAAACATTGTTTTACGTTTGACGTTCTTAAAAGAACACATTTCTCGTTTCATTTCATTTCTAAATTTGAAAGCTCAATGTGACAGCAGAAACCTCTTTCATGACTGTTAATATGAATAAACAACAAATTCGCCTTAACTTCAACAATTAATTTATATACCACTTTCGTATTACCTATAGTTTAGTATATAAGTAATTAAATCTAAAGAAGCGTCCCAAAACCCAAGCGAATGTCCTTCGTAAATCCATAACTTGTACTTCATGCATGGTTGTGCTATATATAATATACTATATATTTACGTTTTACGTTCGAATAGATAAGCTAAATTTGTTTAGAACATAAGCTAAATTTATGATCGGGAACGGTCAGTGATGCATTATCCGTCGAGCCAGGCCGCCATATTACGCCAATGTTCAATATTCCGAAACCATAAAATACTAATAGGCTGAGCAATAAATGATAAATTGGAACGGCTTTCGCACTTTACATAGATTATTAAATTTGTATGATTTATCTAGGCCATAGTAGGTTTAGATTATAACAATCAATCAAACGTAGCTCTATGATTTATTTCGTGCATGCAGATATGTGCAATCGTTAACACGAACAGTTTCCAAATGCATCCCCTGTCTAATGGGATCAATTTCCTTCCCGAAATAAAGAGTATTCTATCTGTGCTCCTATACCTACTTCAAGTATCGTATCGTTCAAATTTTTAGTGTAGTTTCCGCGTGATATATATTATGGCAAGCGTGATGATTAAACCTTTACCCATCAATTGTGTTGTGTGTAATCATGACCTCAGATTTGTAATGTTAATAGCTAATAGATAAAATGAAAGTAAATAATTTCATTTATATTTTATTTTATTTTAGTTTATTAAACAATATGGTGGTGGTTTATGGCCCGTTCTCCCTATCCATCCATAGGGATGGCTTGTGCCCCAGCAGTGGGGACATAAATGAGCTGATGATGATGAATGATGAAACAATATGACAATACATGCAGGTTTTACAATAGACATAACACAGTGAACAGTAAAATTTTCACAATTAATAGTAAATATCTTAATGATAATAAAAGCCCAATTTTTGTCTCCAATTCAAAAGGTTTTATATTATTTAAATTACTATTAAAAGGAACCATTGAGTCCATACATTTGTTTATTGAAGCATATTATTCAATGATGTGTGTGTGTGTACACAGGGCATGACAGCTAATAATATCAACAAAACGATTTCTTGTGAGGTTTGTTTGATTCACCGTTTATAATCCAGTTTTTTCTTTTGGAAGATTGTGCTTAAATGCTTTAGGCAGCTTTTTCAGCGTCACCGAACTATTATGTGGCAGCGAAAAATTTTAAAAGTTCCACAAGTCGTGTGGTCGAAACATCGTCAGAAATTTTGTATAGGAAATGGCATCACACACTAGTGCGTGTCCCCGTTCCCTACTAGATTCTCCGAAGGGTTCGGATCGGATCGGTTATAATCCAGTGCGTGCTCGATGTCTGTCGTCCGACCGAGCGTACCGTATTGCCGCGAATGTATTTATGGTGTGGTTTTACGCAACGTAAACGTTTACAGTAGCTAAAGTTCGATTGGTCTCGCGCAAATAGGTTATTGTAACATTGCAACAGGATCATTAGTCTGTCGTGAACCCAACTCAGCCAGTCAAACATAGAGCACGGAATCAAAGTATTCATAGTCTGCACTATGGGTGTAGATAGCTGGACTATGGTGATAGCTGTAGTAGGGAAAGATAGCATGGTGGGTAATGGCCTTTTGAATTTGAATATTCGTGTGAAAAAGCCTCCAGACGAACGTAAATAATCTGATGATGATGAAAACATTTTTAATATCTGAAAACATAGATAAACTATTTAAGTTTTTCCCGGATTATCTTCAACGCGATTACTATTAGGCAAGACCAAGTTTCTTCTTATCGTTGTTATTAACAAAAGTTGTCAAAATATTTACAAATAAAATCAGCTTACTGTTGAAAATTCTCACTAAAATGATTTTTATTGGCTGCTATGTTCCTTAAATACGATATTTAGTGGCGTTTGTGAATTTTTTTTCGATTTGCAATCGTTATATTTTACGATCAGGCAAATGACATGTAGCCCACCGACTTTCCAATGTGTGATATTTTAAAACTGCACGAGTGCCGTTACATTGTTGTTCTGTTTTGTTTTGAAAATAAGTGCTAATTTTATTTGGCAACTGTTGCCTAGCACTTCGCTATCGGGTGAATCATGTTACTAACTCGAGATTACTACAAGGTCGTTGTGATGATGCTGTAAATCGGCAAAGTTAACCTAATTTCCATTAAAAAAATATTATGATTGATTTGCAAGAGTCGGGTATTTCTAAAAGTTATTTACGTTATTGTTATTGTCTTTAAGTAAATCATTTATGCAATCCTTGTGAGAATCATATAGAACTTAAATCACTAAGACAAAAACAGCTACTCATTAAAATTAGTTTCTTCATAATGGCACCAAGTTATTTTATATTTCACAGACCGATCTTATAAATCTTTCATTTATACAACAGATTTTAATGAATCTCATTATTGAATCGCCTATATCATCAAATTTATACTTCCCTATATTTCCTTGATATATCGTCAAAAATGTCTATTGCTAAAATATAAATAATAGGTCTTTACCTATGTAATTGGAGATTCTACAACCGGCATTTTCAGATTTAAATATCTGTGGATTGGCGCGCAATTCGAAATTCAAATAAATTTTATTCGAAAGCCTTCAAATTCAGTCATTTGTTTTTAGACGGTTTTTTGTTTTTGTGAAATTGTGGTAGTTTTTGGCGCCATGGATAAACTGAAAACTCGTACAATTTTCGAATATGAGTTCCTACGTGGAAATACCGCTGCGCAAACAACACGAAACATTAACGACGTGTACGGGCCTAACACTGCTTGCATAAACACGGTCCATTATTGGTTGAATCGTTTTAAATCAGGAAATTTTGAGTTGAAGAACGAGGCTCGCGGTCGGCCGGTAACCATTGTCGACAACGACGAATTGAAGGCGATAGTGGAAGCGGATCCAATTCAATCTACGGCTGAGCTTGCTGCGGGTCTTGGAGTTAGTTTCAAAACAACATTGAAGCGCTTGCGGCAAATCGGAAAGATAAAAAAGCTAGACAAGTGGGTGCCACACGAACTAACGACCAACAAGACTTACGCGTCGAAGCATGCATAGCACTACTGAATCGGCATAGAAACGAGGGAATTCTAAATCGAATTGTTACCTGCGATGAAAAGTGGATCCTATAGGACAACCGTAAGCGTTCATCTCAGTGGGTGGACCCGGGTACAGCACCTAATCAGTGCGCTAAAAAAAAGATTACTCATAGGAAGATGATGGTGACTGTCTGGTGGACCAGTGCCAGACTTGTACATCACAGCTTCTTACCGAATGGAACAACAGTGACGGCAGATGTCTATTGCCAAGAATTGCAAACAATGATGGAGAAGCTCGCAATGTAACAACCAAGACTGGTTAATCGCTCTTCTCCATTGCTTCTCCACGATAACGCGCGAGCTCACACTTCACGACAGACCATCGCAAAGTTACAAGAGTTACAGTTGGAAGCTCTCCGTCACCCACCGTACTCACCGGACCTTGCCCCAACAGATTTCTACTTTTTCAAAATTTAGACAATTTTTTAAGTGGTAAAAAATTCAACACCCGTGATACAGTACAAAAAGCTTTCTATGACTTCATCGCCTCCCGTCCGGCAGACTTCTACAGTAAAGGGATAAACAAAATGCCATCAAAATGGCAAAATTGTATAGATAATTTGGGCCAGTACTTTGATTAGCTAGAATTTAAAAAATACCAAAATTTTTATATTTTAAAATTGTCACACAAATCTCCAATTTCATAGGTAAAGACCTAATAAAACGAAAAGGACAATAACCATTCGACTGGCGCGTGTAATATACAAGCCAGCGATTGTCTGCAATACACAAATTACTGTTTATTACGAGCTAACAATATATGAGAAAGGATTCCCAATGAAAACGTTTAGCTCCAGGCTTCCATGCAACGTTTTCAATACAGAGTACAAGAATTCTGTATATTTTCTTTTTATGCCGTTTGCAAGGCAAGCTAAAAGAGGAGTTCTTCTCTCACAAATATAGTATTGACTCATCAAGGCACCTAGTTAATTTTGTTTGTATTGAGGTATGCAAAATAATGAAAATTGTAAATAAGCCAAATTTGTTTAAAGAAGTATACACGCCTGCACATCAATCTACCAAAAACTGTCAAATTTCCTCAATAGACTTTGAACTTTATGCCCTAACTACATATATGGTTGAAAATGTATTGAAGAAATTTGACAGTTTGGATAAGTTGGTGTGCAGGCGTCTGTACATAGAAAGCACGTACTGCTCTTCCATAGGTAGTATGCTCTATACTGATATTCCTCTATCTAGCTTCTAGCATCTAGCTTTCTCTAGCAAAATAAGAAATAAAGGACATTTAACGAAAAACTATTATTGCTTCTCCCAGTCAAACTGTCAACCAATCACTAAGTGATGACTAACTAACGACAAATTAAGTAACCACAAAAGAAAGAAATGTCAAACTGGAATTTTTAATGTTTTCTACATAAAACAACAACAACAACAACAAAATGAATGAATATAAACAGCAAAACAAAACAGTACGGACACTCGCATAGATATGTAATGTAATAACATAAATGCTAAGCAAAACTAGCTCTCTCTTCATAATCTTACGTATTTACTTACACACATAAAAAATTGACCTTTACGAGTACCTATAACTATTAACTTCCATTTCCAACAAACATAGAGCGCGTTTATTATCTTGCAACTGTATACTAGTAGGACATAATTGTCGCGTGTCAGACAACACCCACAATCATAATACAAACAGAGGTTACATAAGTGGTGCAAATACAGGCAATGACCTTCCAGTTGGACGCTCTAGTAAGAGCTGAATGCATCATTCGTCGCGTGCGATGCACTCTGCATTATCGGCCCACACAAGTTCATTAGTAATATTTTTTATATTGTTATCTTAAACAAAGAATAATGACTTAAACGATAGCTGTTCCACCGCAGAATGCAGTTGACATTTATTACGTGTGTTAAGTTATCTGGTTTCTTTTCACAACGGTATAATATAATGTGATAAAGTCTTATCAAAATTATTGACAGCCATTTTTAATGCAGTTGATTTGAATTAACGTTTGCTATTAATAAATTGTATATACCATACCATAAATATTAACAGATTGAGTATTGATAGCTGATAGTAATAGAGAACCTTTAATTCCGCGACATAGGACAAACTATATCTGGTACTTATACATAATTAGTGTGTGTGTAGTTAAGGGTTTATCTGTTTAATTATTTCTGATATTGTTTAAGTTAAAATTTAAAAAAAATAATTATAATTGCACAAACGTTAAATTGACCCACTTTGTTGATACTGCTCATGGTCGCAACAATTACCATTTTAGCTTTTTATAGCGGTGATTAAAATTAAAATAATAAACTATTACATAACTTCAATGTCTTCGAAATTTATGAAATATTAAAAAGAGACGTATAGAAAGGTTTGGGAAGACTTTTGCTTAATGAAGTGGGACGAGAAAGGTAAAAAAAACAGATTAACAATATGTAGTCAAATGATTGGGTAAAATAATAAATTAAATATAAATTAGGTCTAATAATAAACTAATTCCTCACGTCCAAGCTTAAGTCTAAATGAATAAATCGACTTGTCTGTAAACATTTCTAACAGACGACAATAAATAATGGAAAGAGTTTTCCATTGTTATGTAGGTAATTGCAATCTTACGTTTCGGCAACAAACTGACTATCAGTTGGACCAAAATATTAATCAACTTAAGATTTTTAACACCTATTCAAATAAAATCAAAAAGTTCTGACCTTACAGATAGAGATCACTTTATATCCCAAGTTTGAATGAAGTAAAAAGCAATTTAAATTAAGCATTAAAATGAGTTATGAGATTTATAGGCGTGCGACTTCCATTCAAATAATATAAAACCTACACACTCTTTTCTATTAATTTAAAATTGAATAAATCTTATAATAAGGTTTTTTGTCTACAACGTGCAAACGGTTATGGCCGTCATGTCACCTGATGCTTAGTAACGATAATGTGACCAATGAGGAACGGGTTATCTTACCTGGCGCAAAGCAACAATACTGCTTAACAACAGACTTAGGTGGCTACTTAGTACAAACTTACTGTTCTGATGATGCAAACAATCATACCAACAGAACCAATCATACAAACACAAAAAGTGCTCCGCTGGGAATCAATACAATAAGCATAGGTACCTTAAAATCTAGGAAAAACATTTTCATTTTGTGGCACCACAAATACTTTGTGTCTGTAGACGTACGACTACCACACTCTCTTCTCTCGACTTTAGATAAATTGTCTCAAGCTCTACTTTGACAATTTACTAAAAGAGTCATTAGAAATGTAACCCAATAAAGTCTGTGTCGCTCTTCAATTCAATGAAGAGGAGGCACACTCGTGGGTGTTTGGTACGGCGCGATTATTACATAAATGCTACCTTATAACGTGTTTTGAACTTTTGTGTTTTTGTCTTTCAATAAAATGGAGTGTTGGTTTGATTAATACAAGCAATCGCTTTTTGATTGCCGCTATTGTTATATTTGTATGGGGTTTTATGAGATTGATTGATTTATTAGAAAGGCGATAAGTACTCCTCGTACCTACGTACTAATGTACCTACTTCACTGTTGTATGAAAAATACTTACGACAAGTCGTTTTTTATCTCTTTATTATCTAAGAAATCTGAGAGCGTGGACGCTATTGGTAATAATTACTTTTATTTACACATGCTCCTAGAAGCATAGGTTAAAATAATAAGACGAAATTAAATAAAGATAAAGTACCTTAACCTTATTTATAGTGTAAGCAATAAAGTGTTTAAATGTATCTATCTATCTTATTGTTGATATCATCGGCTATAGACTTCCTACTGCTGGATTCAGGCCTTTGACTCATGAATAAAAGCACATTACCAGGTAGCTGGTTTTAACGACTGTTTCGATGTACTAGCAAGAATAATACCTGCGTTTTTAGGAAGGAATTTGGGTTAAACCGGCGATGAGAAACTTAACAACCCATAGGTAGATAGATATCACACTTTATTAGTGACACACACAACACAAAAAACAAATGAAAATTTGTGACCTGATAATCCTCTAAGATTTTCTAGGGTTTCTCATCGCGCAAGCTGTCCCCGTAACGTACAAGATTCTCCAAATCTGTCAAGTCGCATGACGTTAGAAAGTCAGCTGACACAATAAAATCTTTGTTCCAGTTTCGGCCTGTACCATGACACCGAGAAGATCGGCTGCCACCGCCGCGCTGGGTCCACGCTGCACATCATGACGCCTATCTTTGAGGCGGACACGGTCCTGGTGGCCTGGTCACGTTGCAGCAAACGAGACGTCACCAACTTTTTGGAGTGAGTCAACTTTAGTAACAGCCTTGCACCTGCGTGGTCTGTAAGCGCTTACAAATATCGTAGGAATTGTTTATAACAGAGCATTTAGTGTATCTACATTTATGTTACCTTGCGATAACGGAACCACCATCTCTAACGATAACGAAATGTTTTTGTTTTTGTTTATATAATTTTAACGCAAATTTTTTTTGCGAAACAAATTACAAAAACACAATAATAATAATAACAACGGATAAACATACTTAAAATGCTTAAATACATACTTAATATACATAGAAAACACTCAGACGCGAGACAATTTAGAAAAACAATAATTTCTAAATTGACCCGACCGGGGATCGAACCCGGGACCTCAGAGATGGCGACACCATGAAAACCGGTGTACAAACCACTCGACCAAGGAGGTCGTCGAAAATGTTGAAAAAATTTCCACGAGCAGGATTTGAACCTGCACCCTTCTGACATACCGGGTCAGGTGCTCTTCCAATTGAGCTATCGAATCGATAACGAAATGTTAAGAATGCTGAGTATAGAGCTAAGCTAAGCTTCTTTTCTACTGTCTCTACTGGGCAAACGCCTCTATCATTGAAATCAAGTCATCGTTATTTGATGGATATTGGGTATTGTATTGGGTATACCTAATCACCACGTTGCCAAATGCGGGGTGATGACAACAAACCCGAGATTGGAATTCTAAAAAACCGAAACACTCTTTGCCCGAATTGAATTCAGGCCAGAACTAAGTCCTGGGAATTGCACCTGGTTATCGGGCCGAGCATTTGCCATTTAGTCACTAACACACGACGAATGTTGAAATGAGGGGTAGGTAATATTCATTTTATTTGCTTAACAAAACTGCGATATCGGAGCTATTACGTTTCAAATAGGCATTTATCGCAACAATCATGTAACGCCCCGAGCGTAGCGATTGATGTTGGCTGCCTTAAACTTTCGTTATTGCTGCCACTTAGTTCGAAACTAGTATCATTTAGCATAGAAAGTTATAGGGTTGTACTTGTCACCTGTCACCTTATTACACTCCAATAATATGCGTGTTTTACGATTATAATAAAACTGAAAGTCAAAATAGAAAACTTACGAGCGCTTAAAATTTATTGCACGCACCGCCTCTCAAGGCCGGATGTCGCGATCAAGGCATCCAAAAAACTTAATGATTTACGACATGAATCGATCTGTCAATATTTATTATGTCCATCCTAAAACTACGCCGCCAGTTAATTTGTCGTCTAACATTTAATCTAACACGCCAATCACCATAAACTATCATGTTATGGTACATTAGCCGATATGTTTATACCAATTCTGATCGGCTCGACCTGTACTTAATGCCAAAACGCACATAATAAAGCATCTAATTATGTAAATACAGCGGCACGAAGTTTACAAATTAGCAATTAATACGATACTTAAAGAAACATTGAAGTTCCATGAATAGACAGAAAACTATTTAGATACCTACTGTATTTTATTTGGGTTCTACTATTTAATTTAATAAATTGGAAGGTATAATAATGATATAAAGAAAATATACTTTTATGCTTGTTTCAGTGCTGGCATGGGTGAATGTTTGAGCGACAGACCTTCCCAGGAAGAATACTACTCATACCCTGAAGTGCCAGCTGGTAAGTCTAAAACAAAAAGCCAGATAAGTGCATAAAGCTTTTAACTGAAAAAATATTATTTATAGTTAGTTATTCATACTTATATAAAATATTTTTTAACTTTTTGACTATGAAACGTTAACGTGCGACAACAAAACTTCTTGCTAAAATCCAAATAGGTCCAAAACTCAAATCACCACACTCTTTTTTTGTTTTTAATTCAGGCGTGATGTTCGACGCTGCGACTCAGTGCCATCTTCAGTTTGGCGCCGAAGCCGTGGTGTGCGCCAAGCCGAGCGAGCTCTGCGAACACCTTTGGTGCCTCGTCAACAACACGTGCAAGACAATGCTCCGTCCCGCTGCGCCGGGCACCACCTGCGGCCCTGATATGGTAAGCTAGGACATCCAGAATCCACCTGAACTTTGCATAGGTGGATCAACATAGGATTAGGAACTAGACATAAATTACTACCTATAGTGGTCGCAAAACCATGTGTCCTACCTAGGTAATTCCGCGAACTCGCAAATACGGGATCCCACAGCAATTTTGCGGGATCAGTAAAGCGGGGTTACCTCTACACATTTACTAGCCGCGAGATTTGCGAACCTGAATCCGAAGAAAAATGGGCACAGTCGTCCTATTATATATTTATTCGTCTCGGCCTCATTCTATCCAATCACCTATTTGATAACAGACAAAAGTTGATTACTTAAACTATTTCCTCCATTAAACTCAATATTTTGCCTGCATAAGTAGAAATCGTTGTTTTTCGGCATGAGTTTTTTTAGAGAACTTTGTTGTAGGTATTCGCACCGTAAAATCACTCTTTAAAAGGTTACTTACCAATTTATTCTATAAACGGTTTCTTAAAACTGCAATAACTATTGGGTCATTCTTAGGGTCATTGTAAATTTCATTTGTCAACAGTGGTGTCAGAACCAGACGTGTGTGGCGCGCACCCCGTCGCCCACGCCACGCGACGGCGGCTGGGGCCCGTGGAGCGAGTGGAGCGAGTGCTCGCGCACCTGTGGCGCCGGCGTCTCCACGCAGTCGCGCGAGTGCGACAGCCCGGAGCCGAACAACAACGGCAACTATTGCATCGGTGACAGAAGTCGGTGAGTACGTCCCCTTGGAATATGGGAAATGAGTAAAGTACCTTAGAGCTCTAACATACGAGACGAGCGAATGCCAGCGTACCAGTAGTGACGGCAGCATTTTCTCGCAGTCTCGCGAGTACGACAACCCGGAGTCGTACACATGCCTGCACAGACCACCAATTGTCAAATTTCCTCGATAGACTTTGAAGTTTAAGAAATATGGTTGAACATCTATTGAAGAAATTTGACCGTTTTGGAGGGGGGTCCCTGGAGCTCTAGCAGAACTGGTTCCCAAGAGCGAATGGTGTGATTTGTATACATGCAATCTTTGATTAGTGCCATAAGGCCACTACAGAATTCACAACTCACAACACATTCGACCCATTAGCTTCCAAACATTAGCTCATAAGCTATGTTTCGGAGGATTAAAATCTTGTTTTTATATTTTATGTTCAAATGTACCACTTAATACCTTCACATGGTCGGTAGTTTTATGTCAAAATTACCTGGGATAACTTTTTTTTTGAGTGTCAACTCTGCATTACGCAGTTGGCAGTAGCCTGGCAGGTATCAAAGGTTGGTGTAGTATAGGGTTTATCAAAACAAGTAAATTATCATAAACTTATCCTATTGTAAACATAGTTCTGCAATTATAAAATTTGACTTTGTTTTTTATTTTTAAGGTATAAGATATGCAATACGGATGCATGCCCCATCAATGAGCCGACTTTTAGAGAAGTACAGTGCGCTCGATACAACAATAAAACGTACAAAAACGTCACAGTTTCCGAATGGATACCTTATTTCGACCAAGGTAAGATATAATAATGGGTACGTATTTGACTGTCTAAAATTAAAAAACCTAATATAAAATAACCTACGTTTTAAATCACTAAAATCTAAATACCTAATGGTTGTTTGACTTATATTTAAAATACCAAAACCTTAAAATGTCAAATGGATATATTACTGAAGTTCATAATGATAAAACTTGAAATACCTATGTAGTACAAAGTCACTAAAATTGATTTACCTCAAAACTAATTGGCCAAAATGACAAATACCGAAGTAAAGTTTAAAATCTAAATAAAAACGGCTTCTGTTGTCTAATAAAAAAATAACCTTAAAATTCAAGACAATCGCTATCACCTATCACGTGACCTAACAGGAGTAGGGCAGCTATAGTATCCTCAATCATTTGAATAATAGTGTAAAAATTTGGTGATCATTGTCATTTTCCGTAACTTTTCACATATAAATATCTTAGTGGATGACTAACAACTGACACAACATATAGTAAACGTAGAAAACGGTAAATTTTATCAATCTACCTACTTCTACGCTCGCGGCACCTGTGGCGGTAGCCAAAGTAACATTTAGAATACGATAGCGAAGTTCGAAAAGAACAAAATGTATGGGATTGACATAAGATTGACCACGTGATTTAGCGCGGCTTATGTCAATCCCATACATGTTATTCTTTTCGAACTTCGCTATCGTTTTCTTAATGTTACTTTGGCTAAGCCTACTGATCCACTACTTCAAAGAAATAGCTCGCAAGTGGTGCATTATTTTAGGTATTTTGACCATTTGGTATTTAAATTGTTGGTATATCAAACTTTGGTGTTACAACTATAAACATTTTAAACATTAGCCCCCATAATCATAAAAACTATTTGAGCATTATTTAGTTAAATATTGTTTTGTCAACGTCACACAAACGTCATTTTGAAATTGAGAAAAAAAGACAAAACAATGATTAACTAATTAATGCTTAAAAAGTTTTTATGAATAAGGGGGTTAGTAATTAGTCCTATCGGTATTATAATCTTAGATATTTCGTTGGTAGGTATAAAATGCTTAGGTATC
Source organism: Eudonia truncicolella (assembly GCA_949315975.1). Classification (NCBI taxonomy): domain Eukaryota; kingdom Metazoa; phylum Arthropoda; class Insecta; order Lepidoptera; family Crambidae; genus Eudonia; species Eudonia truncicolella. Next base: position 10,175,858 of record OX438839.1, read on the forward strand.
TTAAAACATTGGATATTTAGATTGTAGTGATTTTAAACGTAGGTTATTTAATGTTAGGTTTTTTTTTAATTTTAGACATTCAAATACGTATCCTATAAAAATATATCACATAAATAAATACACTTTTTGTAAGTGTTTTTTATATATTTTAGCGTTTTATTAACGCTTAAATATACTTAAGTAAATATTAAACACTAAAATTAAAATGTTAACAATGTGTTATGTTTTTTAGTCAACATTTTAATTAACAATTAAAATGTTGACTAAAAAACATAAGCATCAACCACTGAAAAATTTCGACGGGTGAAAGCCAGACCTCGGTAGCCAAGTGGTTAAGGCAGCCGCCCGGAATGCGGAAGGTGCGTGGTTCGATTCCCGCCTGAGGTTGTCGTCTTTTTTCAGTGTTTAAATTTTACACTTTTTGTTATATGATTTTAATACATTAACCTAAGTACACACGCCTGCACATCAAACTACTACAAACTTGCAAATTTCCTCAATAGCCTTTGAAGGCATATAGTTGAACATTTATTGAAGAAAGTTTACAGTTTTGGATAGTCGGATGTGCTCACTCAGAAAAATTGTGCAGGCGTCTGGGTGCCTAGTGTGAGTTCTGTATACTATCCGTATTCATTCGATTACGTTTACGAAAACGAAAATTAGTATGGCATTGAAGCAGCGCCTCCTGGGGACATACGAGTAGAGTTAACATTTTGCCATACAAAATCTCGTTTTCGTTAACGTGATCGAATGGCGAATGAAACTCTCACTAGGCTAGGCACCCTATACATCTTAATCATAATACTTACTTACCGTCTTCTTGATATATTCACCTATGTGTAGATCTTAGAAGATAGTTGTACCTACCTTGCAGATAGGCCGTGCGAGCTGAAGTGCGTACCCCGAGACGATAGCGACCAGCAGCTAATGTCGGCGGCCTTCGTCGCGGACGGCACGCCCTGCCGGCAGAGCCTCGGCTCCAGGGACATGTGTATCGCTGGTAAGAACATTAGGTCTCAGCCCAGGCGTCCATTTACATAACACATACCTAATCACAAAATAAGGAGACTGCAGAAGGAATCATACAAACGCGTTCAAAAAACGCATTCATGGACTACTTCCACAGACACGAAATTTCTGTTCACGAGCTGTTCCGAGATCCGTGCCCGTGAGATGGTCTATCTATGTGTGCGTTGCTCGAGCGCGGTCTATTAAGCTAACCTTCTGGGTCTCCCCATTTTTTTCCTTTTGTTGATGGCTTCTTACGATTAGCACATTTACCCAGTGTCAAAGTAATTTTTCTTACAAGTAATATATAAATAAACAATATTTCCTTCCTGTATGATGATGATGAATGATAATAGAAATGAGAAGTGAGAAATGATATACCCCCCAACCCCTCGAGTATCTCAGTAAAGATGTGGGGCTTTACTAAGTCCTCAGGCGGACTTCTTGAGAAAATTTGAAAAGTGACGTTGCGCTGTTTTGTTTCATTTGCCAACACATATTCATACACACTCACGAAAACTTAACGGTTAATAATCCACCATTACCTATTTCACATTAATATTCGATATAACACAAATTTTAGAAAATAAAACAAAACCGCAGACATGGCTCTTCACTTTCCCGCCAAAAAGCCCTGGGTCTCCTTATTTTAAGACATAGTAGAGTATTTTCCTTTTATACACCTACAATATCTTTTACCCGCATCAACACCCATTAGAAAAATACTTTCTTATCAAATGCCTGCGTGTTATAAGAAACTTGCCTACCTGCCAATTTTTTCATCAACTGTCAATTTTTTCAGAAATTTGACTAGTTTCAATAAATATTGTAAATCGAGTTAAAAAAAATGCATTGTTAATTAACTTTAAAATCGATAATATGATTCCTTAAAAACGTTCCCAGTCTCTTCCCCATACGACCCATTACAAATTTCGCAACACTCTAATATAGATTGAAGTTAACGTACAGACGCCTGCACATCAACCTACCACAAACTGTCAAATTTCCTCAATAAACTTTGAACTTTATTCCTAAGGTTGACATTGTATTGAAGTAATTTGACAGTTTTGGATAGGTTGATGTGCAGGCGTGTGTACCTTTAGAAAGATTCAGATTTACAGTAGGTAGAGATAACTAGTCAATATAACGAAAACCGCTATAACTATCAACAATAATCTTAACATAGGGTGATGGAACCAGCTTTTGATAGGAACTAGTCATAGTACCTATATTATTTCCTTTGGCCATTATAAATAGGGTCAGCAACAATAGAGTACAGATCACCTGCTTCCTAACTGTCATCCCGTAATATTTCAATGAAAATGTAAGCTATTTTTTTGCGACAAAAACACTGGGCTTAAAGTATCTAACACGGTGCCACTACCTCACTTACTCTAGGAACTACAGCTATGTGTTCTGTTCCACAGGCGTCTGTTACAAAGTGGGTTGCGACTGGAAAGTAAACTCTGACGCGGAGGATGACGCGTGCGGCGTGTGCGGCGGCAACGGCTCCGCCTGCAAGACTGTGCAGGGCATCTACAGCAAGGGCACCACCAAACAGTCCGGATTCAGCGAAGTAAGTTTCGTTTTTCTACCGATTTACATAGAACCTTCATGGAGGAGCTGATGCGAGAAGCAAGTGCGTAAGCCCGAATTAAAGGGCTGCGATCTCTCTTACCTACATACCTCCCTTTTTTTCTCAAGAAAATGGAGAACGCTGCATAGGTACCCCGGGGTGACCTGTGAGTTATGTGGGGATCTTCCCCCCTGCACTCCGCCCGACTTCGAAAAGTTGAACAATGCGCTGGGCGGTATACGCATTAAAAACCTATCCCAGCACTATTGCTGGGGTAGCTTAGAACCGCGAATAGTAGGCACCGAGATGGCACTCGCTCCCTGCGATTTGTCTAGCCATTAGTGGAAATATAATATAGGCTGGAAATTATGCTTTTTACATTTTTTGTTACATTTCATATTTTTGTCCTTACAGGTAGTAGTTATTCCAGCTGGGTCAAGAAACGTAAGGATCCAAGAGAAAGTCAGTCCAGGCAATTACATCTCCATTGGAAGCGCGAAGTCAAGAAAGTTTTATTTGAGTGGAGCACGGTAAGAAACTACTATTTAACAATATAAGTAGGTACTTACGGACACTATAATATCGTAAACCGCGGATATCCTGTATAAAACTCAATTATTAGTTGTTTATATTTGACAGGCAGTTCACTTAATCGTACCATCAGGAATGAATTTATATTTAAGATTATGGTGCAAAACTAAAAAGAGAATCTCATTACAAAAACACAATGTTGAAAAAATTTCCACGAGCAGGATTTGAACCTGCACCCTTCTGACATACCAGGTCAGGTGCTCTTCCAATTGAGCTATCGTGGTTCTGACCAGCCCAAACAACATTTACGTTTTGTTTTCGCAACAAAATTTGCGTTAAAATTATATAAACAAAACAAAAACATTTTAGAGAATCTCATCTTTATGAAGTCTTATAAAAACATATCAAACATTTCAGAATTAAATAAGTCTGATAGCCTGAGATGCAAGCAGCAAATCAACGCACTCGCAACTCACACCAATTATTAACAGTAAAATTTCAACTTTTGAAAAATATTGCACATAGCTTAAGTAACATATACCTACAATCTCTTTCGCCAACGAAATTTATTATGGTAGTCAAAAACACTAATTACATCTTAAATTCCTGTAATAAGTACTAATACACAATTAAATAATCGTCAATGTTAGAAAATAATTACACATTAAGTATTTGACATAAGTATATTGTTATTTTCGAAAGTGTTTATTTCTGAACACAAGGTCCATTACATTTAATTATTTTTGCAGAAATACCACTTTGACTGAATACTTCGTAGCGGGAGCACAGGCGATCTACGAACGAGACCGCGATTGGGAGAAAGTGAGAATCACTGGACCAATCGAAGAAGACATCAAGGTTTATGTGAGTGTCTCATTGCAAATAAAGAAAAGCCTCTGATCATATCATATCATAAAGCTTACTTATATATAATTTTTTTTTATCTTTAATATAGTACATAAATAGATAGATCCTCCTTAACCTCTGATTAAGAATAGATGGCTAAGAAGTAAACATAATATAGTTATACTACACATTCATAAATATAAGTTAGGTATAAGAGTAATAATGGCTCAAAATAAACAACTGCAAAACTGCGTTAACGCACAGGTACGTTACGCCTAGCTACGCAGCGCAGGCACAATCGGTAATGCGCGACACGAGCAGCGTTTACGTGACGTGTGTGTTGCGTTGTCGTGGCGTCAGCATTGGAGAAACGCTGTGTAATCCCCATCACCTGTAACGGCATCACCATTAGAGCCCTCTCAAAAAGTTTAATTTTAATTGCAGCAACGGATCTTCCGCGGCCGCCACCGCAACCCCGGCGTGACGTACCAGTACACGGTGGACCGCGCGCGGCAGCGGCACTACAGCTACCGGCTGTCCGACTGGTCTGCCTGCTCCGTGTCCTGCGGCGGCGGCTACATGCGTCGCCACTACGAATGCGTCGACGAGCACAACCGTACGTACTGGGGAACCTATCACATGTGTTTTTGACTGACAGACTATAGTGGCCCGACCCGCCCCTTACCAAAGGCAATAGCCAGCTGCGCGAGGGATGGGGAAACCCTGGAAAGCATGCTTATCCTTCATCTTATATCACTTTTCTTTATATTTGCGCTTTCCTTGCCAGGATAGTTTGATTTGGCGATCACCAACATGTTTTGTACAAGCCTAAGGAAACCTGATATCCAACGGTCAATAAGTTTGGGTAATGACGATTATTGATTAACAGAAAGTTAAACCTGAACATTGTTACAGACTTAGTGGAGCAGTCGCAGTGCTACCACATCGAGCCGCCGCGGCACGACGCGCTTATGCAGCGTTGCCGGCCCTCCGCCTGCCCGCACTGGTGGGTCGGCGCCTGGAACCCCTGCTCCAAGCCCTGCCACATGCCGGTAGGTACTGGAGCACATCGAGCTCTGCGTTATTTTACTATGCTTTGTGCATGACTGAGGCTAGGGGTGACCCTGGGTTATGTGGGAGTCTTTAACCCCTTCGTCCAGCTCTAAACTAAACGCTCCGCGGAGGGCAGGCAAGGGAGGCATGCCCATTAAAAAAATGATTCCAGATGCGAAGACAGCTTGAGGAGCAGGATTATGCCCCGCTAGCTACCCACATGTTGTTTCTTCACACCTCTTTAAAGGACCTCATGTTAAAGGAAGGAGGGAGTACCTACATGTTTATCGAAAACTTAACTTTCTATGTGGATAGACTGCCCTTAATACCATCATCATCATCTTAGCCCAAAGACGTCCACTGATGGACAAAGGCCTGCCCCAAGGAAATACACTACACTAAGATCGCCCTAATGCCACAAGTGTTATTCTTATTGCCGCATGGACGTCCCTAGTCCATATAAAATTGAGTGCTAGTATCTAAAATGTTTCATAAAAAAACCTTTTACGACACCGTTAATTGTTAGACTATTTTAAATCATAAATGCTTGTTTACATATCTGGGTGCAACAGTTTGCATCTTAATCCAGAGTTGATGAACACCAGCTTGGTTTACAGGGCGAGGAGGCGACGAAACAGCGCAGCGTATACTGCGTCGACAAAGCGTCGAACGGCGTCGTCGATGAATCAAAATGCGACGCGGCGACCAAACCGATCAGTGTCATCAAATGCGCAGATGTACCGGCGTGCTAACGGCCCACGATACGCACACGATATGGATAAGTTATCTTTGGAATCAGTCCAAATAATTCACGAAAACTACAACTTTAAACAATCAACATACTATGAGAGTGAAGCGACTGAAATTATTAGTTGAATTACATCTGCTTGGCGCATGGAATAATACGAGAATTTAAATTATTCAAGTGAATAAGACGTGGTTTATATACCAGTGGCAAACTATAAATCTTGAACTCTAATAGGGAAGTAAAAGTATTATAGAATGAATTTATGACTGACAGCCGGTGATTTGTGTTACGTTATACTACAATGAATGAAGTAACCCATCGAATAACGTATATATACATAACGCGTAAGAACTCGAATAGTATCACTTCGTGGTGACGTGCGAATCTCGCGAGGACGCGTAACAGTCTCCTGCAATTACCACTTACTGCCATATTACGTAAGTTACGTCTAGTTTTAACATAGTCTCTGCTTAGTTGTTAACTACTAATAATATTATTCAGTATTAAAGTGGTGTATGTAATTCATGGAAATATGCAAACTTATATGAAAGTGTTTATGTAGGTAGGTACTATAAAAATTGGACCAAAAATATTTTAGAATTCAAATTCACGTTGCCATAATCACGGTTACTGCCAATATGACACTTGTATTATACTATGTTAATACATTTAAGTTTACGCTAAGTTAACATAAGTACTAATTAAATCATATTTTTATACAGATGAATTAAAAGTAGATACGTATTGCGTTAATAGAAAAATAAATTAAAATATGTATTGTATACACTTATATGCGATACAGCTAGTCAACAATTCATGCAGTTTTACGTTAACTCACAAGAAATAATATTTGTTTAAGCTTTCTTTTGTTTAATACTTACATAAAATTTAAAGAATCTTTAACGGTTGTCTAAACAACCTTCATAGAAACTAAGTTTTGTACCTCTGCATTTAACACTGCATGTAAAAAATAAAGAAAATATGTATGCCCAATTGATATGTATAAAAATATTGAGTTTACATAGATGTGCCTGTAATACTTGGAACAAGTCGAGAATATTTAAGAACATTATTTAATTGCATTATTTTTCTTACCCTTTTACATGTGATTATGCATAATCTGAAATGTTTAGTAATATGTCTATTTATCTCGTACCTATTTTTATTTTAGGTATAGTCTGTAAATGGTAAATGATATAATTAAAGTTCAGTGATGTTTCAGTTCTAAGATGCATCAAGGGACACTTGTCGATCAATTGCTACACAATTTTAATTTGAACAAATGAGCTTTCGAAACAAATTCATTTGTTTTATAATTATGAATTATACTGGACTTCTCTGCATTATTAATAGCATCACAGCGATGTAGTAATTATAATTGTGTATGTAATTAGACATGGCAATAAATCGTGCATCGTTAAAAAAGACTCATTATTTTTAACACCAATTCCTCAACTAAAAAGAAACGAAAGTACGTAAGAAAGTAGTGCTTTATAACCAATAGCTTAAAAGTCGATTCCCAGTGGGAGATACATACTATTGTTCTCGGATTGGTAGTTAGTGTAGTATGTTTTAATTCCGCCTAGTAAGCTACTACCGCCATTTATGTTGGTAGCATTGTTATTTCGTCAGTTACGGGTAAGACAGCCAATACCTCACTAGTTGAGGATTACGGGTGCAGAGCGCTTCCACCTTCTGCCTATCATCGTCATTTACTATAGGTAAGCTGATATTCCGACAATATCTCGTTGCGAAATATAATCTTGAAGAAGTCTTATAAAAAACATATCAATCAATTTTAGAACTAAGTAGGACTGATAGCCTGAGATGCAACTCACACAAATTGTGAAAAGTGAAATTTGAAATCTTGAAAAAAATTGCACATAGCTTAATTGTAACATATACAATCTCTTTCGCCAACGAAATTCATTATGGTATTCAAAAAAACTTACCTTTTATACTAACTGATTAGTACTAGAAACACATATTTATATTCATCATATGGAAATGTTAGGAAATAATTACACAGTATTTGACATATATTAATTTGTTCGATAGTATTTATTTCTTTATACTTACATTACAATTAATAAATGAACATTAAAGAAAATCACAGAATGTGGAACATTTAAAACCAATTTATCCTAAAACACTAACATCTCACGAAATTGGAATGCCTTTTTAATAATGTAGATTATTTCAATTCAAATAGGCCGAATATGTAATAGGTACGAGTAGAACATCTATGTATTTAGTTAGATTGACAATCAGTTTACAAGGTGTAAAAGATCGTGTTTACTAATTACAATAGGCGGAGTGGACACCCTCAGTGCCTGCACGACAAACATTAATATTAAGGCTGGTTTCAGAGCAATGCGTACGTTCTATGCGGACTGTCACTCTGCGAGCTGGCCAAGCCCAGTCGCTGCAGACTCTGTTTTAATATGAGTGATACATTTGGAGCAATCCGCTTTACTGGAAACTCCTCACGTGAGTCTCTGCTCCAGAATTCCGCTCGGACGATCCGTAGGGAACATACGCATTACTCTGAATCCAGCCTAAACAGAAAGTCAGAAATGTATCAGTTTTAAGTAGACACAGTTATTTCAGCATTACTATTATAGGTACACATTACATAGATAATAAACATACAAAATAAAAACCAAAAGGCGGCGGTTTAAAACAAATAGCATAACAAAAAAATTAGCTGCATACGTTTTGATTAAACTTTCAGAAATCTTAGCTGAGCTTTAATATGAATATTCGTATAAAATGTAGACACGATAGTATTCAGGCCAAATTCGCAGAAAAAACGGATTTCTTATTACACGAATGGATTTCTTACGTAGGTACTTTTCCCAAAGATTTTTGAGCTGAACTTTTAAAAAATAAGCTCCTAAAGAATGAGATATACGACTCTATATCTTTCAAACATATGCAAGAATCATGATCATGACAGTTATAGGCTTCCTAAAACTATTTTGAGAAATATAAATAAAACCTATAGGGTACCGTTAAGCTAGCGCTTTGATAACTTAGCATATAGTTAGGTCATAAGTAAATATAAGTATATGAATCCAAAATCACATTAATAATTATTAATATAATTCACATTAGATAGGTCACCGCTATTGACTTAAATGTTATAAACACAATCAAAAATATTCGATCAAAATCATAAATGTAAACTTACTGAGTTCTCATGAGAGCTGAAGAACACCGTCAAAAACCACGATCCTACAATATTATGGATATGAAGGAATGAATGTTGGTTCTTCGATCCCGCCAAAACAGGCGGAAGCTTCTATACAATATTAAGTTATGCACTGTTAACATAATTTAGTAAGTTTTTGTATTTCTATACATTAACAGAATTATTTTAAGATCTTTTGAGAAAATTCAATGCGTAACTTGGCCCTTTATTCAAATTTACTTCTTTTGAGAAATTGGCCACTTTTACTTTTACGTTAAGATATTACGTTTTCGTAAATGTGTTCATGGGCGCAAACCAATGCAGACTACGAAATAAACTAAGTGCAAGTAAGCACCTGATTAAGCAATCACGTCTAGGGCGGTACCAAATCACTAATAAGCACCCAAACTATTTAACGGGCAAAGCATGTTAAAATGTAGGATTTTCGACATTATGACAAAGAAACAAAGTTTAAAATATGGTGTCCTGTAAAGTTATAATTATGGTATGGATGGAGTCATATAAATCCTGGTTGGATGGTTTAAATCATTTTAATACTTTCCACACATTTACAACAGAGCACAATAAGCATTCAGTTAGTTTTATTAAAACAGGTGGTTTATATTATACTAGCTATTTCCCGACCCACCGCGCTTGCCCGAATGCGCTAGTACTTCGTATTCGCTTAGCGTTTTTTGTGATTTTTAATTGTGCGTGATCTTAAATAGCCTAGACTCAGAGCCTTCCACAAAAATTGGGCTATCAAATGAAAAAAATAAAAATTATCAGACCGGTAGCACGTTCAAACAAAAAATCAAACTTTTCAGTTTTATTATACTGGGTGGCGCAAAAGTACTGGCACTATAGAAATCACTAGCTGAACCAAATAGAGTCATTACTATTGTGCCACCCAGTATTAGTATAAATATTTAAATTTATCCAAAATGAAGTACAATTGCATTTAAGTTTAATTATGTTGTAAATAGCTCAACACATTACAATGGAAAATAGAAAATATTATGAAAATATAACTGAGGGATTATCACTGACCCTGAAAGTCTATTAACTTGAACTGTATGAGCTGTGTGTTTAAAGTACACTTAATAGTTAGAGACTGAGTTCCGTTAGAAAGTTTCATTAAAATTGGCTTATTGGTTTGAAAATATTTGAACTTTGAAATTGTATGTAGCTATCAGCTACATAATGTGTATTTTATAAATTTTATAAATATTTAATTTAGCTTCAGTGCAGCAATTAGCACTTGAAAATAAAAAGTAAAAATTAGCTATCAGCTATCTATAATTTTTGTATCAGTCACCCTGTTCCATCCTTTATGATCAAATATAAATAAAAGCTTTATAGTAAAGGCTAACAAAACTATCAATAAAATATACTCGAAAGAAGAGATCATAATAAAAGCGTAAATTATTTGGAAAACATATACATTGATGTTATGGACTATGTACTAGTTTACACAGAACAGTTATTAATACAATTACATGTTTAAGTTTTTTTTATCAGACACAGAATTAATCAATTTGTATCTTTGATTAAATTGACTTATTGAGTATACCTGCATTTAACACATAAACTAAGTTACTACTTACACAAACAATAATAACCATGTGAGTTCTCAAGTTCTTAGTTTTCTCTGTCAGAGTTCATTCTTTTTTTTCTCTGAAAAAAAACAGAATTTTCCATATTATCATTTTTAAGGGTTCCATTAGTACATAGGTCACACTAAAAGTTTCCGGAATTGACCACTTACATAAACAATATTTAAAAAGTTATTACATTTGAAAATGGAACTCTTTAGCCGTGGAATACAATTTGTTTCATCTGATTGTCAATTGTTTTAATTTTGTGGTCATTTAAGTTTCACATTGTGGCGTCATTTTTAAAATTACGTGATTACAATAAAATGGATTTAACTCGGGAAAATTTTCATTGCATGATTTTTTACGATTTTAAGTGTAATTTGACAGCTCAGCAGAACCTCGTTCGGCTTCAATCTGCTTTTGGCGAAGAAGCACCATGCAAGACGACTATTTATAGCTGGTTTACAGAATTCAAACGCAGTGATGTCAATCTCCATGATGAAATTCGTGAAGGTCGCCCGTGCACCGCTGTGAATAACAAAAACATCGATGCTGTGCGCCGTATGATCGAAACAGACAGGCATGTGACGTACCATGAGATCCGGACATCTTTGGACATAGGCATGGTCTATAGAGATGAGCCGAAACCAACCAAAGTGGCGCGCGTGAAAAGTGCCTCGAAGCAGATGATTGCGTCTTTTTTTAATAAAACTGGACACGTGGCTACTGTTGCTTTAGAAAATCGTCGTACCGTGAATAGTGATTGGTACGTCGTGTACCAGTCACTATTCACTTGTTTATTGGCAAACTCCGTGAAAATAACGGTAAACGCCGTATCATCTTGTACCACGACAATGCAAGTTCCCACACGGCCAGACAGACAAATGAGTTTTTGAAGGCGTTAAATGTACAACTTATGAGTCATCCAGCATAGTCCTGACCTGGCACCGTGTGATTTTTTTCTGTTTCCAAAAATCAAGAACCGGTCAACGGTGTTCATCACCAGAAGAGGCTGTCGAAGAGTATGAAAAACTTGTATCTGACGTCACCACGGAGGAGTGGCACAAATGTTTTCAAAATTGGTTCAATCGTATGAAAAAGTGCATTGACGCAAAGGGAGAATATTTTGAGAAACAATAAATTCATTTTTGACCATTAATAGTATTTTTTTATTATTGATTCCGGACACTTTTAGTGTGCCCCACGTATGTATGTACCTACAATCCTACATCAACAACATATCTACAGCAACAAATAAAAATCAGTAAACATTGATAATAATATTTAATTTCTATTTTTTAAATTAAGAATAAACGGGGCATTAGAGTATCCCCCATTAACCAGTTTCTGCACTTGATTCTTTTGCTAGTAAAGCTTCAGATGAAACGTCAAAACGTATATGTTTCTTTTTTGTATGATATTTCTGAAAGAATTTATAAGATATTCACGTAAATTTTTCTACAAAACAAAAAGCATTTACTAACTTTGGGCCTAGCATGAACAACTATCGTATTCGTATCGTAACTCAAAACAGAAATAAAGGTATGGAAATTGATACAGCGGCAGCGCAACGTCTGTAATGATAGCTAGCAATTTACAGTCGTCATTTGATAGATTAGCATGTATTAAACTTTAAATTACGTTAAAATTTCGAGCTAGTTTTACTGTACATTTACGTAGCAAAAATAACAAATACCTTATCTTTACTTCTGCAATCTTGGGCATTCCTAGAACGTTCTTTCTCCAAATGAGTGTGCAGAGCTGCTATTTCGGCAGTGAGCTCGGCTTGGACTGCTCTTAAACGTTCAACTTCCACTAACACCTCTGCTTTATCTTTCACTGTAGTTATACAAAAATATTTAAATTATCATGCTTTTTTTTACACAAAAGAATATACACAAATAAATAAAGGAGACTAGGCGAAAATGGTTTATGAACCAATATACATACCGTTATGGTATTTCTATAGGGATACCTCAACTACACCCTGGGCAAAGGGGCATCAAAATCTGACCCAGTAGATTCGATACAAAAGATACTTTAGAAAATATACGACACTAGTTGCTATATTTTTTATTTGTAAAAAGTTTTTGTAGGGTTTACATTAAATTCGAATAAGAAATAAAACAATAGCATTATATGTTAAATAGTTTGCCATAGGTACAAATTTTTGTAAAAAAAAAAACTTACTTTCGCCATGGCCAAGTATGTTGCATAACTTTTTATTCCTACATTTAACAGCATAAAGTTCATTTTTTAGACCAGTAACTTCCTTTCTAAGTTTTTCTATTTCTTTCTCCTTCCTCTCAATTGTGTCTAAAAACTGAACTCTGGTAATAATTTCATCTGAAATGAACTGTCGACGTCGAATTCTATCATTAATCTTATCTTTACGAAGCTCATTCTTGGCATCATCATCAACCCTTTCGAAAAATTCTGTATCTTTGGGTGGGTTTTCCTCATCTACCTCAGAGTTCACTTGCTCTTCATGATTTACTGTAAAAGAAAAACTGTTGTACAAAACAATTTTTAAACATGGTGCGTGGTGGTGGTGCAAACGTGCTTATAAAAAGTAGCCCCTTAACTAAAATATGTAAATACTTAAAAATGTCTATTTAGCAAACAGTATTTACTTTATTTGTGTATTCTTTCTATTATTTGTGTATTGTGGGACCCACTTGTTGAGAGACTCTGTTATGGTCAATTAGCATTGTCCACTATGTCAGCAAATCTAAGGTGTTGGTTGACTGTTGAATGTTTACGTCGTTGACGTCGATGCCGAGTTTTTTCCAACCCAGAAGCTTGATGACCTCTTCCAGTGTAGCAGTGAAAAGTTTCGAAGATATCACGTCTCCTTCTTTCACTCCGTTCTGCAACTGGATGGGTATCAAGCTCTGGTTCGGAAGACGTACGGACATAAAATGTCTGGTCTAGAACTATTCTTAGGTAATCGTATGTGGGTCTATGGTGCAGAAGCCTTTTCGATAACCGAGTTTTTCGATAGGCTGGAACTCTAGAAGTCAACAAACCTAGGTGCGAGAATATTCGTTAAGACTCACTTTAAACAGCTTGTATACGTGGCTCAGAAGTGAGATGGGTCTGTTGTTCTACAGCAGGGTCTTGTCGCCCTTTTAATACAGTTGGTATTGAATCAACGCGTATCGTGAGTCAAAGACTTCGAAATCTGCCTATTGAGCCGCCGAAACTGAGGAACGCAGAACCATCGCGCGCCACTCTTCCATTAGTTTTAGGGTAGGTATAATGTAAGTAATTTTTGGTTCCTTTTTACCGTGGGGTTTATAGAACTCGAACCCAACCATATGGACAGTTTCCACAAACCTGTTGTTGTATTCATCCACATTTTTAGTAATTTAGGCACTCGAAGCGATTCTGCAATTATTAGAGCTGAAAGCTTTCGGAGTTTTGGACGGGTGACCGACGAAGCGTAGACTTTATAAATCAACGTCTTTTCAGGCTAAACATTGATATTCAATGCGCCTCTTACCAAGCGATGATCACTGCCAGTTTTAAGCACATTGATCACAGAGAGCGACGGGAGTTAGGGCTCGCCGCGTATGTGTTGAAGCTGCTGCGTGGAGTGGAGCACAACCCGCGCTTGCTGGTTCGGCTGCGGTTGAGCGCGCCGGTCAATCCTCACAGTGAACCAAGTTCATGAGAGGATTGATGTATTTTGGGTCATTTGAGTGAACTCGCAAAGTTAGTTTTATACGTAGTTTGTTTAATTGCAATGTATATAATGAAATTGTTGTGTACCTAGTTGTATGAATGTGAATAGTTGGTATCTTATCTTATATTATCTTAGTGGGGCCAGCCGAGGTTTCCCTCTTGCAGTAACACTTCCGACCCATCGGGATCTTTTGTGCAACCCCATCCTTTCACTCTTCCTCCTCTGTAAAGATAGAGGCCATAAGTTTGGCAACGTCCTTAAGAGCGAAGAGCCTGAAGTCCTCCGGTTTCGGATAGGCCGACCCCAGGAGTCCCATTCTTTTCCTAGCCAGAGAGTCGCAGTCACACATTAGGTGCTGCATTGACTCCGTTTTCTCTCCACACGCCCTACACAAACTATTTGTTGAAAGGTGCATTCTGTGAAGCATTTGTTTTGTGGCATAGTGCCCTGTCAAGGCACAGATGGTTAGTCGGGCCTGCCTTCTACCGCCTCCACATATGAACTTACTCCGTCTAAGGCGTTTTCGCCAAGGAAGGATTTGGAGTGTTTCATACCCGGCTACTCTTTCCATTCGATGCCTGTTTTTTGGTAAGAATAGTTGGTAAGTAAATTATTTAATATATTAGTAGATGAGTATGTGATTGATGTATTGTTAAATTCAAGAAAATACAGAAAATCTCATTTTTTTTTGCATTATTGGGGCTCATAAAGGTTTACTTGCGGTGTTCAGTTTTTTGAAAAAGGAATTCATCTTAAAGAATGCTTCCTTTTCCAGACATTCCACCAGCATTTTGCCCCGGGAGTCCCGATTGCCAACCCCAAATCGTGCCTGTCAGCTCATTGCCGCTTCCCTTGCCCAGTTTTAAGTTAAAATCTTCTATAACAATGGTGTAATGAGTTTTAGCGGCTCCAATAATATCCTTATACGTAGCCTCCACCTCATCGTCAGGGTGTCTTGTAGTTGGACCTTAAACCAGTTAGCCTTTAACAAATACTATTTGGTTATTCCGAGTTTAAATAAGGTACTACCTTAGGCACTCCAGGTTTCAAAATCGTTGTTCACGAGTGACCTGTGCACAATGAACCGGAAACCATGTGGGACAGTTGTTTGCTTTCCCAAGAAAAGAGCATGTTACCAGACTTGAGGACTATCGAGTTATCTCCCTTTTCGGATTTTAGATAGTCCCTACTAGATGTCTCATTGTACCTTGCTCAATTCTTCTTCTAGTTCAAAAATCCTCTCATCAGTCCAGTGAGTTAATCAATATAAGCTTCAATCAATAATACTACTAGATTCCTTAATTAAACTTTATGTTTAATAAGCGGCCTGTCCCGGCTTTGTACGAGTGGATTTTTTTTAAATGTAACCTATGTTACTCAGCACTAATGTAGCATCCTAATGGTGAAAGAATTTTTTAAATTGGTCTAATAGTTTTTGAGTTTATTTGTTACAAACAAAAATACAAAGCTTTCTTCCTCTTTATAATATTAGTACGATAGTATGATATGATAAAACCTTTTTTCACAGTAATATAAATATATAGTCATAAGCAAACAAGGCTGTTTTCAAGAAACATTTGTGTTCCAGAACCTTTATCTAGTACTATTGTTGATAGAAAATTTAAAGGTTAAGATAGTAAATAATAATGTTACATATATGAGACATAAATAAAAATAATTATTATTTATAATAACATTGTAACATCACCCAAATAACTACTGATATATGACAAAACTCAAAGCACCTCAAAATGTTTTAAACTAATTATTCCTATACCTTTTGCTTCCTCACCAGATTCCACCATCTCATTAAACTGCTCAAGACTCATGACAACTGATTTCTTTCTTTGCTTCTTGTTTGTAGAGCGCGAATTCTGCTCAATTGTCTTCTTTTCAATGTCGGCTTCCTTTTTATTATGCTTATAAACATCTTTTTTCTCTTCAAAATCAAGTTTTGACAATAATATGGCCTAAAAAGACCAAATAAATTTGTCTTACATCATTAGATTTGCCCATCACATCTTAAGTTAGAGTACTTCTAATGGTAAAGATTATAAAATAGTCTTTGCAGGGAAAAAAAATAGTTTTATTTAAAAAAAAAAACCATGACGAAGCGAGGTTTCACCTAACCATCAAATGGCATGACTACCATGCAATTCTATTTGCATATTAAAATAAATATTTGATATTTTGTCTGTACATTTTATTTAAACTTTATGGAACACTAACAGATAGTGCGTCACAAAAATGCAATTGAAATTATATGTAGTGTTGATTTAGATATATTACTCGTCCATCAACTGTGGTTTCAATATCGGTTTTGATTTGCATGTTTGCTTGCATCCATTAATCCTTCTGCATGTGCATACTTTTGCGGGCCGGAGGGCTATGCTTGCATTCCGCATCCAAGCTTGATGAATTAGTGATTTAGTTGAATTAACACTACATATTATTTTAATTGCATTTATGTGTGCATGGATTTCTGCAAAGTAACATCTGATTTCATTAATTAGATAGTGTGTCATTTTAGTAGTCTGCATAAAAAATTTACCTGTTGCAATTCATTTTCATAATTTCCGTCTACAAGCTCTGCATCCTTTTGCTTCCACATTTCCCACTGATTAGTCGAGACAACATTGTGTTTAGGCTTTTTCTTCTTAGGAATATTCTACAAAAATGACCAGAAGACTAATTGTTTCATGATTACAGTGTTATAATAACGCACACCTTACAGTGATAGGAATTATTTAGGTCAGTTATTGTAACCATTAAGAAGTCATGTAGGTACTCTATTGGAATAAAAACATGAATACAACCTGAGTTTTAGTGGTGTTCATAATTTTAATCTTCTTCGGTGGCTCAATCTTCTTGGCAGCGGCTGTTTTGGTTTTTTTGGATGTTTGACCCTCATTAGCAGGAGGGTAGTCGTCGTCTTCTATTTTTAATCCAGCAAATCGAGATTGTACTACTAGTGCAGCCATTTTCAGATTGGATTAGTTTCACTAAACAATTACATAAAAATACTATATAACTTTTGTTATTATAAATACAAAATGATTAAACTAATAGTTCCAGTAAATTATTCGGATAGAATAATTGCAAAAACAAGCAAAATAAAATTTTGGATATGTTGAGTGATAGAACAAAATATGTAAAACGGTAGGAAAGTTGTGACAGGGCTCAGGATTTAACTACATAACTCGGCAGATGAGACTTACACTGGAAATATGTTGTTGTTGATTTCAAGGAAATTTAATATTGCAAAAATCTTTCATACAAATTATCTGTGTGAGTGAGTGAACCCTTAGCCGAAATAGACAGTTAAAGGACTTATTGCCAGCTCGCAAATTTGCAAACACAATAAATGCCCTAGTACACATTGGCCTGTGATGGGCCATTTGCAATGCACAACTGTAGGCCACGATCACTTTGTGTACCCATTCCCATGTATGGGTCATTGCTGCCTGGCGAAACACTTGCGATTGCGATGGACGTGGAAGTGATTACGGCCGCGGCTATTTATTTGTATACTGCTTACAAGTATACTTCTATATAAGGAAAGATTTGATTGTTTGTTTATTTGTTTGCATTGAATAGGCTTCGAAACTACAAGACCTATTTGAAAAATTATTTTCGCATTAAAATCCTACATTATCTCTGATGAACATGGGCGATAGAAGAGCCTCGTCTGAATGATATTATATGCAGTAATGTAGATACGATGTTTTCAGGTCAATGATGCATGGAATCGCATTGCAGACTCCCTACAAATTCCTGTTTCGAAACTTAAAAAAAGAAAGAGTTATAAATCATTTATAAATCAATAAACTGGAAAGTCTCTTCATTGTTCCAAGATACTGACATTTTGGGGGATCAAAAATTCAAACTAGCACGCAACAAAAAAGTGCACTATCCCGGTCAGCGGTCAGTGACGAACTAAACAATGGGCCCTTGTGTGAACACCACAGGCCACGCTACGCCACGATTCCTTTGAAGTGTGCCCAAAAAACCGACAACATCCCGATTTCGCGCCATCATTGACAATTGTCGGCCACTGTATTACCCCCTGTACACAATGGCGATTGCCTGCAGTGGGCCAGCATACACCATTATGTACTGGGGCCTTTACACATAAACAATAAACCAACCAATAACATGATAAAGGTGTGACGTCTTAGTCGTGTTTTCTTGGAGAGAGTTTGCTGATTGCTAAGTTTATACGTGTCCGTTCTAGTTGTCGCCCGCGACTTCGTTCGCAAAGACTACACTATCCCACAGGAACCTGTTACCGGGATAAAAAAAGTATTTTACGTCCTAGTCCGGGTCATGGTCTGTCTATGTGCAAAGTTTGCAAATCCGTTCAGCCATTTTCACGTGATGCGCGGTCAAATAAACAGACAAACAGTTAAACAAACAAACATACAAAAATTCTAAAAACTGTTGGAACGTGTTCTGTTATCGATTCTAACTCTAACAGCCAATTTATTTCGAATATCTTCCATGTACAGACTTTCGAACCTCTTTAACATTATTAGAAGTAGTTTGTATAAGTTCCTACTAATAATTACAAAAAGTAATAAATGTGAAATGAGAGCCAAGTTCAATAATATTATGATATGCCTTGGTTGTTGACTTGGCTAGTTTTCACGAATTATATTATAGCCTTCGCAAGTTCTAAAGCTGTAAGTTATTATTTTATTTTTCCGGAAATGTGGCTGGCTGGTAGAATAAGTACCTAATAATAATTCGTATATGAGAACTAGCTAAGTCAGACCTTAGGCTTCAATATATTATCCTAAGTTATAAGAAGAAATTATATTTTAAGTTGTTATAAAATTTTTCATGTTGTTATAAATTTTCAGGACTGACCATTAAGCAATCCTTATGAAATTTTGCATAGCACGGGCACTAATAAAAATGCGGAGTCCTTTTAGAACACACTTTTAATTGTGATTTTTGTTGTTTTGTTTTACATAAGTTTATATTGTGTTCTAATAAATATATTTCATTTCATAATAAGACACTAAATGTGTGTGTAAACTTCGTTGCTATAATATAAGTAGTTTATAACGGTTACGTATACGCAAGCTTGATCGTGATGACACATGCCAGCGTACACACTAAAAAAGGTCTTTATTTCTTAAACTAAAGTGGCGCTTATACTGAAATTTATAAGGTCCCGACTGCGATGAAAATTTCAGTCTTATGTTTGTAGAAATTTCGCACTAATTGCGCTTTAAAAGAGGGCATTACAACAAACGTGAATTAGATGTGTACGCATGAAGCTGTAGATATGTACGGCACCATAACGGACACACATATTCAAAATCTACTGGGTTTTTGTATCTTAACTTATATTAGACTGTAAGGGTTACATCTTTTTGTACTCGAAGAAATAATAAAAATTAAAGAAAATAAATAACCAACCATAGACTCATTGATGTCATTTAGATGTCTGTCATATTTTGGACTTCTTGGCGGGAAAGTGAAGAGTCATGAGTAAAATTTGTTTTAAAGTCGAATATTAATGTGAAATAATAGTGGATTATTAACCGTTAAGTGTTCGTGAGTGATAGAAATAGAAACAGAAATAGAAATTATTTTGTGCATGAGTGTTGGCAAAACAAACAAAACAGTGCAACGTCACTTTTCAAATTCTCTCAAGAAGTCTGCGTGAGAACTTAGTAAAGCTCTCACATCTTTACTTCACTGAGAACATCTTTACTGAGATACTCGAGGGGTCAGGGGGTAATATCATTTCTCATTTCCCATTTTTATCATCATTAATCATCATCATGTTTATTTATGTATTACATAAGAAGATAGAACGAACGAATAAGCTTGATAGATTTTATCCGGAGCCGTAAAACAATACACAAAAAAAAAACATATTTTGCTACTTCACTAGTTCACTCTACACGATTGATTAGATTACACTCTTTCAACAAACAAGCAACTTCTAATAATTTGTCATTCTACGCACTAATTAATAGCATTTTATTTAAAAAGATTTAAGTCTTTGCAGGCAAAACTTTTATTTTTCCCTCTACCATGGCTGCTACATCTGAACTTTCAAGCTTGGATAAAGTTTTAATGAACACCTTGTCCGAAAAGGATTTGCAAGAATACAATAGGATACAATACGGAAGAACCGACCATAATGAACTACCTATTAATAAAGATAGTTTAGAACTGGCTCAAAAGAATAATTTTGAAATAGCTGCCTATGATTTTCCCACGAAGAGAGAAGAAACTAGAACTGAACGTATTATAAAAATCGGTATAATTCAACATTCAATTACGACAGCAACTGATAAACCGGTAACGGAACAAAGGCAAGGCATTTTTGATAAAATTCGCAACATAATTGAATCAGCTGCCAAAGCGGGAGTAAATGTATTAAGCTTACAAGAAGCTTGGAGCATGCCTTTTGCATTCTGCACTAGGGAAAAATATCCGTGGTGCGAATTTGCAGAAACAGCGAATGATGGTCCAAGCACATTGTTTTTAAAAGAATTGGCTCTGGAGTATGGAATGGTTATAATATCACCAATATTAGAGAGAGATGAAGTTCATGGCGATACAATTTGGAATACATCTGTTGTGATCAATGAACAAGGGAGAGTTATTGGCAAGCATCGTAAAAATCATATTCCCCGTGTAGGAGATTTTAATGAATCTACATATTATATTGAAGGGAACACTGGCCATCCGGTGTTTGATACTAAATTTGGTAAAATAGCTATAAACATATGCTACGGGCGACACCACCCTTTGAACTGGCTTATGTTTGGAATAAATGGGGCTGAAATTGTTTTTAACCCATCTGCAACTGTTTCTGGCTTGAGTGAACATTTGTGGTCCATTGAAGCCAGAAATGCTGCAATAGCTAATAGCTATTTTACATGTGCTATTAATAGAGTTGGGACTGAGACATTTCCCAATGAATTCACATCTGGAGATGGAAAGCCAGCTCATCGAGAATTTGGTCATTTCTATGGCTCAAGCTACATTACTGCTCCAGATGGTGCTAGAACTCCAGGATTATCAAGAGTTAAAGATGGATTGTTGATTGCACAAGTTGATTTGAATTTATGTCGTCAAGTAAAGGATAAATGGGGTTTCATAATGACACAACGATTAGAATTGTATGCTGAAAGCCTTAATAAAGCAATCAAGCATGATTATGAACCACAAATTGTGCGTAACAATAAACAACATTGCCATGAAATATGAGAACTTGATGATATTACTTATTTTTTAAGATGTTAATCCAAATATTTTTAAGATATTAAATGGTTTATTTTTTATAATTACACATGTATTTACACCTTTTATTGTTAAAATTATATTTTCATAAATATTCAAAACTACTTTTCATTTAAATTTTGTCAAATATCACTTTCATACATTACTTGAATAGAACAAAAGTTTGAGACTATTATAAAATCACAATTTTGTCTTAACAAAATTTACTTAAGGTATAAAGAATAAGTTGTTACCTACCATTTAGGACATTCTATGATTTTCAGCTCAATATTAGTAATGTTAAGGACAATAAAAATGAAACAACCATTTTATAAAACATTGTGTATCAATGATGAGAATAATACAGAAGTGAGCTATACATAAATATAGGGACCAAGTTTAAGGGTACATCCAGAACATTAACAAACTCTTCATGTAACAAATTAGCTATCCATTTGAGCACATAATTTTATAATTTACAGTCCATTTACAAATTTTACTCAATAGATTATGCATTAATAATGTTATTACATAATTCTACTAATGTTGACAAACAAACACAAATTCTAAAATATTTTCCAGATTACTGAACACATTTTTGAATAAGTATGCATTGGAAATGTACACTTCATTCATAATTCTTATTGTTTATCCCATCAAGGTATCAAAATACCTTTCACCTACAATAAAAATAGAGATTGCACAATTTATTTGAACACATTTGCAAACATCAGCACCAGACTTTAAAAACAAAAAAGGTTAAATTGATAAATGAAAGCAACATACAATTACTGCATGTACCCCAAACCCTTGACTGTAAATTAGTTTATCACTATGCACTAATACTTTATGCAGTCTTTGCACGAATGGCTGCACGCTTGCCAGTAACTGCTTGGAATCCAGATTTGATGCTGGCAACAGAACAACGGGACCCACATGTCTCACACTGCAAGAAGAATAATCTGGTGTCCTTTTGCAATATTGTATCGGGGGAACGACATGTGTGACATGTTACATATTCTTTGATGTACCGACGAAGAACATTTTCTATTTGTTTCTGTTGGAACCTTCCCTTGATTATAAGTTGACTGTTACCATCCACAGATCCACTAGTACCCAATTCAGCAAGTAAGAAATCCAACAAGTGTTTAGGTTGTCTATGAAGAGTTTTACAGATCTCTGTAAAGTTAGCAAAGGAAGTTTTCTTGGTACCGATTCTCACAACTTGTGGAGGCCTCATAATAAACTTCTGCTTCTTGCCAGAGACCATACTAGGATTCTTTTCACGCATTATATCAAAAACGCGCTCTAGGAGTTCGTCATAAGTATAGTCACGATCGCTACCAATCCAGTCACCATGGACATCTTCAACATTTTCTTGATCTTCTCCTTTAACATCATCTTCAATCGGTAGTTCGTCCATGTTTTTCTTCTTTTTCTTTTTTTTGCTTTTAGAAAAATCTATGTCTAAAACTAAATCATCCACGACTTCATCCTCCTGAGGTTCTGGTTCTTCAGCAGGTGGTGTTTCGGGTAAAGCATTTTCCATCTCTTCTAAATTGAAGAACGGCTTCTTTTTCTTCTTCTTCTTCTTACCAAAGGTATCCAAGTCAAGGTTATCATCCTCAGGCACGTCTACGTCACCTGTTTCGGTAGGTGCCTCGGCACTCGTGTTCTCTTGTTCTGCGAGTGCTGCTTCCATATCGAATCCAGTCTTTTTCTTTTTCTTCTTTTTGAGAGACGGATCGAATACCATATCTTCATCCATGTTTAAATGAAAGAACTTTAAGTTGTGTGAGCTTATGTGCTATATTAAAACAAATTGGTTAGAAAATACTTCAATCAAAGAAATGAGGCATAAATCCGAAATGTCAAAAACGTTGCATCAGATTTTTTTACTTTTTTAATTAAAAACTATGGACCGAAAATATTTTTGCCAATAAATAAAAATAATATCTTTATGTATAAATCTTCTGTGTGTGTGTATGTCACTGAACTCCTTCTAAACGGCTGATTTTTTTTGTGTGTGATCAAGTGGGTTCGAGAATGGTTTAGATTTACAATTGGACCCGGTAGGTGGCGCTGCTATAGGGGTCTATCATGGGATACGGGTGTTCTCTAGCGGACGAAGTCGCGAGAGGGCCACTAATAAATTATATAATATCACCAAAAATAAAAGTAATATTTTTGCTTTACTCTGACTTAAGTTTATATTTTTTTTTCATAAAATGAATTCCTTACAGAGAGTTAGACAAATAATTAGAAAAAGTCTTTCTGATAGTCGGTGCATAACAATCTTATAATTATAATCGTAGTAGTTATAGTTTTGATAAGTTTAATTTAAAGTATTTTAATATACCTGTTATTGCTTTGTTTGTAAATAAAGACCTTTTCTAAGCAATCTAAATAATCAGATTCACGTCTGTGAAAAAATCATATATTTTTAATTCTGTTTAATTTCTTTTTGAATTATGCGTTGTGTGGGGATCCCCATTGAGCATCAAATGTAGAATGCATATCTAAATGTTTTAAAAAATTGCAATAGTTCATTAAGAAATGTTAAAATATCTATTTATTAATAAAAATCTATAGATCAGGCTGTATGTGCAAGGTCTCTAGCTTTCGTGAATGATTAAAAATTATTTATAATTATGAAGGCTCAAACAGGATTGGGTAGATTGAGTTGGATCTATGTGCCTTTTGACATCGGAAAAGAAAACGACGATTATTAAAAAAAACTGATCTGTCAATTCTGTCATACATACTTAAACTTAACCACAAAGTACAAACTTAACCTGTAAAATTAATAATTACAGGTGACAAACTCAAACTCACACATTAATCAAACATGAATTTATTAAAAATCCACAGAACATTTTCTAAGCTTAAAACAAAGTTATCTAGAAACCATTCTCAAGCTGTATTAATAGATCAAAATGAATATACTGAAACACCTGAATATCCTCCAATATTGGATAATTCGATAAAAGGAAAAAAGTTAAGAAAAAGGGAAGCCTTATTTAAGAAAATTAAAAATATAAAAACTGTGGAAGAAAAACAAATAGCACTTAATATGCCGCGTTACTATGGCTGGCAATGCGTATTGTTGCACGAAGATAAAATACCTTACAATGCAATGCCTTTAGTTCAATGTTACACCAGAAGTCATTTTATTCCTGTGGAGAAGCTTCCAGACTCATATACTGAAACTGCTACGGCTGCCGAAGAAATCAGCGTGGAAGTGAAGTCGTATATTGAAGATGCTTTAAGTATAGAGCTAGATGGTGTTGAGTAAGTATTTCTATACCCTAAAAATAAAACTAAAAGTGAAACCTTAATATAAAGGTTATTTATCTTGTAAATAAATATATAGTTATCTATATTATACTACTACTTATTGCTTAGAGGTATGTAACACATAATTGAACATTTTGTTTGATATACTTTTAAATTGTTTTATTTTCAGTAGTCTAAATATTTTGGAACATTTCAAAGTTGTTTATTATGTCTAATAAGTTTACTTGAATAAAGAGTTATTTCATTTCAGACGAAACTTCGACTTGTCAAATGAGAAACCATTAGATTCTCAAAAAGAAGATCAAATTGCCAAATGTGTTGTAAAGCAAATAAACAGAATAATTACTAATAATATGACAGAAAAAGTTCCACACATTTTATCTGCACAGGTAAATATAGACAGTACACTAAGAGATTTGCTATTTTTATGTTATTGAATCTAGTCTTCTATCCTAGCAAAAGATTGGAAGACGTTGGTTGCTAGAGAATGGTTAAAAATGTGTGCGATAATAGGGACAACGTCATCAAAAATAGGAATCAGCATGTCACGGCAAATACCATCTTGACCATGGCTTTGGAAGTTATGGAAAGGATACTCTTCTTAACCTCCCCCACAGTGGTTTAGCGAAAAGTAAAGGGCTCACAGTCAGGGCCTTGATGGAGTCAGTAACAACAACGGGTGATTTAGTAAAATGCCTGTTAAGCTGGTTGAGGAGGAATTAAATTGAGAGTGAGATAGAGAAAACCACAAAAGTTCTAAACAAGCTAAGTGGACATAACAACGTGAGATTGATTTGGGTCCCAGGCCATATGGGAATCCACAGCAACGAGATGGCAACAAGGCCTTAAAAGATAACATTTAAAAAACAGGCATGTACTCAAATGGAAAGAGCAGCCGGGTATGAAACACTCCAAATCCTTCCTGGGTGAAATCGCCTTAGGACGGAGTAAGTTCATATGCAAAGGCAAGTAGAAGGCAGGCCCGATTAACCATTGGTGTCTTGACAGGGCACTATGACACAAAACAAGGGCATGTGAAGAGGAAACGGAGTCAATGCAGCACCTACTGTGTGACTGCGACTGGCTAGGAAAAGAATGGGACTCCTCGGGTCGACCTATCCAAAACTGGAAGACTTCAGGCTCTTCGCTCTTAAGGACGTTGCCAAACTTATGGCATCTCATGGGGTTGCACAAAAGATACCAATGGGTCGAAGTGTTACTGAATGAGGGAAACCTCAGCAGGCCCCACTACAATAAGATAAGATAAGAGATAGAGAATATAATTATCATAGCTATAGAAAGATGCATTTTCATATGTTATAATATTTTTTATAATATTATAGTTAAATTAATAGCATTGTGAACACAAAAGTTATCATCTAAAATGATAAGTCAAATTTTAGAAGCTACTATTTAAATCTTTTATTATGAGATATTTTATTTGAACTCTACAGCCCTAAGCAGCACATATATATACTACTCAAAACAAAATAAGGGCCACGAGGTATTTTGTCTGTACCATGAAAGTAATAAAACCAATATTAATTTTTTGTCTCCATAACGAAAACTAATGTTGTTTTTACCGTGTAGACCAATAAATTTATTCCAATAATAATGATTAAAAAGTTTATTTGCTTTTGAAAGAAAAAACACATTTAAGGTTAAAAATAAAAACAATGTAAAGTTACTGAAAACAAAAGAAAATACTCCATGCTCATCTTTTAGTAACGGGTATGCCCCCCTCGTTTCGTTACGCACTCCTGAAGCCTGGAGTCAAGCCTGCTCTCAATCAAATGCCTGACATTTTCCATTGGAATCTCTTCCCAGGCCCTTTTAACAGCGTTGATGAGTTGCTGTTGGTTGTGGATTTCCTGATCACCGTCTCTAACTCTTCGTTTCTACTGATCCCACATGTGCTCTATTGGATTTAAGTCCGAACTGTTCGCCGGCCACGGCAAGACTTGAATTTGAGACGCTTCCAGTACAAACCGAGTCGCTTGAGCCGTGTGTGCACGAGCATTGTCTTGCATCAAGATGAATCCAGGACCCGCTCGCTGGGCAAATGGGATCACATGTGGTCTGACGACTTCCTCAATATACCGCTGAGCAGTAACAGTACCCTCATTTAAAATAGCGAGCTCAGTTTTGCCGTGTAAGCTTATCCCGCCCCAAATCATTACATTTGGACCACCAAAACGATCGACTTCATGGATGCAGGCTTCTGAAAATCTCTCGCCGCGTCTTCTCCATACTCTAATACGCCGATCGTCGTTAAAAAATTTAACTTTGCATTCGTCTGTGAAGAGCACCATGCCCCATTGGTTTATGTCCCAGTCCAAATGTTGACGGGAAAATCTTAAACGATTTGCATGATGATTTCTGGTTAATGGAATACGGACAACTCGCCTTCTTGATGCCTGCTGGTCTTCATGCAATCGATTACGAATAGTTTGGTCACTGACACGAGTACCCGTTGTGAGCCGTAAACGATTTTGCAGCTTGCGGGCCGTCGTTGTGCGATCTCGGCGCGCACTTAATCGAATGTAACGATCCTCTGAGCTGTAGTAATGCGAACTCTGCCCGAACCAGGTCTTCTAACACTGCCGGTCTCTTGGAAACGATTCCATAGATTTCGAATAGCTCTTCGAGAAAATCCCAATTGCAAACCCACAGATCGCTGCGAATGACCTTCTTCAATCATTGTAACGGCTCTGGTTGCTGTCAGCGAGTGCATATGACGCTTGCGTGCTTGTGGCATATTGCAAAAGATGTTTCTGACTCGAGATATCAATGAACTCTGATAATTTCTAATAAACCAAGAAGCTAAGGAAAGCAAAACGTCAAAAAAAATAGAATCAAAATTTTCAAAAATAATTTTAAATCAAATTTTATTTAAAATTGTTGCCAGCATTAGATGAATACTACAATATTAAAAAGTTTAGGTATCAAAGAGTTTGTATACTCAA
The DNA here is from genome assembly GCA_949315975.1 of Eudonia truncicolella. Taxonomy (NCBI): domain Eukaryota; kingdom Metazoa; phylum Arthropoda; class Insecta; order Lepidoptera; family Crambidae; genus Eudonia; species Eudonia truncicolella. The sequence continues at coordinate 10,203,610 of OX438839.1, forward strand.
TATATTCAAAATGAAAAAATACCTCGTGGCCCTTATTTTGTTTTGAGTAGTATATAAAATATATATACACACAGTCAGGTCATAAGTATTGTCACACAGTAAAAACTTTTCTTTTAGAATGCTGGCCACAAAAAAGTTTATTGCGTTGCATCGTTGCGGTTACGCGCCAATTAAAATTTTTGACATACTGAAAAATTTAAATTTAACCAAAAGATTCGTTTATCGTACCATCAAACGATACAATGAAGACTCTAGTGTAGATGACAGGTCAAGAAGTGGTCGCCCTCGGTCTGTTAGGACTCCAGCAGTGATAAAAGCTGTGAAGGCGCGAATTCAAAGAAATCCCAAACGTAAGCAGAAACTGTTGGCCCTTCAGATGGAGTTAAGCAGAACCACTGTGAAAAAGGGTGTTAAATGAAGACTTAGGGCTTCGGGCATATCGAAGAAAAACAGGACATCGTTTGAATGCTCGTCTAATGGACCTGAGACTGAAGAGATGCCGCGCTTTGTTGAAGCGGTACGCGGGAAAAAAATATCGGGAAATTCTTTTTTCGGATGAAAAAATTTTTACCGTAGAAGAGAGCTACAACAAACAAAATGATAAGGTGTATGCACACAGTATTGAAGAAGCGAGCAACCGTATTCCGCGTGTCCAACGAGGTCATTGTCCATCCTCGCTCATGGTATGGTTGGGAGTTTCTTATTGGGGCTTAACAGAGGTACATTTTTGTGAGAAAGGTTTAAAAACAAATGCAGTTATGTATCAAAATACAGTCCTGACGAACCTTGTGGAACCTGTTTCTCATACCATGTTCAATAACAGGCACTGGGTATTCCAACAAGATTCGGCGCCAGCTCATAGAGCGAAGAGCACACAAGACTGACTGGCGGCGCGTGAAATCGACTTCTTCCGGCACGAAAACTGGCCCTCCTCCAGTCCAGATTTGAGTCCGTTAGATTACAAGATATGGCAACACTTGGAGGAAAAGGCGTGCTCAGCCTCATCCCAATTTGGAGTCACTCAAGACATCCTTGATTAAGGCAGCCGCCGATATTGACATGGACGTCGTTCGTGCTGCGATAGGCGACTGGCCGCGCAGATTGAAGGCCTGTATTCAAAATCACGGAGGTCATTTTGAATAATTTTTATTGTCAAAAGAATCTATGTTTTGTTAAGTTCATTTTGGTATATAAATGGTTACATAATGAATAAACTTGTCTCAATTATTTTATATTAAACATGTGACAGAATTTATGACCTGACTGTATATATATATCTATTTCCTTCTAATAAAGTACACTATAGCCTTAATCAGTAATGATGTCATGTCAATGTTTGTTTTTGTAACAGGTGGATTTTGACCCTCGTCATGAAGCATTCTGGTTTGTGGGTGGTATTGATTTACCAACAAGTGTGTCTAATTGGCGTAAGCAGTACTCTTGGTATGAAAACCGACTCGACGAAAATCTTGACAGACCTGTTCAATACTTAGGTAATTTAAGTTTATTGTCAAATTATCAATTTACAAACCTATAAGAAATCAATAGTAAAATTGAGCAGGAAATAAAAGACAGACAAATAATTGTTATATTTCACTTTCAGGTTCCCCATTTCTAGCCTTAAGAAGTCGCCTACCACTGAAACCTATTATTCCATATGAGGAAGCTGAAAATCCTGATTTCAAAGTCCCAAAATTTTCATATGCTCCACAGAATGTTGGATACTTTTCAGATTTTAGACATGGTACAAATATACCAGGTTTGTATGCAATAGTAGTTTCAATAATTTGATAAACTTTGGTAAAAATGGTATTTGGTGGCCAAATACCATTTATCATTATTGATGCAACTTTGGATAATATGATTTTCTTAATTTTAGGTTTCTGGCCAGGTGATTCTGATGAATTTGGCTTATTATCTTACCATGGAAGAGGACATATACTAGCAAGAAAAGAATCATATGGACCTGACGATAACTTGGAAGCACTGCATTGCCAAGCAATGAAAGCCAGTTTTGGTTGGTTACTAGCACAAGCTAATTATCAAGGATTTACAACTTATAATGATATAACATACCCTCTAGTAACACAAACTATTATTACAAATGGCCAGCTTTATTCATTTTATACTTACCAGCTTAATACAGTAGTAATGCACAATGAAAACATAGATGTGAATCCTAAATACAATGTCTGTTTTGGCACAAAACCAATGAAATTATTTGATACCATTGAAGATGGTAAAGTCAAAGGCCTAAATGAAAATGTTCTCAAAATGTTGATACAGTTTTATTTAAATTCACCGGAAGAGAGAGACTATGGATTGAAGCCTTATTTAGGAAATGTTGAACAATTGATTGCAGACATTGAAAATGACAAAAAACGTAGTTGGCTAGAAAATATATATAAACATTTAGTATCCAACAGGCCAAAACACTTGCTGGGGCCAGAGACTTATCTTTGGGAGAAGATATACAAGATTCAGCACAATACTAGATTCCATGAAAGAAAACGAAGGCCATTTGAACTTGACATCAATCCTTTCAACAGGCGATTGAATGAACATCTGCCACCTTATATTCCTAAAGTTCTAAGAGCATATCCAAGAAGCAGAAAGAAGTTTGAAACTACTTACTACCCTAATGTGTAAACACGTATAATTATGATATTGTTAGATTAATTTTAAACTAGTAGTATGATTAAAAATATAAAAGTGATTGAGTGATGTTGTTATATTATGATTATGTAGTATCTCTACCTAGTTTGTGATTATGATACTCCTCCTGTGGTTAAAAGTCTAGGCAAGTTTTGGTTTATGGAAGTGACCCGTCTGATGTAATCTCTATGTATGTGGTCAAATGTCCTAAGAGTACCTACCTACCTAATGACAGTGTTGAAAATCAAAAAAGGCCACATAAGATAGAGGTTTGTTTTTAAATGAAAGGAATTAAACTTTATGGCCTTGGACCACAGCATTTTGAATAATAAAAAAAGCTGTGCCCTAATGCTATTTAGGTCTAGTGATAAATGAAACATAATTATCAAGATTTTTTTAATTTCTTGTTTGCTTGGTATTTAATAAATAAGTAAATAATAATAATTTGTGCTTTAAGCAACAATCGAAAACATTTCGGATTTCTTCGGCTAAATTGTACAAAAGGAAGTCTCTACAACAACCGTATTTTATGCAGGTCTTATACAATTTTGGACTGATTCACTATGCTATGGATAGATGTAGATGAAATAATTTTCGTACCTGAAATAAAAACAACATTAATAAAATTTTAAGCAGCCTAATTTATAATTTTCTTTTAATTTATGGCGCCTATATCTATTAATTTATCAAATTGTAAAGGTTGCTCACGGAAGGTTCTACCAAATAAAATGTGGCAATGTAGGACTTGAATTAAAAATAACAGATTCTTATATCTTTAAAATAAATTAATCCGTGCTCCGTGCTTCGGAAAGCATGTAAACAGTCATTCCCAGTTGCCACCGCCTGCAACGCCACCGCCGGTGGCAAATGGGAAGATTTTTTTAAAAACTTCCCGATTGCCACCGGTGGCGGCTTACCGGTGGCAACTGGGAAGTTATTTTAAAAAACTTCCCATTTGCCACCGGTGGCAGCTTACCGGTGGCAACTGGCTGATTTTTTAAAAGTTGTCGCCGATGGAGTAGGTACCCTTATACATTTTTATCAAGGTGTTTGCATGAAATCATACAAACTAATTTAAACACTCCGATAGGTGCCTAAACTATTTACCATCTCGATCGTTTTTTTAACAGGTGTGTCGGTCTTCTTTTGTTATCCAATACAATGCGCATTCCAGGAAATAGATCAAACTTACAGTAAACAACACCGACCGTGCCGGCCCAAACATTAAGTAACCTTAATGTTTGGCGCGTAAGTGACATTTTTGCTTGGCCATCCGCCGTTGCAATCTGCCAATCGGGAGGGGGATGTTTTTGCGTGGACCAGTTCATAGAAAATTAAATTTTATATACACCCAATTTAGTTCTATGTATGTGTGCCATAGTCGGGATATGGCTCGGCGGGGGGTACGGTGTAACATGAACGAGGTTTCCTTTACTTATCATATCAGTGCATTCGCAACAATGTCAGGGTCAAGTGCATCGTGTAGTTCTAGTGCAGTTTCATTAGTTTATATAAAAAGGCGGCACGGAACTATTTTGCTTCGCGCAGGACACCAGTACAACACAAAAAGAAAATACAAAAGTGGCCTAATAGTGTGGGAATGCACCCAGCGAAAAAAAAATTGCAAAGCACTTATAAAGATTCGTGTAAGTATTATAGTTACTCTTATTAATTCAACCAAGATTTGTTTGTTTTGTGAGCATTCGGTCAGCGACACATCAAGCTATACACATGGGTACCTTATGCCTCAGACATGAGTCTTTTTTCAATGGTTTTGTATAGCTTGATGTGTGGCTTACTGTATGTACCTAAGTATAAATATTATTTACTACATGTGAAAAGTGCTGACAATTAGGTACTACCTAGGTGTGTAAGATTTAATCAGCGCATGTTAGGTAGATGTTACATATGGATACAGTTCTGCGTATTTTGATTTCTGATAATAAAACTAAAGTTATACTTGTAGAGTTTGCTTTAAAAAAATCCAATAATGCCAAATTTTTTAACTTTTGCAAAATTTTGGTTGTCTTTTACACGCACATTGAGATTATGGTAAGTATACCTACTTTTTCTTTCGCAGAACGACAATATCATACTTGAAACTGCGCACTCGTGTACACCAAATATGTTAAAAAATGAAATTGAAGAGCGAGTATATGTCTGTAAACAGGCAATTACAGATGGAAATTATCCAGCAGTACCTCAGTCATATAAAAGTATGGTCGCAACATTCGAAAATACTGGATTAGACTTATTATGCGAAGTACCAACCTTTCAAAGTATAAAATCATCGTTGTACAGATTCAGAAATGCAAAAGCCGGAGTAAAGCGATTGAAATGCACAGAAGTAGGTGACGTTGAAGTTCCAAAAGAGTTTGAAAGCTTTTTATTGGCTGATTTTGACGATAGTGGTACCCGTATTATAGCATTTTGCTCCAAAAAGGCCAAACAATCTATGTGTGAAGTAAACGAATTTTATAGTGACGGAACTTTCAAAAGTTGCCCTACGCCTTTTACACAATTGTATGTGATTCATGGAGATTTGGGAAGCACAGTAAATAATACGAATTTAGTGCCTCTTGTATACGCATTGATGAGTGATAAAAAAAAGAAATCTTACTTCATACTATTTTCCATGATTAAATCACAAATTCCCGAGTGGAGCCCTAAAAAATATAAAACTGACTTTGAAATAGCGACAATGAGAGCAATAAAGATGGTGTTTCCGAGTGTTAATATGAAAGGGTGTTATTACCACTTCAACAAAGCAGTTTGGGAGAAGGGGCGCAAACTTGGGCTTATAAAATCTAAAAATCCGAAAAAAATTAGAGAAGTCGCACTTAGTGCAGTTCTGCCGTTATTACCGTCTAACGAAATTACAAATGGCTGGAAATATATTACCCGCAACAGATCACAAGAAGATGATGTCAAAAAATTCAGAAATTACATGGAAAAACAATGGATGAAGGAAAAATTTATACCGACTTGGTGTGTTTATGGAGACCAGCACAGAACCACAAATTTTGCAGAAGCTTGGAATCACAAATTAAACCAAGAAGTGGGAAAAAAGAATCCAAACATTTATCATCTTTTAAAAATATTAGTTAAGGATTCACAATATTTCACTGTATGTAATAACATAATCAAAAACACAACTAAACAATTGAAATTAAGAAAGAAAAAATATGTGCTTACTGATGAGTTTATTTTAGAAACTCAGTTAGAGCTATTACATGGAATTATAACAGTGGGTCATTTTTTAGAAACCGTAAGACACTAAAGCGAAAACATCAACAATACCGAAGTTGATTATTTTACCAAGTTATTGTGATGGATAGATGAAGCACAGAATTCTTGCCTTGATTAGTTTAATAATATAAGTACCAGCCTAGTTTTAGCCTAGTAAATTAATGTAAATAATGTGATCTGTGATAAAAAAAAATACCTAGTTATATATGTCCAAATAAAATAAATATTTAGCTAACAAGTTGCACGTGGTAGAAATATCTGTGACTTTTCTACAACTCTTAAAAGTAATATTTTAAATAGATATATAGTGTATTGTATACACTATACTTACCTATTTAAAATATTACTACTTAATTTTTTAAATTTAATTATTTAGCAATAATAGTTGCGAATAATGTGATCTGTGATTTGACGAGTATAAATATACCAATACCTAGATATGTATACCAAATATAAATCTATATTTACTTATACCTATTGTTAACTGTAGTTGAACATAATAATAATTTTTATTATCTATTTTTTTCACATCCACATACCGAGCGGACGCCTTAATCACTTGGCCACCCAGGTCTGGTTTACACCTGTCGAAATTTGTCAGCGCTTAAATTATTCTTTTAAACATTTTGTTTTCATTTTTTTTAAGTCTATATACATTTTTTGTTTTACTTATATTATAACATAATAATACTTAATATATAATTTTTACTTGTATAATAATTATTGTAAATAATGTGTTCGTGTTTTTTATAGCTAACAAAATTATAGGGTTAGCTATTTATTTTGTATTAAAATAACGTGATTGTGATAATTATTATAATTAGTACTTACTTAAAATAAATCTAAATTAATACAAGGCAATATTTTAGTACCCACCTACATAAAAAGTAGTATATTTAGTTATTTTAAAGTTTATTTTTAAACATTGTTGATTCTAAAATAAAACATTTAGAAAAGCCATGTTTTTAATTTCACATTAATAAATATTATAACCCCTTTGTTTTATCATGATAGGTCTCTAAATGGATTCTCTATTCTATGATTGTTCGTCATAAGAGCGAGATGCCAGTTGCCACCGCCGCATTTTAAAAAACTTCCCATTTGCCACCGGCGGTGGCATTCGGGAAGTTTTCTAAAAAATCTTCCCGTTTGCCACCGGCGGTGGCGTTGCAAGCGGTGGCAACTGGGAATGACTGCATGTAAAGCTGTTGGTCCGGGCTGCATTAGTAGTCATTAACAATCACCAACCCGCAGTGGGCCGCGTGGTGTTTATGGCCCGTTCTTCCTATCCATCCATAGGGAAGGCTCGTGCCCCAGCAGAGGGGACATAAAATGAGCTGACGATGAAAATAAATTATGATTCTTGTCAAAGCCAATATAATACTTATTGACTATCGATTCATTATACAGTGGCATAATTATGTATAAACCTTAAAGCTTAGCACCTTTATTGTTTTCTCAACTTCATTTTACAGAATGTATGGTCTTCGCGCTGTTGTATAGGGTAAGGCAGGTATACATAGTTATGCTGCTGACTTCCTAGAAAAAAAGAAATCACAAGTCTAATTTTGGTACATTTATAGGTATAAATATTGACAAACGAAAACTGTTCTTCATAAAAACCATTTTGCATAGGAATTTGGAACTGTATTAGAAGGTATTTTGTACTATTGTATACTAGTAGTAGGTAGTATTGTGGTAGTACTATGTATTTTACATACCTGGGTATGTCGCCGCGGGCTTTTATGGGGGGTCTCTTGTAACTGAGTAAAACACCTCAGATGCCGCGGCGACATAATATCTGAGTGTTTAATAATCTGCTTAAACTCACCGCAGCTGAAGCTTGGCGCTCCTCTCTTTATTTGGACCTTTGTAGCTTGAACTCACACTCGAATGATTACAGTAGAAATCCCTTTCTCCTTATGATGAATCTGTAGCATATTTATAACAAACAATGAAACCAAATGTAAGGTTTCCTAAACACTCAGAATCTAATTGATTCTGTTAGCATTGTGAAGTTAGATAATAAAGTAAATAGACTATAGGTATTAAAGTATCATCTCTTGTTTATCTATTAGTATGACTTAACTGGATTTAAGTATCAGACAGTATCAATAATAACAATTAAAGTTGTGATTAAAAGTGATTGACTAATGCCAGCGAGGAACGTTGAAAGCTAAGTAACTCTTAATCAGTATTCTTTAGCATTGTGATGATTGTGAGGGAGTATATATCTAAACATTGAATTTTACTTTTATTGCTAATCAGATAACCTAAAAGGATAAAGGGAAGTTTCCTTTGGAGTGTACAGCGATTCCATGGCAGCTCTGCAAACAGTCGTGAATGTCTCCTCCCTCCACTCCCTCGCGGTCAGCACAAGGCATAACCTTGGACTGGCTTTTGAACAGGGCAAGTCTGTTGACTTGTACTGGATTAAAGCACACGCGGGACTAGAGGGAAACGAGAGGGCCGACCAGCTTGCCAAGGATGCAGCTCTACACTCCAAGAGAAAACCCGACTACGACAGGTGCCCCGTTTCTTTCGTCAGGCGACTCATCAGAGATGGGACGCTGGACGAATGGAACGAGCGATACCAGGCAGGCACAACAGCCGAGGTCACCAAACTATTCTTTCCTGACATCACTGCCGCTTACAAAATCACGCGCCACATCACCCCCACACAACTCACCACACAGGTGTTCACAGTACATGGCGGGTTCTCAGCGTACTTAAATCGCTTTAAGTGCAAGGATAGCCCGTCGTGCGCCTGTGACCCAAATACAGACGAAACTCTCATACACATCCTCTCCGAGTGCCCTATACACACTTTGGAGAGGTACAACATCGAGGCCTATTTGGGCATCCAAATCTTACCCAAAAATTTCGCTAAAATACTGGCTGGAGACAGCAAAGATAGAGATAAGTTTTTAGAATATTGCACAAAACTGACAGATGTAGTCAGACTTAGAAATAAGAAATAAAAGCAAAAAATTATATAAGTATAAGATAGTATAAAGGGTAACGCAAATATATCTGAGATATATTCGTAGTTCCCTAGATGTATTAGTAAATAAGTGAGTAATTATAAGAATAAGTTTAAAAATGTAATTAGAAAAGTAAAAGTTAGCAAGTAAATAAAACTGTATAAGGACCTAGAAAAGGCCACCAACATATAGTAATAAATAGACATAAGAAAATGTAATAGAATTAAGGAATATTATAAGAACAAGAAAGTCCTGAGCAAATAGCTCAATGAAAAAACTTATTTTCCCAACCTAGCATAAGAATAAAGATATTAATTATAGTGATGAATGAATGTTAAGGATGAGGTATAGAAGTGCGAGAAGAATAAATGCGAGAACTAGTATGAAAGAGAAAGCGTATATAACATCTCCGATTATGTTGGAGAACTAGAAAAAAAAAAAAAAAAAAAAAACCTAAAAGGATAATTTGTTTTCTCATATTATTGTCTTTAACTTAGTTCGAACTATATGAAAGTCATGAGAATGACGACAGTCATGAGACTGATGGTACAGTGGGAAGTACTGAGAAAGTGCACATATGAGCTTCGGCTGGGCAAACAGTGCCTGAATGGTGATCACCCTTAGGTCAGTGGTTGTAGCACTTCAACGATGACTGTTGAGTCATCCTTAGGGTAGGAACTGGTTGTAGCACCCAGATACGGGGCTGTTGAGTCACCCTTAGGGGTTTGGTTATAGCACCAATGAAAAGCCCGGTGAAGCTGAAAATGCCGCAGCGGCAATCAGCAATCTCTCTCCAAAAAAAAAAAATGATGTATCCAGTACTAGAATAATGTTACATACCAAAGGGCAGAGTAATGCCTGTAACATTAACGCGCCAGTGCAGGTTACATCAAGAAAGGTGACGAAAGGCCTGTAACGCTAGGGGCAACCGTTACCTCAAGAAGGACAGTCCCAAGTTCCGTAACTAAGGGAGCCCGCACAGTGACGGCTGTAGAGCCCGAACGTTTGGCTTCTAGTACAGTGACGGCAGTTGAGCCCGAACACAGAGGGTTACCTAGTACAGTGACGGCAGTGGTGCCTGAACGTTTTGGCCAGTTGGTCAGTACTATGAGCAGGTTAGAGACCTGAGGCATGATATGGGGGAATGCGGCAGTAGCTCGCCTTATTCCTTGCCATGGCCAATTACGACGTAGGTTTTGGTTGGTTTAGTGAATGTGATTTAAATCAAAACAAATGGCATCTGCCTAGCACTTACGGAAAAGTTTTGGAAATGAAATGGCGCCAACTTCAGCGCAAAGTATCTTCCAGTGTTGCCATTGTTATGGTTAATATGGTAGTGTTGGTAGTTTCGCGAAACGTCGCGACAGGGTATGTTTAAAAATAAATGTACATTAAAACAAGATGTCCTTCGACTTAAATCAATTATTGTGCCTATGTTTTTATTGTTAAAACTATTTTAAACATATTTACTTATAAAGCAAATTATTTTCTATCATAAATACATTATAATCTTGTTCTAACTTTAATTCTTAATTAAATTAAATTTTATTTCTTAATTAAAATAATTATTTTCTTTTTTTTAAATTTTTGTCTTCATACAAATGGAGCATGACCTTTTTACGACTCGTTAGAATATAGTCTTGACTTTACTTTAAAAGGTGTTTTTTAACAATAGCTAAATAAAGAGTATATCAAAATTTTGTTTAAAAAAGTGTCCTTGATTTTTAGGGTGTGAGAAACGCGACTTTTTACGTTCCGTGATTGTGAAAACTACTGTATAAATATACTTTTCAAAGTTTGAAACATCTAGCTATGTTAATATAAGAAGAGACTTCTTGGCGGGAAAGTGAAGAGTCATGACTGCGGTTTTGTTTTATTTTCTAAAATTTGTGTTATGTCGAATATTAATGTGAAATAATGGTGGATTATTAACCGTTAAGTGTTCGTGAGTGTGCATGAGTGTTGGCAAATGAAACAAAACAGTGCAACGACACTTTTCAAATTTTCTCAAGTCAGCCCGAGGTCTTAGTAAAGCCCCACATCTTTACTGAGATACTCGAGGGGTTGGGGGTCTATCATTTCTCACTTCTCTTTTCTATTATCATTCATCATTATTATACTGGAAGGAAATATTGTATATTTATTTATTACTTGTAAGAAAAATTACTTTGACACTGGCTAAATGTGCTAATCGCACGAAGCCATAAACTAAAGGAAAAAAAAAGTGAGATTCCATGATTCCAATAAATAGAGGTCAGTGTTCCAATAGCTTCAAATTCTCACAAGAAGTCTGCGTGAGGACTTAGTAAAGCCCCCACATCTTTACTGAGATACTCGAGGGGTTGGGGGGTAATATCATTTCTCACTTCCCATTTCTATTATCATCATTCATCATCATCAATATTGTTATACTAATGAAATTAAGAAACTAATGACATGGCAGCATGGTCTATGACCTTAGCCGGTTCCTCAAGGAACGAACTACAATTTAAAAAAAAGAAAAGATTCCAATAGTAATGCGAAGTTGCGCAGGACGATTATAATTTCCTACTGTATTTCTTTTCATATACTTACAATCGTATAAAACAACAATGAGAAATTTAAATCTTTGGGAAGTTTCTTTAAATAAAGTGCAGTGTAGTCCTGGCGAGACTTTAACCATTTGCTACACCCACAATGAGGCAAACTGCGGGGAGCTGTATACATGTTCACCTAACCTTATTGTATCGAATTTTCGTGACAATGGTCATATTAAATGGACAAAAGACCTTTCAGATATCGTTATGTGTAAAAGCAAACCCTTAAATGTGACATATTTATCGCTGCTCAATACTTTATGTGTCGGTCTAGAAAAAGGTGAAATAATCACAATTGCAGAATCGGGCGACGTCTGTGATCTTGCTGGTGTTTGTGAGAATGGGATTTTGGTAAGCTATGTCAAATTATTATTAAATAAATGTACATAGGTAGATGTTTTGTTTAACCAATTGCTTACATACAAATATTACTTTTTACAGGCTATGGAATGGAGTCCTGACCAGGAATTACTTGTAATCGTTACAAAACAATTGTATACTATTTTGATGTCCTGCACATATGATTCTATCAATGAAATAAATCTGCTTGATCATGAATTTGGGAAAAAACAATTTATTACAGTTGGCTGGGGTAAGAAAGAAACACAATTTCATGGTTCTGAAGGAAAACAAGCTGCTAAAGTAAAGAACGAAATCAGTGCTGGTACGTATTATAAAATATTAGGTACTTTAGTCAAATCATGACTATTTAGACCCATTGTTAAAACTCTATTATATTTTCAGATACACTCTCTGAAACAGACGGATCTGTTAAAATATCATGGCGAGGTGATGGCAATTTGTATGCCATTGCTTTTGCAATGGATGGCATCAGAAGATTTAAAGTTTTTGACAGAGAAGGTCATTTGCAGTATACAAGTGAAAAACAACAAGGCTTAGAATCAAATGTTGCTTGGCGACCTAGTGGGAATGTAATTGCTACTACACAAAAGCTGGATGATCAATATTTTTTAGCCTTTTTTGAAAAGAATGGTTTAAAGCATGGGGGTTTTAAAATCCCAGTAAATTCAAATACATTTGTTGAAGACATATCCTGGAGTTCAGATTCTGAAATTATTACTTTACAATGTAGAAATACTGTAACAGACACACAGAAGTTACTGTTATTTACTACCAGTAATTACCATTGGTATCATAAGCAAACTTTAGTGTTTAATGGTGAACAAAGAATTAATAGAATACTTTGGGACAATGATTTTGATGTAACAAATAATAAAAAGCTACATGTGTTTTTACACAGCGGTGAACACTATTCTTATTCGTGGATCTGGAATGTTGATCATAGTAAGGGAGAAACAGATAATGATGATGCAGTAGTGGCTGTTATTGATGGTGCAAAAGTTTTGCTTACAGGCTTCAGGCAGACTGTGGTGCCACCTCCAATGGCTGCCACAGAAATAGAATGTGACTTTCCCATCAACTCTATACATTTTGCTCCACAAGAAGACGATGGAATATGTACAAACACCTTTTTTGCTGTCACACCAAACAACAAATTGATGTTTTATAAGCAAGACAACAAATTTCCATTACAATATACCTTGTTAAAAACCATAAGTGTTGAAGAAAACAAGTTTCCATTCCAGTGTTACAATTGGTATTGGATGAAATCTAACACCATTATATGTATAGTGTTAAGTAAAAGTGGAATTTACAATTTAGTAGAATACAAAATTGTATGTGATGAAATAGTAAAAGTTAATTTTGCTGATTTGCCTGTAGCTGTAACTAGAATACAATTACATCCAGTTGACTCTTCCAAATCATTCTTGCAGTTAAACAATGGTGAAATCTTGAAATATTATGTAGGAGGATCTGCAGAACCACTAGAAATATCTTTTGGCGTTTCTTGTCCAAAATTCAGTGTAATCACAATAGACAAATCATTGTACTACCTAGGTCTTTCACATAAAAATAATTTATTTTTAAACAACTCCATGATTATGAACAGTGTTAACTCCTACTTTGTTCATACACATTTTCTTCTATTGACAACACAGCAACACACACTTCTGTGCACTGAGTTAACTTCACCAGGACTTAATGCATTAATTGAATATCAAAAAAATGAGTCTACAGAACACATTTATAAAAGAAAAGTAGAAAGAGGTGCCAGATTAGTAATTGCTGTTCCTAATGATACCAGAACAATCTTCCAGATACCAAGAGGGAACCTAGAAGCAATTCAACCAAGACCTCTTTCTTTGAAGCTGGTAGGTGAATACCTTGACGCCTTAAAATACCATGAAGCATTTGATTTGATAAGAAAGCAAAGAATCAATTTAAATTTAATTTATGATCATGATCCTGAGAAGTTTGTGAAAAATATTGATGTGTTTTTGGAATCCATCAATAATAACTCGTGGCTGAGCCTTTTCTTATCCGATTTGGAGAATGTGGATGTTACTAAAGCCATGTATGCTAGTAGCTACACAAATAAAGAAGGCAAACCTAGACCAGACGTTAGTGGCAAAATTCAAGCAGTATGTGACATTGTAAGATTACATTTGAATCAAAGAAATGACAATGACAGTAAAATATTACCTATTTTAACAGCCTTCGTAAAGAAAAACACAGATGTTGAATTAGAAAAGGCTCTATTCCTTATTAAACAGCTTAAATTACAAGAATCAGCTGGATCAAAATTACCTGTAGGATCTGATGAAGCTCTCAAGTATTTGCTGTATATGGTTGATGTTAATAAACTTTTTGATGTAGCTCTTGGAATGTATGACTTCGATTTGGTTTTACTTGTTGCAAATAAATCTCAGAAAGATCCAAAAGAGTATATACCTATGTTAAATGACCTTAATGAGATGGATGAAAATTATAAAAAGTTTTCTATCAATAAATATCTGAAAAGATTTAGTAAAGCAGTAAAAAGTCTAGTAAAGTGTGGTCATGAAAAATATCAAGAGTTAAAGACATTTGTGAAATATCATAGTCTGTACAGAGAAGCCTTGGAACTATTTTCTTTGGACGATGATATTTACAGAGAAATATCCAATGATTTTGGTGTACATTTGCAATTAAAAAAACAATTTGTTGAAGCAGGAATAATATTTGAAAGAGCAGGTAACTTTGAAAATGCTATTGAGTGTTACAAAGATGCTCTGGAATGGGAATTGGCCGTTACATTAGCAAAACTCAAGTGGTCTCCAGAAGAATTCAAGAAGCTCTGTTGGTAAGCTATAATATGAATATAATTAGTGGTAGGTACTTAATTCGCAATATAAAGTTAATATAATATTAAAAATATAACAACTCATTGCAGGTATTTTGTTAATGCACTAAAAGAAGAAAAAAGACATAATGAAGCTTTACAAATATTAGAACAATATTACAAGGATAATGAAAAATCTATTACCTATGCAATAGAGTGTGGTCAATACAAAACTGCACAAAGGCTGTGTGTACAATATGGCAAAATAGACTTTAGAGGTATGTCAACAGTCTAAATGTCTGATGGATGTTAAAATGCATAAGATTATGTTCAAAGTTTAATTTTATTATTTACAGAGAAGTATCTATTACCAGCACTTACAGAAGACTATAAAAATTTGAAAGAACTAATTGAAGCCAATTGGAGTACATTTACTCAACAAAGAGAACGCCTTCATGTTGTTAGAGAAAACAAGAGTAAAAATCCAGTTGAAATATATGGCACTTCTTATTACAATAAAGACAGTGATCTTTATTCGGATGCTGGCAGCACTGTTGCTTCTTCATCTAGAGGCTCAAGGTTAATATAACTTATTTATAACCTGTTAATCCCAGCCACATTGGATAAACAAACTGAAAAAGCTGGGGTTCGTCGGCGGCTTACTTGGAGCAAGAAATGCGGTGGTATTGATACTGCGTGCTTTGTCCGCCGATTTCCCTCTTGCCCTATTACTACTAAATAGTCGTACGTAGTACTCATAGCCCCTTAAAAATGAACAAAGAATAAGGTCCGAGTAGTTATTCGTGTTGTTTCTGTCATGTAAACGTCATTTCAAATTGGAGTAAAAGAGACAAAACACGGAATAGTTATTCGAACCATATTCTTTGATTATTTGTAAGGCACATAGTAGTAATCTTCTAAGTAACTATTATTTCTTCTGTTCCCTGACCCCGGCCGGCTTTGCAATTGCCGTTCTTAACAGAGGTTTTAACCATAAATCTATACTATTAATAAAGAGTTAACGTTTGTGACTTTGTTTGTTTGTATGTCGGAGCTAATCTCTGGAACTACTGGTCCAATTCCAGAAATTCTTTCATCAATAGAATGCTACATATCTTGCGGGTAACATAGGCTATATTTTATTTTTACCCGACTGTGTCAGGTGGGTTATGTATGTATGTATGTATGTCTGTTTCTTTGGCACGCCCTACAGCCCAAACGGCATGGTGAATTTTAAAATATTATGAGGTGTCGTTAAATTTGTTTTGACTGTGGGAGTGACATAGACTATAAAAAAAGTAAAAACATTCGGCGGGTTAGCTATTGTTAGTCTTGACATCAAAATAGCACATGATCAAAATTATTTAAACGAACTACAACGTTTACGGAATGTAGAGGATATGGCCAATTTTTCTATGAACGCAGATGTAGTTAAAAATTTTCATTTACATCAATGTGTTATGTTGTTTTGTTTTCGGGTATATTAGCAGATTTTTTTTCCATGTTTAAATAAAAACTCAAGGAGCTTATCTGTCAAAAGTACTAGACTCAAAATAAGATTGGTATATGCGCTATGACTTTGCTATTTGAAACAGTAAGGCGTTTTCATATAATTATTTTATGTAGGTTTTGAATTGCTTGGTTATTTACTTTACAAAACTAAAAAAAAAGTTTGAAATACTTAAACCAAATTATAAAAAAAAACAAATGTTGAAAAAATTTCCACAAGCAGGATTTGAACCTGCACCCTTCTGTCATACCGGGTCAGGTGCTCTTCCAATTGAGCTATCGTGGTTCTAACCAGCCCGCCGAAATTATTCAACACTATATTCAATGTCAACAACTACCGTCATTAACATCTGATCATAATATTTTTACAAATACTAAAGATCAGTTAACACATCAGTTGACATTCACACCATTATTTTACATTAATATTCGACATAACACAAATTTTAGAAAATAAAACAAAACGGCAGACATGACTTTTTACTTTCCCGCCAAGAAGTCCTGTTTCATTTTTACAATACAAACTACGTTTTCTGCAAATTAATTATATTTTCTTGTTATATATTTTGTTTTCAGTCGAAGTTTTCGATCAAGCAAGAACAGAAGGAAACATGAACGTAAAGTGGCTTCTCTTAAAGAAGGTTCGCAGTATGAAGATGTTGCATTGATAATGGCCCTTCATGTTTTAGTTACGTCATCATTTGATTTGAGAATACAAGTCAAAAATGTTAATATTGCTCTTTATTGTTTTAATAAAGACATGGAAGCTTTCATCTTACAGGTAACCATTATATTACGTATACTTATCAGAGATTTAAATCTCTTGTTACTTATATAATATTAATAATAATAAGTATTATATATACTACCTACTTACTTATTTTTTAATGAATTAACTTTCAATCTAAACCCCATTTCAGACATCTCTTGATAAACTATTGAAAGAAATGAAAGATAGTTTTAAAGATATATGGACCAACGAACTTGTATTAGAATCTACAAATGCTGTTATAGCAGCACAAAATGTACCCGACGGCTGCAGTGTGATACCACAAGGAATCGCTACACTAGGTGGGTACTTTTATACATATCTTTTCTTGCTTTTCGTATAGTATATAGCAGCCCCGTGTCGTGACCTGTATCTCAAAAAGTTTATAACTTTAAAGCTCTTTTATTAGGTTTCTGATGCTACAGTTTGAAATATAAAATTTATTGGGCTTGCTGGATTAATTGACACCACATAATAGCACACCTTCTTCTGTATGTTTTTACAGACTGTTTTCTTTTTATTTCAGAACCTCACATTAGAATAGCTCCAGTATTTCAAGACATAAGCTGGAAGCTAGAAGGATTAAATTAAATTTACATAATATACTAAATGTCTTCATTCTTAACTTAAGACCAAGGAACTAATGTTTAATGGCTGTTTGAATTTTGATAATAATCATATAATAGTAAAACAATCTCAATGTTTTAAAACAATTTTTTTTCTTTTTTTTCTTTTCATACTTAGGTAATAAATAATTTTACAAATCTTAAATTACACAAAACAAAATACAATACATTCCAAATTATGTGACAACAAGAATACTATTCTTTTACATATTATGAAAATTGTATTACAATGCATTACTTTTACAAAACTGATATACTTAATTGAACTATTTATTTACTTTAGAAAAACATTTAGGTGAACAGAAATAGCATTCAAACCAAACAGAGCTATTCTTAAAATTATCAAAAACTACTTCATTAAAAAAGCTTTTAAGGTCAAATTCTAAATCAATATGAATTTTATCATTCACAACCGGAGCACCACATATACACATATTTGAATTGTCTAAAAAGTCTACCAAGGTCCAAGGTATTAAGTTAGGTGCATAATAAATTTTGTGTTTTATCACAATTTTAGAACCCAAATGTACCAAACTCCCGACATATATATCCCATGGAGTGTGGTCAGAGGTGCTAGAATAATTCTTACCTGACTGAAATTTGTTATGACATATATCTATATGTTCTAAACGGCACTGCATTAAACTACATGGTAGAGTTTCCAACTCATTACATGATAATGTTAAGTATCTGCAAAATTAATAACAACATGTTATATTATCACAGTAGGAATAGTAATCCATAATGGGAGTAGACAATGCAAATATACACTACTTATTGACTATTCAATAATATACTTTTAATTAATTAATAATAATTAACTATTTATTGCAATTGAAATATATTTCACAATTTAAAGTAGACTAATATAATGGTATGCTTATTGCTTATTACAAAAGCAACTTTACAGTAGGTACTATTGATAAAATATATAGTACCAATGGTTTTCTCTATTGGCATCACTGCACTGGTTTTTGAGTAGGTAGGTGTTGTAAATGGTTCTTACCTTAAAGTTCCGATGCGGCCTATTGTTGAAGGTAATTTGCTTAAACAATTTTTATCAACCTTTAAGGTGACTAAACTTTGCAATTTCCAAAGAGATTTAGGTAAGAATTTAATTCCATTATCTGTTAAATCCAATAGTTTCAGTCTTTGTGTTATCTGTAAATATGATTAATACTTTAATTAATAGACTACAAACTAAGTGTAACAAAGTAACTTAATAAAAAAAATAAAACGTCAATAAAAAAATTAAAAACTTGCTTTACCTGAGGTCCAAGTAGCCACCTCCAATCTACTTTCAAGTTTTTACCAAGATGGTTACGGGCCAAAACAAGCTCTGCAAGATTCGGCAATCTTCCTGTAGTAGAAAATCAATATTATTTTTATATTACTCTTGACCTACCTCCACACAAATCGAAAAAGGCCCTGTCCCCAGGCCAGCTACCACACTTCACAGAGGAGTTTCTACTCAATGAATCTGTCCCATAGAGTCTCCCCTACTCTTTTTTTCTTTTGAACAGGGTTGTCTCGTTACTTTTTATAGAGGTTTTCACATCAGAGCAGAAACTGAAGCTGGAGCAATCATAAGAGTTCATTTTCGACAGCATAGTGAAGTGACCTGTCTACCCTACTCTGATTAGAGGTCTACCCCACCATTCTTGTAGCACTTTGGCAAACCAGATGTACCCCTGGTATTAGCACCACCTCTTTCCTCTACCACAAAAAGTTTCAGCCCAATTATACAGTAAATTTATACTTTATTGTAAGGTATAAATTGCTAAACTTACATTTATAATATTTAAAAAAAATATAACTAAGGAATCATCATTCTTACCAAATTCAGGAGGGATCTTTTCAATTTCATTGTCACTGAGATCTAAAACAACTAAATTCCTAAGTAATAAAATATCTCGACGAAAGTTGTGCAATTTAAGGCCAACTATTTGGAGAGTCTCTAAAGTTCTAGGGAACCCTTTATCTGGAATTTGGCTTCGATCCTTTATTATCAATTTAGTTGGAGCTGTGTCTTTATGAGTTACACTTAAGTTCGATATACTGGTGAGATTCAGATCCTTAGAGTCACCAGTTATACATGATTTCAGTAATCTCAAAAAGCATTTTAGTTGAGTTACTTCACTTTTTACACATAAATCAACAGGTGGTTCTTCAAACCTCAGTGTACTAAGGCCTTTTTCAATACATTTGACAAAAACTTGTTTAATCCATGAAACTCTGTATTTAATTCCAGTTTTATTAAGAGTCGAAAAATGTAAAATAACATATTCCGCTTCGTCGTGTTTTTTTAGCTTTGGTTGCTTTGCTAATGCCAAAGTTGATTTCAAGTATCTTCCATTGGATCGAATGTTTAAATGATTATGTATTCTATGTACTACTTCAACTTGACACTGCAATTTCATTATAATAAAATGTAACGTAAATGAAACTAATGAAATAGAGATAAATAAAAAATAAATTGCGACCTCGTATGTCGTTTACCGCTTCCTAGCTTATTTTTTTTTAAGTGTAGTTCGTTACTTGAAGAACCGGCTAAGGTCATAGACCATGCTGCCATGTCATTAGTTTCTTAATTTCATTGTAATACATAAATAAACAATATTGATGATGATGAATGATAATAGAAATGGGAAGTGAGAAATGATATTACCTCCCAACCCCTCGAGTATCTCAGTAAAGATGTGGGCTTTACTAAGTCCTCACGCAGACTTCTTGTGAGAATTTAAAAAGTAACACGAACACTTAGTGCACCAAGCCTAGTACCTCAGTAGCCCTCGAACCATTTTTCGTGAAAGGTTGCCTAGTTTGTTTTCCCATAATGTAAGAAATGCATTCTAATTTACATGAAAAATTTTGAAAACTCGCCCTGTTGCCATCTTGTCTCTCAGTAACTTCAGATTTCTCAAGCCCAGATGACCCATTCGTCTGTGCCATAAAACCAGGTCGTTTGGCTCACCTTCTGCTGTTGCAAGTGCAGAACCGTAAGCACAAACCTTGATTTTGTAAATACCTCTATCTTCTACACTGATCCAACATATTCGCCATACACCTCGCATCCGTTACTCTTAGAGCCATGCCACACTGGCGGATTGCAAGCGTTTCCAAAGCGGAGCGGTCGCGCAGCGAACACGCCGCGTGTGCGCGGCGCAGTCGTCGCGGCTTCGCAGCGAATACGTTGCGGACGCGCAACGGCTTTGCCGCGGAGAGAAGCGTGGACGCCATTTTGTACACTCGCATAGCGAAGTCCCCGCCCCCGCGCTACTTTAGTTGTTACAAAGTGACGTGTGTGAGCGGACGTAGCGTCATGGCTTCATTGACAGACACAGACTTTGATACAGAGTTACTTATCAGTGAAATACAAAATCGTCCTGTTTTATGGGATCAAAACCAGAGGGAATATAGTGATCGTAATAAGAAAAAACAAGCGTGGGAAGAAATTTGTAATTTATTGATAAAAGACTTTGAAGCAAAAACAAATAAGGAGAAAAATGAAGCAGATAAGATATTAATAAACTTTATATGTACTTATTTTGCCATGGCAAATAAGTGTTTATCTTTAAGTGTTTATCTTTATGTTTTATATCACTTTCAATCCGATGTAACAACTCATAAAATGTAGCTCTTGACATACGCAGGTAAGAATAAAATTGTCTTGGATTATTTTTAATTCTTTTGCGAAACAACACATAGAAGTCGCCCTCGTTCAGTCGATTGATTGTTATTGGATCCTCCCAAAATCTTCGATGTATTGATTTACGTTTCTTGCGTCTTCGCAATAATAAAGCTAACAGCAGTATTTCCTCGTCGGAATCCATTCTGTTACTGAGTGTATCGTACGCCGCTCACTTGAGCCCGCGGAACCGCGACGTGTGCGCTGCGCAGCCGCGACGTCTGCGCCGCGCATACGCGGCGTGTTCGCTGCGCGACCGCTCCGCTTTGGAAACGCTTGCAATCCGCCAGTGTGGCATGGCTCTTAAAGATGTCACACCTGTCCTCTGTAAAAACTAATACATGATCTTTCTTAGCTATAGCATTCACACTTAGTAAATTAGATGCTAAATTTGGTACATAAGTAACATCACTTACCGTCATTTTGTCAGACACAAGCATACCGACACTTACGCCCAGCACCACGTTTCCATCCGCACACGTAGCTCTCAAAGGTCTAGAATTGTTCTTTAAATCTATCAGCCAGGCTTTCGTCTTCGTCATGTGTGAAGAAGCACCAGAGTCGATCACCCAATCTTCTCTAGTTGCAGTATCAGACGCAGTTCCGAAGGCGAATACTTGATGAGCTTCCTTCTTGGAGTTTTCCTTGTTTGGACATTGGAAACACGTATGAGGGCCATCACAGATGTAGCACTTTAATACTTTCTTTGTAGATTTCTTAGTATTGCCCTTGCTATTTCTGTTTCCTTTATTCTTTATCAGTAGTGCTGACGTTGACGTCTGGTTTCCACTACCTGAAACAGCGTATGTATCTTCCATTTGATACAGTTTGTTTTTCACGTAATCCGACGAAGACGATCAGAAGTGCAGTTTGACTATTCTCAATCGTGATTTTCAAAGGTTGAAACTCTGGTGATAGACCTTGTAGGAGGCAGCTAATAGTTCATCATCAACTTCCTTTCCAATGTCTCTCAGTTCCTCGGCTATAGTTAACGCAGCAGTAACATAAGCTCGTACTGTTGAAAATGCTTCTAATTTTAAACTGACTAATTTTGATAACAGGCGGCAACGATTGTTTACACCTTTATCCTCAAACGTCTTACTCAGCTTAATCCAGCTTCCTTTGCTGTCTTCGCAGACCGTATGTGCACAAGACATTCAGGTAGAGCCATCATACCTATCTTGGCTTTTACTTTCTGGTCTCTTTTCTTGGCAGCTACATCAGTCGCATCTGGCTCTGTACTAGTAAACTCCCAAAGATCTTCGTATAAATCTGCCATCTCCATCTGGACTTTCCACGTAGCATAATTGGAGCTACCCTCTAGCCTCGCCATTAGTGGCATGTTTATACCACTATTACTTGCCATCTCGACTGATCTTCCTTCAATGTTGTCTCCGCTTCCTATGTTCGGCATTAAACCTTGGAATGGCCAATAACCTATTGGTTGACCCAGACTTTAGGCTAACCAATGGTAGATTTTCCTAATGATAGGACAATAATAAATAAAACTTGTGAAAAACGCGTATATTATTATAGACAATCAAGTTTGAAGTAAACAATGTAACAAGAGTCTACAAGACTGTCAAATATTACAAAATTCAAATATAAAAGTCAAAATTGTGCAAAAAGTTCTTTTACATCTTAATGAAAACACTTCTTGCTTCAACATAAAGGAAGGACTATCCTTAAATTATTAAAATTATGGTCACCCTTTACAGTCGTTGTCCATTGTAATAAAATCTTCAATGTTCTCTAAAACTATTGAAGTACTGGTGTTAATTAGTAAATGAGGGATTTGGCATGACTAAATATCTTAAAATCTTTGTTTAATTTATATTTTCATGCAAGATTCACGATGATTTTAGAAGTTTAGTTTGTGGTTTCTCAGGTCACCCATTGTCAAATAAATAATTGCTTATATCTTCGTTCCAGTTATCTTTTTTAGATGTTTTATGTAATTGTAGCTGTCACATAAGTTGTCACATTGGTTTGGAATTCATGCGATTTTTAACATTTTAACCTCAAAATCTATGTAGACTGAGGGCCTACCGAAATTGATCAATCCTTCTTCCAGGAATCCGGTACAATGAATTTAAAGGCTAAAATAAGGTTTCAATAGCTCCAGATAGGCAAATCAGCATTCTGTGAGGTGGGCCCTCAAATCACATGTTCACAATTATATATGTATTGTTGATAATACACACGACACACCTCTATTCCCCCAAACTTTTTTGCCTTTCAGAAAAAAATTAAAGGATTTCATGTTATCTGATTCCTTTGCCTATCTATAATAAGATGGAAGCCTTTAGAAAAAATAAAGTAGGTATCTGTCTGTATGACACTTGACACCATGCCATGACATAACTGGGTGGATTATTAACCGTTAAGTGTTCGTGAGTGTGCATGAGTGTTGGCAAATGAAACAAAACAGTGCAATGTTACTTTTCAAATTCTCACAAGAAATCTGCGTGAGGACTTAGTAAAGCCCCACATCTTTACTGAGATACTCGAGGGGTTGGGGGGTAAATCATTTCTCACTTCCCATTTCTATTATCATTCATCATCATCAATATAATATTGTTTATTTATGTATTACAATGAAATTAAGAAACTAATGACATGGCAGCATGGTCTATGACCTTAGCCGGTTCCTTAAGGAACAAACTAAACATAAAAAAAAAAAATGACATAACTGGACACCCTGTTGTCTGTCTGACCATTAAGTGTTCGTGAGTGTGCATGAGTGTTGGCAAATGAAACAAAACAGTGCAATGTTACTTTTCAAATTCTCACAAGAAGTCTACGTGAGGACCTTAGTAAAGCCCCACATCTTTACTGAGATACTCGAGAGGTTGGGGGGTAATATCATTTCTCACTTCCCATTTCTATTATCATTCATCAATTCATCATCATCAATATAATATTGTTTATTTATGTATTACAATGAAGTTAAGAAACTAATGACATGGCAGCATGGTCTATGACCTTAGCCGGTTCCTTAAGGAACAAACTAAACTTAAAAAAAAAAAATAAAAATGTTGTCTGTCTGTCAGTCGTTGGAACCCCAAACTCAATGCACTGAGTAAGCAATCACTACTCAATGCGCGTGTATATAAATTTGCGGAGCTATTAAGTTTACGATAAAAATGGCTCACAACAGCAATATGAATGTGTTACCCGCCCAACCTATCGGCATACAAAGTACAGCGGGAGCGGTGCCTGTTCGAAATGAAAAAGGTATTTATTTCCATAGCTAAAATTCTGCAAAGAATTTTATTAAATAAAAATCAACGTATTTTATTTATTATTATAAAAGTTTAAAATATTTAATTTGATTTACATTGATCATAATCAGGATGATCATGTTTCGTTATTCTCAATTTGATGAGTGCCAAGTAATATACATTTTTTTTATTCACATGTGAGGGGCTATTATCAGCTGTATGTATTTATTTTAACATAAAATGTTCAACAGCTCATGTGTGCTCTATCTAATCTATATATTTACTTTTATTTTCATTTACAACAACACACAAACGCCTGGTTGGGCTAAATGGGATAAAGAGTTTCATTTACAACAATACACAAACGCCTGGTTAGGCTAAATGGGATAATACTTGTCTAACAATTTGTCTTCTGTTGTTAAAGTAATTTTTATATTTACATGTATTTTATTCTTTATAGGTGAGATATCTATGCAAAAGGTGAAGGTACAGAGGTACATATCAGGAAAGAAGCCAGACTATGCACAAGGTGTTTCATCTTCTGACGAGTCTGATGCTGAAGACTTCATTGAGCAGCAGAGACCAGAACGTAGACAACAAACTCTGCCTCAAATAATAACACACAAAGAAGAAGAGAAAAGTGATTCTGAAAAAGAGGTAACAGCTACTTTCTTAAATTTGTTATGTTTGCTTTGCGTTGCATATCTATATAATGCACCTTAAAAATATCACCACCCATCTCTCACCCCTCCCAATTCCTACTCCTCCTCCTCCTTGTATGTTGAATCTAACTATTTGTGCTATTACATCCAAAAATATGAATCTATTTCAAGTTTTAATGTGTAACAAAATATGTGATAACACATAAGTTGGGCTTACATTACATATTACATACATACGTTTCACACAAACACTTTTAATTATTACCATATTATATTACAGCAAAGAGAAAAAGTTTATGTTTTTACTTACTTCCTGGCTCAAGCCCTATATAAGCTTTGATCTCTGATACAACTTTGTGCCACTGGTCCCGGTTCTGAACTGCCACCTGCCATTAAGCTTTTCCAGGTTAGGACCTGGAACTTTGTTGATCCAGTGGTAATGCGGGCGACTGACTGATATACGCCCAGTATTATGTTATTAATTTTTACAAAAGAAAGTGTAAGTGCTTACACTTACACTTGTGCATGCTCAAGCTTAAAGTTTAACTTATCAATCACTACAGGTGGATGATCCGCGTCTCCGCCGCCTCCGGTATGCTGCACTCTCACCGCCACGCCGTGCTGAGCATCAGCCAGAATTGATTGATGCAGAACCAGAACCCGAGTCTGAGTCAAGTGCAAATGAGGCACGAGACAGTTCAGAGAGTGAAGATGAACTTGATGAGGAAGAGATTGAGAGACGCCGACAAACTCTTAAAGCTAAACTCGCTGCCAGGTATTTTTTATTTTATCTGATTGGGGTGTACTCTTTAGATGCAGGAACAGTCAGCAACGAAACCAGCTGAATATTAGTGTTTTGTCTAGCAACTAAGATTTGGAACCGGTACCAAAAGTACAAGTTTAGTACTGGTATTATTTATTTTACACACATAACAAAGTCGTAACAGTAAATAAAATCAAACAAACAAGGACACAGTAACACTGTTATGCTGCAATTCCACGAGTACGTCCAGACAACATGTTAAGCATTGCCACAATTATACCATTGAAATAAAAAAAAATATTATAGAGACAATTAACAATAAATAACCAATACATTAAACACAATAAATTTAAAATCATAAGCATACAAATGAAATTAAACGAAATTACTTTTAATAGCAAAATAATAAAATCAAGTAAAATTTAATATAAATAAAAAGAAGTACCCGCGCGTATTAGAGCGACGTTGCCATTATTATATGAATCAATATGATAATGATATGAATTAATATATGAATGCTCGACAAATTACTCCACTCCACCTGAGGTTAAGTGGAAACGGAGTCCAAACGCAAGGACAACTGGTGCAGCGTGAAAACAACGCAGCATCAGTCACCCTCACCCCTGCCGGCCCACCTTTTTACTACATCGGTTTTCACACTATGTAACGTAAATATTTACCGGTTACCAGTACTACGTCTGGTAGAGTATGATCATATGTTTATGATTAATTCATTAACAAACTTACAGAGAAGCCGAGAAGGAAGTTCTTGGAAGGGATGATGATGAGGAAATGCTTGATGGCGAAAAAGAAGAGAGTGGATCGTCTGACACAGAATACACTGACAGTGAAGAAGATACAGGTAAAATATAAAAATCATATACATTATAAAAATCATATACATAACATGTATATGATAAAGTCTTTATTTCCAACACATTTTTGACATTTATACAACTTATGTACTATGTATAACTATGTGTCAGCTTGCCTTTCTTCTCCACAGAACACCTGCCATTTCTTTTTATTTAATCTTCCCATCTTTTCCGTTGTTGTCCCTTTTTTGTGGTGATGTTTTTGGACCATTTTGGTTTCTGGCTCCTTAATGTATGTCCAATCCATTTCCATTTTAATTTATTCACTCTGTATGTTACATCTGCCACTTGTGTCTTTTTTCTGATTTCGGTGAGTCTAATCCTTTAATTTTATATATAACATACTCCTGTCCATTCTATTTTGACACACTTTTAGCTTTCTTGTATTTTTCAGACAAGGGAGAATGCATGAGTCAAACACCTTTTTCTTTATTTCTATTTAAAACTGTGGATTTTTCATTACCTCTAAGCAACCAGTATCTCTTCCATGAGTTGCATATTCGGTTTTCAATTTCTTTTTGTGTTTGGTTTTCTGGTGATATTATTTGGCCTAAGTATGTGTGTTTCTTATTTCCCTTTCTTATAATTTAAAAGATCCATTCTTTGCTTTATAAGTCTCGCTTCGATAGATAGATAGATAGATAGATAGATAAATACTTTATTGCTCACACAAATTAAAACAAAAAACAGGTACATACATAAAATCTTAAAGCTAGCATGGGCAAAGGCGGTCTTATCGCTTTAAGCGATCTCTTCCAGACAACCTTTGGTTTAGGAACCCAAGAAGGAGATAGAGGAAGTGCGCAAATACAGTAGAATACAATAGAAACATACTCGTATACCAGTACATAAAAAGACATACATAATAATAATATATAAATAATATATAAATATAAATATAATATATAAATAATAAATACACATACATACATACATATAACACCAACAATAAAAACCTAAAACATGTTACTAGCACGTGACTGATGCAATAGATGACTGTGCAGTTTAGACTTAAAGGCGGAAAGGGTCTTAAAGTGACGGATTTCAGACGGTAGCTTATTCCAAAGACAAGTAGCTCGGACAGTAAAAGAATCCTTAAAATATCCCGACCGGGTAAAGGGAGGCTTAAGGATGTTATCTGAATTTGACCTTAGATCACGCTTGTGTTCCGCCCCAAGAAATCGGAAACACTCTTTAAGGTAAGAAGGAGTACGAGGATCATACAGCACGTTAAAAACAAGGATTCGATTCTTATTTTATTTATCATTTTGTTTAAGGAGACATGATATTCTTTGTAACATATTTTTAAGTTCCATTTGTAAAAGGTCATATTTATCTTGTATATTGTTTAGGTTTACAATATTTTCAGACAGGTCTTCCAAGGGACTAAGAATTTGTTTTGGTAAAGGTAGAAGTATTATCGATAGTCTATTATTGGCGAACATATGTTTTCTTGTGCTTTTGGGTTTGTAAATACATATTTTACTTCTTAGCATTCAATGGTCTCTATTAATGTTTAGTTGATTGATTACTTAGACATCAGCAAAATACTGTGGTTTATTAGTGAGTAAAAAATCAATCTCGTTTTTAATTTCTCCATTAGGGGACATCCATGTCCATTTCCTATTTGTTTTTTAAAGAAACTGTTCATTATTTTCAGACCGTTACCTAGCGCTAAATTTATTAGTCTTTTTTTATTTATTAGTATTTATTATACATAACATGTATAAATGTAGTGCTAAAATATTGTAATTGTACTGTGATAAACTTCATTTCTGCATCCTTGACAACCTGGTACATACAGTCAATGAAAACAAAATCTTGTTAAAGCTAGAAAAATTGTTCACACACAACATGAAGCACAGCTTGATTTGGCCTTAAAAGCGACATCCTTTTTTTAACATCATATGCAACGGTCTGTGACTTTGCTCCTGGCAAGAAATAGCTAGGTCTTATTTACATCCTCAAATTTCAGGACCTCGAGTCAAGCCAGTATTTGTCAGAGCGTCAGAAAGGATGACGGTAGCGGAGAGAGAGCGAAAGATAAAACTGCAAAAGAAAGAAGAATCTGAGGCCAGGAAGGAAAAGGAAGAACGGAGAAGAGAGGCTCTGAAACTGGTTGAGGAAACAATTAGATCGGAACAGAGAAATGCACAGGTAAAGTATTTATTAAGGGCGTCCGCTGCGTTAAGCGGGAGCACGGCGAGGGACCGATCCGATCCCAACCCCTCGGAGGATCTAGTAGGGCACGGGGACACGCACTACTGCGTGATGCCGTTCTCTCTAAACACCTCTGACGGTGCTTCGTTTCACACGGCTTGAAGAACCCTTTAAGTTTTTCGCCGCCCCTAAAAAGCCCGGTGAAGCTGAAAATGTCCAGTGGCAAGCAAACTCTCTAAAATAAAAAAGAAACGGCGAAAGCGCCTGCTCTTTTCTTTAATTAATTAATTATCTTAATTAATGTCTTCGCGTTTAGCATTTAGTCAATTTCAAGTATTTTATTATTATTAATAGTATGTAAAGGTACAATTGTACGGTAGATAGAAATTGAAATGGAGTCTCACAACATGTGTTGTTACGGGAAGAACTCGGGTGGAACCGCGCTTTTCTTTGTTGTGGACAAATATTGAGGTTTTGAAGCTGTCATGTGTCAAAGTGCACATCAGTGATCCGTCCCGCGAACAGACGAGCGACCGGCCTTACGCAGCGCTGCTATATGAATTTATAGTATAATATAACAAGCCGCTCGCTCGCGACTTCGTCAGCTTGAGTGAATACCCGTATCCTATAGAACCATATAGCAGCGCCACCTACCGGGTCCAATTGTATGCATGTATTATACATATAAACCTTCCTCTTGAATCACTATGTCTATTCCTGAAAACTGCAATAAAATCCGTAGCGTAGTTTAAAAGATCTAATCGTACAGACAGCGGGGGCGACTTAGAAGATAATAATAATAATTTTATTTCAGACGTATCCATGTTGTAGTTAGTAGTACAATAAGGCTTACAAGCTATGTTAGTATTATTATTACAATTCAATATTTAATTTAATTTAATTGAAACAGGACGCCCGCGCCGTCCTTAGTCCTAAGTGGCTAGCTACATCTTATCAAAGTTTGTCACCGTAACAGCAATGTTAATTAGCTAGCCAGGCGGGCAAACAAGCCCTTCCACCAACCAAACCGAGTACACAAACATGTACCACCCGCTGGGAATCGAACCTGGGACCTCGGGGTCTAAACCGGTGGTCTTAACCACTAGACCAAAGAGGCGATTAAAAAACTTGTGGGTGTCATGATCATTATAAATAGTTACTCCGGTAATTATTTATAATGATCCCGGATCATCTTGTCGCCTCTCAAGACTTTTTATAGGTGGGAGATTCCCACATCTGCGTCTCCTCGGGGAAGAAAATGCGTAATGCATTTTCTCGTAAAAAAAAGATGCATCAAATGCTAGAATATATTGTAGATACATAACCTGTTTTCCAGGGAGAGCAAAAAGAAGGCAACATAGACGATGTGTGTACGGACGATGAAAATGATGAGTTAGAGTATGAGGCTTGGAAACTGAGAGAAATGAAGAGAATCAAACGGGACAAGGAGGAGAGGGAGGCGTAAGTATAATTGTTACAGTTTTTATAGTAAAATATAGTATCTTACATAGATTGAATTAAAAAGGATGAACACTCTTTGATCTCTTTTTTTACGAATGAATATAATATTTACATATTTATGAAAAAATTTGGTGCCTTTCCGGCGCCAACGCCTCATACGCCGTCCGTGGACACAGAGAGCCTTTTAATCATTATTTCAAGCGTTTAGCGTGCGATATTTATTTAGGTTATCCGAGCGTACAAACTAGTTTAGATAATCGGTGTTAAATTTATATTAACTGTTTTATATTACAGTTTGGAGAGAGAATTGCTGGCGATCGAGCGTATGCGCAACATGACGGAGGAAGAAAGGCGCGTCGAACAGCGCCTTAATCCGAAGCTGGTCACCAACAAAGCGGTCAAGGGCAAATACAAGTTCCTGCAGAAGTATTATCACAGGTAATGACGGATATAAATACCTAGCTATCACCATCTTATTTTTTCCTTTTTTTCTAAATCGGTTGCACTAAAAGGATTTAAAAAATTAAAAAAAAAATTCAAACTTGATCGTTGTGCAGTTGCCGTTGGTAAACCACCTAAAGAGTATGTAAAAAGTGATTGAAAATTCCTTTTGTTCATCCAACGACGATTTATGTTTTTTTAATGTTATTTTGTATCCGTAAAACTAACCTTCTTATAATAAACAGAATATATAAGTATGGAATAATTATTCAGTGTTTTGTGTCTCCTCATACGATTTCAAATTATATTAAAGAGACAAAACGAAACACTACCTAGCGAACTAACGAACTACTACCAAGTACTCAGTTAATACATAAGATTAATCTGTAAAGTAAAACTGAAAATATGTACTTAAATATGTTTGGTGCAATTGGCATTCGAGTGATATAAGTTTTCCGCTTATGCTGATTAAACTCACAATTATTTGAATTTTTCCAGAGGTGCCTTCTATTTGGATAAGGAAGAGGAAGTGTTCAAACAAGACTTCTCCGGTGCAACGTTGGATGATCACTTTGACAAGACTGTATTACCTAAGGCAAGTACTGAACTAACTAGTAACGAGTTGACGAAAATACGAAAGCTGCAAAATTCCCACTTCACTTTCTCTCCAAGAAATGCATGATGATTGTTATTGGACAAAGAACGGTTACATTATAAAAACTTTTGTTAATTTTGCTACCTAACATGCGCAAGTTATATTGTAGCACACATATTCGCACACACATTCCGATCCGATCCGATCCGAACCTCGGAGAATCTAGTAGGGAACGGGGACACGCACTAGTGCTAGATGCCATTCCTTCTACAAATTCTCTGACGGTATTTCGATCGATTTAGGAACCATTTAAGTGTCTTCCCCCCCCCCCCCCCCCCTAAATAGTCCAGAGACGCTGAAAATTAAATTCCATGTGGCAATCAGCAAGCTCCAAAAAACGTACAGACTTCTCCACATATTAACTTAAAACTTTGAACAACAGGTGATGCAAGTGAAGAAGTTCGGCCGCTCAGGTAGGACCAAGTACACACATTTGGTGGATCAAGACACTACCGAGTTCGATTCCGCGTGGAGCAACGAAGGTGCCGCTGCGCGTATCACAAACTTCCGTGGCGGCATGAAGCAAGTCTTCGACAAGCCGTCGGCCAAAAGGAAGCATAGCACTTGAGTGTTACACAAAACTAGACCCTAG
Organism: Eudonia truncicolella; assembly: GCA_949315975.1. Classification (NCBI taxonomy): domain Eukaryota; kingdom Metazoa; phylum Arthropoda; class Insecta; order Lepidoptera; family Crambidae; genus Eudonia; species Eudonia truncicolella. The sequence goes on from OX438839.1 coordinate 10,235,683, forward strand.
TGGAGACGTTTTAAAGTTCAATATCCTATTTGTAATATGCTGTACTGTTGTGTTCTGCTGTTTCGTTTTCGGCGCTCGAGTAAAACGAAGCGTAATGTCTGGGTATTACAAAAAAATCGGCCCTATTACCTTATTTATAAAGGCTATTATATTTTGCGGCATAAAGTAAGTTTTTGACAAGCCGTCGTCGCTCAAAAAGAAGCATAGCACGTGAGTTCTTCACAGAATAATATATAGACCAGAAGACGCACTTTCGACACAATGGCAATACAATATCAACCTTCGGTGCGCGCCAATTTGGTCCAAAATAACTCTGCACCTGTACTTGTACCTAACTCTTTCAACGGCCGGGACAATCAAAAGTAAATCTTATATCTAAGGTGATACGAGCGCGCGCCGCTGCTTTCACAAAATCCTGCTTGGCGACCTTGACGTAACCCGGCTGCGTGTCGCTCATAGGGTTGAATGCAAATACTGCAATATGAAGCGCTTGCGCCACGTAGGTACCTATAAATACTGTAAGTAAACACATAGGTACGCTTTTTCGTATTTTGTTTGTTAATGATCAATAAAATACAATATTATTAAGTAAGTACGCCTTTAGTAGTTAGCCTTTGTCCAGTAGTGGACGTCTTTTGGCTGAGATGATGATGATGAAGTAATACTTAACCATCAAAAATTTAAGTAGGTGGTTATGCGTACCTTCGTATTGATACTCTGTTGTATCTACTTATGCTACTATGTCTTACCATGTGCTAATGTTAAGTAAGTACAGACGGCAACAGATCAACCTACCCTAATTTGTCAAATTTCCCAGCACGATTTTAGATTTAATGTCCAACATTACAGTTGACATAGTGTTCAATATCCATTGAAGAATTCTTGGGAAGTTTGTGAAAGGTTAAATCCTTATCTTTAAATTTCGTGTTAGTGCATCCGAATGCAGAACAGTAACGCTTGCGTTTCACCATCCTGTGAAGTTTCCACTTAATAAAATAAAATAAACGTGAAACGAGCGTGTAGGTGAATAAGTCGACCGAATTACGTAGTGACACAGGCCTGGTTATACACAAAACTCGACTGTAGTTAGACGTATTAAAGATCGATATCATTTGTGTGATGAACTGATATACTGTTGCGTTGGAATAGGCGTGCCACGTTGATTTTTTGTTTTTAGTAAGGTTGTCAAATGATACTGCTCTGCCTGATGTTAAACAGAAGCAATGTTCAGATGCGAGGACAGTAGTGGAGCAGGATTGTGCCTCACTAGTAGTCCTCACCCTGCCGACCCGCAAGTTGCTTCTCCACAGCTCGTTTGAAGGACCCCATGTTGTAGGAAGGAGGAAATACGTGTGCAGGAATCATAGCATTTCAGTGTTACACAATACTCGACCGTATACATACGTATTAAAGATCAATATCGTTTGTGTAATATACAATGTACTGTTGCGTTGGAATACGCGTGCTGCACAAATACTGTTTTCCTGATCGGAACTTATCGTAAATATTCGGTTTTTTGTATTTTATATTCTTAACACCAGTTCGAACGAATGTCAGTTTTTCTTCCGTTCGGAAAATAAACGAATGTGTGCGCCTTGTTACACATTTTGTGTGTAAATCATGTTTCTGAACCGGAATTTCTGATCAGGTAATTGAACTTGTGCGGCCTCCCTTAACTAGCATCCTAGCCATATTATTGCAAAATGTGGAATAAACTTAATCTTGTTTAAAACTGATCATGTGTCTGTCTACCTTTCTACAAAAATGAAAGACGTTTGGAATTGACAGGGTGACAGTGCATAGTATTTGTACAAGTTTCTTCACCCAAAAAGATACATGTTAGTTCAAATTATAGAAATTGAGGTAATAATTGGAGTTGTTATATTAAAAAATTGTGACTTCGAGAAAATAATAGTTTTAAGCTAGCAAAATTAACACAATTGCAGATTTATTACTACATAAGAAATAAATTCTTTTTTAACTACATTGAATTGTTTTTAATTACATAGATCCTCCTTTGTTTTGCATTCCAAAATTCCCATTGAATTATTATCCAGTAAATCCTTCAATCAATAATGTACTAGATTCCCGATGAGCGCTTAAAAAACGCGACTTCGGGGCCACTGAGCCACAATGACGTTTGTGGCGACGACGGTAAATATTAGCCGTGCTGCTGTGATCGGAATGAAGGGGGTACCTAAAGCTGCTGTCGGCAACTTTAGTTACCCCTTTAGGACGAACCGCAAAAATATTGTTAAATTATTTTTTGTCGAATCCGGAATCCCGGAAATAGTTTTACTTCTCGGTGTTCTGAACTAACATAAAATATTATTTGGAACTAACTTAGACTAATTTATGCTGATAGATAAACGTTTTCAATTCAAAATCATAGTTTTTTATATGCGGACGTTGGAATTGCTATAAAATACAGCATCACGAGTAATTTCATGTTAGTAAAGACTACTACGAAGTAAAACTATTTCCGGGATCCGGGATTCGATAAACATACGAGGGCGACACTGAATGTTTTTAGAACTTTTTTTTATATATTAACGGGTAAGCACAGTGCCTTGATCTCACCTGATGTTAAGTGATGATAAGGCCAATGATGGAAGCGCACTTCACCCGGGATCCTCAATTAGTGAGGTACTGGCTATCTTATCTAGCTGCCGGGACACAACAATGCTACAAACATTGATGTTATGGCGACATGTTTAGATAAGATGGTGGTAGCTAGCCAGGCGGACAAACAAGCCCTACCACCAACCAAACCGAGTACACAAACATGTACCCCCGCTGGAAATCGAACCCGGGACCTCTGGGTCCTACCTTTTCATTTATTTCAATAATTTGTCATTTGTTTTACGACTTGGCGGCAAATTGAAAATTGTCTGTGTTACGTCACCATGAATTTAACGCGAGAAAATTTTCGACGCGAGAAATATATACTACTCAAAACAAAATAAGGGCCACGAGGTATTTTGTCTGTACCATGAAAATAATAAAACCAATATTAATTTTTTTGTCTCCATAACGAAAACTAATGTTTTTACCGTGTAGACCAATAAATGTATTCCAATAATAATGATTAAAAAGTTTATTTGCTTTTGAAAGAAAAAACACATTTAAGGTTAAAAATAAAAACAATGTAAAGTTACTGAAAACAAAAGAAAATACTCCATGCTCATCTTTTAGTAACGGGTATGCCCCCCTCGTTTCGTTACGCACTCCTGAAGCCTGGAGTGCATGCTCTCAATCAAATGCCTGACATTTTCCATTGGAATCTCTTCCCAGGCCCTTTTAACAGCGTTGATGAGTTGCTGTTGGTTGTGGATTTCCTGATCACCGTCTCTAACTCTTCGTTTCAACTGATCCCACATGTGCTCTATTGGATTTAAGTCCGGACTGTTCGCCGGCCACGGCAAGACTTGAATTTGAGACGCTTCCAGTACAAACCGAGTCGCTTGAGCCGTGTGTGCACGAGCATTGTCTTGCATCAAGATGAATCCAGGACCCGCTCGCTGGGCAAATGGGATCACATGTGGTCTGACGACTTCCTCAATATACCGCTGAGCAGTAACAGTACCCTCATTTAAAATAGCGAGCTCAGTTTTGCCGTGTAAGCTTATCCCGCCCCAAATCATTACATTTGGACCACCAAAACGATCGACTTCATGGATGCAGGCTTCTGAAAATCTCTCGCCGCGTCTTCTCCATACTCTAATACGCCGATCGTCGTTAAAAAATTTAACTTTGCATTCGTCTGTGAAGAGCACCATGCCCCATTGGTTTATGTCCCAGTCCAAATGTTGACGGGAAAATCTTAAACGATTTGCACGATGATTTCTGGTTAATGGAATACGGACAACTCGCCTTCTTGATGCCTGCTGTCATGCAATCGATTACGAATAGTTTGGTCACTGACACGAGTACCCGTTGTGAGGCGTAAACGATTTTGCAGCTTGCGGGCCGTCGTTGTGCGATCTCGGCGCGCACTTAATCGAATGTAACGATCCTCTTGAGCTGTTGTAATGCGAACTCTGCCCGAACCAGGGTCTTCTTCTAACACTGCCGGTCTCTTGGAAACGATTCCATAGATTTTGAATAGCTCTTCGAGAAAATCCCAATTGCAAACCCACAGATCGCTGCGAATGACCTTCTTCAATCATTGTAACGGCTCTGGTTGCTGTCAGCGAGTCCATATGACGCCTGCGTGCTTGTGGCATATTGCAAAAGATGTTTCTGACTCGAGATATCAATGAACTCTGATAATTTCTAATAAACCAAGAAGCTAAGGAAAGCAAAACGTCAAAGAAAATGGAATCAAAATTTTCAAAAATAATTTTAAATCAAATTTTATTTAAAATTGTTGCCAGCATTAGATGAATACTACAATATTAAAAAGTTTAGGTATCAAAGAGTTTGTATACTCAATATTTTACTAATTTCAATATGTAAATGTTTAATAATTTACACCAAAATGAAAAAATACCTCGTGGCCCTTATTTTGTTTTGAGTAGTATATATAGATATACAATAATTGCTCGTTTAAACGTATTAGATATGTGATATATTGTGTCATTTGACTCTCAAAGATCAAAGGTCATTTTGATATGTCAAATATATTCTAATGAGTATTTACTGCATTTATTTTATATTAAATACCTGATGTAATACCTGCTCCATTTTTTTCAGAATATAATGTTAAAATTGCTTATTACTAAGGTGAGATGTCAAACGTTACACAGCATATACGACATATGCGTCTTTTATATGTGATTATTGATTGAGTTTATTTAATTTCTTTGGGAAGCCTAGGTATTATAAATTTGGGCGCCTTCAAACAAAATATTCCTTTTGCCATAGTTGGTTCTTGGTGGCCGCAATACTAAATCATTTGCATTCCTTAGTTGAATTTTTAGTATTTGTTTCTTTTTAGTAAGGCTTATTTGTGTATGTATATTTTTAGTTAAAATGGTACGTATTATTGCGTATGTTTGTGTAACGTTCAGAATTTTTATATCTTTATATATTCTTTCGGTAGGTGTAAAGTAATTTGAACATTGGGTTTCTGTGTCGAATTATTCATAGCGGCGCAATTTGACTAAATATTTAATTTGCACAATCATATTATTTATAAGTTTGTTAAAAAAAGTTTGTTTTATAGTGATTCTATTCGTTGCTGCACGTACTAAAATACAAAATTAAGGAGCAAAAGTTAGTCTCACGCACGTCAAATATACGTAGGTCGTAAATCTTTTACAGCATACTTCATTACGAGATAACATAAGGTATAATAACTATGTAACAATCACGTATAAAGATATCCATCTCCAAAGATAATTACATTTCAATAAGTTACGAGTAGGAAGCAAAGCTTCAGCCGGTTAACAGACTTTTCCCACCACGAAGTCTAGATTCATCACCGGCACTCAACAAATGCCCAAGAAGTAGCGACTTGAACGGATTTAAGAACGAACTTCTATCGTTAGAACTTTTATTCTTTACGACCTCAGTGCTCCGACGACACCGAGGAGATCTTAACTTGATTTATGCTGGCAGATTTTCTATTCAGAATTTCTAATGTGCCATTTATATAACGCTTATTGGGCGGAATTGTTTAGTCGGTGGCAAAAGTATCTCACTGCCAGCAGGAACGGAACTTCAGCTGCTTTAGCAGTAGGTACGTTCCCGTCTTCCCGGTACAATGCTGAGTGGTAGCCCTTTTTGGTCTTTAAAGACTTAATTATAATTTTGTATGACTTTTCTTGCACCGATTTTTTCTTTTTTCTATTTAATTCTTCTTGAACCATGCCCGATACAGTTTTGGTATGTGAACCAATTTCGCATACCTACCTTATGAAAAGCATACGGAAACTGAGTTTCTTTAGAGGTTTGCAAATATAATTGTATGTTGGATTGTTACATTTACTGAAGAATAAATTTCTTAATAGGTAATAATAAATCATACTAAAGCCTGTTGTTTAATGCTGCGTACGCAATATAAACCAGTAGGTAGTAGCTTTCCAGCTTTCAGACGTCAAGAACCGTTAGCCACCCATGAAAATCGTATTAAATGCGATATCCAATACTCAAGAAGGTACATACACAGAAATCTACTTAGGGTTGCGAATAAAACGCTTTCAACAGAGCATCACTTCGTTTCAAGCACCCATCAAGTCTACTTACCATGATAATTGTCAAAATATCCACGGCGAATGGAAGTTGGTTCCCTCGAGGTTGTTAGACAATGTTTACCGGGATATGGCGTACCTACATACCTATTCTAGGGTAAAAAAGTCCTTTGTTTCGGCAAATCAGACCTACTGTTTATGGATCACATTATTTTTTGTTTGATTAGATATTTATTCCTTTTGAAGTTAGAAGTATAATTATAATAATTTCGTGGATTGATGGTCTATATTGGACGAAAGGATTGTAGGTAAGTCCTTTGCTAATAATGCAACGCCTACAGTGTCCGTCTACTTGTCAAAAAATGAATAAAATTTCCTTAGTCCTGTTAATTAGTTGTCGGTAGTATTCACTGAGCCGCGTTAAATCCGCGTGGCGTGCCTGTCTTTCATTTCTACAAAAATCTTACTTCTGACATGTTTTTAGTAATGAGCAGGAGAGGGTAATTATACAATACAGACACGGTACTCCATTTTTTATTTTTTTTATTACAATTCAACTGTAAAAGTAGGCCTACAAAATAAATGTATTCTCAAAAGTCAACAAGCGCATATAAAATTATAAGTATCCATAAAAATGTAAATAGAAGATGATAATTTAATTCAGGCATTTAGAAGGTCCCGGAGCATCTGAGTCTTTGTAATGCGACGGGTCCGGGTGAGGCCCCGTGCGGCTTTTGACATCGCGGGTGAGTCGCCACACGCGCCCACACCTTGTGCCGCTACTACCAAAGAAACTATCCTTGAGTCTCCACCCGTACTCCCATCCACTGCATTCCATAAAATAGTACTTTTTCTCCGGCATCATTTTGTTACGACTCTTCAAATACACCAAACGCCCGTACATTGGAATATCGTCGTAGATTATTTGTTTCTGTTTTGAATCCACTGGCCGCATGATAGGGTCGATGGATAAGTCCGTGTCGGGTCTAGATAGCCTTGGATCGTCATTTGGATCTCCGAGACCAACTTCGGGTATTGAATGACCTTTTTTCATATCCGCTAGTGCTAATATATGTATACCATCCCGGATTGGTGTTTTTCTCCTGTTGAAACCTGCAACCTTATTGTCCCGTGTGATGGTTTCCATTCCCGCGACCATAGTATCTTTTAAAACATCGGTTTCAAAGTGGCCCTTTTCCGGGCGGTTCAGCGCAGCTGCTTGGTGCAGTTTCTCAACATGAACACGATTCCATTTCAGACGGAGCCGTGTAGTTTTGTCATAGCTTTCGATCAGAAACTTTATGACATCAGGATTTGTTATATCTACGAGAGGCATGCTGAATTTTTTATAAGGAAAGTAAGTTAAATACGGATAAAAGTAAACTGTAAATCCCAAAAGGCAAACTGTGGCACTGACAGATAAATATCCTCACAGATTCAATAATACGTTGTTCGTTGTTCAGTAGTTCAGTTCATTCATTCTTAATCATCTGTGGTACGCTCACGATATTTTTTGACACAAATAATATGCAAATAGCATATGTAGAGCTGTATGGCAAATAATCACAAAGCTGTCAAATAATATTTATTTATTTTTATTGTGAAGCCACCATGCACCAGCATAAAGCTGTAGCTGATATGACACCAGTGTACGACATTAAAGCCAAGTGTTCCACACAGTTTACGTCGCAAAAAAAATCGTAGATTTTAATTGAAATTTTACGGGATAACAACAGATAAGAAGAATTTACATACATCATTTTACGCAAATTTTGTAGCAAAATTTGCGTAAAATTAATTAATTAAATAATTAATTAATTAATTATATTAATTTGTAATTACAAATTGTTAAAGACAAAGTGTTAAAAATTACACGAGCGGGATTTTAACCCATACCCCATGAACTTATTTTCAACTAATAACACGTTTCAGCACGTAAACTAAAAAGTTCTTGTTTTGAACTTGAAACTTAGATATTAACTTACTTACGATTGTAAGAATACACGCGTAAGTACGACAAGCCAGAGAAGTAATATAGTAAGAATATTTTTGTTTGTGTAAGCTTTACACGCATTAAAATGCGTGTAAAATATTCAGTACAGTCATAAAAATAAGAGTTGATATGGTAATCAATAAATAATGATAAAAACTCCTGATACTTTTTCTTTATTTCAGTCTTCAACGTATTTTGTACGTTAACTCTAAAAAAAATTACAATAATATATAATATTGCGTCGATTAGCTGTATTGCTTTGCCACGTATCACCGTTATAACTTTTAAAAGTAAGCTTAAGGTATTCCTATAAGAATTTCGAAGTAACCTGAAAATAACATATCAATCTACTTTCTGTTCATCACTTTCATTAATTTTCTCTTCCGGCAAAGGAAAGTGTATGGGAGTGCCATCGCCCAACCTCTTCGCTATAGAATTTATCATATCGGGTGTCGCTTCACGCAGGTCGTATGCCCAGCCGATCTTCTCGAAGAATCTGATGAACCACGTGCCAAAGTTGAAGAAGTCGAAATGCTCAGCTGCCTTGTAGTCGAATGGAAAAGCGTGATGGTAGTTGTGCCATCCTTCGCCTAACGTGCAGGTGGCGACAAAACGATTTTCTGCGGGTACAATATCTCTGGAAAACACAAAAAGTTGTAAAAATATGTTTTATAAATATAGAAGGTTTGGCATATGACTCTGCTCTACCTGACGTTAAGCGTGAAGCAGTTCCCAGATGCAAGGACAGCTAGTATTTCATTTGTCGGGTGTTTAGTTTCTTTATTTATTTACTTTACTTTGTCCACCGACGATCGTTGTTCAGTACGATTTGTAATACCAAGTTGCTTCAAGATTATCCTAATTAGAAAGTTAGTAAATAGTTTCAATTCAAGAACTAACTTGTTGTAAGGCTTGTAACCGAATGTATGTGCTAGGCTGTTGACAGTGAGCTCACTGTGGAACATGGTCAGGAATCGAATGAAGCATTGCCAGGCTACTGCGCACTTCCAGTTCTCGTCCCAAAGCCACACCCCGATCATGGTCGGCAGAAAGTAGCAAAACACCAACTTCAGCTTGATAAAATGCCTAAAAAGACGAGATATATTACAAAACTTTAAAATTTAAATGTTACAGGGAGGTTAATGGTTTCAATCACAGATATTTGATAGTGTTCTGGGTTATGTGATTGACATGAGCTAATCAAGAACGGTAAATACCGTACCGGTGTTTTTATGTCTAAATAGACATAAAAACAAACTTTAAGAATATAAAAATGTGTTAGGATATCAGGATACAGGTAAACATCTTGTGACAAGTATACCTATAGTAAGATATGAAATGAAACAACTTTCATTTGAATGTGTGTTCGCGTAAACTTTAGAAAACATAGAAAGATATGTTAAGTTGTTTAATGAACTGGTATCTGGTATGTACCTAACGTAGCTATGTCTGGCATTATGTAGGTAGGTTCTTATATAGAAATTTCAAACTAAATATGAAATTTTCTTGTAATAATAAATTGCAAACCATTTGTCTTACACTGCGTACTACGTAGGTACGAGTAAGCTCTTCTTTTAAAACTGTGTTTAAAAATGCGATTGGTAATAAATAAATGCGCTGCTTTATTGAATTTAATGTATTGACTGTATAGATTTACGAGCAGTTAACAGTACGCAGCAAACAAAGTTTCCTATCCATTTATCTAGACCATTCTAGGACATAAAGTATACAATGGACATTACTGAATTAAGTGTCTACTACATTTTAGGGTCTCTGTACCATTTCGAGTTAATCTAAGTTTTGTAAATAACAACTATTGTGTGACCTCTCTGATTGATGCCAGTTTTATTTACTACCTATTAAAATTCATTCGATCACGTTAACGAAAATGAGGATTTGTATGGTATTGATGCAGTGGCTTCAAAGGCAAACGAAGTGAGTTAAATAGTTTCCATACATATTCTTGTTCTTGTAAAAGTGATTAAACGGTGAATAAAAAGAGCATTCAAAGGCCGTGGTCACGGGCCGGTGTGACTCGTTCGAAAAGTCGGGTATAAAGAAGGTATGATACATTTTACTAATTAGTTTGCGCTACCAAAAAATTTAAACGGGGATTCTGTTTTAATTTTTTTCTAACTGTGGAAAGCGAAAGTTTAAATGTGTATAAAAATAGAATTAGTTACGTTGACGATATTCTTACTAAGTTGGTCGTAGAATCTCAGGGTGCCTAGTGTGAGCTTCATTCGCCGTTCGATCACGTTAACGAAAACGAGAATATGTATGATAAAATTTTAACTCTACTCGTGTCGCCAGGAGGCGCTGCTTCGGTGCCATACTAATTTTCATTTACGCGACCGAATGAATACGGATAGTAAACAAGACTCGAGTCAAGACTCAAGAGTAAGAAGAGAGAAGAGAAGTAGATACTCTCGACGTTGTTTTTACTAAATAAGGTAAAATTTACACCTAACCTGTCGTAGAACCTCAGAACGGGGTCGCTCTCTATATCGGTCATGTCCATCTGCTTGCCCCGCAGTAATACTTCCTCATTCTTCTTCATCATGAGCCAGCCGATGTGCGAGAAGAACAGACCGCGGTTGGCATTGTGCGGGTCCCCCTCTGTGTCGCTGTATTTGTGGTGGACGCGGTGGTCGCGCACCCATTGGTACAGGGAGTTCTGTGTAATAAAAATTCCCAGTATTTCACAATTATGTTTTAGGAATTATGCTTCTATCTTATGATCAAGTTCCGTCCTGGGTCCTGTCCATCCACACTGGTGTCACTACCTATCATATAAATACAATGTGCAAGCTACAAACTGGATCGTACCTAAAAACTATGCTGCCGCGCAATTTATGAACGCAGTAAAGAACATGTGAACAGTTTCGAGAAAATAGATCGTGATGTCAGCACCTCAAATATCACAATCACAAATACAGTAAGTTGTACTTTAATATTAATGAAATATAAGCTAGTATCAACCACTATTGTTTAACGTATTCTTTAACTTCTGACACACAAATTAAATAGTCAATGTCGAATTAGTAACACACATATTTAAATATTAGGTAACTACGTATGCCAATAACAAATAGTGGGTGAGTTGAGTAGGGAGGGATGCTAACAAAGTATTTGGAGTAACACGAATTTGCTTTGTAATTTTGGTAGGGCTTGTTTGTCTGCCTGGATAGCTACCACCATACTATCTAAATATATCGCCATAACATCAATGTTAATAGCATTGTGTTCTGGCAGCTTGAAATAAGAGCCAGTGACTCAGTAGTTAGTTAAGCTTCCCACAATTTGAACGGAATCGAAGCAGCAATCTTCTATGCCATACACATTTTATTTTATGCTAAGGTCGTATGATGAATAAACTACGCTTTAGAAGAGCGCGCGAACAACTGCTTGTTTAGTGAAAAACCATTCGCTGGCATTCTGTGTGTCTTGAGCCAGTTTCATTCGTCATTAGATCACATTAACGATAACAGGAAGTTTGTATGGATGTTTTTAAATATCGTTTTCCACCAAAAGGCGCTGCATACAGTTTTGTTACAGTGTATGAAACTCGAAGATCTCTCGAAGGTCGAGGGAAGCTGCTGGATGCGAGCAGCACAAAACCGGCCGTTGTTGAGATCCTTGGGTTATCCTTTGTCCAGCAGTGGAGCAGCCTTTTAGCTGATGAATGAAACTCGCACATGGCACCCCGTTCTCCGCTCTTTAATCGAGTCAGTCAGGGTTCTTACCTGACCGGCGCCGGCGAAACACATGAGGAAAAACAGTTTCAAGGGTTGGTTGACTTTGAACGACCGGTGGGTCCAGAGTCGATGCGCGCCTCCGGTGATGCCGAAGCCAGTCGCCACGTACATTATTGCCGCTGCAAATTAATACACCTTCAGCACACAACTAAAACATAAGCCTGACTCTCTCAGAGTTTAAAAAAATATAAATAGCCTATTGAGTTTCTTGTTGCTTTTCTCGGTCGAAAGCTTTCCCAACATCCTCCTAACTGATGGTAGTTTCAGTAGTAGTTTAAATTAAATTTTAGTTTTTGATGTGTAACATCTTTCCGCTCGCTTTCAATATTTCTATATACTTTCTATATACTTTCTATATACAAAACATCAATATTCATTTGACCAAAACGTATGGAACAGTTGAATTTTATTTTCGAGTTAGGGAGTTGGTCCAATAGTAAGAGTTGTTCGTTAGTATCACAGGAGTCATCTCAGAAGGTTTGGACGGTGTTAAAAAAGTCAACCTGTATACAATTTGTGGGAGTGATTTCGTGAAATGTGACGGAAGTAGGTATAACAGTGTGACAGGAAGTCGGGGAAACGCGCAAGCGCGCGCCATTTTGTTGATTTAAAATCGATATTATGAACATGACATATTGTGTCATTGGACTAATAAAGGTAATTTTGATATGTCAAATGTCTTCTAATGAGTATTTACTGCATTTATTTTATAGTTATAAAATAGCATGACCTGACCCATTTTTTTCAGAATATATAATGTTAAAATTGCTTATTACTAAGGTGAGATGTCAAACGTTACACATCATATGCGACTACTGTAAGGCTCGCTCGTTGTTTTTAATATTATTATTTGATTAAATTTTTTTGTATTATATTTTTTACATTTAAATTGTTATTTTTTTTGCCATCGTGCTATCGTGCACTTAATAAACAGTAGAGAATAATTAAAACAACTGTGATGAATTACATAGCAATAAAAATTACAAATTAAGTCTTTATAATCTAGACACTTCAGACCATCTGACACAGACTTAGATTCTAAATCTAGACAAATTCAGTATTGTAAAACAAAGAATAAACCTAAAATAACTCACCGAACACTAATGACTGCCATTTAACTGGAAAAGCGTAGTGATAACACCAGTAAACGCCAACGATGTGGTACAAAGTGATGGCTATAAAACTGGGCCACTTTATCTCATTCTTAAAGCCTAAACTCTTCTCGAACTCCCTCAATATTTCACTGACAGATAGGCCCGCTTTAATGTTAACTTCCTTCATATTTCTTATGTCGAGAAACTAAAAGCTTTATTTCATTACATTAATCACCGCTAAGCACCGAACGAGACAATAGTTGAAAACAATTTGATTTAAATTCTCGATCACGAAAATAAGTTATTTATGTAAATTTCAATTGGTTGAGCCACTTTGAATTGATGAAGCAACATAGTTTCACAATAAGTGGTAGGTATGCATTAACATATTATTCGATTACGATTACATTTTTTTTGTTATATAGAGATCTAAATTAACAAAAATAATACTTATTCTATCAGCATTAATAAAGATTTATTTATTTCAGGCAACAAAACAGTGTACTAGATGGTAAAATACAAAGAAGCCCATAGAATAAATACCTTACAGACTAACATACATTAAAATGATATATATAAATTAAAAACTATGCTACACGTGAAGACGGCGACGTGCGACGCAGCGTGGTGTCCGGTAGCCGGCTTTGGAACCGCCGGAACATGACACCTTTCGGCCAATAGTCCTCTTTCATGAAGGTTGACAGATGGTCGGTCGGTACTCTCACCACAAATGAATTAAATTTTACATTGTGGCGGGACTCCAACCGCTCGACCCTCAGAGTGGCATTGGACTTCACTCGCATGTACTCTACGAGCTCTTCCGCCTTCGTAGAGCAATGAAGTCGGGACACGTACAGCAGCGTCGTCGGTATCGCTGGACGCAGCAGGTGTCTCGGCCCCGTTGGTGCGATGCCACACAGGTTGCGACAGGCTGGCTTCTTCTTCTCCGCCTTGATGAAGCCTTCCTCATTGGAACGGTCGTGCCGTGGTACCAGAAGCTGAGCTCCAAGGACGGGGTCACGGCGATTCTTCCTTTCCTATGTAACTGATTGCCGCTCAGGTTGCGTAGCGGCGGCAGCGGCGAAAGCACGACGAGGGGTCAACGGTGACGCTGGGCGCGGTGCAGCGCACGCGACGGCGGCGGCCGGTGACGCAACCATATGCGCCGACTCAAAACAGCCGATGGATGCATTTTGCACCCCACGACTTGCATTCACATTAGAGGCATCTGGTGACCTACTTACCGAAGCAGCGTTGCTTAATAACGCTACTTGGGCACGCCACTCACTTATGGTGTTGTTTGATGCCTCTAATTTGGTATGCACTTCAGCCTTGGTGATGTTCTTTAGCAGCCTGGTGACATCGACGTGGTCAAAGGTGACGGGGGCAGCTTGTGGAGCTCCTTCGCCACGAATGAAGGCACGTTGTCCGGGTTGGTCTCCTTCAGCAAGCTGATGATGTCCTGGAGACTCTTCTGGGTTCCATCCCTCCGGCGAGATGGCATCTGGTCGGCCTTGCCAAGCACCGGTGGTGTAAAGCAGCAGCTTGCCACTGCAAATCTCGTCCTCCTTAAGCTGGACTTGCAGATCTGCAATATGCTGACCTCGTCCATAGTGTCAATGGCGTTTTGAATAAACGCCAACAGCTCGTTGGCTATGAGTTGTTGGGAACTCATAGTTGATACACGCGCTGCGGCTATTTCCGCGCAGATCGCGAATATGAAATGCTCACTGCACAATGGAGCCGTTTCATCGCACTGCACTCTTAATAAAACCACAGAGGTTTGTCTAAAATGCCAGGAGGGTAACCACGAGCTCTTAGAGCAGTATTATTGCAGTTGTGAAAACAAGACGCGTGTAGCGGCGAATATACTCGCGTCTCTTTTCCACAACTGCAAAAATACTGCTATAAGAGCTCATATTCAGGGGGCAGGAGTGACAAAAGGAAAAGGACAAGGCTTATTCAAAGTAACGGGTAACGAAATGTAATATTCCCGAATGATATGTATCTTTATAATTAAATGGTAAATAATAAAAAAAAATATATATTTCATAGCCTATTTCATGTCACTTTTAACATCTAGATTACCGGTGAGATTCAAAAATCTTTCCCCGGAACGAAGAACAGGGTTACCTAGTTGCCACCACTAGGAGAGGCTGCTTTAATGCCATACTAATTCTAATAATAATACTATGATTCTGAGGTACCGTACTAAAAGTATGTACCCGACCCAGTTCTCGAAAATGACCATGTCACGTTGTACTGGGATCGATCTATCATTACCGACAGGACTATTGTAGCCAATAAGCCTGACATTGTGGTGATAGATCGATTAGCGCGGCGCACGATGATTGTCGATATCACCATTCCTTATGATGAGAACCTCGTGAAAGCTGAGAAAGAGAAACAAATCAAATATCTCGACTTAGCACACGAGGTTGTCGACATGTGGAATGTGGATTCGGCTGTCATCGTACCGATTGTTGTTACGGCCAACGGCCTGATGGCTAAGAGCCTCGATCAACATCTAATGAGGCTCTCGTTAGGCGGCTGGATAAAGGGCCTGATTCAGAAGGCAGTTCTCCTCGATACGGCACGCATTGTGAGGAGGTTCCTGTCTTTGGAGCCCTAACCACCGGTAGCTTAGACTCTGGTTCCGATGCCGGCGGACCCCTATTTTTTATATTTTTAAATGTTTTATTTATTTTGTTTAATACTTAAAAATGTAAATTTATATGAGAAAAAGTTAAAAAAGATAATACTAATACTACTACTAGTTCCCGTTAAGGGTGCGCCATCCGTAAGTGACAACTGACAAGTGTCATATATTTTATTTGAAATGTCTTTGTCTATATTTATTTGATGCGCGGCCATACTAATTTGTACGGGGAATTTAACGTGTTTATTTGAAAAATAATAATTTAAATAACCGCTAGATAAATCGAAAATGTGAGACGGACGATTTGTAGTTTAGCCATTGGTGATTTATGATTGTTTAGACAAAATCAGAGGTACAATAATTTAAATTAACTATAAGAAATCAACTAAAAGCCGTCACTCGATTTCATGATTTTTGCCCAGCTTTATGATATAGTAGAAAAATCTATAGTGTAATATGAATTTATGGATCGGACTAAGGGCTCTTTCGGCGTCGTCGTGGCCGCGCCGCGCCTCGCGACTGTTTTAATATGGAACGCAATGCAAACGTGCGTTAGCCGTCCGACTAAATTGAAAGAGCCCTTATTGTAAACAAGTTCCCTTTGATACTAAATATATATTTTGTTTATGTAATACGATAGTATTTTCAATTATATCAACTTAACCGTGACTGCACTTTTGGCATTTTCTACTCTGCGCGATCGAATGGTCTCATCCGATCCGAACCCTTCAGAGAATCTAATGCCTGCCTCTATCAAATACTAAAAGGCAAAGGAATGAATCACACTCACACTTGAATACGCGACGATGTAAATTTGCAAAACTAGGTACTATTAGATCTTTATGGAAAGGCATTTTACAAAATTATGGCGTTGTATAAGAAGATAGAACAGTAAAATCGTCGCCGAGCTTCTTTAACTTTGTAGTAATACAAGGTTGGACTACAAGGGTCACCTGCCGTTGATTTACGAATCGATGGCGTAGTGACTTTCAAAAGAACTGAAAGAATATTAGGTTAAAATGAATAAAAAAGTTGCTTTAACTGTTTATTACTACCAGTAGCTGTATAGTAGAGACTGTATCTATAATGATATCTATCCCCGCAGTAAGAGAACTAACTTATCTACAACATTTAAAAACAGTTACGCTTTCCGCTACTGGTCTGCGATTGGACTAATAAGTAGTACATTGCATAAATGATCTGACCCAGTAAGCACTATTATATAGAAAATACAGTAGGTATTAGAACAACATATTGAAGTGCCATCCCAGGTATATCTGTATCGGCAATACGCGGTCTCTCACAAAATTTATATCCTCCGGTGATGTTACTTATTACTGGGCGGGCGTTAAAAAGAAATGTTCCCAGGTGATTTTTTCTTCAAACTTTTGTTTCGCCCTTCGCAAGCGAGATTTCGCAAGTTGACTATTATTTGAAACCTTTGTATTCTTTTCTTTTGTAGCAACTTGATTATTTATAGCTCGCGAAAAGGCCTTAACGTGCCTTAGTGCTTATAATTTAAAGGTATTTTGTATAACTTCAGATTATTATGTACTGGGTTTAATTGTATTTTTTAATCGTGATGTAGATTACCATTGTTGCGAAAATCTTGTACCTGGATGACCGATGGATAACGGTATCGTCATCCATGAGGATGATGAGCTTTGCTCGGTTTTTTTTATAATCTAGCTTTTTTAAAATTCAAAAGTGTACATTTATTCTTGTGTTTGCGCTTACCAATACAATGTTATTATTAATTAAATAAAAAAAAAACTTAACATTTAAGGAACACTTTTAAAGTGGATGATATAGAGAACTGTACCTAACATTGTTTTAAATTGTATAATTGTATCGTATTTGTATCATTGTAATCGTATCAGGAAATATATATTATAATTACATAGGTAGTATTAGTTTCTGATAAGCGAGGTGGATAATTTGTCTCAATCTCTTCAAGCTCCCGGCATATGGTCTGCCTGCTCAGTTCTGCAACTGGGTCGCTGGCTTCCTGCATGAGCGCAGAATCCGTGTTTTATCTGATGGATGCGCTTCGCGGCTCATGTCAGTGAACGCTGGGGTCCCTCAAGGCTCCGTTCTGTTCCCCACGCTGTTCCTTCTGCATATCAATGATATGCTTCCACTTGGAAATATTCATTGCTATGCAGATGATAGCACGGTGCATGGGGGATATAACGGTCACCCAGCGGCAGGGCGGGTCGAAATCGAAGTGAATCGAGTGAATCTTGTCATTGAGCTCAATTAGGTATTGGACCTCATATCTAAAATTGGGGCTCCAATAATCTGGTTGAGTTCAATGCCAAGAAAACACAGGTATGTGCGTTCACGGCAAAAAAGTCACCATTCCTTCCCCTTCCAACTCTTCAGGATACATCTCTAAGGGCCAATTTCACCGTCCCGAATAGAAACCGAGTTTAATAAAACCTGGTTTCGACTAATCGAGTTCAAAGCTTAGTCTTGATCGCGGTTCACGTCGCACCGATTTCACCGGCTTCGTTTTGATCCCGTTTTTTAAAACTTAGTTTAGCTTTGACAAAGAATGAATGAATGAATGACATGTCATCGACTAAACGTTTTTTTATTTTTTATTTTTGTTCTGGCTTGGAACTAAACGAATTGCCTTAAAAGAAATTATTCCTTCTTCTTAGATTAGGCATTTATATAGGTACCTATGTTAAGCAAATAATGATAGTGGTGTGCTTTACAACATTTTGGTATTGTAGTACTTACCTACTGTTTAATATTACTTAGGTACTACTATTTATTTATTAGTTTGATTTTAATATGTACTGACAGACACCAAAAAAAGGGAATTTAACTAAGCGTAAGCTCTTTTTTTTAGTAAATAATACTAGTTTAATTCAGCTTCACAAAACATGAGGCCAGTTTACAGATGTAACTATAAACTAGATATCATACCAAGATTTTATCAAAGAAAATGTAGTTCTAATAAACACATAACAATAGCGAAATTCACCACACATCAAAACAAAGTGTATCTTGCAATGCATCAAGAGTGTCGAAGTGTTCTTCTCTCTCGCGTATTCATCTGGAGCGACGTACAATAAACTCATCCTCATTAAAATTTTCGTTAAAAGCTAGTGCCAGGGCTCTTTTCATCTTTGTTTTATATCGCTAACAAAATGATTATTTCATTCTTTAAAAATAAATAAACCAATCTCCCGTACTCCACACAATCGTGACAATGACAGGCAAACAGCTTTAAACGCGTTTAGCTAAGCTAAACGTCGAAAATCGGCCGTTCAGAAACTGAACCAAGTTCAACTTGAACGACGTTTAGTTTATGCCGGTGAAACGCAACCTTGAGAGCGGAACTCAGTTTAGCGCGTAAACTCAGTTTAACTCGAATTGATCGCGTTTAATTTCACCGGTGAAATTGGCCCTAAGCCTGCAGAGCAGTATCAACATGCTCGGAATGACTATACGCTGCGATCTGAATCAAAGGGACTATATACATCGAAACCGTGATCAAAACAGCCTCACAAAAACTCGGTATTCTGAACAGAGTGCGGCGATTCTTTACGCCGGACCAGTTGTGCTTTTTGTACAAGACAGGTACGGTCTTGCGTGGAGTATTGCTCGCACATCTAGGACGGTTCAGATTGCAGCGTCGCGCTGAACGCGGAAGTCGACAATGCAGAAGTGGCAAATACTCTTGAATCTCTGCAATTGCGTAGAGATGTTGCGTCACTCAACGTGTTTTACCGCTTATACCATGGCGAGTGCTCTGAAAAGTTCTTTGACTTCATCCCACCTTCT
This sequence comes from Eudonia truncicolella, assembly GCA_949315975.1. Taxonomy (NCBI): domain Eukaryota; kingdom Metazoa; phylum Arthropoda; class Insecta; order Lepidoptera; family Crambidae; genus Eudonia; species Eudonia truncicolella. The sequence continues at coordinate 10,255,119 of OX438839.1, forward strand.
CTCTTCCTTCATAGGAGTACACGTGCTGCTCTTCGAGTCACCGCTTCACTATCTCAAATATCCCATCGCGCACAAAGAAATTTAGTGACTCGTTTCTTTGTCACCTCCAAAAGATGGAATAGTCTGCCAGCACACGTTTTCTCTCCTTCCTATGATATGGGGTCCTTCAAAAGAGGCGTGAAGAAGCACCTTGTGGGCCGGCAGAGTGAGGTTGACTGATGCTACGTTAGTTTTCACGCTGCACCAGTTACCTCCGCGTCTGGACTCCATTTCCACTTAACATCAGGTGGGATAAATGCTAAACGCGAAGCCATTAAATAAGATAATTAATTGACGATTAACTAAATAATGCTTAAATATGTTTTTGTTTTGTTTATATAATTTTAACGCAAATTTTGTTGCGAAAAAAATTACAAATTTTTTTTCAACATTAAATTTTTGTTTTTGTAATTTGTTTCGCAACAAAATTTGCGTTAAAATTATATAAACAAAACAAAAACATTTTATAAATACCTTGCCTACTTCTTAACTGATCTTTAGTATTTGTAAAAATATTATGATCAGATGTTAATGACGGTAGTTGTTGACATTAAATAGGCCCAATCAATCCCATACATTTTATTATTTTCGAACTTCGCTATCGTTTTCTTAATGTTACTTTGGCTAAGCCTACTGACCCGGTATGTCAGAAGGGTGCAGGTTCAAATCCTGCTCGTGGTATTTTTTTGTGTTTTTGTAATGCTTAATAGTTTTTATGAATAAGTTCTTTATTTTGGATGTATTTACGTTAAGCCATCCTAAAACCTTGACTTACTCATGTTATGACATTATGCTAAGTGGCCGGTGGGCAACAATAGGAAGACTTCTAGTTTTAGTTTTAAAAGTGTTTTGCATGACATGTATTGATATAGGGTGTTATTTAAACGGTAAGCAAAGTATTCGTATTTTTGTTAGAAAAAAATGTATTCGGTTAGCTAAAACAGCTAGTTGGGCAGCAATTTATGGTCAGCAAATGTCCTAACTCAGTCTGCCGTCCGTGACTGGCACTCGCTACGCTTTATACGCTTCGCTCGGGAAAAAAAATAACTTATAACCTAACCAACAGTAAAGATTTCTTATGCTGACCGATTGTATAATTCTGCTGACAAAATAATAATTTTGCGTTACAACTATTTATTTTGAAAACATATAAATTATTTTCTATTGATATATATTATTTTTTTTTCTTTCTAATATTGTGCATATAAAAATTATTGCGCTCTGTAGAGTAAGTACTTCAAGTGACACCATTAATTACTGTACACCTCATTGACTCTACCGCGCATCGTTGTGGAAAAAAATACAATACAACTTTTACGGATCTACTCGCGTTTATTTTACACATTAGTTTTAATTAATGTTTATCCTGACGTTTCGAACCCTTTGCAGGGTCCGTGGTCACAGGGAGACTGAGGTGTTGGTCGTCTCATAATTAGTTAGTAGCTTGTATACCCTCATTTAAATTAATCAGGTGCATTCCGTTTTACGCAGAAAGAGCTTACAGTATCTTTTGGTCTGGCAGTATGGTGTTGGGGCTGGGATTTAATATTCTGTATGATGGGATCCCAGGCTGGTGGTAGATTCCAACCATCTTCTCTATTAAAATTAGGATGTTTTTTAATTTCAATAGCCTCGCGTATCATCCATACAGATAGGTACCTCAATGGTGATTCTCACCACCATCCTAGACAGTTGGCTACTGTAGGGAAATCTTTGTTTCAGAGAGCACGCGGTATCTGTGACACCCAACACCTGGCTGCTGAGCTTCAGCATGTCAAGCATGTACTACAGGATAATAATCTAAAAGTACCACGGCTTCGTCACAGAAAACGCAATAAACCAACCACAGTCGAGCGCCAACCTGCTGTACTTCCATATATGAAAGGTGTCACTGACAAGATTGGGCATATCTTAAAGCGAGCTTCAATCAATACTTACTTCAAGCCGCCGAAGAAGATCAACCAATTTTTACGACCTGTCAAGTGCAACATACCCCTTCAAGATGCAGGCGTGTACAAACTGGACTACGACTGTGGGCTCTCGTACATCGGGCAAACAAAGAGAAGTGTAGGAACCCGGGTTAAAGAACATATAGCCGACGTCAAGCATAGGCGCGAAAATAAGTCTGCGGTATGCGAACATTCACTTGAGGGGCCCAACCATTATATCAGATTTGATAAACCACAAATACTCGCCAGAGAACAACGATTCATCCCTAGGATGATACGCGAGGCTATTGAAATTAAAAAACATCCTAATTTTAATAGAGAAGATGGTTGGAATCTACCACCAGCCTGGGATCCCATCATACAGAATATTAAATCCCAGCCCCAACACCATACTGCCAGACCAAAAGATACTGTAAGCTCTTTCTGCGTAAAACGGAATGCACCTGATTAATTTAAATGAGGGTATACAAGCTACTAACTAATTATGAGACGACCAACACCTCAGTCTCCCTGTGACCACGGACCCTGCAAAGGGTTCGAAACGTCAGGATAAACATTAATTAAAACTAATGTGTAAAATAAACGCGAGTAGATCCGTAAAAGTTGTTTCATTTCAATGTGTAGTGTTCGCGTAAACTTTAGAAAACAATAATACAATACAATTTCTTACACTCACACCAATTATCTAGCCCAAGAGAAGCTTCGTTATGAAACTCGTTAAATGGTTACTGGACAACGGATAAACATACTTAAAATACTTAAATACATACTTATTATACATAGTAAACACCCAGACCCGAGACAATTTAGAAATAATTTCTAAATTAACCCGACCGGGAATCGAACCCGGGTACCTCAGAGATGGCGACACCATGAAAACCGGTGTACAAACCACTCGACCAAGGAGGTCGTCACAAAAATATGTAAATAAAATATGTAAGATAAGCAAGTTTTGGAGGGGCTTATGTCCACATCGGCTGACACGGCCGAGCTTGCTCGTCTCACTGCCGTCTCCGAGAGAGAGTCAGGCCACTGGCTCCAGGCATTACCATCAGCCAATGTCGGTACCTTGTTGGACGGGCCGTCGCTCTCTATAGCGGTCTGACTCCGTTTAGGCGCCAGGTTAGTCCACCCTCACCGCTGTGTATGTGGGGAGGCTGTTAGCGACCTTGGCCACCATGGCCTCTCATGCGCTCGTAGTGCTGGTCGTATTTTACGCCACACGTCTTTAAACTGCATCATCCGCAGTGCTTTTGCCACCGTTAGTTTACTGTCTGTCTTAAAGCCAGCTGGTATCTCTCGCAGCGATGGCAAGAGACCTGACGGAATGACCATTGGGCCCTGGAAGCTTGGCAGGTCATTGGTGTGGAATGCAACCTGTGCTGACACCGTAGCTCCCTCGCATGTTCGCGCCACTTCTCTTCATGTGGGGGCTGCTGCAGTAAGCGCTCAAAATAGCAAACGGCACAATACGCAATTCTAGGTCGTAATTATTTATTAGTTCCGTTTGCGGTGGAAACAATGCGTCCATGGGGGCCGGAGGCAAGGCAGCTTGTTAAAGAGCTAAGTGCTCGCCTTATCGAGGCCTCCGGTGTCAAGAAGGCTGGCAGCTACCTCTGCCAGCGTATTAGCCTGGCAATCCAGAGGGGCAATGTTGCCAGCATTCTTGGGACCGTTCCCATGAGCCCACAGTGAAGACATCTTTTATTTGTAGGTATTTAGTTTTTAATTTTCTTATTTATTTTCTCTGTTTTTTTTTTTAAAGTTTAGTTGAGTTATGTTTCTTTTTGTTGTGTATATATTACATAATCTAAAAATATTATTTTAGATAAAAAATATTTTATAAAATAAAACATATATTTACATGCAAAATATTTTAACGCTTTGACACTGCGGTGCCAAAAGTCTGCGTATATTAGTGTTACTTCGGGTGTAACCTTCGGGTCGAAGTTATATTAAAATGTGTCTGAATTTCAGTGGAATTTCAGTTTGTTTTCTTGTCTATGCTTTGTTTTGGATTGGCTTTCTTGACTTGACTTGACTTCCTTTGAAACTTGTGCAATGCATGCACCTAGATAAACAAAATTGTTGAAGTATTTAGTACGTAGTATGACACCTTTAGTCAACTATTTGAAATGCATATTTTAAAAGTTTAGCTGTGAAATACTACCCAGCATTGCTCAGCAATATACCAAATGTAATACTTTCACTCGTGATAAAAACAGGTAGGTATGTCCATCCCTTACCAAGTAAATGGTTACTTAATTACGCGTTGACGACGCAAAGAGTAACGGGTCGCGACGTCGATTTACGAGGCCTCCATCCCGCTGATAAAGCCATAAAGGGGGCACGGAGCTGCCGCTAATAATATCAGCCTGTTATCGTACAAATACGGCTTATATTAGGCATTTTTGCTCTCGCTAATATTAACATTACTTTTTATTAGGGCACGTAGAAGTCATTTTTAGCACGAAAGACTAAGTCAAATTATCAAAGCGTTTTTACTTGCGTTAAGCCGCTTAACCTTTTAAGGAAATGCTAATCATCTACTTCTTCCTGCCCTGGGACCATGTTACTTGGGGTCAGCGTAAAATATACGTTTCTTGCACTCTCACTCTGTTCGTTTTGCTAAGGTTTTGGCAAAGTATTTACAGCCAGCCGCCTGCCTGACACCAACCCTCCTAGGGAATTCTAGTGGTGAGGTGGTGGACCCAGGTTGCTTCTCGATATGCACGGGGTCTTGAACTCCCTCGGTCGCTTTTTACGACACTTACGGGAAGAGATAGGTTGTTGCTATTCTTTACGTCCGGCAACACACGTACAATGCAAATACAATTAGGACATTTTATTTCTTTTCCCTTTAATTGACTGCCTATATGGTTTAGCGGTAAAACTACCTAAGTCGATACTTAGCAGCAGCATATAAGTGTATTCGGTTTGGTTGGTTTTAGCTCATGCTATAAATGCACCTGGAATTATCTACTACCACCGTATTCAAATCGCCATAAAATAGATAAAATAGTCAGTTCCTCAGTAAACAATACAATACAATACAATTCATTTATTCCAAATAATATACATTGTGTTGAATACGATATATAGGTAAATTTAAATTACAATTTCTTTTAATTATATAGAATTATTAAATTACTCATGTTACTATAAAAATAAAAAAAAAAGAAAAATAATTGAATGTCAATTAAACACAAAGCAAACACAAACAAAACGCAGTCTTTACACAATATTTAAAAGTCAATTTATGGTAAAAAAAAAAAGTCACTAATTTTCATTTTAAAAGTACTAGTCATAGCTATTAATAATAAATTCATCTACAGTATAATAACATTGTTCTACATAAACATTTTCAATTTTAATTTGAAGCTATTCTTATACAATAACATTTTCAATTTAATTGGTAACTTATTTAACATTCGAATTGACTGATAATAAGTAATCTGTTTGACTACTTCTAATCGAGGAATAAATTAATTTTTAAAGTCCTTTTTTATTGTACTTTCCCTAATTTTTCTTTCTTCTGAGGATTCAAATTCACAAACACATTTAGCGAAATTCGTCAAATGTACAAGCTTGGAACAGTTAAGATACCAAGCTTTTTGAAATGTTCCCGACACGAGTCTTGTTGTTTGATGCGAACCATAGTACGAATCGCTCTTTTTTGCTGAACAAATGCTTTGTATATATTATATTTATAGCTCATTCCCCAAAATAATATGCTATAGCGCAGTCTCGATTCCACTAATGCATAATATACCAGCATGAGATGCTTTATATCTGATTCATCACGCAGACTTCTTAGTACATAGCAGGCAGAGCTTATTTTACTTTCTATGTCAATCAACTCATCTTTCCATTATAACATATTATCGATTTTTACCCCTAAAAATTTTTAAACCTGTACTGCATGGACTTTTTCACCATTTAGTTTAGTGTTCAAAGTAACATTGTTCCCGACATTATTTTGAAATAACATAACATTTGTTTTGTTAGTGTTAATTAAAAGGCCGTTAACAGCAAACCAATTATACATAGTATCCAGAGTATGATTTACACTAGACTCTAATCTCTCCAATTCCTTAGCATAGATAACTGCATTCATGTCATCTGCAAATAAGAAAAATTTTACAGAGTTAGCGGAGTTAGAAAAATGATGATTCAGATCATTTATGAAAGTAATGAATAATATGGGACCCAGAATAGAGCCCTGCGGTGTACCGCAGTACCGGTGTGGCAGATATCAAAGTAGGTGTACCTACTTTGATATCTACCATCTTCGATCTAGTTACAGTTTTAGACCTATTGTCATCAATTGTTTTAATCTCCACAAACATTTTCTTATTCTGCAAATAAGATTCAAAGAGCTTCAAAGCCTTTCCGCGAACACCATAATGATCTAATTTCCCCAACAGTAACCTATGACTAACGGTATCAAAAGCAGAGCTAAGATCTAGAAATAGTGTAACTACTTTCAACCTCTCATTTATTCTGCCAAGCACATCACTTAGTAGCGTGTTGATCGCATCCTGTGTTCCCACCGTTAGACGATACCCAAATTGAGATTCACTTATTATCTTATTTATCCCAAAATGGTACATTAACCTAGATTTCAACACCTTCTCAAAAATCTTTGACAAGACCGGTAATAGTAAAATAGGCCTGGACATCTTTGGATCCTTTCTTGAGCCTTTTTTATGAACCGGTACCACTTTAGCTACCTTATACTGGTCAGGGAAAACGCCTTCATCTATACATCTATTGTAAAAGCGACTAAGCGGCTCTGCAAGGATATCTATATTATCCTTAACAATGGTGACTGGCACTTCATCATAACTACAAGATGTTTTCGCTTCCATACCCTGAATGATCTTCTTTACTTCCTGTGCATCAGTTGGTCTCAGAGTCATCTCGTTTGTTACTCTATTTATGTGTTGACCGAATCCCAAAGCCGTATCTATATATAAATAAGGATTTTGAGTGAATTGCACCTACCTTCGGCCTTATCGCCATTTACTAACGGGTGTTGTCAAGGCCAGGCGTATATAATAATATATACACGTATAAGTGCTATCTTAAATAATGTTTTGCTGGTTTATGGAGTAACTTTCATTTCAAGTTTTTACACTAATATCTGTTAGCTTACAAATTACAACTAATATACCATTGTTTGTAAAAAGAAGCTGAGGTTTTATCGGTGATTACGTCCCATCGAGAATCGCGCCTATCTGCGGGGTCATTTATTAGCCCGTATTCACGTTGTTATCAACAGGGCGGGGCTCGTAAATCGGCGTCACAGCCAGTTACTTTCACGTCGTGACCGTGTGATTATTTACATGCGACTGTGCGACGCTCGTCCTGCTTCTAGTGGGTGGCGACATGGTGACTGTCAGATGCATACGACTTGTGGAAAACTGATGTCTTTTGTTTAAAACTAGGTACAAAACTTTGAAAACATTTTTCATAGGTAGAAATGAAACAATGACGAATCAATATTGCACTTTCTTTTTACTGTTTATTTGCTTGTTACTTGTCGCGTATTGAATTTGGTGAGGACATGAGGTGCAGAAGTTCCTGCAATCACTAGACAAGAGTAAGGGCGCTGGTTGCGATGGCGTTCCCCCTATTTTTCTCGCCTCCTGCGCAGACAGCCTCAGTATCCCCATCACTAAAAATAGTGATGGGAATGTTATGTGATCTTTGGAACAAAAGTTCCAAAGATCACATAACTTAACTATACTTAAAAGCCTACAAGAAACTTCGCAACATATGTTAGGAGGATAACGCAGGATTTGAACCTGTATGTCAGAAGAGTACATACTGGGCCAGGTGCTCTCCCAATTGAGCTATCGTGGTTCTAACCAGCCCGACGAAATTATTCAACAATATTTACTTTTTTACTTTGAAAGCCAAAGGCGCTCATTCAGTGTCAACAACTACCGTCATTACCACCTCATAATATTTTTACAAATACTAAAGATCAGTAAAGAAGTAGGCAAGCTATTTATAAAATGTTTTTGTTTTGTTTATATAATTTTAACGCAAATTTTGTTGCGAAACAAATTACAAAAACACAAATGTTGGAAAAAAAGTAAATAACACTATTTACTTGAATAATTTCGGCGGGCTGGTTAGGACCACGATAGCTCAATTGGGAGAGCACCTGACCCGGTATGTCAAAAGGGTGCAGGTTCAAATCCTGCTCGTGGATTTTTTTTCATTAATTTTATCCTGAGTGAAATGGAGAATGGTGGGCAGGTTGACGTGGTCTACACGGACTTTGAGAAAGCCTTCGACCGTATGGTCCACGACATTTTGCTAAGAAAGCTTGAATATCTGGGGATACACGGGGATTTGTTGCGTTGGGTGCGCACCTACTTAACTAATCGTTCGCAAGCTGTTATCATTGGTGGATGTACGTCAGATCTTGTCTCTATCTCTTTCGGTGTTCCTCAAGGTTCGCATCTTGACCCTCTCTTTTACAACGCTTATATTTCTGACATAAACACTGTTATATATACTCCCGACACCTACTATATGCTATCGATAAAAAGGTGTTCATGCGGGTACGGTCTGCTGCTGACTGTCAGTTATTATTACAGAGTGATCTCAATAATCTATTTAATTATTACACTAAAAACAGGATCACAGTTAGCATTGGAAAGTGCCAGAGTATAAGTTTTACCAGAAAAAAGAAACCTATAATTTTCTCATACAATTTAAATAGCGTTGTAATTGAGAGGACCGAGACTGTTCGCGACTTGGGAGTCTATTTCGACAGCAAGATGCTCATGGCGACTCACATTGACCTGATTGTAGGCAGAGCCTATCGCAATCTCGGTTTCGTGTTGCGTACTTGTCGTCCTTTTTCAGATCCCATTAGTATGAAGGTTGTATATTATGCACATGTGCGCAGCTTGTAGGAGTACGCGGCTCCGATATGGTCCCCATGTTACAATGTTTACATAAACCGCATTGAAAGCATACAAAAAAAAATTGTTACACATCTCAATCACAAATGCAAAAAAGCCACTGTTGGAGCTGCGTATCATGAGGCTTGCCGAGCTTACAGTTTTCTTACTCTGGAGGACCGTCGTCGGGTGCCGGACATGAGTCTGTTATTTGATATTATTCGCAGTCGCTTAGTCTCTCTAAAGGCCCCTACACGTCGCACTAGGCACACACAGTTATTTGACGTTCCACCCCATACCACAAATTATGGCCAGAACTCCGTATTCTCCCGTTTGCCAATCACATACAATAAACATTTCAACGACATTGATCCGTTTGTTGGATCAAAGACAGGGTTTCAAAACAGGATCAAACAACACTTTCTTGATTCGAGCGGCTGCCATGATATCAACGATTGTGAGTCATACAATCAAACATCCATCCATACTTACAAACTTTCGCGTTTATAATATTAGTAGGATAAGTAGGTAATCAATAACCAAAAGTTACTGTTTTTTTTTCTTATTTAATTACTTATTTGATTTGTATATAGTTAATGTATATCTTTATATGTTTTTTAGCATATTTAGCAGTATTCTATGTTTATTTTTGCAATGTATGTATCTATGTATGTATAGATATTCAAGTATTTATGATACATATATATATTTAAAACCTATATATTTCATTTACAATTTTCTGCTTTACTTCCTTATTTAGAAAAAATTCTGTCATAAAGGTCAGGTAATGTTTTGCACATGATTTAAATACTTTTTGTAAACTTAATTGTCAATGTTCGCCTACTATCTATTGAAAATGTAAAATATGGATAGTCATAATTAACCTCCAAACTATAAATTTAAATATTGTAAGCTAACTTACTCGCGAAAATAAGTCTGCGGTATGCGAACATTCACTTGAGGGGCCCAACCATTATATCAGATTTGATAAACCACAAATACTCGCCAGAGAACAACGATTCATCCCTAGGATGATACGCGAGGCTATTGAAATTAAAAAACATCCTAATTTTAATAGAGAAGATGGTTGGAATCTACCACCAGCCTGGGATCCCATCATACAGAATATTAAATCCCAGCCCCAACACCATACTGCCAGACCAAAAGATACTGTAAGCTCGTTCTGCGTAAAACGGAATGCACCTGATTAATTTAAATGAGGGTATACAAGCTACTAACTAATTATGAGACGACCAACACCTCAGTCTCCCTGTGACCACGGACCCTGCAAAGGGTTCGAAACGTCAGGATAAACATTAATTAAAACTAATGTGTAAAATAAACGCGAGTAGATCCGTAAAAGTTGTTTCATTTCAATGTGTAGTGTTCGCGTAAACTTTAGAAAACATTATTGTAAGCTAGTTGTAAATGTGCTGTGTACTATCCCTAATAATAAATAAATAAATAAAATTTGGATAAATGCAACCTCCTCACACCACCACACTGTCCACGCTGTAGTGAATCGTCGGAATCATCATGTTATCGTTGAATATAAACTTTCCACTGCTAAGCTCATAATATATATAAACTACCACAACACAATATGAATTGGAATATGAATTGGTGGGTTTAAGACTACAATCTCACGCTAACAATCGATGCCAGCAGCTTCATAATAGTGTGACATACTGTTGCACAAATATAATGCTATCCACCATGTAGCATACAAATAGACCATTATTAAAATTCCCAATGTAATAGATGCTAAGGTGCTATCGGTGATTGCGTTCCATAGAACATCGCGCTTATCTGCGGGGTCATTTACTACTCCTCACGTTATCAACGGGGCGGGGCTCGTAAATCGGCGTCACAGCCAGCCAGTGACTTTCACGTCTTCACTGTGCGATTATTTACATGCGACTGTGCGACGCTCGTCCTGCTTCTAATGGGTGGCGACATGGTCACTGTCACATACATACGACTTGTGGAAAGCTGATGTCTTTTGTTTTAAAACTGTAAAGTAAACTGTAACCGCCATAGGGGCCAGGAGATTCTACAGTAGAGAAACGTTGATATTGTACTGAAATCGTCGAATATAAACTTTTTACTGCTGACGTCATGGCATAACCTATCCCAACTCAATATGAATAAGTGGGTTTAAAGACTATAATCTCACGCTAACATCTTTGCGATCGATGCCAGCAGGTTTGTAATAGTGTGACAGACTGTTACACAAATACAATGCTATCCACCATGTAGCATACAAATAGACCATTATCAGAATTCCCAATGTACAAGAAGCTAAGGCGCTATCGGTGATTGCGTTCCATAGAACATCGCGCTTATCTGCGGGGTCATTATTTGTCAAATCGGCGTAACAGCCAGTTACTTTCACGTCGTCACCGTGCGATTATTTACATGCGATTGTGCGACGATGCTCGTCCTGCTTTTAGTGGCTGGCGACATGGTCACTGTCAGATGCATACGACTGGTGAAAAAGGGATCTCTTTTGTTTTAAAACTGTTACCGCCCTAAGGGCCAGAGGGTTCTTCAATAAGGAATCGTTGGTATTGTACTAAAATCGTCGAATATAAACTTTCCAGTGCTAAGCTTATGGCATAGCCTACCACTCTACAAGTTGGTTAGGTCTAAAGACTGACCGATTCTAAAAGCTTCAGCTTCAGTGTAACACACTATTATAAATATAATCGCTTTACCCCATTATGTGATATATTTCTTTTACAAAGATATGTCGAAAATTGATTCCCGCATCAACACAATGAGAGGGATAGGTAAGTATTTGTATAGGGTATTGTCCTTTTTCCTCACCCAATTTTTATGCAAACATTTCAAAGAAAAAAATAAAACCCTTTTATGAGGCACAAACAAGAGTTATTTACAATACAACAGACAAAAACTAATACAAAATTGTGGAGTACGTAGACAAACTTAATCATGCTAGGAAAGTTTTTTATAATAACTTAAATAACATCTGAATGTTCAAATTGAAATCAGTTGTTTTGGGTAATCTTTTTAAAATGTACTTGTTGCAGTTTGTTTCAGAGTTCTGAGGCAAAGTGATTTTATTAATATATTAAATAACACCTAAAGATTTTAATTTAAATTGATTATTTTATGTTATCTTTCCAAAAATTAAGTAGTCGTAATTTGTAATAAAACAAATAATAAAACAACTAATTTCTCTCTACTCAACAACTCTCAATTCCTGTTAAATGGGCGAAGCGGTATCTTTTGAAGACCATGTCTCAACTCTCAACCCTCGAATTGAATATATGTGTTTCTAAAGATAAGGACGATAGACTGTAATTATAAAATTTTATAAAAAGTGCTGGTTTGTCGGAAAAAGGTATATTGTAATAATTTGTATAGAGGAAAAATACAATAACGATACAAACGAAAAATAAATACTCTATGCAACTTAAAGCATTTAAAACGTTTATAGAAAAGAAGAAAAATATAAATGTTACGAAAGTTTTCGTAACCACTTTAATATAATTACAGTGCTTTTGACGATTTTTTCTATAATAGAAATATAACATCAACTGTAGTAATGCAATATGTAAGAAACATGTAGACATTTTAATATGGCTAACAATTACGATGGGACGTCATCAAAGCGCAAGTAAGGACTCCGATTTACGAGCTCAAGCCCTCTGATAAAGACATTAAGGGGCTATGAACGCCCCCGCTGATAATATTCGCCTGTTATTGTTTATTACCGCGGTTGCAACGAGGGGTTCCATTTATTAAGAGAATGACAGGAATAATACTCGTCGAAACAAACCTATTTTGTGTCATATACTTTTTGGAGCTGTACCTAAATTTTCTGCGTGCATCTTCCAGGAACATTTAGGCATCAGTATTTTACAATTTATTTTTTCCAGAATAAAAACTTGATTATGTTTCCAGGATATAAACTTGATTATGGACCATTTGTACTTAATGGTAAAATAATAAACAAAAAAGGAAACATGTAAAAAAAATCATGTAAAAATCAAGAACATATGCATTGAAATGAAACAGCTTTTACAGATCTACTCGCGTTTGCTGGGTCCTTGGTCACAGGGAGACTGAGGTGTTAGTCGTCTCATAATTAGTTAGTAGCTTGTAAACCCTCATTTAAATATAATCAGATGCGTTCCGTTTTACACAGAAAGAGTTTACAGTATCTTTTAGTCTGGCAGTATCGTGTTGGAGCTGGAATTTAATATTTTGAATGATGGGATCCCAGGCTGGTGGTAGATTCTAACCATCTTCTCTATTGAAATTAGGATGTTTTATTAATTTCAATAGCCTCGCGTATCATTCTAGGGATGAATCGTTGTTCTAGCCAGTATTTGTGGTTTATCAAATCTGATGTAATGGTTAGGCCCCTCTAGGGCATGTTCGCATACCGCAGACTTAATTTCGCGCCTATGCTTGACGTCGGCTATATGTTCTTTAACGCGGGTTCCTACACTTTTCTTTGTTTGCCCGGTGTAAGAAAGCCCACAGTCGCAGTCCAGTTTGTACACGCCTGCATCTTGAAGGGGTATGTTGCACTTGACAGGTCGTAAAAATTGGTTGATCTTCTTCGGGGGCTTGAAGTAAGTGTTGATTGAAGCTCGCTTTAAGATAAGACTGTGTTTGGTTTATTGCGTTTTCTGTGACGAAGCCGCGGTACTTTCAATTTATTATCGTGTAGACGTGCTTGACATGCTGAAGCTCAGCAGCCAGGTGTTGGGTATCACTGATACCGCGTGCTCTCTGAAAAAAATATTTCCCTACAGTAGCCAACTGTCTAGGATGGTGGTGAGAATCACCATTGAGGTACCTATCTGTATGGGTTACTTTACGATACACAGTGTGACTCAAACTATGGTCCGGATTAAAGATAAAATATAATAATAATATAATATATTAATATGTATATAGTTATTACTGATGATTAAAGTATCCAAGAAAGCTAGCTTACTATCTGCCTTTAACTCCATTGTGAATTGTATTTTTGGATGTATGGAGTAAGATGATCTAGAAAAGCAGATACTTTATCCGTAAAAGTTGTTTTATTTCAATGTGTATAGTGTTCGCGTAAACTTTAGAAAACGAGAACATAAGCAATTAGTTTGTTAACGGCCGTGGGCTTTTTTAAGAGGGTTTGCTGATTTCTTCTGATTGTATTTTCAGCGCCACCAGACTTTTTGGGGTGAGAAACTTAACGGGATGCTCAAGCCGTGTTATCAAAACAATGTCAGAGATTTTCTAGAGAACTACGAACTCCGTTCTCAACTAGAATCTCCGAGGGTTTCGGATTAGAACGGGGGGCCGTGATGTACCTCTTAGCTCTACTATCAATAGAAGACAAAGAAAAAGCTTTAAAAAAAATTAAAAGCATACTAAAGTGATCTCAACTGAAGCAACTTGATGCGTGGACGACATTATCCCTAAAACATCATACCCATGTCTGGCGATTTGGTCCGCTAACGAAAACAAGGCTCGACGGTTTTGGCCGACCAGCTTAGAATTTTTCTCGGCAAACCGTATAACATTGGTTACCCTAGCGGCATTCTCCTACCCCTATAAATGCACGTTATTACGCCCCGCAGTTACATCCCGGCCGATATATAACAATCTAGTTCGCTACTGCGGTTTATGAAAAGATTTATGAGCAAATTTGAATCATAGTGACACATTAACAACGAGTAATACTGAATAAGTAGCGTTTGGGTACCGTAGCTGTGTCGCGTCGTTCACCCGAACTACCCCTTCTGAGACTAGCCTTTACTCCAGGCAACATATCATCAAATTATATAAAACTGGCGACGCTGTATAAGCTAATTTGTAGCCAGCACCAAAATCATTAAATAATTTTAAACTTTATTTACTATCTCCAGCTCAGAATATACTATTATATTGTTCTGAGATTTACACAAACTTCTATAATGTCTTTATTAATGTCTATTTTATTTACAAAATGTAATCAAATTGGAAATTGATATATCCAGACTTTGAGAAATAGTAGATATACATTGACATTGACAGACATATTATTGTAAGCTTAACTTACAACAGGAAATTTACCTAACTATGTCAATCTACATAATAGTAGTTACTAAAAAATCCTACTACTATTATAAAGGCGAAAGTTTGTAAGTATGGATGTATGGATGTTTGTTACTCTTTCACGTAAAAACTACTGAATGGATTTGAATGAAACTTTACCACAATATAGCTTATACATCAGAATAACACATAGGCTACAATTTTTGAGGTTTCTAATGTGAGGTCGTAAAAAAAACACATTTTTTGAGTTTGTAAGTATGGATGGATGTTTGTTACTCTTTCACGTAAAAACTACTGAATGGATTTTAACGAAACTTTCCTCATATACAGACCATGACCTAGACCAGCATATAGGATACTTTTTTTTTTTTAGTTTTTTTTTTTTATGCTGTAGTCTTCGCGAACGAAGTCGCGGGCAACAACTAGTATTTCATAATTTCTTAAAAAGATTTCATAATGTAATGAGTTTGATTGCTTACAAAGTTTTTGTATTAAAAACAGTTTTGTAAAAACGGAATTGGATTGGCGTCGCCGCTGTTCGGTCACGTTCAAAACAATACGTAAGCAAAAATCGTAAAGGTGTCGTTTCGTTCTAGTCCATAGGTGTTTTTATACGTCGTCATAAAACACACGTGCCTCCAAAAGTTGCCTAATACGATTCCAGAAAGGAGCTCAGCGACCTCCAGACTATTAGCCGTATCCGGCCGCCATGTTGGAAATTTCATGGATTAATGTTCAATTCAATAAAATTTGAGTTACCAAATTAGAAGGGCTCACGATCGGGGAAAATCTCTAATTAATTTTCGATAAAGGTCAAAGTTAGAAATTGAAAAGTTATTTGGGCACCGAGTAGTGTGCTGGATTGCGGTAACATTTATATCTATCTATCTAATACCTTTAAACGAGCAATTTCTTGTGTATATCTTTATATATATAGATCTACTGTGCTGTGTATGTCACTGAACTCCTTCTAAACAGCTGGACCGATTTGGATGAAATTTTTTGTGTATGTTCCAGTGCATTCGAGAATGGTTTAGATTTACAATTGGACCCGGTAGGTGGCGCTGCTATAGGGTTCCATCATGGGATACGGGGGTTCTTAAGCGGACGAATGATTTGTTTGTTTTGTTGTCCGAAGTCCGCTGGTCAGCTAGTGTATATATAATCTGAATCTCGGAAACGGCTACAACGATTTTAATGAAATTTAGTATGCAGGGGCTTTTGGGGGCGATAAATCAATCTAGCTATAGAATTATTAATCGATGATCGAATAGCAAATAAAATATTTGCAATTCGATCGATATTATAAAATTTATAAAATACATATTGTTTTCTAAAGTTTACGCGAACACTACACATTGAAATGAAACAACTTTTACGGCTTCGTCACAGAAAACGCAATAAACCAAACACAGTGGGCCGCCAACCTGCTGTACTTCCATATATGAAAGGTGTCACTGACAAGATTGGACATATATTAAAGCGAGCTTCAATCAATACTTACTTCAAGCCGCCGAAGAAGATCAACCAATTTTTACGACCTGTCAAGTGCAACATACCCCTTCAAGATGCAGGCGTGTACAAACTGGACTGCGACTGTGGGCTCTCTTACATCGGGCAAACAAAGAGAAGTGTAGGAACCCGTGTTAAAGAACATATAGCCAACGTCAAGCATAGGCGCGAAAATAAGTCTGCAGTATGCGAACATTCCCTTGAGGGGCCCAACCATTATATCAGATTTGATAAACCACAAATACTCGCTAGAGAACAACGATTCATCCTTAGGATGATACGCGAGGCTATTAAAATTAAAAAAAAACATCCTAATTTTAATAGAGAAGATGGTTGGAATCTACCACTAGCCTGGGATCCCATCATACAAAATATTAAATCCCAGCCCCAACACCATACTGCCAGGACAAAAGATACTGTAAGCTCTTTTTGCGTAAAACGGAACGCACCTGATTAAATTTAAATGAGGGTATACAAGCTACTAACTAATTATGAGACGACCAACACCTCAGTCTCCCTGTTCCAACGGACCCTGCAAAGGGTTCGAAACGTCAGGATAAACATTAATTAAAACTAATGTGTAAAATAAACGCGAGTAGATCCGTAAAAGTTTTTTCATTATAAAATACAGTGAAAAAATTAAACGCCCGCCCGACCTATCCAGGCATCGAACCTGGATGGGTCGGGGGTACATAATATACCAGCTGTAGAGTACATCATATACCAGTTATAGAGTACATAATATAGAAGTTGTAGAATACATAATATACCAGGTAAAGAGTACATAAAATACAAGCTTTAAAGTACATAATATACAAGTTATAGAGTCCATAATATACCAGCTACAGAGTACATAATATACCAGCTGTTGAGTACATAATATACCAGCTGTAGAGTACATAATATACCAGCTATAGAGTACATAATATACCAGCTATAGAGTACATATTATACCAGATATAGTGTACATAATATAACAGCTATAGAGTAAATAATATACCAGCTTTAGAGTACATAATATACCAACTGTAGAGTATATAATAGACCAACTATAGAGTACATAATATACCAGCTATAGTGTATATAATATACCAGCGATAGAGTACATAATATACCAGATATAGAGTATATAATAAACCAGCTATAGAGTACATAATATACCAGCTGTTGAGTACATAATATACCAGCTGTAGAGTACATAATATACCAGCTATAGTGTATATAATATACCAGCGATAGAGTACATAATATACCAGATATAGAGTTTATAATAAACCAGCTATAGAGTACATAATATACCAGCGATAGTGTAAATCCGGGAGGCTGCACTGACCGCTATGCTACCGGGAAGGCACAGTGCCATCTATCCAACGGTCGAAGCAACCGATGGCCATGCAGATTCACCTTTGCAGATGAAATACCACAAATATAACACAACGCTATAGTAAATTTTACTTTTTATTTTCAAGTGCTAATTGCTGCACTGAAGCTAAATGAAATATTTATACAGGGCATAGGCCTCTCTTTGCTCATGCCATTCGCCTGGATCTTGCGCTAGTCTGGGCCACGTGCACTCCACGGTCTTGGTTATAATAATATCGTCGACCCATTTCGCCGGTGGATGTCCCCTTTTTCTGTAACCGTCTCTCGGCCACCACTCAGTCAGCTTCCTGGTTCACCTGTCGTTATTTCGTCTGTCCAAGTGTCCTACCCAACTCCAATTGAACATCAGTTTTCGCACGCTGGCATCTTGGACTTTAGTATTTCGGTGTTGGGGACGCGGTCCAAAAGTGTAAAACATGTCTTAGCACCGAACTTGATTAAAAAAAAATGTGTTCTAAGACATTGTGGAATATGGGTGGATTTAGAGATTTCGCCCAATTTACCGAATATTTAAATAATATTCAATTATAGCTAAAGTTCGAAAAAAAGCCGTTGAATCCTATTATTAATGATTAAAGAAAAGAAGGGTTCCTGTAGAACACTGTGTTACTGCCCTACGTCCTACGTCTTTTATTTGTTATCTGCTTTAATAATAAATATCAGCATTAGATTGTCACGGAAACGGTTTCCGGAGCGGAGTTAATAACAATGATAACTCTGCGACTGTTTACTGTACGAGTAGCAATGGTGCCTACAGGACACGAACTCTGGCCGGCCTGCCATCGTAAAGCCTTTACGACTGCGGCAGATGTTTATGAATTATGTCGCTGGCACTGATTCATATCTGACTTTTTGCTGGGTTAACGACCGTGTAGTGACGTAGAGCGACATTAAAAATCTATGAAATGCAAGTGAAAGACGTTTGAGAGAGTTAACTGAGCTTAGGGTAAAAAAAAATATAATATTAATAAAATCATATTTATCATCTTTAGCCGTAGAACCGTCCCGCTGCTGGGTTCAGGGCCTTAGGCCAACATGATAATACTTGTATATAGAGAGATTAAGTGGAAATGAGTTGGTGGTTTTTAACGACAGTCGTTACAGGTACCTTATAACAACAACTTACATTCTTCGTTAGAACGCCTGCGTTCTAACGAAGAATGTAAGTAAGAAGGTCACTTAATATCCGTCCTCACCGCATTCTTCGTAAGAACGGCTCAACGTGCTCAACTCAACTTCAACGACTTAACGTGCTTTGTAAAGCGCAAAGAAGCGCAAGATATTTAAAAATAAAGAATAAGAATAAAAGACATTTATTGGAATCACTTAACAAAACACAATTAAACATACAACATGTAACAAAAAGAATAAAAATAATAACAATTGGCATTGTGCCCTGTTATGCGATGCCAACACTGTGCAAAGCTCAGTATACGCAGCAAGCGGGGCCTGCTGCACTGGTATTCTGCTGTACTCAGTAGTGACATCATGGCACGAAACAGGAAAAAAGACATAAATAAAATAAAAAAACACTTACATAAAATAACACGAATAATATTAACAACAAAAACGAAGATACTTTGACACAAACAAACATAAATAACAAAACGCCGAAGCGCAAAACCATAGATAGCGTATTAAGTATTTTAGTCTGCGCAAAACTGACAGACAGTGACGGCAGCAGTAATAAAAAAACTAAAAAAATAAATGATAAATTGATTGAATATTAAAGGATTTAAACTTGTTTCTGTGTGCAAATGGGAGGCAGCATGTCATTCAGCAAGTAACGAGCAATTCATGATGAACAAAAAACATCAACAAGGCCGCCTCAATGCAAAGCATGTACAACCATGCCTGTATGTACCAGAATATCAGTAGCAAGGCTATGTCATCTGTGATTTCAATAAATACGCTTTCAATGCTTTACTAAACGTGTAGCGTGTTTTCAGTATGCGAATGGGAGGCGGAAAGTTATTCCAGTACTTAGAGGAGATGTTTTGGCGTCTGGATCATATATGAAGCTGCTCTGGTGCGATACGAATTACTATCCTTTGCCCAATTAATTTTAGAGTATAGAGAGTCAGCTAATTCAGTATGTACAATGTGCATGTACAATGTACATGTACATGTGCAATGTACAGAGCAAAGTGGCAAAATGCAGCATTCTACGAGAGCTCATTTTCAGAGATTCCTGCTATTTAAAAATGGAGTAATGTGTGCTCTTAGGTGGGATGGAGAAACAGAAACGTGCACACGCATTTTGTATCCGCTGCAACTGATGCTCAGTTCTTGCTCTGTCAGTCTTCTGAGACAGGGGCCAAAGACAGTATCTGCATAATTCAATTTTGACAGAACTAATGATTCACACAATCTGACTCTCAGATTTTCTCCAAGGAAAGGGCGAAGTTTGTATAAAACCTTAAGGCGATAAAAGCAATTCCGAACAGCTTCTAAGGCGTACTTCTCAAAGCGTAAATTGGACTCGAAGATCACTCCCAGATTTCTCGCTTCTGTAACCATCTCAACAGGTTGGTTAGCAATCGAAATTTGAGGATGACACTCCGAGATACTGAAAACCTGTTTACCTGACCCAAGAATCATATATTTGGTCTTATTTGGATTCAATATTAAGCCATTACGGTATGACCATTCAGATAGACTGAGTAAATCATCGTTAATTTACTTAACTGAGTTGATTGTATCACTGGGATAAAAATTTAGATAAATCTGAACGTCATCAGCGTATAGGTGATATTGACAATGCTTTATACTATTAGATATATCAGCAGGGAACAAAATGAAGAGAATCGGGCCCAATATTGATCCCTGCGGGACACCTCTGGATAAGGCCCTGCATTGAGAGTAAGAGACTGCACCATCGTCCCCCCTTACCTCCACAATCTGCGAGCGGTTCAGCAAATAGTTATGGAACCAGCGAACAGCGGCACCATCAAAACCATAATATGCTAGTTTCGAAAGAAGCAGTGTGACATCCAAGCAGTCAACGGCTCGGGAGTAATCAAGGAGAACAAGGAGCGTCCCCATTTCCCTATCCTGTGCAGATAGGACATCATCAACTACATCAAGAAGTGCTGTAGATGTGCTGCGCTTCTTCCGGAAGCCAGACTGAGCCTAGGGTAGCAAAGAGTTTGACTTCAAATACTTGACCATTTGTTTGCTTACCACCTACTCAACAATCTTGGACAGACACGGCAGAATGCTAATTGGCCGAAGATCACTGACTCGCAACCTTAGGGATAGGTTTAATAAGAGCTGTTTTCCACACATCCCAGAAATGAGAATAAGTCAAAGATCTATTGACTACAGCCGTTATGGCACCAAGAGACTGTGGTAGAGTTAGAAGTATCATCTGCAGAGAGATACCGTCAACCCCAACTGCATCAAAGTGGAGGCTCCGAATAATGTCAGCCACGGAAGTCTCAGAGACTGTGGCAAGAGAAAAAGCTGAGGTACTATGCCTGTGATGCTCATAGAAAGTTAAGTCAGAGATACTAGTAGTTAATGTACCAGGCACATTCAGAAAATGGTTATTTATAGCATCAGGGTCATTTGAATTTGTTTTTACCCATTCTGACACGTGACCACTCGATTGTTGCTTGACTCACAAGATCGCAACACCGCGGCATCTTAAGCTTCTCCAAAAAGATTTACCGCATTTAACACCTTTGTTTTATAGTGTGATTAGTGCGTATTGTAGGTATACAGATAGTCAACTAACCTTTTTTGTTACCTTACCAACCTTAGATCCCTCAAAGGGGAGAACGGGATAAAAGATGAAGTGGCCCGCAGATAGCGCGGGTGGATCGTCCGTTCGGCTGGCGACGTCTTCCCCCACAAGAAAGAAATAATAAAACCTTTTTTGTTATAAAACTGAAAAAAAGTTAAACGTTACTACTTTGTTATACCATGTTATACCTGCGACTGAATAGCAAATAGTCGTACTTACATGACTATACAGAATCAGAAGCAAAATAAGCGGCAGGTCTCAATGTTCTAATCGGTTTCTATTCGCGTTTGAAACAGTGTCGATGTCCGACAAACTGTCGTATAAGAGCATATATGGAACAGATGGTGTGAAGTTAGCATCAGCATTCAGCACGTACAACTACTTGGTCGGCTATGGGCAAAGTTTGGATCGACAAAGTTAACAGGCAGTTTGAGCTTGTTGTTCCTGAGAAATGCATCTAATACGTCATTTTCGTGCTTTGTATATGGGAATGTTGCATTGCAAGTAGGTAATGTTGCCAGCATTTTTGTGACCGTTCCCATAGCTCCCATGGCTTCCCATGGTTCCAATAGCTCATGAGCTCACTTATAAAGATTATCCTTTTTTATATTTTTTTAATTTTAATTTGTTAAGAATGGGAGAAGAATGTTCTCATTTAGAAAGTCATATTCTCAGAACATTCTCTGTAATTTCGTGGACAAAGAAAAATTTGTTATACTTTTTAACTCCAGACGCGAAATAAGCTTAGTAATTCAAGCACTCCTCTCCAGAGGAACTCCAGTTCAACCTCGCTAAGACTTCATACTCTTACTCAGATCATTAAAAAACGATTTCAATCATACCGTCTGCTCACTAATGAATAAATTTAACAGTTTGACAACATAATTCGCAACAAGCTTGAGCTGAACAAAGTCTAGGTAATACTGTAATCTATAGCTTAGACACGTTATCAATAAAGTACAATACGATAATCCTCCTACAGAACTAACTGTAGGACGTTTTAGTTTCCAATTCGGTAAGCGCTAATCTATTCACTTATTGGGCCATTGTTAACTACAAAGTTGGCTCAAAGTCGAAGCCAGAGCGCTCATCAATCGTAAGCCTTTGTCATAATTTGAATCTAAACTGTTCATAATATTATCGTTTGGATGCGAAGTATTAGAAGATATTCATAGTAGCCGTGAAGTTGGTGGAGTAAATACCACTAAAGACATTTTAAATAAACGCCAGCCAGGTCAAGAGTATATAGGTAGTAGGTACCTTAAACCGGCGAGTATGTATGAGGAAATTAATGGGAGTAGATGAAGCGAAAGAAGTATAAGAATTGTAGCAAGTGGCAAGGAGTGATCTCTGCCTACCCTCATGGAAGACAGGCGTGACTGTATGTATGTATGTATGTAAATACCATTAGGGTTGCGCATAAGAATTTGCACTTCGGATAAATGTTTTCTCTCTATAAAAGGGTACGGAATACCTAAAATCTGAAATGTCGATACGATTTTCGTCTGCCCTATCGTATCGTGGGTACTACATTTAATATTCTCTGTAGGTATTCGTGTGTCGCATGATGTTCATCTGTTCATCACTAACTGTGCGGATAGATAGGTATTTGCAAAGTTTGTAACTTTTGTAGATGGGAAGGGGTCAATTTGGTTACTCGTAGTATTAAAACATTCAATGTTACCATGTTTATTATTTTGATAATTAATATGTTTTGAACTAAAGTAAATGGAGATATTAATAAAAAAAAATAGTCTTTCGGTCTATCATCAAACGTTAGACGCGCCTTAACCTCTGGTCTGTCTGAATAGGTATTCAGATAGACACAATAGAATTTCAATTGTTTGGCGCCGTGGATATACCAATGCTTAAACGTCTTGTATTGTGATAATAATTATAAAGTATTCTCATGCAATATGTTGAATTTAAATTTGCATTATTCATGCGGGAAATGTGTTTATTTGCCGCATTTCTCCGCAGATTTATTGTGTATTAAATATACCTACTTAGAGTTGTATTGTGTATTAAATGTTCTTGGTACGATGGAAGCCCTTTCATATTAAAGTTGACTTGATCTATGCTAAGATATATCTATATCTATCTATGTATCTATCTATCTAATTTACTAATATAGTCTTAAGTGACACAACGTTGTTTGGATATGAAATGGATTGTAATTATCTAAAATAAATGATTATTATTAATAATAATATGCTATATTCACGTTTTGCAGAGGCGCCCGCTAACACATCCTAAGCTGGATCTAGAGAGAGAGAGAGATCTGTTTTCGTCGTCATCGACCATGGTATGATACGGTCTAGTGGGCAGAGACCTTTACTTTGAGCAGGAAGAGCATCGGATGTCACGTCAAGCCGGCTGTTATCGTATCACCAATAATTTATCGTTGTAGTTATATATTTTTTTAAATGTTTTTGTTTAATGTCAAATGCGGAATATGAAGCGAGTAACTATTTTCCAGATATGTATGTAGTATGTTTTTACTGTGTACGTAAAACATTTATTACTTATTTATTTATTTATTGCACACTTTCATACAGTTATACAGTACGTAATAGGTATAATAGTATATCCTCGCTACGTATAGGTAACATTCCCAAAACGCACATTCAAATATGCTTTTATATTGCTAAGGAATGCCAGAGTAATTATATATTATGTATAATTATTAGTTTACTTTCAGCAGCAACAATTTAAAGTTACAAAATAACAGACCCATAGATAGACCTTATAAACTAACATATACATACCAATACACAGATTTTGTTAGTAATATAAAACATAATCTATGTTAGTAATGACACTTACATTTGGCGTCCATTTCGGACTGCAAAACCCCGACTCGCCGCTGTGAATTAGCCGAGGGCTTGGGAAATGACTGTAGAATTAGCAAGGTGCAACCAGCTACGCAACGACAGGGAATGTGACACATTTCGACCGGTAGATTAAGGCCACCGAAGAGTACACATTACAAAACAGTACGTTCATGGGATTAAAAGCCATTTCGCATTATGACGATTTAAAGTGCACTATGGAAAGTGTCAAATTGCATAAGATAAATTGAAAAAACATGTTTTTTATAATGTTTCTATTACCTAACTGTCAAAATTTCTGTATTTCTCATAGGCATAGAAAGTTTTATTTAAATTGGTTAAATGCAGTGAAAGAATTAGAACTTTAAAGATTGCATGGGATACCGACGTTGCCAAACGATATGACGATACTCTTTGGTAATTTTTATACTTTTAAAAACTAAAATATTCAAACGTTATGATAATTATACAAAAGCCAAATTGTGGTTCGACCAAAGTGTGTTAACTTAATGTTAATCGAATTTGGTTTCTTTTGAAAGTATAATTAATTGGGGCACGAAGTATATGCTGTGACTCTTGTGTAACATTTAGATTTTTTTTTTGTTTATTGTTTTACGGCTCCGGATGAAATCCATCAAGCCTATTCATTCGTTCTTTCTTCATATTATTATGTAATACATAAATAAACAATATTGATGATGATGAATGATAATAGAAATGGGAAGTGAGAAATGATATTACCCCCCAACCCCTCGAGTATCTCAGTAAAGATGTGGGGCTTTACTAAGTCCTCACGCAGACTTATTGTGAGAATTTGAAAAGTAACGTTGCACTGTTTTGTTTCATTTGCCAACACTCATGCACACTCACGAACACTTAACGGTTAATAATCCACCATTATTTCACATTAATATTCGATATAACACAAATTTTAGAAAATAAAACAAAACCGCAGACATGACTCTTCACTTTCCAGCCAAGAAGTCTAACATATATGTAGATCACAGCTCTTTGAAGTTGTCTTTTTCGTATTTTTTTATTTATTTTTCGTATTGGGGAAACAATTACATACATCTTTAAACAAATACAATAAGTAATTACATGATTACATCAGTGAAATTTACACACAAACCAAAAATATAGAATAGCAACTATTAAAAACACAAGAAATTATAATATTACAAATGAAAACCTAATACATAACCATTGAAAAACACTAGGAACGCATAGAAAGGCAGTAACATTTATTTTACAAGCTACTAATAGGTTTGGCTATTCAAATATACATATTAATTTCTGTTATTTATTTTTCATAAAAATAAAATCCAATCAAATGGAATATTTAACTATAACAATTAAATTCAATTACATCATGCATGTTCCGCATTCAATTGCTCATTAGCACAGACCTATAATATTTGGTCTGTGCTCATTAGTATTATTTATGACCTATTAGATTATATACGCCTTGCATTGCTTTGTAGTCTGTAAACTCGTTAACAATAGAATTTGGCTAACATAACCGCTTATTGAAGGTTATGTTTTGTTTGCTCGATATTCTGTCAGAGCTATAGTAAATTGTATCTTTAGTGCAGTGGTTAACACGCCCGGTTTGCGATTGCTGAAGTTAAGCAAAGGCATCGCTCATCGGATGGGTGAACAAATTTTTTTATCTCGAGCTCTGCCGTGCTTCGGATGCACGTAATGCCGTTGTTCCTGGCTGCATTAGTAGTCGTTAAAAATCCAAATGCGCACTAGGGCATCCGTGGTGGTTTATGGCCCGTTCTCACTATACATCCTAGGGAAGGCTCGTGCCCCAGCCATAAAATGAACTGGTGATAATAACTATATAGTGCTGTTATGTTATATATGCTATGTTACCTATATGCCTTAAGGAATAGCTTGGCTCGATGTCCGGAAGTCCGATGTTCAATTTCCATTTCAGGCAAACAAAGCATGTTGCGGATTGGCGATCATATACCCGTTATGATCATCACGACAGTATATAGTATACATATGCACACATTTGTAAGTGACACTTAAATTGTGGCAATAGTTGGTTGGTTTTCTTGTATAGATAGCGGAAAATCGAGCCTAAGCTGAGGTACTAGGTACTATTAGGTGAGGTACTATTGTCAAATGGTATATTATTTGCAATATAGCACATACAAATACATAAAAATAATAATAATAATAATAGTGAAAAAAGTAAAACGAATACAAAACGTAGGAAAAAAATGGAAAAAAACAGATCTGTTCACCATTCAAAAATCTTGAATTTAACACTTTTATTCCATTAGTTCTCTGCTCTTCTTATTATGCTTCAAGTCAGAATAAAAAGCTAAAAGATAGACCTAGTTTCTAATAATATAATTATAGCATTGTGCAAATTTTGCTCAGATAATTAACACTTAAAACATTTAATGAAGATTAACCCCCTTATTTATAAAAACAATTTAAGCGTTTTTTAGTTAAATATTGTTTTGTCAACGTCACCCCAACGTCATTTTGAATTTGAAAAAAAGAAACAAAACAATGATTAACTAAATATAGCTAAGTTTTTATGAATAAGGGGATAAGTGTACAAATTAAATATATTATATCGTCGTTTCATCAGTGGTAAACTTGTTCATATCTATATGTGCAATGTGTAAGATTTATCGTTAAAAAAAGGAAAGTACCTAGAGCGTAAGTAGTATAACGGAGAAGCATACGCCCGGCGAAGGCATATGGCGTATATATAAGAGCTAAAGTTTAGAGCCTAAACCCATGCCTAAACAGAATAAATAGTTTTGAGATTTGAATATTATTATGTTGGTTTGAATGTTCATGTTTTGAACAAAATTTTACTCTTGGGAACTTCTAAATGTTATTCAAAACTTTCTTGCTTTCAAAATTAATTACTTAATTCATTTTTATTTATTATATACTATATATACTCTGTAGCTGGTATATTATGTATAATAATTGGTTATAAAGATGATAGATTTACTACACGCTATGCACTGTTTTGCTCTGTGGTGTTTGAGTGTTTAGAGGTGGTATAGAGGTGATAAAAAAAGGGGAAAAAATGTCCTTGATCTATGACAACAACAATTCAGGTTGAGTAAGGATCGCATATCCTGTCCCACTTCAGCACCGCCAGAGGTAGTAAATCTCTTTGCATTGCAAAGATGAGCCTGCCATTCAACTTCCCGATATTAATATTCATTCCTTCCATTATTTCCATGACGGGGCTATTAAAATCTCGAAGCGAAATTTTCTCTCGTCTTATTAAAGATATGTCCGGAATAAATTTGATTAATTTCGTATATTCACCGTTCAGACTCAAATTTATTGGGAATTATCATTTTTCACCTGTTACATCATCGGGCGGAAATATTTGATAAATGGAAGAATAAAAATCTAATATTTGAATGTTTGTAAAGTCAGATATTCTTCTGTGGTCTTTTAATGATATTACAGATTTTTTAAGTTAGGCAATATATTTATTGAATTGGCTAGCAAAAAATGTGTACACATATTTGTTAAGTATAACAATAAAATAAAGTATTGTAAATTCCAAACACAAAATATTAAAAAAAAGAGCTTGGGCTGAGGATGGAAAGTTGCCAATAGCCTGTAGCCTAAAAATGTATAATGTTAATATTACTCGTAGGTATATGAGTGTACCGTACAACGTAGGCTGTAGCAGCTCAGCGAAGTAAAAATAATAGGCAGCTCAAAAGTAACCTTCCAAGTAGGTTAATGTTCTTAAAAACTTTTTCAGTTAATATCGCATAATAAATGTTACGTTCGAATTGTGGAAAGTGCAACCAACGCGAACTGATACATGAAAGGGGAACTACTAAACTTCGCGCAGTCCGCACCACTTTGTCTAGGGCTTACTGCAGTGAAACTTCTTACAAACATTGGCCAAATGCCAGGCGGAGTCACCTTGCGCAGCCCTGTTGCACGCCTATGCACTTTTTATCAAAATGGCTTCTGGACGCAGCGCTACTGGTTCGAGAAAGTTCTAAAATTCCCAGTAAAACTTAACTACGTAGCTGAGATGAGAGTAGAGAGAAAATGTGTTCTTTTCTGCAGAGTTAATTTTAACCGTTTTAATTAGTTTCAAGACAGTTACGTTACGTTATAGTTTACGGTATACTTTTTACTTTTTAACCGCCTTCAAAATTAATCACCACGCTTGCCAAATACGGTTTATTAATAATAATAAAAATTTTGATGATTATTTACATATGATTTTACGCAAATATTGTTGCGAACAAATTACAATATTCAAAAATTTTGATACCAAAACTTGCATAATTTGTATGATCTAGGAAATGTGCCCAGGAACTTCGTATATCGAGCGTACATTACCATACATATTGTATAAAGCGTATATTTTTTGTATATTTGCCTCCTATTGAACTAGCATCCTATTTAACCGTGATATAAAATTTTAAACCTATAAGCTATACGTGTTGTATATTTAGCGCCATCTGGCACAGACAAGGGGACTTAACTATGAATGCAATCTGCACAAATGTTTCACTAATTCGCGTCTTATAGATTTGTAGATAGATGGTAGTTTCTGTATTTACCGTAGACAGCGCCAGTCCACTAATATATAAGGGTCTGCGCGCCCGCCACTTGCTCTCCCATCACCCTAACCCACTTGTTGTGGCGGCCGCCAACTATAATGTTGAAAGGCTTCCACCAACAAGATGGTTCACATCTAGGCGTCCTAGACACGTCATAGATGACCCCGTTGATCCCATACTAGCTGCGAAAGCCCCTCCGCCCGATCCTCTAAATGCCACTACACATTTACAGAATACACTAAACATGCACACTAGTTTAGGCCCAAGACACCGTACTCGTAGAACAAGGGTATGTACGAGGAACCGGTTTACACGCGCTCTGCACCGCTTCTCTTCTCCACCACGGCCCGGTCAACCCGAGCCGAGGTCCGAGCCTTTAGAGGTGCCCTCGGGTTGTTCCGCTCCCCGATCCGATCCGAACCTTTCGGAGAATCTAGTAGGGCACGGGGACGCGCACTAGTGCGCGATGTCGTTCCCTCTAGAAAACCTCCGAAGGTGATTCGTTTCATACGGCTTGAGGGACCCTTTACGTTCCTCGCCGCCCCCAAACAAGCCCGGTGAAGCTGAAAATGCTGTCTAAGGCAATCAGCGATCTTTTTAAAAAAAAAGCCACTCACTCGCTTTCTTTCGTTTGACGGCTGCAAGGTACACAATAAACGTACCTATTAAAGTTACAGGTGTTATCATTCGCCCAGTCCTTGTAACAATACGTGTCCTGGTCGATATCAGACATTAACATAAATGATTTTGATTAGTCATAATATTGGTGAATATCAATATAACTGTCTACTTTAATAAATACCTACACTTTGTCATATCAAATAAAAATAAAGGTGCTCTTCATAAACTTAAACTTGATAAAAACTTTCCAAGACATAATTAACTTTAATTACAGCACTACACAGGTACAGTACAGTGTTCATAATGACAACTTCAGTCCGCGGCTTTGTCTGTGTGATAATGCTGGGTTTCATCGTAGGTATATATTTTATTTTTACTTAATGAAATTAAAATTTTATTACAAAACAAAAAAAGCGAAAGAATGACTGTCAATTAAGAATGTAAAGGATTTTCAGCTCAGAATCAATTATAAGACTGGTAGAGAATGCTATTTGCCATTAAGTCCGCCTTTTGTACTTTATTTTATTGTATTGTGCAATAAAGATTAAATAAATAAAAAAATAAGTAATAATATTAAGAATGTTGTTTCCATAGCAGGCAGCGGCCGTTCTAAGCAAATGAACTTCCAAATGATCAGGAGCCCATTGGTTTCGTTGGGGAAGTGTCTCCAAAGCATTATTTATGGTAATGGAGTTTTGTATTCAATTTCCTTTTCAGGGAACAACATCGATGAGTTACGGTCGATTGGCACAAATGCCAATGATTTATAACGTCTTATTGAGCCGTTCTATGCAAAACAAGTTGATTTACAAACTTTGATTGGTTGCTTAGAGTGCAACATACATGTTAGACGCTACACAATAGAGCTAATTAAAAAATGCAGAAATGCAAGCAAAAATATAAGAATCCCTAAATAAATATGAGTGTAAATTCTAGCACATATTTACGCCACAAATAAGAAAATTTACAATGAAGTTCGACATTTATTAATTAATACTAACAATATTTTTTTTCCTCCTTTAGTTTATGGCTTCGTGCGATTAGCTTATTTTGCCAGTGTCAAAGTAATTTTTCTTACAAGTAATACTTATATACAGGGTGTAATCGTTAAGTGTGCACAGGCGATTATTCCGAAACTATGAGAGATATCAAAAAACTTAAAACTGATAACGAAAGTACGTTATCTAATGAGTAAAATGGCATCAATGACTTTTTAAAAATCGAACAATAAGAAAACTAAAACCTTTCTACTAATCTCATACTAAATGTATGGGAGTGTTTAATGTCAAAATTTTGGATACTTCTCGTTTGATTTTCAAAAAGTTATTGATGCCATTTTACTCATTAGATGACGTACTTTCGTTATCAGTTTTAAGTTTTTTGATATCTATCATAGGGTCGGAATAATTGCCTGTGCACACTTAACGATTACACCCTGTATACAATATTTCCTTCCAGTATGATGATGAATGATAATAGAAATGAGAAGTGAGAAATGATATACCTCCAAACCCCTCGAGTATCTCAGTAAAGATGTGGGGCTTTACTAATTCCTCGGGCGGACTTCTTGAGAGAATTTGAAAAGTTAAGTTGCACTGTTTTGTTACATTTGCCAACACTCTAATCCACCATTATTTCACATTAATATTCGATATAACACAAATTTTAGAAAATAAAACAAAACCGCAAAACACGACTCTTTACTTTCCCGCCAAGAAGTCAAATGATTGTCTTCTGTAGTTAAAGCAGTTTTATGTTTCATAGTAAGTAATTAAGTAAATACCCTACAACTGTTCCACTGCTGGGCAAATACCTCTATCATTGAAATCAAGTCATCGCTACAATTGATGGGTATTGGCTTAATCACCACGCTTGCCAAATGCGGGTTGGTGATCACAAACCCGGGCTATGCACCGAATAAATCCGAAACATAAATATGTTTACATGTTTTGTAGTTTTATTATTTCGATTTTTTCCATTCACAATGCTATGATAGTTACAAGATAAAATTTTACTAGAAAGACCCAAAGGATGTGGGTTCAATTCCCACTCGAGGTTCCTGAGACTCGTTGATTTTATCTGGTAAAATTTTATCATGTCTTGTATTCTTTATAGGTGAAATCTCTATGTAAATAGTGAAGATCTGAACAGAGAGCGATTTTTATAAATTTCATTATTGCTCCAATGCAACCAAAATATATATATATATATTTTTATATTTTAATGATAAGGTTAACTTTATATAGTTTTCTCAAATAAATGCACTTACATAGTGCATCTGACGCACTACTCAATACGCATATACCTACGTGACGTTAGACTTTATGAAGCAACATTGTAAGCAATTATAGTCTGTTGACCGTTTAAACAAATTTCTGAAGCGGGAACGATGTGCTGTATTTATTCCGGGGTCAGGGGACGTAATCATACTGCTGTGAGCTCAATATAAGGGGTGTAGTGGACGCGCGTGAATTTGTGACGAGCACCCTTCGAGCACCAAATTCTATTGCTGAAACGTTGGCGCTTTAATCAACGTCTACAGTTTGATACGCCTTTACGGAACTCTTGTTCATACTCTGGTATATTGTATAACAATTTGGGTACATTCACAACATAGTGTATCGTACTTTTTGTGTTACTTATTTTTTTATTTTTTATTACTTCAATAAAAATCATTTATCAAAGAGATAGATAGATAGATAACTCTTTATTGCACACACACATAAAAGTAAAAACAAAAATTAAATTTTTACATCGGGGTGGGCAAAGGCGGTCTTATCGCTTAAAACGATCTCTTCCAGACAACCTTTGAGGTAGAGGGTGCGGATTTAATTGAGCTGGCCAAGGCGGCCGCTTGGTTGATGATTGTCCCCGTCTGCGACAACTATAAATATTCAATGTATTTATAAATACTCATTTATTATAGATTTTATTATTTAATTATAGTATCGGAAAAGGAAATATTTCACGTTGCATTCAACATTGCTCAAATAGAATCCTGGAATTGTAGAGCTTGTTTTTTTTCTTTTCAGTTTTTTCCGTTTTTGCAGTTATTTTTTTATGTTAGTCCAGTTATTACGAGTATATTTCAAACGTTTTACTTTTTTTTAATTAAGTATATTTCAGATTTTTTATAGCCTATGTCACTCCCACAGTCAAAACAAATTTAACGACACCTCATATGTTAAAATCTACCATGCCGTTTGGGCTGTAGGGCGTGCCAAAGAAAGAGACATACAAACATACATACATATATACTACACTCGACAAACATAACCCTCCTTCTGACGCAGTCGGGTAAAAACTCAGCCGTTTGCTATTGCAAACCATGCAGTCAGTCTTCTCCTTATCTAATTATTATTATTATTCTCCTTATCTAATTTACCCTAGCGTCAAGAGTTTTTCAAGTCTCTGACATGGGTTGTTTTTACGACTGCTATCTTCTGACAGCAGTTGGGGCGGACGGCTTAACTGGCCTTCCGGAGCACGTAGGAAAATCGAGTACAATTCGGGCACCGAACGCGCCTAACGAAGATTAACTTTTGCGAGCGTTGCATATAGCGCATGCATAGCTAAAATTCTATTTAATATATAAAATTCTCGTGTCACGGTGTACGTTATTGAACTCCTCTGAAACGGCTCGACCGATTTTCGTGAATCTAATATATAAAATTCTCGTGTCACGGTGTACGTTATTGATCTCCTCTGAAACGGCTCGACCGATTTTCGTGAATCTTAGCGTGCATATCGGCTAGGGTGGAGAATCGGACAACATCTATTTTTCATCCCCCTAAATGTTAAGGGTGGTCCACCCCTAAATTTTTTTTAAGTATTATAAACGCGTACTCTTTTACGTAGAAACTACTGAATGGATTTTAATAAAACTTTCCTCAATACAGACCATGACCCAGACCAGCATATGGAATGCATTTTTCTTTTAACATTTTTCTTTACTGTAGTCTTCGCGAACGAAGTCGCGGGCAACAACTAGTTATTTTATAAACTTTACAATCGTGTCTCAGCAGGCTAAACAGAAAATTCAGGTTCTTAAAATTGATCTGAACAATAAAATATAATTAAATATAAAAGTAAAAAAAGTAAAAGTAAATAGCTTATACCGGTCCCACTGCTGGGCAAAGTCGTCCATCAATGAAATCAAATAATGGCTTATTTACCACATCTGCCAAATGCCGATGATCACAAACCCGGGCTATGCCTCCAAAAATCCGACACACACTATGCCTGACCTGGGAATGGCACACGGGACATTCGGCAAGACACTCGGCCTAATACAATTTGCCAATAAATATAGTAACAACAAAATCCCGTCTCGACGTCCATAAAAGATAGTAAATCGCCGGAACCGCCAAAAAGGACGTTTGGAGAGAGTTAATTGAAAAAAAAGGCATTTTTAATGAAGTGACCATGATGGTAGTATAAACAGTAATAACGTTTGAAGTGGTTAAGTATAAGTTCTGCATTGTTAAAGCAAAAATAACGATTTATTAACGAATACATGACTACATTATCTCGAGCAATATTCAAATCAGGTCATATTCAGGTCTGGTCTTTATGTGGGCAACGATGCACTCATACAATTCCCAGTAGTGTTGAACAGCGATGCACTCTAGGTTTCATGGTCCTATTGATATTCACGCCTCATTACCGAGTTTAATGGCCGGACTCTTCCAATAACCTTTACGGTATATTTTACCGTAATAGCTTTTGTAAAAATTTAAAATTTATTGGTTTCGTGCTTTGTAATAATTTGTTGAATAAGAGCAAAAATGTCACGTAGAACTGTTATTCCTATTATTTATGAGAGGCGATATTAGAGTTAGTTCAGGCTACGATCTTTTAAGTTAAGCTACTTTCGCAATGTAGGGTAACAAGGTGGGTGACCCAACTAAATTATCTTGAGTTCCTCCGTACTTAGGAAAGCACGTATTGCCATTGGCCCTGGTTGTTTCCGCATGAGTTAACCGTCGTTCAAACTTATCAAAGTGCTGCGTGGTTCGATTATGATAATTTATGGCTTGATCTCCCCATGTGTTGTTCCTATAGGAAAACCTGAGCCCAGCCCTGACGTTTATAGTTCGATTATGATGGTAGATATATGTGTAATTTATTCCTTAATTGTCACAGTCAAAGTCATAGGTCAATTGCCAACTAAGCGTACACAAAACTATTTAAAACTCGTTACTGACTTCGTTTGTTGTTGACCTTTGACCACTGCACAGTGTGATTTACTGTGCACGTGCGCCGCCGACGACGTTTCACGACCGAATTGATAAATCTCCGGATATCAACGTTTGACGACTGACCGCGTGTGTCTGGCATGAAATGCAATGTGGGCGTCGCGTCGTGTCGCATGCAGTTTGTGAAAATACGACAATTTGCAATACGTCGGGGCCACTATGATTTATTAGATAAAGTAGTCTCGAAAATAATTAGTAGCACGCACGCTATTTTTAAATAGCTGAAGTAGATGGTACCCACCCACACATCAGCCTTCTTGTAACGTGACGTACCCTGCAAAGGGCTTAAAATTTTTATAAACACATAGGTAAATGTTTTTAATTTGTTTATATAATTTTAACGCAAATTTTGTTGCGAAACAAATTACAAAAACACAATGTTGAAAAAATTTCCACGAGCAGGATTTGAACCTGCACCCTTCTGACATACTGTTAATGACGGTTAATGACGGTAGTTGTTGACATTTAATTGGCGCCTTTGGCTTTCAAAGTAAAAAAGTAAATAGTGTTGAATAATTTCGGCGGGCTGGTTAGAACCACGATAGCTCAATTGGAAGAGCACCTGACCCGGTATGTCAGAAGGGTGCAGGTTCAAATCCTGCTCGTGGAAATTTTTTCAACATTGTGTTTTTGTAACATAGGTAAATGTTTTTTTATATAATTTTAGGCAAATGACTGCTCTGTCTGATGTAAAATAAACGCGATTAGATCCGTATAAAGCGCATCATTGAAATGTGTAGTTTGCGACTTTGCGTAAACCATTATAAATAACTAGTTTGCATGATATACTTTTAGTATTATTGTATTTTACGTCTGTTTTTAAACTTCAGTGGCTTCGCATGGCCTAGATATTTTTAGGAAAAACTTTTTTCTACGATACTGCGACAGCGCCATGATGTGATGCCGATGCAAAGAGAGAGAGAGAGTTCATGCAAATCATCTGATGGTATTTGAACAATCAGTTGTACTATTCAGCCAGCCCCCCGACCGCCTAACTCTATCGCCATCGCTCTCGCTATCTATAGCTTTCGATATTGCTTTCATATCGCTTTTGAAATGACAAGATGACGCCATAAACTATAGAGCGCGATAGCGACAGTGATAGCGATATAGTTAGGCGGTAGGCCCCCTGGTTATGATTACGACGAGGGTGGAACAAGTGCTCGCCGTTCGTGATTCCGAGTCTCCCCGTGGTCAAAGGGATGGTACTAGAGTTTTTACTGGGTAGAACTTCCCTCCACCCGTCGAGCTTTTTTAAATTAATATTTTCTAGTCGTAATGATTCATGTAAACAGCGGTTCTCAGAAGGAATGGCACCCAGCTAGTGATGTAAAAAAATATAGTCTACTCTACTTTTTATTACATTGTTTGCCAAGATATTGCAAAAGTGCTTATATGACACCGATACTACTACCCATCTGGCTTGTAAAGGATTTTAACCAGAAAATAATGTATTTATGTTAAGTGGATTTGGACATATAATATATAATTTATAATTGAAACACCTCACTAACAGGTATATTGAGGTATATTATGGTGGTTTATTTACTTTAAATTATATGATATGCTTAATATTATTATTAGCATTAAGATAGAGCTTTAGATTAGAATGTGGTAGAGCTTGCTTAAAGTATGCCTGGCTAGCTAGCACTGCATCTAAGTTTGTTATCACAAAAATAATCTAGGCGTTATGAAAAATTATACTGATTATTTAACAATTAGTGTTTCAAGAAATTACACTTCTAAAATAATATTTTTACTGTGTTTTTTTTTACTTTTTGAAGTTTCAATTTATATCCAACATTTTCGAGAATTTAAAATTCGGGCATCCAAATATCAAATGTATGATAGGTTACCCATCAAAACATGTCAACAGAGTGAACCTAATGAGTAAACACGTATAACTTGTACGAGTAAACACTACATAAAGCGTCGGGCATATTTATATGACATTAAAGACCCCGTAGAGCATCCGAAACCTTTGCTCAACGAATCTTTAATAATTTAATTTTTGGTGCGCAGGTACGGCACGTGACGTCACGCTCCAAAAACTCGGAATAGCGATTTGTTTGTAATTAATTGACCTTCAAATCTCAAACAACAGTTTAAAAGGTGGCAACGTAATATTGACATCAAAGACGAAGTTCATATATTTACGATCATAATTATGTGCCTTGTTTTACTTCATTTATTATATTTAATTAATCTCACTCTCGTACACAATACAATCTCAAAAGTAGCAATAGAAAGGGAGGTTAATATTTAGCTATTTACATAAAATATGGGTTTTTATTTTATTTTATAGAAGGTTAGGCAAATTACTGTGCACTTCCTGATGTTAAACAGAAGCAGTATCCAAATGCAAGGACAGCTAATAGAGCAGGATTTGCCTCGCGAGCCCTCCTCACTTTGCCTACTTGCAAAAATACTGGTTTTTCTTACTTACAAATGTATGTGCTATACATACAAGTTAATAACAGATTCATACATAAATTGGTAATGATGATGCTAATTACATTATGAAGAGAGTCCACATTTGTTACTTAAATATATGGACGTTATGACTTCTTGGACATTCTGACACTTGTACATATTGACTAACGGTCTTTATAGCATCTGGACGTTATGTCACCTTGGACATTCTGACACTTGGCCCAACATAGCCCGAAGTCCTAAAATTGTACCTAAGTAGTACGCCACCACATAGGTATATATTTTACATAAGAAACATTATTTAAGATGTTTAAATCTACTTTGAAATAAAGCGGAATCCTAAATACATTTTATTTTTTATTTTAACGGAATTCCAAATACATTTTACATTTATTTTACATCGAAGATATATTGTATAGTTAGTTAGTTAGTATAGGTATATGACGGTAACGTCAAAAGTGAAAATGCATTCCGTTCGGAGCCTCAACCGCAAAGGAACCAAATAGTTCTTAAAATTGTCATACTGGCTCATCCGAAACAATAGTATAAAATAAGAAAGAGAAAAGCACATTAAACTGAAACTGCAATAAACATAATCGACAAATAAGACGTGCTCGTGGAACGTGAAAATGCACAGTCTAAGCTACACCACCACTCCAGTAAGACGTTTTGATAAAAGTCTTTGTAAGCAATACATATCAAGTTGGACTAACGAGCTAACACTCGAAATAGCGTACCTACGTAGCTGAAAGCGTTCTGTACGTTCGTACAAGTTAAATAACTAAGTGCATACAAATAAATGGGCCGAAGAATGTGCTACAAGCCCACAAGAACATGTTTTAAAAGAGCTATACAAACTTAACCCGGAACCTTTTTACTAACTTTCATGCCGCCACGTTTGTCGTTTCGTTTGCATGAAGTATTTACTATTAAATAAAAATATTATTATGAGCTTCTTTTGTTTCGAATACTCTTTTGATTTGAATGCAATTTTTCTGTTTTACTCTGAAATGAGTTTCACCATGCATTAGTTTTCTATAAAAAGTATACAAATAAAACGCTAAGATAAATATATACTACTCAAAACAAAATAAGGGCCACGAGGTATTTTTTCATTTTGGTGTAAATTATTAAACATTTACATATTGAAAGTAGTAAAATATTGAGTATACAAACTCTTTGATACCTAAACTTTTTAATATTGTAGTATTCATCTAATGCTGGCAACAATTTTAAATAAAATTGGATTTAAAATTATTTTTGAAAATTTTGATTCCATTTTCTTTGACGTTTTGCTTTCCTTAGCTTCTTGGTTTATTAGAAATTATCAGAGTTCATTGATATCTCGAGTCAGAAACATCTTTTGCAATATGCCACAAGCACGCAGGCGTCATATGGACTCGCTGACAGCAACCAGAGCCGTTACAATGATTGAAGAAGGTCATTCGCAGCGATCTGTGGGTTTGCAATTGGGATTTTCTCGAAGAGCTATTCAAAATCTTTGGAATCGTTTCCAAGAGACCGGCAGTGTTAGAAGAAGACCTGGTTCGGGCAGAGTTCGCATTACAACAGCTCAAGAGGATCGTTACATTCGATTAAGTGCGCGCCGAGATCGCACAACGACGGCCCGCAAGCTGCAAAATCGTTTACGGCTCACAACGGGTACTCGAGTCAGTGACCAAACTATTCGTAATCGATTGCATGAAGACCAGCAGGCGTCAAGAAGGCGAGTTGTCCGTATTCCATTAACCAGAAATCATCGTGCAAATCGTTTAAGATTTTCCCGTCAACATTTGGACTGGGACATAAACCAATGGGGCATGGTGCTCTTCACAGACGAATGCAAAGTTAAATTTTTTAACGACGATCGGCGTATTAGAGTATGGAGAAGACGCGGCGAGAGATTTTCAGAAGCCTGCATCCATGAAGTCGAACGTTTTGGTGGTCCAAATGTAATGATTTGGGGCGGGATAAGCTTACACGGCAAAACTGAGCTCGCTATTTTAAATGAGGGTACTGTTACTGCTCAGCGGTATATTGAGGAAGTCGTCAGACCACATGTGATCCCATTTGCCCAGCGAGCGGGTCCTGGATTCATCTTGATGCAAGACAATGCTCGTGCACACACGGCTCAAGCGACTCGGTTTGTACTGGAAGCGTCTCAAATTCAAGTCTTGCCGTGGCCGGCGAACAGTCCGGACTTAAATCCAATAGAGCACATGTGGGATCAGTTGAAACGAAGAGTTAGAGACGGTGATCAGGAAATCCACAACCAACAGCAACTCATCAACGCTGTTAAAAGGGCCTGGGAAGAGATTCCAATGGAAAATGTCAGGCATTTGATTGAGAGCATGCACTCCAGGCTTCAGGAGTGCGTAACGAAACGAGGGGGGGCATACCCGTTACTAAAAGATGAGCATGGAGTATTTTCTTTTGTTTTCAGTAACTTTACATTGTTTTTATTTTTAACCTTAAATGTGTTTTTTCTTTCAAAAGCAAATAAACTTTTTAATCATTATTATTGGAATAAATTTATTGGTCTACACGGTAAAAACAACATTAGTTTTCGTTATGAAGACAAAAAAATTAATATTGGTTTTATTATTTTCATGGTACAGACAAAATACCTCGTGGCCCTTATTTTGTTTTGAGTAGTATATGTTATTATAAGACAACAACAAAAAAAAATAAAAAATAGCGAAAATAAAATGCAGAATAATGTTTTTTTTTCGATAATAAATAAATCCAAAGTCACCTCTAAACAGTTTATTCTATCTATTTACATGATTCTCTGTTTGATGAAATAAAGTATACTTATATAGTAGGAAAAAGTTTTATTTTTGTAAAAACATCTAGTTTATAAATAAAAAGGTTTTTTCAAGTATTTTTTACTAGAATCCAGTGCGCACTATATGCGTAACTTTTGCTTCTATGCAGATCAACAGAGGGCGCTGTTTCTTGGTTGTCATTTGACCCGTACCACATTTTAAACGATCCGCCTCTTAATATACGATGATTACGGTAAGCTTTTTGGTGCGTAATAACTGGTATAATTTGAGCGCTCTCACCCGGCAAACCATACAGCCGGTTGACAGGATAGTCTCTAAGTTCAAGTTCGCATTACAGATGATCACTTTTGAAATTAGTACAATTAACTATTATACTTTTTAAAGATTAGAGATAGAGAGATATAGATGTTTCTATCTGCATACGTATGTAGATAGAAACATCTCCTCATATAAAATAGAAAATAATTTAGTGAACAAAAATGCAACTGGCCCTAAATGTTGTAATAGTTGTTGGCCATAGTTTAAAGTACAATAAGGCCACAATTACGGACATTTCAAAGTAGCAAAACGAAGTTCTGGTAGCAGGCAACCACCACCCACCGTGTGGTGGTTATTATCATCCAACAAATAGTATGTCTTTATTGGGTGATAATATTCCACGTTCCACGCGTCCTTGTATCTCTCCGCTAAGACTTAGAGTGAAATATTTCTCCTAGGAAACCGTATTATAATTCCGATTGTCCTGTCACTCGACAGACGACACCGCTTTGAAACACAACCCAATCTTATATTAAAAGAAAGGTAAAACTTTAACTTAAAAAAAAACGGCAGCCGTGATTAAGACTCTATTCAATACGACCGTGAAAATGTACCAAAAGCTAAGATTTCACTGTTCAAAATCAACAGACGTTGTGTGGGCGAACTGGGGCGGGCTCGTTTCGCGCCATCGCGTTCATTAAGCCCAATCTTTTTTTAAGAGTTTGTTAAGACCACACAATAGGAACGAATTAAAATTTTTCACCCAAAAAAGCAATGTTTGTGCGCTCTAAAAGAAACTCTTTTATTACCATACCAAATTGCGGTGAATAGGACTGGCAATTCGTGCGACTTCAGTCTTTTTCGACTGTACGAGTAGGCCGGAGTTCGCGAGTCGTGCTTGTGTAAGCTTAATTAGTGTATAGGCTTAATTGACAAGTTCATGCGTGGCTCGCTTTTATGAGTCAAACTTTTTTTTGTGAATAGCACCTTCGGGTTTTAATGATGACGTTGACTAGGTGGTTGGATGTATTTTTGTATATACATGCCGAATTACAACGACACGTATTGAAGTGAGGCAGTGTGTCGAGCGGTGCAGTTCAGTTCTCGTCTCGTCTTCAGTGCTCGTCTTTCTATTTGATGCACCTATTGGATGTCACAAGACCTAATATGTAATCTGTGCATTTAATCGACTTAACAGAAATTTTAATAATGTGTAGGGTATAACACAAAGCCCGAACATTTACATATATCATTATAATTTGTTTCTTATCGTGCGTGCTGCAAAGTAACTTTTTTTCTGTTTGGTACATATACCTACTTATATTCCGGGTACTAAACCTTTGTGCTTAAATCATATGACTAATGAAATTTAGCTATTATTTAAAGCGCTGTTAAATAGTAGAATATTTTAACTAAACACTAAACTAAACACTTTTAACGAATCTACTCGCGTTTAACTTTACATAGGGTAATGAATGGCACCTGACACATATTCGATACAATTTTTGTCGCCAAAAGTTAACATTGATTTTCATTGAAATTTTACGAGCTGAAATTTGACAGCTAGAAAGCAGGTGGTTTATATTCAATTGTTGCTAAAGACTAGAATCAGTTGCTAACCCCTATTTTAAATGATTAAAATAAAATATGTCGATCACTGGTACACACGCCTGCACATCAACCTACCACAAGCTGTCAAATTTCCTCAATAGACTTTGAACTTTAGTACTAAGCAATATGGTTGAAAATGTTTTGAAGAAATTTGACAGTTTTGGATAGGTTGATCTGCAGGCGTCTGTACCACTACCCTACAAGGTACATCGACATATTTTATTTAGTATGTATACTATTTTATTCTGACGTTTGGAAACCTTTATGGAGTCCGTGGTCACAGAGAGACAGTCTTCCTTGGCTACTTATGACCATTGGTAGATTTGTCATAAGTGTTTTGTTTCGATGTTAAAGATTAGTCGATTTTCAAATTGTTGCCATTTTAGTGCCGGTATATGTTGGTATCATTTCATACCTAAACGAATATGAATAACAAAAGTGCATGCATTTGGGAGTAATACACAACACAATCATTCAGACATGACAAAAAATGCCAAGAGCCCCACCGTCTCCATAAAAGACGACTGAGTGAGGCTTTACCTAAATCCTTTTGATCTTGTACGCAGTCGTGAATACATCTGCCTAAATAATGCTGTCTAGTATTCGTTCCCCGTCACGTAGCTAGAGGCGAATTGGTAATTCAGGAACGGTTCGTCCTGTTTGTCTGTCTTAGTGTACACTAGTGTACAGGCGATCTAATGTCGGCGAAGGTTATGGTGACTATAGTTCCGATGTTCATTTGTCTTTGTCTCCAATCCTCCGATTCTCGTTAGAATCAATACGCGTCGACTTCATTGTGTTTACGAGTAGCTGATTAGTCGAGTAACGCTTTCGTTATTGTTATAATAAATAATAATAATAATAATAATAAAATTTCCTACACTCACACCAATTATCTAGCCCAAGAGAAGCTTCGTTATGAAACTCGTTAAATGGTTACTAGACAACGGATAAACATACTTAAATACATAATTATTATACATAGAAAACACCCAGACCGGAGACAATTTAGAAAAACAATAATTTCTAAATGACCCGACCGGGGATCGAACCCGGGACCTCAGAGATGGCGACCCCATGAAAACCGGTGTACAAACCACTCGACCAAGGAGGTCGTCATGATTGCATACTATGTAAGTGATTGTAACAAGGTTAGTCATACACTATATGTATTTGTAAAGATAGAAGTTTTGTTCGAATGTACGTAATGAGTGATTCTTAACGTTTATTTGTTTTGCGTAATTAACACTACATATGATTACAAAAACACAATGTTGAAAAAATTTCCACGAGCAGGATTTGAACCTGCACCCCTCTGACACACCGGGTCAGGTGCTCTTCCAATTGAGCTATAGTGGTTCTAACCAGCCCGCCGAAATTATTCAACACTATTTACTTTTTTACTTTGAAAGCCAAAGGCGCCAATTCAATGTCAACAACTACCGTCATTAACATCTGATCATAATATTTTTACAAATACTAAAGATCAGTTAAGAAGTAGGCTAGCTATTTATAAAATGTTTTTAATTTGTTTATATAATTTTAACGCAAATTTTGTTGCGAAACAAATTACAAAAACACAATGTTGAAAAAATTTCCACGAGCAGGATTTGAACCTGCACCCTACTGACATATCGGGTCAGGTGCTCTTCCAATTGAGCTATCGTGGTTCCAACCAGCCCGCCGAAATTATTCAACACTATTTACTTTTTTACTTTGAAAGCCAAAGGCGCCAATACATATGATTTAATTGCATTTTTGTATGCCATATATTTCCGCAAAGTAACGCCTGATTCCATTAATAGGGAATATGCATGATTTTTTATTATTTCTGTTTTACCTCTTTTCTTTTTTACCTTCTCGATGCCTTGGACAGATTGCAGCGTCGCGCTATACGCATTATCGGCAATGCAGACGTCACTAATGCTCTCGAGCCCCTGCAACTGCGTAGAGATATAGCGTCACTCAGCGTCTTCTACCGCTTATACCACGGCGAGTGCCCTGAAGAACTCTTTGACGTTATCCCAACTTCTTCCTTCCTCCATAGGAGCACGCGTGCTGCTCTCCGGAGTCACCGCGCTGTACTGTATCTAACATTCCATCGCGCACAAAGAAATTTGGTGATTTGCGTTTCTTTGTCGCACTTCCAAAAGATGGAATAGTCTAGCACAGGTTTTCCCTCCTTCCTATGACATAGAGTTTTTCAAACGAGGCGTGAAGAGGCACCTTGTGGGCCGGCAGGGTGACTGATGCTGTGTTGTTTTCACGCTGCACCAGTTGTCCTTGTGTCTGGACTCCATTTCCACTTAACATCAGGTGGAGTGGAGTCATTTGCCGAGCTATGTTGTGCTATAAAAAACAGAAAAAATGAAAGTCGTCAAACTATTTTTCAAAGTGAAATTTAAAACTTTGAATAAATTTGAGCCGTTCAAACGCCACCATTTAGCGCGCGCTTTTGATGACGGCATTGGTTGTGTCCCGTGTTTGTTTACAAAAGCGTTTCAGTTACTTCATACTTATTTTCAGTTTTAATTGCTATACAAATCATGGAAGAAGTTAAAAAACCTTCTTACAAGTATTGTATGGTACCGAAGTGCATAAACACCCGATAAAGTGTTTTTTCGTATTCCACGCGATGCGAAAGAACGAAAAAAATGGTGTAAGATGATG
Organism: Eudonia truncicolella; assembly: GCA_949315975.1. Taxonomy (NCBI): domain Eukaryota; kingdom Metazoa; phylum Arthropoda; class Insecta; order Lepidoptera; family Crambidae; genus Eudonia; species Eudonia truncicolella. The sequence continues at coordinate 10,299,796 of OX438839.1, forward strand.
AGAAGGGATAATGTATCTTCATTATCGGTTGTATTTTGTTGTGAAGATCATTTGAACGTAGGTATGCTATATTTATGTACAGCTTAGTGTGAATTAGCTATTAAGCAGTAGAAGATTTGGTCTAAAACTAACCTAAACCTTAGTTTACAAAAGTTCATTAAAAATGTCTCTAAAGAGCTTGTTTCTTCCTATTGCGGTTTTACGGAATTTTGATGATTTATTTCAGGTTAAGGAAGATAAAGTTAATTATATTGAAACAGAAATAATAGTTTCTTCCGTTCATTGCAAGTGCAAGTGACAGCATAACATTTCTTTCGGACATTATGCTCAGGTGTAATCCGAGCCTTAACTAATAACTACACATATGTTTCCATCTCGTTTCACTTGGACATAGCCAACTGCTGAATCACCGTAAGATTCTCGTTCAGATTTGAAACAAACAAGCACTTAAATACTGAAAGAAAATTGTTCATGTAAATTAGAATATATCGTATTTATCTAATATTTACAAAGAGTATATAAACATATTATACTTGAGTGAGCTTCAATAATATAACATTACGTGTAAATTACGTGGAAGAGCTCGATGGCGCAGTGGTTAACGCGCCCGGTCTGCGAGTGCTGTGGTTAAGCAACTTTCGCCGCAAAGGCCGGTCATCGGATGGGTGACCAAAAATTTATAATCTCGAGCTTCTCCGTGCTTTGGAAGGCACGTTAAGCCGTTGGTCCCGGCTGCATTAGCAGTCGTTAACAACCACCAATCCGCACTGGGCCCGCGTTGTGGTTTATGGCCCGTTCTCCCTATCCATCCATAGGGAAGGCTCGTGCCCCAGCAGTGGGGACATAAAATGAGCTGATGATGATGATGATGACGTGTAAATTATAATGATATAGACGTAAATTAGGAGTTTAGGATTTTTTTTTATGACAAATGGTTATGTATAGGTTATGTTTTGTTGTAAGTAATAAACATTTATGAATAAAAATCTTTGTTATGGACTAAAATATACCATGTAACATAATAATTACCTTGCAGCTTTCACTCCTTTATCTCTGCGCTCGTAAAATCGAGATTTGATGCAAAATATGCTGACATCATAAATGCATCTATTTTCGGTAGATTATCCGATTGTGCTTTGACAAAACCAGTTTCTGTCATCGTCCTAGATTGACTACAATCATCGATATATATGTACTAATAATTCAATAACTACAAATATATATTCACAAGTAATCACACAGGAATACAGTTTTAAACAATTTTTCCACCCACCACCACCACCACCACCCACCACCACTAACCACCAAGCTTCTCCGATATACTAACATAGTTGTTTAAAAATTTATTGTTTCACATTTACGACCCGAGCGTGTACTAACCGAAATTTGTATAGCCAGATCCGTTCCCCTTTTACGATGCATCCGCTTCGGGCTTAACCGCGGTCTCACCACGGCAATTAGGTCAAGGCATTTCCCGCGTAAGCCTCTTGTACCCTGTTCGCGCGAATGTACCCGCGGGCTGTACTGTACCCTACCACCTTACTAATTAATTCCCTTAACAAATAAAACGGCAGAATAAGATTTTTTACGACTCGCCATGTTGCCTCATAAAGAGATACGTTCTACCATTATGTGAGGCGAATGCGACCCGTGTTATATATCAGCTGTTTTCGCCCTTTTTTAAGTAAACACGTTAATTACACTTGTCATAAAATTATATTATGAGGAAACCGTTTGTTCATGTTTGTATACTTTCAAACACGTTTAAGCCTTAGTACCTACGGAAGTGAATTAAAAAAATATCGTTGTTTATTTTTGTTTAATTTGACTTTAACTATTTACTATTTACTCGTCATTATTTACTCGCACTTGCTTTCGACACTACACCCATACCTACTCCAATAAACAAAGACAATAAATTAACCATGGAATTAATCCCTTAATATTTACTCTTATGTAAATGACAATGATAGCTTAAAAAGCTTTACCTACTTTTATTATTGGAGCTAGTTTTACGGTTTTCAAAACGTTACAGTCACATTTTTACGACATACACTAAAACACAACGTTAATCGTCCACATATACTGACAGGACATATACTTACAGTATTTGATAAAAAAAAAATTGAAAAATTTGGATGAACTTACCACTGTGAAGAATAAAGTCCGATTATAATTTTATGAACGTGCCGTGCGACGCCATTCAGTTGCAAATAAGAAAACTACACTGTAGCACAATTGCTTTGCAGTCCAAAGTTAAATATATTAAAAACATAAAAGCGACAAAAACCGGCTAAAAAGTTTTAGTCACGTTTAGACGTTTTTAGAATGGACTCATGATAAAATATCCTTTATATTATTTGATAAATGAACACTTGTAAAAATAAAAACGGCATATATAAAAATAAGATCAAGTCTTCCATGCGCATAAAACTGATAAATTTTATTCTTTCAGCTTAAATAAGTAACTATCTGCATAATAACACAGATGCTTTAGCTAATTATATTATGTTCAAGGTACTTAATCTTAAAATGCCTAGTATTTCGCTTTATCTGTCTGTTACGTGATTTTTAAACCTACAAGTTCTGTAAAACATATTTGTAGCGACAAATTCTTCGTAAAAGCTATTTGAACACGTCACATAAAAAGGTTTAACAAGATTTACTTTTATTGAATATGAAAGTGCACCATTCCCTATATGACATTTGGTACATGTACGGACTACTAACACTTAAATTACTTTTTTATATACTTAACAAGAGATTATACGTAATGTTTTTTATATAATTTATATAAATTACACACTGTTAATTTTAAGTCGTTGTTTTGCTTTAAACAAGTGATAGTACTTATGAGTAATGTATGCATTAAAATAATACCTAGTTATAGTCAGTCACCTAAAATTACATCATCAATCACACATCTGATATTTTTTTTAGATTTTAGATTTGGTCCAGGACATAAAGTTGTTTTTATTCATAAGTACTAGCAAAATATCGACTTAAAACACACTGTATATGATATGATATATAATATGTACAAGAAATACAACAAAACATGAAAATGCGTATACCAAACGTATCATTAAAAATGGGCTCAGGGAAACCAAATAGGCTGACTATCTAATTTATTACCTCTACCTATTGCCAGTCTCCTTGTCACTGGTACCTCTATAAGCAGACCACTTAACTCTTTAACCAGCTGCCTCGCCTATGGCCGCCATGGTCCCATTGTCTCCACTGCACTGATTGAATTCATATTTTTGCTCAGAGGGTAGGCCCTACAATTCTAAATTGAGATGGCGACAATGGACAGCTCTCTAGGAGACTGGCGCTCTGCTATACGATACTTTCTCACAGTTATTTAAATTGTTTTATGATGTTTTTTATTGCATAGAAGGAACAGAAAAGGTCTTAGAGCTTGTCTTAAAGCTAGCTTCTCACGGCGCGAGATATCACAAGTCGCGCCGCGCCGAGCCGATTTGTACGAGCGAGCATGCGTCAACAGGCTAGTCCGCACTACTCGTTCTCACGGGCGCGGCGCGTGTACAGCATATTAGCTAGGGAACATCTTTTAAGTAATTTAATAACTGTGGGTTGTTTAATTGTGTGGCTCTGGCTTGCAGTGGGTGCGACTCCATCCACGCCACCAATTCCTCCAATTGCCCAACGGACACTCGTCGGGACCCAGGCATTCTGAAATACGTTAGTGTTAGGAGAAGCTAAAAAACCTACAAAAAATATTTTTAATTGTCCAATTATTTTTTTACCTACCTACTACCCATTCAGGACGTCTATTTTTAGCAGTGGAGAAGAATGGGCGCAAGAAACTCAACAGGTTTAACAGAAGTAACATTTAAAAAAAATATTTCGTTACCACTGTATGATTACAGTATTTAATTTAATACATTTACAATCAACCACTTTCAAGAGCCCGATATTACAAATAATGCTGATAATTCAACTATGCTGTGATGGTTTTGAATTTATCTAATTTGAAGTGCGATCCCGTCCTCAACCTTATTAGCAAGTGAGATAAAAGCGCATCTTTAGTTAAGAAAAACATTGTAACCACTAACGCATCATCAAACAGGTTAAAATGACTAGATGAGTAACAACCTACCCTTCAGCCCGTTTAAATTATTTCGAGTTAATTATGCTTCAAAGTCGGTATGGCCACTTCAGTGACAAGACGGAAACTTCTCAATTTACATAATTAAGTTAAAATACGAAGAGCGGCGTGTTATAAAATCTTATGAAGTGGATTGGAGTCGTTAAAAAGTATGTCTATAAACCGGATCAAACTCCGCCTATCGACAGATTTATGGCTCGAAGAAGTGAACCGAGATACGCGCACGAAAAATCTGGTAACGGCGACCGGACGCAAAGCCTTTTGCAGGTTTATCGCGTGTAAAATCGACCCTCGAAGATTTGCCTTAGGATTAGCCAAATCCAAGGAACCGCGCCCCGTGTTCGTGGTTCCAACCATCCGCATAAATAGATATGACAATACCAACTACATTTTTATTTCTCGCGTCCAAATGAGATTCTGCAAGTTGTGCTACATAGTACACACAGAGGTTTTATGTCAAGCGGAATGAGGTTTGAATTTATATCTACAGCTTACTTAAAAATGCTGGACGTATTGTGACGTTATAATAAGTGGAAGCCTGACGTAGATTATTGCTTTTTCCCGCATAGCGTTTATCACAGACCTAGTATACTAGATTTGGTCTCTGACGTTTACTCATATTACGTTAGAATAAGCCGCTCACTAATGCAAAGTTTTTTTGGCCCTCATATATGACGGTAGTTTTTACGATGCTTATCAACGGAACCACTGTACTTTTATCCGCATGTAAAATTACAATCGCTAAGTTTTCGTCCATTGACGCTTTTATAACTGGGTACATTATATATTTGCGTTGTTAGACTGTCTTGTATTCTAAAGACAACATTTTGTTTGTGTTTCTAGTATGTGGCAAGGAGAGTTGTGGTAGTTTCTGTGTTGTCTTGATAAGAAAACGTAACGGCTATTGCTGACGGCCCTCCCCGGGGCTCCGTGCGTAACCGCATGTAAGGCGGGCTTTTTCTACGAAGTCTTTAATCTGCGCTCTAATTTATTGTGACATAGAAACACCAAGTTTTCTTGAAGCGTCGTACACTATTCGTATACGACTTACAATTTGGTATCACACTTAAGTTGCTTGGCGTCTGAAAAGCTTTTCTCCCCTTTACTATTTCAGTGAGAGTGGTTTCAGGGGGTGAATATTTAAATTGTATATTTTTTTGCAAGTACAATCGTTCTTGCAAAAAAATATACAATTAAAGATAAGAAAATAAATGCAATCGCATTTCTTTTCTGATCTAGATAACATAGGTGTATACTTTGTTGATCTTACTACTTTAGCTTAACGGCTCTCGCCCGCGACCGATTTTTTGTAGGACCGATAAATCGGACCGATTTTTTCGCGGAGGTTTTGGTACTGATTATATGGCATCATAGAACATTACATTACATGAATTTTAAAATAACATGTTATTAGGTACTAAGCATATGAAGGAGAAAAGAAAAAAAATACTATACCGCAATTGTGAAATAATATCGTTGACCATAATACAACAAATAATGATGATGAACACCAAAACCCCCATAAATGTGTATAGACTGCCTCAGTTAATAAAATACCATTATAATTAATAATCCATAAAATAAACGTCATAAAATTTACACAAATTGAAAAACACTTAGCACCAAAATATTATGATACGCTATTTCAATTGCATTTGTACATGTTTGTAGATATCCCCCGAGGCTTCGGGAACAGAGCTAAGGTGGCCAGAGGTGGCGTGACCGATTTCGCAGATTTCCCGCGTTGACTTGAGTTTGTAAATCACTCTGAATAATGCCACCCCATTTCGACTTGTACTATTGAAGCACTCTACTGGATTGCTTAAAAATCTTTAATGCCTTCACGTTATAGAAAAACTTCATTCGATAGACGGACCATTAGAATTTGAAGTTAGTAATTAAACGTGATTTTTCATTGGTGTAATTGTGGACGAGTAGAACCAATTTTTTACAATGTACCTACTTATTGACTATTACTACGTTAGTGTCTGAAAGCGTGGACCTTATATAAGCCCTTTTCTTAAAATGATCTTGCGCATCAACCCGGTTTGTCAAAGGGTGGGAGCTCGTGTTTTTTTTAACACTTTTTTAAAATTCCCCTCCCGATCCTCTAAATGCCACTACATTAAACATGCACACTAGCTTAGGCCCAAAACACCGTACTCGTAGAACAAGGGTACGACGAGCCGGTTCACACACGCTCTATACTAGGTACAGACATGTACCTGGGCGCTTCTCCCCACCACCACGGCCCGGTCAACCCGAGCCGAGGTCCAAGCCTTAAGAGGCGCCCTCGGGTTGCTCCGCTCCCCGATCCGATCCGAACCCCTCGGAGAATCTAGTAATGCATGAGGACACGCACTAGTGCGTGATGCCGTTCCCTCTAGAAAACCTCCGAAGGTGATTCGTTTCACACGGCTTGAGGAACCCTTTAAGTTTTTCGCCACCTGCCCCTAAAAAAGCCCGGTGAAGCTGAAAATGCCAAAAAGAAAAAAAAACAAATTTCTTTTTAATGCTAAAGAAAGTACATTCATAATATTGCCTAATTAATCCCAAAGTCGGTGAAAACCTTGGTTTTATTCAGAATGTAATGTTTCAATGTTGAAAGCCATACTTAAATATAATTAATTAAGCATAATAATTAACTCAGAATTATTTATGTTATTTGCTAAGTTATCCATGGCATATAATGTTTTCTTTCCATAAAGTAAAAGTCTGACAGATTTTCTTATTAATTTTGGTAGGTGTTGTGTACGTATCTTAATTAATTATCTTATAACATTAGCTTTTGGATGAAGCAATGAGTCTCATCGAAATAATAAAGAAGTTCAGAGAAGACCAATTTATGTATTGCGATGGCAATCATTAACGATGAAGTAAAATTCGTTAGTGGGTCTTTCTTTAAGTACCTTTATTGACAAGATGGCAAATTGCTGTCTGGCTTTAGGCAATATTACACATTGACCCGTGACCTTAAAAGGGCATATGCCAGCTTAAATTGAAAGTACCTAGTACCTAGTAGTAAGTAGAAAGTAACTTTGGCAGAGAACAACTAGATATTTAATAATACATTGATTATGAAAGTCACATTAGCTCACCAGTCAAAAGTATACTTGATAGCAGTTTAGAATATATTTAATTTTGTTATATAAATCATAATAAATGATTTTTGATTTAAAGATAATATACAAACATAATATACACTCAAGATCCAACTCCTCCCTTGAGGAAGGACCTTGAGAAGGCCTTGAGGACGGCAACGCATCTGCGATTACTTTGGTTTTGCGGGTGTTCATGGGCGGCGGTGATTACTTTCCATCAGGTGACACGCCTGCTCGATTGCCTCATTTTAATATTTAAAAAAATTACAAGCATTTTCAGAAGCTTTCACTCTTTTATCCCAATGTATGTGTGCAATGTAAGTATGTGTTATTAAATTCTGAACAGGAATTACCAAATATATAGTAAGACCGTAGCCTATATACTGTTCCGCTGCTGGACAAAAGTCTCCGTCATTGAAATCATCGCTACAATTCATTGTCTTAATCAGCACGCTACCCAAATCACAAACCCGGGTTAGGCATCGAAAAACCAAAACACTCCTGGAATAGAACCCAAGACCTCAGGATGTCAGCAACAATGCGTTTAGCGCGCAATTTGCGCCGGGCCGGGAACTCAGATGACCAGTCTCCTTTCAGGAAGAAATTAATAATTCAATATGTTTGGACCACGAGACTTCAATTTAGGAAAAACCAAACAGTTTTTTACACTGTACGTCGAAGCCGGGTTGACTGAGATTAATGTTAGCGATTAGAAAGGTCAGGAGTTAATTTATACTAGATGAATCTGCTCACTTTAGATGTGATGAAAGACAGAAAAAGGATTCGATATTTATCTCGTCCAAAGAGATTGAAAACAACAATCAATCTGTGTTCAAGGAAACGAACACGTTGAGCTTGTAGGTGTGAATAAAATAAAAGTGATAAAGAGAATTACTTCGCTCATACCCTAGTTTTTTCTCTGGACTGTACCGTTTTATCCAACTCTTTATTTTATGTAAACCCTAGGCCATTTTAGGTGACAGTTATCGTAGTGAATGTGTCACCTAAAGCTTTGGGGTTACCTAATACTTTTGGGGTAGTTGATGACAGTCCGTTGAGTTGAATTCGTATTTAAAAGTCACATATAGTTACACTTTAATAAATATAATAATATGTCAACCATATCGTAGTTGATATTATTACTGCAAAAAATATCTATGGATAAGCAACACCTTTGCATACTTACCTATCAATGAAATCTAGTACAAATCATTGGATTTAAAAATATTTGCATCTGCAGTCTTTATCTGTTGTTACTCACAAATGTGATTAGTTTTAGTACTTGTTTAAACCCAGCCCATGTTTGAGAAAATAGGGTAAAGTATTATTTTAAAAGAAAGCGTGTCTCATTTATTTTACCAAAAGCATGGAGCATGCTTAGAGTTGTTTTACAACTAGAATATCCTGCTGCATATCCGTTATGCTCCTGAGCTAGTTAGGTACTATCGTAAGATTCTAGGTTTATGGCCTGAGTATAGGGACGTGTAGTTAGGATCGTGAAAGTTTCCAAAGGACTTATATAAACCGATATCGATTGTGCACGATATTCTGAGTTTTCATATTCATCATTACATCATCATCAGCTCATTTTATGTCCCCACTGTTGGGGCACGTGCCTTCCTATGGATGGATAGGGAGAACGGATTTGCGGATTGGTGCACACCAATCGCTAATGCAGCCGCTAATGCAGCCGGGACCAACGGCTTTACGGGCCTTCCGAAGCACGGAGGAGCTCGAGATGATACATTTTTGGTCACCCATCCGATGACGGGCCTTTGCAAAAGTTGTTTGCGAAATTCTTCTCTTCAGCTAAAAAATAGACGTCCTGAATGTAAGTTTATTTAAATAAACAATTTTGATTTTGACTTTGACTTTGACTCTAGGTACTCCAACTGATGTTAAGTTGAAATGGTGCAGCGTGTAAAAAGCTGTATCAGTCACCCTCACCCTGCCGGCCCACAACATCAGCCTTGGCCCGTTAATGTCACGGCATAATCTGGATGGTGACCATTTCGGTTGCATTATATGCATAATAATATACAAAATGTCCATTATGTTAAGTTGTCATAAATGCCAAATAAATACTTTTCATGTCGTTTAATTTAATTTCGATAACTGTACTAATACAACCCTGGAACCACAATACATATAGTGTCATCATTCAAGTAGGTACGAATATGATTACCAAAACAAGCTACAGTTATGTTTCAGAAATATTGTTGGTAAAATTAAAGTCACCCTCTGACATACCGGTTCAAGTGCCTTCCAATTATGCTATCGTGGCTCTCTCCAACCTAAGCAAATTTATCAACACTCTTATTTTGTAACCCTTATCCAATGTCAACAACCACGTCATCAATTTCCAAATTGTAATTTTGTTCGCAACAAAATTTGCGTGAAATTTGTACGTACCCATTTTACGGTTATGTGTTCCCCGGCTGCTTGCATAAAATGCATAAAACTACTACTCTTACGTCAGGTTAGTGTGGCAAATTCATATATGTTCAAATTCACATCGGTAAAGTGGATTACGTCTCTATTGTTTCAAACGTAGAGAGAATGCACAACAATTTCCCATGAGTATAACGACAAATTTTACATCGGTAGTTTCTATTTAAGGCGCTGCCTACAATCATGCAACAATGCTCTTTGACAAGGAAATTTCATATAATTTTACATTTTAGAAACAATAAAATTTGTTTTTTGGAGGGAGCTTGCTCATTGCCTCAGACGGCATTTTCAGCTTCACCGGGCTTTTTGGGGGGCGGCGAGAAACTAAAAGGGTCCTTCAAGCCGTGTGAACGAATCACCTTCGGAGGTTTTCTAGAGGGAACGGCACCGTGCCCTAGTGGATTCTCCGAAGGGTTCGGATCGGATCGGATCGGAAGGGTTCGCATCGGGAATATTAACATTATTGCAAATATAGTTTTACAACATATATTTTTCTTGGCGTTGTACTTGTATGTTGTACACTTTTTATATGGACGTTGTATGTTGTATACTTCTTATATGGACTTCGCATAAGTGAAGCGCATTCAGCGCCTTAACATTGTCTTCCGCACGCGGTAAGGCACTCCACTCCATGATGTCAAACTTGGGGGCGCTTAGTTATGAATCGCGCTAGTTGTATTGAGTTTAGTAAGTACTAAGCTGTGTGTTCAAATGTTACCTAACATATGACGCGACACGACTCTTCAATGTGCCCGTGTTTCTGTTGGATTGACGTCAAAGGAGGTAACGTGCTGTCATATCAATATCATATTTGCACGGAGATTCGTCGAAAGGGAACGTAAGTATTGAAAGTAAAAACAATTGCTAGTAAAAACGCTTCGCTTTAGGTTGGATTCTCGATTGCGTTATTTTTCATTTTATTTTGGTACCAGTCGTCATTACATAGCACTACTTAACGAAATAATAATGTATGGATCTAAATTAAGTTTATAGTTGCGGAACTATCGCTAACAAAAGAAAGATAACATTATGTTATATTATAACTAAAGAATAATTTCTTGACGGGAACGTGCCGTTAAAGTACGCCTTGCTTGCTTCCACCATCATACCTTGTCTATCGTCATAGCAGCCAATGTAATTGCATTTTTGTGTTTGATATTATAGATAGATAATTAATTTCTCCTTAGTGGTTGAGGAATCCGAGTAAAGTGGGCTTCCATCTCCAACCTTATAATCACTTCCCATCAGTTGGGATGAAAGCCAACCGGTTTGCTATTGTCGAATAAAACAAAGTTAATAAAAGCGAAATCACCGTGAAACGGCATCAAGTTAATAGGTGTTACCTTATTTACGACTTTAAAACACAGAATAGACGGCACGAATCTGATTTAGTCAATCAACGTCCGGCGATTTGATTAAACTATGCAGCCCTAAAGTTGGCCGCTTTAATCAGAAACACAAAATAAGAAGACTGCAGGAGGCAAGCTTTATTCATGACGCGCTCGACTAACGCACACATAGACAACCTCTCACGGACATGGAATCTCGCAACAGCTGCGCTCTGCCCCCTGACTATAAGCTCTTATAGCAGTATTATTGCATTTGAGGTAATGAGACGCGAGTATATTCGCCGCTACACGCGTCTCGTTTTCACAACTGCAATAATAACCTAACCTTCTGTAGTTTCCCTAATTTGTGGCAGAAGCTAGACCGTAAAATCGGAGGTAGTTAAAAGATAGATTAACGTTTTAATCGTGCGGCCGGACGGCCTCCCAAACTTGTTACGTGCTTTGTCGGGATCAGTTGTTTTTGGTTCCTGCGCCCAGGGGAACGAGGAGCCTTATTTATTGTTCTCGATTAGACCGCGGCCGCGATTTTAGACTCTTTGAATAATTCCGGTGTAGATTATTGACCTGGTTAAGAAGATGGGTGAAATATGTGATCGTTGTCGCGTTCGACTCCAAAGTATTACAAGTTAGGCTGCTTTCGCAATGCCAAGTCCCGGCAAAATTGTAATATCTTGAGCTCATACTTGAGTAATTCGAAATGCACGATAAGCTGTCGGTTTCGTAAGATAACAGTCGTTAAAACCCAAGGAACTGTATTGGTCCAGCAATGTGGGTTTTGCTCGTTATTCCCTTGTGCTACTGTTGATGTGGATAAGTCTGGGACCAACAGAGAGATGCTTATTAGGCTGATGATGATAACCTCAAGTCAAAATCCTTCACCCGGGGTTCTCAATTACTGAGGGTTCTGAGTGCGCTTCCACCTTCAGCCTTATCATCACTTAACATCAGGAGAGATGAAGGCGAAGTGCTTACCCGTAAGGAAAAAAAAAGTGTTATTAGTAAGTACCTAATAGTGTAGATTAAAAAAAATAACATTTCTACGGAATTTACTGCCGCAGTATGTTTTCCATTCGGCTGGAAGGTATCCCTTGATGGATACAGATTAGTATTCCGCCCCAGCAACCGCACGGTTGAACGAGAGTTCTGCTCAAGTTCTAGTGGTTTATTGTTTTTGTCCCAGACAGCCATTAAAAATACAGTTGTCATAAAAGTCTGGAGCCGTATGTTCGCTTGGGAGAAGTTTGGGCGCGACCATTTCACACTCGGGAAGTCGGTGCCCTTTACGATGTTAAGAAATTAATAGCTTTTCAACTGTACTTATAAATCTTGATTTTGATTATTCAAAATTAAAATACTTCACGGAGTTTTACGCCGGCTCCTAAGTATATAATGTTTATACGTTTGATTAGGTACTCTAGTAGTATAAGTAATATACGTTTTCAATTAGCTTACTATAATTTACGTCTCACTTATTCGGTTTACACTAAACTTTTGAGTTATTATATCTGATTTATAGTAATGAAAAGGGTGTAATATGTATATATCTAGGTATACTATTAATAAAGGGGTAACGTTTGTGATAATATTTGTTTGTTTGTTTGTTTGTCGGGGCTAACCTCTGGAACAACTGATCCAATTAAAATTCCAAAAATTCTTTCACTGATAGAATGCTACATATCTTGCGGGTAACATAGGATATGTTTTATTTTGATAAAGATAAGTCTTCAGCTTAAAATCTCAAAATTTTTAAATCAAGTCGGTAAAAAAAGCGCTGCTTAGCCGATTCATTGGCGTACGCTAATCAAACGGATGGGAATACATGAAAATTATGTACTACAAAAATGTTATACATCAGTATATCTAAAAAAAAGTCAGCGGCACGATGTACTTAGCTTTTTAATTATGTAAACCACAATAACGTTTTTCATGTTAATGAATCATTTAATTTTTCAAGGTATTCTTAAAGTGTATTTATTAGGCACAATATATTAATCTTTCCTAAAATAAATAGGTATACCTATCACCCGATGAATTTTCTGAAGATAAAATTTGTTCTTTACAGCGTCCAATGTGGTAGCTTAGTTCTGGAAATATTGCGAAATCAAAAATAAGTCACAGAGAAATACGAGTACATGCAAATTTAAAAAGGATAATAATATTATCAGTATACGTCCCTAGAATCTACCTAAGATTCTAGGGACGTATATAAATAAATATAGCTATTTTCCAATATAGTCTATGACCTTTAGGGAGCGCATTGTTTTGTCAGAACAAAGACTTGTAACAGGATCACTAATTTGGCAGTTCCCAGCGCGACTTCACGTGCAAAGGTGCATGTAACAATAGACTGATAACATGCATGAGGTAAAATCTAATGGATATACAAAGTTGATAACAAAAGACTTGAAAGACGAGAAGTAACCTAATAAATTAGAGCCACTCGCATAAATTTGAAACGATGTGATTGTGAACGGTAAAAGGCGAATACAATTTAATTATTTTGGAACGGTTATTCCGTGTCTATATAAATCTTCGCAAAATGTAAAAAACCAAAAAGAAAGTTGGGTGCTAAAGAAAGGAACCTAACAATTTTATTGTATCTCGAAAGTTGTCCAAATGTGGAGAAGCTCGATGACGCAACGCCTAGCGCGTTCCGAAAATAATACAGCAAGGAAAGCGGATGGCGCAGTGGCGGAGTGTGGGCAGGCCTCTAACAAGGTATTGAGTCAAGGAGTCATTTGCCGTGCTAAGTATAAAAAAAAAGGTGGACCGACGATCCCGGTAAAGGTCGCGGGAAGCCGCTGGATGTGCACAAAACCGGTCGTTGTGAAGATCCTTGGGGGAGGCCTTTGCCCAGCAGTGGACGGACGTCTTTTGGCTGAGATGATGATGATGATGAAGTTAAGCAGCTTTTGCTTTGCCGGATGGCCGTATTTAAATATTTGTCTCAAGATCCTTCGTGCTTCGGAAGGCGTGATGATGAGATGGTAAACGTTATTACCCATCACCATATCGTATAGCCTGATCTCGCCATGTTTTAATCATGTGGACCCTGAGCCCAAAGTGGAACGTTTGTAAGTCGATTGAAGATAATAATGCAAGCTCTGTTTGTTTGGTAGGCCATCTCAATTAGATTCGGATTAAGATTTCAGCTTGCTGGTTTGTATATATGTAGCCAACCTATTCCGTGAACAATGCGAACATTAAGCACGTTACCCGCAACACAGCAATGCGTAGAGGATGCAAATGTCCGGAACAGACTCAGCTTAGCTGTGGCTATTAGCCAGAACGCACTTCACAGCCATTAACACCAAGAACATTATTGCATAACTGAATGCATTTTAACATATAAGGAACAAAGTACATAGCGCACGGACAACCGAGTCAATTCCACTCCCCTATAAATTATTAGGGACTCTGAGAACACATCGTAACTGTAATTGCGACTCGTGTACTCGTATGATTCAATGCCACTGAAAGTTAATTGATTCAACGTAATAGCATTTTCAACCTAATATCTAGGTAGTAAGACTTAGTTTACTTGGCGAAAGGAATTGTCATCACTATCATATTTAGTTGGATTAAGGTTTATTGCATAGCAGCCGGAGTAGCCACTTTTCATAAATTGCTGAAGTTGAGCCACGTGTAAAGCAAGATTAGGTCGGCTTGTAAGGGCGGTAGTTGGGACACGGTGCATGCATCGAATTGAAATGCTTGCAAGATTTAATGCTTATACCGTGGCTTTTCCCGTGTTGAAATGGGTATGTCTTAAAAATCTTTATCGCGTTTTTCGGTTCGCGATATTCGGCGATACGCGACGGTTTGGCGATATTCAATTCGATCGTGATGAAAGTTGCATATGTAATTCTCAGGCCATTTATCTAAAACTATGCTAAAAACCATGTCCACCCGTTGTTCTGTTCTGACGTAAAGAAAGAAGAAACAAATTATCAATTTTAGCATTTATTATATAAGTTCCATTTTTTATTAAATTAAACTATATCGTTTTAATCAATTTATCGATAAATGTATTAAACTTACAATAATTTTCTGCTAGTTATATGAACCACTTCGCCGGCATGGAACTTTGAAATCTTGGAACAAAGATTGCTACCTATTTTTAAAGTTACAAAAATACCTACACGATACGGTTATATATTTGTTTATTAACACTAACAAGATTTATACCAAAACGTTCTTGAATTTTTTTATTTCCTACTAATATTATAAACGCGAAAAATTTTAAGTATGGATGGATGTTTGTTACTCTTTCACGTAAAAACTACTGAATTGATTTTTAATGAAACTTTCCTCACATACAGACCATGACCCAGACCAGCATATAGGATACTTTTTTTACTGTAGTCTTCGCGAACGAAGTCGCGGGCAACAACTAGTTTAAAATATATTCGTATCCAAATAAAATCTTAT
Source organism: Eudonia truncicolella (assembly GCA_949315975.1). NCBI lineage: Eukaryota > Metazoa > Arthropoda > Insecta > Lepidoptera > Crambidae > Eudonia > Eudonia truncicolella. The sequence continues at coordinate 10,315,260 of OX438839.1, forward strand.
CTACAGATGTGTTACACAACAGCATATTAAATGATAAATTTAAGTTACTACATAAAAAACCATTACATAAAAGTTAATTGTGAATAAATTATATAAATGACAATTACATAATTTCGCTGTCGTTATTAGTAGGTATATAGGCTCCTACTATTTATTAGGCCGGTGAACTATTTAAAAGGAAAAGGACTGACTTTTAGTTTAGGTCCCGAAGCAGTACCAGAGATCCACGGGAACATTCAAGACGTCGAAGTCACGTCTGTCGCGACACAATACGTTTACCTCTAAACGTATCAGAATCCAATAACTTTCTTACGGCAGAACTTTAAGAAGATAGATATCTTTCAATACATTTCATATGACGCTTTGTCTGCGATCTGAATACGTTATTTATAAGAGATCAGCAAATTCTCACGTATAAGATGTGAATGGGAATGACGTTTTATTTTAAGGATCTCGCCTCGCAGCGTATGAGGTCTTGTGCGAGAAAAGGATGCCCGTAGGGATTGCTCCTTTTTGCATATCACCTATTTTTTGTGGAGGCGCGCAGAATTTCTTTAAGTGGATAGTAAAAGATGGCTTTCTGTTTTACGTGCTAGTATTGGGATTGCAGTATTGTCTTTACTGAATTGAAGAATGGCTTTCCGTTATGCATTTACTACCACTTCGGTAATGACACATTTCTTGTACTTCCGGTAGGTTCTTATGAAGAAGGAAGAAACCTGAAACCTTGAGTCTGTTCCTAACATGAAGTCGGTTAGAAAGTACCTACTGCTGCAGATTGTACTCATAAATTTTCATATATGAATTATAGAAAATTAATACCAAAAAGCAACATTTAGTAAAAAACAATTATTAACAAACAAAATTATTAACAAATTAACTAATCAAATCAAATCATTAATTGCATTCATGTGGTATACCTATAGGTGGAACAAAGAATACTTCTCAAAACTATTAAAATAAACTAAGTTCTAACCAGCCCGCCGAAATTATTCAACACTATTTACTTTTTACTTTGAAAGCCAAAGGCACCCATTCAATGTCAACAACTACCGTCATTAACACCCGATCATAATATTTTTACAAATACTAAAGATCAGTTAAGAAGTAGGCAAGCTATTCATAAAATGTTTTTGTTTTGTTTATATAATTTTAACGCAAATTTTATAAATAGCTTTCCTTGAATGGGTGCCTTTGGCTTTCAAAGTATACTAAGTTATTTATTTCATCACTTACAATCAATTGCCAAATGAAGCTACCTTTACGTGAGTTGATTGATGCAAACTTGTTCGGATGCTGGATTTTACCAAAAATTATAAACTTCCAATGTTACATTAATATTTTAATTATTAGTACATCTTAATTGTTACTGACAACTCAACTGTGAAGTTAAGCTCAAAGGCGTTAAGCTCCACCATTAGTGATCTTATAATTAGCAGACTTCTTTATTTTCTCCAGTAAGAGATCCAGTAATGAATATAGAGTGGTAAAAACCCGCTAATAGGGCACTCGTTGGCGCCTCAGCAGCGTGACTTGGATTTGCTCCAGAGCGCCTTGGACATGCGCCAATTGTATCCTCGCCCTAGTCCTGTAATGGCGATTCTGATGTCATACAGCACGCTTCGCAATCATACGGATAATTTATTAAATCCGTTTGAAATTGTTGAAGCAACTGCCGAGGGTATTTTGAGAGTTTGTGAGTATATAACAATGGAATAACGAAAAATAAAGGACGACTATGTTGAATAGTAATTATACACTTTGTTAACCTGTGTATCGTCATGAATCAGTTTGTTGATGTTAATTGAAAAATTTAAGCTGTAATCCCCTACCTGTATACGCTACGAATCATGCATATACGGGGCGAGTAATCAATAAGATAACCAATAGGTAAGAGATAGGAAAAAAATAAAAGATCATGATTATTTTATAGAGTGACCTCTTTTTTAGGTGAAACTTCGAGATGTAAGAAAATATAAATGAACCGTGCATTTGGTTTTACAGTAATATATTTATCGATAAGAATGTGCTATTCTAAAACGTGATTTAAGATGTATTGTATTTATTTTACTGGTGAATTGTTTTAATGTCTATTTACCTGTTAATTACATATGTGCAAAGGAGATATAAACACTTTTATGCATAATACTTTATTCTTCTTTTTTACTTCTCTCGTCTCGCCCTTGGTCTTAATCACACCTGATGTTAAGTGATGATTTGGCCAAAGGTGAACTGCGGCACTTCACATGCAATCCTTTACTACTGAAGCACTGGCTATCTTATCTCTTACTGTTGGAACACAACAATGCGATATGTTAAGATAAGATGGTGCTGCTTGTGAGGCAGACATACCTAAAACAAGCTTCACCACCAACCAAACCGAGTAAAAACACGTACAACCCTGCTGGGAATTAAACTCGGGACTCTGTGTTTAAGACCGATGATGTTAAGGTGGGACTGACCGAAGCATTTTCCCGTAACATATCATGAACGATGCGAGCATTCGCATGGTCAGTACAGTGAGCCGAGTCACTGGCCACTGGCTCCGCATGTATCGGTGTATCGTTCAATCAACAATGCCGTAACATATCAAGCTCGCCGCGAATGGTACATTACGTAGCTACGTTAGGATGATACACGCGATCAGTCACCACCACTAGACCAAAGAGGCGATTTAAATATAAAAAGAAATGTATATACTTATTCAAGTAACAGAATAAATATATGCCATATCATGTTTGGAAATCCCGATTAAGAGAAGTCTCTTACTTGCTGTGTGGAAACAAAAGATCGATAAAAGCTTTGACGAAATCCTAGTGATGTAAACTCGAGTACTTCCGAGCGAGTTAATGAATATGAATGATTTGAGAGAAGAGTTGAGCACGTTTATGATAAAAGCAAAAAAGATATCTCGTATACCGTAGAACCGTAAATTGGATTGGTGATTGGGCTTTACAAAAAAATTAAATTTAGTTTAAATTTGTTAAAAAATCTGTCCCATCTTATTTTATGTAAGTTGGGACTGCCAATGGTTTCCCTCTCTCAGTACGCTTCGACTTCATTGGATTCCTTTGTGTAATCCCATTTTAAAGTTCCTGTTTGAACTGTTGATTTTAATTTCGAAAATGAAAAAAATTTAATTAGTATCGAACAGCTAAATTCAAAATTTAACGTTTGGTATCTGGATGATGGAATACTAGGAGGTGCCGCGTCAACTGATCTTTCAGATTTTTTAACTCTAGTTCGCGAGTTCCGAGCCATAGGTTTGGAGTTTATTAATTTCGGTAAGTGCGAGCTTTATCTGTCGGACTGTTGCGTGGATATGGACGCCATTATTTTTAGCTTCAGAGAAGTGACGCCTCAAATTAATGTGATCGACAAAAGATCTCTTCGCCTCTTGGGGATCCCTATTCTAGACGATTTCCTCACCCATTTTTTATAACTGCTTTACAAACGTTTAGTGATACGTTAAATCGCCTTTTTAAAATAAATTGTCACATGACTTTTACTTTGTTACGTTAATCTCTATTCGTTCCAAAGTTCACGTATGTCTTGTGGTGTTGTCAGCTCTGGAAATTTCCAGACCTTCTCAACAGTTTAGTTGGCAGTATAAAACATACGCTTACATACACATTTTAAACATCAACTTTAGTGACCGCTCTTGGACCCAAGCAACACTCCCTATTAGGTTCGGTGGTTTGGGTATCTGTAAAACTACTGACGTGTCCCTTCCGGCGTTCTTGTCTACGGTCCATGCTACTCAACCACTAATCAACAAGATACTGGAAGACACATCGTGTTTCCCTCTAGTTTCTCTCTTGGATGAGGCCAAGGCTGCCTGGAGTGCAGCTTGCCCGAATTCTGAATACCCCACAAACACCTCTTCCTAAAGGCTTTGGGACGAGCCTCTCTGCGGATTGTTGCGTAATAACCTTATCAACACGTCTTCTAGCCCTGCAGAGTGCGCCCGCCTCTTAGCTGTAGGGAAATGGGAGTCAGGTCTTTGGTTGCAGGCGTTACCCTCTCCAAATACGGGTATTCTGCTGGACCGCAGTAATTTTCGCCTTGCCACTGCCTTGCGTCTTGGTGCCCCCAGTATCGTCCCTCATCAATGTCGTTGCGGCGCGCCCGTGAACAGCCTCGGTCACCACGGGCTGTCCTGTGCTAGAAGTGCTGGTCGTTTTGCTCGTCATCATACCTGAATGACATCATTCGACGGGCTCTTGTCACCGCTGGAGTACCAGCGGTACTCGAACCCTCCGGTTGGCACGTGATGCCGGCAAAAGATCGGACGGCATGACGCTAGTTCCTTGGAGTGTGGGACGGGCTCTGGTATGGGATGCTGCTTGTGTCGACACGCTTGCACCGTCCCATATTTCAAGCACTTCTGTTAGCGCTGGCGCGGCTGCAAATCATGCAGAGAACCTCAAACGGCGAAAGTATGAGAATCTGACTGGGGATCTCATATTTGAGCCGTTTGGGGTAAAGACATTAGGTCCATGGGGCCCGGGTGCTCACAAGCTCTTTAAAGATATTTCTATAAAATTATAAAAAACCACCCGGGACTCCAGAGCTAGCAGCTACTTGGGTCAGCGTATAAGCATTGCTATCCAACGTGGCAATGCTACTAGCTTACTGAACACTGCCTGATGGGGATGATTTGGGGCAATTTTTTTATTTATAGTTTGTAGTAGTTATAGTTTATTGTTTTTTATAAGTTTAATTTTAAGTAGTTTAATAATTATTATCTTGTTATTGTCTTTGTTTGTAAATAAATTTTATATCGTATTGGTATTGAATTAATCCGCCTGGCTAGCCACCACCATCTTATCTGAATATGTCGCCATAACATCAATGTTAGTAGCATTGTTGGGTCTCGTCAGCTAGAGATAAGATAGCCAATGAGTGTCTCAGTAGTTTAGGATACCGGGCACTTCCACCTTCGTCTTATCATCACATAACACCAAGTGAGATGAGGGCCAAGTTTCAAATTAACGTTTAGCTGTTGGCATTCCAATAAACTAAACAAATAAGTTTAGTATTTCAAATAAAGAAGCAATACTATTGGTGGATTTTTCCTCGCCCATCTCCCCCCTACTTCACACAGCTTTGCTGGAAAACCTGCGTTATGGCGCGCAAATAGTCAATACCACGTGTCAATTTACCCATAAATAGAATAATATACCAAGCGTTACGATTTTGTTTTTGACCCAACTATGAAGTGTGTAAAAAACAATTCGCTACGCGTTCTATAACGGCTCTTTCAATTTAATCGGATGGCTAAGGAACCCACCGCAAGCGTTCCATATTAAAACAGTCGCGCGGCGTCGCCGCGCCGTGCGTTAGCTATCTGACAACCAACGTCTAATTTGATCGGACGGCTAACGCACGTTTGCAGAACAGTCGCGAGGCGCGGTGCGGCAACGCCGCGCGACTTTTTTAATATGGAACGCACTGCAAACGTGCGTTAGCCGTCCGACAACAAACGTCTAAATTGAAAGAGCCCTTAGACGTCGATGTATCCAGCGCACGAAAAATGACGACCGGAACCGTTCTCATTGTGATTTGTTTAGAGGGGTAAGGGAATATCTGAAAGGAGCGTCTTATTGCACAGGCACGAGCCGGGTGCAGCGAGTGCCGCCGCCGGCCGCCCCGCCGCAGCCGGCTCGGAATGCGCAACCCATTCGGGCCTTGGAATTTCTACCGCTTCAAGTGATATTTTGAATAGAAATATGCCTTTGATTGAGATTGAAATTTGTATCGTAAGATAAGTGGTATTATATTTACTTAACCAAGGCATAACCAAGTGGCCAGGATTATCCACCAGCAACTTGCTTTGAAATACATACTTGTGGATTCTGAGGTACCTTACTACAAGTATGTACCCGACCCAGTTCTCGAAAATTACCATGTCACGTTGTACTGGTATCGATCTATCATCACCGACAGGACTTTTGTAGCCAATAAGCCTGACATTGTGGTGATAGATCGATTAGCGCGCCGCTCGATGATGGTCGATATCACCATTCCCCATGATGAGAACCTCGTGAAAGCTGAGAAAGATAAACAAATCAAATATCTCGACTTAGCACACGAGGTTGTCGACATGTGGAATGTAGATTCGGCTGTCATCGTACCGATTGTTGTTACGGCCAACGGCCTGATGGCCAAGAGCCTCGATCAACATCTAATGAGGCTCTCGTTAGGTGGCTGGATAAAGTGCCTGATTCAGAAGACAGTTCTTCTCGATACGGCACGCATTGTGAGGAGGTTCCCGTCTCTGGAGCCCTAACCACCGGTAACTTGGACCCTGGTCCCGATGCCAGCGGATCCCTATTTTTTTTATTTTTAAATGTTTTATTTATTTTGTTTAATATTTAAAAATGTAAATTTATATGAGAAAAAATAAATAAAGAAAATAATAAGAATAATAAAAATAGGGTCAGATTCAGAAAGCTGTACTCCTTGACACGGCACGTATTGTCAGGAGGTTCTTCACTCTGCAGCCCTGACCACCGGTAGCTTGGGCCCTGCCCCGCTGCTGGCGGTACTCTAGAATTAGGTTTTTATAATGTTTTATTGTTTTTATATTAAAATATTGTAAAAATCTAGTTTTAAGAAACAAAATAAATAAAACATACAATCTAGTTTTAAGAAACAAAATAAATAAATAAATAAATAAAACAAAATAATAATAACCATTTATTTTGAATCATGAAAATTAATATTTTGTTAGTAATATGTTTGACTTCAGACCTAGGGTTAGTTATGACCCGAGGTCGGAATTAGGTAGAGTTATTTATGTACTTACACTGATTACATTCAGCGAAAGAATAAAGTGGATATGCCTCAAATCCCGAGATCGGACAAGGAAAATGATTCTGATGGGCCGTATACATAAGCAAAACCTCACGAGTCTAGGCTAGCAGTAAAAGTATTTTCGTATTTATAAAAAAGGCGAAGTATAAGTATGAGAATTTGCTTAAGACTATTAATAATTTGTATTGTTGTTGCAAATAAACAGGCATTTATTTTTGTTGGAAGTAAAACTTTGATTTGTATTATGGACGGATCGATTCGGGAATCGATTATCGATCTTCAATTTGTTTAGTGGCATAATGGCCCCATCACTAGTTGCTTTTTTTCTACCTACTTGTTTCGGGAAAACATTTATGGCGGGTTGATATTGTATCGTGTGTGAATAATTAAATAGATTTGAAGTAGTAATAAGGGCATTTGGAGCCGCGTTAGTCCAATTAAGTGTATTGTGCTATCTGGGTTGTGTGTGTGTGTAACGAATCGCATCGGGAGCGAAATTCGACATTCCATAGTCGAATGTTGGCGTCTTCGCTGCTGGAGAAAACAGGTATTTCCTCGGGGGAAAGTGCACTTCGGGATAGGTTGGGTGTGATTAGGGAGCTCAGGAGGACCCGGCCTTGGATTCAGGCCCATACGGACATTTGGAGCCCGTAGAACCGGACGGGGATAGCATAGACTGTAAGTGAATTTTTAGTCATAACCTAATTTTAAGTGGTAGCAGATGTAAAAGTAATTACTGCTCAAGCCTGAGTAGTAATACGAAACATTTTTGGTAGCAGAGCGTGGTTAATACCGAACCTCTAGGTTAATCGGTGTAATTTTGTGTATTTTGTTAGTTCGTAATTAGGTTAAGTTCATTTCGTGTAAAATCGCACTTCCGGTACAGGTGCGGTTAAGTTGTAAGGTTGGTAGTACCGTTGTATTTGGGCTGGGACATTTCTCGGTACGTTAATTGATATTCAATTAAAAGTATCGATTAAAATAATCGATTCCGGGTTTTTTATTTATTCGATTTTTTAATTTTGTGTTTAGGTTTGTTTTAGTTTTAAATATATTTGATATTAACATGACATCGTCACGACAGGAGTTGGCTCAGCAGCTCCGGTGGTTCACCGGGCTGCTTGGGTTAATCGATCGGCCTAACCGGGAGGACGCTTTGGAGGCGCGTTCTAAGGAAATGCAGGCTCGTTTTTTGTTGGCCGAGCGGTCGGTAACCGCCTTGTTGTCAACGGACCCGGTCGGGGAGAAGGAGGTAGAACTCCATACGCAGTATGTCAAGGATCTGGAGCACATCCAAGACATATACGATGAGGTCCTTCAGCGGGTTAAGGACTTCGAGCGATTGCGGGAGGGGAAGCCTATCGCGCGCCCCGCTTCGCTCCACACCCCTGGACCCAGCGCCATGGGAAGATTGGGTGCCCTGGAGGTCCCGCATTTCACCGGATGTATGCGGGACTGGGCTGGATTCCGGAACATGTTTGTGGCCTTGGTAGATACTCGGAAGGATTTCACCAAGGCCGAAAAGCTGGCATATCTCCGTTCCTTCCTAGACGGAGAACCCAGACAGCTCGTACAGCATCTGGAGCTGCAGGATGCGAGCTATGATACCGCAATGCAGCTGCTGGAGAGGCGGTACCAAAAACCGCGTCTACAGGCGGACGCGCACGTGACGCATCTGTTGGGCCTGCCGAAGGTCAACCACAGGGCACATCTGAGGGCGCAGCTAATCACCCCCCTCACAGTATCCTTAAACGGGTTACGGACGCTCGGACTGCCCGTGGGCCAGTGGTCCTTTCTGCTTCTGCACATCGTCCTGGCAAAGTTGTCGCAGGAGATGAGGGACGAGTTCGAGCGGCAGCGACTGGTCAACAAGGAGCTCAGCAACGTCCTGCCTACTCTGGAAGAACTTCTGGAGTTCCTGGAAGAAGAGGCTGGCCTGCTGGAAAACCAGCAAGCCACCCAGGAGGCTCCGAGAAGTACGCCGGCCCGCACTTCCGGAGTCTACGGCGCCCAGCCACCACGCACCCCGGGGAAGGGTCGCGGCCGGCTGGTGGCTGCGGCCGCCATCAACCCCGGTTCTGGATGCCGGGTTTGCGGACAGCAGCACCTGGAGCAGCAATGTCCAGGAATTATCGGCATCCCGATAAAGGACCGCCGAAACCTCGTTCGGACACGAGGGTTGTGTTACGCCTGCCTTGGAGGACATCGGTACAACGACTGTCCCCAAGCGAGGCCATGCGATGCGTGCGGCGGACCGCATCATCGATTACTGTGCACCCGTTATGGTGAGGGGTCAGCACCGGCTCGGGAGAGGAGATCTCCCACGGGTGGCGGATTGGGTCCTGGGACAACTCCGCCTCTGGAAAGACGGAGTCCGCCACGACCGCCACACCACACCGCACCATACACCCCGGCTCAGGTAAGTTGGGGACCGCCGGAACGGAGTCAGGTTCTGGCTACAACCGGGCACTCGGCGCGACCAGCACCAGGAGTTGGTGCCACCAGGGGCCACTGGGCACAGGGAGCCCCACCTCCGGACCCAACACCCGGATACTCGTACGCGTATCCTCCGCCGCCGTTACCGGAACAACGACGACCTGAGAACCGTCAACAGTTCTCACCGGTACTGCACGAGTACCCGAGGTTGGAATACCACCCACCCTATCACCGGTATGGTAGGGCAGCTGGATACGCACCACCCCGGATGGTGGCCTGCACGCGTCCGACTTACTGGCCGAGTCATCATGGTTCGACAGGGTCGGCTGCTGGCTCTGACGCGTGACTAGCCTGTGGTCGGGCTACGTCGGAACCGAGGACGGTTCTTTTGCCCATCGCGCAGGTACGCGTTTGGGGACTTAGGGGGGGCTTCGTCCGGATACGAGCCCTCCTGGACACTGGGGCACAGGGCTGCTTAATTACTACGAGGGTAGCGAGGCGCCTACGTCTGGAGTGCGCGCCTCCCTCAGCTCCGATTCGGGGAGTCGGAGATACAGAAGTGGGGGGTCTGTCCGGTCAGACCCATATTCTCTTCTCTCCTGTGCATTCCGCTTCGATACAGATTGCGGCGGTCGCGACCGTACTCGACAATCTGCTGGGTTGGCATCCACCGACAGACATTCCGCGGGACGCAATGTCTGACACATCAGGTCTCATGCTGGCAGATCCTCATTTCAAGGAGCCGGCTCCGGTGGACCTCATATTGGGAGCGGATGTACTGGGCTGGATCCTTTTAGGGCCTCAGCGGATTCTGGGCCGCTCTTCGTTGGTAGCTATACCTACCATCTTTGGACACGTTTTAATGGGACCGGTTTTCGACCAGGAGACGCGGGATGTCTCACCTGTCGTCGCTACTACCTCCATCGCTAGGACGATGCAAAAATTCTGGGAACTGGAAGAGCCTCCCATGGTCTCCCGTCTGGATCCGGAGCATGTGGAGTGCGAAACCTTTTATAAGGATCACACACGTCGGATGGCATCGGGTAGGATCGAAACTCGACTGCCCTTCATCGACTGTCCCCCTCTCTTGGGAAAATCGAGGGCGTTGGCAGAGAAACGACTCTTGTCCATGGAGCGTCGTATGTCTCGCGATCCGGTACTTCGGGAAAAGTATATCGAGTTCATGCGAGAATACGAGGCCTTGGGACATATGTCGCGGGCGACTGTCGACTGGACAACGACAGATAATTTTTTCTTGCCTCACCACGCGGTGTTGAAGGCCTCATCTGGAAAACTGCGGACAGTTTTCGACGGATCGGCACCGTCGTCGACTGGAGTTTCATTGAACCAATGTCTCCATTCTGGTCCGAAGTTACATCGGGACATTGTCGACATCATTTTAAATTTCCGAAGACACCAGGTGGTGATCGGTGCGGACATCCGGATGATGTTCCGCCAAACAGTAATACATCCTGCGGACAGGAGGTTTCAATTAATACTCTGGAGGGAACATACGGAGGATCCCATCACCGTCTACGAGCTCAACACCAACACGTACGGCCTGAAGTCGAGTCCCTTCATTGCCATCCGTTCCCTGCTGGAACTGGCGGAGCAGGAACGGGCTCGCTTTCCCCGGGCAGCCGCTGTACTGACACGGGACGTGTTCGTAGATGATATCTGCACAGGGGCAGCCTCTCTGGAGGAGGCGCTCATCATCAGGAATGAGCTGATCGGACTCCTCGCGGCTGGTGGTTATGAGTTGAGAAAATGGTTATCCAACGAGCCAATGCTTCTGGTTGGGATTCCGGAAGATCACCAACAGAATCCTCAGCTATTCGAGGACGCAGGGGACCCGAACTCTATCGCCGTCTTGGGAATTAAATATCAGCCGGTTCAAGATATTTTCACATTCCAACTGGGCCTGGAAACGTCAAGAGTTTGGTCGAAAAGGACGGTCCTTTCCACCATCGCTCGAATGTTTGATCCAAGTGGATGGATCAGCCCGTGCATTTTTTTGGCAAAGTGTTTATTACAAACGCTGTGGACACTCGGGGTCTCGTGGGATGAGCCACTGGTAGGGCCTCCCCTCGACACTTGGCTCGCTTTGATATCTACGATCGAGGCGATCAGTCAGGTTGCGTTACCGCGGCGGATCTTGCCGCGGGGCAAACACAGGGCAAGCCTACATGGCTTCTGTGATGCGTCAGAACGAGGGTATGCCGCAGTAGTGTATCTGCGAACGGTGGATTCGAAGGGTCGAGTCACCATCTCCTTGCTTCTGGCGAAAAGCAAGGTGGCACCCCTCAAAACTCGGCTGACAGTCCCGAAGCTGGAACTTTGTGGGGCGCATCTACTGGCCAAACTGTTGTGCCACGTACACAAAGAACTGTCGTTTACGGTGGACATCCGGACTGTCTACGCCTGGTCCGACAGTCAGGTAGCTCTGGCATGGCTACGCGCGGCACCTCACGTACTGGAAACATTTGTGGCCAATCGGGTATCTCAGGTACAGAACTCGGGTATCGAAATTTGTTGGAGGCACGTTCCCGGCACCTGGAATCCTGCCGATTGTGCCTCTCGGGGCTGCACCGCGCCGGAATTGGTGCAGCATGCCCTCTGGTGGGGTCCAGAGTGGTTAAAGGAGGGTGAGTCATCATGGCCGGTCACCATGATCGATGGCTCTCTAGGGCTGCTCCCTGGAATAAAAGTTTTGGCGACAACAAACGAATCAAAGCCAGATCCAAATTGGTTGACGGCTCGATACAGCAAACTGGATAAGTTGCTAGGTGTAACTTGCTGGATCCGGAGATTTATACATAACTGCCGCCATCCAGACAAGAGGCAGTTATCACCCGTGGCGGGTGCTGAGGAACGCAGGAGTTCACTATTGGCCCTGATACGGCTGGTTCAAGCTGACCGGTTCGAGGACGAACTGAAGATTTTGCGCGTCGGTCGCGCAAAGCTCAAGGGAGCGATCTCCCGGCTCAACCCATTTCTGAATACGGATGGACTGTTACGCGTTGGAGGTCGCCTCAAAAATGCCGACCTGCCCTTCGGTAGCCGTCATCCTCTGTTACTACCCAAAGGAGGACCCTTGGTAGAGCTAGTGGTCTCGGATAGACACCTGAAAAACGCTCACGCGGGTTGTAATGCGTTACTGGCGATACTGCAACGGGAATTTTGGATTTTGTCCTCCCGGAGAGTGGTTCGCAGCATTCTATTTAAGTGTGTGGCTTGTTATCGGGTGAAGGCCTCCACTATGCAGCCGCAGATGGGGGATCTCCCTTCTGACCGGGTTTGTCAGACTACTAGGCCGTTCGACGGGGTCGGTACGGATTTTGCTGGACCTTTTTTGGTTAAAACCACAGCCTATCGTAACACTAGGGTCACGAAGGCGTACTTGTGTGTTTTTGTCTGTCTGGCTACTAAGGCCGTCCACCTGGAAGTGGTTTCGGCTCTCTCTACGGAAGCCTTTGTCGCCGCGCTGGATCGTTTTGTTTCGCGACGAGGTTTACCTTCTCTCATTCGGTCCGACAATGGTACCAACTACAGGGGCACTGCCAACTACTTGAAAGATGTGAACGATTTTCTGGGTAAAAATTGTAATAGCATAAGCCAAGCTCTCGCACAGCGGGGAATCACATGGCGATTTAGTGTGCCAGCCTGTCCCCACTGGGGCGGGATATTTGAAGCCGCGGTAAAATCGGCAAAAACCCACTTGCGCCGGGTAGTCGGGGAAACTACCCTCACTTATGAGGAACTTACAACTGTTTTTTGTAAGGTTGAGGCGGTGCTCAACTCGCGTCCGCTTTGTCCACTCTCCTCTGACGCAAATGACATGGAAGTCCTGACCCCTGGTCATTTTTTGGTCGGTCAGCCATTCACTGCCCTGCCTGAGTATCCTTGGAAGGATGAACGCAGACACCGGATGTCTCGTTTTCAAATGATACAACAAATGAGTCAGGACTTGTGGCGTCGTTGGTCACTGGAGTATCTGCATTTGTTGCAGCAGCGTGTAAAGTGGACAGACCGGACGTCGCCCCCTTCGGAGGGGGATCTGGTTTTATTAAAGGAGGCTAATTTGCCATCGTTATTTTGGAGGCGAGGTCGCATTTTAAAGTTAATCTGGGGCGCGGACGGGACTCCGCGCGTGGCGCAAGTGTTGGTTGATGGATCGGTGCTAAATCGCGCAGTCGCGACCTTAGCTCGATTACCGGTTGACTAGTTTAAGATTTCAGGCTAGAAAGCGGTACGTCTGCTTTGGGTGGCGGGATGTTGCAAATAAACAGGCATTTATTTTTGTTGGAAGTAAAACTTTGATTTGTATTATGGACGGATCGATTCGGGAATCGATTATCGATCTTCAATTTGTTTAGTGGCATAATGGCCCCATCACTAGTTGCTTTTTTTCTACCTACTTGTTTCGGGAAAACATTTATGGCGGGTTGATATTGTATCGTGTGTGAATAATTAAATAGATTTGAAGTAGTAATAAGGGCATTTGGAGCCGCGTTAGTCCAATTAAGTGTATTGTGCTATCTGGGTTGTGTGTGTGTGTAACGAATCGCATCGGGAGCGAAATTCGACATTCCATAGTCGAATGTTGGCGTCTTCGCTGCTGGAGAAAACAGGTATTTCCTCGGGGGAAAGTGCACTTCGGGATAGGTTGGGTGTGATTAGGGAGCTCAGGAGGACCCGGCCTTGGATTCAGGCCCATACGGACATTTGGAGCCCGTAGAACCGGACGGGGATAGCATAGACTGTAAGTGAATTTTTAGTCATAACCTAATTTTAAGTGGTAGCAGATGTAAAAGTAATTACTGCTCAAGCCTGAGTAGTAATACGAAACAATTGTGAATTAATGTAATTACTAATAAAAGTTGTATGTTAATTATCTTTGTTTTATTTGTCTTATCTATCTTTGAGGTTTTATTATTATTTATTTGTAATATTGTTGGCCACACGGGATTGTCCATTAGAAATCACGGGAAGATCCATATTAATATCAACATTTCGATGCAAGTACATAAATAACTCTACCTAATTCCGACCTCTGGTTATGACAGTAGTAAGTACACCACAAGAAAAATATGTAAAAGCATAGGTATGTATGTCAATTTCCACTCCTAACATTACTTACTCGTATTTATTTAATTTTAATATTTATATTCCGAAAATGATTTTTATTCATGGAAAGACTGCTTAGGATAACTGAATCTGGGCTTGCCTCTGTATAATTGTGTATATACATAGGCAATATGAGAAGTTCGATGACGCAGTGGTTAACGCGCACGGTCTGCGAGTGCTGAGGTTAAGCAACTTTCGCAAATGCCGTTAACCGGATGGGTGACCAAACATGTATCATCTCGAGCTCCTCCGTGCTTTGGAAGATACGTAAAGCTATTGGTCCCGGCTGCATTAGCAATCGTTAACAACCACCAATCCGCACTATGCCCGCGTGGTGATTTACGGCCCGTTCTCCCTATACATCCATAGGGAAGGCTCGTGCCCCAACAGTGGGGACATAAGATAGCTAAGCTGATGATGATGATGATTGGCAATTGACCAAACACCATGTTAAATTTCGTCTTTAAAATCAAGATCTAGATTATTGTAAACTTTTTCCATTTCGTATACAGCTATCGCTCCGGGCGGAATACACAAACCATTCCCTCACTTGGAAGAATTCCCAAGCCCCAGAACATATTTTAAGCAGAAAAATATCTGTGCTCGGTATACCGGCCATGACACCTTTATGCGTTTAGCATAATAACCGCGTATTCATCATGCGCATTGCAGTCGCACTGTGCTAGCGGAGATTTTCTCGTGTCGCCACCAGAATTTAAGGGGACATATAACTCTTATTTAGGATGACGTTTGGATATTCATTGTTTTTACACACGGATGTTTTATGGCGTTACGCGAATGCATGTCCAACTTGTTAAACTAATGAATGCAATGAAAAAAAAACCTGAGTTTTTGATACGTGTTAAAATGTTAAGACCGCGTTTTGGTAGTTGTTTACATGGTACACGGTTTACTTTGACTTATTAAGTAAGTTATCTATTAATAACCAGACATTGACAACAACAATAATAACTATAACTACTACTAACTATAAATAAAAAAATTGCCCTAAATCATCCCCATCATCATTATCATCACTAACTACTCACTTTTTAGATATCAACTACTTACTTACTACTACTAGCAACGACTTAATTTGCACGGGTCAGATACAATTATAGTCTTAATAAGGAGGTTCGGCTTCGATTCCGATTCGTGAACATATTATAGTATTTTTATTGCTGCAATCTAGACAAAGTTGTAAGTATGAATAGTGTGGCTGTAACCTATCATGCAGCAAGCGCGTCGTCATTTTAAGATATCTACACAAACTGCCTCTTACCAATGTGTTCTAATGATGACAAACCTTACCTTACGGTATATATAAATACTAACAAGTATTAACTTAAAATGTTTTTGTTTTTGTTTATATAATTTTTTAACGCAAATTTTGTTGCGATACAAATTACAAAAACACAATGTTGAAAAAATTTCCACGAGCAGGATTTAAACCTGCACCCTTCTGACATACCGAGTCAGGTGCTCTTCCAATTGAGCTATCGTGGTTCTAACCAGCCCGCCGAAATTTTTCAACATTGTGTTTTTGTAAGTATTAACTTATACAGTAAGCTGTCTAGTACACAGTCCTATATATTGAAATCTGAAAAAGGTTTATTATAACTGTAAAAGAAAACGGTAGGAGTTCCGTTTCCCAGCTATATTACGGAAGCGAGCCGATCCGGTGATACGCCCCCTCCCCCCAACCCTCGCAAGCGTCTTGGAATGCACAAACTGTGCCCGGTTGCTCGCTGGAGTCCTCCCGAGGTATATTTTAAAGAGAAAAATGTCTTTGCCCATAGCGATGTATTCGAATTTGATACATTTGAAATGCTTTCATAGAAAAAGGAGGTTTTGTGCCTTTCGAAATAAAATTCTATATTACCAATAAAGTATTACATTACAAAGTAACATATTTATTCGTCATTGTGAATAAATATAAAACACCTGGAATATGATCTATTCCAGGTGTTAGTTATTAGTTAAACCACCGAATTTAGATTCAAAGATTTCGTCTTCAATTGCCAAAGGTAAACATCGCCATTTTGAAAATCAGATCAAATCCATCATCCATAGATTTGAAAAAAGATCTGCCAAAAAATCTACGGACAAAAGCAATAGAAGGATGTCGCGATATACTGATGTCCCATTGCAACTCCTGTCCGATGGCTGGCGTTCTTTTGATAAGTTCAGCGCGCATCCGAGAATTTTAGCGCCTCTTTTCGGGTTGAAGAATTTAAATTAGTTTATGATTATAGCTATATTTAGCAAGTGCCGGTCTGCAAGTGCTGAGGTTAAGGAACTCTCGCAAAGGCCGGTCATCAGATGGTTGACCAAAAAATTATCATCTCGAGCTCATCCGTTTTTGTTTTTTGAAGAGAGAGATTGCTGGTTGCCGCTGCGGTATTTTCAGCTTCACCGGGCTTTTTTGGGGGCGGCGAGGAACGTAAAGGGTCCCTCAAGCCGTGTGAAATGAATCACCTTCAGAGGTTATCTAGAGGGAACGGCATCGCGCACTAGTGCGCGTCCCCGTGCCCTACTAGATACTCCGAAGGGTTCGGATCGGATCGGAGAGCTCATCCGTGCTTCGGAAGGCACGTAAAGCCGTTGGTCCCGGCTGCATTAGCTGTCGTTAACAACCATCAATCCGCACTAGGCCCGCGTGGTGGTTTAGCCCGATCTCCCTATCCATCGATAGGGAAGGCTCGTGCCCCAGCAGTGGGGACATAAAATGAGCTGATGATGATGATGATAGTTATATTTATACCGCCTCTGTGGTCTAGTGGTTAAGACCACCGGTTTAGAACCAGAGGTTCCGGGTTCAATTCAGCGGAGGGCACATGTTTGTGTACTTGGTTTGTTTGAGGGCTTGTTTGTCCGCTTGGCTAACTACCACCATTTTATCTAAATATGTCGCCATAACATCAATGTTTGTAGCATTGATGTGTTTCGTCAGCTAGAGATAAGATAGCTAGTGCCTCGCTAGTCAAGGATTACAATATGCAAAAAGTTTAATGTAAAAAACATTATGACTTTTGCTATCACAGTATAATGGCATAAAATTTAAAGTTTGCGCTAAATCTAATTGCTCTAGTTACGGTTCGTTCGTGCTGGAGTAACAATTTTATTTACTAACGAAGTGCAATAACACTATGTTTTTCTTGGTGGTAACCAGAACAGTCTAAAATTAGTTACCTACTTAAACCTATTTGATTTCATTGAACATACATAGTTAAAGTACAGGTAGGTAGAATTGATAGGAATTACTTTTGTAGAAATGGAATTACTGTAACACCAGACACACGTGGTACAACCTCCATGGAACACGCTGTATACGTTAATAACAACGCGATTAACGCTCGTTCCGGACATTTACCGACAGTTAAATATCATGAAACACGCTAATTGTGTTCAACGTGATTACTAAATTCATACTTCGAATACGTTCGTTAGTACATCAAATATTTGATTACCATTTAAGTATACTTTAATTTCATTATACAACGTGTAACGACAAAACAATTTCGTAGGTTACAATTTATAGATTATATTTCTTCAGATATAAACGTTTATTATGTAATAAAATAACTTACTTATATACTATCCCTCGGCTAGGCTAAGGTCTCCATCAAGTCATCGCTATAATTCATGGATATTGGCTCAATCACCTCGCTTGCCAAATGCAGTTGGTTATCATAAACCCGGGCTATGCATCGGATAATCCTAAACACCCTTTTCCCGGCATGGGAATTGAACCCAGGATTTCCGGTTATTGCTCCCAGCGCTTAGCCACTCGGCCACCGAGGCGTTCTTTTTACTATGCTATTTCGTCCCACTGCTGGGCAAAGGCTCTTATTTTGGTGGTCTCCCATTAATATCATAAATAAAAGTCGTTTTGCCATGTATGCACTATTAATAAATATAACTATGATCGAACTTCACTAAAAATTATCTGTTTTATTAAATAACTCAATAGATTATCAAACACGGTCATATTTTGTATTGTCAGAAGCAAACACGCAATTTATGTGTTTACTGCAAAAATAGCCTGCGTTAACCTGTGTATGGCATAATATATGACGTTGCCGTTTGATACAAATACTATAATAGTAATCTGTACCAAGTGTAAACATTGTTGCGATTTGTATTAAAGGATAATCACATCAAATTCAGCTCAGAAGACTAATATTCCACAGATTGCAAAATCAGTATTTTGACAATAAAATTAGTACCTTGATAGAAAATAAGTGAACCATCGTGGAATCAAGTGGCAGCAACATTATTTGAAAGAAGTTTTCATTTTATTTTACAGATAAACATGGCATTCTCAATGCCAATATCAAAGTAAGCGATCCGGTATTATCAACTATCGTGGAACTGACTATCTTATCTTACTGTCGAAACACAACATAACCAGGCGGGCTTAAAACAAGCCCAACCAACCTGAGTGGAGTAGTAAAGTCTGGATCTAAGACCAGCCCTCCGACCACCTAACTCGATCGCTTTCGATCGCTTTGAAGGCGAGGCGAGGAGGAGGCGTCATCTTGTCATTTCGAAAGCAATATGAAAGCAATATCGATAGCTATAGCCTATAGGCTATAGCTTCCAATATTGCTTTGCGAACGAAATCGATCGAGTTAGGCGGGCATCACCTGTGGTCTAACCAGTACACAAGAGAGGCGGTTAAATCTATCTACATGATAAAGGTGACGGCTGTTTTTCATATACCAAAGTAGTTTTTTTTTAAATTCAAACAGTATAGCGTAAAGCAGTAAAACAGTTGTAAGTTATAACGGCTGATCCCACGGGCCAGCCGCGAGCGTCGCGTCGCGTCGTGATCGTAAACCCCGCGCCGAACAATACGTGAGCTGATACCGAAGTGCTCGCGATGTTCGCTGTAATTACTAACGACTTGGAATGTTAACTCGAGTCGCGGGTAGTTAGGTGTTTGGAAGTACAATATACTATAGAGAAGTCAGTAAATATTGACTGTGCCAACAAATCTTTGTACCTACCGTATTTTAAAGTTATTTGGAGCATTTTTTTGTATTGATAATTAGGTAAATGACTCCGCTCCACCTGATATACCAGCAGCATCTGAGTTCCGCTTAGAAGACTGAGTGGTTCCAATTGTCTTTCAACCAAACGCCCACTTTAAAAAAACCGGTGGTCTACCTATTACACTTGACAAAATAATGCGTAAACGTTTGACAACAAGCTGCAAAATAAAAGAGAGCACTATCCTTGAATCATGAGAATAGTTAGGATGAGCTACGAAGGCGTGTCATAGTAGCTCACACTAAAGTGTAAGCAGCTACGAAAGCTACGAGCGTAGCGTACTGCGCTACAAAATGTGCTACGGAGCCATCGAACGGCTACGATGCGTTTTATTACGGCGAAACGTAGAACAGCATACTTCTATGAATAATTTTGCATTGATACTTCGCCGTGTACCGTGCTGGAACTGGTAACTTCTGTTTGGTTGGTCATACTGCACTATATTACTATAGTGTAAATGTGAAAGTGTAACAGTTAAACCATTTTTGATCTTAAACTTAAACGGGATTTTTACAACTATTTTACTCTAATGACCGATAGTTTGAAACGTTACCAGTTATAACTATGAAATCCACCGTTATTTATTAATCGTCTTCGACTCGTGGGTTGATCAGACTATGAAACTGAACAGCTTTCCCCAAGAAATATAGATCAAAAAACGAGACTTGTTTTTTTACTTTCTCATACTAAGCCTCTATTGACCGAGCATGGTTTGCATGGTCTGATCAACCCACATGACCTGCGTGTCTAAGACGGTTAAAAAAGCACGGTGTATATTAACGTTATTTGATTAAATAAGAAGTTAAACAACTTTCTATCTAGTTTCAAATAACACTCTGCGACCTGACAGGCTCATGTAAGTGCATTAATTTAAAGTAGTTTGAATGTGTAGCTTCGGGACATCCTCGGGGATGCAGTTAGCTTGTGTGTGGTCTAAATTACTCTATATTGTAGAATCATATTTTGAATTATGTTAGTATTTAATGATGAGTAAACTAAACACTACACGAAAACTACTCGTTGAATTGAAACATTTTGAGAATCTATTCAGGGGTCCTGTGGTAAAGCGTCCTGAGTTCTTTTTCCAGGTCCGGCGAAGTGTTTCTGGTTAATTGATGCACAGCCCGGTTTTCTTACCACCAAGCCGCCAGTTAATAGTCAAAGTGAAAGTCAAAGGTATTTATTGCAATTCATGCGGTAAAAATAGGTGTACATTTCATATTTCTCACGTATCAAAACATGCCCTGGTTGGGCACAGCAACATTTTTTTTTCTACTATACTTAATGCATTAAGATATTTATATTTTATAGTGGGACAGTCTATATATATATGCTAATATTTCTACTTACTTGTTAATTTATGACGTTTGGTACACTTTGCAGGCAGAAATTATATAATATTTCCTTAAGAGATACTATCCAAGCAGTAAAAGGCACATCTTTAAGGAGTTTGTAACCCTTTTAACTTTTAATACGACTCAGAGATATAAATTAAAACGTTACACACTTTAAGTGACCACAATACGCAGAGTACCTTATATATTATTTTTAATATCCTTAATAAATGAAGTAGTCGAATCTGTTCTAATCTCTTATAAAAACACAGTACCATTTGTAAATAATACAGAATTCGTACAGACAAAAATAGTAAGGAATTTCAATGACCTCTGTAGCCGCACGTAGTGGCTTGCACCGTAGTGAACGAGACTGCGGCAACAGTGCCGTCACCTTGAATCGACGTACCTACCGGCTAGGGTTGAGCCACACATAGTTAATTTGTTATTGTGTGAATTTGGGTGTCTTTATATTATAAATGAAACACACAATTTAGGTGTGCACTATATAATACTTATATAGTTATAATGTACAATCGTAATCAAATATTAATTTACAAATTGGACACAGCAAAATATTTACAGCGAGGCGTAACCAGTCAGGCCAGGAGGCCAGTTTTGAAAGCTGCGTTATTAAATTTCATAACGAAATATATCCGCATGCGAATGTATAATTTTTTAAAATATATTATTGGAAAGCATGTACACACGGTGGCACATCAAGTACCCCCCACTATATAACTATAGCTACGCTACACACGACACAGAGAATCGTATGAAAAGGACTCCATGCGGCATGTTGGCCATTTCCTTTGCGTTTGCGTGCCGTGATTTTGCAAAGTGCGGGGCTCTAACAGCAGAGTTGGTGATAGTTGTGTTAATGGCGCTACAACTATCTCCTGAGCAACGGCAACTCATAGTGGTGGAGAAGCCGGCTATTCTATAAAAGAAATTGAAAGAAGGACTGGGATAACAGTGAGTATTGCTATTATGTCAAGTTTTTATTAAGGGATTTTCTTTCGTCAATCGTCTTATTTGTAGGACAAAGTAGGTATAGTTAGGTAATGATTACAAATCATAATGAAAGTTTAGTGATTCTCGAATCGAATTGAATTTCTCCATATTTTTAACATTTATATTGTCATTTTTAAAAACGATGTGGAAAGTAGAGCCCTTTTCATCTCATAGTTCCATTCCCTTTCTGTTGGTACCATTTCAGTAGATCATTATTTCTGTAAGGCTAAGATTGCTTTTGCAACGAATTTAATTTTACTGATAACGTCGATATATTTTTGTACAATAACGTGCGACTAGCTGAAGCGCAATATTTTATTTTTGTATTTTGTTTTTTTTTTGTCCCGTCCCCCCTGCCAGTTAAATGGTTGTTTTTGGATACGTGAAAAAAATCACGGTAGTTGTATATATGACGAAGTTAACTTAAATAACGTTGTCAGGTGTGTGATACCGGTAGTATCTACATTTATGTATTGAACCATAGTTAAATAAATGTTCATAAAAGCCCTCTTCTCATAGTCCGCATTATTGAGACGGGCTACGGAACCCTGCGCGTGGCATTTATTTTTAAATGCTACGCGCATTCTTTGTTAAGTTCTGCTGAATTTGATATGCGTATTGCCTTGTCAGATTCAAAATCAGAACCATTTGGATTGAATCGCATATAATGCAAAAGAAAGCTCGTGGCGAATTTATTTAAAATAATAAATAAGTGAATTAAAATTAAACACGGAACATCCCACCTTAAAATCCTTAAAATATGTCAAAATATATCTTAGTATGTCTTTTTATACCATGATATACAACTACATTTTATAATATTTCCGACGAAACAAGAATCCGACGTAACAAGAATCCGGCGAAACAAGAATTCGGCGAATCAGGAGTCCTGCGAATCAGGAACTAACCATATGTCTTGCTTTATCTTTCCACAAATTTTGGGGAGGTAATAGAAACATATATTATAGCTCCGTCTGTGGTTGCTCGAAGATTACTATGGACAATATATCGTAATTATTTCTTGCTATAATGTGTATTATAGCGACGTCTGTGACGAGCTTCAGTGACGAGTGTGACGAGTGAATTCAAACAATAGGTAGGTATAAGGGCCATTAGGGCGCAGCGCAAAGGCGCTAAAGGCGCACACCCGGGTGAGAAGGAAGCGTTTGATACAAAACGTTGTTCACCTATTAAAATTTTTTATTACCCTGCCCTTGCCGAAGCCAGGGTGGAATTAGGAGTATGTGATTATAAAGACTGATTACCAATATTTTTACTGGTGATGATATGGTGATGACGATTTTTACTATGATTGATACTAAATCCTAAATACTCGTAAATCAACATCTTAATTATAAAAAATATACATACTTATTTTATTTTTTAAATGTTAATTTACATGTATGCATTTGTGCAAAGTACAAACAACAGGCGATACAAGGGACCCCATGGCGACACCTTCTACTTGCAGGTAGTAAATGTCATTCCACAAAAGGTAGCCAGATACGAGAGGAGCGGCTTGCGGTGTGTGCGCGAGCGCCGCGGTGCGGTGTGCAGTCGTAGTAACGTTACGGCGCGGTCCGAGCGCACGAGTGAGACGAAGTAACAAAAATATACTGAACCCTCTCGCACGATTTTCCGCGTATTTCAAACGGTTCAAAGTCCATTAGGGTAGCTTGGGACTTCTTGGCGGGAAAGTGATAGATAAGTCATGTCTGCGGTTTTGTTTTATTTTCTAAAATTTGTTTTATGTCGAATATTAATATGAAATAATGGTGTATTATTAACCGTTAAGTGTTCGTAAGTGCGCATGAGTGTTGGATTTTTTTTTTAATACTTAGCACGGCAAATGCCTCCACACCACCTGATGCGCGAAGACAACTGGTGCAGCGTGAAAACAACGCAGCATCAGTCAACTTCACTCTGCCGGCCCACAAGGTGCTTCTTCACGCCTCGTTTGAAGGACCCCATATCATAGGAAAGAGGGAAAACGTGTGCAAATGAAACAAAACAGTACAACTTCACTTCTAAAATTCTCTCAAGAAGTCCGCCCGAGGAATTAGTAAAGCCCCACATTTTTCCGATCCGATCCGAACCCTTCGGAGAATCTAGTAGGGCACGAGGACGCACACTAGTGCGCGATGCCGTTTTCCCTCTAGAAAGCCTCCGAAGGTGATTCGTTTCAAACGGGTTGAGGGATCCTTTACGTTCCTCGCCGCCCCCAAACAAGCCCGGTGAAGCTGAAAATGCCGTATAAGGCAATCAGCAATCTCTCAAAAAAAAACCCACATCTTTACTGAGATACTCGAGGGGTTGGGGGGTATATCATTTCTCACTTCTCATTTCTATTATCATTCATCATCATCATACTGGAAGGAATTATTGTATATTTATGTATTACTTGTAAGAAAATTACTTTGACACTGGCTAAATGTGCTAATCGCACGAAGCCATCAACTAAAGGAAAAAAAAGGGTAGCTTGACGTGACGCCGAGTGTACATGAAGGTACATACTTAAGGTCGGACATATTATCAAATATAGTTTTGGCTATTTTGCCGGTAGTACAGTTTTCTATGGTAAAATAATTTCTTAATATTTCTTCCATTTTTTTAACTAAGTGTACAAAATCATCGGGAGGTATTATCAAAATAATGTTTAAGTTATCTGTAGAATAACTTTTGTATCTTGTGTAGGTACTGAGTAAAATAATAATACTAAGTAATTAAAATCAATCTTAATGCGAGAGAGAAAAACGCTCAGTGACATACTTGTTATTCTCTGTTTCTACAGCAACATACGCTGCCCGATCCGCGTTTGCGGGGACAGCCCGCGTCGTCGCGTACTCCTTTCACGTGCTTTTTGCTGTGTGCTAACGTAGGTGAACTACGAGCTTGTGTGCGTGCTTTTCGGAGCGCTTGCATGAAGTTGTCGAACTTTCACTCTGCTTGCACGTTGGACTTTGGGCGGCGCTAGCGGTTGTTGTATTTCCATAAAACGAGTGCTTTAGCTACTTACTTTGTGATTAGAACAATGTTTGTGATATTGTCTTATATCTATATTATTTTTAAATAATTAAACACAGTTCCATAAAAAAATAATACAAAATAACGAAACGTTTTAAAGTGTCAGAAGATTCGTATAGAAAAAAAATTGCTAGGAATGGAACATCCAGGTGAAGTGTTTGATTTCAAAGCTAATATAATAATAGTCTATAACCGGGGTGTTCAGTTAATTTCTAAATTAGGCACCGGATGATAAATGTCGTGTTTACTCTGATTACACAGGGATATCAGAGAACAACCTCCTAATTGTAACTAATCAAGCGTCAATCGCTACGGAGGCAGTTTGCCAAAGGTTCGTAGGTCTTTCTTTGTATACATAATTTATGAAAATGTACGAGCATGTCCGTACTGTATAATCAAGACTGGCGTCCCATTTCGATAATGAATAATAAATTTAAATTTGTATAATAGTTACAAGATGTTTTTTTTAATTTGACCTGTAATCCATGGGTCGTGTGTTCGATTCCCACTCGAGCTTACTGAGACTGGTTGAGTTTTTCTAGCAAAATTTCATCTTGTAACTACATATAGCATTGTAAATGCAAACATTTTAATAATTGAAATATTTTATAGTATTGTTATTGTTAATATAAATACTACACTGATGAGTTAAGAAGCCTATATAGATATACGAGTATTTCAGTATCCCATACTAACGTTGTAGTTCAATATTTTTCAAACTAAAAAGGCAATTCTTAATAAAATCGAATATATTGAGTTAAATAAACGTTTTCTCGAAATGTTCTTGTCCAATTAACTAATATAAGTTTAATTACAATTAGGTCCATGTGACCACGGACCCTGCAGAGGGTTCGAAACGTCAGGATAAACATTAATTAAAACTAATGTGTAAAATAAACGCGAGTAGAACCGTAAAAGTTGTTTCATTTCAATGTGTAGTGTTCGCGTAAACTTTATAAAACAATGTGTGTGTATTATTTTAAAATGTCAACAAAATTTAAATATTTCTCATTGTGTAAAATACCAACAGATTTGTTTATCCAATATTACGTGTTGCAGTACGATATAGGGTTCAAATGTGGGTACAAACATAAATCACAACCTCCAACTGAACCTTTATTCAGTAACAAATCGGGTCTATACAATTTTATTGCGTCACCACCGCACCGGGGGTAAAACTTCCCTCGCGTGTTTCGAAACTGGGAGCGGCGTAAACCAGAGCGTTTCTATCTCATAACAAGTTTCAATGACGCTGCCCCGAGGAGATAGAGTGCATAAACTTACCAACGACCCAACTTGTTTCGTCTGGGGGATAAACTCACTACTTTGCAACGCGAAAAATTTGAAAAACTCCCGTGTTGCCCCCTCGCCTACAAACATCAAAGAGGTCCCTACTGAGCACGCGAAAACGCTTCAAGATTGTAACGGTAACGTATAAAATATGTTTTCTGCTTCTGCAACACCATAAAAACGTTTTGTAACATGTCAGTCTACGGACTAAGTGGACACCATATCCCAAAGATGATAACGACACCAATGGTATACCACGCGCATTACTGACCGATTGTTTATGCTTGATGAGATCTAGTATCCTTCAAAACAGCAATGTTACTCAATGCTGTATTAGGGTTATTAATACTATTTTCAGAATATAACGAAATACTTTATATAATATAGTATACTAATATACAATAGTGCTATAACGTTAAGTGAATATGAATCATCAAAATGTTCCCTGACCACTGAAGATTCGTCAATTTCACACTGTAACACCTCCACGAATGATTGGTTATCCAATAGCGATGAAGTTGGAGGTGTAAACTTAATCAGGTGGTTAAACTTTGAAGCATTCTTGTGTGTAACACTTCAATGATTTCTCCTCAAAGACATAGCTGAAACATAAATCCATAATATTAGAAGCAGAAGCATATTCTTGGCAAATCCATTTTTATTATAGTAACACTTCCTCGGTGGCCGCGTGGCAAAGCGCTCGGCCTGACACCCGAAGGCCCCGGGTTTAATTCCTAGGTCGGGAAAATGTGTTTCAGATTTTTCGATGCATAGCCCGGGTTTGTGATCACCAACCCGCACTTGGCAAGCGTGGTGAGTACGCCACTACCCATCAATTGTAGTGATGACTTGATTTTTTTGAGGCCTTTTCCCAGCAGTGAGACAGTATATAGGCTATAAGTATGTAAGTAACACTTCTCTAAGCATTGGTGTTTGCTTGAACATAGCGAACTTGAGAGATCCACAAATCTCAAAATTATAGCATACGTCGGAGGGATAGTATATAATAGCGATTATTATTTATAAGCCTACTACTTGTACCTACTTGTGATTCAAAACTATAAAACGAAAATAATTATGTAGAAGAAGGCCTCCCAAAAGCTTGCGCTTTCCAGGATGTGTTACTGATATTGAAACTGGCTTATGTACCAGGTCTAGATAAGAAAGTGGTAGTTAGCCAAACAAACTAACAACAAGCCAATGAGCCAACAAACTAATGCTAAAGCCACAAGCAACGTCTCTACGCAGACGCGATATAGTATTCCGTATCAATATTCTCTTTATTGTTCAAAGCGGCATGCATCCATTACGTCTGAAGACATTTGAGATGCCTGAACTATGTAGCAGTATTAAACGTCACTGTTTAAGATAAGTTAGTGGTAGTTAGCCAAGTGAACTAACGACAAGCTAATGCGTGGATGACACTAATGCTAAAGCCACAAAGAACGTCTCTTCATGCAGACGCGATGCATATTCGTATGCGTATTCCGCAACAGCATTCTCTTGATCGGTTACCGTTCAAAGCGGCACGCATATCCATTACGTCTGAAGACATTTGAGACCGCTGAACTACGAGCAGTATTGAATGTCGCGTTCACGCTCCGGTTACTTGTCCCGGGAGAGCGCGGCCTAACAAGTGGGACGGAAATATGCGACTGGCTAATGGCTCGTTTCTTTGGGCCTATCTGCAAAGGAGACACACGGTTGCAGCATGTCATTAACGGAATTAACATCCTGCGCCGACTTTGCTTTTGTACCGCCTGCGGTGCTTAACTTAATGTTATTAGTTCCGTCGTGTTTGCATAGCTGTATTGCCTGTAGACTTTACATAAAAACGCAACGCGTTTTGATTGCGTATCTTTTTTCTTACACCAGTGATTTGAAAATAGAATTAAAGCTTGCTTAGGTACCATAGGAACCGTAAGACGTACCTATATTAATTTTCTATTCAAAAACAGAAGCCAATCAACTACAGTTTGCAGAACTAACAAGCAAGATACCTAACACAACCTAACAATGTTCCGTTTCTATATATTTACTGAATTCCATTAGCAGTATTTATTGGTAGCGATTCTGTAGCATTGAAGTACTATTGAATTTGTGTATATCCGTTGCGTATAATGTCTCCTAATATGATAAGCACTTTGTTCAATAATCAATTATTTAAGTTCAAGTATCTTAAGCATTCCTTTGTTGTATAACCGTTTGTTATCAAAAAATAAAATGAATAAATGATACCATAGCCTAAAAAGGAACTATTTTGTTAAGCTATAAGCACTCGATTCCACGGGATGGGCAGATTAAATTCACGGAATGCCTAGTAGCAAACACACCAGCCTTTTTGAAGTTATTTAATCCGAAATTACTATTTATTAGTTTAAAATTGTAACCCAAATTAACTGATTAACTAAAATGTGTGTATGTATACGTATCAGTTAATTTTATTTAATCAGAAAACTTTTATAAAGCAATAACTTTACAGATGGATTCGTAAAGAAAAGTAAGTAAAATTCATAAATTATAACATAATTATACATATATATTATATAACTATAACATTTAATTTCATGTGTCATCTCTATAGAAATAAAATACAAATCAAAAAACTAATAATCCTCAAAAGATATTCATTCCAACTGTTTATAATTCGAGTCAGACCTCAAAACTCGAAAGTTTTCACGTTATCTGGGTCCGAATAATCTAATTGGTCATGAAGCGAAACTCGCGTTCTCTAGATAGCGAAAATTCAAGTGATTTTCACCTATCATTAGAAATAGCCGATGGCCATTGCCCGTTGATTTGTTAGCAAAGTTTTTGATTCGCGGCAGTTTAACCAGAATTGTTGGTTCTCTCCCCTTATAGGACTGATCACTGCATATAAATATAAAGAGGACAAAATGATTGTGTTGTTTTTACGCTGCACCAATTGTTTTCGTGCAGATAAAAAATCAGATACTAAATAAGTAATGGTAAAATTCACTGTTAGACTGTTATTAATTCTAATAAAATTTAAGTAAATTCCTGCGCCTCGGTGGTCTAGTGGTTAAGACCATAGCCTACCGACCCCGACGTCCTGGTTTCGATTCCCAGCGGAAGGTACATGATTGATGATGAAGGCTACGTGTCGTACCCTTAGATATAGTACAAGTAAATAGAAGCATTTTTTTAATGATAGAGCACTTAAAGATATACTCAGTAGTGGTTTGCCTTAAAGCAGGTGAATACGTTTAGTACCTATTAAATTAAAGCAGTCAAATTAAAAACAGTTTTCATTTCGCGTTTCGTTTGTGGTGGGCATTATTCACGGTCCTCTGAGCTAATCCTGTAATTTTGCCCCATAATCTCACGAGGCTCTTAGTCATAATGAAGAGATTAAAAATTCTGGGTTTAGTAATTGCTTAAGTGCTTAAACCAGATTTTCTTGTGGGGGCATCCAAAATAAATTTGTCTGGCTACGTTTTATTTACAATGGACCTTAATTGCTCAAAAATAATTTATAAGTTTTGGAGAATGTCGGGGTGAAACTGTTCATGGATGGGTAGCGGGGGCTCTTCATTTATAACGAAACTTTGCTTTTAGATGCTTTATGCCTATAGTTGAGTTTGTTAAATTACTCAAACTTCTATATGAAACGAAATATCTACTAGGCGTAAGATAAAGAAGAGCGAAAACAAGTTTGATCTTAGAAACTTTCGGAGACACAAAACAATTCCTGTGGATACTGTAAGGTACTGTAACTTAAAACATTGGTTTTAATTTCTTTAGATAATTAGTTAGAGCTTTAATATAAAACATATTTCATTTAATTATGTATAAAATCAGGTCTTAAATAAATAATAAAAGCTTTGTGAACCCTGTCGGGCACTGCATAATAGGAGAGAGGTGGACATTTTCATACGTTTAGTTTTTATAATTCTATATTATAATTTATTATATCAAAGCTACTAAAATTAAGAGTCCCTTTAATGCAGTTTCTCCTTATTGTTGTAGTATTGTAATTTTACAACCATTTACTTAAATGGTTGTAAAATTACAATATACTTATATTTGAGTACAATATTATCAACGATTACGTAATATACTTAGTTAAGTAAAGAAAGTTTCTTCGTGAAGTAACTATATATTTTTAAATTAATACGTAATTTTGTACAATAACATAATATCACTCACTCTACATGTTATATGAGAATATCATTCTACACTGTATTTAAGATTTTATTTTAGAGAGAATTTAATATTTTACAGAATGTTATTTCTTTTTTTTTGTAATTTTTTTTAATTACACAATAACATGGGAGTGCTTGGCCTTCATCTAATCATGTAAGTGATGATAAAACCGAAGGGGAAAGCGCAAGTTAGCGTTGTTAGCCCGGTCCGGAAGGCACAGCATTGGGGACAGAAAATGAGCCGGTGTAATGAGAACTTAGCGTATAATTAGTGACGTAATAATAATAACTCGTCCAGTTACGATCACTGTATGCCTTATGAGTACTTGAAACAAGTTGGGACACACAAAGGATCCACATTATCATCACCGGCATTTCTCGATATACCTACACTGCTGCAGCTATAATAGGTATAGACAAAGTACATCATATTCAAGATCAGGAAATTAAAAAAATAACACTTGTTGTAACAGAGATCGGAGATTATTGATAATACCAAAATAAAATTCGGAAAAGTATTAAAGAAAAATTCCAATGCAACCCGCCGGAATTTATCAACATCTTATAAGCCAAAGGAGCCTTATTCAATGTCAACAATCTACGTCATCAACATCCTTAATCTCAATTTTGTTCACAACAAAATTTGCGTAAAGGTAATATATATAGGTATATATATATCTATAATTTGAAGACAATATAGTTCTCTATAATAAATATAAAAACACTGGAAGTGTTACTATCATACTTTGAAGCTACCTACATCAAAAACTATTTGAGGGTTTTTGTACTTTCTCGCCAATTTGAGGTAAATCAGCCTTACCTATTCCGATGGTCGTTAGTCCAGGATCCGAGCTGAGCTAAATCCTTTGTTTTAACAGTTTTGCTTAATAAAAACTAGTTTGATTGGAATGGGTTTTGATAGAACGTTTACCAATTATTTTGTTACATTAATAATAACGCTTAATAGATTATCCATATATTAAGTTTACAAAGTTCAGTAGGAAAATAAATGTATTAGTATTTTTCAAACTTCGGAGCAAATTTGTATGCACAGTGTAGTAAATAGACTATACATGTATATACTGCCCCACTGCGTTGTAAAGGCCTCCATTATTGAAATTAAGTCAACGCTATAATTAAAAGGTATTGGCTTATAATAACTACGCTTGCCAAATGCGGGCTAGTGATCACACACCACGTCTTTTTTATCAAAGGTTCGGAACACACATATAAGTGTGTAAGCGTTATTTTTCATTACAAAACAATAATAACTCTAGTCTATAAATGTATGAAATATTAAATCATGTTATAAATACGCAAAACAGGTTGATAACGGGACTATGAGATCATTTTAAATCATAGGCTGTTTTGTACAACGGTAATGCGTAGCTATTCGTACCTACAAAAAACATCGTAATGAAAAACAAAAATGTACAAAGCTAATATCGTATGAAATACTTTCGCTTTTCGCAATATCGGAGACTGCAAGAATTTTCATAAAATCAAACATCGCCGGATTGCTTAATAAAACAGTTATGGGTTTCCATAGAAAAAAATAATAATGCTTACAAGAAAAAAAGGGTTATTTTTATATTACTTTACTCTACTATTTTCCACACATAATATAGTTTTCTACAAGGGTGTTCAATAAAAAGTAATAATAGCATATAAACTCCTAGAACAACAAAAAAGTAAATACTGGCAGGTATTTATCTTGCCGAGACATTTAATAAAATAAAAAAATAAAAATTATTGTTTTTCTTTTCTTATTTTAGAAATGGAAGTCATTTGTTTTCGTCATGTCAGAGCGTGGTACGCACAATGGATAAAATTGAAATTCGTGCCGAAATAAAATATCTCTGCCTGAAAAAAATTACTACTGAGCAAGTAAATCTAGATTTGAAAGGAAAATTAGGGATTAATGCTCTTCCATATTCTACGGTTGCGCGATGGTATGCCGAGTTTAAGAGAGGAAGAAGTTCAACTAAAGACGACCCGCGCTCGGGACGCCCTACGACGGCAGTTACCTAACAAATTATAAAAAAAGTTGAAAAAATTGTTTTGGCAGATCGTGGTGTTACTGTTCGTTTTGTATCTGAAGAACTTAAGATTTCGATAGGAAGTATCCATAGTATTATTATACATGAACATTTGGGCAAGAAAAAAGTATCAGCGCGCTGGGTGCCTAGAATGCTTACAGACGAGCATAAACAAACAAGACTGAGAATTTCTCAAATCAATTTGGAATTGTTACAACAAGATCCTGACCCATTTTTGGCTCGCTCCGTAACTATTGATGAAACATGGCTCCACCATTATGATCCTGAAACGAAACAACAGTCCATGACTTGGAAGAGGCCGTCATCTCCAACGCCTAAGAAGTTTAAGGCATTTCCATCCGCCGTTAAAATTATGGGCTCTCTTTTCTGGGACAGCCAGGGGATGATAATGATTGAATATCTCAATCATGGCGGCACTATTACAGGGAGGGGCCTTATACGCAGAACAAATAAAACAAGTGCGTCAGGAAATAAGCGAAAATCGCCGCGGCAAACTTGCTAAAGCTGTGTTGTTTCACCAAGATAACGCACACAAGTCCTGAGTTGCGATGACTACTATCCAAGATGCTGGATTTGAGTTGATGGAACATCCTCCATACTCACCTGACTTTGCGCCTAGTAATTTCTGACTGTTCCCGCGGTTAAAAGAACAACTGAGAGGTCACAAATATGGCAACGGTGAGGAAGTGATTGCCGCCGTACATGATTTTTAAACGATCAAGATGAATATTTTTCAAGAAGGGATCTTAGGATTAGAAAAACGATATACCAAGTGTATAAACCTCAAAGATTATTATTTCGAAAAATAAAATAATAATAAATAATATATAACTGTTTCATACTCATTATCACTTTTTATTGAACACCCCTAGTATTTATACGTGAAAAAAAAACTGTATACAACTTTTAAAGCATATTATTGCGCGCTCGGAAAAGTGTGTGATTTACCATAGTTAATAATCACAATATAAAGAGAAAGAGTGCAGAAAGATAAAAGGTATGTAAAATATGTGTTACATTACATTATATAAACATTGTCATCATCATCAGCTCATTTTATGTCCTCATTGCTGGGGCACGACCCTTCCCTATGGATGGATAGGGAGAACGGGCCATAAACCACCACGCCGCCGGACCAATGTAGATTGGTATTTATTAACGACTGCTAATGCAGCCGGGATCTACGGCTGTACATGCCTTCCAAAGCACGGAGGAGCTCGAGATTATAAGTTTTCACCCATTCGATGATCGGCCTTTACGAAAGTTGCTTAACTTCAGCAATCGCAGACTTGCCACTGCGCCATCGAGCTCCACACAATAATAAACATTGTATTTTTATGAATTACTACATTTTATGTGGATAACTATAGACAGCATCTACATAGGCAATGTACTATTATGCCAAATGTATCTTATTCCGATCACGGAGCACGCATAAAGATCCGTGTTGTATATTTGTGCCGAAACCAATTACACAGGACTACGCATTCGTTTTTACATTCCCCTAGAAAAGGATGGCAAACAGAATTTTAATTCCCAACTTATGGTATTAACTGAGCGATAAATTTGTTAATGCTTTCGTTCCCAGATGAATCCACGGGGTGAAGTGAAATATTTTTTGGAATAAATGGAAGGCTCTCGCAAACTTTTGATTTCCTTGAGGGCACGAATAAGGAATTTTAAAATTAGATGAACAAATGGCAATAGCCTACTTAGAGCTTACTAGATTAGATACAGATTTTATTAGAACGAAATAGATATTATTTTTAATATTATCAGCCATTTCTTCCCTACAGTAGAGCAATGATATATAGATGAAAAACTGTGACGTAATTAACAACAGCTTGCATAGCTTCACGATGTAGAGAAGTAGAGAAGAGAAGTTTCCTGCTCCTGATCTCAACTCGAATCTATCTTAGAATTCTAGTAGTATAAGATATGGGGTGGGGATGTGCTATCGTGATACCTAGATAACTTGAAGAGTACTTAGAAATACTTATTTAGGAACCACCAAGTTTCCGGGAAACTTGGGTTTCCCCCAAAAAACATATTGTAAAGTTAAAAAATATAACAGTATATTTTTTTACAAATAATATGAAATCATAAATTGTGACCTGTACAAAATTGTCTAGTGAAGTAGCGATCGCCTACACGTTAGCCCAGTTTTATCTCCAAACCTGTTTTAGATATAACAATCAAACAAGGCGTGGATTAAACCTAAGACTGCGTCATAGGTAATTATTGATTGATAGTTCCACGAGAAAGTATTAATACTTGAGCTATCTTGTAATGTCTTGAAACGAAACACTTTACAAAGACCTACGTGCGTAGATGCGTTTATTTTACTTAATTATTTTAGCCTAAAGATGACGTTTCGATCTTCAAGACAAAAATATACTGTAAACTTATACTGCGAGAAACGGAACCCTCTCGATTGAAAATAATTGACGCTTGCTTAATACAATTTTCGGACGACCAACACCGCAGTCTTCCTGTTTATAAGGTCAATAATAAATAATGCAAAAGTATAATATCAAAACTATCACGACAACCTTTAATTATTTTAGTGATCATCATTATGCAATCAACGTAAATGTAATACAATATTACAACAACAATTTATATTTGCAAATACTTGTATATTACAGTAATTGTGTAAGCTATAACTCGTACAACATCAGCTAATGTCAATTCCAAGACTAGAGCTGTACAAATATGGTGAACGTCTAGATATTGAAAGCAAATAATGCGCTGATGTTCTGTTAGCACTCCGTATTGAATTTCAGAGTTCATGTATGTGTTTACATAATACAGCACTCTGATGAGTGGATACTTCTTACAACCTAGTTACAGTCAAGTGATTTAGTCAATAACGGATCTTTTGATACGATTTGGGTCTTTGAGCTTTAGTATTTGTTTGCTAAATTAATTATTTTTGATTGTTTTGAGTAAATTAAAAAAAATTATACTTCTGGTGGTGCTAGGGTCAAAATTGAAATTCAGAGTCAAGTGAAGTTTTTTGTCGCTTATAGACCTATAGGCATTGGGTAAAGTGTACTGTGACTGATGCTACGATTTTGACAATACAGTTTTGTTTTCATATTTGACTCGCTCAACATTAATGCTGAAGCTACAGCCCCAATATCCTTATTCGGTACGTGAGTGATATTAACAAAAAGTGATATGAAATAATATAAAATATATAGGTGCGGCAACACAGGTTTATTTTAGTACACAATCTTCTACCGGAGCCATACTTATGCGTTCATTCATTCATTATAGTTATATTTGTTGTAACTGCTGGATGCGAGCAGCACAAAACCGGATCCCCGATCCGATCCGAACCCTTCGGAGAATCTACATAGTAGGGCACGGGGACGCGCACTAGTGCGCGATGCCGTTCCCTCTAGATAACCTCCGAAGGTGATTCGTTTCACACGGCTTGAGGGACCCTTTACGTTCCTCGCCGCCCCCAAAAAAGCCCGGTGAAGCTGAAAATGCCCTAGAGGCAATCAGCAATCTCTCTCAGAAAAAAAAAAAAACAAAACCGGTCGTTGTGGAGATCTTCGGAGAAGGTTTTTGGCCAGCAGTGGACGTCGTTAGGTTGAGATGATGATGATGATGATGATGATGATGATATTGGTCAAGAAAAAAATATAATTGAGTATTGATTTACTAACACTGACTCACTAACACTTTTTACTGCTTGAGGTTTGTTAGGGTTTCACGGAACTTGGTTAGCATGAATTATGAATGCTCTTCTTATAGTCAATACTTGTAGGGTCTTACAAATAATCTTAAAAAAAAAGAATAAGCTTCGAATAGTTATTCCGTGTTTTATCTCAGGGCTGAACTTTCAATCGTCAGTTAAAATTTATGCATTGAATAATTTTGACATAATGACAGATTCAATTCTCCTTAGAAAATATGTCACAATGACAATATTTTTCGTTGGATAAACAAATAAATATAGATAAATGACTGGAACAAAACACGAAATAACAATTCGAAAGTTTTTTTTGACGATATATCGCTAGTCGTGAATCTGAAAATATTAAATGATAAATGAAAAGTGAGCAAAGTACATTGCTACGATTATACTCAATATAGGTTCAGTAAACTTTTAAAAGTAAAGATGAAATAAATTATTAGCACTTGAGCAAATTGATGGACTAAAGAAAACACAATAGCATTTTTATTAAATTTTTCATTGAGCTTTACAATGACATGTTTCAAAAAGTTTATATTTTTAATAACATCATAGCGTCTTGGGACATTCTCATAAAGGCGTTCAGCTTTTTCTTGTGATATATCATATGGAAAATATGCTTGGTGTGTGTATTTACAAACTCTGAACAGTTTAATAATAAAATTCCAAAACGCTCGTCAAGTATTGTAGACACAATCATTATGCTAACTGTACTGATCTTAACTTATAATAAGACGGCTAACCTCTTCAACTAATTATTGTAGTCTAAACTAAATAAATAATTTTGAATTTTGTTATTTTTTATTACAATTGCTTAATGCTTTCAAGGGCATATGATTCACTGTAGACGTAATACCGCGCCTTTTATTTTACCATTGTTAGTGCTACTATGAATCACTGGGAACACATTTTTATTTTAAATATTTTACGGGTAAGCACAGTGCCTTGATCTCACCTGATATTAAAGCCCGGGCTCGACCGCGAAAGAGGCTAGCGGAGAGGCTAACTATGAAAATTATCGTTGTGAGTTAAGAGGGCTCATTAATGGCCTCGCTCATTTCGCGGTCCAGCCCGGGCTTAAGTGATAATAAGGCCAACGATGGAAGCGCACTTCACCCGCTATCCTCAACTACCGATCCGATCCATACCCTTCGGAGAATCTATTAGGGCACGCGGACACGCACTAGTGCGTGATGCCGTTCCCTCTAGAAAACCTCCGAAGGTCATTCGTTTCACAAGGCTTGAGGAACCCTGTAAGTTTCTCGCCGCCCCTAAAGAAGCCCGGTGAAGCTGAAAATGCCGCTCGAGGCAATCAGCAAACTCCCTCCAAAAAAAACATCCTCAACTAGTGAGGCACTGGTTATTTTATCTCTAGCTGTCGGAACACAACAATGCTACAAACATTGATGTTATGGCGACATATTTAGATAAGATGGTGGTAGCTAGCCAGGCGGACAAACAAGCCCTACCACCAACCAAACCGAGTACACACACATGTACCCCCCGCTGGGAATCGAACCCGGGCCCTCTGGGTTTAAACCAGTGGTTTTAACCAAACGACCACAGAGGCGGTTATGATATCAAAAGACTATAATTGAAGTAAGCATTTATAAGACTTGGTAGCTTCTTCATTGGCTTTTTTTATTTTTTTATTTATTGCATCACCAACAGTTGTTACATTTATAACGACTGCATTGAGGTACAGAATAGTATTTACAGACTAAGCTACGTGTTTAGTGTATGTTTATGAGTGATGTCTTAGGTGTGCGTGCATATACAGGTCTATTTATGTATGTTATGGTATGTGATGTGTGGTTGTGGTTGTGTAGATGTAGATGTGTGTGCTTACTATAAAGTTTACTGATTAATATTATTATTATAAATTCAAAATTCAAAATTCAAAATCATTTATTCAGTTTAGGCTACAAGTAGCTCTTGTGGATGCCACTATGCCATCGGTTCGTAAGTCTACTCTGGGCGGGAGATCTTGTACTGAGAAGAACCGGCAAGAAACTCAGCAAGTGTCCAGCTCTTTTCTCCCTTATAGCGTCAAAAATTATTATTTATAAAATTTTATAAAATACAGTAAAAAAATTAAACGCCCACCCCTACACACATTAATTTAGCTTCAGTGCAGCAATTAGCACTTGAAAATAAAAAAGTAAAAATTATTATTATATAAATTATTTTATTATTAATTGGCTTTGTGTATCTACAAAAGATATTAAAGGTAAATAATTACAAGGAACGATTTCTATAATATACCTACTATATGATCAATAGACAAGGTCCCTTCATGCCAACTAGTATAATTGTGTACGACTTCATCTAGTGCATCCGTTGCCGTCAAAACTGTCTCAATATCATTGTAATTAGTATCATTTGTCACATACGATTGTATCTAATACGATAGCCCTGTCACGAACTATCTTAATTAGTATTCTCTAAATTGTGGATCGTGCACTTGGAGAGGCCTACGTCCAGCAGTGGACTATTAAAGGCTGATGATGATGATGATGATGATGATGATGATGATGATAGTGATAAGCCATGCAAAGCGGTTTTACACAGTATACTCATACATAATAATGTGATCACTTCACGTGACATAGTTCAATTATAATTTGCCTTATTTATTTTAGTTTTTGTTCGTTTTACCTTAATATCGGATACGCAAAATCAATCAAAAGCTTTGTAATTATCCCATTAATAATTGTGAGAATCTTTATGTCTATCATAGTTTAAAAAGTAACTACCGGTCGCATACTGTTCAATATTCGACCGTAATTCATTGAAAAAACCTGCAGAATTTTTTCTACAATTTTTTTTTCCATACATTTTTTTCTACTTTAATATTTTTGCTTAACTTCTTCTGCTACGAAAGAATTTTTAATTCTTTCTTTATTTTTTACTAGTTGACCCGGCGGATTTCGTACCGCTTCGACAGTCTCTATGACAACAAAACAAACAAAGACATCAAATGTCTCACAGCTAGGAACGTTTTGTATTGGAAAATTAAACTGTCGTTTTTATGTAAAAATATTTTTTTTTTCTTTTAATTTTCTTCTTTACAAACCTTGTCCTGACAACAAACACAAAAAAAAGAATTATCCAATTTTGTGCAGTCGATCGGAAGTTGTGCGCGTACATACATTTCAGTGATTCATTTTTATTTATATAAATATGCTTTGGCTTTAAGGCTTGTACGCCACAAAAAAAGGACTAATATTTATATCTTTCGCAACTCTATGTTATTTACCTATTGGTATTGCATTGTTATTCCGATGCATGGTTCAAGTTCATCCTATCTATAAATAATTGTAAGCGTGCATCGTTCCAATATTAGAAGTTTCAATATTGGTTGGTTTACGCTCAAAGAGAGCCTGAACAAACTCGCAGGAAAAGCAGGCAAATGCAAACACACCGGGAGTCAACAGCTCGGGCGCATAAAATGTGCGAGGTGCTATCAGGAGATAAGATAGTGCCGGAACTTCGGCCGCGCAATATGGTAATAGCACAGTATAAGAAAAGAGTACTTCTTCCTTATACTGAGGTAATAGTTTTTACTTTCCTAAACGACTTTCTTTACTTAGCCAGCATACAACATGGAGACATGGAGAGCACATTAAGTGATTCACTATTAGGATCGGTATAAAATGTCAGATTTGAAAATAGAACAACGCAATTTATTTTTGAAATTAAGTTTTTAAATGACGCCGTTTTTGAGAAATTTGATAGTTTTTAGCTAACAAGCAATCTCAGGCCGACATATCTCTATAGGTACAAAAATACTCGTTTTAAATGATGATATTAAACAAAATATAGCAACTAATCTTGTAAAGATTAGAGTATTATTATTTGTTTTTAATTTTGATGTCAATCGACATTTTTGCTCGTTCGTTACTTTTAGTTTTTCGAATCCTGTATGTTGACGAAAACTTGATACATAGTAAGTTTTCGTAAATTCCTTAATTACTGGGAGCTGGTCTGATATGTATCGAACTCTGTTTGTACATTTAATTTAGTTATCGCATATTCCTGTGCAAAATGTTGACGAAGCTATTGCTCGAAGTGTTTAGGGATAATGTACACACGCCTGCAGATCAACCTATCCAAAACTGTCAAATTTCTTCAATACATTTTCAACCATTATTATTAGGGAATAAAGTTCAAAGTCTATTGAAGAAATTTGACAGTTTGTGGTAGGTTGATGTGCAGGCGTGTGTACCTACAGTCAGCGATGAAAATTTTCGAATACTTTAGTATTTCATCAAAACAACTAAAGAACCTTGCAGGCGCTTGTTAACTTCTACTAAAGTTAAAATGTCGTAGTAGGTACACACGCCTGCAGATCAACCTATCCATAACTGACAATTTTCTTCAATACATTGTCAACCATATATAGTAGGCATATAACTCAAAGTCTATTAAGGAAATTTGACAGTTTGTGGTAGGTTGATGTGCAGGCGTCTGTACTAAAGCGTTGAGATTCTTTTATTGCTGTCAGAAAGAACTTACTGAAAAAAAAAATAAGATGAATGGGTAATAAATAACAATATAAAGAGACGTGATCTTATAATTGGTAAAAATTATATAGTTTATACTATGCATACCTACAATATGTAAAATAAAATGGATGGTTTTTTTGTATAACTAATAGGCTTGCGATAAACCGCTATCTTACTTAAGAAAATTTACTTTAAATTTAATTTAAAATTTATCTTACTTAAGAGCACCTGCAATTGCGTAGAGATATAGCGTCACTCAGCGTCTTCTATCGCTTATATCACGGCGAGTGCTCTGAAAAACTCTTTGACCTTATCCCACCTTCTCCCTTCCTCCATAGGAGCACACATGCATCTCCTGTGTCATCGCTTCACTGTCACACATATCCCATCGCGCACAAAGAAATTTGGTGACTCGTTTCTTTGTCGCACCAAAGATGGAATAGTCTACCAGCACACGTTTTCCCTGTTTCCTATGATATGGGGTCCTTCAAACGAGGCGTGAAGAAGCGGAAGTGTGGGCCGGAAGAGTGAAGTTGACTAATGCTGCGTTGTTTTCACGCTGAACCAGTTGTCTTCGCGTCTGGACTCCATTTCCACTTAGCATCAGGTGGTGTGGAGTCATTTGCCGTGCTAAGTATAAAAAAAAAATAACAAAAAAATGGCAAATCCCCCCGACCGCCTAACTCGATCGCTTTCGATCGCTTTGAAGGCGAGGTGATATAGCTGTAGGCTATAGCTTTCGATATTGCTTTCATTTTTGATTTTTAACAAATGTAAAACCATACCATCCAAACCATAATAATGTATACAATTATACTATGGTATATCTATAGATCCCAATAGTCCCCTATCGTGTCGTAATGACCTGCCTCCCCACCGCCTAACTCGATCGCTTTCGATTGCTTTGAGGGCGAGGCGAGGAGGAGGTGTCATCTTGTCATTTCGAAAGCAATATCGATAGCTATAGGCTATAGCTTCCTTGATAATGTTTTAGAACTCAATACTTTAGATAAATTTGTTACTTCAAAATGTAGTCATGTAGTAGAAAAACAGTGACATTGCTTATTAAAACACACGATGTATTTAGTATAGTGGTTCCAGTGTTCTACACAGTAAAATTAAGCGACACAAGATTTCATCACCAAAAAAAAATTCATTGAATTTTTAGTTGATGTCATGGCTTTGCTAACTAACCTCTTTTTTATTGATTAAAGAAAAAAAAGTGACGGTCACTAGTTCCTGTCGACCACTGGTGCTACTACGCTACTTCCGATATTAATTCACAAAACTAAGATAAACATTAAAATGTTGATTAAGACTTTCATTTAGGTTCGTAGCACAAAATTAGCTTCTCTAGTTTGTGCAATTAGAATAATTTTGGCAGAACTGACGCCATCGTCGCATCGGCTCCTCGCAAGTGTACATAAAATGTTGCTTGGTGACGTTGAAAGCCTTAATTTGGAGACTAAATAAGCCGCCGGCTGCGCTGGCTGACGGGCTTTAACAACCTCGAACGACTCGCCAACTACTTAATTAACTGAGCAAACTGATATTTGAACTTCGGAGAATATTTCTTCATAAAATTAATTGCGACTTTAGCGCGTGTTTATAGTCGGAACAGCCTGTAATCCCACTGCCTGGACCCGCCGCCAAATCCACAAAATGCCAACACATTCACATGATACATTAAACATGTACACTCACATAGGCCCAAGACACCATACTTGTAAAACAATAGTACGAGGATTGGTTCACATGCGCTCTAAACGTTTCTCTCCAACCCCTATGACCCGATCAACGTGAGCCGAGGTCCTGCCCTTAAGAGGTGGTCTCGGGTTGTTCCGCTTTCGATCCGACCCTCTCGGAGAATCTAGCAGGGAAAGAGGATATGCTTGCCTAATGACATTCCTTCTGACGGTATTTCGATCACACGGCTTGAGGAACCCTTTGAATTTCTCGCCGCTCTCAAAAAAGTCCGATGACACTGAAAAGGCCTTTCAAGGTCATCAGCAAACTCTCTCCAAAAAAACCCACTACCTGGAGATCACCCTAATACATTTCTGCCGCCAAGCGGCATTGTTTTGTATTGCTGTGTTTGAAGGTAGATCCCGTAAAATGATTGGGCATATTAGGTATAAGAATTGAAGGGAAGCTTCATGGTCGACATCACGCGCATGATAGCCTTGGTGTTACAAGCGTTCATAGGCTGCGGTGGGCGCTTTGCATTATACGGGCCTGACAAGAGCTGGATGAGAGTAGCTGTGGATCGTGCTCAGTAGCATGCACATGGAGAGGCCTATGTC
The DNA here is from genome assembly GCA_949315975.1 of Eudonia truncicolella. NCBI lineage: Eukaryota > Metazoa > Arthropoda > Insecta > Lepidoptera > Crambidae > Eudonia > Eudonia truncicolella. The sequence continues at coordinate 10,358,105 of OX438839.1, forward strand.
AGCAGTGGACTAGTATTCGTGTAGGCTGATAATGGGGTTAAATATATTTATTTCTCATAAAGAATTTACAATTCACTTGCATGAGAGATACAAAATTTTAAAACTCATTGAACGACACAAAAACAAAGCGATCAAAAAAAATTAACAAACACGTAGGTAGTTTTATTAAAACTCTGGTTCGACCGCTAGGAGCGGTCCGTACAAGTAACGCTCCCCGGCGAGTAGCCCCGACAACAAATACAGAACTAACGACACTGGAAGTGGCATGGGCGTACTTTGAGCTCGATCAACAACAATAGCATTATACAGTTACTTTTCTTGATCATTATTAAGTTATTGATATAATAATACAATAACAAGATCATTCCGCAATGTTTACATAAGTTTCCAAAAGATTTAAATTATACCTATTTTATCATTATGTTTTAAATGTGTATTCTTATTTTTATTAAATTAATTAAGTTGGTTTTATATATTAATACGCATAATTTATTATTTAGTTAAGCTTCTTTTTTTATATTGGGTACTATTCATTTACAGACTGAAATTATGATTATAGGTTATTAAATAAATATGATTTTAGTAGCCTTTTAAAAGTGGTTGTTGACTTTGCTTCCCTAATGTCATTTGGTAATTTGTTTATAAATTGCGACGCCTTCATTTAAAACACATTTTTTTCCATAATTGGTGCGTGCTGGGCGTAATTGTAATTCTTTTCCTAGTCTTGGTCTTAGCTTTGTCAATTCTTTGGCCTTAGAGAAGCTTAATTCCGTATGTGTCTTTTTATTTAGTACTTTCCGAATAAAGATGCATGTAAAATAAATATATGTTTGTGCAATATTCATTATTCTGGTTTCCTTATATACTTTAACAGTTGGAGTCAGAAAGTCGTAATTAAAGAGCACCTTAACTAGTTTATTCTGTGCCACCTGTATCACTTCTAAATTGGTTTTTGCAGATGTACCCCAAACTTCTATCAGATAATCAATGTGTGGTTTCACTAGCGAATTATAGATTGTATAACGGACTTTACGCGGAAGACATTTTACTATGCCTCGCAGTGCCCCAGTGAGAGAAACAAGTTAAGATTTAATTTTATTTTAAATGATATAAATCGATCCAGAACGAGATAATGCTCTTTTAAGTAACCTAAAATAGTTACCCACGTTATTTAGAACGTCTAATAATATAATTATTGTTTAAAATGTAACATTTTTAACTTATTCCGTCTTTGAGGGTCATTTTTATTTACTGAAAATAAAAACGGCTTATGTAAAATAATTAGCTAAAAATGATTTAGTGCTGTTTAAAATTCACAATTAGCTATTTATTACTAATGTCTGAAAATTAGGAACTACGTTCCATAGATCGTCTAAAAATCTTTATTTTAACTAATCTAAGCTAATAAAAGCCACATACTAAATTGAAGAAATGAATCGTACTTCTAAACTCACAGATGAGCAATGTGTGAAGTTGCTTTCAGTGCGTTAATTAAACTCTATACACTGTATAATAGTGATTAGATGGGAGATGGGTGGGCGTGTTCCAAGAGTTTCTCATTAGCTGGGCGACTTTGTTTAAACTAGTTTTATATTACGGTTAATACGTTTTCCGGGGTAAAAGGAAGTACTCTTTTATGATGAATGTTTTTTTTTTTATTTAATTGACAAATAAGAGCTTATTTCGTTTAAATTTTTCGATCAATTATATACTTGATATATACTTTTACATAATTTAAATGTGTAAGTATGTTTTAATTAATTGGTCGAAGATTGTAGGGAAAAGCTTAAGTGCAGTTTTATGTGGTCTTATATTTTATAAACGGTTTTTAGGTAAGTACGACTTTATAAAAGTAGTAGTAGTAAACAGCCTTTAACTGTCCCACTGCTGGGCAAAGGCGTCCATCATTGAAATCAAGTCATCGCTACAATTGATGGGTAATGGCTTAATCACCACGCTTGCCAAATGCGGGTTGGTGATCACGAACCCGGGCTATGCATCAAAAAATCCGAAATACATTTTGCCCGACCTGGAAATTGAACCCGGGACCTTCGGGTATCGGGCCGAGCGCTCTGCCACTTGGCCACCGAAGAAAAAATTTGAACAAAATACTTATTTTTATTTCAGAACTATGGTTTCAGCGTTTTTTACTCGCTTTGTCCGAATTGATATTTATTTGTATCGTTGTAATTTTTTCATATCATTCATTTTTAAATCCATTCCTGCCAGCATTGTTGAACTTAAGGTATGGTTAAGGTAGCGCCAATTTTTTCTGAGAACTGTAGTACACAATATTATACAGCTGTCGATTGTCGTTTTATTCGTTGCGTTATCTCTGAATAACAGTCAAATATAAATTAGCAATCGCAAAAAAACAATACGCATACGTATCTTATTGATCGTTACAAGAAGTATATTTTGTACCTTAAGTTTTAATTGAAATTAAATTATAATTGTGATTTTTATATTAATTATGTCTTTTTAATCTATCTATTTATCTATATATATAAAAATCAATTGCTGTTCGTTTGTCTCGCTAAAACTCGAGAATGGCTGGACCGATTTGGCTAATTTTGATTTTGAAATATTTGTGGAAGTTCAGGGAAGGTTTAAGCGGTGAGAAACATTAATAATAAGTAATGGAAAAACAACAATTTAATTTTCCAATACAAAGTTATTTGTTTGTTTTGTTGTCATGGAAACTGTCAAAGCGGTACGAAGTCCGCCGGGTCCGCTTTAGCTAGTCTATATATATAAAAATCAATTGCTTTTCGTTTGTCTTGCTAAAATTCGAGAATATCTGGACCGGTTCGGCTAATTTTGATTTTGAAAAATTTGTGGAAGTTCAGGGAAGGTTTAAACGGTGAGAAACATAAATAATAAGTGACGGAAAATAATAAAAACGACAATTTAATTTTCCAATACAAAATGTTCTTAGCTGTAAAACATTTGATGTCTTTTGTCTTTTTAGAAATAAAAAATTCTTACTTGGTCGTCAAACATTTATAGATGCGTTCAGAAATATGTCTGTTTCATAGCTGTAGTATGAGGTCCGGTTATTAATAAAAAAGTGAGTTTGTTTGTTTGTTTTCACACTTAAACTATTTAAAGATTTGTTTGTTTTGTTGTCATAGAAACTGTCAAAGCGGTACGAAGTCCGCCGGGTCAGCTAGTCTATATAAATAAAAATTAAGTATGAAACTTTGCACATAGACAGACCATGACCCGGACTAGGACATAGGATACTTTTATCTCGGTAACAGGTTCCTGTGGGATAGTGTAGTCTTCGCGAACGAAGTCGGGAGCGACAACTAGTACTGAATAAATATTATGAAAAATACGTTTTTTAAAAACCATGAATTTCATAACTTAAATTCGTAACTTAAGGGCCGTTACAAGCTTTCTCCTCTCTTTCGCTATGGACTTGTTCTTTTTGAAATTCCTTTGTTCTTAAAAGAGTTTTATTGGAAAGCGCCTTAATCGTGTGAAACTACAGATTGCTTTCTATACAAACGAGTTTAATTAATTGCTTTTCCGCCACGGCAAAACGTTTAACTTAAGTTGGAATTCGGTTTGTTTTATCTGATTTTAGTTTAAAACGTACCTACACAAAGCCAACTTGAATGAATGGACGTGATTGTGATTTCGACCTTCGTGAATATATAAATGTTCAATCGTTTGACTGTATTCTTTTATACGGGTCAGTTCTTATTTTTTGTGGTAGCTATTCTCAGACGTAACAATATTTTATTTTATATTATATTAGAGAAGGTACATTAACATTATACAAACTCCATATTTAATGTTAGTAGGTACTGAAAAGAACTTAAAATTATTGTTAGTAATTAAGACTTCAACATATAAGGTAATGTGCATCTACACCCAGCGACGCAATATGGGGCTAACTCATCCATCAGCATTCTCGACGTTTATGATGCAAGACGCTTACGCATGATAGCATAAAAACCATCGATACGGGATTCAGCTTCTTTTTTTTTACCCCGCGGAAGGGTGGGTGTAACTAGCAAACCGGTGGTGGGAGGAGGTAATTGCTACATGTACGACTACCTCAACGGTTGAGCTAGACAGTGTCAGACTCCTACTGACTAAACACCCCCTGGTATTGCCTATAGCCTTTGAAGGGCTACATATGCAAGGCGATGTTGGCGTTACTCATAAAGAGTGCACGCAGTGGTGAATACCCCTAGTGGGGCGCGCTCAATCTGCAGTGATGCTGCCTATGTCGGCTGATTTAACTGAGCGACGAAGTGCCCTGTGCCGCAAGTAGGCAATCCAGGTCACGTGATAACTGATTAGGGGGATCCGACAAAGCGTGTTTGGGCCTACGGAAATGGGGGATGAAGGGAAGCTCGGGACTAAAATCCACTGCCTTTAGAATGAGGGGATTTGAGTGATTCTCCGAAGCTTCGAAGAATCGCTCCGCGACCGTACGGAAATGCTGTTGCAACGTTGGCAGTTCCCAAAACATGGCTGAAGGCTAAAGCACTACAAAACCGCGAAAGACCGAAAAGCACTCTGAAACTGTTGTTATGTTAGACCCGTAGCGCCACAAGATAAGGAGACTACAGAAGGCAAGCTTAATACATACCGCGCTCGAGCAACGCACACATAGAAAACCTCTCATGGACGCGAAATCTTGCAATAGCTGCTATCAGACGGTTCCGTGCTGTTCCGAGCGCGTTTGTATGAAGTTTACTTTCTGTATTCTCTTTATTTTATGGTATTGCGTTGCATGCCCGCTGCGTATAACTAACCCACAGGTTGCACGTGTAAAAGGATTGGCAATATGCTCTAAAAACATCACCTTAACCTCAGCTGTACCAGGGGGGTGTCACTCCGCAGTTTAGGTATGTTCGCGCCTCCCGGGAGGCGTATGGCAGTAGGTTGCCGCTCGGCTCGCACGCTCCACGTCGTGCGTAAAACGAACGATCATTTCTGTGATTTTTGGGCACCGAACAATGACTACTAAACGATCTTATAATACGTATAAGCGATACTGTTGTGTTTACGGGTGTCTAAATAAAAGAAAGCACAATGAATCGAAATTAACATTTTTATTTTATCAACACCCATGAGTTCCACCCCTGCGCTCCTGACGTTAAATCGATATCGAGTCGGCGTTGCCTCGGAATATGAACGCGCTCAGGTCACACAATGAGTTTCAATTTCGCGTGGAAGTCGTAAGAGTAGGCAATTTTTTATACCTAAACTTGACTTTCGTTAGAGAGTGAGTCTTCTGTACAGTAGTACTATTAGTTATTCTGTGGCTGTACATCGTGCAAATCTACGAGCCAGCATATTACAGTGGCCAAATAGAAAATAAATACGAAGTAGAATTATGGTAGTTCCGTGCACTCAATTAAATTTATTTTGAAATTCGACGGCGCGGGTTGGCCAGCTTGTTAATTTTTCTTTATATGTTCTATTTGACTTCTTCTATTAAAGCCTTATGTATTATAACTTTTTAAACTGATATTTTGCCACATTTGTACTGCAGTTATTGCGGATGGGTGATTATGAGCAGACAAAACGATCTACCCTCTTCCTTAGTCGTTTTTTGCGCTCGAAGTCCTATTCACTTTGTATATAACTTTATATATATTATTAACATAAAATCTACTCAGAAAAAAATTTTGCTTATATGGTATGTACTCATTAGACGTATACAAAAAAATATATGTACACAATTTTAAACTACCACGTCCATTATAAATAATATATTATCAGGGTCCATGCGGATCGTCATCAGTGGCGTGCACTTGGAGAGGCCTATGTCCTGCAGTGGACGTGGGCTCATGATGATGAGGGTCCATAATAACATGTTAACTGGGTTTACAATCCTTAGTCTTTTCTGTGTAACCCGATCGAGTGCGAATCAAACTAAGTAAATCTAAGTTAATTAAGTCTTCCATTGTCAAACAAAATACTTATTTCATATTATTATCGATATACTAACCTGACTAATAAATATGAACCAAATTCTACTTACTGTAGCAGAGTGGTCAATAGTCCCTGACAATATAGATTATCGTCATCATCACCAGTACATTATAGTTCCCACTGCTGGGGCACAAGCCTTATTCAATATGGACGGAAACACTAAAGAGAGAACGGGCCATAAACCACCACGCGGGTCCAGTGCGGATTTGTATTTGCTAAAGACTGCTAATGCAGCTGGGACCAACGGCTTCACGGGTCTTCTCAAGCCGGAGGAGATCGAAATGATACATTTTTGGTCGACCATCTGATGACCGTCCTTTGCGAATGTTGCTTAACCTTAGCAATCGCAGACCGGGCACGTTTACCACTGCACCATCGAGCTTCTCAATCAACAAAGGCTGCGACAGCCAATGATTTGTTCAGCCTACATGATTATTGAATTGAACAGTGATCACGTCAAGTCGTTAAAGTGTATTTCCATAATGATATGAATAACCGGCTACAAGTTCTTAACAAGTGTAAGTGCTTAAAGAATATTTTCCCAGTGTTCTTGCATAGGCACTTCTAGGATTATTAATGCACACTAGTATTGTACCTTTATCATGTATGTATTATTATGCCAATAAAGATCTTTTAAAATTGAAAATTGAAAGGGGAACACGTCAAATAGCTACCAAATTGGTATTTACCAGTTAGGCAGTTGCAATAATACGTCGAGCGGGCCGTCAGTCAACAAGTTCGCACTTTACACGAGTTCCACATTCGGCCGATGGTTTATTCATGGAGCCGCTCTTGGGGCTCGAGTAAGGCGATGGATTGTTCACGTTCACATACGAAACGTATCGCTGTTAAAAGGTTGACGTATACGGAGGTGTAAGGATCAAGGGCAACGGTGAACGACGTGAAATATAAGACAGCGATTTGTCATCCATTTTGTTTGGCGCTCGCCACTAATGGCGTAGTATAGACTCTTTCGTCTGTACTACGCCTTTATTAACGAACATATACTTAATAAGAAATATATTCAATATAACATTTTTGTGTCTTTAGTACGGCCTAGTCTTTAGTATGGTATGAATCTCGGGACTCAAGTAAGGCGATGAATTGTTCACGTTCACATACGAAACATAACGCTGAAAGTGTCGACGTTGACGGAAATTTTACGGAGGCGTGTGGATCAAGGCCAACGGTAAAAGACAGGAGAAAAATAAAACATCGACTTTTATGTTGTGAGACAAAAGTAGTATTTTAGACATCAAAGAAGGGAGGGTCCTGTCTCCTAGAATACAGGTCTTCCCTACCTAGGAAGCTGTCATACTTTAACTCTAAGCTTTGTTTTTTGTAACTTTATATAACTGTTGTATACTGTTTATGCAATGTTGTTGAACAATAAAAAATATGTATTATCATTTATTTAGTATTTACTTGTCATCCATTTTGTTTAGCGGTCGCCATTAATGGCCGAGTGTAGACAAAATTGTTGCTGTCTTTACCACGCCATTAGTAGCAAACGTATAAATAATAAGTATAATATTACCATTTACACTTGTGATACGCAGTTTTATGTTTTGAGTGTCATATTTCGAAATGAAAGGCTTTATGCTCATATGGATAATACAATTAGTATAAATAATAATGTGAATCAGTTATTCAAAACCTTTTGTCCATGGTTTAAATATATGTTAAGTGTATATCTAGTTCTAAAAAAAAGTAAACAACCGTCAGTAGTGAGGATTCCGTTAAAAAGACTATAAGCCATTACTCAAAGATTTAAAGCTTTAAAAGTGAGAAACGGCCGTGGCCATTTAGTGTAATTCTGTATTTTTGGAATGCTTAAATTAATTTGTAGCTAATAATAAGGTTTGTGATATAAACAAAGGTTGTATAATTTAAGATGAAAGTAAAAGACAAAGCCATGCGGTGGTCTAACACTATGAAAAACAAGGCCTCCTCAGCTCACAAGAAGAGACTTATGACCAGCTGTGAACTTACAGACTAGTGATATGATAGACAGACGACTTTAAGTTAAACAAACATAAAAGTTTTTTATAATTATTTCAGTGGCATGGATACTTGGTTTGGTTCTGGCATAGACATGTTTTTACTTTATGTAGTGTAGCATAATGTGTCTTGCATGTTTTATAAAACATTCGGTAAATTATTAGATCAAGTCCTTTCCATTCCGGTAATGGAGTCATGCCTTTAACGCTTCCAACGATACATTGAGCATGATTGACTCCTTGCTTACGGTAAGAACGACCAATGAATGCTCAATAGTCCATTTTGTGAATGGACACGAAATGACACGTGGCAGATCCATTTAGAGCGCTGGGTAAAGGGAGTGAATTCAATGTGCGGTAGGTCGGCTTACTGCTTTGTTTTGTGTGGATGCTTATTAATGCGTCCAGTATAGATATCCGAGTCAGTGTGCGAGTCGAGTGGTACTCTACGTTAAGATTGTCGTGTGGTTCTCAAACATTTCATGTAGCTGTAAGTTGTGTCACCGGTGACGTGTTGCGTGTTAATGCTAAACTAAAAAAGGCTAAAGTTTTTTTAAACTAACTTTAATATAACATCTTGCGCGTTCGGGTTGGAAAATTGCAAGTTCAGCAAATTTCGCGAAGCCGGGTCACCCAAATGACCAAATCAAAACATCTCGAGATTCTTCGTGCTGCCGAAGGCACTTTAAACCTTTGCGCTCGGTTATTGTTATAATATTACTATCATATAAACTAGATTTGGGGAATTATACTGGGTTATGGCCTGTTTTCCGTTGGTCCTATAGTTTATCAGGAAAGGCCTTAACCCAGCAGTGGGATGTATATATGCTGATAATGATCATTTAAAATAATTATTAACGCTGAATATTTTTACTGGATTAAAAATACATACATCCTACATTAAACAAAAGTCAAACACCATTCAGCTGCATACATTTATTTAGGCCTATACAGGACGAATATAATTTGGGTCCACACACCGTAATAATGTTTGTGGGGCCGACTAACCTCTGGGTGGGGAGTAATGTTAAACATGGCTGCTAATTTGTTGATTGTGCTCACCAAGAGCTATGAAAGGAATTGTTTCTGTTGTATGTACCGTTGTATCTTCATGTTTTATATAGTAAAAAGAGTAAATAACCTATGAATGTCTCTGCTAGGCAAAGTGAAAAATCTTTGAAATCAAGTCATAACTGCAATTGATGGGAAATGGTTTATTCATCACGCTTGCCAATGTGGGTTGGTGATCATAAACCCGGGCTATGCATCGAAAATACGAAACATACTTTGCCCGACCTGGGCATCGAACCCAGGACCTTCGGGTATAGGGCCGAGCACTTTGCCACTCGGCCACTGCAGCGTTTGTTTCATATTAAAGCATTTTTAAATAGCCTATAATTGTATTTCACATCTGAGCAAAGGTGTCCCCTCTACATTTCCAGTCGTTCTAACAAAATAATGCATTTTTAAATAGTCCACAGCTGGGCAAAAGCCTTCCCTCTCCAATTCCACCTTCGTATCTACCTTGTGTACATACCACCTTCGCAAAATACTGTTTAAGCCGTCTCTCAATCTTCGCTTTGGCTTGCCACGTATCTAGTGTCTGTCACTTGGAACCCAGTCATTGGCGATCTTAACAAGACAGGTAACATGAAAATGGTATCTATATCCATTTGATAGCGTATGACAGTTAGTATTATTTTTTGTTGGAATTCTGCGGCGTTGTTGGACCCGTTTCAAATCTTGAATACCAACTTGTAAATATCTCCCCATATGCTATTGTTCATGTAGGAATTGTTTCTGCTAGCAAAGGAACGTTTATAAACTGACGATGATGAGCTTGGTGGTATGATGATGAAGATAGGGCACAATAACACAGGGGCACATTTAAACAAAAGCAGAATCTGTGCATTTTTAAACGTTCTGAACTAATTCCACAGTTTTATTTGATACTTTGAAGCTTTATGATTTTGTGTTGCTATGCCCATTGAGACATTGTGCCGTATCTTATCTGCAGTTACAACGAACGCAATAGAATTCAGGATCATTATACGAAAACGATACTTTCTGTGCCGCCGGTTAGTGTTGAATTTGAGCTGAGAAGTCTTTTAAATTTTTTGGGCAGCCTGACGTCTTCAATGCGAAACACGTGGCCCCAGCATATAAGCAACAGCATTGGTATGCCTCGCGTTTATGCCCGTCTTAAAACTTCTGTGTTTTGTATTCGATCGTCCCTACTTTTTCTCGAGATGTTTCTCGGCAAATGTAGATAGAACGCGCGATAGATAGTAGAACATTTTCATGATGTAAAAAGTTTTAGAGAATTTTCTGCAGTTTGAGTTTACAAACGCCCATATTTTACGAAAACAGTGCTTCTACTCCAGAATTTAAATAAGACTAGGTCAGCTGGATGCAGAGCCACATTGTCATCCCATTGTAAGTTTTGTCTTTATTTATATAAGTTTCAGGCACTGCTTAAGATAGCGGGACTGAATATTTGGCCCGTTTATGTCAAGAAACTGTTTGGAAGATGCAGTTTTTCTTAAGTTTATCTTTTTAACGAAAATATGGTTTAGTTTGTTGGTTTTATATTAAACAATATCCGTTATTTTTTAAGTGTGATCATTCAAAACGCCTCGGTGACCGAGTGAGAAAGCGCTCTACCAGAAAACTGATGGTCCTTGGTTTAATTGCCAGGTTCGATCAAAGCGTGTTTCTGCCACCATTTCATAGTCGGCATTTGGCAAGCGTGGTGATCAAACCAATACCCTTTATTTTAGCGATGGCTTAATTTTAATTGGAGCAGTGGAACAGTTATAGGCTTTTTACTTAACTATTTACAAAAGATACAACAGGGTACAAGATACAGCACAGGTAGGGTACAGGGTACAGGGTACAAGATACAACTGTACACAGTATAAGCGGGCGTTTGGAATCGACAGGAGCAAAGTGTGTTTAGTAAAGTTGCATGTATCGGGGTGTGTACAGTTCGCCGTTCAGCTGTTTCGTAGATGCGTGTCGTGTCTGTCCAGCGCTCACTTGCGGCAGCCGAACACTGAAATCAAATTAGCCGAATCCCTTTGACGAAGTTGGAGTTTGAGCAACTCTGTCAGACTGGGGGAATTATTAACAGCGCAGTTTGGACAGGTGAGTGTGTGCCGCTAAATGACTGTTGTTGTCGATGTTATGATTATGTACCGATTATACATAGGTATAAAGAGTTTTTTTTTATAAATTCTTGTTTTACTCACTATGCATAAAAAATTACCCCAAATCATCATCGTCAGGCAATGTACCAAAGTAAGTTTTATTTAATATTATTAAATCAAACTTATTTTTGTGTTTGTAAGAATAATTATAAATGTTTAAACTACCATGGTCAAATAGGTATACACATTATTTAGGTACTTATATGGGAAGAAACTTAACTAAAATTTACAAACAAAAGTTAAAATTAAGTAACTTTAGAAAATATATTGTTTTCTAAAGTTTACGCGAACACTACACATTGAAATGAAACAACTTTTACGGATCTACTCGCGTTTATTTTACACATTAGTTTTAATTAATGTTTATCCTGACGTCTCCCTGTGACCACGGACCCTGCAAAGGGTTCGAAACGTCAGGATAAACATTAATTAAAACTAATGTGTAAAATAAACGCGAGTAGATCCGTAAAAGTTGTCTCATTTCAATGTATAGAAAATATGTTCCCCAACTGTCAGACTCACGAGAAAACGGTAACAAAAATGCTGGCAAAATGAATAAATATAGTACAATACTTATACAGTTTATAAATAGGTACTGTATCCAATTAATTCCTAAATATCTAATCAAACATATACAGATCCGTGTAACGAGTGAGATAAATACATTTAAAATGATGTAACAAGTATGAAAATCCGGTGTTATTTTAAATGTTTACTGAAAACACTTTCATTTGATATATTAATTATGTATAGGTATCGAGTTTGTTATACCAGAATGTAAAACTCCGAAAAGCATAAAAACTTTCACCATGATTAAAGCCAGGCTACGATGAATACCTATTAAAACTGAAAAGCCTTGGAGGCTATAATAAAGTGTAATAAACTAAGTTTCGAAGAAATTCTCTTGCACTAAACTTGTCCTTTCGCTCAGCAAAATATAGATATCAGAAAAATTTATTACTTTTCGCCATAACGTTCCGTGGAGTTTTGTAGTTATCCACTAAACTTTAAAGTTATATTTTATTAATTAAATGAAAGTGTCGTTTAGGATTTGAAAAGCGGGTTAATGGTTGAAGTTATCGCTTGATTGCATGAAGAGTTAGTGAACTACGATAGAAACCCTAACCCTAAAGTTGAATTTATAGCTAAGTTCACTAGAAGTTGTCGTTGGAATAAAAATTGTTAATGTCTTCCGTACTGTTGTTGTTGTTGTTGTAAAAACAAAAAACAATATAGCATCTAACTACCTATATATTGAGCAACGGAATACAGTTCTTCATTTCAAAGCCATCCTCGGAGAATTGTACGGGACTCGCGGCTCATAAAACTTTGCAACTTCATATAAAGTGTTTCTATACATTAAATTCAATGGAAACATAAATCACGGACAATATTAGAGAAGTATAAAGTTTGTGGCAGCGAGCGTTATGAGCATCCGGGAAATGGGAATTAGAGAAAAAAAACCTAAAGCAAATAATATGTATAAGCAAGCAATTTTTTTTTGTGACATGGTCTTTGTTTAAGGGGAATTTTTAACTGCACCTCTATTTAGAAATTTAAGCAACAAAATTTCTCTACTAATAACCTACTGCATATCAAATAAATGACTGTACTACAAATTAACTACTTGATTACCAAACATGTTGTACTAAAAAATGTTAAAAATTCATCAAAATCTGATGGCGTTTTTATCTAATTTTACAGCAAAAATCTAGCTGACATCACAGATATACGCATTTTGAAACAATATTATTCACCGTAACACAAAAATACTGATTTGTACACAAATTATTACAGCTGCTCTACTCCTGTAGGTCACGTGATAGGTTAGAAATTTAAGACAATCGCGAAGCGCAGCTTAGCGATTGTCTTGAATTTCGAGGTTATTTTTTTTTAGACAACAGGAAGAAAAATTTACCACATTGAAACTCGAGGCATAAAACATTGGTATTTTCTATTTGGATTTTTGTGAACTTTGATTAGATAAATATGACTGATTAACTGGTGTTTCATTTAGAATAACCCATGTTCTTAAAAGTTTAATAGGTGTAGGATTCCAAAAAAAAATGTTTAAATATTTTGTTGCACTCGAAGAATTATTAGATTTACTTTTAGTTAACAGATAGTTATTCAGTAACGCTTCAGCTTTAAAGATCTAACAGTATAGTATAAATGATTTATTTGATGAGCAAATTTAGTGTGCAATTCAGTATTTTTGGTGGTAATTTCGAATATTTTGATTGAAAAAAGGGGATTTACAGTTAAAGTATTAAATACCACCCTTTGCTTAATATTGATTTTCTCCTGTATACTATATGAGGCGGGGTGATAAAAAAACGAACCTGTGTTTTAATATTTTCTATTTATTTTTGGACGTTTTGTGGAGCACCATGGCAATGCAGCTATTGTTTGTTGCGATCTAGAAAGCTAAGCAACTTACGCATCTCCGAGTCGTTGGATGGGTGGCCCAATTAATTGATACCTGACGTTGTCGTTACTACTCCCGCACACCCTCACCCTAACGCTGGTTTAAAAGGTGCCTGTGCCGCCGCGTTTGAAGGACACCATGTCATAGGATAGTATAAAACGTGTGCTGGTAGACTATTCCATCTTTTGGAGGTGCAAAGAAACACGCTGCCAAATATCTTTGTGCACGATAAAATGTTCGAGACAGTAAAGCGATGACTCCGGAAAGCAGCACGCGTATTTATGTGGAGGAAGGGATAAGGTGGGATGAGGTCAAAGAGTTTTTCAAAGAGTTCTCATTTGTATCAAACGTGGTTGGTATAAGGGTGTTTGTGTAAAATGTTCTCATACTTCATCATCATCATCATCGTCATCATCCTCAGCCTGTAGAGGCCCACTGCTGAATATAGGCCTTCCCAATGGATTGCCACCACGCTCGGTCCTCCGCCTTTCGCATCCAACCACTCTCATACTTAGCTATTTTAAAATAGCATACAATTTACAGACAAATAAGTGGAAAAATCTATATTCTTACCAGCTTTGCCTAATGCTATATCAAATCTCATTCGTGATTACATCACCACATCACCAGCTCATTTTGTGTCCCCGCTGCTGGGGCACGAGCCATCCTTATGGATGGATAGGGAGAACGGGCCATAAACCACCACGCGGGCCTAGTGTGGATTGGCGGTTGTTAACGACTGCCAATGCAGCCGGGACCAACGGCTTTATGTGCCTTCAGAAGCACGAAGGAGCTCCTCGACATGATAAAATTATTTGGTCACCCATCCGATGACCGGCCTTTGCGAAAATTGCTTAACCTTAGTAATCGCAGACCGGGCGCGGTGACCACTACGCCATCGAGCTCCACTTCGTAAACATTTTTCAAATACTTTTCTGAATTTAGCCAAATGTTTATTTTGATTTGATATTAACAGCTTTGTTATTTACTATTTACTTACGTTTTACGTCTTCAAAGCATCAAAATGTATAAGTTCTAGTAAAAGGAATAACACTGGTAGGACATAGGTAAACAGCTATCCGATTTTATACCCTAAACTCACTCAGTTACAGTACAAAACTGTTTAGCTATAAACAACAAATAGTATATGTCTTTTAACATCGATTCGCATAAACTGATTTACTCATGTTTTACTATCGTAAATAAAACTGGGATTTCAATACTTTTGGATTGAACTCCATCATCTTATTTGAGCGATCTTTTTAGATTTCGGGTTTTTACAATACCCGCGGGATAAATAAACAAAACAGAATAATATATAAACATTGCGATTACAATGGAAATATGTAGTGCAAACGAATACAGTAGGATTGTAATTGCTGGCTTTATTTGACACAGATGAAAAAACAAGATTTATCAGGTATGTTAAGTTGTTAAGCTAATTTGGTTTAGTTATAGTTAGTTAGATGATTTTGTGTAAAAAAATATATTCTTGCCTGTTTGGTTTTTTAAAATAAACGCGAGTAGATCCGTAAAAGTTGTTTCATTTCAATATTTATTTAGTTGATTTTATTTTATTGTTGCCTTTTGAGGATGATGGAGGTGTGATCTATATCTGTTGTGAGTAATTAAAAACACTTCAATCAACTTCAATGAAATTAGGCAAATTGTTTCATTGACTGAATTATTTTGACGGTACCGAGCGCAGGAGACCTCAGGCACAGAATAAAGTGACTCCAATTGATAAGCGTAACACATACTGCGCTTGAGCAGTGCACACAGGACGGACACGGAATCTCGGGCCACCACTCCCCGACCCGATCCGAACCCCTCGGAGAATCTAGTAGGGCATGGGGACACGCGCTAGTGCGCGATGCCGTCCCTCAAGAAAATTTCTGACGGTGATTCGTTTCACATGGCTTGAGGAACCCTTTAAGTTTCTCGCCACCCCCAATAGAGCTAGCTAGCTAGCTAGCAAGCTGATAATGCCGTCTAAGAAAATCAGAAAATTCTCTCAAAAAAAAAATTCGTGCCATCTTAAACCATTCCGAGCGCAACTGTTATGAGATTGCATGTCCGTGTGAGGGTGTCAATGTGAGCTTAGCTTAGCTTCGGCAGTCTCCTTATACCGTGCCGTGTCGTAAATTTTCGTTGGAGCTCGATGGCGCAGTGGCTAACGCGATCGGGTTGTGGTTTTCCCAGTTAAGGCATTGCATACAAGCAAAAGAAATGCAAACAGTCGGAATTCACTGGATTCAAGTCAAGAACAACGCTATTTAAATAAGTCTAGATATTTTATTAAAAATAAAACAAGCCTGTTGGGTTATGGCCGAATACCTCCTTTTGCTGTTATTTATAAGAGAAAGTCCGAGCTCACCAGTAAGACGATTATAGGTTAATGATAATGATGAACAAAATCGGTGATGATTTACATAATCAGTGATCATATATTATTTTCTTAAATAAAAGTATACAGATGGCAATAGTAACAATAAAAACCGGCCAAGTGCGTGTCGGGCCACGCGCAGTGTAGGGTTCCGTAACCCATCTTAATAATGCGGACTCTGAGAAGAGGGCTTTTATGAACATTTATTTAATGCAGATACTACCGGTTTCACACACTTGACAAAGTTATTTAAGTAGTTCCCAATGAGGAATTTGTACTGCGCCAAGTATATTTTATAAGTTGGTCGACTGTTACTCGTAAACTTGTAAAGCCTACTTAGCTATGATAGCCCCTTGACACACTTGACTCTAACAAAATTGTATGGTTAAAGAAACTTTATTTCTCATAAGAATACATAAATTTTACTTTTTATTTTCAAGTGCTAATTGCTGCACTGAAGCTTTATTAAATATTTATAAAATTTTATAAAAATACAGTGAAAAAATTAAACGCTCACCCGACCCATTTAGGAATCGAACCTAGGTCTTCCGCAATCCGGGCGGCTGCACTGACCGCTATGCTAGCAAGGCTGACGTAAGCGCTGAATTTTGTCACTGCTTTTTAATTTTTGAGTGCTTATTAGCGGCACTGTGCGTCATCTATCCAACGGTCATTGCAACCGATGGCCATGCAGATTCACCTTAGCAGATGAAATACCACAAATTTGGTAACACAACGCTGTAGTAAATTTTACTTTTTATTTTCAAGTGCTAATTGCTGCACTGAAGCTTTATTATCCAAAACTTAGACTCAATAAGGTCGGTAATTCATTTGTTGGGAAATGTATAAAAATATACAATAAAGTGCCTTTCACTCTAACGGAATTGCCACTACACAAGTTTAAGACAGAAATAAAACAAGGTCTAATGAAAAAAGGCTACTATAAAATTGATGATTATTTTAATGATAATAATGTGTGGTCATCTTAGTCTGCTCGCCTGCACATGTTATTTCACATTGTCAGTAGTTACACTTTTATATTATAAAAGATTATTTATTATACAGTCAAAGAATATTAATTTATATAACTTTTAAACTGATATCATAGCCTTTATCAGCAGTGTCCTACAGTTAACAAACAGCATTGAGTTAAATAGATCATTAGGCTTTTATTTAGAGTATCTTGAGTGTGTCATGCTCTCTTTATTGTCTCTGCGGTGGTGGCGTGTGCGTCGGGTCGTTACGTTCCCTAAAATATGGTTGAGCGAAGCGATGGCTGATTCATATGTCATACTCGTGAACGGGTGCCGCCTGTGGAGGCTGGTCTGCTCTTGCATACTTATCTTATTTTTAATATTACTTACTATAATTTGACTTTGTTTTTCTTAAACAATTTTTGACTTTTATTAGAGTACTGTAGTGGTACTGTATGACATTGTGGAAATTGGAACTTTTACCTGAGGTAAATTTGTTAATTTAGATTTTTAATTTTGTTTTTTTACATGTGGTCTTCTATATTTTTTTATTTTTATTTTTATGTGTTTATTTGTGATGGAAAGTGTCCTGCTAAAATAGGGCATTTTCCAATATTTTTGACGCTGTAAGGGAGAAAAGAGCTGGACACTTGCTGAGTTTCTTGCCGGTTCTTCTCAGTACAAGATCTCCCGCCCAGAGTAGACTTACGAACCGATGGCATAGTGACATTCATAAGAGCTACTTGTAGCCTAAACTGAATAAATGATTTTTGAATTTTGAATTTTGAATTTTTGAATTAAATATTTATAGAATTTTATAAAAAAAAAACAATTTAATTATTTTTATTTTTATAAAATTTTATAAATATTTAAGAATACATAAGATTCACTTACTGATAAAGATACATTTTGTTTTATCACTATTAATTTTTAGCACAATGAACGCACGCACTGAGAAGAAAACAAAATTGACAATTATATTTAAGGTAGGTAGCATTTATGTGCGACTGCGGCCGTACCACCAACTACAGTGTGAGGCAGGTATCTATAGCGAGGGCGCAGAACATGGAAGTACAAAGGAACTTAAATGTAGATGTGGCATTGGCAGCGTACTAATGTAATATAATATAATTGGTTTAATTTTGTATTTTATTTTGTTAGTTTGTATTTATTTCTTTAATTTTTACTATTGTTATTATTTTCTTTTTAAGTATTAGTGAACCTTAATCCTAGCTTAGTAATATTTGAATATAGGTATATTTGCTAAATTTTTAAATGTTTAGCTTAGTTTCAGTTCTGTACTATTTTTACAGTTATTATTATTAAATATGTAGATATATACATTTTGTGCTTTAAAACTTAATAGTTCACAAACGGATGCCTCAATCAAAAAACTGTTTCACCAAACCCGCAATATTTTTAAAATTGCTATCCAACGACACCCCACACAATAAGATAGACAAGAAATAAAAATTACGTCCCCACTTCACGTGTGGCGGAGACCAAAAAAAAATATTTTTCTAAATGTTACTTCACCATTTTGTCGGCGTGATTAATATGTATCCATGCCAAATTACAGCCTTCTAGTACTAAGAGTCTATGAGCTATGCTGGGGACAGACAGACAGACAGACGGACATGGCGAAACTATAAGGGTTCCTTGATGACCCTATAAATGGTAGTTATTCTTATATTAGACAGCTGTTACAGGTGTTAAGATAAACAAGATATTTGAGGTTCAACTTAGACAACGATAATAGAGCGATCGTATTTTTCCTTACTGTCGTAATGTTGAAGCAACCCTATAAATTCCTTCGTCACCTCGAGAAGCGTACTTTACGCATGTATAAAACGAAATCCTATAATACCAAGAAAGGAAAACAATAACGGGCCTAGAAAGAATAAAACATGAAAATTCCTTACAATTTTTTATGTATGTTTTGTGATATATACGTGATTACGAATCCTCAGACGAACGTGTGAATAAACGATATAGGTAGGTGTGTTCAATATTAATTGTATTGTAATGTGACCTTATTGTAACATAGGATATCACGTGCTCTAAGACATGTGAAACTGATTTTTATGTTTTGTCACTTGTGTGTTCGGCGTATTATCTCTACGTTAGAAAATATAACGATGTGCCTAAATAATAAAATATGAGCAACTTTGATTTCAATATAAAAATTCTTTTATTGGAAAAGATTAGATGAATACTTATTTTTTTTAAACTCAATAAAGTTTTTTTTTGCCCAGGGGAAAATCTGCTCGCAGATTCTGTAGATACGGGGAAGGCCTCGTCTTTTTCTAAAAAAAACCCCTGGGGTACGCCTTTAGCCTTTATAAGGGCTGTGAAAGCTACCGGAAAGCACGCCCCCCGAAGGTCGGGAGACGCGCTTGAACTCAATGAACAAATGAACGGCACTTTAAATACCTATGTTTGACCAATGCTGGTAGGTGGGTTTTAATACTGCCATCTTACTACCGGGACAACAGATTCGTCTCGTCAGAGTGCGGAGGAGCTAGAGTAATATTAATTTGGTCACCATCCGGGAAAACAGATTGCGAAAGTTGCTTAACTTAAAATAAATATTTTGTTATTTTCATATACCTATATTATTTTATGTTTTAATTTTAATCAAATCTGAAAAGTTGAGAGCACTTATTTAGATCAAAGTCAGTTTATAAAACAAAGCGGTGTCAAAAATTAGGCATGTTATGTTTGAAACAAACGACTCTCTGTCTAAAATGAATACCAAGAAAGTGACAGCATACACTTAAAACTAATTTAAGTTAAAATAATATTTCGTGGTAAAGCTAATAATGTTTCTGTGCATCCAAAGTAGTAATTTCATAGAATAGAATTGATTATTACTTCAACAGAACACACATTTCAAAACTACATAGATCATCAAAGGATAAATTTTTCTCGTTACATAGGGAATTTGAGCTTTTATCGTAAGGGTATCTTTACTTTAGGGTAAAGGAGTTAAGGTCTTACAATATTATATTTGATGCAGATACGTTACAATATTACACTCCTAATTAATACCTACCTGGGTTTAGAATCCACAGAACGGAGAAATTGAATATCTCAAACTTTATTGAATTACAACTATTTTCTGACTATGTGAAGGCATCGCAATGTGTTAGTTTGGACAAAGCAAATAGAGTTGGTATCCAGTCACTTGATTGAATACCCTAAGCCTATAAGCATTCAGCATAAAACTGATTGGCTCAACATACAAAGTATGTACAAACGATTCACATAAACTGTACCACCATAGCAAAGAAGTTTATCATAACTTAAGAATAAAACTATTTTTTTTTAATTCTATAACTTATTTCACATTCATAAACACAGAAAAGAAAAAGCTTGGAATAGAGATGAGTGGAAAAGGCTACACCTACGAGACCGTGCCTCTTAAGTTAAAGAAGAAGAAATAAAAAGATTTACTGATAAGTAGAGACTTATCAACACATATTATGTTATGTACACAATATAAATCTTTAATATAGAATCACAAGTGGTAAAGACTTCTTGGCTGTCTTAGCCGAGACTAAATAACTGGAAACAGTAATTAACTTAGTGCAAATTTAGAATGTAACCCTCCTTCCACTCGACATGTTTCGCTTTTATTGTGTAGCAAAACATAAACCGAGAAATGTAAATCTAGTTAATGTTGGCACCATTTACGACGTTTAACACTTACAAAGTTGAGTTATGCTTCTATATACTGCAAATGCATTCAGTGGTCTTATGAATAAATTGGTAGTTAACGTTGATCCTATAGCTCAGTACGACAAACGTCTCCGCTACAATTCAGAAAAGAGTGATGTTGCGATATGATACTTTTATACCACTTCGGTTAGTGTTTTGGGTTTCTTAGAGAAACGTTAAAGTACATCGCCGAATTATATCATTGTATGTTCCCGGTTTTTTTTATCTTTTTTATATAAGGCTGGAAATTAAAGAATGAATAATTTAATTAGTGCATTGTCCAATGAATATTACAATGGTTAAATCGATTGTTATTTGTACTATTTAACTTGCGAAAAAGTGGATCGGTTAATTATTAATTAATCATCTTTAAAAAACTTTTAAAAATGGTCATGATTCTACCGTGATTTTAATTGCTATTGATTTATAAGAACTAAAAAGAAAGAAGTTTAAAATTCAAGTTACCATCACGAATATTTGATATGATAAACTAAATAGTTAATTTAATGACATTTTCTATAGGCCTTTCTATATTTCTAACACATGAATTCTAACCCAGCTATAACTCAGCCAATTAACAAGCAAACGTGCGAAACGAGCTTGAGCTAACTTCTAATAGCCACTCATTGAGCCATCACAGCCACTCCGTACACCTTATTCAAAGCTAATACATGGGAACATATGGAATTAAGTTGGCGCCGAGTTTAGGTGGGAACAGCGCATACAGTAACAACCAACTCGGTACTTGGTTTAAACCAGTTACTCAATTGTTGGTAAATTAACATTCTAACTGAATCATAAATCAGAAAGTTGGTGCGTTTGTAACTTTAACAGCCGTACATACTTAATCGTTTTCAAATTTGGCATGTACGCCGTCCCGCAAGGATGCAATCTTAATTGCCAACTGCGAGATTTAATGGTGCTCATGAACCAGTGGCCGTAGTTAATCATAATAATAATCTTGCAAGTACTATGTGGTTGGCTGATGTTCTGGAAACATATTTAAGATATGTCGTTTGCACAGCTTGCGTGTTCAAGTTCAAAAAGTAAATAGTGTTGATTAATTTCGGCGGGCTGGTTAGAACCACGATAGCTCAAATGGAAGAGCACCTGACGCGGTATGTCAGAAGGGTGCAGGTTCAAATCCTGCTCGTGGAAATTATTTCAACATTGTGTTTTTGTAATTTGCGTGTTCAGGTTTCTCTATCGATAAATGATGATGATGATGATGATAATGATGATGAAACGATCTGGCGAGTTAAGCAACTATCGCAATTTCAGGACTACTAATGGCATGAATTAAAATGTCTCGAGCTTTAACATGTACAGACGCCTGCACATCAACCTATGCAAAACTGACAAATTTCTTCAATACATTTTCAACCATACACCTTAGCCATAAAGTTCAAAGTCCATTGAGGAAATTTGACAGTTTATGGTAGGTTGATGTGCAGGCGTGTGTACTGTATTAAAAGAGGAATGGCATCCGAGGACAAATTAGAGTAGTTATGTTATAAAGAAATCAATGGGACCGGTGTAGTTACAAGGGCGTAATAATAAAACTGCAGTGAGCTCTCAATTGAATAATGAATAATTTTGTTAAACTCCGTAGTGTCCGTAAAACACCGGGTGTCCGTGCTTTAGAAGATAGTAAGTAAGATTATAATTAGTTAATAATATGAACTTACCCACATCAAGGCAGCTAGGCTCTGTTTATATAAAGAAATGTATTCGTATTGATGAGCTTTTTTTACCTAAGTTAGGAATCATATAATATTATTTTAAGATACTTGAAGTAAGTACCTAAAGTAAGATTATATGGATCAAAACGGATTCAATTGATGCATTCTATTTAAACATACACAGAAAGCAAATTGTGCAAAATTTTGAATAGCTGATGCTAAATTCGACTCATCATTTACAATTATTATTATATTACTGATGATGAGTTAAAATGGAAATTGAAATCAAAAAATAAATACATATTTTAACTAAATAAAGCATAAGCTCAAATTAAAATATCGTATTTCAAGGATTTATGCTGCAACGAATACCATCAAAATATGAAACCGGCATAAATATGTTGAAATCTCATTAACATTACCGATACCTATAGAATCATGTTTGCATAGAACTCACTTAAAAGCGAAAAATTCAGATGAATAAGTTAGCACACTCACTTAGTTACAAATGGTTACAGAGCGAACTAGCAGCTCTAAAGGGCTAAAGATGCGTGGATTGTGTTAGAAAGGATATCAATTAAAGGGAAATGTCGGTTCAGCGACGGCTGATCGAGGAAAGTGGAAGAAAATAAAGCCCGCCGCGAAGTACCATGGGACAAAGGCAGGAAAAAACAATGAGGAAGCACATCACCATCACCATCACCATCACATCACCAGCTTGTTTTATGTCCCCACTGCTGGGACACGAGCCCACCCTAGGTAGAAACACCTCAGGGAGAACGAGCCATAAACCACCACGCAGGCCCAGTGCGGATTGGAGGTTTTAACGTCTGCTTATCCAGCCGGAACCTGCTTCACGTGCTTTATGTGCCTGAAGCACGCAGGAGTTGGAGTGGGGATGACAATATTGGCTCACCAATCTGATGACCTGTCTTTATGAAAGTTGACTAACTTTAACTATTGCAGACGATTGTCAAGCGTTAACCACTGCGCCATCGAGCTCTTCAAGGAATGGGGAATCGCTTAGCCGCATCTCGCCTTTTCATAAATAACGATCTCCTTCCCTCATAGTACTACGCGTGTTAGACTTCAATATCACTTATTTACCGTGGCTATTATTCCGTATACCGTCGCGTACGAAAAAGCTGGTGACTCATTTCTTTGTCACACCACCAAAAAATTGAATGTTCTTCCAGCACACGTATCCTTTCTTCCTACAACTTGAAAGTGTAAAGAAGCTGCTTGCTGGTTGACAAGGCGAAGACAGCTAATACGGCACAATACTATTTTACCTGCTGTCTTTACATCTGGAATCCACTCAGGTGGAAAAAATAGGGCAAAGGTAGAAGCGTACTTGACCCGGTATCTCCAACTACTGAGACAAATTAAAACGATGATCGCGTCCCTTTTTTGGAAGACACAGATGACAGTTTAATGTACTTCATCATTCATTACCCGTTGTTTTCAGCCCGTATCTACCCACTGCTGGGCATAGGCCTCCTCCATGTTACGCTATTGCCTTCTGTTTTGAGCTGATCGCATCCAGGTTTTTCCAGCGACCAGTTCTATATCACTGGCTAATCTAGCAGTTGGCCGTCCGGCGTTGGGCTTGTCTGTCCTCGGCAGCCGTTCCATGAGGGCTTTACTCCACTGGCCATCACTTACCAACTCAAATCAATACAGCTATATTATTTAAATGCTGCAACTTCCACTATTAAACGTTAAAGCTCTATAAATATAATACGCCGAAATCTAATTAACCCAACGCATAAAACCAAGTTTGCATAGTGTTCACCTGAAAGCGAACAATTCAGGCGACTGTGCACTCCCGGTTAGTTACAAAGCAAACTAGCTACGCGACTCCCCGCTGTAAATTAAGATTAGAAGTAAACTGTCCTCTGAAAACATTTCCCGTTTCCTACTAACTTGCAACTTTGCGCTTCTGTACTACTCGTATTTTGTTTCTTGTGCAAAAGGCAGTTTTAATTTCTCATAGTGCGTACTTATTAGCCTTATTTAATTTTGGCATTAATTTCTTGAAATGGTTCTTTAAGTATGAGTTATGAGGGCTTACGCCTCCTCTCTTGGATTAAAAATGGGGCGATTGGGCTTTAACCCACAATCTTGGGCTTTACTAAAACAACCAGAACCAACGGTTCAATTTGCCTTCCGAACCACACAGTAGCTCTAGATATATTAATCCGGTGACCTGGAATTGCCTAACCTTGCATGTTCGCAAGCCGAACGCAAAAGCCGCTGCACGATCTAACTCCAAATTCTGAATAGAATGCAAGAAACTCAATTTTATGTAGCTAAAGTACAACCTTTCATCTGTAATTTTATTTCCACATTTGATATAAAAATGAAACATCTCGGCGCTTCGCAAAAGTGGAACGGTAGCATACAATAAGCCGTATCAGCTGACAATGAAGTGACAAAAGCCAATCACTGGCAGGACAGGAGCGCAAACGGACTATGTTTGAATTATTTTTATTCAATGAAAGGCAAAGGTGCAGTTTGCATAAGGCCATACATATGCATGAGGTAACAGTCACAGCGCCTGGTGCATGTAAATTCCATAGGCAAAATGGCGGACAAAAATAACACAGCAGGAAACAGAGCCGTGATGCGCTGTGACAAATCCGTTTTGTATAAAACAACCGACTGATTTCGAAATGCCCAGCTCAATGTAATTAAAACGAATAATTGTGGTACAGTATTGTTAAAATGTGGAAAGATAAAGGTTAAACATGCGCCCCGTATTTAAATATCAATTAGGCCGATTTAAATATCACCATTATTTATTTAATTCTCGGTATGTTGGATGCTTTATATTGGATAACTCATCCATTGTTGATCATTTGTTTTTGTTTGTGATAAGAGTAAATTTCTTAAATGGGATTTATTCGAATAATATGTTTTGTTGAGTTATTCATCAATGAATAATTTATGCAATGAGGTCTAATGAAAACATTTAGAAAAACAATTCAGTTGGTGAGGAGCGCTCTTATTATCTTGGACTGCATCGGCTGCTTACCATCAGGTAGGATGTGGTCACTATGACGAGTCAATATAAAAAAAAAGTTCTATATAAATGTTTATTATTACAACTAAACCCTAGACCAGAATCCGAAAAATACAGGCATAGGCCTACTTGGTTATACTATACGATAAGCGTCATCTCCAATAGGTACAATAATATCTCACGAAATACCAAAACCAGACAATGCCTAGTAATTTTTGTGGATACTTTTTCTGTAGAACTCGTTCGCGATTAATGTCTTGTCTCGTAAGCGGAGTGTAGGTGATACATCGTGACCATTGCTGCCCGCCCCCGCCCCTGCCGTCTATCAAAAAGCTCAGTTTACCTCGCCCTTTTGTTGTCTAGCCCTCGGCTTGTTTTCCTTCAAAGGGAGTAATTTCAAAGGTCTTACGTTTCCTTTATGGGCCTTCTGAGGCATATCGTGCGGTTAAGTTAACTGGTGACATAAAAAAAATGTTTTGTTTGTGGCAATCCGTGTTTTTAGGATCAACGTTAGGGCTGTGTTATATCACCTATAGATACGTTTTCTATGTCTGTTAGTGCTAAAGAAGTCACTTTGAAATAACAATGTATTAGCAATTTGTAATATGTATGAGGTTGTTCATCTTTCACTCTGGTGGCTCTTGTTATTTATTTTATTATACACTTGTTTTTTCTTTCACAAAAAGAAAGAGGTTAACTTTGTTTTATCTGACGGTGATTTGATTTTATATAAGGCCGAAGGTGGAAACGTACTTCACCCGCAATCATCAACTGTTGAGGAATCTTATATCTGACCTTCGGATTACAACTGCTGGGGATGAATAAGATTGCTTGTATTTTATACAGTCTTGAGTGACTCCAAATTGGGATGAGGCTTTGAGCACGCCTTTTCCTCCAAGTGTTGCCATATATTGTAATCTAACGGACTCAAATCTGGACTGGAGGAGGGCCAGTCTTCGTGCCAGATGAAGTCGATTTCACGCGCCGCCAGCGAGTCCTGTGTGCTCTTCGCTCTATAAGCTGGCGCCGAATCTTGTTGGAATACCCAGTGCCTGTTATTGAACATGGTATGAGAAACAGGTTCCACATAGTTCGTCAGGACTGTATTTTGATACACAACTGCATTCGTTTTTACACCTTTCTCACAAAAATGTACCTCTGTTAAGCCCCGTACGTTTGGGATTTCTTTGAATTCGCGCCTTCACAGCTTTTATCACTGCTGGAGTCCTAACAGACCGAGGGCGACCACTTCTTGACCTGTCATCTACACTAAAGTCTTCATTGTATCGTTTGATGGTACGATAAACGTATCTTTTGGTTAAATTAAAATTTTTCAGTATGTCAAAAATTTGAATTGGCGCGTAACCACAACGATGCAACGCAATAACTGCAACACGGTCTTCTTTAAGCGTCCACTCCTTATTTAAAGATGAGTAAAATTCTAAAAAGCATACATTTTTATTTTCATGAACAATTTGAAATTCGAATTCAATAACCTTTTTTGTGGCCAGCATTCTAAAAGAAAAGTTTTTACTGTGTGACAATACTTATGACCTGACTGTGTATATATGGTCGTATTTGCATAAGCCAAAAATAAAGCGTATTGAGTTATTGAGAGGACCAATTTATTAAAGAGGTCCTTATTGAAGTCGGGATAGCAAACATCAACATAATCAATAATTGGGAGAATAAGGGCTTGTACGAGCGAAACTTTGGTTTTGTGAGGCAGGAAGTTCTTAAGCCAGGAGCTTAGGAGACCAACTGAGTGTGCTGTCAATTTGCAAACCAAGGTCTTTGACGCAGGAGCAGAAAGGAATGTCAACACCGTTATAAGTGAAGGGTGAGACATTAAGTTTACACAGTTGACGTTGACTACCAATAATTATGGCCTGGCACTTCATGGGATTCACCGTTACTCCATACCGCCTCGACAAATCACTTACACTCCGCAGATCGTCCGTCAAAGCAGCTAAAGTGGCGTCAATGTCAGTAACATGACTATCGCGATAAAATTGCAGGTCGTCCGCATACAAATGGTGAGAACAGCGAATAAGAGGAGTTACGGAATTAATAAATAGGGAAAAAAGAAGCGGGGACAGGATACCTTCTTGTGGTACACCAGTTAAGGGAGTACACCATTTCGAGAATTTGCATTCAACTCTAACGGCTTGCTCACAATTGCGTAGATAAGCCGAGAACCAATCCAGAGCCGTCGATGAAATATTAAGATGGTTCAATCGTAGTTGACGAACGAACTTGTACATCATCCTTACAGGAGAAAGTCGGTGGAACTGTTATGCGATCCGCTCGGGTCTTTCTATCTACCATTTTTAGGCCTATAAGTCAATAATAGTTTCTCCTGAAGACCCTGGAAAAGATGGTAGACAAATATATCAGACCGGGACCACTGACAAGATTCCCACTCCATGGACTTCATTGTGCATATCAGGCAGGGAAGTCAACAGCAACTGCTCTTCATCATGTGGTGAGTCAAGCGGAATTTGCGCTGGAAAACAAAGAGATTTGCGTCTGTACATTCGTAGATATCGAAGGTGCATTTGATCGCACTAGCTTTGAATCCATCAAGGTTGCAGCCAAGAACCATGGTGTGCCACAACCGAACTGTAATTGGATTGAATGCATGTTAAAGGGTAAAATTATCAACTCTGAACTGCTAGGTGACAGTCTAATTGCATGAACAACCAGAGGATGCTCGCAAGGGGGGTTCTCTCGCCTCTTCTGTGGAGCCTTGTGGTTGATTCAATTGAAGTAAGGCCAAATAAAGTACCATTCCATACGGTTAGTTATGCGGATGATCTGGTCATCTCAATCAGTGGGAAATTTCCGTCTACGGTATCGGAGTTAATGCAACGTGCCCTGGGTCTGCTGGAGGAATGGTGCAATGCCCATCACCACTCTGTAAACCCGGGGAAAACAACAGCCATCTCCTTTACAAGAATGAGAAACACTATGGGACTGGGAAACCTAACACTCTATTGCACCCGGCTCTCTTGGTCCAAAGAAGTGAAATATCTAGGCTTAACGCTGGATAGGGAACTTACTTGGAAACAGCATGTGGACACAACCGTAGCCAAAGTTTACATAGTCTTTGGCATGTGTCGGTCTACTTATGGCAAGATGTGGGGACTCAACCCCAAAATCATTAGGTAGATCTGACGATGATGAAACCGATCCTCACATATGGCAGCATCGTCTGGTGGCCCAGAACCAGGCTGAAGATCTGTAAGAATGCTCTTAACAAACTGCAGAGAACAGCTTGACTGGCAATCACTGGTGCCTTTAGAACCACTCCAACGGCAGCGCTGGAGGTCCTCACAGACCTTTCACCCCTGCACATTGTAATAGAAACAGAGGCAAAGAAAGCGTTATATAGACTAAAGGTGGCCGGACTATGTGACGCATCTAAATCTCTGACCAGACACACAAAATGGGAACCAAGTGACATTCCTGACAGGATCATGGAAATGGGGTGCGATAAAATATCCCCCATACTCATGTTCGAAAAGAAATTTAAAGTTTATGTTCCAACCAGGGACGAATGGAAACGAGGGCCACCGTCTCTAGAAAAAGACAGTCTAATCTGGTATACCGACGGATCAGAAATGAAGTCGGGCACAGGGGAGGCGTCTATAATAATGACTTCAAGCATAGTCAAAGCATGGGAAAATTTGCCACTGTCTAAAACTGACATTATAACTTGTTAGTCTACACTTTGACGTACCGAACTAATAACACTGAAACACTTGTTAAGCAGCACTTCATCACCATAATAATAAGTTATAAAGAAAATCACGACACAAGACAACACGAAGTATTACCTAGGTATATAACAAGAACACAATTTTCTTGCTTTATGTTTTATCTAAATTACCACTGGAGCACGCCACTATTGCATTATACAAAATCTGTATTAAGTTTCCAGTAAATATATATAAAAATCATACGAAAACTCCACTTTTTCGTCAAGATATCATAATAAATACAAAACACTACAACACAACTTTTACCAATGTGGCCGACGTCTGATAAAAACATCAGAAACACTTTTGTTTATTTTTTTGCGATATTATTTTGTTCGGTCCGAATCCCACAAGCGACGGTAATTTTATCTATACGAACCATAGAAAATTCACAGATAACCAAAACTTGTATACAGTGACTCGGGCCGGTAAAAATAAGTCGACCAATCTGAGGGAAGGGGTAAACCCTTAAGCGCCATATGCACGCACCCAAGTGCATAAGAATTTAACGACCCGCGTGTCGTATGTCGATGTAATGTAGGGTAGATCTTATCTTATCTTATCTTATCTTATCTTTATTTTATTTTATTTATTTATTTATTTATTTTAGGATAGCTAACAGCTTGCAATTGAAAAAAGATAACAACAAAAATGATAACTATAAGCTATTGACAAGCAACCACATCTAAGATGTCTACTTACAGTAATAATAAAACTAAACTTTACATATTAAAATTAATTTTGAATCGATGACAAGTCGTCAACAACGGTAAGCGCCTTTTTTATGCTATTGATGCTGTCAAAAAATACGTCTATATTAGCATTAGTATTATTAACATACATACAAGTTCTTACGAGAAAACTGCTCTGTCTATGGTTGGTGTGAGTGGAGTGAGGGGATGCTAAATGGCTTATATGAATTGTTTCGGGGTGCTCGCGCAGGTATTTTAAAAGTAATTTTGCTTAACAAATCAGGCCAATCTAGTGTACTTCTGATTATCTTAAGCAGTAATACAACGTCTGCAATATTCCTTCTAACAGACAGTGGTAAAAAATGAAACTTAGCGCAGCGCTGATCATAAGACATTTTAGGAATTCTGAATTTACAATTCAAATAACGTGTAAATTTTTTCTGAATTTTTTCAATGTTAATTATATATAAATCATAGCGAGGGTTCCAAATTGAACTAGCGTACTTCCAGGTGGCTCCGGACGTATACACAGTAAAGAATTATGAGAGTTTTCATATGTTTAAATGACTTGGACGAGCGCATAACAAACCCCAAGGCACGGGATGCCTTATTGATACAGGTAATAATATGTTTATCGAATAAAAGTTTAGAGTCCAAAATAACTCCCAAATCCTTAGCTTCATGTAGAATCGACAACCTCTTCTTATCGATCTCATCTTATCGATGGTTAACCATCGGTGATTTGACAGGGCACTATGCCACAAAACAAATGCTTCACAGAATGCACCTTTCAACAAATAGTTTGTGTAGGGCATGTGAAGAGGAAACGGAGTCAATGCAGCACCTACTGTGTGACTACGACTCTCTGGCTAGGAAATGAATGGGACTCTTGGGGTCGGCCTATCCGAAACCGGAGGACTTCAGGCTCTTCGCTCTTAAGGACGTTGCCAAACTTATAGCATTTATCTTTACAGAGGAAGAAGAGTGAAAGGATGGGGTTGCACAAAAGATCCCAATGGGTCGAAGTGTACTGGGAGAGGGAAACCTCAGCAGGCCCCAATAAGATAAGATAATATCTACCCTACATTTTTTTGTCTGATCAAAGTTATAATGAAACATAGAAGTGTGAACAACAGCAATGCTACTAACATTGTTAGTATGGCAAAAAACTTGAATAAGATGTTAGTAGCAATCCAGCTATTTGGCCTACGTAAAAAAAAATAATTCACCCCACCTCACTGGGAAGCGACCTTGGAACCTCTGGGTCTGAGACCGATGGCACAAAAGTGATAAAAGTATTTCAATATTCTAACCTAAACCACAGAGGCGGATATATAACATTTTGGTAAAAAGAGCAGTTAATAAAAGTTAAATAGCCTATGACTGTTCCACTGTTGGGCAAAGGCCCCTATCAAAAACACACCCACAAGCCCGGGCTATGCATCGAAAAATCCGAAACACACTTTGCCCGACCTGGGAATTTAATCCGGGACCTTTGGGTATCGGTCCGAGCGCTTTACCACTCGGACACCGAGGAATAAAGAATAATTAATTTGATATTTATTAAATCTATCTAGGTACTAACGAGTAGGAAATACGCTGTTAAAGTTTTAGCTGAGAAGTAAGCATTTGGTAAAATAAAAATTACAAAAAAAAAAGTCAAATCGACACTGAGCCAGTGAAATTAGGGTTGGATTAAAAAATGCAATACCCATTTCGTATTTGCTAAAAGGATTTCGCGGATGTCCAAATTTTTGTATACCAGAAACAGTCCCGTTGAAAAATCAGATTAAAATACGCGAGAGTCAATGAATGCTCAAACAGGGATCTGCTCGTAGCGTATTCAAATAGGAATGAATGAGCCAAAACAAACCAATCAATCACATAGTTGCAATTTAATATCCAGCATCAGCAATCGCCAGTCATGTACCAGTAGATAGGTAAATCATTTATTTAGGTATAATTGGTAAGTGGTAAGTCAAAACTTAACTGAGAAAAAAACTATATGTAAGCGGCGTAATTTAATATTTTTATTAAAAGACTACTCAAGCATTGGTTTAATTATTTCGTTTATAATATAGACGCTATAAATCTTTGCTAAATATATATTTTTTTCTAAAACATGCTTGGAAATGATATCATTACTTCGAGAATCTACTTCTAGATAACTTTAAATTGCTGTACTCAAATACACGCGAGCAGCGGCCGGCAAAGTTAGTACGAAAGTCTATACTGTCGTGTTTAGCGGCCGAATAAAATAAGTTATCAAAACTCATATCTCTCAAATTATTTAAAAATGGAATGAACATTTTACTTCGAATTATGGCAACTAAAGAGTAAAGGAAGGATCTTATTTAGCTAGGACCTCAATTAAATCGCGAAATGGCTTGCAAATAGAAACTGTTTAGAGTAAATTAAAAAGAAACAAATGAACATAATATTGGTGCCTGCAAAATGTTCTTCTACTCCATCGACGTGTGTAGTTGATCGATATTTTAATCGTACATAAGTAGCCTACTAGTTAGAATTTCCGCGCATTATTTGAGAAAAGCATTATACTACACTACGTACAACGCCCTCAGACTGGGTGGAGCGACGATCTTCGTAAGGTGGGTGTCAAGAGCTGGATGGGAGTAGCCGCTGATCGTGCTTAGTGCACTTGGAAAGGCCTGTGTATAGCAGCGGACTAGTTTAGACTGATGATGATGGTGATGAACAGATGAGGAGCTCGATGGCGCAGTGGTTATTAACGCGCCCGGTCTGCGAGTGCTGAGGTTAAGCAACTTTCGCAAAGGCCGGTCATCGGATGAGTGACAAAAATTTATCATCTCGAGCTCCTCTGTGCTTCGGGAGGCACGTTAAGCCGTTGGTCCCGGCTGCATTAGCAGTCGTTAACAACCATCAATCCGCACTCGACCTGGTGGTGGTTTATGGCCCGTTCTCCCTATCCGTCCATGGGGAAGCCTCGTGCCCCAGCTGTGGACATAAATGAGCTGACGATGATGATGATGGTGATGACGATTATACTACAAGCCTTGGCTGGAGCTGGGCATTAATCAATTATTAATAACAGATACCGCACTAAAATATTGAAGCGTGCAGGGCTGTAATTGTTAGCTGTGGTCATTTGTCATCAGCAGATCGCACCGCATCATTGAGCAAATCTAAATTAAGTAAAGAGGTTTAGCTTTAATAATATGTACATATCATACACGTTTAAGTGATTACACACATTACATTACAAGAAGCACCACGATATTTTTCACTCTTACATAACAATTTTATTAATAGAATCGACGAAGAATGAATTTTATACAAAACAATGTGACAAAAAAAAAAGAATAGATTAACGCTAAATCATTCAGTGCTGCGTTATAATAAAATAAGCACCAACACATGAAATAAATATGTATAAAATTTATAAAATACAGTGAAAATATGAAACGCCCACCCAACCCAGCCAGGAATCGTACCTGGGTCTTCCGCAATCCAGGTGGCTGCAGGTGGCTGCACTGACCGCTATGCTACAAGGAAGGCTGACGTAAGCGCTGAATTTTGTCACTGCTAAATACCATATATATATATCATAATAGTAGTCTCAGGTAGGAAAGTAGCGGATATGGCAGTTTTGCAGCAGGACAGGGTTAATCGGAAAGGTAAAATTTTAAAGTAAAGATATTTATGACAAAAAAATACAAAAAAAAAACGTTGTCAACTCATACAATAATACAATAAATTTACTATTATAAACTTCAAGAATACCGTTTAAACCAAATATTAGTATTTAAAGTATTCACGGTATACAGTTTAGCATGTGCTGACCTGACCCATTACCAACTCCGACTTCTCCAGTAATTTCCAGTAAGAGTTAGTAGCTAAAGAATGAACAGTATAACAGAGGAGCTCGATGGCGCAGTGGTTAACGCGCCCGGTCTGTGATTGCTAAGGTTAAGCAACTTTCGCAAAGGCCAGTTATCGGATGGATGACCAAAACTTTTCATTTCGAGCTTCTCCGTGCTTCGGAAGGCATGTTAAGTCGTTGGTCCCGGCTGCAATAGCAGTCGCTAATAATCATCATTCCGCATTGGGCCCGCTCTCCATATCCATCCATAGGGAAGGCTCGTGCCCCAGCAGTGGGAACATAAAATGAGCTGATGATGATGATGATGGACACTATAAAAAGCAGCTGGAAATAGCTCAGCATGAGCTGACCTAACCCAGGGCAGCTCTCATTTCAACCCAGTACTCTAGAGTATATGCTCAGAGAGAATTCGCCAACGAGATATTCTAAATTTAAAAATATATGTAGAAGTTAACCATCAAAGTAATTAATTAATGACCACAGCAACGCAACACACACTGATGAAAACATAGACAAAATTATGCTTAGTGGCCCGTGAGTGGAAATGAAAACCGCAAAGACCACTCAAAATGTCGCCAATGCACGCTTCCCTACACCGGAACACTGAATATAACGTTGATAAATCATAGCAATATATCCGTTATGGCAGTGAAACAGCGACTCGCCACGTATCGGGATATCGCTGGCTATAGCGGTATCGGAAACCGCTTACATTCGAATCGTCCTTAACGGTCGCATCTATGTACCGTAAAAACGAGCTAAATGCGATATGACTGTTTCAATCAATACAAGTGCGGTGTGCCCAAAGAGATTTTAACTGACTCGACTCATTTTGAAAGTTGATTCGAATAGTTTTAAGCTGCAAGTTCATATGCTCGCGAGAGGTTTTAGACGTTCCGATCCGAGTTACAAATTGCAGACAAGAAGGCTTTAGGCAGACGGCATTTCGGTGGCTTGTTACCGATCCGATCCGAACCCCTCGGAGACTCTAGTAGGTTGATTTGTTTCACACGGCTTGAAACCCTTCAAGTTTCTTTAAGCTAAAAATAGGCCGTCTGAGGCAATCAGCAAAAAAAACTATAAAAAAACCGGACAAGTGCGAGTCGGACTCGCCCACCGAGGGTTCGGTACAAATTTATGGATACATATTATATAGTTCAGGAATCGAGTCTTGGACTTTTCCCGACTGTTAGGTACTACATAAGTACACCAAAGTTATTAGGTACCTATACATATAAAAGAGGATTTCTTTTTTCATTCTTCGTCATAAATCGAAAACAATACATCATAAAAATAATTTAAAATCCTTTAAAGCTTGTGCAAATGAAGCCCTTTCATACGATACCCCACATGACACGGTTAACATACTTCAAAATTTTGACCCCTGTTCCTTGCATAAAGACCCTGTTTCTTTTGTGATTTAATTAAATATGTATAGTTTTCAGACTTTTCGCTGTATTTGTAGTATAACACGATTTTACTTGCCAAACTTCATAGTTCTAGGTCAACGGCAAGTGCCCTATGAATTTTGATGCCCTTGAGAGTGTCAAAATATACGTTTTGGCGACAAAAACGGCCGTATCCTTTTTTTTCTTAACTTAGAAGTTTGATTTTTTCACAGCTTCAAGGGACCGTAGACTTGAGTATATGGTTTTAATTTCAACTCGATACCTCCACGCGTTCCCGAGAGTCTTGATAGACAGACAGACAGAAAGAGGACAGACAGGCAGACAGACACGCACATTGTGATGAATGAATAGTGAATTGTTTCAAAAACACTAAAATGATCAGCATTTTGGCAGAACATAATTTTTTATCATAAGCGTTTACTTATTATGAAGTAAATAATTAAACAAAAAAATGTTTACCTACTTGACACCTATATAAAGACTAGCTTCTTTGTTTTGTTAGGAACAAAATACACGTAATTCAGAAGCAGGTTAAAGTGAAACATGAAGTTTCGGAAGAAACACAAAAGCCGAGAGTTGAAAACACACTCATCGGAACTTCAATATCTTGTACAGTCAGCATCAAATTGAACGTGACAAAATAAAATTGAAATTTTAATTTTTCAATATTAAAAAATACATATTTTTTTACTTGTTCGGAGTTTTTTTGGCGAACAAATTCTTTAAGATAAAAGTGTAATCTAAATGAAGGTGATTTCCCACCTAGAAGCGTTAGTCGCCGAACGGCATAGAGGTTTGGTTGAATGCAAAAAATTGTAGTTCAATCACCATAGCTCCTTTAGACTAATACTGACATGAACCGGTTAACAGGTCTGTTATAAATGTGTTAATAGCGCTATAATATTAACCTTTATAAAACGTAATAATAACTAATAAACATAATTAAAAAAAAAAACTAGTTCTACTATTTAAGAACCATTCAATGGATTTCTTCAATATGATGTTGCTTGTACATAAGCATATACCTACATGCTCACGGCTATTCCTTAAAACCGTAGTCAAAGGCAGGGCTACGTAGAAATAACACCAGCCGTATCGGTTACGGCGTAAAGGCCAAAATCAACCATAACCTTTGTCACCATAGACCATAGTGTGGTCTATGCTTCACCAACCTGAGCAGACTTACACATATGAACTATAATTAGTGTTGTTGAGTTTTCGAATCCCAGAGCCTTACAAATAAACAAAGATTAGGCTCCGAATAGTTATTCCGTGCTTTGTTCCTGTCATGTAAACTTAATTTCAAATTAGAGTTTTAATTTAATTATATATATATATATTATTTAATTTAGATTAAGAGTTTAAATTCAATTATTAAATTTAATCTTGACTTTTTCTGAAAAGCGACACGAACTCTGTAGACACGGGACATTCTAAGCTCGGAAGACGTAGAGCTTCTCGAGTCGTTTTGTATCGAGTTAACTCTTGTTATTTACTGAGCGAGCTCCAAAAAATTGCTTAAAAAACTGAAACACCTTTACAACATTACCTATAATAATTTAGTAACAATGAATGTGAAAATAGTGAAATCAGGAAATAGTCCGACAAGCTGGCACCATCCGGCTGGTGGATCATAACCATGACAACGAAAAACAAAGCTTACATACAATTTCTATAATACTAAGATTGATGAAGATAATACAACACACAATCAAATATTCACATCAAAGTTCATTTTGTTGATTCCATTTTATTAGTCTCTCAATTTCAGCGGTCACGTGCCACTATAACACAGTTATATGCTACAGACTTGCGTTGACAAATGAGAATGCCGCTGCGACTGACGGCTCTGTCTGATACACATTTTAACAAACGACTATACATTTACGCGATTTATTAAAATAGTTGACGGTTCCAAACGAAAATAAATAAAGTCAAAGTCAAAGTCAAAGTTATTTATTGCATTTCATGTGGTAAAAATAGGTGTACATTTAATATTTCTTACAATCAATATAAACCAAATTAAAAATCAAAAACCAAATTAACATATTCACATTCACAATAAAATCAATGAATTATAACTAATCATCCACTTTAATTTCATATTACTATTATAAAATATATTGTTCAAATATAAAATTGTTATTGTCTTTATTTATTTTTACTTATAATAATTTACATTTTTAAATATTAAACAAAATAAATAAAACATTTAAAAATATAAAAAAATATATTATTATTATTTACATTATAACATTATTTATTTATTGTATCTATTGCATTAGCTCTTACAAGTAGTAAAAGCATTTTAGTAGTAAACATTTTTTTAGTGACAGTTTGAATTTATCTATATAGTTTTCTTTCTTGATTATGTTCTGGTATCCTGTTGTAAATTTTAACGGCCATTGCATATGCGCCTGAATGGATTCGATTTAGTGGGCGCAAATTTATAGTAACATTGTAATGCCAAATGGTTTGTGATTTTGGCTAATGGTTACGAACAAAACTAATAAAGCATAATTTCTTGACACACACGAGTTCATATCACACCAAGTTCATATAGGGAATTCACGTTCGGGTGAGATTTAAGAACGTCTGAGGCGTTACTGTATACTGTATACTGTTACGTGAACAATATACAGATGAAGTTACAGTAAGCATACATATAGATAGATACAGTACTGTCCAACAATTTGCCACGCCGCAATATTACATCCGTGACCGGAATCGAATGAACATATTTACGATTAGTAACATAATACAGCCTTCAGCGCGTTATAGAACAAACATGAACCTTAACAGGTCGTTATAGATTACATAATGTTTAACCAACAGAGCATGGTGAATTGGGTTTGAGGTGCTGCTTGTCGGCAAACATAGCAGGTATTAAGTAATCGCCATTTGGGCCATATCCTTCAACAAGAGGACCCAAAGAAGTCTAAAAACGAGTTAGTACGAGTAGAACACATATATGATTGACTTCTACATAAATGACAAACGGTCAATCTAGCGTCGAACTATAAATTGGTATTCAAGTGCCGTTAAAGTCTATAGTCTATCAATATTCAAGTCAAGTCAAGTTATCGTACAAGTGTATTATAATGAAAATATATTTGATGGTTTGAACTTACCCAAAATAATACGTCGCCCTAAAAAGCACGAACGTGCTATAAAATACCATATCTAGTGTAATCTCGTCGAAAAACGATGCTTGCAGCGGAAGTAATGTCAGTACTTTATCGTACATCCGTGTTTTCGTTAATAATCGTGGTGAAGCGAGTTCGGAAAATACTTTTGGAGCTGTTATGTTTGCAGTTTACGATGCGTTTTATATGATTTTTTTAAACTAGCATGGTCACCAATATGGATGTAATTATTAATGACTACCTATGTTTTGTGTTGATCGTGAGTTTGTATGTTTGATGAGTACCCGATATTCTGAGTAAATACCGTCATGTGGTATCAGTTAGTTAGTACAATTTTATATTATTTAGAATTTAGCATTCGCAATGCTATCCTCCTCGGGGCCTCGGTAGCTCAGCGGTCAGAGCATTGGACCGGTTATCCAAAGGTCGTGGGTTCGATTCCCACTCGAGCTTCCTTAGGCTGGTTGATTTTTTCTAGTAAAATTTTATCTTTTCATAATTTGTTCACTACTTTGCATTCAATCATCTACACATAGGAAAAAATATTTGTGTTTTCTTTTAAATAAACAATGATTAACGTTACATAATTTCATAAACAGTATTGTAATAATTTCTTATTCTATGGAATAGCGTTATACATACAAAAAAGGTTGTACAAGCGGGATTTTGGACCCGCTCTACTGACATTCCGCGACACGCGCCCTGCCAATTAGGCTTTGGTGGCTGTATCCGACCCGTCCAAGATAGGATGTCGGAGACATAGCTGTTGACATTGT
The DNA here is from genome assembly GCA_949315975.1 of Eudonia truncicolella. NCBI lineage: Eukaryota > Metazoa > Arthropoda > Insecta > Lepidoptera > Crambidae > Eudonia > Eudonia truncicolella. The sequence goes on from OX438839.1 coordinate 10,397,136, forward strand.
ATAAGGCGCACTCTGGCTTACGGACATAGAAGATAGTGTTGACAATGTTTTGTAAATAAATACATATAAAAAGAAAGGTCCAGACTTACTCGCTGATTTTCCGACGCCCAGTACAAAGAAAGCTGAAATTTTGCATGATTATGATGCCGTCAATTTTGCATACTTTTCCACTTATGATGTAGACAAGGTAGATATAAGATTTTGAATTAGACTTTTTCAAAATTGTGACGGAATTCCAAGTTACGGGTATTTACGGGTCACTAGTACTTCTTTAGTATATTAGCGCGATCGACCGAAAGTCATTTATGGTCCCAAGTATACTATAACAAAAATATTTGACTGAAGAACCATCAATATCGCGTCTCCCAAAATCCGCTGGACCTAGAACGCTCCGATCCAATCCGAACCCTTCGGAGAATCTAGTAGGTAACGGGGACGCGCTAGTGCATGATGCCATTGCCTCTAGAAAACCTCTGACGGTGTTTCATTACGCACGGCTTGAGGAACCCTTTAAGTTTCTAGCCGCCCTCAAAAAGTCCAGTGACGCTAAAAATGCCGTATGAGGCAATAAAATCAAACTCTTTCCAAAAAAACCTAAAACACTGAAATTCAGGAGACTTACTTGTTTGTAAAAAATTTCATGACAAGAAATAAGATAAAATTTTTCCAAAATTCCTTTGGGACGGGAAACGGGTGTATAGATAGACGAAGTCGCAGATATTGATTGATTACGTGATTGTTACGATTAGTATATCGTACTCGTAAGCATCGAAATACCGATGCCGTATTCGGTATTGCACAGTGCAGTGTAATGAAGCTGTAAGTGAGCGTTGTGAGCAAGCACCATGTTCTAGTAGGCTTCTGACAAATGAGCGGGGCGCTGACGCTGACAGCCTGCGGCCGGGACCGCTTGCTCCCGGGATTGTTAATCGGGATGGAATCTAGTATATAGATGGAGGTAAATAAATACAAATATAAATAAATAAGTATATAATAAAAATAGTAATAAAATAAAATTTCCTACACTCACACCAATTATTTAGCCCAAGAGAAGCTTCGTTATGAAACTCGTTAAATGGTTACTAGACAACGGATAAACATACTTAAAATACTTAAATACATACTTATTATACATAGAAAACACCCAGGCCCGAGACAATTTTAGAAAAACAAAATTTTCTAAATTGACCCGACCGGGGATCGAACCCGGGACCTCAGAGATGGCGACACCATGAAAACCGGTGTACAAACCACTCGACCATGGAGGTCGTCAGGTTAAATAAGTAAGTATTTATTTTCAGTATTAATACTGAAACACTACTTATTCGGATATTGGGCAGAATCTGCGAGGGGTTAGCGGGGAGAAAGTCACGTGGTCAAATCCAATCCGAACGCATCAGAGAATTTAGTAGGAAACGGGTCCCCGTTTCCTACTAAATTCTCTGCTGCAAGCGTGTCCACGCTTGCGCGATGACGTCCCTTCTAAAAACCCACTGAGGATGTTTTTATCACACGGCTTAAGGAACCCTTTAAGTTTCTTGCCGCTCATAGAAGTCCGGTGACGCTGTAAAGGCTATAGGCGGCAAACTACCTCTTTAAAAATATTGTTCAAATGGCGTAATTATCAATTTTGTGTTGTGCGGTCTATGAGACACCCATGTTTGCATTTAAAGGTTAAACTTTATAGCGAAGTCGAAACCACTCTAGGAACGGACCTAACCTTTAGCTTTCAAGGATGTTTCGAAACTACAGAAATGCTTTATACACGATTTCTCCCGAACCTAATAATAATAACTTATTATACTCACTGCTTACCAATTTAATAGAAGTAAAGTTGAATCTCTTGAAAACACAAATCATATTTTTTTGAGAGGTTATTGTGATGGTTTTTAATATAACGTTATCGAATTTATCGTATACTTTAGTTTGATTCTATTAGAGAGTAAATATGAGAGTTTATCACATGTTTAACCACCTCTGTGGTCTAGTGGTTAAGACCACCGGTTTAGATCCAGAGCTCCCGCGTTCGACTCCCAGCGGAGGGTGCCTACATGTTTGTGTACTTGGTTTGGTTGGTGGTTGGGTTTGTTTGCCCACTTAGCTACCACCATCGTAACTTAATATATCGCCATAATATCAATATTTGTAACATTGTTGTGTTCCGGCAGCTAGAGATAAGATAGCCAGTGCCTCATTAGTTGAGGGTTCCAGGTGAAGTGCGTTTCAACCTTCGCGGCCTTATCATCACTTAACATCAGGTGAGATGAAGGCCAAGTGCTTACCCGTAAGATATATAAAAAAACTAAATAAAATCAGTATATCGTGGTGATAAGGTCACATGGGTTAAGGAGATGTGTGATAATTAGTCATGGAGAAATACGTTCTCACTAATATATAATTAAGGGCCTTGTAATGCAGCTCATAATGCTGTCTGCTCTAGTAGTTTAAACAATTTAACTCAATAGCCATTATATTACTAACATTATCTACAATCTTAATATTTTTAATGGTTCGTTGTTTAACACAATTGCTAGCTGCAGGCATAGCTAAGTCTATTGTAATAAACTTCAGATGCTGTGAATCCCATAGTTCGCACTATGGGATTATCTTCCAATTTATTACGACCGGATTAAGTATAAACGTGAAAGTCGGGAACGATTTGTAGTTGAAAAGGTTTCGGTTCACTACAACTGGTACTTTTAGTTAAATAATATTACTTTAAAGGTTTCCGTGTTAGGACTATTGTAATGTACTAAGTTGTGTTTTGTAAAATAAAGTAAACAATATATTTTTTTTTGATAGTACTACTTACAATTTACACATAAAATAATACAGCACTCGGAGTGCCATATCATATTCGATATAAATATAGCATTGTAAAAGTACCATTATCATCATCACCATCGAACCGATAATACTGATAATGGATAATATATATAATAACTGATAAATCCTATACATAAACCTATATATTGCCTTCTTATGACATTGCAAATGCGCATGGGATGAATGCAAAACTAACATTAGATAATGTGTTCTAAATATCAATATCAGTAGTTAGATATTTAATTGTTGCATAAGTCACTATAAATCATAGATTTACCCGTAAAATTTAACTATTCAATCGTTTCGAATACTTTAACTCAGCGACCAAAGTAAATAATATCTGAGTGAGCTCGTAACTTTTGAATGGACGATATTTTTTAACCTACTGGACCGTGAACAAACAAATAGGAAACGCTGTAATTTGTCACAACCCCTGTTGTGATAATAAATATTCTGATAAAACTGTGTGACTGGGTGTGTGTTATAATGTGTCATCATAAATATCGTTCGGAAACTAAAACTATGGTTCTAATTTAGTTAGGCTATTCAATAAATCGTTTTTAAGAGTTCTTTACAATGTCGCAGTAAATTACTAGATCATTAAAATTTTTCCCTTATACAAGTAGAGTAATTTTGGTCACTATTTTGACCATCATCCGTTCACATTTAATTGAACATCCTGTATGTTCATAATAAAACCACCCACAATGTCTTTCTTCTGTGCCACAGTCGGTAAATGACCGGCAGTCAACAGAGCAACTTTTTTTGCCCGTATGGAAACGAAGTTTTCAATTACGTAGAAATTGTATGATGTAGAATTGTCAGTTGTGACGTATATTTATTTGATTGAGCTCCATAGCTATACGATTAGTAAATAGTATCCTTATTTATTAACTGCATGGCTATCTTATCTCCAACTGTTAACATAAACAATGCTACCAACATTAACTTTACGGCGAAAGACTATGATACTCGTAAGCTGGTAGTAATCCTCAAAACGGAGTTAAAAACAACTGCCGCTACAGTAATTGTGAGGATATTAATAACGGAACAGATGAAACGTTGGTATACTATAAAATGTGAAAATAAAAAGTGAATATAAAACAACAAATCGTTCCACGTCGCTGGTTGGCGGCCTCGGGATGGCCATTAAAACGTCTTTATTGGAAAATGTTTACAACAGCTTTATTACTCTAGGCGTAATAAGGCCACTCGAGGTAATGAAAAAAAAACACAACAACATGCCCACTTTTTGCTATTAAAATAATGCTAATCTTAATTTTATTTTTTTATGATTGCGTCCGGCGTGAATTTTCAGCGATTGCAAAGCTGTTCCTTTTTTTGCCCCTTAAAGTTAATCTGTTGCCTTTTGTTGTTAATAATATAAGAAGATGTTGATGATAGAAATAGATTACCGCTGAATACAAGCGCAATGAATTGGTAGCGATTTTCTAATTGAACAACATCATCAACACTAAACTTCTCATCCCTGCTAGGCTTAGGTCTTCTTACATCAAGGGTAGATCGGGCTGTATCGACTGCTTTTTTAACACAACAACCGGGAACCAATGGTCTAACGTTATTTTCGAAATATTTATTTTGAACACCTATTTAATGACCCTTCATCACTAAAGTTTTACTTGCACGATCAAAAGAGGCAGCGCGCTTGAGTTCCTGTTAAAATTAAATACTTAATTTAGTTAAAAAAAATGTCATGAATGCGTTATTAATACATTAATAACCTTAAAGATAAAAACTAGATCGCTTAAAGCGATAAGACCGCCTTTGCCCATGCTAGCTTTAAGATTTTATGTATGTACCTGTTTTTTGTTTTAATTTGTGTGAGCAATAAAGTATTTATCTATCTATCTATCTTAACGAAAGCAAATATTCATGGGTTCACGTCAGTATCTAGTCTAACGGAGCTATGGGGATTGAACCGCTATTTTCGCATTTAACCCGACCATCTGTTGTAGTGAAATGAAATAAAAGTAAACACTTCGTTTCACTAAACACTTAAGTAGAATTTATTGACGTAAACACAAAAATTTACAGTAGTCTAACCGCACAAAAGAACAAGTTTATAATAAGCAAAAAACTAACTTTAGACCGCACAAAAGAAACACGTTTACAATAAACACACCACGCAATACATAACAATTAACGACCAGTACTTGTCAGGCATTTATTTAGAATTTCCGTACGCACTTCGATTACCAGATGCGCAATGCGGGGTCAAAAAGAAGGCATACGGCAAGGGGTAGTACGGATGGGCATGAATGATATGATTGTTTGAGGATTGATTGGCCCTAAATGTATAATCCGTGAAAATCTTTGCTCAGCCCGACAAAGGGGTTTTTGAATTTTGAGAGCATGTAGTTTCTAAATAAATAACGCTTAACAAGTGTGTACTTTTGTGTTAACTGTGTGTACACAACCACAGTTACATTATACTATCTCTTGAAAATTAAAAACATTAAAAATGCCGGCCAGGATTTGCTGCTACGGCTACCAAGGGCCGATGCGCGGGCCTTGCGGGCCCACCGCGCGCCGCACGGACTGCTGTCTCGAGACTGGGTGTCTCGAGGCCCGCACTGAGGAGCTACAATCATACACCCTAAATAAATACGGCGTTCTCACGAGAAATACTCATTTAATTCCCTCTTTGAACCGAAAGAACCCATAACTTACCCAGACGCGCAGATCTCCTGGCTTTTTGGCGTTAATTCTGACGAAACACGAGGAGGTCCACAAAACTGTATCCAACAGCCCCGCCTCACAATTTACAACAAGTGCACACCAATCGTGGACAGCGGAATACTACACTAATCGTAACGGTGAACGGTTCACGGACGAACCAATCAGTTAAGGAATACTCGAAATTAAATGTAAAAACGGCAAAATTCCGGCACCGCCTCAACTCGTCAGCCGTTCAGGATAGAATAATCCTAGGAACCAAAAACTAATAGCGTTGTCAATGAAAAATGAAAAACAAAACAAAAAAAATTGAAATCTGACATTGCAGCCACACCGAGAGGCTGCCAGCAATCAACCACAGAGGTCCAGATACCATAGGCTAGAATACACAAAAAAACAACTACGCCACTTGCTGGTTAAACTACAAGATATATAGATAATTGCAGAGTAATTCGCTACAATGTCTGTTAGGCCTCCGACGACATCTGATAATGTAGGGTACCTATATTGGTCAGTCTTAAAGTCTTATCTCATTTTCACTACTATACAAATTACAATCACTAAGGAAAAACGATTTACACGACGCCTATGACGAAATATCGCGCACAGGTGACTAAGAATGATTGTCATCATTGTAAAATTAATGCAAATTGGACAAATTTCGCATTTCCACCCTCGCCGCGGCAATTTTGTCACTCACTCGTTTACTATTCATTGTTTAAGCTTCTTACCAACGAATTCACTTAATTGAAAGTACCTAAGTAGTTAATTGTTTTATCATGTTCTTTCCCGAACTTCGTTTCAGAAATAAATTGTGAGGAGTGCCGAATTCGTAATGGAGATTGTAAGCCTGTAGGTTAGATAGCTTCTAATTTAAAAGTTTCAGAAAGATTAAAATACAGTTTGGAATTGGAAAACAAAATGATCATGAGAAAAAAAATCGCATAAGAATTAGAATGTCGCTAAATCCCATCGCTAATCTCGCTTAAAGGTTTTTTTATGATAAAAATAATTATTTAAGGTAAAATACTCTTATTTTTAGGCTAAGGCCTATAACAGACGAAGTTTTTATCTTATAGAAAATCGAGTCATTTAGAATTCCTTTTTGACTGGAAAAGAAACAGCTCCCAAGGCAGAAAGAAATAAAAGATTTTGTTATTTCAACGATATTTATTGAGCTAACTGGAACGCCTTAGACAAACTAACTAGCGTGTAGAAAAATATATGGATGGATTTAAATATTTAAAAAGTTTCTACCAACAAAAGGAGGTTCTCGCCCGGCGAAAGGTCTTTCTTTTTTATCGCACTCTATTTCACGTCATGTCAGCTATTCCTAGCAAGAACTAAAATCTGATTCGTATTCGTTGTAATGGTGTTAATTGCTTCATAAATAAGATTTAAACAGACAAGACTTGGAGAACCAATTCATTTGAAGTAAGTTTTCGAGCCTTTGGGCAAAATTTATATCTAAAACCCCCCTTCATATTATGCAGATGGAGAGTTATGTAAAATAAAGATAAATCTATACGCAAAAGTTGACTGTGTTCCTTTTCAAAAGTATAACAATATTGTAGTAATAAGTAAATTCGTAAAACTGCCCCAATTCTTTGTTCATCAAACATATCGTGTGTCAAGTGTTTTATCTATCTATCAATCTGTTTTTTTGGCTTATTGACATTATAGACATTATAGCTGAATTACCGGCAACCTTTAAATAAACTTTTGATTTAAATAGTCCAGTTTAACATAATATGTTTGATGAATCATATTTTAATTAATTGTGTGCGTTATAACATGGTACCTTAGTACCTAATGTAAATTTTAAAAATGTAGTCTAGACAATACCTCTCTCTCTTTTAAAGAAAGTGTGGACTTCCGAAGAATGATTTCTCCACATCCGCTCTATGGACGGAGATATAATAATGAGAAAAAGCCAGTGCATAAGTACCACAAGAAGCAGTTCATTTACAATATGTCAAAAAATCAACAAATAAGCAATTGTTCATTTTCCGAGATAAAAAGGTATCCTTCATATTTCGGTTAAAGTAATTTCCATCTTCGGTCTTGTTGACTTGCCATTAGGTGAGATAAACGGTTTCCCGTTGCGGTATAAATAAAAAAAATAAGGCAAATAATGGAAAAATATCAAACTCCCATACTAAAGCGTCTCAGCGCATACTTTAAATAAAGATCTGTAATTTTTAAACATAAATAAAAGAAGAGTGGTTTGTAGAACCTATTTACAATAAAGTCATTGGGGATAATAGCCCGGTCAAAATAGATATTGACCCTTGCATTAATTCACAACAAGCTGAAAATTTACAGACACGTAGGAGATACTAGAAGATGAAACTAACAAAAAAAACTCTAATGAAATCTTGAAAAGTCCCCATTGATCCCGTGTGTGCAAAAAAAATATTCAAGGTCACATGTCGCAAAAATGGGTTTTTTGGATTTTTTGGCCAAACGGTTAGTTTTACGATAAAATAGCTCAGACTAAAATTGTAGATCAAATAATTATCTATAAAAATTGTCCTTGTACTTTTTTCTCTAAGATTTACCATTTCTGAGAAAAAAAGCCATTCGAAATTTATCTGAGGAGCTGTATTCTGCATAAAATACACACGTTTCCACGCCACCTATGAGGTAGTGTGGCTGGCCTTGACAACTGATTATTGATTGAACAAAATAAGCCCACTTTTTTGCAGCTGCATTTTGAACTTCACCTTGCAATTGCAAACAATGGTGTTAAGGTGCTCCTTAACACCATTTTTTGCAATTGCCAGAGAAGCTTCTCTGGTGCAGGCGGAAGTAGAGTATGGATTGGCTCCAGTACATTGTCAATTAGCTTCCAACCTCATTCTTCTGGATCCAGTGCATAGCCAAGCCACGCTTGAACCTGGTAATATACTCGATAGAAATGTTGCTGAAGCTGAGGTTGGAGGAAGACAAGCTTTTTACACACACGTTTATTATACGTTACGTGTACTGCCACTGATTTTTGGCTTTTAAGGTAGTCTGTGAATTCATCACCTCTTTCAGTCAATCAATGTGTTCATGCCACGATCATCAATAGCAATTTTACTTGCAGGCAAAGGATCTTTACAAATGAAGCAAAGTCCCGACATTTTCTAAAAACTGAATACCAGCACAAACTTTAAAAAATAGTATTAGCAATAACCACGTGTTTTCACTACGAGGGAACATTAAAGACTAACGGTATTTCGTTAGGCCCCTCAAATAGAGAGCAGATAGACGAGTGTACCCGAATAGACAGTTGAACAGCAGACAGATGTTGCTCAAGGCCACATGGTCAAATCAAATAAAGGACGGATTCTTTTCAACTCAAATTCTCAGAATTACTCATTATAAATGTATTAGTCACGCAATCTTAAAATTTACTTGTATTACGCGTCCAATAATGTTCAGACAGCGTAGTCATGCATATTATGGAGAATACAGCTTCAGCTAACTTTCGAATGGCTTTTTCTCAGAAATGGTAAATCTTAGAATAAAAAATAAAAAGACAATTTTAGTAGATAATTACCTGATCTACAACATTAGGTAGAGATGCGCGATTATGACTAATTTTATTAATCGAATTAACTACTAATACTAATCTCAAAAGTCGAATACCAGATTAATAATATAATAATTTCAATAATCGAATAAATAATAACTAATTAGTAATAAAATCGAACGACTATTGATATTGAAAGAAAGAAAGCTAAAATGTACTTTAACGCCACAGCATAAGGCTCATAGCGGTTACCAAGAGAGACTGGCTATAATCGAAAATGGCGACCAGTGTATTAAAGTGAGAGGGGATGATATGCGAGGCGTGCGTAGCCATTCCGTTCTGATTCGAATGACGCGAATTTATTTAAATTTTTCGCGCGCTTTCGTATTTCAAGGTGCGTAGTAAGCTAAATAACAAAACAAATAATTATAATAAATTTTAGTTCCGTAATAATCCGCGGGTCTTCTTTACTAAATTAGTTACTTACGTTATCATTCATTCATTATCAATGCATAACCATTCAGTTCCAAAATTCTGTATTCTTTAGTGGTTGAGGTTGTTTCTTACTACTGACTGATTAGCACCCTATTAGTACGGCTTAGTAATTAGTAATACATTTTAAAAGTCATTCGAATATTCGAATGAATGTAATAATCGAATGATTAGTTAGTATAATTTATAATGGCGCATCGCTAATTTTAGTCTAAGCTATTTTATCATAAAACTAACCGTTTGCCAAAAATATCCAAAATTACGACCTTTGATTTTTTTTTTGCACACACGGTATCAATGGGGACTTTTCAGGATTTCATTAGAGTGGTATCCCTTAGGTGCCTGTAAATTTTCAGCTTGTTGTGAATTAATGCAAGGGTACCCCTATTTTTGGGCTAATTTGACCGGGCTAATAAAGAGTTTTAAAATGGTGTTGGTAGAGTTTGAAGTTTTGGGTTCAGTTGAGGCAGTTATATCAAAACTAAAATCAAGTTAATACGAAACTGTGAATACAGGAATAACGCCGCGTTGCTCACGTATAACCAAAACTTAATGTTTGTCCACATACTTATTGCGGAAGGAATTCCAACTTGTTTGTGAAATAGAACCGGAAACTCTTGCCTTGGAATGTTTGAAAGGAGAGAAATAAAGCCAAAGACAGGTACTATTTGCCACAGACATGGTAACTCAAGGTGATATAGCTGTGATAGTTTGAACATGTTATTAATTAAAATTTTTTAACATAAGCATCAAGTACTGAAAAATTTCGACGGGTGAAAGCCAGACCTCGGTAGCCAAGTGGTTAAGGCAGCCGCCCGGAATGCGGAAGGTGCGTGGTTCGATTCCCGCCTGAGGTTGTCGTCTTTTTTCAGTGTTTAAATTTTACTTAAGTATATTTAAGCGTTAATAAAACGCTAAAATATATAAAAAACACTTATCTATAACGCAGCTTCATCTTAACCGAATGTTCAAATATTTGTAAAAATATTTCTTTCGGATCTCAGAGGTGAAAAACTTCTAAGATTGATGAAGCAATGTTGACTAAAAAACATAAGCATCAAGTACTGAAAAATTTCGACGGGTGAAAGCCAGACCTCGGTAGCCAAGTGGTTAAGGCAGCCGCCCGGAATGCGGAAGGTGCGTGGTTCGATTCCCGCCTGAGGTTGTCGTCTTTTTTCAGTGTTTAAATTTTACTTAAGTATATTTAAGCGTTAATAAAACGCTAAAATATATAAAAAACACTTATGTTATTAATTGTAAATTGCTGTTGACTATGGGGTTCAAAACGTGTTATCTGAAAAAAGTCAACATACGAAATTAGACAAAAAAATATGCAAGTACATTATTTTATCGATAATTACATTGTAATGCTCTCTCTATAGTATCCGGATGGTGTGTTCGAGTCTCGATTGAGGCAGGCATGGTTTTTCAAGTGTATATTTTTTACAAACGAAAATAATTGTAATATTTGCACAATGTTTACAATATATATACATGTATACAATATATATATATGTTTATATTCAAATATATATACTATATAACTTTATGTACCAAACAAGTTTCTTAGTTAATGTTTTATAGGTAAAGTTGGCTTGCTTTGTTCCCAATCGTATTTGGGGGAGGCGCTGCACGTTGTCTTCTATTCTCCTACCCATTCCATATCTTGGACATATTATCGTCTGTTGTTTTTATGAAGAAACAATAATTAACTTTGATTAACGCATTTGGTCATCTTAACAGTTACTCTTTTCTTTGCCATAACAACTATTGTCTTTATACATATAAAAAAGTTAATAATAAATTAAAGCGAAATAGGGTCTCATCATCACAGAATAAACACGCAACTCAATTTAGTTATTAATTACAGTCGTAAAATTTTGTCAAGTATATTAAATGCTTCAAAATATCACTTTCAGATTTGACAAGGGTACGAAGCTTAAACTGAACCGTAGTTTTATATTAGAATCTGTTAATCCGCTTAAGGTGAACACGCCTACAAAATAGAGGGTCAGCCTTACAAATATAAATAAATTGAGGAAACCCCTGAATTTAATAAAATAGTATGTATGCCTGGATCAAAATTCATTGGGGCGGTAAGGGCACGCATGTTTCGATATGAGATATTTTCGAAGAAGGGCTTTTAAACAATATAAGCAAATTAGAAGGGTTGCGGTCCAAAGGGAGGACCTACGAAGCTATCTTATGCGTCTATAAATTAAACCTCAATTTGAATATTTCCTTCTACCTGTAAGTAAAAAATATTATTCTTTAGTTATTAACTTTTTTTATCACGTTGGTCAGTTTTTATTAGTGTTCACATAGGTATCTTAAGCATGCGTTCTGAAATACTTGACAATTCAGTTGAGTTGCATTGATCGTGATATAATTATTTCGTCGGTTAAGAAATTTCCTATCAATTCATTTTGGACGTTTAGCAGTTTTCCTTTTCCACTGACGATTTGTATTCAATTATACATTTTATTTATTTATTTTATTTATTTACTTACTGAGATGTAGTAGTTTAGTCTACACAAATTTTTATTTTTTTTTAATTTTCATTTGGATTTTGTAGTTTTGACGTCAATTGAATAAATGAAATGACTTCAACTTTGACTTGAATACCTGAGGCATTCGTTTTATTAAAGCCTTATTTTCTCTTACGATGCCTGCCCACCAGCAGTAGCCATGCTTATGAAAATTGCACTGTTACATCTCTCTTTAAACATTTCACTAGTATAGTTTTGTCGTAAATTAAAAACTTAAAAACTAAAAACGCAATTTTATGCCACCGGTTTTTAATGTTACAACGTTTTAATAGTAAATAAAAGAAATAGCTTTTATACTCGCCCAATGTTGAGCAAAAGCTTTCATCATTAAGCTCAAGTGATCGCTACAATTGATGGGTATAAACCGCAACGCTTTTCACAACATTTTATTAAATACTGATGTTGCATTTAAGTAAGAGCTAAAACAGAATGTTTATTTGCATTTTAAATTTTTATATAATTATTTTTTAATATTATCACAATAGTTGTCAGCTCAACTACACCGATTTCCTTTTTAACCAAAATCTTAAATAAGTAAGCCCACTGACTTTCGTGCCTGTTATCCTAATAAGAATTGTTCAAAGACGACGTCTTCATGCAAAAAATTAAAGGCATAGCTAATCAAGAAAAGTGTTTGATTAGTTCCCCGAAAGTTTGGGGTTCTAAAAGTTTACGAACCCAGGCAGATCGGTGATTACACGAAGTTTAATTAGGGCGCCGCGATCTGTGATGATAGGCTTTTTATTATTTACGCTTGAGGTCAAACCGTACGAAGGCTAAAGCTACAATAGCAAAAGTTGAATAGAATAGAAAAAGGTTTATTGGTATCACAACTTCAAATTGACATAAATACGTACATAAATACGTACTTTATCCGTACGGCGACGGAGAAAGAATACAATTCGCCGCCCCTCTCCTCCGGTGGGTGTCGTAAGAGGCGACTAACGGATTTTCGAGCTTTCGAGGTTAGTGACCCCCGTACGCATGGTGTAAAACCCGTCTTGATTGGCCGGCCGTGGCACAGTACTGGGGCCCAATCGAGCCTAACCAGCTCGTGAGGCTGCCTTACCATGCCAAGCATAAAGTCGGGGTGGTCCGTCGGGGGGGCCCTTCCGTTCGGCGGGTTAGTGAAACTCTTTTGTAGGCAGTTCCCTGGTGACACATGCCGCCACACTCGATTTCGGCCGAAGCGGTCAACGGGTGATCTTCTAGCGTACGTTGCACATCTCTAGGGTTAGGCTATTGACAAGCGTGGTGAGTCGGTGGCTGTTAGCCTCAACATAGCCAAGGCATTTGATCGGGTCTGGCACAAAGCTCTTCTCTCCAAGCTTCCGGCATACGGTCTGCCTGCTCAGTTCTGCAACTGGGTCGCTGGCTTCCTGCATGAGTGTAGAATCCGTGTCCTGTCTGATGGATGTGCTTCGCGGCTCATGTCAGTGAACGCTGGTGTCCTTCAAGGTTCCGTTCTGTCCCCCACGCTGTTTCTTCTGCATATCAATGATATGCTTCCACTAGGAAATATTCATTGCAATGCAGATGATAGTACAGTGCACGGTGGGTATAACGGTCACCCTGCGGCTGGGTGAGTCAAGACTAAAAAGAAACGAGTGAATCTTGTCATTGAGCTCAATCGGGTATTGGGCCTCATATCTAATTGGGGCTCCAATAATATTGTTGAGTTCAATGCCAAGAAAACACAGGTATGGGCGTTTACGGCCAAAAGGTCACCATTCCTTCCCATTCCAACTCTTCAGGGCACATCTCTAAGCCTGCAGAACAATATCAACATGCTTGGTATGACGATTCGCTGTGATATGAATCAAAAAGACTACATCGAAGCCGTGATCAAAACAGCCTCACGAAAACTCGGTGTCCTGAACATAGTGCGGCGATTCTTTACGCCTAACCAGTTGTGTCTTTTGTACAAGTTACAGATACGGTCTAGCGTGGAGTATTGCTCACACATCTGGGACGGTTCCGCAAAGTACCTTCTCGATGCCTTAGACAGATTGCAGCGTTGCGCTGTACCCATTATCGGCAATACAGAGGTCACTAATACTTTCGAACCCCTGCAATTGTGTAGAGATATAGCGTCACTCAGCGTCTTCTATCGCTTATACCACGGCGAGTGCTCTGAAAAACTCTTTGACCTTATCTCACCTTGTTCCTTCCTCCATAGGAGTACACGTGCTGCTTTCCGGAGTCATCGCTTCACTGTCACACATATCCCATCGCGCACAAAGAAATTTGGTGACTCGTTTCTTTGTCGCATCTCCAAAAGATGGAATAGTCTACCAGCACACGTTTTCCCTCATTCCTATGATATGGGGTCCTTCAAACGAGGCGTGAAGAAGCACTTTGTAGGCCGGCAGATTGAGGTCTGGACTCCATTTCCACTTAACATCAGGTGGTGTGGAGACATTTGCAGTGCTAAGTATAAAAAAGTACAAATGTAACTTATATTAAGTGTAGCAATTATATTTATATTAAGTGTAGCTACAAGGGGTCCTCAGGGGGCTCATCATGATGGCAGGCCTCCTAAATTATAGGATAACCTAGGATGAACAAACTGACTGAGGTTTCGTTACGATGCTAGAGATCGAATGAGCAGATATAAAGCACCTTTCTCGCCCTCACTCTCGCCCTCACTCTCTTTGTTTTTATTAATATCAATTATAAATAAATGTGAAATGACAAATATTTTTATCTCTTTTTCGTTTCGTTTAATGGCTTCGTGCGATTAGCACGTTTAGCCAGTCTCAAAGTATTTTTTCTTATTAGTATAAACAATATTTCCTTTCTGTATGATGATGAGAAATGATAATAGAACTGAAATGTGAGAAATGATATACCCCCAACCCCTAGAGTATCTCAGTAAAGATGTGGGGGCTTTACTAAGATCTCACGCGGACTTCTTGAGAGAATTTGAAAAGTGACGTTACACTGTTTTGTTTCATTTGCCAACACTCATGCACGTTCACGAGCACTTAACGGTTTAATAATCCACCATTATTTCACATTTATATTCGACATAACAAATTATAGAAAATAAAACAAAACCGCAGACATGACTCTATACTTTCCCGCCAAGAAGTATTTCTATCTCATATTCTTTAAAAACAATTGTACACAATGAAAATGCTTTACTCGTTTCCAGACAAAAATATCATAATGTTGAAACCAGAATAAGTAAAGACAGTAATAATATTCGTAATTAAATTACACAATTTTCACAAGTTTTGTAGAAGAAAGAAGTGTTTGGGATAGGATGAAAGAAGAAAAAAGAAAAATGTTAATGTTGTTCTCTGAAGTTGTGAATGCAGATTAAGTAAAAACCAATTTCAATTAATGATGTTTCTTGGACTTAATTTATTAGGATCGCCTAGTGCCTTGTGCGTTTTCTCAGTATTCGGATGAGGGTATTTGACAGGTTTTAGAAAAATATGTCTATTTCATGATATATTTATTTCTCTATCTATAGCATAGTATATAATTTCTTAAGCATAATAAGAATTTCTTTATTTTTTATAAAAATCGCCATTAAAATTCAAATGAATGATGCATGCAGGTCACGTGATGTCGTGACGTCACCTGCCTGAACAAATTTTTAGCTGTCAAATCATACCATACAAAACTTCGAGCGACATTTACTGCGTCTATTACATTACATTTAATCCCGTGCGTTTTCGACCACGTTGTCAACCATAAAATTTTTATTATTTTATTAATGATTTAAAAAAAAATCATACTTATTTTAAAATTATATGCTGGTTTGATTGGTTTGTTTACTGTTAAGTTGACAAAAGTTTGATCTATATTTTCACTGTAGTCAAATAACCTATTTTATGGTATCGAAGCAGTTCCACCTAGAGGCAGATTGGTATTTATTACTCATGGTGCACCGACGCGACGACAAGCCCACTTCTATTTTAAATCTTTTTGTCCATCTGTAGAATCAAGTGTGGAAATAGTTCCCGTATAGTCCTGATTACTTGATTCGTGTGTAGGGCACAGTCAGTAAAAACAACAACTCACGTTAAGTAGTGTAATAATCCCAGACGCACGTTACAGAAGGCACAAAGATAGCAATGACAAAGCACAGTTCAGCACAGTAAACAATTTAGGAAGGAAGAAAGATAGTTCAATAGTAAGCACAAATAAGTCTAAACACATAGGCACTAGAAAGTCTGAACATATAAGCAAAAGCGGCAAGTATATAAGTGGAAGCAGAGAAGCGCGCGCTTCGCGTCGTGAATGAGTCTCGACTGGTCGCACGCGCAGTGCGCCTGGCGGCCGCGCATCTAGTACATGGATGTTATGTACTGCGTTGACGCTGTGCGTCCAAGTGTCGATAATCTTTATCGATATCGACAAACTGATACGCATCAAAAGTGTTAATGTTAAATAGATATTAATATATGTAAATATAAATATTAGATATTTGGATAGTGTCATTAATGTAATTTGTAATATTATAATGTATATTTTATTTGTAAATTGTTATTTTATCATACTCGTAATTTAGAAATAAGGGATATGATAATTATTTGTATTTCACCTGAGTGTAGGAAGGTTCCCTACACATCTAATTGTTGTCTGGAAGAGATCACTCTTAGTGATTAGTGCTTTTGTACGTGTACTTTTTATATAATTGCATGTCAAAATGTCTTACATTCTTTCGGTGTACAATAAAGTGTATCTATTTTATCTTATCTTATCTATTTTTGAATTTTGCATTTACAATGCTACATATAAATACAAGATAAAATTTTACTAGAAAACATCAACCACCCCCGGGAAGCTTGAGTGGGAATCAAACCCACGACCTTTGGATAACCGGTCCAATCCTCTGACCGCTAAGCTACCAAGGCCCTCATTTTTTCTAGTAAATGTTATCTTCTCTTATCTAATTGGTTAAAAAATTTGTTTAGCTCGATGCTTAGTTTTAACACGATGGAATTGTAAATAAAACTTGCTTATTACAAATTTCAAAAGCCTATAACCCCGTCAAATCAAAGAGAGTATTATCCCTATCGTCAACGACCATCAGGTTAGATCTAAGCCAAGTTGCTCAACTGTAATGAACAAAAAAAAAACAATCGTTTAGCGTTTTGGAAGCCGCGTAAAAAATACATGGATATTGTCAAATTTGGCCGTTACCAAGTACCAGGACAAATATATCATGAAAACCATTGCACCTAGGGAAAAATGAAGTTAAAAACATGATATTTGTACGCGCTAAGTCTTTGTAGTTTGTGTACACCAAACAATATAAAGAAATGCGTGAAATTTGAATGAAACAGCTTTTTTTGCTTTTTATAATTGTGTCGAACCTTACATTGCATCTCCTAGTGATTATTCTCTGTACGTATTGTAAGGACTGAGGAATAACAATCGGCCTGTTACAGCCAATACGCGTATACCCTTGAGGCGCTTTCGGATCCCGCGGTCGGCTCATCAACTCCCCACTCCACCTTGCGCGGCGGCAGGACTCCACGGGATTCCGGGAAGTTTACTGGGATCGCCTTGCGGTTAGCCGGAGACCTTACTGCCCGGTATTGCAATGACTACTATTAAAAAGGTTTTTTACTTTTTTCTAGTTCCGATAGTTCTATACTTTACTATGAACTATACTGTTAAAAAAATACCTTTTCAAGCTATTCCACAAGCCTATACGCGTCCCACTGCTCGGCTTAGATTTTACCACATAAACTATAGCACGTATAGTAGTTGAGATTACCATCTTTATCAGGCCTATACCTTACTAAATATATTTGTAATTGTGTACCTACTTTAAAAATATTTATTTACATATTCTTCTTCTCTTTTTTTAAAGTGTATCGTTTTGTGTTTCCGAAATACTTCATTTAAAACCTTAACGGCTTATAAATAAGTAGCAACCTCTTTTGTTATAATTCAAGATTAATTAATAAGTAATTCTTGAAGCGTAAACTAGGTAGGTAGTTCATTGTGAATCACTTTGTTTGGCTTAAGGCAGCAGACAGCTTTTAATAGAACAAATGAGAGCTCCGTGACACAGGAAGCAAGAAACTAACTTGAAGCAAGTTGAGGCGCATAGTTAAGCAGTACGTGGCCCAAGAATCTTGCGAAAAGGTTTACCATAGCGAATAAGAGGGATGGTTTTGTCATGAGGGCAACATTTTCTTTTCATATGCCAGTTGGGTTTTGAAGTAAAAAGAAGTCGCTGTCAAATTTTAAGATTTGTTTTTTATGCAAACTGTTGCGTGAAAGGGATTATTAAAATAAAATGTGGAAGGCGATTAAATTATTATGTTCGCACGTAACTTTGTGCTTGTTGTGCACTTGTTTACCCTTAGATACTCAAAAATAGTGCTATAACATGAGTAAATAAATATTCATATGGTGCTGTCTCATTTCCATACATTTAATTATCATATTTTGGAAATCCACTAAAACTCTTTATCATTTTATCTATGCAAAGCTTAAGTTTGAGTACAGATATAGGTATCAAGATGGCTGCCATCCGCTATACAGTTTTCAGGAGTCTAGGCGAAATCCTACGACTAAAAACAAAACAAAACAACTTCGGCCGCAACACTTTCACCGACGCACCGCGTGTCGCGGGTGCTCTGTGAAAACGTTTTAATTCGTTTATAGGGAGAGCTTTGAAAAACAACAAAATCACTTTTAAGTATTTATGTATGGCCACAAATGATATGGACCACAGCTGATATGGTTACCCTACTGACTCTTGGAAAGTCACCGAGTTAGCACAACTTAGGCGCGTGTTGAAGCTGCTTTGTGAGACGTTAGTATTAATTCGTCAACGACAAATAAAAGAACATTATCACAATATCTACTACCACTGATAAATACGCACTATAGCAGAAATGGTAATCCTATCGAGTCCTGAAAAGCCACCGAGTTAACGTAACCTATGCACGTATCGCACCTGTTCTGTGAAAATGTCTGTTCTTTTAAACGGAAAAGTTTTTGACAACAATGTCTAAAACCACTGAAAAATACAGCTACAACTGT
Source organism: Eudonia truncicolella (assembly GCA_949315975.1). Taxonomy (NCBI): domain Eukaryota; kingdom Metazoa; phylum Arthropoda; class Insecta; order Lepidoptera; family Crambidae; genus Eudonia; species Eudonia truncicolella. The sequence goes on from OX438839.1 coordinate 10,416,240, forward strand.
TATTTGAAGACGTCTGTTTTAAATTTTTATATAGAAAACTTTAGACTACAATTTTTAAAATCACTGATAAATGCAGATCTCAAGTGATATAGTAAACTTACCGAGTCGTAGAAAGCCACCAAGTTGGCACAAATTATGCACGTGTCGCGGCTGTTCTGTGAAGACGTCTGTTTTAAATCTTTTTACTGAGAACTTCAGATTACAATATTTAAAATGTAATAAATACAAATTCCAGGTGATATGGTAACCCTACCGAGTCGTGGAAAGCCACCAAGTTGGCACAACTTATGCACGTGTCGCGCGCGACTGTTCTGTGAAGACGTCTGTTTTAATTCGTTTATACGGAGCCTGTGATGTTGCTGGAATCGTGAGTTGTACTGCAACTGTGCAGTTGTGGAATCCTAAACTTACGACTACTATACACTTAAAGCAGCGTATTGTTGGTACAAGACTAAAGTACTTATAACAATTTATTAATATTGGTATGGTTAAATCACAATCAATTCTCCTCTGAAAAGCGGTGCAGTTTCTTGAAGCTGCAACTAATGCTGAGCAGTCTAATTCGTCGTAGCATTTTGATTTAAGCTTTATTGTCAGAACCTAATCCCAACTGTGTTACGGCAAAAAAATATTATGAATTTGAATTTTTTGTTTGGTTTTATTGTCATTTTACTAATACTAACTTAAGATCATTGTTACTAACACTATTATGGGCTCTGCACGAAATAAATGAGTTTTTATTATGATTATTAACAACGTCCGCGATTTCGGTGCTATTAATGAAACTTTACTTTATTGATTACTAGTTGTTGCCCGCGACATCGTTTGCGAAGAAGAAAAAAAAAAGAACCCTATATGCTGGTCTGGGTCATGGTCTGTATATGAGGAAAGTTTCATTAAAATCCATTCAGTAGTTTTTACGCGAAAGAGTAACAAACATCCATCCATACTTACATACTTTCGCGTTTATAATATTAGTAGGATGTAACTTATCTTCCTTATTATTTATATCAAACTACAATGTTACATAACCATGCATAGTACAGATTTAACAAATGATTTGTGGTAGCTGAAGTTTGTCGAATTTTATTTAAGCTTTATAATTTAAGAATGTACAATACAAAATCGTATAAGTACAAAAAATAAGTGTACATCGAAATATAATTTGTCACGTAATGAGTTTCATATAAACGTGTAAGTACACAGACCTAGGGTACGATCAAATAAACCCACTCAGGTGGAAAGTTCTTTTATAAAATATTCAGTGACACATTTTCTCAATTTATTTACTAGCAAAATATTAACAAGCTGTGACAACATTGTTAAGATTTCGTAAGCCACCCAAGGGGAAATTGTTATCATATTTGACTAATTATCCTGCGTCATCAGAGCCCAGTAGAGCCAACATCCGGCGCCAATAACAGCTTTCTATGCCCAAAAGTTATTTTAATAAGTTAATAACGACAAACGGATAGACAGGGACCGGGAAACGGGGAGAAAGGGGAGAACGGAAATAAAATCTATACCCGACCCTATTGTCAACCTCACCAGCACGCTGTGGTTCTCCCTGCTAGATAACGAACGAGGCTCTGGCGACCGAGCAATGGCGGTATAACCATACGCCCGGTCGACCACCCGTATCCGGCTGGAAGAGGCTTCAGTGACCTTGGGGTTTGAATCTCTCCAAAAAGACCTGGTGCAGAAGGTAAGGGGAAACCATTGCACTATTTCCTAAGAAAGTCGTTATGGACCAAAGTAACGACCACGACCACTTTGCCAAGAGTGTAACGACTAAGAAGAAGAATAACGACAAGTCAGGTAAAAGCTGTCTGATTTTTTAACGTTTCACCTTTATGGAGGTCAATAGTGACCTAAAACAATTTAATGTTTATTGTTTTTAATGTGGTTTCACGCAATAGGTATTTAAGGCATACCTTTTTAAACCATATCTGTCGAAACGTTGAGTATAAAATGTATGCCTACGAGGAGGATATCTATATTAATATGATAGACCCTGTTTAAAAAGAAACGAGAAAGTTTATGTATTAGTGTCAGTAAGAGCGATTTTAAAATCTCACCGGTGATCTTGAAGTTAAAAGCGACATGACACACTGTGAAACATATTATTTTGTTTCATTATTTAAAATTTGATTATTAAGGTAAATATTGTATTAGAATTTTCGGTGACAAAATTAAGTTATCAGTGATTTTGAATAAGACAAAAATGAGTACTCGTAATTGAAATCATAGCGTGAGTTACCGGTTCAAAAGTCACCCATCACATCATCATTACACCAGCTCATTTTATCCCCCCACTGCTGGGACACGAGCCTTCCCTATGGATGGATACGGGCCAATACAAAATGTTCACTTGTTACGCTGAAGCTGTTTTAGAATCTAGGTATTACCATAATTTTAGAATCCATTATTATAATATTTTTTATTGATGTGTAACATGGTTCCGCTCGCTTTCTATATTTACAATTTGTGGGAGTGATTTCGTGAAACGTGACGGAAGTAGGTGTAACAGTGTGACAGGATATTATGAACATGACATATTATTATCATATGTGACATATTGTGTCATTTGACTATCAAAGGTCATTTTGATATGTCAAATGTCTTCTAATGAGTATTTAGGCATCTAGGTTTTCTGCATTAATTATATAGTTATAAAATGATGTAATACCTGACCCATTTTTTCAGAATATGATGTTGAAATTGCTTATTACTAAGGTGAGATGTCAAATGTTACACATCATATGCGACTACTGTAAGGCTCGCTCGTTTTTTGTTTGATTGTTTCTTCTTATGTAAAAGTATAATGTACTAGTATTATAACTTTCGTAACCTTAAACGAAGATTGTGGAGAAGAAACATCTAATATAACGCCTGTCATGTCATGTTACATCATACAGTAGTTCACGCACGAGTAATATAACCTACACTGACATTAACAGAATTTCTATGAATTATGCTAATTTTAAGAAAATATTTGAAAAGTAATTTACTAAAAAAGGTGGAAGCTATTTATTTTATTTTACTTTAATTGAGCTAACTTAAGTTAAAATACAAACCAAGGTCTGCTAGTTCTTTTCTCAGTATGAGGTTCTCCAGCCGTTCAAGCAACGAACTGAAGGCTTAGGAGCTTACTAACATCTAATTTGAATACGAAATTGCGACTCGACTTCACTCTTCTCATTGTGTCTTAATGTATTAGTCGACTTCGGAAGTTTTGAGTTTTGGTTTCGAACAAAATCTTTCCTTCAATGGCCTTTATACAGCTTTCATTTGTTTGCAGAATGCTAACTGCTAATTTCATTCATTATTTTCATTCTTCTATTCTAATATAAATAAATAATTCAGTGAGCAGATTGATGCGCGATCGTGACTTCAAAACTACTAGCTATTTTTTGGAACATTTCGATGCTAGTTCTAACAAGATTTATGGTTTTATGTCAGTCTAATGGTAAGTAGACTTACACAATAAAAAGTTCTGCAATACCTAGACCAGGGAACCGGACTTATAACATGATGACGCTGAACAGTGTGTGCAAACTATGATGTAAGTAGATAACTTATAACTATAATGAACTGAACCTAAACCTTAAACTAGGCAAGCAGGTTACTCCGAGGCACTATACAACAACATTGAAAGCTATAATAAAACTTTTTTTATGGATAAATCAAACGATACAGTGTTGCGTTATGTTCCGAGGCCGGCTACAGGACACCACGCTGGATGCAGCACGCAACACGCAACACGAGCCGTCGCTCGTCGCCCGTCTTAACGTGTAACATAGTTTTGGTTTTATAAATAAATTGTATGTACGAGTTAAGCCTGTAAGGTTAAGTACTTAAGTCTGTAAGGTAGGTACCTATAATATGGGCCTGTACATTGTTTGTTGCCTGAATTGTTTTTATTATTATACTCTTTACTTATTTTCTTTCTTAAAACTAGATTTTTACAATATTTTAATATAAAAACAATAAAACATTATAAAAACGTAATTCGAGAGTACCACCAGCAGCGGGGCAGGGCTAAAGTTCTCATTATCTGATGATACCTTGTAAATGTACTACTGTTGGACATAAGCCTTTCCACATGAACATGATAGTTTGGAAATAACGCGGTCCAATGATGGTTGGTGAGTTTAATCGGATGTTACTTTACGAAAACCACAAGGACCAATGGCATGGCATGCCGTATAAAGCTCGGTTCTCAGAAGGCCTTATATATTATAAAGATAGGACGAGAATCATTACTTTGCCGTACCCCAGTTTTATACTAGCACGGCAAGTAAACGTCTTTTTTTATTTTAGTACACTTTTGTTTTACGTAGTATCTAATTAAAGTGGTTAACTGTATTTCAGTGTATAAATTTTCAAACATTATGCAAAATAAATATATTTGTATTTGTATTTTTAATTATATTTTGTTTTGAAAGTCGAATGCGTTACTATCTTATGTTTTCGGTACAAAGCCAGAGCAAAATTAGTAAACTTGCCTGAAGGAAAAGCTTAATCAAAATATAGTGGAAATAAAGACGTACCGTCTATATAACATGCATTGGAACTTGCGTGCGAGCAAGTGTAGATTTCCCCTGAGCACATAATAAAAGTACTTCCAGAAGTAATAAGTTATATCCCGGGGCGGCTAACTTTTTCGGAAAATAGATTACGAAACGTCCTTAGGCGTCATATGAGCTCATTCCCTAAGCTATAGTTATTGAACCGATATGATCATTATTTGAAACGGTATGGTATTTTACGATCCATATTTCGAGCGGTATTCTCGTTTTACGTCTTTGTCCTTTTATGAACAACATAACATAAAATATGTTTTGGATTCTGTATACACATACTTAAGCATGTGCACGTATGTTTCACATACTTCATAGATATAAAATTCGACTTTTAATTAAACGCACGGTCTGTAAATGCAAGCTACTATAACTTAACAAAAATATATATTAAAAGTACAAAAAAAGCATTAAAATAATGTCTTTTATAAAATGTTTTTTGATCTCCTCTAATTGATTTGGAATGTAATGAATAAATAAAGACACCCTTTTATGGGAAAATGTTCAAAATTAAATAAAAGATTTAGATACATACTCGTTCAAAAGAATATAAGTCTATGAACAAAAAGGGAGCTGCCCTTTTTGTTCAAAAAAAAAGAACAATTGCAAAGAAAAATCTTCAAATTCTTGCTACGTTGCCCTTTTTCGGTGACAACAATATTAGGTACAATTGTTTCCGTAAACAGTAAACATTAATAGGGTTTGTTTGCCTTTCGTTATTTAGAAAACAATGCAAACGTGCCTACCGTCAGGAGACATATTCTGTTAAAATAAAAATATAACCGCTTTTGGCGATTCGCCACATGTTTTACAATAAATCCGCTTGAGATTCGTTTGTCACACGTTTTGGTCGTAGAATAATTATTACGGGTACATTTACAAAGTATTTTTCGAAACATCTGAATTTTGCGTATAGGATTCGATTTCCGTGGATCAAAGGTGGGCGGATACTAAAGATGTGTCGTAAACAACCAACAGGATTTCGATTTTAACGCTACTCTTTGCTAAGCTTTAGTGAACATGGTTGAAACTGAGAGGAGAGAAGACATCTTGTATGCGATCAAAGCGGAGAGACGTATGTCAGCTGTGGACAAATATAGGCAGATTATTATCACCTGAGGAGCTCGATGGCGCAGTGGTTAACGCGCCCGGTCTGCGAGTGCTGAGGTTAAGCAACTTTCGCAGAGGCCGGTCATCCGATGGGTGACCAAAAATTTATCATCTCGAGCTTCTCCGTGCTTCGGAAGGCAGGTAAAGCCGTTGGTCCCGCTGAATTAGCAGTCGTTAACAACCACCAACCCCTAAAGCGGTAATTTAAGCAGTGTGCAGGCGGGTTCAACAGCGCTCTTTATTCCGACTACTTATCGTAGTGGTACCAGTGTTCGACATCAGTTTTCATCGCCAATCGAATTCGATACCTATATATTTTTAACTAGCGGCCCGGCTTCGCACGGGTGGGTATTTATTTTTTAATATAGCCTATGTTACTCAGCGCTAATGTAACATTCTAATGGTGAAGGATTTTTTAAAATCGGTCCAGTAGTTTTTAACGAATAAACGTTGCAAACAAAAATACAAAAATTCAAAGCTTTCCTGTTTATAATATTATATTGTTAATAACATTTGAAGAATTTCTAAAATATGTTGCTTGATGGCAGGAAGGAACCAGGTGGTGTCTGTATTTAATTGTTTCTAAAGACTAAAAAATCAGTTGCTGACCCGTACATTTAATCAGACAAGTAGCGCGGCGTCTCGAATTATCACCATGAGTGACAAACTCGTGGTGAACGATCTCCTCACCTTCCTGCAGCAGAAGTTGGACGTGATGGACGAAGTGAGTGTAGTGCAGATCTGCAAGTCCAGCTTCAGCGAAGGGGACATATCTGCAGCCAAGAAGCTCCTGTTTGGGTTGCTGAACAAAAGCGACCGGATGGTGTCTCATCGACGTGACGGTGACGTGACGGTGATGGACGCCGAAGAGCCTACAAGAAATTATTTTGTTGCTGAAAGAGACCGACCCAGACGACGTGCCAACGTTTGTGGTGAGGGACCTGAACAAGCTTCCCCTCGTTATGTTCGTCCACGTTGACGTAACCAGCCTGCTAAAGGATATCGTGACCTTGAAAGCGGGCTTGGCGGATGTGATGCTGAAGCACGAAGCATCATAGAATACTGTGAGCCAGTTGCGCATGGACGTAGATAGTGTGAAGGTCCAAAGGAAGAGGGCGCACCGACAGCGGCCGTACCAGAACCGTTGCGGTACCGCACTGACAGGGCCTCAGTTCCTGTTACGAGCTGCGACGCCGACCACGCCGATGTACCTGTCGCGCCTACACCACACCATCACCGTGCAGGACGTGATATAATACATCAAGACGAAGACAAACTTCCTTCTGCGGGTGGAGCCGCTGGAGTCGCAACAAAATGTCAGCTTCAAGACATTTGTGGTGCGAGTCCTGACAGCCAAGTTGGAAGACTTCTTCATGAGGGAGGACTTCTGGCCGAAGGGCGTGGTGTACCGGCGCTTTCGCGGTAGACAGCACAAGGATGTGCTTAAATACTAACATAGCTATAAGTTTTATTCACTAACAATAATTGTTTATATCGGTATGTATAATATGTTAAAATGTTTTTGTTTTGCTTATATAATTTTAACGAAACAAATTACAAAAACACAAAAGGGAATTGATCAGTTTGTTAGGGTGCTTTGGCCTGGCGTGGACATTAACTTTAATAATGAATGAATTCCTATTTAAATATTTCATATCTAGAAGAAATTAAATAACATAACAAAGTTGCAGCAAGTTGTAAAAAACATGCCAAATGTAGCATGCGTAATATTGTGATTTTGTTACTTAAACTCATAAAAAATTGTTATCTCTTTCTAAAATAAGTTAAGTATTATTCTTTACTTTAAAGATATTTACTTATTTATGCGTTATGGTATAGAATACTATAAGTAGGTATAATTTTAAGGGTGTCTAAGAAAAAAAAAAATCTTAATATGTCAGGGAGTGTAATATTAGCGGATAAAATAAAACAACATTATTTCGTATAATGGTATTATTCAGAATGATATGTAATCAAAATATTGTCTAGAAACTGGACAAGTGGTGTAATATTATTTTCGTGCCTTGTCCAGCTTAAATACCACATTATTGTCATAACGTGAGCACAGCAACCCACCGGCCTACCATGCAATTGCAACAATATTGATTAATTGCTTATCTGCCTTGTTGATTATTATTAAATAAGATATAAACAAAATATATTTTTCGGTTTATGAGCTGATTCTGTCAGTGTTGCCAGGTAATTTAAATAAAAAGTTTTCTAATTGAAGTACCAGAAATTGATTATTCATTTATAAAACGAATGTTATCGTATTAGCGTTCATGTGGTAACCCAAAATTGAGCCTGCAAGGCTGCAACTAAAAAATGGCGGTGCTTTGTTCATGCAATCGGCGAGAATACTTATTATTACAACTTCTTTTACAGAACACTTTCCTGCGATGAGTGTTGCGTCAATAAATTATTAACGAATTAATTATATTTATTCGTAACAATACTTTTTACTGAGCAACTTGTTCAAACCAGGCCGAAATTGGCGATTCCCTTTGCGTTAAAATTATATAAACAAAACAAAAACATTTTATAAATGCTTGCCTACTTCTTAACTGATCTTTAGTATTTGTAAAAATATTATGATCGGGTGTTAATGACGGTAGTTGTTGACATTGAATAGGTGCCTTTGGCTTTCAAAGTAAAAAAGTAAATAGTGTTGAATAATTTCGGCGGGCTGGTTAGAATCACGATAGCTCAATTGGAAGAGCACCTGACCCGGTATGTCAGAAGGGTGCATGTTCAAATCCTGCTCGTGGAAATTTTTTCAACATTTTTTTTTCTTTTATTTGATGGCTTCGTGCGATTAGCACATTTAGCCAGTGTCAAAGTAATTTTTCTTACTAATACATACTAATACATACATATTTCCTTCCAGTATGATGATGATGAATGTTAATAGAAATGAGAAGTGAAAAACGATATACCCCCCCAACCCCTCGAGTATCTCAGTAGAAATGTGGCGCTTTACTAATTCCTCGGGCAGACTTCTTGAGGGAATTTGAAAAGTGAAAATAAAACAAAACCGCAGTCATGAGTTTTCACTTTCCCGCCAAGAAGTCTCATATGTTAGTTTATAAGGTATATAACTATGGGTCTGTTTGTAAAAACTTTGTTGTCTGAAAATAAATAAATTTATTATTATTATTATAAGTAAATGTGGGCAAAAAATGGGTTAGTGTGTTAGGCCCCCTGTGTGTGACGCCCCCGTGGTGGAGGCCCCCGATTTCGTTTTAGTGCGATAAAATTAATTAGTTGAATATTTTTATCAAAAGTACAGTCAAATAGCAAAGTGTAACTATTATAAAAATGTTTATAAGTGTCTACATGATATGATCAGTCTTAGTTTTTTAATATAAATCTTTATTAATAATGTCGGTGAAACAACAGTTTGCTTAGGTATCTAATAATATCACATTAGTCAAGTTACAATTTAAAAATCACATTTAATTAAATCAGATGATTTAAAGGTACTTATCATAAAATGTAATTAAGGTAATTTTGAATACCTAATAATGATATAGGTATCTACTTAAATATTTAGAACATTGATAAAAAAATATTAAACATTAAATAGCAATAACAATTAACATTAAAAATCACAGATCAGATTACAAACGAAAAAAAAACAATTAAATATTAGGATGATTAAAATTTTGTCAGATTCATCAGATTCATCAGTTTATACCTGTAACGCATCATACATATAATAATTATAAACATGAAATGTCACAGTGAAATTAAATTACTTATTTAGTTCAGAAACACTTATCGCTGACTGTATCTGGTACAAATGGCTTTTATTACGACAAAATCAGTTGTTATAACTTAATTGAAAATCGGGGGCCTCCACCACGGGGGCGTCACACACTGGGGGCCTAACACACTAACCCTAAAAAATAAGCTTCGAATAGTTATTCCGTGTTTTGTCTCTTTTACGCTAACTTGAAATAAGGTGGACATGACAGGAACAAAACACGGAATAGCTATTCGGACCTTATTCTCTTTGTTTATTTGTAAGACCCTAAAGGTAAAAAATGTGATTACTGGTTTTTGTCGAACACTCGTGCCACTTACGCTATACAATATTACAGACTTCTATTCAATATTGATGGAAGATGATATTTTGTAGCAATGTGAATGTAACCGTCTAGAACACATTATCTGTGTTTTTTTTGCTATAAATTATAATTTCTTTGCTCGTACACCGCCTTGGACGAATGTTTATTGGATCCGTTTAATGAATTCTCGTAGATTACAGGGTTTATACTGATGAATAACAGTTTTTTAAGCTATTAGTTGAAAACGAGTAGTTTTTTACATAGCAGAAATCTTAATTTATCTGTGGTTTTTAAAATTGTATTCATAGTACTTCTTTATGGTCTAGAATTATTTCTGAGAGGAACACAAAGGTAGGAACGTACGTGAATATATAAAACTGATAACTGCACATAATAATTCCTTGTACCGTTATGACTTTTATGTTCACTGCAGGCGATAAAGACAGAAACATGCCTTCCGAAATGGAAACCATATAGCCGACTTACGAGTTGCTATTGCATAAGTTCACTCAAAAATGTGTGTAGTATCATATTAAACTAGATTTTCAGAGTTCTACATATTGCATATATTATTTCCGCTAAATTGAGAAATTGAGCTTGTAACTGCTAAACATTCAGTTTTCTATGCGAACTTAAAAACAGAACTTTAGTATTTGAACAATCGATAGTTCTTCTTTATAATTCAGATAAATCTATTTGACGGCGCGTGCGTTCAGCGCGTATTGTTTTAATGGCTAGTGCCACAAATTGCAAGAAATAATGTTTAAATAAATACAATTAGAATACAACGTGTAAATAAATGATGATTTTGCTTATTTTCTATTTTGGATACAACTTCAAATGTTCCCCATAATGGAAATAACAATTCAATTAGTATTTGAAAACAAGTTATTGTTTGTTTTAATGGACTACGATACTGATATAAGTAGTATGCTTCTATCAATTTTATTAACGCAAACCTTAATAAGAGCTTTTGTATATTTCGATTTCCCATACAAACTGGGAGGACGATCTTGATGTCCCACTGGTTAACGCGTTCGTGCCCGGTCTGCGATTGCTAAGGTTAAGCAACTTTCGCAAAAAACGGTCATCGGATAGGTGACCAAAAATTTATCAACTCGAGCTCCTCCGTGCTGCAGATCTCCACGCATGGACATGCGATGACGGCCTTTGAAGAAAGAGTGAGAGTGAGTTTATCAACAGGTCTTTGGCTGAGGGAGGGTGAGGATTTAATCAAACCAAAGTTTACAGTGTAAATATTTTTTTACTAACCTATTTGGCCTTATGGTCAATCCACACAAGTCGCAGGCGATTATTATTGGCGGGTCGAAGCAAATTGCCAGACTAAAGCACGTCCGTGTTCCTTCACTTCTTCTTGATTCTGTTCCTCTTCCCTACAGTAGTGTAGTCAAAAACCTCGGTGTCCTCTTCGACTGTTCTCTTTCTTGGTCTCCTCATATCGCGGAGGTCAGTAGGCGTATGTTTGCTGCCGCCGTTTCGTTGCGGAAGTGGAAGAATCTGCTTCCTGTGAAGACTAAGATCGAGCTTGCGCAGTCGCTTCTCTTGCCTATTCTAGACTATGCTGGTGTTTCTGCCATTGACCTCAATGAGGATCTTCTGGACAAACTGCAGCGTCTGCAGAATCTTTGCATAAGGTTCATACATATATGGCCTGCGCAAGTTTGATCATGTGTCTGATTTCAGGACCAAACTTGGTTGGCTTCCAATCAGATTGCGACGTGAGGAGCATGTTCTCACGCTCTTATTTACTCTTATTTACGTGCTGTATGACCCTCGCACCCCTCCCTACCTTAAGGATCGTTTCCAATTTCTTGGTACGGATCACAATCGTGAGCTTAGGTCTAGGGTTGACAACCTGCTCAAACATCCTTTGACTTGTCGGAATAAATTTGAAATTTGATTTTTTTTTCGTTCGAAATGATTTTGTTTTACATTTAACTTAAATAGCGAATGAAAGATGCTTGCTTTTGATTAGTTACATCATTGTCAACAACTTTCTCTCATCTCTCTCTATCAATTGTTTATTTCTGTCGCAACAAAGCAATCTATTTTTTTGGAAGGAAACCAAAGGAGAAAAACTCTCCCTTCCGTAAAGTGAAAATCCGTCCACGTTTGATCTAACATCGTTTTTAACACTGGGGCTCTATGGAAGTTGGCTTTCGGAAGGATTTGAGGCGAGCCGGCTATATTTCAAAAGCCTACATGGCTCAAGCTGCCTCACCTTGGCTATCTTTCCTTTTCATCTCCATTTTATTTTCGGCTTAAGTAAGCCTCAAACATTTGTTTAGACAAATGAGATACTTGTCTCTATTTGGTAAGTATATTTATCATGTTCTTTAGTTGGTTAAAATGTATTATGTCGTTATAATGAGATGTTGAGATGAGACTGTTTCTTTGACTTTATTTTAGTTTCGTTACGGATGTCTTTTACGTATAGTAAGGTAGAGATTTGATTTATTCAGTATTATTTTCGATACTTAAAACTTAAATAACTGTTATAATATTAACTTGAATAAAACTATAGTTCACTTTATTATCAAGTCTAATTCATTATGTGATACCATTTAAGCACACATTTTTGATTCTGTTATTTAGAAGGGTACAGTATTATTTTTTGGTAACGTTTAAAACAGGGTATATGACAATGCGTTTGCACAATTTTTGCAATGGCTGCTGGTCAGTGTGCTCCTCAATGCTCCAGAAGACGTGGTCGCCCTAGTTGTTGTCGGAGATAACATAAGGACTGTTATCAATAATTAAACTTTAATCCCAATTAAAATTTAACTGTAATCCCATCAAACCCATATTGGGTTAGTGTGTGTAAGCAGCGTCATGTTTACAGGCTAATAATGATTGCGATGTTTTTTATGACCCTATAGTTATTTTTTCTCGTACTACCTCACTATGTTCAAAAAATAATGCTCCCAGGAAATCAATGAATGTCAGACGAAGTTGTATTTATTACTAAATCATCGTTGGAAATCAGGGGAAAGTTGACTTAGGACAAATTCATTGTTAACTTGTTGGAAACTTTATGAGAGATGACGAGGGTGGAGCTCGCTTAGTTGAATTCAACTTGTTACCTGACCAGCGATAAGTTCAATCTGTGAAACTCTTAATGGCCAATTAATGTCACATTAATATTAATGATATAAAACTGACCTCAACACAAAATGCGACGAGATGAAAACCCAACAACCCCCGCTAAGTAAAATTATATTGATGGCAAACTCATGTGCACGGTGAGCACGACAGTTTACAAAGAAGATAGGAGAGACCGGTTGAACTAATCATCATCATTATTACAGCTTGTGCATGCCTGTAAGTTTTCCAAATACCTGCTATTTTTCATATAAATAAAGAATAAAGAAAAAAAAAATTTTTTTCTGTATAAAACTTAGTCTAGATATACATAAAACTTATAAAATATTATTTATTTACATTATGGGATATAACTAATACGTACTATTGATATTGTAAAGTTTTAATATTAAGGTTAGTTGTGCAAAATAATCTAAATGATACCTAAACTAAGTAAATTTCTTTACCCGTATCTTAGGCATCTGATTGGTGAAAGTATGTAGGTTAGTGCTAACTTTACGTTTAATTAAAATTCAAAAATTCAGAATTCAAATTCATATATTCAGTTTAGGCTACAAGTAGCTCGTGTGAATGTCACTATGCCATTGGTTCTTAAGTCTACTCTGGGCGGGAGATCTTGTACTGTGAAGAACCGGCAAGAAACTCAGCAAGAGTTAAATAACAATAAATTAATTTTGACAAAATTCGATTGGTATTTTTTGCTTATTTAGCATGTTTTGAATTGGACTAGCTTAAGTAATAACTAATAATAGATTGTCTGTGTCATCATATGTTTTTTCTTTTAACCAATTTTGTACGGTTTCTTACATTTTATTTTATTCACAGGATAAATAGGTTGCTAGGTTAAGCTTATTATATTGTTCGGGTTTTAACTAAAGGACTCCCGAGGCGCCCGAGCGGTCTCAATGATGCACGAACAATATAAAAAACTCCAAAGCAAGCAAAAAATCTATGGGAGTGAGCTGTACGAAATAGCTCAGTGTGACAAACAATGTCGGCTCGCCTTTTGCTGGTTTGGAGTGCAGGGTTATAGGGCGTTAGTGAATGCTTCTTTATTACAGTTAATAGTACGAACAACTGACGAACAGAAAGGTCATCACATTCAGCAAGGAGTTCTGCTGTGGGGAATCGGAAAGGACGAAATGTGCAGACTTTCAAAATAGCTCTCTGTTTTCTAAATTTAGTATGATGGTTTATGAGTGCCTCCCCAAGATGTTATGCAGTACACTAACAAAGACTGGCAAAGAGCTAGAGAAACCTCTTTCATCAACTTTCTGCTACCGGCATATCTTATTTTTTTAAAGACATATATTAATTTGCGAACTCTAGCAGTGAGAGCGTGAGAGCTTTTAAATGTTCTTTGAAATTCAGATATTTATCTATTACTAGCGGCCCGCTCGCGACTTCGTCCGCTTGAGTGAATACCCGTATCCTAAAGAACCTTAAAGCAGCGCTACCTACCGGGTCCAATTATATGCATGTATACATATAAACCTTCCTCTTGAATCACTCTATCTATTAAAAAAACCTCATCAAAACCCGTTGCGTAGTTTTAAAGATCTAAGCATACATAGGGACAGACAGACAGCGGGAAGCGACTTTGCTTTATACAATATAGTGATGATAAGTAGATATTTCATTGTGTATGTGCTGCTCAGTTTAAGGCACTCACAGTCGTTATCAATCGAGTCAAAACAGTAATGGGCCAGAATTGAATATGAATTAAGGGACGGTTGGGACAGCAAATTAAAAAGAAAAAGTCATGTATTTTGTTTTGTCTGCGTTACGAGTCGTTGATATAATTGAATATGAATGTGTCGTCTGGCTGTGAATACAGACACAATAGAATTTTAATTGTTTGGCAGCGCTGATAAGCGCTCGCGCATATCTAAGGTTAAAGGCTTGTTGCGGCTGTTCAGAGTTGGCTAATGACAGGATTTCACCTTATTATTTTAATAGAAAAATACCTGTACAGAAATGAATGATTATTGAGATAAACTATAATCAGGGTGTTAGTTTATTATTGTTACATTTTGTAGATTCAAACAATCCAGTTGCAGTCTGCCGGCGCTATATAAATCGTTGCTTTAATATGCTTTTTGCTTTTTAAATAACTATAAAGTTGCTTAAAACGGGCCATATTTTACTGCAATGAGTGGCTGCAACAAAGTGTCCGGCAAAATTGCCAGCAATAATAACCAGACTGCAAAACAGGACAATATTTTTAGTGTACCTACATCAGTCTCAAAGATTTATATTTGGTATGGTCGATGCCTTTTTTTTTGGATTAAAGTCAAGTCAAGTCAAGGTAGTAGTGCTTCCTAGTCACAAACGAAGACATTTAAAATTATGAATATGAATTTTAAACAAAGTTTTATAACGGGGGTTAACGCAAACTACTTAGTATAGGTATCATAGGGATACCTTTATACCCGACGTTTCGATCTAGTTGCACCGGCCGTGATCACCGGGATGACTGCTGACGCGTTGTTTCGCCTCCGTTTGCGTGGCAGAGTCTTTGCGTTATTCCCCGTTATAATTTTTTTTTATAATTTTAATGGTAAAATTATTAAAAAAAAATATTTGTATGGACAAGCTCTCGTTGCCGTTAACGTGAGTAAATGGCAAATTAAACTCTCACTATGCACCCTTTTGTTGTTATTTCGTTAGAAAAAAAAAGTAAAGTAGGTAAGTAAGTAATGTAAAGATTGGCATACATCCGCTGCAACACAAACGATTTCGTCAGCCATTGTTGCCGGACCGTGTAGCTCGTGTATGAGACAAAATTATGGGCAATACTGTTGCAAATATGTTGCTGAGGTATATATTTTTCAGGCATCTGTTGCGTTAAAATATTGCTGAGATTTGCTAGTCGGGCTATTTTTGAAAATATTGTAGCCTCTTAATGCAGTAAAAGTGGAGCGTCTTTAGATTAAATAAACAATTAATGAAAACATCAAAACAACGTTGACTGACAGAGATTATGAAAAGTATAAAATGCTACGAAAAAGATCACGCAGTCGACAGTACATGAAGAAAATAAACCGTTAAAATACCATTTTTTACTTCATACGTAAATACTAAATGGCGACTGTGAAGTTAGCCGTTATGCGTAGAAGTATGACCACACTTCCCCTCCTACACCCGCTGACACCTAAATTAAGTATCGCGCAGCCACGTGCGCCTAACATCACAGCCGCCGCACGCGGTCTCTCAAGCATGTCAACTACGAGTACTAGTTGACATGGGCATTTCAGGTCAACACTCATGTCAACTGTGGGTTGACACGGGCAATTCAGTGGCCAACTCAGAACACAATGCTACAAACATTGATGTTATGGCGACATATTTAGATAAGATGGTGGTAGCAAGCTAGGCGGACAAATAAGCCCTAGTGCATAAATGACAATGTGTTCCCCCCGCTGAATCGAACCCGGGACCTCTGAGTCTGAGACCACTGGTCTTAATTACTAGACCTCACAGGCAGTTAATTTTGAGTATCATCGGTTCTATAACATAGTGAAGCTGTTATTAAAACTATATTGCGATCTCATAAAACTTTGGAATAAGCAATTACTTGCCGCTGTGCATATTTTATAGAGGAATTTAATGACTTATGTTTCTTGAAGACCTTTGTGAACTTACTAAGTATCTGAGTTGTTTTGCTTATTATTATTAATGCATGCGTCTGACCCCAAACTTTGTTCATTTATGTCAATTAAAATCTCAAATTGCCCAATTATTTCAAGTTTCAATTTTAAAGAGTAATTCGAAACTTTGCAGCTGTATTTTATAATAATACAAAAATGTTTCATCTTATCATCATCATCATCATCGTCAGCTGTAAGCTGTACACATGAGCCAGTGTAGTGGTCTTATTTAACGATTCATCATCATCACCTTTTTCGTTTCTTTGCTAAATAGGGCGTGAGCCTTCACTATGGATGGAAACATTACAGGGAGAACAGGCAATAAACCAACACGCAGGCCCAGTGTGGATTGGTAGTTGTCAACGACTGCTAATGCAGTCGCGATGGCAACGTACCTTGCGAACCATGGAGGAGCTCGAGCCGATACATTTTTGATTACCCATCCGATGCCTGACCTTTGTGAAAGTTGCTTAACTTCAGGTATCGCAGACCGGGCGCGTTAGCCATTGCGCCATCGAGCTCCTCTTTTTACGATTGCAATCTTACAATAATAACCGGGACCAACAGGGACTGTTTTTTATATTGTAAAGATTATTGTTAATGCGCTATTTACACATTAATTACAGGTCATATTAACCAATTTCGAAAGCAAGTATTATGTATGAATATTCACGTCAGTAGCTACTAGACTACTGACGTGAATATTCATTAGGAGGAGTTATTGTACCAAGATTTCTATCATTTAACCCATGCATCTAAGGCTTGTTTCACACTTACCACAACCACAACACGAACAACTCTTACTATTGGACCAACTCCCGAACTCGAAAATAAAATTCAGCTGTTCCATACATTTTGGTCGAATGAATATTGATGTTTTGTATGGAGCAGCTGAATTTTAGTTTTGTTCGTTATCACGGGAGTCATCTCAGAAGGTTTGGACGGTGATAATAAAGTAAATCTGTATATACACACGAATACTTTTTATCGGTGATGAGGACCGAAATAATACTGATTCCGAATAATAATAAAACTTACATGTCAGCGTTCCATTTTTTATTTTGTTATCTGGGAAGTAAAGTTAAAAACTATGAATATTACAAGCATGGTCATTCTACTCCTTCTTTTTACAATTATTACCATTTTTATAGAATATTTTACACCAAAAATATAATAAGCACTCATGCATAGGAATAAGAATAAGAAATTATTTATTGACGGTCACACAGACATTACAGAAAGAAACAATGAATAAGAAAACATTTAAAAAAAGAAAAAATAATAATAATAATGATAATTAAACAACAATAACGAAGCATGAGAGTGTGTTTGACAGATATTATGACAGATATTATTTTGGCTTATCCACTGTTTGTTGCCAACGGCACGTCAGCTAGCTTACTATCTTGAGTCGCGAACAAAGAGGTATTATCTCAACCGTTTCATGCTCGAATTAAACCTCGTCGCAGTCTCTATCTCTCGAATTTTTCGCTCGGCACTAATAACGTAGACAGTACTGTTGACCGTACTGCAGCCGCCGTTCCTTACCGCGCTCTCATTTACGCGTTTTTCTTTAGCATAAAACCATATTTCGTGCCCTCATTCCGATTCTTTTCTTGTCTCGGGGGGAATCCGGACAAATGCGGGCGCCTCAAGATAAACAAAGGACTATCGGGCGTCACGACAGCCGCCTGAATTATGATGAAGTATTCCGTCAATATAAGATAAGCTTAAGTGTATCTCGTCTTCCTTTTACGGTCACAGCGTTATCACGACTCTGTGATAAGAACAAACGAGTTCGCTCCGCGAGAAAACCGCTATCATTTTTTATAACGCAATATGCCGTTCATAAATAATTTCAAGCCTTTTCTCCCTTATTTACTTTGTCTAAGTCTGGTCTGTCGTAAATAATAAATATCTACATATCAAGTATATTATACGACACGACATTTCGCGTCTACGTTAAAAATGAGTGTTTGTGAAATGTTATATTTTGTATACTTTTAAGTACGTACACATTTTTGAAGCCCATTTCGAAGCAGACGATGGTTTTGCTACGATTCTATGCGAACTATGATGAGTTCAAAACGACGATAATTGTGGCTATTCGAGATAAGAAATAGAAATTTAGATATTAATGTAGCTATTAAAATTAAATGTGGCTATTAACGCTAGAGTTTATCACACCTTAGATATTATAATGCCGAAGCGTTGATGCAGCTACAGGCCACTCCAGGCCAAGATGGCGTCTTAAAACCACTTTACGCTCCCTCTAAAGTGCAGCGCCGCATAAAACCGTATTTTCACGGCACGAGTCCCGCGACAATGATGCTTTTTCGCCATAAATTCAGAATGCAATAAACACACGGCAGTAACAATGATTCTAAACCCCAATCGAATTGAAGAAATAAGGAATAGAGAGAAAAATGCTTTGAAAATTGTTTTAGTTTAGAGTATTGTCGTAGCACCAATGTTCGACATAGTAACCCTGGGTTACTAGTCGAACATTGGTGCCTTCGTCACCAGATTTCGTCACCAAAAAATATTATATAGAATTTTATTAAAACTTTACTGGATGACAGCTAGGAAGCTGCAGGTGGTCTGTATTGTAAAAAAATTACGACTACTGGTTGCTGTCGGACACTGGTGCCACTAACCAACCAGCTTTTTGTTTAGTGTACACATTTGACAGGCATAGAAGAAAACCTACATGATGACTAGTCAAACTCCAATAACAAATTAAACCAAAACCCAACCCCGAATTCCGAATTTTGGTGAGTCAGGCAGGGAATTTCTTTAATGCCTGACACGAATATGGATGGATAGAGGTAGGGACAGTATCCATCTAATGTTTCAAAAACGACACAGAAAAAAGAAATCGAGAAATGTATATTAATCAAGGATTCATAAATTCGTACGTATGCCTCATGAACTGGCATGGATCTCACTATCCTCATATGAGGAGCAAACAGAACTAAAAACCTTAGAAAAGATATTGCAAACACTCTCTTTAGATGAACTCGATTCGCTCCCATACGTTATAACCCGTGGAACGGAACTGAGCTATTCCTGTAACTCACATACTTCCAGCTGTCCCGATCCGATCCGAACCCTTCGGAGATTCTAGTAGGGCACGGGGACGCGCACTTGTGCGCGATGCCGTTCCCTCTAGATAACCTCTGAAGGTGATTCGTTTCACACGGCTTGAGGGACCCTTTACGTTCCTCGCCGCCCCCAAAAAGCCCGGTGAAGCTGAAAATGCCGCAGCGGCAATTAGCAATCTCTCTCCAAAAAAAAAAAAAAAACTTCCAGCTGTTTATTTCAATTGCGTATTACATTTAATGATGCATGATTATTTCAATACTATTTCTGTGCTAAGGTTTCAAAAGTATCTTTCAACCTTGTAGGAACGCTTAGATCAAAAGTAACATAGGTATGTTTCTACTACGTAAAACTTGTTATGTATATCTGTTTTTTGTTGCGTACACAATTTGACCACAACTTTCCCCCAAGCGTCTTCATCAGCCAACAAGATATTTAATCAATAAAAGGAGAGAGCTCAATTTCCGCAATGTTGTAGCGAACAGGCCGAAGAGAATAAGTGGAACTATCTCGGCCGAATAATTCGGAAACGAAATCAATCACAAAGCGACGTGATCGCGGCGCGGAGTGCGGGGTTCGCGTCGACGTTTCTGGAATACGCGGCTTTGCATGCGAATTTCAAATTTTTGATTTTCTTGCTCCGGTGCGGTGCGGTCCCCACAATATGCAACCTTGATTGAATTGTAATGGCGTACGTTGTGGATTAGAACGTACGACGACGAAGTAGATTATAGTTTGTTAACGCATGTGGAAGTTATGCCGTTGCAGTTAATAGTTAAATAATTATTATGAACATACATTTATTTATAATAATATTGAATAGAATAAAGAAAAGAAAAGAAAGTATTTATTTTGCCATTCGAAAGTTGGAGTCATTGATATCAATTCATCATCATCAGCTCATTTTATGTCCCCATTGCTGGGGCACGAGCCTTTCCAATGGATGGATAGGGAGAACAGGCCATAAACCACCACGCGGGCCCAGTGCGTATTGGTTGTTGTTAACGACTGCTAATGCAGCCGGGACCAACACCTTTACGTGCCTTCCGAAGCGCGGAGGAGCTCGAGAAGATACATTTTTGGTCACCCATCCGATGACTGGCCTTTGAAAAAGTTGCTTAACCTCAGCACTCGCAGACGAGGCGCGTTAACCACTGCGCCATCGAGCTCCTCAATTTATTCAACATCTTCATCTTCATCTTTCTTTCATTGATATCAATTGAAATGTGTGTCGCAACATGCGACACGGCGAGACTATTACCTCAGGACCTCTATGACTATGATCTATGACTATGACATTATGTTGAGTAAATGCGATTCCAGTGTCATCTTTTTGAAAATATTAAGAATAACTTTTATCTCTGAGCAGTTTTTGTATTAATGTTACTCAATAAATATTTTTATAATAAAAAATTAAAACTTGCATTAATCATCATTGCTAACACAAATATATACGTTAAGTATTGCGACTACACCGATAAAAGACGAATGGATTGTCCTCTCGCCCTCACGAGGACAACCTTCAGTTGGTATATGCCGATGAATAACTTGCTCCAATAGACAAGTAACTTAGGGAGGTCACTATGAAGATACATTACCTCTTTTTTTTTATAACATTAGTCTTTGTATTTAAATTTTATTTCCTTTTATACGGTTTATTGAACTGCTTTATATAATAAATAATAAATAATAAAATAAACTCCCCCATTAACTTGAACTGCTTTATCATCATTTTACTTTCTATTTCTGCGCTCAGGATTTCCCACATGTTTTTTTTTGGTTCATTCCTCTTTGAGTAAGCACTTGACCTTCATCTGCCCTGTTCTCAAGTAATGACTTATCGAAGCACTTCAACCGGAATCCTTAAATACTGAGGAACTGGAAATTTAATCTCTTACAAATACTGACAATGACAACTCGACGTTATGCGACATAGCTAATAAGATGTCGGTTTCTAGCCCAGACGGACTTAAAACCAGCCATTTCACCAACCAAATTGAATAAAAACATGTATGGGAATCAAACCCGGGACCTGTGGTTCTGAGATCGGCGGTGGTCTAATCGCTAGAACACAGGAAGCAGTATATTACATAAGGAGATCTGACTATATCACACCACGAACTGCGACGAATGACTATTTTACGACCACAACCGGGACCTTAAACGTAAGGAAGAGCTCGAGATATATTAACTTGGTCACCATCCTATGAGCCGGCACTGCAAAAAATACTTAACTTCCCATATCGTAACGTTATGCTATCGATCTCCTCATTTACGGCTACCAACTTATTTTGTAACACTGTTTTAATCATAATAAAAGATTGCTCACAAAGCTCCTAGCTCCTAAATATCGGGTGTACCGAAATCCCTAGCGGTATCCACTTAAATAAATCACGTGGGCTATTGTCTACTGTTACAACACGTTGAGCGGGCTTGGCCGAAACGCGCCAATAAAAAATTGAAACAAGCAAACCCCACTTTTGTTTATGAAATAAGGGGCGGCCTTCCTACGATGATGGGACTTCAGAGAGGTATACAATGAAGCTATTTCATATGAAATAATCGAAATGTGTTTTAAAGCTGAGACTTCTTTTATTCATACCACAGAGCCGGCAAACAGGCATATCACTATACTGATGGTAAGAGCTTAGCGTAGCCTGTGGACAACACAGTGGTATCACTAACTTAAATGATAACTGATGAAGAATTGTATCGAGAAATCCTAAGCACACTTTGCTCGACCTCGCCATAAATAATAATTTACGAAAAATATACAATTTATTTATTAGCAAAAGATTTAAGTATTAGTCGTATCAATCGCCTTTATTGTAAGATCTCGGCTGGATTTAGTTTAAAAGTTTCGTAAAGTTTATAACAGCTTTCTTCTCTTAATAATCTTATAAGTAGTTGGATCAGTTTGCTCTGATTCACTGAATTTAATTTTTTTTTAACAATTTTGCTTGTGTTTTTGTTAATTTTGCTGGTTGTCCTATTAAATAAAAAAAAAACCAACAAAAGATACACAGTATTGTACGGAAAGAGCGTAATGCAAATACACCTTTCAAAACAATTTTTTTTACAATAACTTCTTATTTACTATTCATAGTTTAAAACAGTAGGCACTCCTTTCAATTTGATCCGTACAAAACCACCGGGGCTCCATTTGATTTCCGTCTCGGCAGCGGGACAACGGTCGCTAATACAAAGGCTGTGGCTAGGTTCTCCTATAGCCTAGATACCCCTACCTTTGTTCTTGCACGATCAGAGTTAGATCGTAATATTTTGCTAGCGAGGTACCGGAGCTTTTTGTTGAGCCCGCTCGTGGTTGCCACGCTTCGATGAGTTTAATAATTCCGGGAATCCTGCAAGCGATGTTTAGAGGTTTGGCATTCGACGTTTTGAGGTAAGAACAATTTTGTTTACTCAGTAAAGTAAAGCGGTAAGTAACTTCAAAAATCATAAATTGTAACAAATAAAAGATATAATTAAATACATCTATTAGCTACGTCCATCCAAATGTTGTCTGCGAGGGAATCCTTTTGGTGATTCCACCCTCATCACGTATTTTTTGTATTACTTTGTTAAAAATGTATCTTGTCGTATGTTTTATTTAAATTACATATTCCCCATCAGCCCAAGAAGGTAAGCTTTTGATTTCCACTTGCATACATGTCACATAGTTGTATTTCAAAGATGGAGATAACATAGTCAGTTAAGTGTTTCGGGTGAAGTTTGCTTTTAACCTTCGGCCTTAAACTCTAAGTGACTTAAAGGCCGCTTTCCCTTGAAAAAACAAAACAACTATCCTGTGTAATAACTTTTTGTACCGCTTTTCAATCAAATAAAAATTGATTGATTGATAAGAAAACCCCCGCGAACGATCGGGTTGTAAAATAAGCTCCCGAGGTTTTCCCCAAGAGACAACGAAGAATCCTTAAAAAAAGGTATGGAAATGTTTTGTAGGGTCGGCAACTCCTAAGTAATAATAATACCCAGTAGGTAGAAGTATTTGTTGATACCAGTGATTGTTTATTCTAGCAGCCAACAATTAAGACATGTGTTTATTTCCTTATGGTATAAAAAGAAAAGTCAATTTATAGAGAAGAGAATAGTTTTCTTTTTTTAATATTAATATAAGAGTTTACTTGTTACCAAAGCAAAATCTTGTATACATTGAATTCTCTTTACTGCGTTTCTGTTACGTTCAATTTAACATACTGATGTTAAAAAACCGGACAAGTGCGAGTCGTACTCGCCCACCGAGGAATCCGTACAAATTTGTGAGTACAAGGGGGAAAAAGTATTTCTTTTTTCATTCTTCGTCATAAATCAAAAACTATACACCATAAAAATAATTAAAAACCTGTTGAAGCTTGTGCAAATGAAGCCTTTTCATACGATACTTCACATGACACGGTTAACTCAATTGAAAATTTAGGGTCCTTGCATAAAAACCCTGTTTTTTTGTGATTTGTTCACAATGTATAGTTTTCAGACTTTTCCTTGTACTTGTAGTGTAAGACGAATACTTGCCAAATTCCATAGTTCTAGGTCAACGGCAAGTACCCTTTGAATTTTGATTCACTTGAGAGTGCCGATCCGATCCGAACCCTTCGGAGAATCTAGTAGGGCACGCGGATGCGCACTAGTGCGCGATGCCGTTCCCTCTAGATAACCTCTGAAGGTGATTCGTTTCACACGGCTTGAGGGACCCTTAACGTTCCTCGCCGCCCCCAAAAAAGCCCGGTGAAGCTGAAAATGCCGTAGAGGCAATCAGCAATCTCTCTAAAAAAAAAAACTTAAGAGTGTCGACGTATACGTTTTTTGCGACATAAACGGCCGTATCATATTTTTTCGTTAACTTTAACTCGGTACCTCCACGAGTTCCCGAGATAAAGGGTCTTGACAGACAGACAGACAGACAGACGGACAACAAAGTGATCCTATAAGGGTTCAGTTTTTTCCTTTTAAGGTACGGAACCATATACATTAATTTAAAATAAAAAGCAAAGTAAATAGCTTTTTGAATCAAACTTAAGTTAAAATCTATCCTAATATTACAAAAACACAAATGTTGAAAAAATATCCACGAGCAGTATTTGAAACCGCACCCTTCTGACATACCGGAACAGGTGCTTTCGGCAGGCTGGTTAGAACCACGACAGCTCAATTGGGAGAATTAGGAACATTTGTGTTTTTGTAATGTGTTTCGCAACAATATTTGTGTTAAAATTATATAAACAAAACAAAACCACTCTCCTAATATTTTAAGAGGTATATTTTTTTTTATCCCTGGATCTCCTAAACCAATTACAAAACTTCTTTCACTTATAGAAGGCTAAGTGTAGCCTAGCCATGCTATGCTCTTGTATTCTGATCAAAATATAATGTTCACAGGGACACGGTATAGAAACTTTTGTGACAGATCTAATTTCGGTAGCGCTTTGTCCATATGAATGAAAATTTGTCCATAAAGTGAACATAATTATAATTATAGTCCGTATGAAAATTTGTCCATAAAGTGAACATAATTATCAGCAGATGTTCTATTTATTACTAACACATACGTTTGAGTACTTAAATAAAAAGGTACAAATAAAAAGTAAAAACATATTCATATGAATCAAAATACTAATCCCTTATATATTTTAGAAGCTGTTTTTAAAAATAACAAAAAACCGCAAGAATATTCACTCGGGTCCTTGCTGTGATCTCGTAATAGTTTAATGAAAATCTATCATTTCATTTCATTTTTGTCATTTTTGTCATTTATCTATATTTCTCAAAAACGTAAACACTACAAAGCAGGCAGATGACAAATAGCATAGCATAAACAAAACACTGTCCATGGCAACACGGTGGCTTTTCTAAACTTGAACATTCTCGACAGGATTTAATTTACGTTGATGTTTCGGGGTCAGTGGGGAATGCAATACCTATCTCGCCGGGCCGTGTTGCTACATAATACATCACCCGTAGTAGGTACTGGAAAGAAAATTTTCTCTTTTGTTACACTTATTTCACGAGCGAAATGAGGGATTGTCTTTTGTGAGACGGGAGAAGTAAGTTCATGTGAAAAAAGTTTTTTACCCCTGCCTCTAATGAGATCGTAAACACAACAGATCAAATAAGATTTATCACGCACCCTCGGGACCTTGACTCGCCTACAGTAATCGATAGGTGCTAAACGAGCAACCTCTGGCTGTGTATACAAATATTTTTTATGATATAAAAATTGCTGTATTTCTTTCGTTTATTTTTGGAGGCAACCCAATTTGGTGTTTACTCTCCGATTTCGGGTATATTTCTGATAAATATTTATTTTGGATTCAATAGTACGTGTGAAAGGAATGTTGAATCGTATTTTTCCGAGTTATTACTATATACAGCGACACAAATTAATTCCAAAGTTTATATATACGAGTTAAACATTACTGATTTTGTAATTCTATATAAAATATGTGTTGTTTTTATATTATGTTTGGGTGCCCTTGAAATCTCCAAAAAATAAAATTTTTATTTAATTTGGCCAAACCTCAATGGTCTGAGGCCCCCCATAATAAAGAGTGTTGAGGGTACGAGAACTACAGCTGTCGGTTAGGTTAGGTAAGACTTGAAACTACATGAAACGGAGCGTGCGAAGCGAGCGTAGCAAAACAATGCTTGTTACTTGTTTGATGAATACTAACTACATGCTTGCTTGCACGCTTGCATGCATGTTTGCTTTTGTCTACTTATTTTGTTAAATACAAACATTCACAAGAGCTAATTGTAGCCTAAACTAAATAAATGATTTTTGAATTTTGATTTTTTTTAAACATTATTATGTAGGCGTTACACTTTTAGACGAAATATAATTAAGCGAATGTTAGTATTAGGGATATAAAAATTTTGCGACTAATGACAATTTTGGGAAGTTAAAATACGGCGTAAAAGAAATAGGGAAGTAAAGATAGGCGAAAAATATGAAGGATAAGTAAAAACTGTGTGAAAAAATTTTAGGCGTATAGTTTGTGTACAAATGACAATTAAACTCAATTTAACCAAAAAAAAAAAAACTTCTGTGAATACATTTATTTATCGCATTTTTATAAAATCTATTTACACTTTTTAGTAGAGATCAACCGTGATTTAATAATGGCAATGGCGATTGGACGTGGATTGGATTGTACCGTTCCAAAACAAATGCTGGTTTATCCATTAACTCATTAAGCTTATTAAAACTCAAATGAGCTGCAAATAATTTGTTATTGAAACTAATTATACCACTGAGACTATGAATACGTAATATAACTCCCAGAGGTCATAAAATTAGTCTCATAATAGTAATTATGCGTAACGAAAGCTGTCGTTTATGCTTTTTATAAAATTGGAACGCAATTCACAAAATACAAAAGATTAAGCATAGGTAAAGTAAAATTTAAACACTGAAAAAAGACGACAACCTCAGGCGGGAATCGAACCACGCACCTTCCGCATTCCGGGCGGCTGCCTTAACCACTTGGCTACCGAGGTCTGGCTTTCACCCGTCGAAATTTTTCAGTGCTTGATGCTTATGTTTTTTAGTCAACATTGCTTCATCAATCTTAGAAGTTTTTCACCTCTGAGATCCGAAAGAAATATTTTTACAAATATTTGAACATTCGGTTAAGATGAAGCTGCGTTATAGATAAGTGTTTTTTTATATATTTTAGCGTTTTATTAACGCTTAAATATACTTAAGTAAAATTTAAACACTGAAAAAAGACGACAACCTCAGGCGGGAATCGAACCACGCACCTTCCGCATTCCGGGCGGCTGCCTTAACCACTTGGCTACCGAGGTCTGGCTTTCACCCGTCGAAATTTTTCAGTGCTTGATGCTTATGTTTTTTAGTCAACATTGCTTCATCAATCTTAGAAGTTTTTCACCTCTGAGATCCGAAAGAAATATTTTTACAAATATTTGAACATTCGGTTAAGATGAAGCTGCGTTATAGATAAGTGTTTTTTTATATATTTTAGCGTTTTATTAACGCTTAAATATACTTAAGTAAAATTTAAACACTGAAAAAAGACGACAACCTCAGGCGGGAATCGAACCACGCACCTTCCGCATTCCGGGCGGCTGCCTTAACCACTTGGCTACCGAGGTCTGGCTTTCACCCGTCGAAATTTTTCAGTGCTTGATGCTTATGTTTTTTAGTCAACATTGCTTCATCAATCTTAGAAGTTTTTCACCTCTGAGATCCGAAAGAAATATTTTTACAAATATCTCAGAGGTGAGCCAGACCTCGGTAGCCAAGTGGTTAAGGCAGCCGCCCGGAATGCGGAAGGTGCGTGGTTCGATTCCCGCCTGAGGTTGTCGTCTTTTTTCAGTGTTTAAATTTTACTTAAGTATATTTAAGCGTTAATAAAACGCTAAAATATATAAAAAAACACTTATCTATAACGCAGCTTCATCTTAACCGAATGTTCAAATATTTGTAAAAATATTTCTTTCGGATC
This sequence comes from Eudonia truncicolella, assembly GCA_949315975.1. NCBI lineage: Eukaryota > Metazoa > Arthropoda > Insecta > Lepidoptera > Crambidae > Eudonia > Eudonia truncicolella. Next base: position 10,444,364 of record OX438839.1, read on the forward strand.
TCAGAGGTGAAAAACTTCTAAGATTGATGAAGCAATGTTGACTAAAAAACATAAGCATCAAGCACTGAAAAATTTCGACGGGTGAAAGCCAGACCTCGGTAGCCAAGTGGTTAAGGCAGCCGCCCGGAATGCGGAAGGTGCGTGGTTCGATTCCCGCCTGAGGTTGTCGTCTTTTTTCAGTGTTTAAATTTTACTTAAGTATATTTAAGCGTTAATAAAACGCTAAAATATATAAAAAAACACTTATCTATAACGCAGCTTCATCTTAACCGAATGTTCAAATATTTGTAAAAATATTTCTTTCGGATCTCAGAGGTGAAAAACTTCTAAGATTGATGAAGCAATGTTGACTAAAAAACATAAGCATCAAGCACTGAAAAATTTCGACGGGTGAAAGCCAGACCTCGGTAGCCAAGTGGTTAAGGCAGCCGCCCGGAATGCGGAAGGTGCGTGGTTCGATTCCCGCCTGAGGTTGTCGTCTTTTTTCAGTGTTTAAATTTTACTTAAGTATATTTAAGCGTTAATAAAACGCTAAAATATATAAAAAAACACTTAAGCATAGGTAAAGTTTATATGGAGAAAGAAAGCAGATAGCAAATAATATGTTACATTATACTGTATGGACATTGTATATTTTATGAATAACGGTCTAATTTCGACCACTTAGCAACCACTTGTATACGATTATTGTTGATGATGGCCTCCTCGTCGTAACCGAAGACAGCGACCGTCACTGCTTCTTGGCGTGTGCTCTGATGTGGCTGGAAAGAACGTTTGAGCGCTATTAACACACTTATAACATTCCTGCTACACATAAAAAGATAAGGAGCACGTGTAAGGTATGATAACGTACCTAGTAAGTAGTCTAACGGAACTATGAACTATATTCTCTCTTTTAAAGCATCTCTAAGTTCAGCTACCGACGAAAAATTTTATTTGCAACGGGTGGTTTAGGTTTTTTATTTTTTATTTTACGGTTAAGCACAGTTTTATTTCAACATGCACATTTGCCGTAGAAATGAGAAAAAGAAAATTACCCGGCAGAACGTGAGACTTTACCGGTTTTATGTCCTGTCTTTAAAGCTTTTAAAGATATTATAATGTCGAAGACAACCGGAGCTGCAACCAAATGCAGTGGTTAGTTAGCTAAGATACCTCGACTTTATTAGTCTCCTATAATGGTATAGTCAGTTTACATCGCTGTGTCGCATTTAAAGTAATAGCATAGAATAGAATAGAATTTATTTATTTCAAGTAATAATCACGACTCATATTTAGTAGTTACAATGAGACTTAAGAACTATGTTAGTACACATAGTTGTTTTACAGCAACTATTGACAAATGAGCAGGCCTTAAGTAATGCTATTTTATTAATTTACTAGCGGCCCGTCCCGTCTTCGCACGGGTTGACATTTCTTTTTTAAAATAGCCTATGTAGGATATGCCAGCGCTAATGTAGGATTTTTATGGGGAAATATTTTTTTTAAATCGGTCCAGTAGTTTTTGAGTTTATTAGTTTATTAAAATACAAAGCTTTCCTCTTTATAATATTAGTATACATTTATAAAAAGGCTACTAACAATAGAAAAGTTTATAAGTAACATTGATAATTAAATAATTAGAGTAAACTTCTGTATTTTAGCTGTATTAGAAACATTCTTTAATTGTGTGTTCTTCGAAATAAATTAATAGAAAAACAAGTAGATACTGCCTATAAAGAACTATAAAACATTATTTTTAATATAAATCCTTTTTAAATAGATATAAACATCTAGTCCGAACTGCCTGCTCTTCAGTAATTATATGTTTGTTTCATGATAAACAGGTGACAATGATTGATTGATATTTAATACATAGTAAAAGATAGATAATATTCTTCGATCCCCTTGAGTTTCTGATGTGGTGTTCCGGATTATTATTGTGTTTCTTATGAAAGTACTTTTCTTATTGTGAGCATTTGTGCCAATAAGGGTATTAAATTTCCACTTTTCTTTTCCTTTGAAAGTTGTAATATAATTGATATCAATAAATCGATATTATCAATATCGTATGAAGTCATATGTAATTAAGCTCGACATTAATCTTGGAAGCACTTAGACCTCTTCTCACTCGACACCAACCACTGTACAACTAGACTATCTTATTTCTAATTACCAGAGCACAACAATCGTTAACACTGTTGCTTTGTCGACAGACATAGTTACATTATGACAAATTGTACCTATAGATTTTGCACTAATATATAATAATTGTTAAAGTAGTATAATTAAAATAAAGTATAATTGTTAAAGTATATCTTAATAGATATACTTTAACAATTATATATTAGTGAAAAATCTATAGGTACAATTTGTCATAATGTAACTATGTCTGTCGACAAAGCAACAGTGTTAACGAAATCTATTAAGATTATTAAGTAAAACAGAAAAAGACTTAGTCTTTAAAAAAATATACTGAAAGGCAGAAAGCTCCTTACTAACTGCCGTACTCAGAGACGTCAATTAAGTTTTAATGACAATTAAGTCTCTTGCTGTCACTTACTTATGTACAGTACTAAATAGAGAAGGAAATAAATTTAACTGTCATTAAACTTAATTGACGTCTCTGAGTACGGTAGTAAGATAAAATAAACTGTCTAGAGGAGAGTAAAATAAAATTAAATGTCAAACGCAAAAGTAAACTAACAAAGATTAAAAAAAAAACCATTTCAAGTTGTGTCCGTGTAAAAGATTTTAAAAGAATGTAACGTTAAGCGCCGAAGCCGCTCGGCCAAACAATGGGTTCTAAGATTTTCATCCAAATTTTAAGCAACATTACCTGCTTAATTTCAAAAATACGTTATCTCGTTTAAATTAGGCTACGTAATTAAACGATGCGCGAGAACCCTCTTATAACGACGTCCATAATGTGCCCAAATTAAATTTAGCTAATTAAGCACTTTGCAATAAAATTAATGGATTGTTTATGTACATACGATACCTATGTTAATCATGCCATCTGAATTAATATTTAGAGGAACGTAAAATATGCTCTCGATTATGAATGATTTTACAGAGAAAATTTATTGGTTTAAAGGATTTACTCTTAGACTTCTAGAAGAAGGAAATATGAAATATGATGAAAAAAATCCTTTTTACAAATTCTGTGCTATAAGCGAGGCGAGGAAATATTATTAAACAAATTCGTTTAGTGAAATTCGTTATACGTAGTATAATTTAGTATGGAAATTTTATAAAGGCCAAAATCTTGTGTCTTAAGTCATTTAATAGATTTATGATGTAGCTACGGATTTATGATCACATCAATTTTTTTTCGCTTCTGTGGTCTAGTGGTTAAGACCGCCGGTCTCGGACATACAGGGTTCGATTCCCAGCGGGGGGTACATCTTTGTGTACTCGGTTTGGTTGGTGGTAGGACTTGTTTGTCCGCCTAGCTCGCTATCACCATCTTACCTAAATATGTCGCCATAACATCAATGTTTATAGCATTGTTGTGTTCCCGCAGCTAGAGATAAGATAGCCAGTGCCTCATTAATTGAGGTTCCCGGTTGAAGTGCGCTTCCACCATTGGCCTTATCATCACTTAACATCAGGTGAGATGAAGGCACCGTGCTTACCCGTAAGATATTTAAAAAAAATGTGCATATTATTGACGTAGATTTGATAGTGGTAGCTTACCAGGCGGGCTCACAACGAGCTTTTCCACCAACCAAACCAACCATTATGTACAGATGCCTGCTCATCGACCTATCTAAAACTGTCAAATTTCTTCAATACATTTTCAACCATATGCCGTAATTATAAAGTTTAAAGTCTATTGAGAAATCTTGACAGTTTGTGTAGGTTGATGTGCAGGCGTGTGTACGAGTAAAAAGAACGTTGTGTATGATGGTAATCAAACTATGAACATCTGAGTTGATTTTGGCCTTACCTCTAGAGTACAGTTGATTTTTTATTGAATGTTATATTTAAAAAAGAATATAACTTATCTTATTTGAATTATTAACAGAAATAACACTAATTTTATAATTTTTGGTTTTGTTCTCTGTAAGAAAAGTCAATTATGAATGTTTTCTAGAATAGACCACGTAGAAATATTTTCTCACTTTCATTTGACTTACAAAATTAATAAGATTTTAACGATAATAATAATTTGTTCACCAAAATATTACTGTGGTGCTATAAATCTCATCTGAAGCCAAAAAATATGAATAAAAAGGTTTTTGTTTTTGCACACGATCCGTTGCTTATTGGCAATGTATGGCGGGTTCTGGACAAGTGCGCTGCGACCCCTATACAAATTGGTTGGAAAAGGGTGTAACAACCCAATAGGGGACGAAACAACACAACAACGAAAATAAACAAATAAATGAAAACTCCTTGTTTCAGATACCTACAGGGTACAATAATTGTTAAAACTAATGAAAATATAATGTCTTTTAAATCTATTAATTTATTTCCAAATACCAATCACTAAAAACCTATTCTTATAATTTCAGGTCTCTTGCTATTCATGCAAGACATACCTAAGAAAGCTGAAGAAGCCGGTGGTGGTATATTAAAAGGCGAACCGCTATAGTGAGTATCCAGACAATTCCAGTAGGGTAGCTTAGCAGGGTAGCTTAGTAGCTTTTAAACAAGCTATACCACCAACAAAAAATGTAAGTGTAACTTATGTTATATTTTTTTTTTTTTTTTTTTATACTTAGCACGGCAAATGACTCCACACCACCTGATGTTAAGTGGAAATGGAGTCCAGACGCGAAGACAACTGGTGCAGCGTGAAAACAACGCAGCATCAGTCAACCTCACTCTGCCGGCCCACAAGGTGCTTCTTCACGCCTCGTTTGAAGGACCCCATATCATAGGAAAGAGGGAAAACATGTGCTGGTAGACTATTCCATCTTTTGGAGGTGCGACAAAGAAACGAGTATATATAAAGCATAGCCAGCAAATTAATCTACGATATAACACACGTCAAAAGACTCCGGTGAAACTTTTGCATTGTAAGATGTGCTTGTTTTGCGGCTCAGTAAAAAGGGGTAAATACTGTACTCGAGAACACCTTATAACACCTTACTTATTCACCCAAGATTATTACCCTGGTTAGAAGGCAAAAAGATATGGCCGAGGTTCTCGTATCTACGTAGAAAACTTCGTGTCTCATTTGTCAGGAAACCTCAGGAGCCAGATAAAATGGCGGATTTGAGGCTGGTGAGTTCCATAGCTAGCTGCGCAATAATTCATGCTCAGCCCTATATTACCGGGGATTCTTACAATCTCGGCGACTGTATTTTACTATCTTAAAATAAAGATTTTCTATTTTAAGTTGGTAATGGTGGTGGCTTACACGGCTTACGATATCTCGTCTACTATCTTACCAATAACGCAATTTTTTTGAGTGTTCTACTTGATCATTGCGAAACACAGCTATATGGCTTTAAGAAAATTTCGATAATTTTACATAATATATTATAAAACGTTTAAAAAATATAAAATGGTTAATTGTTTCAATACTGCGTGCTTAAGTTTTATTTTTTTATTATGTCTACATGCCATAACGGCGAACATAGCTCATATGTTTTTTTTAACATCCTAAATAATACATCCTAAATAAAAATAACGCCTATAATGCTTAATAATACTAAATAACATAATTAAAAAATATAAATTGCATCCTAAATAAAACAACACTTGCATTATTCTGTAGAAGAAGAAAGGGGTCAACATTAACACGAACGTTTGACCATTTTGACGAAGTCTCTACAGTCTCTATAGCACATAATCCTATCCTATCCTATCCTATTTCAATGAGTTTTAGGCATTTCTTAAGAAACAAAGGAACGAGTATTTTGTAGAATTTTAAATACTAAATGGACACCTTCTCAACAAAGAGAAAAAAGTCTCCAGGCACGAACAACCAATCCCGGAGAAATATTTCCTTTGTTAGCAAAATGCCGTGCCTTCCTAAGTTTTCAGATATCTTCACGCAATAAGTTATACACCACATGATCGATGATAATAATTCCGTGAATGAAACGTGTTTACTTCCTATTACGTTAAGAACTGAAACAAACATTTTAAGCGAACAAAACTTATCGTAGTGCATTATCCAAAAGTTGGCAACAAGAAACATTCCACAAAGAAAACGGTGGAACTATTCAAACCAATTTTGCCCGAAAGTTAGTCTGGAGATTGTTTGGCTGCTCCGTCTGGACTGTGCAACATTTTAGGTAACATATTTGTAAGTGTTAAATAAACAATATACCTTCGATCACAATTGATCGAAGCAATAACATATTTCTATAATCTTTAATTACAGTATAACATAAAACTGCACGGGCAAAACAACTGTATTGATTTACTTATCCAGAACAACAAAAAAAATTGTGTAAAAAGTTTGTCACCATAAAATTATACAATGATTGTAAGCATTGTAATACGATAATTAAGAGATAAAAAGGAAACCAGTACACCATTCTTAGGTGAATGAGGATTTCGGAAGCAGTTTGCTTCCATTATTGGCCTTATTGTCGCTCTGAATCAGCACTATCAGGTACAATGATGGCAAAGCGATAAATAATAAAAAAAAAAAAAGGATTATATGACAAGACTAAGCCTTGTTACTTCTTGGCGGGAAAGTGAAGAGTCATGTCTGCAGTTTTGTTTTATTTTCTAAAATTTGTGTTATGTCGAATATTAATGTGAAATAATGGTGGATTATTAACCGTTAAGTGTTCGTGAGTGTGCATGAGTGTTGGCAAATGAAACAAAACAACGCAACGTCACTTTTCAAATTCTCTCAAGATGTCTGCGTGAGGGCTTAGTAAAGCCCCACATCTTTACTGAGATACTCGAGAGGTTGGGGGTATATCATTTCTCACTTCTCATTTTTATTATCATTCATCATCATACTGACTGGAAGGAAATATTGTATATTTATGTATTACTTGTAAGAAAAATTACTTAGACACTGGCTAAATGTGCTAATCGCACGAAGCCATCAACTAAAAGGAAAATAAAAAGCCTTGTTAGTATATAATATTTACAGTTACTTCTTGGCGGGAAAGTGAAGAGTCATGTCTGCGGTTTTGTTTTATTTTCAAAAATTTGTGTTATGTCGAATATTAATGTGAAATAATGGTGGATTATTAACCGTTAAGTGTTCGTAAGTGTGCATGAGTGTTGGCAAATGAAACAAAACAGTGCAACTTTACTTTTCAAATTCTCTCAAGAAGTCCGCCGAGGAATTAGTAAAGCCCCACATCTTTACTGAGATACTCGAGGGGTTGGGGGTATATCATTTCTCACTTCTCATTTTTATTATCATTCATCATCATACTGACTGGAAGGAAGTATTGTATATTTATGTATTACTTGTAAGAAAAATTACTTTGACACTGGCTAAATGTGCTAATCGCACGAAGCCATCAACTAAAAGAAAGAAAAAAAATATTTACAGTTAATTAAATAATATTGGAAGCGCAACTAAACAGATACGAATAGTTTGAATAAAGTGTTGAATATATTTACTCGAGCGGGATTCGAATCCTCACCTACGTGCCTACCATGACGTGCCGACTCAGGTGCACTACCGACTATGCTATCGTGACTCTGTCCAACCCGCCGTAATTAATCAACTTTATTTACTCTTATAATAAGACAAAAGAGCCTTATTCAATGTTGAAAACTAAGTCATCAACATCCGATCTATTTACATATTTTTACAGCATTATAGATAAGTTAAGATAACATAAACTAAAAAAAACACTTTATAATGCAGAAGAAGGCCTATCGTCAATTATGATGAGAGACTTTTAATTATATTTAGATACATATATTTTTATTTGCATAAAATGCTTAATACGCAGAGACTACTTTTTTCAAATAACATAACAGCAATTACATAGGGCACGTACCATTGAAATTAATTTATACTAAACGAGTCATTTGTATTCACATTGGACTTTTTCTTTACTTTAACTTCTTTAACCTTATCCGTGGATACTTTGAAACATCCGACTGAAATATTTACGGGAGCGGAAAAGTCAACAAATTCAATTTGTATTTGCGTTTCGCCAAAAGCTTGCCGGGAATTAAATAATTGTCGGATTTAGGTGTCACCGATCTGTTAACAGACAATATCTGTTATGAACCGATTGATAACGTGTTAATACACGAGTAATTTCTCAAGAGCTTGCCGATGGAATTTAGCCCTGTGATTTTAGAACTTTTGACAGAGGAGAATATTTTTTTTAATAATATTAATACAGAATGTTAATTAATGCCAACTACATATACCCATCTCTCCCCGTGGGTGTCGTAGAAGGCGACTAAAGGACCATTTCAGAGGAGGGGCAGCAGCGTCTTTCTGTGATTACTTTATCGCCAACCCGCCTGCCAAATCAAATCAAATCAAATATGTTTATTTGAGAGAATACAGGCCTTGTCCAGCAGTGAACGTCTTTTGGCTTTTGTCTTTCTATGGACTTTCTATGGTACCAAAGATAAACCCACGTGACCCTAAGTTTATCAAACGACTAAATATGGCTGACTACATTTACAACTCAGAAACGTCAAGCTATCTGTTTTGACGTTAGCGTTGATTTTATTTTTATGGATTGTAGTAAGATTAAAATCATTAAAACAATAATTATTATTTTCATTCATCAAATTCAAATTCAAATTCAAATTCAAATTCAAATTCAAATTCAAATTCAAATTCAAATCAAATCATTAAAGATCCAAAGCATTACCTACATAAAATATTTTTTTATGTTTCACAAACGTCAATGTCAGTAGCATAGAGGAGTATATAGGTAACGGGAATAAAGAGCTCTCACGGAACTTTTTTGCATGTTTTATTTGATGTGTAAACAATCGCCATCTACATTTCTTAACAAGAATTACTAACGTATATGTTAAGTAACTAAGAATGTGGTTAGTATTAATAATTACCGTTAATTATTAGTAAAATTTCATTATTAATAACTGCTGGCTACATTACTTTGCCTTTGCTATAAGCAGTTATAAAATTTTAATTATTTTAAATTTTATATCATATAATCATTAAATGAAATAATATAACAATATGATTATAAAATAAAAAAGAACGTCTAAAGTAAAGTCATAATTTTAACGTATTGACTTAGCATCAAAAAACAATTCTGATTATTTGTATCATTGAAATGAAACAACTTTTACGGATCTACTCGCGTTTATTTTACACATTAGTTTTAATTAATGTTTATCCTGACGTTTCGAACCCTTTGCAGGGTCCGTGGTCACAGGGAGACTGAGGTGTTGGTCGTCTCATAATTAGGTCACGTCAAAATCGTCAAAAACGTCAGGATAAACATTAATTAAAACTAATGTGTAAAATAAACGCGAGTAGATCCGTAAAAGTTGTTTCATTTCAATGTGTAGTGTTCGCGTAAACTTTAGAAAACAATATTTGTATCATATTTTAATCTTGCTCAATGATTTCTTAACTCTAAAGAAAGTGTCAATGTCTTTGAAACAAAACGGTGTTTTGAATGACGCTGTATGAACGATTGAAAAGTGGTTTATTATCTGTGGATAGCATTCAAACCATGGACGAACTATGGTACTATCTAGTCCTTGAAAGGTCTTCGATTTGTAATAAAAACACATTTTAATCCTCGAACTGACTTTGATACCGTAACATACCCAGACCATGTAAGTCTTGGTCTAAACCACGACCAAAGTAGATTTTTATAACAAGACGGTTTAAGTTTTACTTTTACTGCCTATTACTTTTGAACGTTATCTTTGATCTGATAATAATAATAATAATAATATAATATAATAAATATAATATGAGACAACTTCACATACATTGTTCTGATCACAAGGTAAGTAGCTAAAGCACTCGTTTCATGGAAATCAGAAACAACAACGGTACCATAACCACCCAGACCCGACACAATATCGAAAAGTTCGTTTTCGACATTGACCCGACCGGGAATCGAACTCGGGACCTCAATAGTTAGCGCCGCTCAAAGTCCGGCGTGCAAACCACTCGGCTACGGAGGTCGTCGATAAAGTTATAATGTTGCTAACTTTTTAAATGAGATCCAACTTTGTCAAATTATATTCGAATATGTCTATTATTTACCATGTGATGATTGGACAAGGGACAGGTAGACGGACAGATAGAACTGATGGGAATCATGATACCTTTGACAACTACGTATTAGTTGGGTAGGCTATTAATTTCACAAACAGATTTACGTAACAGGCACTTTGTTGATGAATCTATATATCATTAACTGGCTAGAGAACTAAGATAGCAATGGCGATTCAATATGGAACATCAATGAATAAGTTAGCTTATACACTCGTAGCATGTATTTTGTAAATAAGTTACAAATCGTTGGATTATTTCTGTCTGATAAGGCAATCTTAACATTTTGATAAGAATTTAAACAAGTTTTTAATTTGAAAACAGACAAAGTGTTGAAAAAACTCCACGAGCTGGATTTGAACACGCACCCCATGACATGCCGGGTCAGGTGCACTACCAACTATGCTATCGTGGCTCAATCCAACTGGCCGAAACTAATCAACACTATCTACTCCTCTAGACTAAGACTAGTGTGGAAACTAAATTTATTAATGTTTGTAATAATTTGGACCAAGCCAAGGCATCCCAAGCCGTAGGTCGCACATAAATTCAACAAGCCATAATAATATAACACCAATTACGAACATTCAGCATTTATACCACGGCGGGCCTATAAAAGAGGCCCAGTTAATGAGGGTATACAAAGTAGGTACCCTGTGAATTATTCGTTGAATTTGAATTTTAATTGGAGAGACAATTTTGCTGCATTAGGTTTTATATTTTGGACTGGACTAAAGTCTCTTACATAACTATAATTATAAACATAAACTATAAATTATAAACTTTTACTTTATTCCTAACATCACTCACATCTGGTAATCTCTAAGCTAAACGAATCGATGTTTGTTCTGTGCGTACAGACGCTGCACATTAACATATCCAAAACTGTCAAATTTCTTCAATAAATGTTCAACCTTAAGCCATACGCGTAAAGGTCAAAGTCTATTGAGGAAATTTGACAGGTTATGGTAGTCTGATGTGCAGGCGTATGTAAATTAGAGTCAACTACTGATTTCTCATAAAGAAGACGGCGCGTACGCAGTCCCCACTACCAAAAATAACGCGTCCAAATTATCCACATTAAGGATTCTCGCAGGGGTCAACCTCTCGAAGTAAGTACCTCACTCTCAACACAGATGGCGCTGTACTGTTTTGGTCGTTTCGTACCGCCATGGTATTGAGATGTTTAGTCTCTGAATCACCTTGTTTACCAAAGTTAGTAAATTCATATTTACCTGGCGTCGGGGACCCCGTGATCAAGAACGCGGTACGCCCAGGGTTTTTTCTCTTTTCCCTTCTCGCGAATCGTGTTAGACTTCCTCCTCATAAAACGTACCCAACGTTTTTGTGAACGTGAAGAAATGCCCAGTAAGGCGGTCTTTTGCCATTGACGCTCTAACTGCCGTACTCAGAGACGACAATTAAGTTTTAATGACAATTAAGTAGGAGTGGCCTGTAACAGGTAAAATAAGAAACTTGTTCCATCTGTTCCAGCTCCAGTAAAATAACAGTTCTGGAAACCTGTTCCAAAATAACAGCCTGTTGTGTTGTAACATAGTATGAGTACCTTTACATAGGATTCATTGTAACATAGGAACAGTATTCATTGTAGCATAGGTTTCAGTGTATGTTATGTGTTCCTAAAATGAAAACCATCCTTCATGCTTAACAAGCTTAGGACTGACAGCTTTACTTTAAAAATTGAATTTTAGAAAATTTGCCAAAATAGGTACATTAATTATTTTAATTGATTATTTATTTTACTAATAAATTACTTTTATCTGTCAAAAAATGAGCGCAAAGTAATTTGTACGTATTTGAACGAACGAATGCAACACCTGTCTGTTCTATGCTTGGAACAGGCCTAACAGCTGCTATCTCTTTCCAAGAAAGGTATGCTGCGTAAGCTAGAATAGAGAAACGCAAGTTTTGTTATATTTTCAAAAATTTGTGTTATGTCGAATATTAATGTGAAACAATGGTGGATTATTAACCGTTAAGTGTTCGTAAGTGTGCATGAGTGTTGGCAAATGAAACAAAACAGTGCAACTTTACTTTTCAAATTCTCTCAAGAAGTCCGCCGAGGAATTAGTAAAGCCCCACATCTTTACTGAGATACTCGAGGGGTTGGGGGTATATCATTTCTCACTTTTCATTTTTATTATCATTCATCATCATACTGACTGACTGGAAGGAAATATTGTATATTTATGTATTACTTGTAAGAAAAAATACTTTGACACTGGCTTAATGTGCTAATCGCACGAAGCCATCAACGAAAAGAAAGAAAGTATTGTCATTAAAACTTAATTGTCTCTGAGAATACATAAAAACTTGTTTACATTGGGATACATTTCAGCAACACAATTTGCTATCAAATTAGAAATTGACTGCGGAATATTGCGGATTAGTGATCGCGTTACCATTTTACTATCCACAGCCGATGTTCGTTAATAATTACTGATATTGGAGTGTTGTATATTAGCTGCTTATAGTTAAGTGCGAGTTATTTAACCGTTTCTATTTCTTCATTAGTACTTGTATAATTGACTTTTGGAATAAAAACACCTAGTTGAAATAAACTAAATACTTCAGGAGATTCCTGTTCTCTTTTTTGTCGCAGGACACTCATTGTGTAATTTATGATTCTATAATGTTTCACACACAATTCCACAAGCATCATTTGTTAATGTTTAATTTCACAAACAATTCCTTTGACAATGGCGTCAAAACAAACATTCAAATGGCAAGCTGTCATTTTATATTATATACTTATAGATACTTTGCATTGTAACTTCAACAAGTTCTTTTTCACAAAAATGATGACTCTTAGCGGATGCATTGGCAAATACTACAATATTTCTCATTGTGCCCGATGTATAACGGCAAGAAATGACTTTGGATGACATAGCTAACGAGTTATTAAGTACATGATTGCTGCAAAGGCAACGTTTGGCATGTATAGCTTTTTTTGACAACTCTTTTACAGCGCCCTTTGTATCTGAAGCAGCAACCACATAGCTGTCAGTCCCAATACCCCCCAGCATGTTATGTTATTTTGCAACTTGAACGTTATGAGACTAAAGGGTTAAATCTATATCAAATTAACAGAGGCTTTCAACTGTTTGCTACACCTTTTTTTTTTTTTTGACGGAGTGGAAATCTGCTAACAGACGCATCAGCGGGCAAAGAGGGGTCCCGCTGGCTGTACGAGGCTGGCTAACTGGCTGACTCTGTTCCAGGGCCGAAGCCCTAGAGAAAGCGAGTCTAGGCCGACTCGGTAAACCACTCCGATGTCCTCCCGTCACCTTGGAACCAGAAAACCGGCGATCATCGCGTCGTCCTCATCCGAGGAGGACGCATCGAACGCCGGCATGGTGGAGCCTGACGAGGTCATGGGAACCCTTTCGGACACTTCCACAACCCCGTGCTAGTGCTACACCTGCCAACCGACGCTCCATATCGCCAGAATCATTATCATCACATCTAAGATCATCACGGAAAGTCACAAAATCTTCCTTTGTAATAACATTGTGAAGATATCTTAATGAAAGGCTCCGCTGTAAAATATGCGATACGTCTGTTGTTTCACCGAAAAAAATTGAAAATTATTTAGCTGCTTTCACATCGTGTAAAAAACTTTCTTGAATGATTTCCTTGCAAACATCAATCAACTCATTTTGCACCCTTTTGCTAAGGTCTCTAAATGATGTTGCAATGTTGTGTCACCAGAATCTATACGGAGTTTTGAAAGTGCTCTGAAATTTCCTTGATCAGCTATCATGCTGTCATTACCTGCTCCTTTATCCAACAATTTGCCATCATCACGATTTTGATGACCACAAAAACCTATAATTATAAGTTTTATTCTTTTATTTTTTTTGTTCTTGTGTGTAAATCTATATACTGTACTATGCTACTATATAAATCTGTAGGCTCTGTGTGTACTTGCATTTTTTCTGACAAATTTTGGGATACATATTAATTGTATGACTCACTGACACCAATTCTACGATCTTTTGTCTGTCTGTCTGTTTGTATGTCCACTTTTAACTCAAGAACGGTGAATAAGCGTTTTTCTTTATTTTTTTATTATCATCGGTCGATATAGACCCTCCTTGGATCCGCCTTTGGGGAAACGTGTTGACGTTTTTATTTAGCTTTAAAAATCATTTAATGAATGGATAACAATTAGGAAAACATCAGAAAAAGTACTGAAAAGTAAAGTCTGTTATTTTATGCGTTAACTCAATAAAATAATAGTCTATTCCAACTAGTTTCTTCCTAATAAGTAACAATAATAACAAACTTCTAAACTACAATTAAATCTTCTGTGCGTGTGTATGTTACTGAACTCCTCCTAAACGGGTGGACCGATTTGGATGAAATTTTCTGTGTGTGTTCAAGTGCATTCGAGAATGGTTTAGATTTACAATTGGACCTGGTAGGTGGTGCTGCTATAGGGGTCCATCATGGGATACGGGTGTTCTTAAGCAGACGAATGCTTTGTTCCTTTTCTGTCAAAGCGGTACGAAGTCCGCCGGCCAGCTAGTGTAAGTATAAAAACATTGCACGATCCCCAACTTTTGCTGCTCCGAAATACGACGCTGAGTATCTGAGTCTAGACTCGTCTCTGAGATGTCCAATATGCTAAGGACATCTTTTTAAGCTACTTAACGATCTAGAGTTCCCAAAAAACGTGCCCTTCCTGAACAAAGTACTTCATTTTATGTATACTGTAACCCTCTTTGTTCTTACGCAAAAGCTTTTAACCAAACTATAACAGCTCCACTGAATATTACTTCAGTATATGCAGAGTTGGAATTAAGAAGCCCTACAATCATCAGTATTACATTAAATTTACAGTTAGTTTGGGAACAATTGTAGCCGGCTATTAAACGTTTTACAGCTCTTTTGGGACCTCTACTTAGATACTTGGAATTTATATTCATTCAACAGAAGAACGACCTATTGCTCAAACTAATAAATTACCTGACTTTAACCATTATCCGAAAACGCTGGGCCCATTGATGGTGGGTGGGTGGATTGGTGGGTTAACTTGTTTTGGTTGTCTTCACAGCGACTTCGTTTTACGTTCAGAAATCCACCTGTTACGTTTACCATTGATAAGTTATATCTAGCCTCGAAGTATCTAGTAAAACAGCTCAGTTAGTAGAATTATTAATAAACAGTAGTTATTAATATCAAAGCATTGCTATTATTACACGTGCGTTAACTTATTGGATATTGGACCTTATTGAACATTACAAAAACACAAATGTTGAAAAAATTTCCACGAGCAGGATTTGAACCTGCACCCTTCTGACATACCGGGTCAGGTGCTCTTCCAATTGAGTTATCGTGGTTCTAACCAGCCCGGCGAAATTATTCAACACTATTTACTTTTTACTTTGAAAGCCAAAGGCACCCATTCAATGTCAACAACTACCGTCATTAACACCCGATTATAATATTTTTACAAATACTGAAGATCAGTTAAGAAGTAGGCAAGCTATTTGTTTTGTTTTTAAAATTTTAACGCAAATTTTAACGCAATTTTAAAAATTTTTAGTGTTGAATAATTTCGGCGGGCTGACCGGCACCTGACCCGGTATGTCAGAAGGGTGCAGGTTCAAATCCTGCTCGCGGAAATTTTTTCAACATTTGTGTTTTTGTAATTTTTTTCGCAATAAAATTTGCGTTAAAATTTTAAAAACAAAACAAAAACATCTTATTGAACATCCTGATTATTCTTAGAAAAAAGTAATAAAGGTTCGAATAACCTATATTTCTACACGACAATATTTCTAATAATGTCACATTTCATTGTTCTTATAAGACACCATTTTGATTCTCGTCATTAATTCCGTCACCCGTCCTTTTCTGAGCTTATCTTAATGTTACGGAAACATGTAAGAACGTTGCTTGCGTCTAACTAAAACTTCGGTTTGAAAAAGGTACTTAAAATGGCCGTTTTGAGAGCATTGTGTTGGCGAAAGGAAAACATTAAACGATTGAGGAAAAAGATTTTTGGGAATAAAATAAATATGACTGACAGCGTTCATTTAAACAGTATCTGGCTGAGATTACTGTGATAGTGTAACGTTTATTTATTAAACCACCTTATCGTTCAAAATAGAAATTGTGAACTGATGACGAATGTGTTCAACATAAATGATAAGTGTTTTCAAAAATTCTACTTGTAATTAAGAGTAGTTCATACAATTTTGTAATGTGCAATTTGTATAAGATTATTTTAATAATATATACAATAATCACTCTGTTCTGTCATATTCTACTCGTGTAAATCACTAACAACATAAAATGTCAATAAAAATATAATGACCGCAACAATATGGATTTTTAAAATAAGATGTCACAGAAATATTGAATTGAATTACTAAAAAGGTAAAAAATAAAGAGGAGCTTTCTTCAACGATAAAACGAGTGGAACTTTTCAAATACTTTCAGGAATTAATGAAAAAAGTTTAAGGAAATCTTCATAAAAAATGCACCCTTTAGGCCAAGAGGTTTGATAAATTTCATTTGGGAATAATTAGTCGAGCAACCGCTTCTTTCAAATTCGGAAGTATCTGGGACTAATGATATTGATTGGCTCTACGAAATTCGTTTAAAAACTTAGAACCGTATAATAAGATTTAACGAAAGTTCTTCGTGACGTGAAGTATTGACGTGATTATAATATTATTTTGAGACACCTCCTGGTGGAACTAGTTCGTCATTGCTTAAAGATTCCGGGTGAAGTTTGCTATACAAATTTTCGTTTACATCAACAACGTGATATAATCGCGAATGAAACTTATTATTAAGCATTAATTATTTGTCGTTGTTGTGTAAAAATCGTCTTCTTCCGCGTTCTCGTTTTCCATTAACTCCAGTGACATTATTCACAAACAAAAAGATGCAGACACACATAAGTACTTGTAACAGTGACTGTAGATAATAACAGATCTTTATTAAAATATCCCATTTGGGACACAAGAGTCGTTCGGTCCTTATTGTTATCTAGTTGTACACAATTTGTCCAAAATAGTTACAATTTACTGCCCGTGCTCATTGTTAATTCACAACATTGTTAGCTGCTTGTTACAACTTTGGGAGTGTAAACGGTCTTCGACTTTGGGTCTATTTGAATAAAATTATTACCGATCAACCCCTTTCCAGTTTTGAATTTAACGCCGCCCTCGATATCATTGTTATATGAGTTAGAAGTGCTATGTTATGAGTAAATCTCTTATGAAGTTATTTTGCTTATTAATTTATCCTGACATTTCGAATCCTTTCCAGAGGTCAATTAGGAAAACCAACCATAGTCGAGTGCTCCATTAAGGTTTCAGTGGGTAGTTACTGTGGATCATGTTACCTACATCAGTATTTTGAAACGTATCAGAAATTATCTAAATTTCAGAAATTCATATTGCAAATGCTACGTAAATAAGTATCATGTGTGGATCTGTCAAAATCAGAAAAAGTGTTATAAAAACCAGAGCAAGATTCGAAGTGTTAATAAATTTGCTCCGGTCGGACAGAGCCACGACAGCCATACTGGTACCGCATCTGACCCGATATGTCCCGCTCGCTAGTGGTAAATATTTTCAACACTTTTTCACATTTAATTAAAGTAATTTTTTGATTGCAACAACATTTAATTTGTACTATAAATGTATATCCATATTCATAGATTAATTGTTGAAATTATATTATTTGAATTGCAGCTTTGAAGTCAAATTAATTGGGCGTGTTCATAGACCGTCTACAGTCGCAAAGCAATTAGTTGTTACTACGATCAAAGTTAAAGCTCTAAACTTATCAAAGAAATCATATTTCATTCTTATTTTTGTATTATTCACAATGCTATAATAAAATACTAAAATTTATTTCAAAAAAGTGTTACTTTTAATAAAGGTATGAATATAGCTTTGTAAAGGTCAGAACAGCTATTTTGTTATTGTTAATTTTTCTTTGTATGCTTATAAGCTGGCATTTAGGGATATGGCCGGCCTGACGGCAAGCGGTTATCATAGCTTGCCAACGTCAACACCAGAGGAGATTACTCAAAGTTACTGACCCTTTAAAACCTTTGTTTAATATTTGTAAAAGTGTTTTAAGCGACCATGGGTAAAAGCGGAATTCTATGTGTAGGTAGGGGAGTCTCGGTTACTCAAGTAGTAATTAAAACAGTAGCCGGAATTACTTAATGTACAAGTCACACCTGAGGCAGTCGGAGTTTTGAGGTGTTGTATAATTTCCAGCTTCTACATTTTCATTTACCTACTCAAGAGAATCATAAAGTATTATAAATAAAATTTAGATATCAATGAAAGCTTAAATTGATAATTGCTTGTAGCCATAAATCAAATATTTTCTTAACGTAAAGTATAATTACCGTTGCAATCAGCCTTTAAATACCTTAATGCTATATTAAGACCTCCCCATATGAACAATTGGGAGATGTTGGAAAGCTCTTGAGCTTCCCAACATGTTATGGCTTACCATAACATACCATGCATGTTGAAAATATGAGGAATTTAAGTCATAACAAACCAAGCAGGTTTTAATGCCTCCCATCTTATGACAATAACCAGGATCCAACAGCTTAAGTTGCCATAGAAAGCATGGAACCGCTTGTGACGTTAATTTGGTCACGCATCTAGTACGTCAACCTCGTAAGACTTGCAAGATCGCAACCTACCCGCTATAATATTATTACTGGTGGAGAATAAATGTATGACAAGTGGCATGCAGTTTGCTTAATAGCAGATGATGAACGCTCTAGAGATAGCTAATGCTCCGCCATTTGCAGAATTTAATGTCCGGGAAAAAGATTTTGAAGCATTCACTTTAATGTTTCAAATACATTTGGAACTTATCTTTCAACTGCCAAAATTTGTTTTGGTTCTGATTTGATGTATGAGCAAATTAAAATAATATTAGCTTTTACAACTGTTTTTACACATTAAAGTATGTAGCTATAACAACAATGTTGGTAGCGTTGTTGTGTTTCGACAGTTAGAGAGATAAGATAGTCAGTTCCTCACTGGCTGAGGATGCCATGAGCTCTTTAAGTAGTATAATTGCAGTTGTGAAAAAAATGTGTGTAGCGGCGGATATATACGCGTCTTGTTTTCACAATTACAATAATACTGCTCTAGGAGATAATATGGTAAGGCTCATAGTGAAGTGAGCTTTCATTTTTGCCCTTATCATCATTTAAAGATCCGGTGAGATGAAGGTCAAGTGTGAACTCGTAAGAAATAATAGAAAAGAACAACAAACTGTAAAAAGCACTTGAAAGAAGATGACTGCCACAGACGGGAGTTGAATCCATGATTTTTTAAATACTATTCTTATGTATTTCTATATTGCGGTCTTTATGGAGGAGCTCGATGGCGCAGTAGGTAACGCGCCCAGTCTGCGATTGCTAAGGTTAAGCAACTTTTGCAAAAGCCAGCCATCGGATGGATGACTAAAAATGTATCATCTCGAGCTGCTCCGAGCTTAGGATGGCAAGTAAAGCCGTTGGTTCCGGCTGCATTAGCCGTCGTTAACAACCAACAAGCCGCACTGGTCCCGCGCGGTGGTTTATGGCCCGTTCTCCCTATCCATCCATAGGGAAGGCTCGTGCCCCAGCAGTGGGGACATAAAATGAGCTGGTGATGGAGATGCAGGTCTTTATGCAAAAGTTTATAATGAATTTGGACTCGTAGTACTACTACAGTAAAAAAGTATGGGCGATTCAAACTTCTTTGCATTTATTAAAACAAGCGAATGCTTCTTCTTAATAATTAAATTTTCTGGCGTTCCAACACGCTGCTAATTTAAAACAGACACTTTTGATCTTCTGTGTGAGTGCGCTGTGCAGGCTTTTGTTATTATCGTGTATGCGATGTAGAAATTGGGGCATTTTACATGGTGCCTAGTGCAACTCTCGTTAGTCATACATACAATCGCATTAACATATGTGTATATCTCTACCAATATATACTAACAAAAATTGTTTTATATTGTATGTATGTTAGTCTGTAAGGTATTTATTGGGCCCCTTTGTGTTTTTACCATCTTGTACATTATGTGCTGCTTGAAATAAATGATTTATTATTATTATTATATAAACGAAAACGAGAATCTGTATGGCACATTTTTAACTCTTCTCGTATTATACCAGAAACGCTGCTTCAATGCCATACACATTTCCGTTAACGTGATCGAATGGCGAATGAAACGCGTACTAGAGCTTGATCCATAAGTCTTCTAATTCATTTCGCCCTTCGTATTCTTATAACTATTTAAACTATCATGATCACTTGCAAAATAAAAATCAATACAAAAATTTTAATCGTGAAGATGGATTTAAACTGTTGCGTGTCTGGAATCCAGTGATTAGTCTTGTTAAAAACAATAAAGCCGTTTCGTGTTCCGACACTGTGAGTGTAGTGTGTCGTGAGCAATTTCGAGTAAATAGTGACATAGAAACCGGTGGTACGGGCATCGAGCGCAAAAAACTACTAAGGAAGAGGGTAGATCGTTTTGTCTGCTCATAAAAAACTCACCCGCATTAACTTCAGTAATTCTGTGATCACAGCGCATGCAACTGTGCCGAAATATCGGGTACTCACAAATAATAAACATGGTATACGGTATGGTATACATGGTGACGACTAACGTGACCATCCATCTTGAAATTTCTCCCAGTTGTTCCTTCGAAGAAAGTGCTGATGCCAGTCGAAGGTCAATCAATAGATTAACTGCTAGTACCGATATGACATGATATTAAGTTGTTTACAATCTGTTTTGCGGTTTAATATATTGATACAATTAGACTTCGACAAAATGTAATATCCCTTTCACTTTTTAAAAATGCCGTCATTTATGTACATTAACCATCTGTCATCGGTGATTATCGCACCGATTTACGACTTTTCAATCGAACAAATCTAAATTGATTGCGTCATCGTTAATACATCCGTTGAAATAATTATCTTAAAAACGATAAATAAAGTCAAAGCAGAGTTGGAGTTATTATTCAAGAGAGGTCAGAACCACTTGCTTTCACAGACAACAGGTTGCAAAAATAAAAAAAAAAATATTTATCTTCCCCATAGACATTACACAAAAAAATGATACTGTTTTGTGCTTCCGTCGGGCTCTTAAAATGACAACTTTCTTGTTTAATTTTCTACAGCTTTTCCTACTCGACCCTTTTTAAAACTAATAGGGGTTAAAGTATGAAATTGCCGTTTTATTGTATTAGGTACTTCGAATTGACATAGAACCTTCATGGTTTGAGATTTTTGAGTGAAACTTTTTTCACATGGTACCTATGAAGTTCTTCTTTTAAAAAATGTGCAAAATTCGATTATCGACTTTCAGTTGTTTTTTTATTCAGCTTAGACAAGAAAGATGGATACTTCGAAAATTAGAGTTATTTTTGAATAATTTAATATGAGAAACCGGTGCCTCATGATTTTACTGATCTGCAGAAAGAAACGCGTGTTGAAACTTGTGTTGCTTTGTTGAATCGATACAGAAATGAAGGAATATTGGATCGAATTGTTACATATGATGAAAAGTGGATTCTTTACGATAACCTTGAGCGAAAAATGCAATAGCTGACCCCAGGTCAAACGCCGCAACAGTGTCCTAAAGCAAAGCTTACCAATAAAAAGGTAATGGTAACTGTTTAGTGGTCTCAGCATGGTGTTATTCACTATAGCTTTCTCCGACCTGGTCAAGCAATAACGGCAGATGTCTACTGTGCCGAACTTCGAACAATGATATCAAAACTAGCAGTGAAACAGCTCCGACTCATGAATCGATCTTCTTCACCATTATTGCTCCATGATAACGCAAGACCTCATACAGCACGAGAAACCGTTTTAACTCTACAGGAACTACAATTAGAAACCATTCGTCACCCTCCGACCCTCCTTTGGACAATTTTCTACGTGATAAAAAGTTTTCTTCTCAGGAGGCAGTACAAAATACTTTCACACAGTTTGTCGAATCTAGATCACGAGAGTTCTATCGCAAAGGCATAAATGACCTTCCTATTAGATGGCAGCAATGTATCGATAATAATGGTAATTATTTTGATTAAATAAATATGTTAAAATAAAAAAAAACTAATTTCAATTTTTCAGTACAAATCGGCAATTTCATACTTTAACCCCTAATAATAAAGTGCTTACACAGCAGAAAACAACAAATATTTTTTGCATGTATAGAAATTTTTTTCGTAAAGACGTACTTTTAACAAGTGTCTTACGTATGCATGCACGATATATTGCAAGTTTTAAACTTATATGGAATAAGTATCGGAGTTTCGAACACCTACTTCATTATAAATATAACAAGGAGTAAAGTTCGACGTGTGAACTTTCTAAAGGAAAATGAATAGGCTTGTCAGTTAGTACGAATTTCCAAAGTTGAACATTGTTTATTCTTTGTTTCCAAAATATCAGTTGATAAAAGCTAAATGTATTTAAAACATTAAAACTTTTAATTACCTATGGATTAAACTTTTTGTCTTGGTAAACTTCAAAAACACAAGACAAGGAGAGGTCTTGGGGTATCCGAATCTGGACAAGCTACAACTCTATGAAGACGTAGATGAAAGGAGACTTGCCGAGCAGACCAAGGTCAAAATTTTTTTATAAGGCATAGGAACGCGGTAGGTAAGCTTGGTTTCTAATCTACTTTAACTATAGATTGTTCGTTAACAGGCATTGCCGATGTTGGTAGCATAGCATCAAATGAGACTGGATGGACTACACTAGAATCTTACTGAGTGACATTCTTTAATAAATTAGACAACATCACATACATTGTTCTGATCCCAAGGTAAGTAGCTAAAGCACTCGTTTTATGGAAATCAGAATCAACCAGACCTGTTACAATATCGAAAAGTTCGTTTGCCCAAAGTCCGGCTCGCAAGCCACTCGGCTACGGAGGTCGGCAAACATTCGTGAAGTGACTAGTAACTAGACAAATATCACTCGGGAAGAAGTTCAAGTGATAAAACCTTGGACGTCTGAGAGCGGGAGTAGTTATGATTGTGATCGGTCTCAAAAATGTCGTGGATAAATAGCTTTTATAGACAACAAAAATATTAGTAGCATTGTAAGTTTCCAACTGTAAGTTAGGCAGTTCCTTAGAAGTAAGGGTTGAGGTTATACAATGCGTTCCCACCCTCGACCTAATCGTCACATACCATTAGGTATAATGAAAGCACTTTCCGCAAAAACCACATCCACGAGTGCTCTGCATTATCAATAAAACGCATTGTTTTCGATACACTTACAAAAGTATTAATTAAATAATACGGTAAATAAAAAAAAATATTTGAGTTCTAAATAATATGTATCTCTCTGGTCCTCCTTTAGTCTAAACATTCAAAACATATCCTTCGTTGAAACAGCTTTTGCTTTTTGGAATGCTCTTTTTAATTTGGTGCCCACTTCCTAGTTCTACCATCGCATCGCTCGCCATCGGAACAGGGCACACTGTTGTGTGGATCTTCTACTCCTTCTGTGGGGAGGCTACAAGAAAATAAAAATAAAACGCTCCACACTTAACAGAATATGGTATTTTATTGAAGATATTGAATATACAGGACAATAAGTGTGGATTTACAACTTTATTGAATAAACTATGTGTAAATACAACTATTACTAAGACAATAAGGGTACCAGGAGTCCTAAGGTCAGTTTGGTCGACAAAAGTAACTACTTGAAAAAAACTATAAACAAGCAATAATAAAATGAGGGGTAAATAAAAAGGGTTGGTTAGTAGGTAAGATAATGTAAGGAATGGATCCTTGTTGTTAGCTCGTACAGAATACCTCTAATGGGTCTGGGGGCCGAAAGGTATGGAATGTGTCTCTGTCACAGAAGAGTCCGGACCGCGCTACTTCGTCAGCCTAGTTTCTTATCTAATGCAACAAGCTCGTCCCATTTTCACCAGCTCCAGCTTCAGTAGCTTGGTGGAGACTGTGGCTCCGTCCAAGTGCCCTGAAGTGTAGTAGTAAAAGGATAGGGTAAGGGCTATTAAAGAATGTATAAACCCTATGGGAGGCCATTTACTTTCGAAATGTAACAATTTATCTAAAGCAAGGCATAGAATTTGAAGTTTTTCTAATATTTAACTTTAAAATGCTGATTGCAAGGTAATTATGTGTAAATTTATTAATGATGCTTTATGTTGTGAACTATGTATCTGTATTGATCAGAGCTGATAATCGGCAACCACTGACACCTGTCACTGTCACCATTTATTATTTATTATTGTTAACTCGTAAAAACAACATTACAACACGCACACTTCCTGGAGCCGCTGTTCTCTCGAACGGTTCGTTTCCAGAGGAAATTTATTCCACGTACGATCAAAATGTGGAATGAGCTGCCATCCGAGGTTTTTCCATTGAGCTACGACATGGATTCTTTCAAAAGGGATGTAAAGAGGTTTTTCTCAGGTCAGCAACACAAAAGCAACATTTCTGATGTTGCTGATGTCCATGGGCGGCGGTGACCGCTCACCATCAGGCGGCCCGCCTGCTCGTTTGCAGATTTATGATCCTTAGTTATCTAAAAGCTTAAGATCATTAGTTTGATATTAAAGCAGTTATTAAGGAGTCTGAGTTCTGATGTAATGAGGTTTACCAGCTTACCATTATCCCTGTTTTTTCTTTTAATATATTTAAATGGCAGATAGGAGAAACAAAAAACCGAACCCACATTTATTTACGTCGGAAAGCAAATAAATCGAATGAAAGTTTTCACTCTCCACGTTTCCTAACTCTGTACATTTTTCTAAAAGTTTCACAGGACACGAATTGTGTTTTACCGAAAAGCATGGAACGGAGAAAATGCTGTTTCACTTTAATTTTTATGGAAAACTGGTAGCAGAATGATGGATCTTTCTTTGTAGAAGTTAGGTGCAATTATATAAGTAAGCATCAAAATCTTTCGTGAGTGTTGCCTACAATAATTCGGCCAGGCCGGTCATAGGATGGGTTACCAAAAATTCCTTTGGAAGCCTCGTAAAGTCGTTGGTCCCGGCTGCATTAACAGCCGCCAATAACCACTTATCCACATTGGGCTTGCGTGGTTGTTTATGGACCGATCTCCCTATCCATCCATAGGGAAGGCTCGTGCCCCAGCAGTGGGGACATAAAAATGAGCTGATGATGTTGAATCGTTACTTGATTGACAAGTATTGGCTACTTCACTACCCTTGCTCAAAGCGAGTGATCACAACTTAGACCTGGGTCTTTTAGACTAGTGTTTATGTCGAGGTTATTGTTTGTTTATTAGTTGTATTTTTAGGTAAGTAATCTAGCTACTAATTTGGTAGAAACACGTACTATTTCATTACAACACATCCCTAATGGGAATTAAACCCTGATCCTGGGTTGTAACTTCTAAGAAGATCAAGGGAACATTCAATATGAACCCAACTTTAATGAAGGATCCCTCAAATTTGTTATAGTGATAACTTTATAACAACTATTGACCGCTTCAACAGAGTTTCAACAATCTGAAGTTTCCATTACCATTTTGTGAATCATAAATGTAATTTTATCAAAATTAGTATTTTATTTACACCTACATAAAATTCCCTTCGGAGCATAATTTGCAATACACAAAATGTGCACGACACGCAAAATGAGCAATACGCAAAATGTGTAAGAGAGCCCTAACGCCACGTTTACCACACCTTTCAAAGAGCGTGTGGTATTTTACCATACCTACTTAAATTTAGTTTAACTAACTTTATGATTTTGACACAAATAGAAATTATCTGCCAAAAAGTACCTACCTACCTCAGAACAATAATGCTAGTTATTCTGTAATGACATTTTTACTTGCTTTATTATGAAAACCAACTGCGTAACAATACAATGCTCTCACTTTCACCTATTGCTTAAACAATAATAGGTAATGAACCCAAGTATTATGTATAATTTATACGCTTACGCACGTGTCTTTCCCAATTATTGTCACAGTGAGTTCGTATATGATATGAATAATCATTAATTAATTAATAATTTTATATGTTTAAATAATTATGGAGTTTATAATCGTACCCGAAAATATACGCACTTAATTTAATTACATCATGTATATTTCATCAATATAGGCAGGCGTTCATAATCGAGTAACAAAGTAGATGCTAGTTCTAAATAGGCAAACACTTACATCGTAATTAAACGAAACACAAATAAAAGCAGTTCTAAATACTTTTAAACATTATTTTCATCAACTTTCATCGAAGGCTATAGAAGTATGACATGACCTACAAATCTGAAATTTTGATATAGATAACTTCATGCCTTTGTGTTTAAAAACCTTTGCTCAATAATACGATAGTGCAAATTTGACTCGATCATAATTCTTTACGAAAACACCTCTAAAAAATCATTAATGATAAAATTACAATGAAATTACTTAATCTATATGTTTTGAAATCACTCAAATATATTTGTAACATCAATATTCGTAATTTAGTTGCTGCATAACAGTAATTTTATAAAAATATTTTTTTAGATTCTGTTATGCGAAAATTGAGACCGCAAATTAAGCAGAGTATAAATAAATATTTTTATAAAATTACTGGTTTTAGTTATCAAAATATGCAGCAACTAAATTACTTCACCTCAGAAAAAAAACTTCTTTAACTCATATCCATTCGCAAGCCTGGCGACTTCTGATCTGGCTCTAGAATTGACCCACTGAGACAATTGCGGGTTTCCTGTCAAGATTTTTTTAAGAGCAAAACGTAAGATAAAGTGCGCTTTTAGCCAGCAATGCTGCAGCATTTTAAAGTATTTTTTATTCCTAATTATTAGTAATGTAAATGATAAAAATATAACAATGTAAAAATATACCAACATTAAGGTACTAAATATACGATATTTAGTACTTTTGTGTTACCAGGTTGATTTCTGAAAATTAAACTTAACTATGAGCTGAACACAAAATCATCACAAAATGAGAGTATGGAAGTGAGAGGAGAAATTTTGTAGTACAGATAGTGTACAAGGAAACCTACACTTGTTTCAAAAAGGCGTGGCTTTCAATGACCCGAAATCGAAACTGTTTTTCACCTTCCTACTTATACACCTTAAATGGTGTATAAGTACTCTCCTTTTTAATTTGTCATCTATAAATAAGTCGACTTTTTATAATACCTCCAATTTAATTTCTGCTATGAATAACAAAATAAGGTGGGTGAGGAGCAATTATTAATTCTTTTATCAAACTTCCACGGTGATTAACAGAACAGTTACCTATTCATCGGGGTCTTTGTCATTGATACAGAGTCAACAAAGTTGTTCATTAACTTTGGGTTGTTTTCCTTTAATTAAGGAATATTTTAGGCAAAGCCTCGGGTTCCATACAAAGCCACTAATAAATACGTGTCATAAAGTTATGGACTTTTAAAACAATTGGTTTTAGTTTGAAAACGATTTACTTGGAAACCAATTATTTCGTTGTTATTTCGGTGTTTCTGTTTCATTCTCACTTAACTTGTTCCAGCAATATGAACTGATTAGTTTATTGCATTATCTCAATAGAGTGGGACATAAAATAGTATTTTCATTTGACCACGTTGTTTTGTTACAGAAACACTGTGAATAAATCATAGCTGTGATTTATATCTAACCGGTGAACTTAAATTAAAAAATAACAAAATACACGTAATGTAACATAATATTTTTTAATTTATGTTTTCTGCCTATATTTTCGAGACTTTTAGTGTCAAAATAGTCAACGGTGACTACGAATAGGAGTTATTTCTTGTAATTAATATATTATGAACGTTTCTTCACTTATTACAATGATTTCTGTACATGTCTTCCATGACCACAGACCCTATAAAGGGTTCGAAACGTCAGGATAAACAATAAACGCATTTAGAATCGTAAAAGTTATATCACTTCAATGTGTAGTGTTTGCGTAAGCTTTAGCGAAATAATTAATAAATAATTCGCAACTAGACGTAAGCGAAATGAAAAATAAACATCAACCATTGAAAATAAATATACTAAGTATTAATTATTAATTATTATAATTTCAGTGCTTCATCATGATCAGCAACGAAACGTTCCCTCGTGCATGAAAGTTATTGAAATATTTACGAGTAAATCTAAATCTTTTAAATATATATTTTTACATTTTATAAAAGTTAAAATCAACTTAAATTCAAACCGAGAGTGATGTTTTCTGTAAGTATTCTAACTTCAGGGCATACAGTTGCCCCTCTCGGTTTGTTTAACCAAAAACATGAGATAAGACTACTTCTTTACTCAGCTGGCAATAAATCTTGTGGGCCACCTTACGTCCCGATTTATTCCGTCGATAATCTCGTCTTGTCCGAAACTTATCTACTAGAAAGTTCGATACGACTGGAAAATATCACATTGAGAATAATGCGCCGTGATAAATTCGGGTGTAAGGGAAAGTTTGCGGTGTTGATGCTGAGCCGATAGTGCTGTTGCCACCTCAGCCGACTAATATGTTAGACTTTTATCTGACCTTCTTTTGTTGGTAACTCCATTTTGTAGGGAATAAACGTAGCGTTTTTAAGTTTCAATAGTATAGAATACTGGGTATATATCGGGTCGCCTAATTTTTTGTATTTCTAATTGGCAATGGCACACAAACGGTTAGCCTAAATTTTTTTCGCATAATTTCACTTTTCATAATAGTGTTTGGTCTAATTTCACTTCGCCTAACTTTTTATCGCCATATTGTTATTTACCAAATGCGACATTTGGCAGCACAATTCGTAATCCCTAAAGTTTACAATTATTAAATATTAAATTCACACAAAAATAAAAATCACAAAGTATAAACGCCGAACAAGAGCTATAAAAAAAATATTTTTGTATGAAGCTAGATTTCTGTAGTCTATTTTTACTTTTTATTTTCAAGTGCTAATTGCTGCACTGAAGCTAAATTATTTTTTTATAAAAATTTTATAAAATACAGTGAAAAAATTAAACGTCCACCCGACCCAGCCAGAATTCGAACCTGGGTCTTCCGCAATCCGGGCGGCTGCACTGACCGCTATGCTACCGGGAAGGCTGACGTAAGCGCTGAATTTTGTCACTGCTTTTTAATGTTTTTGAGTGCTTTTTAGCGGCACTGAGCGCCATCTATCCAACGGTCGTTGCAACCGATGGCCATGCAGATTCATCTTTGCAGATGAAATACCACAAATTTGATAACACAACGCTATAGTAAATTTTTACTTTTTATTTTCAAGTGTAATTGCTGCACTGAAGCTAAATTAAATATTTATAAAATAACGTTATGCCAATATATTTTAGGGTATTTCACATTGAAGATCCTAAAATTAGGGCTTTCAAATCTTAGACCAAATTATAATGGTGGCAAAACAATTGTTAGGCGAAACAATAATTGTTCGTTTCAAGTTTAGGCCAATACGGTTTGGCCATGTAATATTAGGACTAAAATTTTTAGGCGAACCGAAGGGCACCCTAGAATACTATGTTATATATAAAAACTTGAGAGTGGCTGTTTCTGTCACAGTTTTATGGAAGAGTTAGCGTTGAATATATCTAATAGGTGTCTAATTAATTTAGAGTCTATTGTTAGTAACTTTCTTTTATTAGGAGATGAGTGTAGTGTAGTGTAGTGTGTAGTGTAGTGTGTAACCACTTGTGAAGATTTAAAGTTGCAAACATTAGAAATGAAGTGAAAAGTATTTCTTTGTGTCACAAATATATTATTAATTTAATTGAATATGGTTTAGGTCGATGAAAGGTTGACGATGATGATGATGACATTTAATTGTAATGTGACTGTTACAAATACATTCACGAATGAAGAAAAACTTATTAACACTCTAGATAGATTTCTGTAAATATGTTTTTAGATATATCTACGTTCCGTAGGAAATTTTTTTCCGGCTCAGTCGAATAAAAAACAAATAGAAGAAAAGACTGTCATTAGTTTTATTCTATAGAGCTGGCAAGCACGCGTACGGCCTGCCTGATGAAAAGAGGTTATCGCAGCCTATATTGACTACGTATTGTAAAAAAGACCAGTGGCTCGATTATGCTATTTTCCAAACGTTCTTTCCAAATTGTATCTCAGTAGTGGCCTGATTTTGATTAAATTTTGTCAGAATCAGGCCACTAGGGCAAAATTTTAAGATGTCTTTAATTCGAGGAATCAAGATTTTTAATCAAGGTTATTGGGAACGGGAAGGAGAACAATATTAACCCTATCCATGGCATAGTGGATTATTTGAGACACTTAACTTACAAAATATATACATAATTACACAAAAAAAACTCTGCCAAGGGTTAAGTAACTTTAGGCAAAAGCATACCTATGTTTGTGTTAACAGTAGGTTTATTGAAGTATACTAAAGTGGCCACGGAAATTGAACCACGTTTTCCGGCGTCCATCTGCATAAATTACATTGTTTCTGATTACCTTCTAAAACTGCTTTTGCTTCGGTCTCTTGCATATTTCTCATGATTGCTTACCTTATAAAGTCGTAGCTAATTACACTAATTATCTCAGATAATCCGAACCCAGTAGGTACTAACCGCAAAAGAGCAGGAGCGTTCCGCGGCCGCTAATAATTTCCAGTTTAACCGAGTTGTCGGCAAACAGCAACTTCGTCAAAGGGATTTGGATAATTCAATTTCTGTATTCGGCCGCTGCCTTTACCCGCTTGGCTACAAGAAAATTTGCGTAATGTTTAATTCCAATATCACCTTAAGATTGTAAGCTTAGCAAAGTATCGGAGTTGGTCGACGTGATCCTTGTGAACTACCCAGCAAACTGTTTGTTAGGATGGTGAAAGTGAGATTTTGTATTGAGCTGTGATAAATAACTTTGTGTAAACTTTTTACAGTTGGTGAGATGATCTGGACGCACACTAGACCGATTAGCATAAGGACACCCACCAGTCTTACTAGCATGAGGTGGCTCGGTATAGAGATATATGGAAGAACTTAAGGAGGCCTTTTCCTGGCCGTGTACCTACAGCATAGGCTAAGGAAAAACAAAAACTTTTTGCTATCTTACGTGCATAATTATTTGGTAAAATGTTCTCCTAATGATATTCCCACGCTTGTTGTGTGTCCCCACACAAGATAAATCAAGATGTATTATTTAAGTGACGATGGCAAAAAAAAAGTGAAACTTATTGAGTGAAGTAGTAGTCTTTGATGTTGACCTCGGTTTCCGACTAATGTTACTTGGTCAACATTTCTGTATTGTTGTGACACTGTTATAAAAATAAAATCTGCATGCGCATGGAAAAATTTTCATTAAATAAATAATAAAAATATAACGATTAATCCGTCGTCTGCTGTCAATACAGACACAATATAATTTTCATTGTTTGGCGGCGCTGGTCAGCGCTCGCACATTCTGAAGAAAGACGCGCAGTCAAAAGTACCAAGACTTCTGAGAGATAAAATATTAGACACAAGAGCCCAGAGTCGCCAGAATCTCAAAAGATTTGGATTCATCATACATTTGGGCCTCTGCTACCACGGAGCAAAAGACAGCCGATTGTCGTCGAATTATTCGACAGACGAACAATCTGACCATCCTCTATATGAAAAAATAGCCGCTAATATATCGAGGTTTTCAAAAGTTTAAGGTCAGTTTAGCGTTTAGAACAATACAGTATATTTACTTGCTGAGTAAGAGAGTGTATCAGATCTGTACAGTTTGTATTCGAACCGGATTCCAGAATGTCATCTTCAAAATTGTGTATGTAAATAAACGCTTAAGCAAACGGTACATACAATAACGTCATGTTTAAATAAACACTTCTAAAGTGAGTCTAAATATAAGCTTTGCTCTTTTGATAGCGAATGTAAATTGCTTTTCAAAGAAAAAGCGTTATGACCTCATTTTTTTTGTCTAAAGTACGGCATAAGTAATTTAGTAACTACGTCCTACAGGTAACCTCAACTCTTAACAAGTTTTATTTAAAAGATTATATCGTTAATATGACAAAGTATACTGCATATTCATTTTTACTGCATATTGCTTAGTTTGGTAACTGTTGGTTGTAAATGTCGTTACTTCTATAAAATTTCTTGCTGTTATAGTATCATTTTAATATTTTTATTATTCCCGCTGCAATAAAGCAAGGGCACTGCGTCACACACATCCTTTTCCACATTCCATTTCCTTTCCCGCTCACTTCAGCATCGAATCAACGGTTGCCTGGGACGATCAGCGTCGTCGATGTTGGCAGCACTGTTTTTGTGATGGCAATACTGTCTGTCACAAAGAAGTAGTACAAAAAACAAGATAACCGTCGTTGCCGCCACGACTAGTTCGCTTTACAACCCGCTAACAAATAGTAATATTAATCTGCTAATAAACTACTTAAATCGCTATTGTGAAAAAGGTGTTATAGTGTTATTGAAGTGAAGCTTGAAGATCACGATCCAGTCCGGCCCAGAAAGGCCGTGCGGCGCATGCAGACCTGCTGTAACTGAGTAAGTTTCCCATCTTGCCGTTTTTCCTTTTGATTATCCAGGAAGGCCGGCAGGAATCCCATCAAATTGTGTATTGCAACAGTGCCCTTAGCCTCAGACAGCATTTATAAATTGTATAGGCCTAAATAGGACGCTCACATCACTTGCGCTCATTGTTCTCTACAGCCATCAGATAGACGTAATGAAACTGGGTAGTTGGTAAAAAAATGTTATTACGATTCAAAAGAACTTATTTTTAAGTTAATTTGCAAAAAGATTGACTTTGATTTTAATTAATAAAATTGAATGTTCGTAGTGTTCATAATACACAGTTTTATTATTCAAAGTCAAAGCCAATCATTTTTATTTATTTATTGCGAGGAAACACTTTCTACTCGCTTTGATCACGTACCATGCAAAAGTTTTGGACATGTAATAGTCAAATAAACGCGAGTAGATGGTTTTAATTTTCTCCTACTCTCTCATTAGTTTTCTTATAAAAACAATTGCAATCTTCAAATATCAAAAACAATTTAAAAATAAACGCTAAGCAGTCATCACAAACCAACCAAAGTTATATTTAACTGTCGAACTAATGGCATTCATAACACTGAATTTCAATTTGCTCAATGCCAAAACGGACATAGATACAATTAGATACTCCACGAAGCCCAAGTGAAAAATAAGAATAAATAAATAAAAATCTTTACGCTGCGCAGCTTGAATTAACTCCGTGGGGACATTAAGCCCGCTTGTCCCAACGTAATGTATTGTTATCATATTACCTTGGGACCTCGGCTCAGATCTCCTTAATGTAACTAATGAAACGTAGCCTTATACTCGTATCCCCGCCGTGATAATCCCTCCTGGGTTCATAGCCTCCTATCTCTAGTGAGCAATCAATTTTGACATTTTTGCGTACGTAGGTTCTCGTTGTAGAGATTAGTCATTTAGTGTGTTCGTTACCCGATAAGAAATATTAAATATATTTATTATATGATTAAGCTAAGCTCTTTGGGCTATCTCTGGATCTCCTCGTGTTATAGGCGATGATGTTAAATCATTTTCACATTTTGCAATATGAGAATTATCCACTGAAATAGCTTAGATTATATTTTAAATTTCAATTCATTGATAGAGTATATGCTATTTATTAATGAAGTATTAAGTTATAATATTTACAATTTTTTCAGGATTAACGATACTGATTCAAGCACATGCTTCACCAAAACTTTTTTTTTATGGTATTTTGTACATGATAGCAAGTAAATGATCTAATTTAGCACTTTATAGTTTAGAAGATACATAATGCATTAAATTTAATGTTTAGATTACATAAAATACAAGCTATCTTCAAACATAACGAAAATCTAAATATCAAAAGAAGACATTAAAGCCACGGTTTCCACTCAGCAAACTTTTGTCTTAACAAAACGCCGTACCAGTTAATTTATTTAATAAAATTATGTGCCTTAGTATTCTTATCTCGAAATGTTTTTCTTTCTTATTTACTCAGTCTCCGGGTACCAATGAATTAAGCATGACACTAAAAACACTATATTTCTCTCTTTTTCTTCATCTTTTTCTAACTCCATACCACCTGATGTGGAGCGGAAATGGAGTGCAGACGCGGAGACAACTGGTGCAGCGTGCAAACAACGCAGCATCAGTTAACCTCACTCTGCCGGCCCACAAGGTGCTACTTCACGCCTCGTTTGAAGGAGCCCATATCATAGGAAGGAGGGAAAACGTGTCGTGGTAAAATCTCTACGTAGGTAGTGTAAAGTATTTTTATACAATTTATCGGTGACATGACTAGAAAAGAAAAGTTTTAAATATTATAATTATAAGCGACTATTTATTTGATATTGCTCCTTTATGAGATTTTCTTGTCACTGTTTTAAAATGATTTTACTTAAAGTTATCCATAAAATAATGAGGTTAAAAAGAATCACGCATGCACCGCCCGCCCTCCCGCCCTGAATCCAAGCTGGATAAACGAGTGATTTAGCGGAATTAACACTACATATAATTTCAATTAAGTTTTTTTGTACCATGGATTTCCGCAAAATAACGCCAGATCCCATTAATTATTTAATAATGTATTAAACCGGTGTGTAATATAAGCTGGTATGGTTGGGGTTGTGTTTGCAATAACTGTGTTCGGCGGGATCGAATGATCCATTAATAATTAGACTACTTCATTTACATTAATTACTGAGGCGAGGTAATTGTTTAAAACATTGAGTGATATTTATTGGATAGGGTTGTGTTCAATTTTGATTGATAACATAATTAATTTGACGTTACATATTTAAGCGAATTGCACACATATTTTGAGCTGCTGAACGACTTAATAATATAAGCTGTAGCTACTGATATAAATGTTTTGACACCGATACGTTATGCAATCGTGTAATAGCTAGTGCAATTTTTTTTTGGGAGGAAAGGTGGGGATCATCTTGCCTGCTTGTGTAGTCTAGTGTAGTAGAAGATGGCAGCGCACTTCACACGGAATTCTCAAGCAATGAGGAACTGGTTATCTTATCTCTAGCGATAGCTAATCACAGGTACTTTAATAATCACAGGTACTTTAAGGGGTACGGCACCATGTCAGCCGCATCGGATTCATTATCTAATTTACAATTCCCTTGTTAAACCCCATATAGACTATTTAATTGAAATTTGGGGTTCCTCCGCAAAAAAGTAATGTAAAAGCAATACAAAGAACTCAAAATAAAATTATAAAAGTTTTATTTAATTATAAATATTTAACACCAACAAAGACAGTATATAAAAAAACTAAACTTTTAAATATCAATCAGTCGTACGTCTACTTTACATGCATTTTAATTCGCAAAATGATAACTAAAGATATTCACACCCAAATAAGTTTCACTAAAATAAACTAAGAAACGCAAATGACATTGTGCTACGTGCGCCAAGAACGAACTATGGTAAAAAAAAACCTTATGTTTGAAGGAGCAAAATTATACAATAAGCTCCCACAAGACATCAAAGAATGTCAGACCATGACAAGTTACAAAAAATTGCTAAAATATCATACAATAAAGTCTTTTACATAACCCATATACATAACATGTCTTCATGTTTCTACATATTTTTTATGTTTTGCTACTCTATATACCTAATCCTACTAAAACTAAAAAACAAACAAATAATTAAAAATTAAAAATCGAGTCCTTACATAAATTAAAGTAAATTTTTAAAACTAACTATTCATTTAATTCAACTAAAACTAAATACTTCTCAAACAATAAAAATGAAGCCCTTTCTAGTAAAGCAGTGAGCGTAGTTGGGACGTATATCTTTGATCGCTGTTTCATTTGGTTCGCAGTACATCTACGCCGGACGCTGTGACTGTTCTGATTTTTATTTTTGTACCCCCGACTTCTGCGCTTCTCCGATAATGTTTTTCTATTAATTTTTATGTTCTCATGTTAAGCGAATTGTTGTAATTCTTAATGAGAATAAAGATCTTAAACCATTTTATAACTAAAACAGTAACAAATGCACGATACTACATATAGGGAAAAATAACCCACATAAAACCTACCGACTGGGTAACTATTTGCTGAGGGGTGTAAAGGCACAGACAGATTTGGGTGTCATTATAACTAAGGTCGCGGGAAGCTGCTGGATGCAAGCAGCACAAAACCGGTCATTGTGGAGATCCTTGGGGGAAGCCTTTGTCCACTGAAAATCTGAAATGGGCAAGTCACATTAGCACTATCACTAAGAAAGCAAACAGTATTGTCTTGTGGTCAGACTTTATTAGAAAAGCCTTTGGTATACTGACACCTGAGATGGTTACAAAAATCTGTAAGGCCTGCATTAGGCTTAGCCTAGAACATGCCTTCCAAGTCTAGAACCCCTATTTCGTTAAAGACATTGACTTGCTTGATAATGTGCAGCGAATGGTTACAAAAATACCAAGACAACTTAAGAACATGCAGTATGAGGATAGGTTATAGTTCCTAAAAATTACCAGCCCAAAGGATAGAAGAGAATGGGGAGGTATGATAGAAACCTTTATAATTCTTACTGGTCACTATGCCATACAGAGATTTGAAAGGATGTTGACAAACACAAAAAATCCGCATTTGAGAGGACACAGTCTTAAACTCACTAAAATAATTTCCCACAACAACCCCCATTAGCACTTTTCGACACAACATAATGGTTGATGCAAGAAATTATAACACCACAAAATGTCAACCAGTTTAAGAATAGACTAGATATACGACAACAAAATGAAATAAGAAACAATTAATTTTAGTTTACATTGGATACAGGCAACTATCACTTGTTCCAACTGCCTGCCTGAATTACCTATAATAATAATAATAATATATAATCACAATCCAGGTTAGGTGCGCTTCTAATCACGTCACACTCTGCCAACCCGTGCAGATTTGAAAGTGTAACAATAGATATCGTATAGTGTTTATATAAAAGTATATATATGCTCATTTTTAACATTAAAACAACCGCAACCCTTAGTCTTCTATCAATTATCATGTTACTATAAAAAGGTTGTTCGGACCCTACAAAATGTACTCAAGTGTCTTTAGACCGCAAGGCACGAAACGAGTGTCATTATATCTTCTTGAAGGAGTAGGTACTTACTTAAAAGGCTCTTAGGCGTCGGCGAAAGTGTTTCTGTAATATGGTTTAGTTTATTTGTTCTTGATAAAACCTGCGTGGTGGTAGGAAATTTAGTTCTTCTATTCTGACGACCTCCGTAGGCGAATGGCTTGCACGCCGGACTTTGGGCGGCGCTAACTCCTGAGGTCCCGGGTTCGATTCCCGGTCGCGTCTATGTCGAAAAACGAACTTTTCGATATTGTGTCGGGTCTGAATGGTTGTGGTACCGTCGTTGTTTCTCATTTCCATGAAACGAGTGCTTTAGCTACTTACCTTGAGATCAGAACAATGTATGTGATGTTGTCTCATATTTATTTATATTTATTTTATTTATTATTATTTATTCTAATGATATTGTATAAGTAAAAAAATAAGCTTTAGTTTATATGAAAAAACTCCTCTTACCTAGTCAACTGAATTTAGGCGGTGTAAATTCTTATATGGAAAGTTACAAGTCACAAAATTTAGTTGAATAAACATTGTTTTATAATGTTTACTATCTTCTTAGAACTCTGTATTTTACATAAGCATTAAACGTTTTATTAGAACTGACTTATTGGTTTGAAAAATATTGAACTTTGTAGTTTGAATTGGATAATGAAATCTAACATTTTTAATTGTCTTTCGACCTATATATTTTTTAAATCTCCACTTTTGGAACTAGCTAGCAACATTTTAGCCAAGCTTATGCCAATATTTCTATTGTATCTCGATGTTTGATTGACGGATTTATTAATAAATAAAATAATAAAATATGATCAATAAATAAAATCATAAAGTCCAACAATCAAACATCGACACACAATACACATATAGGTAGCCTAAATACTACAATTTTGTCAGGCTTATGCCAATATGTCTATTGTAGTCTATACACTAAAAATATAGACAGGCTTATGCCAATAGATATATGTCTATTGTAGCCTATATACCAAAATTTTGTCAGACGTATGCCAATACATCTATAGTAGCTGATATGCTAAAATTTTGTCTTGCTTATGCCAATATGTTTATTTTCTATTTGTCCAGCGCAGGCGTTCGATAAACGTATGCGCAACGTTTCCTCTGCAGTTAATTGAACGCTGCGCTAGCGCGGCGCAGACGTCGCACAATTTCGTTGTCGTTTCGGTATTGTCATTAACAAAATGGATTCTGGCTTTGCTTTTAAAAAGAAAATTAGTGCGAAAACGAGAAAATAAAAATAAAACGATATGGGAGAATCCATCATGGAGTGTGCGGTCAAGTGAAAGTGCTTTATTCTAAACACTTAAATATTATTCAAATTATTTTTATTCTTACTTTCGAATGGCGAAACCCATATTTGAAGAATTGTTACAAAAAATACAAAGTGACATACAATATCAGGATACACATAAAAAATAAAATAAAATATCGATAATACGTGCGGAACAACCCCAGCGCTTAATTGCTTAATTGCACCGTGTGCCAGTTTGTTTGACGTTACCCAAGATTTATACTAACCTTCTTCACTTTTTTGTTTCGAAGTTTTCGTTGAAAAATCATCAATAAATTGATTACAAACTACTTCCCATGCTTTTCATTTTAAAATGCGGTCGCTGTACACATTCGAGGAAATGTTCCACATCACAGGACGTTCTTGTATGGCATGAATAAATATTTCGATGTCAAAAGTACTTTCTGTTGTTGAACTCATTTTTTACGTCGTATTACTTCGGGCGCTTGTCTACGAATGAACGAA
This sequence comes from Eudonia truncicolella, assembly GCA_949315975.1. Classification (NCBI taxonomy): domain Eukaryota; kingdom Metazoa; phylum Arthropoda; class Insecta; order Lepidoptera; family Crambidae; genus Eudonia; species Eudonia truncicolella. Next base: position 10,483,403 of record OX438839.1, read on the forward strand.
TCAACGCGTGCAAACAGGATTTTACATGACACCGCAGTAACGCGGCGCATGCGCCGAGCTAGCGCAGCGTTCAATTGACTGCAGAGGTAACGTTGCGACACACGCGTTGTCGTAGCGTCTGCACTGCGCATACGTTCATCGAACGCCTACGATGGACAAACGCTAGTGTGAAGGCAGTCTAAAACTAAATGAGAGTCTCATTTGTATACATTATCAAGTTCATTTATTTTTACTCAGCGCACAAGACACAGTTCTGTAATTTAACTAACGCGCTAATGGATGTAGCTATTTAATTTGCTTTTGTCGCGGTCCATTGACTAATGAGTACGTTCTTGGGGTTTAAGTTATCTTTTTGTTGTGTCTGCAGTTTCTCACTGAGATTTTGTTTATTGTAACAGTCTTTGCACTTGTTGGTAGAGATTGTAATTTGGTTTTCTTTTTTCATGGCTTGTTATAGAAACATAAGAATGTTACAAATTTTAACAGATATGATAAAGAGATCGTGTGATAATCCATCACCCTGACCGAATACAGAGCTGTAACAGTAAGGGCTTCGAGATAATAATAATAATAATAATAATAATAATAATAATATTAGTGCCTTGAACGATTTACTGGTTCCTTATCTTGGGACCAGTGAAAATTTAATTGATACCCACTCAATCCTTTATTGTGGGGCCATCGCGGTGTGTCGCGTTGCTCGTGTCAAATTCCAGGATTCTGGCCGAGTACCGCGGCAAACCGGGGCTGCCCCTGCTTGGCAATTGAGGATCGAGGGGCGTATTGTTAGGTTCAGGACACTCATTGCAAAACTAATTTGTTTCAGAAATGGTAATAATCGGCCTCGCGTCATGCGATTCGTCACGCAAGCCTTTGTCGGGACTGATGTTCGTCCGGAAAACTATATGGCTTGTGTGACGGAACGTATTGACTTTCTGAAGCAAAAAGTCTATGCGTGGGCAAACCGTATACGTCGCTACAGAGTGCGTGTGGACCGATACCAACAAAATCGCCTCTTTCAAAGTGACCAAAGAAAAGTATACAGACGTTGGGAAGGAGCTGATCAACGTGTGAGCGACGGGCAGCTACCAAATGTTGATGCCATGACTAATTTCTGGCGCAGCATTTGGTCGGTGCCCGTCGAGCACACGGAAGGTGACTGGATGAGTGTTGTCAGGGAGGCGTGTGAACCTATCGAGACCATGCAGGCTATACATATTAGTACAGCTGACGTAAGTTGTGCTATCCGTACGGCCCAAAATTGGAAATGCCCAGGACCGGACGGATTGCACAACTTTTGGATCAAGTGGTTTCGATGTTCACACGAGTTACTGGCAACGCAATTCCAAGAAGCCATAGAGCTCGGCTCACTCCCAAGTTTGTTGACTACTGGTGTCACTTTTCTGCTCCATAAATCAGGTAGTACCACGGAACCGAAAAATTATAGACCCATCACGTGCTTACCAACATTATATAAGCTCCTTACATCCATTTTGAGAACAAAAATTAACTCGCACATTGTTGCAAACAATATTTTGGACATGACTCAGAATGGATGTAGGGTTGGGTCCCGTGGTACTAAGGAGCTTCTCCTCATTGACATGACCATATGCCAGAAGATTCGGCGAGGCAGAGGGACTCTCTCCACAGCCTGGATTGACTATAAGAAGGCCTATGATTCGGTGCCGCACTCATGGCTGGTAAGGATTTTAGAGTTATATAAAATTGATATAACTCTAAAATCATTTTTGATGTCATGTATGCGGCAGTGGACCACGGTCTTGTGTCAACCAGGATGTCGAGATAGAGTTTCTGCCACGCAGGATTTTATAAGGATAGAGCGTGGCATATTCCAGGGCGACAGTCTGAGTCCTTTATGGTTTTGTCTAGCTTTGAATTCTCTTAGTACTTTATTAAGAAATTCAAGGTTAGGCTGTCGACTGCGGAGAGGGGGTGAAGTTTTGTCGCATTTGTTGTACATGGATGACCTCAAGTTATTCGCACCAAACAGCCAAGACTTGATAAAACTGCTAAAAATTACTGAGACTTTTAGCAGTGCCATCAAGATGGAGTTTGGGGTGGATAAGTGTGCGGTTATGCATGTACAGCATGGGAGAGTAGTAAATTCAACCAATTTACAACTCTCCGATGCGATAGACTTCAGATCTCTCTCTGAAGTTGAAACATATAAATATCTTGGTATGTCACAGTCTTTGGGTGTTGATGACGGGGACATAAAACAGTCATTACGGGAGCGATTCTTTTGCCGCTTGAGAAAAGTATTTAACAGTCTTTTATCGGGTGGCAATAAGACACGTGCCTTTAATGGCTGGGTTATGCCTCTGCTCACATACTCCTTTGGCATACTAAGATGGACTCAGACCGAATTGGACGCCTTGGATAGGAGAGTCCGTCAAATGCTCACGACTTTCAGAATGCTACACCCGCGCTCATCTGTTATGAGGCTGTACATCCCGCGGAAATGTGGGGGTCGCGGCTTTTTAAATGTCAAGGACCTACATAACCGTGAGGTGTGCAGTCTCAGGGATTATTTACTTAACAGTGAGTGCGGGATGCATTTGGATGTCGTGGCAATTGATAGACACTTTACGCCGCTCTCCTTGGCAACAGAAAACTGGCGCAAACCAGTGGTGCTAAGCACTCTCGATCGCAAGGACATATGGAAGAGCAAGGTGCTACACGGGCGCTACTATCGGGCTCTAACTGGGCCTGATGTAGATTTAACTGCCTCGGTGAACTGGCTACGTTTTGGTGACCTCTTTGGGGAAACCGAAGGTTTTGTCTGTGCCATTGAAGATGAAGTTATCAAGACGAATAACTACCGGAAATATATTATGAGGGACGGTACGGTCGACATCTGTCGGGCATGCCGCCGTCCAGGAGAATCACTCCGACATATTATTTCTGGTTGTTCTCATCTTGCTAACGGAGAGTATTTGCACAGACACAACAAAGTAGCCAGAATAATTCACCAGCAACTTGCTCTTGGATATGGCCTAGTTGAATCGGAGGTGCCGTACTATAAATATGCACCTGCGCCAGTACTCGAAAATGGTCATGCAACGCTCTACTGGGATCGCTCTATCATTACGGACAGGACTATTGTCGCCAATAAGCCTGATATCGTGGTGGTTGACCGATCCCAGCGCCGGGCAATACTGGTTGATATCACCATACCTCATGATGAGAACCTCGTGAAAGCCGAGAAGGACAAGCTCAGTAAGTACCTTGACTTAGCTCACGAGGTGACCGCCATGTGGGATGTTGATTCAACCATTATTGTCCCGATAGTCGTTTCAGCGAACGGTCTGATAGCGAAGAGCCTCGACCAACATCTTAAGAGGCTCTCGCTTGATGGTTGGATCAAGGGTCAGATTCAGAAGGCAGTACTCCTTGACACGGCACGTATTGTCAGGAGGTTCCTCACTCTGCAGCCCTGATCACCGGTAGCTTGGGCCCTGCCCCGCTGCTGGTGGTACTCTAGAATTAGTTTTTTATAATGTTTTATTGTTTTTTTATTAAAATATTGTAAAAATCTAGTTTTAAGAAAGAAAATAAATAAAGAGTATAATAATAATAATAATGACACGGCACGTATTGTCAGGAGGTTCCTCACTCTGCAGCCCTGACCACCGGTAGCTTGGGCCCTGCCCCGCTGCTGGTGGTACTCTAGAATTAGTTTTTTATAATGTTTTATTGATTTTTTTTTTTTATTAAAATATTGTAAAAATCTAGTTTTAAGAAAGAAAATAAATAAAGAGTATAATAATAATAGTTTTATTGTTTTTATATTTAAATATTGTAAAAATCTAGTTTTAAGAAAGAAAATAAATAAAGAGTATAATAATAGTAATAGTAATAATAATAATATTAGCACACGAGGTTGTCGATATGTGGAATGTGGATTCGGCTGTCATCGTACCGATTGTTGCTACTGCCAACGGCCTGATGGCCAAGAGCCTTGATCAACATCTAATGAGGCTCTCGTTAGGCGGCTGGATAAAGGGCCTGATTCAAAAGGCAGTTCTCCTCGATACCGCACGCATTGTGAGGAGGTTCCTGTCTCTGGAGCCCTAACCACCGGTAGCTTGAACCCTGGTCCCGATGCCGCCGGACCCCTATTTTTTATATTTTAAAATGTTTTATTTATTGTGTTTAATATTTAAAAATGTAAATTTATATGAGAAAAAATAAATAAAGAAAATATAATAATAATTCGTTATTGCTTACTTAAGTCACCCATCCGCTGATCTAGTAATACAACAATTGCTAAACTTTTAAAACACGAACGTGCAACATTGCCATAGGTCTCCGTAAATAATTTTTACTTATTTTAAATTTTAAATTAACCTGTAGACGATATACGCTGACGCAACAAAATTGCGTTTGACACGATCACTTCCTTGTTCGGCTAACGACAACCGGAGATCATAATAGAACTCAAATTATATTTAATTGACTCGGGTTACTATTATTTGCTACCTTGAGCCCGCTCCTTCTGGCACTGTGGGGTAGATGCCCTTACCCTGGGTGGGTAGTAGCTGTCATAATCAGAACTATAACGATAACTATTCGTAATTAATGCTTAGAATCCTTTCTTTTTTATATATTAAAATTTTCACTGTACCAAAATATAATATGTAGAGAGTCAGTTCGACTGATTGACTCATCAATGCCCAACCCACTTCTTGATCCTTGGTCTTGAAGAAAATTTTTTTCTTCTTGACGCAGACAAGAAATCAGATGAGAAAAACACAGATAAATTGAGAAAACCAAATAAACGTGAGGTATTCTGAAATGCCCTTGAGATGAAATACGTGTCTAGAATTGTAACAGCTGTTATGATAGTTATCCTTGAACCATTAGTACATTAAATATTGCAGTACTTCGTGCCGTCTGATCCACGTTCTCACTGTGTTCCGAGATAAACTCTCGTGATATTTCCTGTATGCTATTGCCATAGACTTTCTCAATGAGCACAATAATCTGAGCTCTTCGTTCAACATAAGTAAACGAATTAGCTTGGGATAGAGATAAATGGAAAAAGCTACACCAACAAGAGCTGGACTCTTCAGAGAAAGACAGAGAGAGAGGGACAACATAATGATCTAAAGTACGTAAGAGGAGACTCTGTTATCGCCAGCAACAAGCTATATGGGATCGCAGAAAATTTTGTATTCCGATCTCAAATCTTCAGTATGAAGATGGCACTAAATGATGATGATGACGTAAGAGTATAAAACGTGGACAACAGTAGGCAAGTGTTGTAGCTCTTTTGAAACAGCACGTTCGTGTTAGTTGAACAAGATTTTGTTGGTTCAACTCCGTCTACAACTGGGTAAGCCGGCAACCCCGTGTGTTAAAGGAGTCGCGAAGTGCGCAAACCAATGAGAACAATAAATTTCAAGTTGTGCTCAACTCAGTGTAAGAGATTTAGGGAAAGCGATAGCGGACTGTTTCGGCGACGGTAGTTTCCGAACGAGTTGCGTTACAGATTTATACGCGGTCACAATTTGCTCCCGCTGCAAGAAAACACCGAATGCCGAATTATCTTTGCGTAGTAGTATGATACGGATCTGCTATGACTTCGGATCCGTATATCTAGGAGAATTTAGTATGGGTGATGCCATTCCCTTCAGAAACCTTCTGAGGATGCTCGATCACTATGACTTCGGGAACCTTAAGTTTCGCGTTACTTCTCAAAATCCAGTTAGGAAGGACAACATCGGAAATCAAAAAAAGAATTGAATTTTGAACACATTTTATTTTTCTTTTATTTTCTTATTTATTATTCTCAACCATTTTGGTAAATGTTGTGTACAATTCTATTTAGGCACAGGTATGCATTATTTAATTTTTTTACATGATATCAGTGTACATTTTTTGTCATTTGTATGTTTTTTAACCTTTAAGTATAAATAAATAAACATCAATCTTGTTCCGAAATCAAAAACAATATCTGTAATATTTTTTTTCAATAAATTTTGCTTAAAATTTGTCATATAATTTACAATTAAGCCCGTTAATGTTATTTAATACCCAAGATTAAAAGTTATGACGGAATGGAACAAAGAGCGTTATATTAAGAAAGAAGGCTCTCCTGATTTACCGCAAGGTTCGTAAAGGTGGGGTAGATAGATATAGATAGTTTAACGCACAAAGGATGCATTAATGCGTTAAATGCATACTAAATCGTCTGGAAGGCACAGTGCTAAGAAACGCTATTTTTAACACGGCTTCATTGAAGTAAGGTCTTTATCACTTTTATCAATTAAAAAGTTGCTTTATAAACTTATTAAATATTTGATTTTGTGTTGTTATGGGAATTAATCAAATTTTAAAGCACTGAAATGGGTTATTAAGGTGGAGATGAAAATATTTTGTTAAAAACAAAACTTTTGAAAAAGTGTTGAAAAATTTGCGTAAAATTATATAACCATAAATAAAGAATCAAACTGTTACACAATGATGTACCTACGTCAATACGGTTTTTTATCGCAGTATTTAAAATGATTGTTACGAATTATCGATTGACTTAGTTATACTAATAGTGCTAACCAATTTGTTCAGTGTTGGTAATTAGGCCTGTCACTGTATTTGTTTTGTTATGTTAAAAAATGAAGGTTTTTTTCTAAAAAGTTCAAGCAAAAAGAGCAATTACTTATAAGTTATTTCTCATAAACTCATATATATATATATATAACTATTATATATATATATATAAATATGAGAATCATCAAAAAAAATATATATAATGGAGATGGAGATTTCCGTGTCCGGTAGAGGTTGTCTATGTTTTTTTAGAGATAGTTTGCTGATTGCGTCAAACGGCATTTTCTATTTTCCTTATATTTTTTCCAAAATGTTTGATGATTTTAACAACACAAAATATAATAATAAGAAAAATAAGGTAACTGAGAACCCAAACGACTTGAAAATGTATTTATGAAGTCATAAATAGAATCGTCTTCTCCAGAGGTTCTTTCGGTGGTTCTATATTCAGCGAACGTCCTTCCTTTCTTTTTGATGTCGCAAAATTACTTTTTATCGTCTTTACAGGCCTAATTTACTGTAAGCTTCCTCTCAAACTTTAATTACGTTCAATGAGGTCGATCCAGTCTAATTTTGAACGATTGTGCTAGTTACATAAAACCACAGTAAATTAAGAAAAACATTTTAATAGATATTAGTTGTAAAGGTATATAAAAAGGTGTTTTTATGTCACACATAATATGGTTGTTTTATATTATAATTATATTATTTTTATATAGGAGGCCTACACTCCGCTATGGGTGACTATAGTCTGAAGAAGAAGAAGTTAGTTGTTTTAGAGGTTTTACAAACCTAATACAAAGTAGTATTCAAAGGATGCAATTAAAAATATCTGTTAGCGAATGGTAAAAAAAAGACTCAAAGAAGAAGATTTAAAATATATTAAAAGTAAAGCACAAAAAACAATAAAAATAACTAAAATTTTGAACTCTAAAAATCATTAATTTTGAATCAGGTCGAAAATACTTACTTTAAAATTTATTGAAAAAGACTTGAAAAATAATTCTAACCGAAATCACTTTGTCAAGTTCCATTAATGATAATTAGTCATTAATGATAGAACTATTATTCTTTTCATTCGCAGAAATCCAAGCTTTTAGTGCTTTGTACATAAGACCTTTGAGATTACTTTCAAATTCCCCTCTGATTGGTAGGATTCAGAAAGATTTTAATGGAGTTTGAAAAGATGTTGAGTAATTATTCGGAAAAGAGATCTTATAAATATCTTAGTAGTGGTTCGCAGTCAAGATTAATTGTATTTACTTATCAATTACTTGTTGCTTTATTGTATTGTTGCTTCAAGTTGCTTCAATCTTAATTTTAGGACTCACACGAATCAATAGCTGAGGCAGCTTTTAGAATTTTGTCATGATCAGGCCTTAAACCTGAATTTTTTTTTATACTAATTCCTCCAACATGATCGGAGACTTTATAATTGCAATCCTCTTTTATTCCAATTCTATCTTTTAAACTTCTCGTATTTTCATTCCGCATACTGCACATTCATCCATCCTCCTTCATTTCTGGCAGTGGGTGATCTGCTTATAATACTTAAATTGAACTAGCTATTTATTATATATGATATGTTTTACAGGGAAACAATTTTTTCAAAGGAAGTTTTTTAATAGATATGTGACACTTATTTGATATTACAGTACTTTTTATAGCTAATATTATTTTTACTACATTTCATTATTTTAACAAATTTTTACTTTTGTATATCTTATTACTATGAAAATTGTTACGTGATAACTTAAAATTAATGATATACTTTATTACATTTATTTGAATAAACACACACACACGCAGGTATGTATGTTATTGCTTATTTATTAAACTATTTCTTATTTTCTATTACTTGTTTCTTAATCTAACAATATTTACTATTTTTACGCAATAATTTATTAATACATTTTTGTGTTTGCCTGCAATTAGTTCGGCGAAATTTTTCGGCTTTACTGCCATTCCTGTTTGTATCTCTGCTTAGCTTTTTTTTTGGAGAGAGATTGCTGATTGCCTCAGACGGCATTTTCAGTTACACCGGGCTTGTTTGGAGGTGGCGAGTAACGTAAAGGGTCCCTCAAGCCGTGTGAAACGAATCACCTTCGGAGGTTTTCTAGAGGGAACTAGTGCGCGTCCCCGTGCCCTACTAGATTCTTCGAAGGGTTCGGATCAGGTCGGGGAGCAGAACAACCGGAGGGCGCCTCTAAAAGCTCGGACCTCGGCTCGGGTTGACCGGGCCGTGGTGGAGGAGAGAAGCGCCCAGGTACATGTCTGTACCTGGTGTAGAGCGCGTGTGTACCGGTTCTTCGTACCTTTGTTCTACGAGTACGGTACGAGTACGGGGCCTAAACTAGTGTGCATGTTTAGTGTATTCTGTAAATATGTAGTGGCATTTAGAGGATCGGGTGGGGGGGGGCGTTCGTTTAATTATGGGATCGTCGGGGTCATCTAGGACGTGTCTAGGACGCCTAGATGTGAAATATGTTTAGCCTCTCTAGCGCGTGTATAGCGCACTCGTAGAGGTTGTATGGTAAGGTTTCTGGTGTGTCAGGATAACAGGCACACGACAGGCTGTCGTTTACCTTAACCTGAATTGCTTAGTTGTATTGTGTGCATTTCAGAATTCAAAGTACATTAAAACACACTTTGCCCGCTCCTAGAAATTGAATCCAGAACCTCCGGATATCGTACCAAACGCTTTGCCACCCAGCCACCAAGCGAACAAATATTTTAAAACAAGAAACGTTCAACCTGTCTCTACATAAACAGTTTCACAAAAGACTGTTCGTTACAGATTCCCTTTCTTGTATCAAAATAAAAGGAGACTGATCGATAATGAATAATGAGTAGCTGAACTACCCGTGAGATTGAAATCCTCAGCCAACACAGCTATTGTGCTCGCAGCTCTTAAAACCTATAAGCAAAGAGGGAGGTTAGAGTAGATTTTCATTAAGTCTATTTAGCTCGGCGAGCGCAGACTACATCCATTTACTGCGGTTTTGCAGCAAAAATACTTATTTCCCTGTGAAGTAGATTCACATATAAGTTTATTAGCGCCGGAAGCTGGTGAATGTTACCGCAGATTTTAATTTCGCCTCTTGTGCTTTAAATTAGTGTGTGCTTCTCCAGAGCCCTGCGTGTTCACTCCTCACGGGTTACGTAATTTGAAAAGTTGTGCCGCGCGCGTATTTGTCACTGCGAGTTGTCACCGGATTGATATATAGATGTTTGTTTAAAAATATGGGACGACATTACGTACGCTGCTGGTAGGTCTGAATGTAGCCAACCGGTTTTAAGTGTACTTTTAAACCTTGTGTTTCATTATTTGCTATTACAATATATATCCAAATATGCAGTCACCTAAATGCTACTGCCTCATTAAGTTCTCAATCAATACATCCTACTAATATTATAAACGCGAAAGTTCGTAAGTATGGATAGATGTTTGTAACTCTTTCACGTAAAAACTACTGAATGGATTTTAATGAAACTTTCCTCATATACAGACCATGAGACCATGACCCAGCCCAGATACTTTTTTTATTACTTTTTTTTTTACTTTAATCTTCGCGAATGAAGTCGCGGGCAACAACTAGTATTATATATTCAAGTTTGTCTTGTTGGTCGTCCTATTTAGATAAACAAATCTTTTTAATGAAGGTATTTTTGATATGTTATGTGGATATATCGATGTTATAAAAGTATAGCTGCCTAGATATTTGTTAAAAATTGCTACTGCTACTATGCTGATAAATAGGTATTCATTTATAAAAAAATTGTACGTCCGAAATTAATAAACTGTTGATACTATTTAATATTTTAAGAACTATATTGGACACAGTTAGACAATAATGAATTTATATTTCTATATCAAATATAGTGTAAAGAACTTATTGGCATGTAAACTGCTCAGATGTGTTTGATAACCTTGACTGCTACAATATATCGTTTGAAGTTTGTACGTTTAAGGTTGTTATTTGAAAAAGGCCGCTTAAGACGATGCCACATAGATATTAGCACAAAAACTGATAGTAAAGTTCTTACGCTGACTTGAATATTAACTAATGAGTCCGAACTGATTGCTCGTTAAGAACTTAACTCATTAATAAATTAAAAATCGATCAGGCTGTAAACGTTGTGACACAAAGCACCAATTATATCAGTTAGTTTCCCAATAATTGCTTCTCTGCCAACCGGGGAATCTGGAACGTGAAAGAAAATGGGACCGTTGTTTTCAAATTAGTCAGTTGACTCTTCAAAAATTATTTGAGCAAAGTTTTATCATTAATTAATGATAAATATTATTCTTTCGTTCGTAGCAATCATTATGTTTCCGAAAACTTTCAGTGCATTGTACATAAGACCTTTGAAATTTCTTCCTGAATTCCTGACTAATTGGTAGGATTTAGCGACATTTTAATAGAATTGTAAGGAAAGTTGAGTAAATTATACAGAAAAGAGATCTTGTTAATTATTTCAGATGTAGTTTGCAGTCAAGTTTTTTTATTTACCTGTTGCTATAAGTATAGTTAACATGCCGTTACAATATAAGAAGTAAAATTTGAAATATTGTATCGATGAACCATTGATCTTAATAATTTATAGAAATAGCTCATTGTAATAGTAAATGCTAGCCTTTTTGCAGTTTTGAAAGTTAAGCAACCTTCGCAATACCATGATCTCCGATACCCATCCCGAGATCATCCGATCTTCGTGCTTTGGAAGATATGTTGAGTCTTGCTCCCGGATATTGTTGAAATATAACAGTCGTAAGCCCCACCAACCTGTTTTGCTTAAGTATGGCGTATCATCATCTGGTGATGATGATAAATAATGGTTTATTTCAGCCAAAACATGTTCACTGCTGGACAAAGGCCTCCCCCAAGGATCTCCACATCGACCGATTTTGTGCTGCTCGCATCCAGCGGCTTCCCGCGACCTTTGCCAGATCGTCGGTCTACCTTGTTGGAGGCCTGCACACATTGCGCATTCCGGTACGCGGTCGCCACTTGAGGACTGTTCCGCCCTAGCGGCCATCAATTCTGCAAGCGATGTGCCCTGCCCACTGCCACTTGATTTTAGCAACTTTTCGGGCTATGTCAGTAATCTTTGTTCTTCTGCGGATCTCCTCATTTCTGATTCGATCACGCAGATAAACTCCGAGCATAGCCCTTTCCATTGCTCTTTGAGTTACCTTAAGCCTTCTTATAAGGCCCATAGTGAGAGACCACGTTTCAGTCCCGTATGTCATCACTGGCAACACTCACTGGTCAAAGACTTTCGTCTTGAGACACTGCGGTATGACGGACGAGAAGATATTTTTGTAATTTACCGAACGCTGCCCAGCCTAATTGGATTCGACAATTGACCTCTTTGCTGAAGTTGGACCTACCTAGCTGGACCGTTTGTCCTAAGTAAACATAATCGTTCATAACTTCAAGGGCAGAGTCCCCAACTTTCAGAGGAGTGGGTACGACACGTGAGTGCGACATAACTTTTGTCTTCTCCGTGTTCATTTTCCGACCCCTTGTTGAGAGACTCTGTTGAGGTCACCCAGCATTGTGCTGAGGTCTTCCAGGGTCTCAGCCATGACTACTATATCATCAGCAAATTGAAGGTGTGTACACGGTGTACACGCCGTTGACGTTGATGCCGAGTCCTTTCCAGTCCAGAAGATTGAAAACATCTTCCAGTGCAGCTGTGAACAGTTTCGGAGATATCACATCTCCCTGTCTCACTCCTCGCTGCAACTGGATAGGTTTCGAGCTCTGGTCCTAAAGACACTCTGACATAGTGGCGCTTTCATACAAACACTTCCACACTTCGAATAACGGTAATAAATTTGGCACCGCTGGAGAGACCTATGTTTCAATTGAAACGAAGGCTTTTTCATACACTAACGCTAAGCAATCTAAGCATAGGGGCTGGTTATACTCTTCGAACTTCTGTATAACCTGCACCTGTATAACCTGCCGCAGCATATGTATGTGGTCTATGGTGCTGAAGCCTTTTCGGAAACCAGCTTGTTCGATAGGCTGAAAGTCATCAAACCTGCATGCGAGACTATTGTTTGTAGACGTGGCTCAGAAGTTAGATGGGTCTGTAGTTCTTCAGCAGGGTTTTATCGCCTTTTTTTTTAAGAACAGTACTACCATACCTTCGTGCCACGTCTCTGGTGTTCTGCTTCCTAGTACGACGGAATTAAACAGCCTCTGAAGAGCTACGAGTACCGGTCTTACGCCACACAAAAACACAAAAATACCTACTGATATTTAGAATACATCAGGATTTGCTTTCAAATGACTTTCAAGAAATATTTTTTTACATAATAGGTACTTTACAATTAAACAATGAAATATCAAAATTTACTGTTACGATTGTTATAACCGGCGCTGCCAAAGTATTTGCTAACACAATGTAGGTAGTCGCACAAAAATTACAAAGCATTGACGTTTGAAAAGCATCCTCAATACGAGTGATCGAAATGTACCATTTTCAATACCCCACGGCATACTATGCGTGAAATAAAATTCACAGTGAAACGTGAGCTGTGCAGATGCCTCCGTCGTGACTCGATTGTAAAGTGACATGTGGGGAGTCTCATCGCAATTTCAGAAATTTTAAACAGCTCAAAGGAATACTTTTCAGCGTTCTCCGAAAAAAGATCGGACGTGAAACTCGTCAAATTGATTTCTGAATGAAAGCGAGCAAGTAAAATCAATATGGTGTCGGTATGGTTTATAAGGTTTTTAGTATTTACCATCAAAGCATTCTAATGCCATGGTTATAATTAACAAAACACTAGATAAAAATCAACCAACATTTTCATAATTTTCCAAAAAATATATTCATATCTGCAAAATTGGATCTACATAAGTTTTTTTAATTAGCTATTGTTTAAAGTAAATTTCAACAAAACCTTTTCAGCTACATCATGGCCTGATAAAGTTACATTGCTAAAATTGGCTTGAATAAATTAAAACAAATGTTTCAACATACCCAACAGTTTAATACTTCCATTCGAATTATAGAGTTCACAAAATACTTTACTGTTACAGAACTGTCATACATGTTCATCCAACACATGTTCATGGTCACCGAAATTCACAACTCCTGCTCAAAACAGGCTTATGTATCAATAGAAGTTTGAATATTTAACTTTGTCGACCTGACTGCTTGGCGCCAAACAGAATTGAAACTTATATACCGCGCCGAGAATTCGTTATCAAGCCCGGATTATGTTTCGGCTGTTTTCATTCAATTTTAACTTCAATTCAAAGTGGATACAAAATTCAAAGTACATTATCAAAAAGGGTGTGAACTGAATTAATGTCCGCCCAAGTACTTAGTTGCTTGTTTTAATATCACTTTTCGATCTTTTCACGTCACCAAAGATTGATGATAGAAAGTTTTTTAAGGCTGCCTACTACGGTATTCCTTTTCAATTCTTTTGGTAATTAAAATTAAGGTATACAGTATGAAATTCCACTTTGAATGTCGATAATTATCCAGCGTGATTAAAAAGATATTAGTAGTTTCAATTGAGCAAAATCAATGATAATTCTCGTATGTTCGGTATTTTCGCTGTGAGCAACCGTTGAGATAATGATAAAAAGGATTTCTTATATACCATGAAACTTAATCATACAGATAGAGTTAATTAGATATATTATTTTATCCTGACGTTACGAACCCTTTACAGGTTCCGTGATCAAAGGGCGACTGAGGTGTTGTTGGTGTCATAATTATTTTGTAACTCGCATCACTTTTCGATTCACGCAAAATCATGTCGATTCACGCAATGAGTTTTAAATAAGGTTTTCAAATTAAACAAGAGCGATATAAGAAGAAGACGGAAGGCGTAGTGTAGGCACAGGCAGGCCACCAACAAGGTGGACCTACGATTTGGTAAAGTCGCTGGATGCGAGCAGCAGAAAACCTGTCGTTGTGGAGATCATTTGGGGAGGCCAGCCTCATTATCCAGCAGTGGGCGTGATTTGGGTTGATATGATGATAATGACAGTTATGACAGATTCTTGAAAAGTGTTTTATTTAAATGATTAATGTTTTTGTCGATGAGGTGGTACGATAGGGACGAGTGAAGACGTAGGGGAGGCCTTTGTTCAAAAGAGGTACACAATTTAAAACACTGAAAAAAATAAAATATCATTACGAGTGCTCAAACTAAAGAATAGAAGTTTGATCGACACAAAATACTTTACAACAAAAGAAGAAGTATTAAGAAAGTAATGATAAATACAGAAAGGTATGCAGACTTAGTGTCTGGAAGCATAAAAACAATATTGAGCAACTTACGTTGCCTTTGAACCGACTGTATCCGAAGCTATTGCACTAAACGGTTCCCGCATTTCCTTCATTTATCGAAACGCATTTTAAATGCAAAAGCTTTTATCTCTCTGGAAGCC
This sequence comes from Eudonia truncicolella, assembly GCA_949315975.1. Classification (NCBI taxonomy): domain Eukaryota; kingdom Metazoa; phylum Arthropoda; class Insecta; order Lepidoptera; family Crambidae; genus Eudonia; species Eudonia truncicolella. The sequence continues at coordinate 10,498,405 of OX438839.1, forward strand.
TGTATCGTTTACTTTTTAATACGGGTTATGCACTTCATTACGACTTACTCTTTACTTTGTTGTTTGGCTTCTCATTTTATTTTCATGTCTTTTTGTGTTAAACATCCATAACACGCAAATGAACAAGCACGTAAACGAACAAGCATATGACACTCATAGAAAACGGTTATCATTGATCTATGAACAAATATAACAAAAATGTTGGATGTTTGACTCAGTGGCTTGCGCATTTTGGTTTTGATCTTGCACACAGACTTATTAGAGATTACATCAGACGGGTAACTTCCATAAACTAAAACTTGCCGAATAGAAGTCCGCATATGATAGAAGTTTGTTTTTAAATGAAAAAGGAATAAAACTTTATGGCCTGGGACCACAGCATTTTAAATAATATAAAAAAGCTTTGCCTCTTATTCTAATTTGAATTCAAAATCAATTTAGGTTTAATGATAAATGAAACACAGATAATTATCAAGATTCTTTTTATTTCCTGTTTGCCTGGTAGGTATTTTATAAATAAGTAAATAATAATAATTTGTGCTTTAAGCAGAAATCGAAAACATTTCGAACTCTGCTAAATTGTACAAAAGGAAGTCGCTACAAGTCTACAACAACCGTATTTTATGCAGGTCTTAGACAATTTTAGGCTGCTTCACTATGGATAGATGCAGATGAAATAATTTTCGAACCTGAAATGAAAACAACATTAATAAAATTTTAAGCAGCCTCATTTATAGTTTTCTTATAATTATAATTAATTATCTACTAATATATAATAATATAATTTATCAAATTGTAAAGGTTGCTCACGGAAGGTTCTAACAAATAAAATGTCTGGCAATGTAGGACTTGAATTAAAAATAGCATCATTTAAAAACACATTCTTATAAATCATTAAAAGAAATTATGATTCTTATCAAAGCCAAGATAATACTTATTGACTATCTATTCATTAAACAGTAAAACTAAATTGTTGGCATATATATAAACCTACCAGTTTAGCACCTTTATTGTTTTCTCAACCTCATTTTACAATGTATGGTCTTCGCGCTGCTGTATAGGGTAAGGTAGGTATACATAGTTATGCTGCTGACTTCCTAGAAAAAAAGAAATTACAAGTCTAATTTTGATACATATATATGTGAAAGTATATATACAATAAATATTATAGAAATATTGACAAACGAGAACTGTTCTTCTTAATACCATTTTGCATAGGAACTGTATTATGTATTTTGTACTGTGTATACTAGTAGTAGTTAGTACTGTGGTAGTACTATGTATTTTACATAACTACCTAATGATTAATATAATAGTCGTCATCAGCCTTTCTGGACCCGTTGCTCTACATAGACCTCATTTATTTATTCCATTATTCTAGTGTATGCTATAATATTTTATGCATTAAATGAATAATAGTTAGCAAATATAAATTACTAACTAAGAAGAAGTTTAAAATACCATTTAAGAACTTACCATTTAGGAAATATGTGGAATCAAAACTTATTTTCCGTAGCCAACCTACCTTAAACAATTGTTGCACTTCATTGCACTTCAACTACTTTTCGAAATATTTTCACTTTTAGGAACTAAACCTACATAAGTTGAAATCCTTTCGCCTACTAGCACAACTTATATCAATGCAGTTTCTGTACATTTTGCATAGCTTTAAAAAACTGAGAGGATAAGTTACGAAAATTATTCAACAATAAAATCACTTATAAATATTTGAATTCGAATTAATTGATATAATAATATATGACAGTTAGGCGTTGCTAAGCAACAAAAGTTGTAGTAAGAAGGGTGCGGGGGGGAGAGAAAATTGTCACATCGCATATGGGAACCATAGACACTGAGTTGAAATATTTTATTTGTAGACTACCAGGCGTGATCTTGCAAATGGAACATATCTTGCATTACCTGGTCACTAGACGGGTTGAGAGATATTTTCTTTTATCTTTAAATTAATACGTCAAGCAAAAATTTTGTACCCCTTTTTACGAAATTGCACGGACGGAGTAGTATGAAATTTCGTCCGTGGAGTATGCTATATTTGACACACAGGAGCGGCCAAAATCTCTCAATGTCTGTCAATGCCAAACCAAACTTACATTCTATCTTTTTTAATTTGTCATTGCTTAGGATACAATCCGTGCAGCCTTAATATCTCTTAATAAAAATTGCGGTCGAATATCGACCTCTGGGCGACCACTAGTTTTATTTAATAGTACAATCAACAAAATTAACACACATACAAGCAAAATTGTTTTCGTACAAAAATGGACTTAAGCTAAGTGTTATTTTACTTATAGGCTGCCACGGCATGCAATAATAATATCGAGACCTATTGAAGTAATAAAAATATGAATCACCGTTAGTCCAGCTTGGGAGATTATAGCCCTATCTCCCCATGTGCTATAATGTTTATATAAAAGGGTCTAAGATTGTCAGCGAACGACTAAAGTAGTAGTATATAATGTCATATTGCTGGGTAAAAACCTTTATCATTGAAATTATGTCATTGCTTAACTTTTTGGGTATTGGCACAATCACTGCGGGTTGGTGATCACAAACCCGGGCTATGCGTCGAAACGTCCAAACCATACTTTGCTCCAACTGGGCATTGAACCCATGCCTCTGGATATCAGTCTGAGCGCTTTGCCACTCGACAGACAAGGCTTTGTTGTGTTAAGGACGACTATAAGGCTGACGATAAAAACGTAGATACACTAAAGATTGAATAGTCTTTTCGAAAAACACGATAGAGATGAAAAGTCTCGAAAAGCCTTGTTAGAAGTTCCATCTGAAATATTAGCAACATGAGCATCCTGTGAAATCGAATAGTGGAAGTAGTAAAGCATGTATATAGCCACCGCCTGAGGGGCTGAAGACAGGGGTATCACTGATCCGACAGGGTCGAGCGTTGTAGGTGTACAAATATAAAGCCGGAGGAGAAATCTAATCTATTCAAAATTTATACCTATCCTATACCTATACTCGCTTTAAAGCGATGGAACCGCCAAATTGTAACTTCTTATTTTTTTAAGTTTTTCAATGTTGCCATAAAAGTATTATCAATCTGTTTATCTATCAATACTAGATAGTTCTTGAATTCTAAAATGACTTATAGATGCCGCATTATATGCTCTACATATTATAATATATTGAGCCTTATAATAAGTAAAAGAAGTTAGTAAACAGCCTATAATTGTCCCACTGCTGGGCAAAGGCCTCCATCATTGAAATCAAGTCATCGCTACAGTTGATGGGTGTTGGCTTAATCACCACGCTTGCCAAATGTGGGTTGGTGATCACAAACTCGGGCTATGCATAGAAAAATCGAAATACATTTTGCCCGACCTGGGAATTGAACCCGGGACCTTCGGGTATCGAGCCGAGCGCTCTGCCACTTGGCCACCGAGGCGAGCCTTATAATACGAGTATATAAATATGTCTTCTTCACTATTGTTTTTTTTTTCTTTGGCGTTGAAACCATTTCTGCTTGGCATTGAAGAGTTGTTTTTTTTGGCTGAAATGATTGAAGTGTACGCAAGTTTATATTAACAGGATAAATATTAATTGAAACTAATGTGTAAAATAAACGCGAGTAGATCCGTAAAACTTGTTTCATTTCAACATAAAATCCTCTATCTAATTATAAACACTAAACACGAGTAAACAGCAACTTATAGAGAGCCAGCTAGCGTTGTTTACTTTTGAAATTGGATATAACAGAGCGCTGTTAGGGGATACTTCTGGCGAAAATTTAATTATACCACAGACTACAGAATGCTTAACGTGACCGACTGGAAGTAGTTTGGCCTAAATTAGTTGAGGCAGTGATAAGTAGGGTCATGTCCTTGGCGTATATTCATAAATTATTTACTTTCTAAGGTACAGAAACATAATGGTATAAGTTGCATTGTACATTGTTACATAAAAACATCTTCTAGTAATAAAAAATAAGGTAAAGATTTATATAAATACAATACTTTGTCAGAAAGTATTTAAATTTCCGATTACATAGCGCTAACCTTTGTCTAAATCAAATTAAATTACCTATTCACAGATGATCAGCTTTAAAATCTTGTTAAAGAAAACAGCCTATCTAAAATATGTTTTATACTACATAAGCCGTATAAATAAAACTTTTTGGATAGACATCTGAATCTCTTTAAATAACTGAGAGCTTTTAATTTTTTTTATTATTCTACACTTGGTTTTACTCAAATAAACAAATGCAAAAAGTTTAAACATTACCTACGCATTCGTTTATATTTGTATTTTTATTTGACTATGTTACTATTTATAAAATGTTTTTGTTTTGTTTATATAATTTTTAACGCAAATTTTGTTGCGAAACAAATTACAAAAACACAAAATGTTGAAAAAATTTCCACATTTTTATTTAATGTTACTATTTATTATTATTATTATTATATCAGCCATAACTTTATTACTCCTGGGAAAAGGCCTCTTACACTTTCTCCACACCTTCCAGTCAAAATTCAAATTATTTATTCAGTTTAGGCTACATATAGCTCTTACGAATGTCAATATGCCATCCATTCTTTCATGAACCTATCAAAATCGTCCCGCCATCTTCTTCTTGGTCTACCTGGTCCCCTTATCGCATTATGTGGGTGTGGGGTCCACTCCGTTTTTATCTTCATCATCATCATCATCAGCCTATACTAGTCCACAGCTGGACATAGACCTCTCCAAGTGCACGTTTTGATCTATTTTACTAATAATATTATTTAAATGCTATTCGGTTATCGATGAAGCTTAACACTCTTTGGTTTTCTCTTGATAAATTTCATTTGCGATTTCCTCATTTGTTTTCTCATAGGAGCATCTTAGCTTCTTCTAGCATTAATAATGAGCCATTGCCAAACTCGCGACAATAATATGATATACAGTGGATTCCCTGTAGACGACTGATGTTTATGAGGTCACTATGAAGTTATGGCGTGTTGTTCACAATATGGAGGCTGTAAACTGTTGTAATAAAAGCGTTTGTGGCTGGTCTGCTGAGAATGTACGAAATTTTATAGGGTGAGATATTTTTCGGGCTGTTATGTAGGTAATATTTGAGAATCATTTTCAACTATTAAATAATATTGTATGAGGAAATGCGGAGATTAGAATTTATGTCGACAACGCGTTTGGGCTGTAAGAATTAAGTTCTGTTACTCGTATAATTTACGGCGCGTCCGCAAAATGTTGGTTAGCCAAGCAGACCGTTGTCATTTATGAATTGATTAAACTAACGAAACGTTTACTGGTATCCATTCGACAATACACAAAGCTACGTTGACAAAAATGGGGAAATTAAAATAGCAAAGGTAATAAATTACCTTTTCAATGTTATTTCTGAGTTCACTGATTGCATTCAAATTCAGTGAATTTATGTTTTTCAATTAATAAATTTAAAAAAATCCGTACTGGTTTGTTTGCCTTTTCATTTCAGCGTTATTAATTTAATCTGTAAACTTATTATAGCCAGTTTTACCTATACTTACGTATTACTAATTAATAAGATGTAATGTCACTAGATCACGTCTAAACCAGATCTTCACTTACCATGTCACAATTGCAGTGGCCTAAAAGTAACGCAAAGGTGTTTCGTGAGTCTTATGGTGATTCAGTAAAATACCAATAACCTCAACAATACTCTCGTAAACTCCGAGAATTGTAATATAAAATTGCCTACTATTTTATTAAAAAATTTTGTAGTCCCATCCTCTTTGGTCTAGTGGTTCAGACTACCGGTCTTAGGCATAGAGGTCCCGGGTTCGATTCCCAGCAGGGGGTACTGTTTGTGTACTCGGTTTGGTTGGTGGTAAGGCTTGTTTGTCTGCCTGGCTAGCTACCACCACCTTATCTAAGTATATAGCTTTAGAGTAATGTTGATAAAGAGATGAGATAGCAAGTGACTCAGTAGTAGAAGGTTCCGGGTGAACTGCGCGTCCACCAATCATTATTACAATTTTGTATTTAGCTCGCGACAATTTCGCGACTTTTTCGTCGTGACAATGTTAAGAAGGATACCGAAATTTTAATAGATGCTTTCTTATTAGAGTCACTTAAATTCAACGAACATTATTGCGTCGCTAACTAAATACTGTCGTTAAAATATATTATTTAAAGATTAACGATAAACTTGGTAATAGTTAAAACAGTAATAAACTGGATAAAATTTTACTAGAAAAATCAACCGACCCTCTGACCGGTAGCTCAGCCGTCAGAGCATTGGACTCGTTATCCAAAGGTCGTGGGTTCGATTCCCACTCGAGCTTCCTGAGGCTAGTTGAGTGTTTCTAAGTAAAATTATATCTAGTTACTATATTAATAGCATTGTGAATGCCAAATTCAAAATAATAAAAGGTTTTATACCGGTTTTTGGTAAAAGTATTCTGGATATACTTTCTTGGCTTGCTGTTGTTTTAATACTGTTACTTTAGTAGAACACGAAAGTTTGAAGGTCAATAAAAATGTGAATAATGCTGTTGCTCTTTTACTCTACAAGGAGGAAGTGCTTGGCTTTCATCTCACCTGATTGTAAGTGAAGATAAGGCCAAAAGTGGAAACGCACTTCACCCGGAAACCTCAAGACTAAAAACACAGATTATAGTTTATGAGTACAGACAGTACAGAGTTTATCAGTACCTAACTGTCGTAACACAACAATGCTCCTCAAATTGTTTCATGGAAACTAGATAAAATAAAAACACTGGATAAGTTATAACATTGTCTTATGATATTTTTTTACACAACTCGGTCTCCTTTGAAGTTTCTCAAAGGGTATTCTTCCATAAAGGCTTCCATAGATGTTTGAACAAAACAGGTTCGAATAAATAAATGCGATATTTGTTTATACAATGTGTTTGGGCACGCACTGTACAAATTTCAAGAAAGGGAATACTCACACTCAGCTCTATTGACAAGCGAAACTGTATACATAGTTTATTTTTGAGATCCTTAGACCTAGCAACACACCTCTGTGTACCTATTTACGAGATATAGTATTATAAGGTATATACATATATAGTGTTGTTATAAAGTATATTAACTTAAAATTTAATAAAGAAAAGATACAACTACGTAATGTGAAGATTGATTGATTCATGACGTAACGTTTTGTGACCATGTACTATGACTATCCAGTTTGATGGATAAAAGGCTAAAATAATAGTGAGTATACACGTAACTTGTTTCATTTCATTTCATTTTGAAATGCAGTCTTTACAATATGAATCAACCCTTCTGGAAAATTCGAAAGGAAAAAAGAACATCGCATCACAACAAGACGATTATTCACCAAGACACTAATGATTAATGAGTTAGGGTTGTGTTGCCTCCTCAGAATCTAGGCACATAATACATACACCTGGCAGGATACTTGACGGAAATGAGTCGAATAGGAGAGCCCTATTCTTCGGCAGCGAAGCATAATACTTCGAGTGTTTCTTACGATTTGACTTCCCTAACCTTAGCCATTGTCAGTTATTTTCGTTAGAGACGAATGGATGATTCTTTTATTATCCAAAATACACTCGATTCAAACGGGCTTTCCATGGCTCTTGACACAAAAGAGGGAATCTTCCGAAAGGCAAATAAAATGCGACTGCTCTCTTGTTGAATTATTGTGATTTACATAATGTATTTTGTATGGCAACATCTCGATATAATAATATTTTTTTCGATCGCTCATCTTTAATAAGATTTAGGCTGAGAGGTGAAGGTTGAAGTACGATACAGGCAGCACTTGTTATTCGGCGCTTGCTGATTTATTTTGCACTTTAAACAAAATCGTACCATGCGGTAGTTGTAATATTGCTGATTTTTCAATAACTTTGATAAAATCTGGTCTACTTATTATGTTTCATTGTAAGATTTTGGAATGTAAAACTAAATAAGACAAAACTTGACAAAAATTATTTTAGCTTTTCACACAAAGCCGTGTCAAGACGTTTTACTTAGTAGGTTCTAACTTCTGCTCACTTGTGAAATTCGGTTTGTCACAAAAGTCATTTTCGCGTGCTTCCATCCATTACTATATTATTTTTGTATTGCCTCTAATAGTTTCATATACATAAGTCAGTAGAAAAAAAAAAGACCATTCATACCAGTTAAAAACCAAAAAAATATATTAATGCTAAATATTAGTATTTATGAAAGCTCGTAATTCTGTTACATAACGCCATAGGTTTCTTTCAGTATGTAGTTAACTATCATAGGTAGAAAAAAACTTTAAGCTATGTGTTTTTTAAATGGCCCTACGTAAATGGACGACTGAGTGATCGTACAATGAGACATGTTACTATATTGTTTCCTAACACCAGTGTATTTGCAAACGGGGGGTCCGAATAACGAAACTCGGTTTTACTTAACATTCATCAACGTCACCCAGCTAAACAGATAACTAACAAAGTGATATATGGAGCGGATCTACTGTGAAACGAGTTTTCAGCGAGAAAACTGAATAGCTTTTGATTTTTAAAATTGAACAGGAGCGAAACGGGCGCCGCTTCATTCGGAAACGTCAAGCTGAGTTAAACGGACATGTAATTATTTACAATGTAACGTGTACACACAAATACTGAACTTCCCTTTTAACTACAAATACAAAAGTTTTTGTTGTCTCATCAAAAATCACATCACCAGACACAAAATAAGATCAGGTCGTGACACTTTGTGAGAGACTGATAGCAGACTATCAGTCTCTGGTGGGGTAGACCGGTCTTACATTACTCCATGTTCCCCTCCCATTCCTTAGATTGTACTGTAAATTATATTACAATGAGAACAGGTAGGTAAAAATAGAAACTAGGTAAAATTTTGTCTTACTTAGACAGCGGGTTAAATGGGAATCTCTTCAACTTCCCACGTCCAGCCACGAAAAGTTTGATCGGAGGAGGAGAGGGCTACGCACTAAATAAACCTAGTATGTATGTATGACTCGGGACCACGAACGGCAAGCACCGAGTTCTACCGCACCCACTTGCCAGAAGAGAGATGCCCAGGATAGTTTGGCCTTTCACCCAATTTTGATCACGGCGCAATTTTTTATTTTATTTGTGTATCTGATATTTCGGCATAGTTGCATGCCGAAATATCAGATACACAAATTAAAAATACGATAAGAACCTCGTTATTAATTGCTCTACAAATAGTCAATGAATAGCAAGTATATTAGTCTATTAGTCTATCCAACGAGGCAATGCTGCTAGCTTACTGGGTACCTGCCTGATGAGGATGATCTGGGGCGATTTGTTTATTAATAAATAGTTATAGTTTTTATGAGTTTAGTTTTAAGTAGTTTGAGTCACTGAATACCGAATTCAAATTTAATTTCATCTAATCTACAATATCATTGTCTCTCTCAAACAAAAACAATCTTTTTCTATTGAAAATATCTATATTAGAAAAGTTTCATTGTGATTGAGATTGCAGAGGTTCATTTATATCGTTTTTCTAAAAAGACATTCGTAGAGCTTATCAAAAAGATTCACACATGAAAACGAGCGAGCTAGCTTATCTTAATTACCATCCAACTTTAGCAAAGTATTTAACTCAAAGACCTTTGTGTGAATGAATATTTTAAATTCTTATCTTTATCTAGACTAGTACAGCTCAGATCATTTAGGTTGAGGCTATTATTTGGTTAAACTTAGTTGTAAATAACAGACATAGTTCCTAAAAGGGAGCTGTACAACCTTTAAAGTCGTAACTTCTGTTCATTGAGCCATATTAGCGAAACTGGGACTTACGAGAGTTCTTACAATGCTTATTTTATATTGAAACCTATTTAAATTTTGTTCTTTTTTACTTTTTTGGTTTTATCCTTACATAATTATAGGGACACATCATTCTTTTAAATAATTAGTTCTGCTGCTGAAAAGTTTCGTGTTTATTTCAATTCGATTTTGCAACAAACACATATTCACACTAAAAATATAAGATAAGATAAATTTTGATAGCCATAGAATTGTGTGAAAAAAAAATGGATGGATGGATTCGCATGGATGGGCTTAATGTTGAAACGTGACATGTTTGATTGCCTAACCCTTATTAATACCCATAAGATATTTACCTTTAATAAGTTTGGCTTTTATTACGAATAAACACAAGGCATGTGGCCCACTTGAGCAAAGCCGCGAACTAATTCTAGTATGTTTATATAAAACAAGCTATCTACCAGCTAGACAGCCATGTAATTTTAGTAAGTAGATACTATAACGTGCTACATTTAAGTAATTATGTATAATTATTTTTTTATTACTTTACATATTCATAAAGAGCTTCATAAGCTAAATTCTTTACGATATAAAATATTTTGGCAGTCTTTAATTAGAAGCAGCAAAATTACATTAACTGCTATGTACACAGGCCTCATTAAAACTTGCGAGACATACAAAGAAACTAGTAATAATATAAAACTTATTATTAAACAATTATTAATATTCACAAAAGTTGCATCTACACTCCAAGTGAAATAGAAAATAGCTTACAACATTGAACAACAATGAAATAGTCTAAAAGGCTTGAATGTATAATATTTCAGTTCACGTAATTTGGCACCAGTATTTCTTTCGCAATGAAGTACTTTTGAACTAAATCAATTCAAACTTTTGGTTTTTACACACTGTCAAGATGAAGAGAACATCGAACGCTAGCTCTAGCCCGTAGAACATGAGCACCACTTCACTGCATACCAAATGTATATCAAGCGTAGAATATATGTTAAGTAAATGAGAAAATAGCACACTCCCACCGCTGAGGGTATGGTAAGGATGATAGTGAAGAAAAAGAGAATTCGACCTTGCGAATAAAAATAAAATTCTTTCAAATCTTAATCTAATTCACCAAAAAACTCCAAGCAAAAGGCCAAACGTCCAAATTCTATTCTGACAAATTCAAAAGACTAATTAAATTAAAAATTAAAAAGAACTCCTTAGGCGGAAATAAAAAAGGTCGAATGTGGCGAACGCTACAATACATAGTATTACAAGTTACAGGTTAAACCACTACAATGTTTTTGTACCGAAACATTCTCTCGAGAACCAACTTGTATCTACTGAAGCTTTTGCTCTGTGGGCAGATGACAAAAGACTAGCTATTAAGGTAAAGTATACTAATTAGCCAGCCTATATACCATCCTACTGCTGGAAAAAAGCCTTCATCATTAAAATTAAGTCATAACTAATGTGTGTAGGTATAACCAGTGCATCGCGGTTCGTTATTTGAAAAAAATATACGGACGATAGCAGTATTACCACTCTTAATAAAATCAAACTAACTAATGTACACACCCATACGCATATTTTCTACTCGCAGCTAATAAGAACACTGTGTTTATAAGCGCTTAATACATGTTCGACCCACGTCACGTAGCATTCACTACATTGGAACAAGGGTACTCGAATACATTTGAATCACCATTGGCAAGTTACGGGCTCCCATAAGGTGCTCTATTTGATATCTTCCTGTTCACACAGCTGTGTTGGCCTAACACTTTGCTGTGGTAATTGAATACACATGCCTTATTGCTATACTCCATAGTGCAAGGATTTGATGGATCCAATCCATCCAAGCAATGTTATGTGAGTTTTATGTACAGTTCTAACTCGAATAGCAATGAGGTTGCAAATCAAAAGATGACTTCTTTTTCTTTCTTTCTTTTCGTTGATTACTTCGTGCGATTAGCACATTTAGCCAGTGTCAAAGTAATTTTTCTTACAAGTAATACATAAATATACAATATTTCCTTCCTGTCAGTATGATGATGAATGATAGTAAAAATGAGAAGTGAGAAATGATATACCCCCCAACCCCTCGAGTGTCTCAGTAAAGATGTGGGGCTTTACTAATTCCTCGGCGAACTTCTTGAGAGAATTTGAAAAGTGCCGTTGTACTGTTTTGTTTAATTTGCCAACACTCACGAACCCTTTATAATCATGCTACACTTAACGGTTAATAATCCACCATTATTTCACATTAATATTCGACATAATACAAATTTCAGAAAACAAAGCCGCAGACATGACTCTTCACTTTCCCGCCAAGAAGTCCATGACTTCTTTTTAATTTCGGCTTGTTACAATTTTTTTAATGGCTTCGTGCGGTTTGCACATAGCCAAATAATAATATCCAATATTTAAAGGAACGTATTTAATAAAATAATAATATTTTTTATTAAATACATTCCTTTTTTAAATCTTAAATTTGTCAACCGTCTTTTGTTTCACTTTATTTCACGTCTTTTATTTTCTTTTTCTAATACAGAATACATTCTCTTTACGCCTCCTTACTCCTGTCGTATAAAGTTTGGATCGCCAAACAAAATCAGACGCAAGAAGGGAATAGAGTGCCACCACTAGTTTGAATTACGACAATCTGTTTAATATTTTATAAAAGTGAAGTAGTAAATCAGTCAAGAAACGAAAACGGTTCCACGTATTTAGCTTCAACATGTTCGGTAAGTGTTTTTACTTGTACGACCGAGTTGATAGCTAGCGTAGCGTGTTCCCTTGTGGAGTTTTCAATTTACTTCTGACTGTACTCCTGCGGAACAAATAACTATTATTTTACCGCCAATTTGCAGCGAAGATAACGGAATGATATATGGCAGACTATATTTTATTGCTTTTCAATTTCCATTAAAGAAGAGCTGTATGTAAGATTAGTATATCTTATCTTATCTTATCTTCTGTCTAGTTTTAATTTATTAGAACAAAACTTAAGTTGTAAAAGTCTGTTATTATTTTAAAAACATTTTTCGTTCTGCGAATAGCGTATATATTTTGTAATATAAATTAGAATATTCACAAAGTACACCCGCCTGCACATCAACCTACCACAAACTGTTAAATTTCCTCAATACGCTTTGAACCTTATGTCTAAGTTATATTATATAGTTGAAAATTAATTGAAGAAATTTGTACGTACTTTTTTATTTAAAAAAAGTAAATGAAATAGATGAAGATGATAATGGTGATGGAAAAAAATAAACAGACAAAACATAATAAGCCGCTGATTAATTTAATCTGTGATATTATTACTATTGAACCATAACGAACTAACTTTGACAAAATACTTAATTCTATTCCTGTTTCAACTATTCCGATTATGTTCTACTGATTCTACTCTGCGAGAATCTAGCTCATCACCATTGATGAAGTAGCGATTAGTAGAATAAGGTAGAAAACTTAACCTACTATGGCCTATTGGCTACTATTCATCTATTGATGAACGTTGAAACACAAACACCTAAAGAGTATAAACGAAAGGCAACCAAAACAATTGCTATAGAAACTGAGTTGAAAACAAAACACTTAATACGGTGCAAGTGTTATCGTTAAAGCGACAAAGTAGTACGTCGACGCTCTCGAACATACCAATTTTATTTGCGACTGCGCTCGAGTGGAACATAACGAGCATTATTTGGGGGCCAATGTTGTGACGGAAATTATTCACGCTGCGAGCAGCGGCGGCGATCATGCGCGCCATCTGTTACCGTTCGAAATTTGAATCAGGGGCATTTATTAAAACAGCCTCCATTGTTCGTTTGATTCCGCCCTGGAATGAAAGACTGGCTATTCCTTTGAGATTAGGCCGGGCTGCTCTTAAGGCTTTATTAACGTTTAATTTACGTGCGCTGTGAAATATGTTTTGGTGTGTATACATACATTTATATTTATATTTCCGTACTTTAATTAGTTGCCGTTAAACTCCTTATTCCAAATATGAAGCTGAAATATTTCTTATACAAAAATGAATTACGTTAGTTCTCGCTGAATCCAAAGTTGGGCATGATTGAAGTCAAAACAAAGACTAAGGCTTTTATTATAAATGTATCAAAAAAACTTTAAAATGACCACTTATTTAAAATAGGAGAGACTCAGTTAAAAAATAGTTTCCGTGATTCAAAGCACTGACTTCATAAGCTCTCATTTCTAATGCATTCAAAACCAGAGCTAGAAGTTTTCCATCGATTCAAAAATTAACTTTAAAAAAATTAACAAATTTAAAAACTGAGCTACAGTTTGGCTGCTAATATTTTGTTAAAACTGTTTTGTGAATTATACGCTACAGCTTTTAATAATAGGAATTTTGCTGAAAATGTTTCTTCAAAAACTCGGCGATGGCGGTAAACAAACTAGCCCGTTGCAAGCCGTAATAGGCCAGCGGCGTGTCACTTTGCTAATGGACTGAACTACTAAAGTAATTGAGGAAACAGTGTGTTATGCTACTGTGGCCGCTGCCCACATGAATAACAGAAGAACAGACAAAAATATAGTGGAACATACAGAATTACAGAATATACTAGTAAGCATTGCTGTGCCAGTTTTTGCAGTACGAGTAGTCTTGGAGCGCTCGATGTGAGGTGATACTTTGCTTGAATTATTGTTACCCACATAATAAACATGAGCATGTCACATATTGCTAGACACTAGACTAGAGAATTATAATTCAATGGATAAAATTCCAAATATTTTTTAAAGAATAATTCTCATTTTTATTATTTGTCACACTTGATAAATAAATGTACACACGCCTGCACATCAACCTACCACAAACTGTCAGATTTTCTCAATAAACTTTGAACTTTATACCTAAAGCCTAAGGTTGAAAATGTATTGAAGAAATTTGAAAGATTTGGATAGGTTGATGTGCTGGCGTTTGTACCGAAGATCGTTTTAAAGTGATGAGACCGCCATATTGTAACTTTGTTTTTTTCGTCAGTTATTTCTTCAATATATTTATTATAAATGTTGCAATCAAAGTTTAATCAATTCACTCACTTAACATAGTGCACGAACGTTACTAATGAAAGTCTCTTTTTGCTCTCCCTTCACATCAAAATGTAGGTAACTACAGTTCACTGCTATTTTCAGCACAGATATAATTGGAGGATCTGAGAAAGCCATAGACTACCTTTTTGTTTCCGGGAAAACATCTCATTTATATTATTCACAACAAAGCGAATTTCAGCCATGTAAAGCAACTGGACGAATCAAAATAGTTAAGAGTACACATTTATTATCAGATTTTTTGTGTATTGACGTAACTCTTAGAATCAGTCTTTGTAATTAAAGGTAAAAAGGTTATCAATAATGTCTTAAATGCTTTATTAGTTAACTATTGATATTCTTTTGTTTAATTTTTGAACATCGAATCTGTTATAATGAAGTGATTCGTAATTTTATTATTCTGTAATTCATGTGTGAATTGCCCTTAATCTTTATCACTCACTGAATAAGCAATATTTAACTTTCAAACGTTGTTTTGCACTTAAAAGGAATTGCATAAATAATAAACGACACAAAATTGATTTAGAAAAGCCCTTTCACACGAAACAATTGAAATCTCTTAGAACAAAGGAATGCAGGTCTCTCGACTGTGTCTAGATTGAAAAGTCGATATTGGATTACGCCGACCGTCCATTAGAAACCTAAATTTAATTGAAACAGTCTCAAGGCCCATATTTACTTATCTGACATATTTCTTGATACCTACTAGGGCATATTTATTTATACTTAATGCCTGGACAAGTAATTATCAATAATTCATGGTTTTGTTGTTTTTCATGCGTTATATTTGGGGCACAGTTGCATACGCCACGCTTGCGCCGTGTTAACGATGGAAAAATAGGAGAAATATTATTAATTAATTCAAATATCAGTTACTTCATAAAATTTTATTTATAGCTTATAAAGGTGATTGGGTATTATTATTATCATTATACCTATTGTACCTACGAGTAGGTATTATATTGATGTACATAATATTTATAGTTTTATCTCTTAAGTGTACGCAGAGACCAAGGCGTATCGACGTCCAATAAAAATGATTAACCACGACGACATTGGAGCTCGCGGTGGTAAGTTCCAAGAGTGGCACGTCTTCCGCATAGGGCTCGCCCTAGTAAGTACTCTCAAGCGTTATTGTAACGATTTTTCCTGAACCGTAATAAAACGTTTCACATGTCGGCCGCAGCTTCGTCGACCGCGTGCGGTCGGCGTGAAGCTAAATTGATGGGTCACTCCATCGCCAATGTAATGGTCCTTCAAAACGAACGACCCCTGGCCAGTAAGTGAAATTCACGTTTGATTAACTTTTACTGGAGGCCGGTGTTTTAGCGAAAGTGCTAGCCCCACGTTGGGCGCCAATGAGAAAATAATGTTTATTGTATAACTTAACCTGCATGTTGACGCGTAAATTGTTACTGCGTTATACGATAGATAGCTTACGAACTAACTCTTATCACAAACGGAGCCTAAGGTCAAGTAGCTAGCTAGCTAGCTAGCTGTGCTCCATTGGGCGCCAGTAAGAAAATAATGTTTAATGTATAACCTGCATGTTGTCGCAAATATTATACTAGCCTATATGAAGAGCTTCGATAGGTCACGAGGGAACTCTCTTCACAAACGGAGCCTAGGGTGAAGGAGCTTTCTACGTTGGACGCCAATAGGAAAATAATGTTTAATGCATAATTGAACCTTCATGTTGACTCGTAAAATGTTTCTACCTATATGAAAAGCTTCAATGGGTCACGGGAAAGACTTCCTCTCAAACGGAGTCTGGGGTGAATGAGCTTCCAAATTTATGCACAAACATTTACCGGCTATTTTTCGGCAAAGGGAAAGGCAAGAGCGTGCCCAGGGAAGAATTATCAACATGTACAAATTTTAGCTAACGCTGCAGCGATTGGAAATTATTAAGACTTTTTTTTACTAGTTATACCTCAAATTGCTTTAATTTGTTTGGTGGAAACTAAGAACGTGGAAATTTAGTGTATACAATAAGTAACGCTAATCAGTAAAACATGTTTAAATTTTTTTTAATGACACATTTTAGCTGAAATCTGTTGTACACTTAAGTTACCAAAACAGGTTTTATAAATAACCTGTATGTTTATATATATGTTATAATAATAATAATATGTTACGTTATATTAAATAGGTATATCAATATATTATCCGAGAGTATACAACCCAGAGGGCTGCTATAATTAATGGTGTTAGCAAAAGGGTGTCAGGTTTATATTGTTAGAAATACCTACGTTGATAAAATATGATTCGCCTCATATTGTGCTTGGCAAAAACAGTTGTGGCAAGCCAATTGGCGGAGCGGTCAAAATTTTATTGTGGACCATGCGGACGCGGGTTTGTTTCATCATGTAGGTACTGAATTATTTTTCTGCGGTTCTTCTACTGGGTTAACTTCCTGGTAAAAAATCGTACCTACATTTGTAAAAATAATAAATAGTGGTAATTCGAGATGTACCTAACATATATTATTAATATAAACTTTTAAACATAAATCATTCCAAAATAAAGTTTTGTAATTTATTCTTTCCTTCTGTAAAATGGTTGGTAAAATTTCTAAGCTCTATGGCGTTGCAGTATGGGGCCGAAATGAATTGCAGTTTATTATTTAGATATTCATATTAAACCCCATATAACTAACATAAAATATGTTAATACTTACACATCGAGTCTTGGTCACTTGCATAAATAAATATTCTTTTCTATTACCATTATGCGTAATATCTTTTTTAAATCATTCCTAAATCAGATCGTTGCCAAGAGAACCCACAATAACTCACATCAATATCCGTTTAATAACGCAGACTTCCTCACGATACGACATAAATTGTTTAATATCCCCACAGCTAGCAACAACAGCGGAGGTTCCTATTTAAATGCGCCCAATAAAAACAATCATTGCTGGTATAAACGCCCGTCGCGGGTTGTAAACATGGGATATTAGTACTCGCGAAAGACAAAGACGACTGTATAATAACTACATTATATCGGTCCAATGACCGCATCCCTACTTCATCGGCCAATAACGGCGGCATAGGAAATTTATAAAAGCTATTACTGAGAAACGTTGCGCTTTACGAACTGTGAATTTCTTCTACTTTGACTTTATTATGTTTTTTACATACCTTTTTTTGTTTTTTTATGTTGGCTGCGTATGCCCTTTACAGCGTAACCAAACGTCGTCAGAGGGTAACTAAAGGGGATTACATCACACAAGCGTGTCTCCGTCCTATAGTGAAATATCCGAGGAGTACGGATCAGATCGGGAAAGTATGTAATGCTGGTTGTTACCGTGTCCTTCGTAGAATTGAAAAACATAAATGTTTGGTACATTTTATAAAGGTTTCCTAAAAACGATTATACAACGATTTACGTCTGACATTAAACCTCTCATTGTTATCTCTTGTCACTAAATGGCTTCCTTTGTTAGTTAGTTCGCCATGTCCGTCTGTCTGTCTGTCTTTAATTTTTTTAAAGTGGGAATGTAATTTTTTTTTCTTGTTCACCCCTAAATGTAAGGTGTCATTGGATAGCAATTTCAAAAATATAGCGGGTTTGTGAAAATAGTTTTTTGATCGAGGCATCCGTTTGTGAGTTATTAAGCTTTAAAGTAAAATTTAAACACTGAAAAAAGACGACAACCTCAGGCGGGAATCGAACCACGCACCTTCCGCATTCCGGGCGGCTGCCTTAACCACTTGGCTACCGAGGTCTGGCTTTCACCCGTCGAAATTTTTCAGTGCTTGATGCTTATGTTTTTTAGTCAACATTGCTTCATCAATCTTAGAAGTTTTAACCTCTGAGATCCGAAAGAAATATTTTTACAAATATTTGAACATTCGGTTAAGATGAAGCTGCGTTATAGATAAGTGTTTTTTATATATTTTAGCGTTTTATTAACGCTTAAATATACTTAAGTAAAATAACCGAATCTTAACCGAATGTTCAAATATTTGTAAAAATATTTCTTTCGGATCTCAGAGGTGAAAACTTCTAAGATTGATGAAGCAATGTTGACTAAAAAACATAAGCATCAAGCACTGAAAAATTTCGACGGGTGAAAGCCAGACCTCGGTAGCCAAGTGGTTAAGGCAGCCGCCCGGAATGCGGAAGGTGCGTGGTTCGATTCCCGCCTGAGGTTGTCGTCTTTTTACAGTGTTTAAATTTTACTTAAGTATATTTAAGCGTTAATAAAACGATAAAATATATAAAAAACACTTATCTATAACGCAGCTTCATCTTAACCGAATGTTCAAATATTTGTAAAAATATTTCTTTCGGATCTCAGAGGTGAAAACTTCTAAGATTGATGAAGCAATGTTGACTAAAAAACATAAGCATCAAGCACTGAAAAATTTCGACGGGTGAAAGCCAGACCTCGGTAGCCAAGTGGTTAAGGCAGCCGCCCGGAATGCGGAAGGTGCGTGGTTCGATTCCCGCCTGAGGTTGTCGTCTTTTTTCAGTGTTTAAATTTTACTTAAGTATATTTAAGCGTTAATAAAACGCTAAAATATATATAAAAAAACACTTATCTATAACGCAGCTTCATCTTAACCGAATGTTCAAATATTTGTAAAAATATTTCTTTCGGATCTCAGAGGTGAAAACTTCTAAGATTGATGAAGCAATGTTGACTAAAAAACATAAGCATCAAGCACTGAAAAATTTCGACGGGTGAAAGCCAGACCTCGGTAGCCAAGTGGTTAAGGCAGCCGCCCGGAATGCGGAAGGTGCGTGGTTCGATTCCCGCCTGAGGTTGTCGTCTTTTTTCAGTGTTTAAATTTTACTTAAGTATATTTAAGCGTTAATAAAACGCTAAAATATATAAAAAACACTTAAGCTTTAAAGTGCAGAATTTTTTTAGAGTCAAGTGTAATTTGGCCGGTTTTTTATTTAATTTGGCGTCAATATTTCGGGACGAGCCTAGTCCATATTATCCCGTAGTATGCCTTGTAAATTGCTATAATTTTAATGAAATTACATTTTAATCGCGTTAAATCCCTAATCTGGGCTGAAATGTAGTTTTTGGCTATCCCTTCCGAGTATAAGGATTAAGAATAATTATTTATGGAAGCCCGCGAAACATCCGTTTAGACTAAGCCTCTGGGCAAATTGAAAAATTCATTCTGGCAATTATAGCATCATCTTGTAACTACATAAAGCATAAAGAATGCAAAAATAAAAATTATAAAAATAAAATTTCAGCTTTATTAATCAAGCAGTTTCTGTTCTTAACTACTTTGATCCTTATCAGGGATTAGGATGCTTTCAGGAAGAATCACAAGCCAGAAAAAATGTACAGCACTTTATTTCATAGCTATTTTTAGGTATTGCCATCGAAACTCACTATTCTGCCTATTTTTTACTGATCTGTGCTATATATTTTTAACTATCTCTGTGGTCTAGTGGTCAGACTATTGGTTTT
This sequence comes from Eudonia truncicolella, assembly GCA_949315975.1. Taxonomy (NCBI): domain Eukaryota; kingdom Metazoa; phylum Arthropoda; class Insecta; order Lepidoptera; family Crambidae; genus Eudonia; species Eudonia truncicolella. The sequence goes on from OX438839.1 coordinate 10,518,667, forward strand.
TAGAACCAAAGGATAAGTTTCCAGGGAAGGCCACATGTTGCATTTCATTTGTTTGGTAGTAGGGCTTGTTCTTAATCCACTTATTAGTGAGAACTTTTATTTAAATAGATAAAAATGTCTATTTAGAAATACCAAAATTTTACTATACAACGTGTAACAGAAAGGTGTGGTAAAAAATGAAATGATCCAAAGTGTATCCGATCTAGTTATTGTATGTGCTGTTACCAAGACATAATTATTAAATTAAATTTGTCGTGCAATTGTAAATTTAATATTTAAATAAGTGAAGTCACACGTGACAGGCGCGCATAAGCAAGCATCAGTAAACGTAAAACCAAGAGATTACTAAACCACTAGGACTGTGACTGTTTATTTTGATATGACGTCACCATAGAAATATTATGTTATAAAAAATTGCACAAATTAAAGTGAATAATTTATGCCTTAATAACAACACATATAAGATCTAGTTCGGATACACTTTGAATCTTTTAATTTTTACCACACCTTTTTGTTACACGTTGTGTTATACTGTGAATTTTTAAGAGTTGGTAAACATGATTAAAAACAATCCTAAAAATAAACAACTACAATACACTACATAATACACTACAATACACTATCTGTTATTCTCCAAATTGTGTATTAGTAAGTTTCATTACTTTAATGTGTATAATATGCGTCGTTATTCAATATTGGCGTACGATTGGGGCTATCTCGGGACTGCACAGTGGACGAACACTAGATTTACTATCGCCACGCTTGAGCGGTTTCTGATGGCGTGACTCTAACGCATCGGGGACTCATCCCGAAACGGAACTGGGGTATATATATTATATTAGGAAATACGAGAACGTAAGTTCTCTGTTGTGATTTCAGTAGTTGACTAAATAATGCTTGTTCAAAGTCAAAAAAAATTAATCAAATAAATTTAAGAAAAGTGCTTTTGAACCGTCCATAAATTTTTTACCTACTACTATTTAGGACGTCTATTTTTTAGCTGTGAAGAAGAATGAGCGCAAGAAACTCTTAAATATTAACTTTCAACTTTTTCAACTTTTAAATTTGAACGACTATCAATTCAATTTTATTGACTTTTGACCAGCGCAGCGTTTGAATAGCTATTGAAAGATGTCATCTCCAAATAAATAATTTATTTATTTATTAATTTATTAACAGCTTGCAATTGTAAAAAAAAAATAACAACAAAAATTATAACTATAAGCTATTGACAAGCTACCACATCTAAGATATCTACTTACAGTAATAGTAAAACTAAACTTTACATATTAAAATTAATTTTGAATCGTCAACAAGTCATCAACAACAGTAAGCGCCTTTTTTATGCTATTGATGCTGTCAAAAAATTGTCTAATTAAAAAATTGCATAACAAATTATAGTAAATAAATTATGTCTTAATAACAACACATATAAGATCTAGTTCGGTTACACTTTGGATATTTTAAAATTTACCACACCTCTTTGTTACACGTTGTGTTATACTGTGAATTTTTAAGAGTTGGTAAACATGATATGATATTAGCATTAGTATTATTAATACACATACAAGCTCTTACGAGAGAACTGCTCTGTCTATAATTGGTGTGAGTGGAGGGGATGCTAAATGGTTTAATCTGCGATTCCTCTGGTTTTGCGAGTGTCCATGGGCGGCGGTGATTGCTACCCATCAGGTGACCCGCCTGCTCGTTTGCCTCCGTCTAATATATAAAAAAAAAGTTTAGTGTCCAAAATAACTCTCAAAACTTTAACTTCGTGTTGAATCGATAACCTCACTTTTTTAATTTATAGCTATAACAAAATGGATTCTTTTTACGGGGAAAACTAATAGAAAAACGTTTGGAAACATTTAGGTCGAGTTTGTTTAGGTGGCAATAAACATCCAACCTTCCCAAATCCTCCTGAAGCTTGGCTGCATCATCAGTATTATTGACAACTTTAAATATTTTCATGTCGTTCGCAAATAGAAGAGAAAAACATTGCTCTATATCGATAATAAAAGTTATAAACAACAGAGGACCTAGATGAGATCCTTGTTGGACTCCAGATGGAACTTTAGACCAAGAAGACATATCTGGTTTTGCTTTTTATTTTATTTGTAATGCTAAGTTCGTTTAAGCTGTTTGTCACTATGTCGGGCAAAGTCTTAGGCTTTATAAAATTCTTGTAGCGATATTTGTTTTTGATTTTTATTGATATTGTATTATTTTATACGTTAATGTCTGATATTAGTTTTCATTTATGTTTATTGATTTATGTTTTTGTTCCGTGTCGTCTCGACCTCTAGATCCCGCCAGAATACCAGCGCTGCAGCGGCTATTGTCGTTGTAGCCTATGCTGAGGCTGGGGCCTAGTTGGCCACACTAAATGTAATTTACCTACCTATGTATATATAAACTATTTTATTTTTATTTTCTAATGTTATGTACAATCTGTTTGTGGTCAATAAAATTTTACTCTATTCTATTCTATTCTATTCCATATCCATTGAGGACTACTGCCTGCAACCTTTTTTCAATATATGAAGAAAATAATCTGAAAAGATCCCCCCTAATGCCCACCCTTAGAAGTTTTAAAAGCATCCTATAATCCTGACGATCGAATGCCTTCACATAATCTGTGTAAACAGCGTCAACTTGATTACCACGATCCATTTGGTCAGTCAGATAATCCGTGAAGACAGCTAGATTCGTCACGGTGGAACAATTCTTCAAAAATCCGTGCTGATGAGAGTTAAACCCTAATTTTAAACTACTGTAATCTTGACGATAAACAATCCGTTCAACTTTCACTTTTGCAAGTTGGCATAGTTTGTAAATAGGTCTATAGTTTTCAACACAGTCCTTGGGTCCCTTCTCATGAATCGGGGTTGTAAATACGGTCTTCCATCCAGTTGGCATAACACCTTCAATGATAGACCTTTTAAAAATAATTGAAGCGGGAACAGATAACTCATTAGCATAATTCACCAAAAATAAAGCAGGAATGCCGTCAGGTCCAGCAGACTTATTCACATCTAAAGATATCTGAATCTCAAAGATAATATCTCAAAGATAAGATCTCAAAGATAATAAATGTTATAGATCGGTGTCTTAATATTGTAATATTTGTATCGATTTCTTACTCGTTCGATATATTACTAGCTTTAATCATAATGACTATCGAATCGAATAGCTCCATAATACAAACCATGTTGCAAATTCGTTTAAGGCTATAACTTTAAATCAATACGCATATTAGTTAGGTTCCATACTGTATTAACTGTATAATACAGAAATGCTTTTAAAAAACGCTTTTCAATAATACTATGTTAATAAGTAATTAAGCTCAACTTATTTTTTTTTACATTACGGATAATTTTTCCGCAGAGACCGGTTCTTCAGCTGACAAAACATCCGTAAAATCAATTTGTATTGATGTCTTCCACTTACATGAAGTAACGTTAAAGATTTCGTTGAACTTTTAAAAATAAAATACTTGTTCCAAGCTTCTAAGCGCAAAAACAATTTCTCTAAGTACATTTGTTCTGTACAAACGTGAAACAAACAGATACATATCAGTAGCTAACATACTTCCCGAATAATATATTATGAAAGTTACTTCAAGTCTAAAAGTTTGAATAACATATTACTTGACAAAATAACGTTATCTAGTCACATCAATTGCCCAATTGCCACATACACCTACAGAAACTAAGTTATCTAGTTAGTTAACTTAATAAAGCGTCGTCTGTAGGAAGCGAAATACTACTTCAGTAATAATTGTTTAACTTAATTACTCAAGGTACTTTATCATTATCAAGGTGACGTAAAGCTGTGGTGGTCGGTGGCACAGAGGTTTACGGGTTCGAGTAACGCTCGTGTAAATAAAGTAAATCTACTACCAAAGGGATAATGAAATTATTTTGCATAAAAAAAAAAGAATTTCCAGCTTCTTTGTGCTTTGGAATTAACCACTGGGCCCGTTGCGTTGACTTGATTCCAATCATAGAGGCAAATGCCCAGCAGTGGGACAATATTTAGGCTAACTACGAGTAGTATCTAAGTAATACTTACTTACCACCTAAAGCCGTGTACGCACGTACGAACAATTTTTTTGCGTTGCATGATACGCAACAACTTGGTTCGCACGTGTGTACCACTAACGAACATCGAACACTCTATTCGTCAAACATGTTTGTGGCGATTCTATTTGTATGTTCCGTATGGACGGTGTTCGAATAGCTTTAATAAATGTTACGTAACAAAACTGTCTAAAAGTAATGTATTTTGATTTCGTTTTTTGTACAAAACTGTTTCCCACCATCTAGGATCTGCTTTAGGAAACAATATTTCGTGAATCACTGCAAACACTAAAAAACATTCCGCTACTTCAAAATCGACCACATCCAACGGCGCCGGCGCCGCCGCGCCCCATGGCTATTAAGATAGAGTTCACGTCAATTGTGCGCGAACTCGATTCGAACTATGTTCGCGTTCGTGTTCGAATATGCCGTCCATACGTACAATCCAAATGTTCATGTTTGATGTTTGTGTTCGCTATGTTCGTGTTCGTACGTGCGTACACGGCTTAACAAAGTGTACAACAAACATTACAATGCTTCTAATTTTTAGCTAAATTAATTTTAAAATTTAATACGAAGTCGAAGAGAATAATCTTCAAAACGACTAAATAAATTATATATTATGCAATCTTGAATGGATTTATTTGAAAGAACCTGAGAACTAACTTTCACAACCCTTTTATGCCACGGCAAACCCCAACACCGTAAACTATATTTATTCATAAAAGCCTACACTGAGAAATTTTGTCCGCTTGCTTTGTTACTTTCAGTTCTTCGTGTGTGTTAGTCGATGAAGTTGTAAGCGATCTAATGGCTATCACTTTCAATTGGAGTTTCATTAGGCATTATATATTGAACCTTAATAACTTGAACCTTAATATAAAACAATTTACAAATCACATAGTTAAATCCCATAACAACGGATTGTCCGGCCCGAAATGACTTGCTCAAGCAGAATAAGATGCTTTAGCCAAGGAAAACATTGCGGAGATGGGATATAAATTATCCTGTTGTTTGGATAAGCTGTGCCGCAGTTGCAAATAAGATAATTATTTTTTCTCATTTGATTTTTGTATAAAAGTGCACGTTTTACTAGACAATATTTTTTCAATAATGCTATTGTTTTGCAAGACATTTAATTGTCGTTTAACTTAATTGACGTCTCTGAGTACGGCAGAGCATTAAACCAATGCTCAATGCTCAATGTATAAAAATCAGAGGAAGGTTATAAATTATTTACGTATAAACGACATTGCGTTCACGAGGATTGTCCACTAAAATGAGGTAATGAATGTGAACGTTATTTAGCTGGTTGTAGGGGAATAAATGAATAACAGACGCTCTATTATACAACTCTCTATGCAGCTACTGATTTGCCAAATTAGGTATTGTATTTACCCACTTGTTTGGCTGATTTAGGCTATGATGGACGTTAAAACGGTACAGGTCGTGAAACCAAATGTAGAATAAATTTAAAATAGAAATAAAATAAAGATCGAAAAAATGTTTAATTTACAGAAAAAGTGGATACGTGTTACACAGTTGAAAGCTTTTAGATGTGGAATGCGCCCAAAATCAACGCAATGCTATATATAACTCACATTGCCCATCCGTCAATGATTAGCTCAAGATTATTCGGTCTATATGAGCGCGCTACTGATTCAATCTAGATATTATTATCAAACAGCATTAGTACTAGATAACCGACACATTAGGCATGAGACAGCACATCCAGCTTAACACTCTCTCGTACCTTATCGTTCTAACTTGATAGCAGTTTCATTGTATTTCGTATTATATTTAAAAAGTATTTTTCGTGAATTGTGTTTTGTGTGAAAGAAGTACTCGAACAAATTGTTAGCGAAACAAATGTTTTAACAGCTAAATTGAAAGTGCAGTCGGTCAGATTGCAAAAGCAGTGTATTCGAATTACACCTGAGGCAAGTGCTTTCTTCAAGTGTTTTTTCTTCTTCCTTTCTTCAATCATGAAGGTTGCTTGTCAGCTTCGTATGTTCTGTCTTGCCAAAAGCGAGACGGAATAGTTGTTTGACGGACGGATGTAATGATGGGCCACTCTCAGATGTTCTGCAGCCACGATTACCTGCTTCGCCCAATTCGTGTAACCTTTTTTGTTTACGGAAATGTAAATGTATCTTCAGAGAGAGAGAGAGAGAGAGAGAGAGAGAGAGAGAGAGAGAGAGAGAGAGAGAGAGAGAGAGAAAGCACTAAATTTACTTCAGTCCATGTTTCAGAATAACAAAGAGTAACATAGTGAGTGAATCATGAAGTGTCACTCCTAATACGTTAGTTATTGAACTGATTCCAACAGAGACACCTTTGCTTAAGTCCAGGTTAAATTCAGTCCAGGTATTGGAATAACAAGGAGTAAAATAGCGTGTGAGTCATGACGTGTAGTCCGTAGTACGTTTGTTAGTAAGCTGTTTGCATTGGTCATTTGTCGGCGCGGCTTATCGGGGCATTATTTGCCCCGGCTGACCCGATTCAATTTCCTAGCACGACCCGGGCGGACGCGTTGCTTACACGGGTTTTTATGTCTTGATACCGGAATGTCTAAATTGAATAATTGGAAATGAGTGAGCAGCTATTGGAGTCAATTTTAGATATATCGAGCTGAAGGCTAATCTTTATCAAAACAAAATTTAGCCTATGTTACCCGCAAGGTATGTAGCATTCTATTAGTGAAAGAATTTTTGGAATTGTACCAGTTGTTCCAGAGATTAGCTCCGACAAACAAACAAACAAACATTATCACAAACGTTACCTCTTTATTAATATTATCGATTATAGATTATAGATATAGAAGTATAGATAGATATTTCTTGTAATTCTTGACGAAGGGCGTGTCAGTTTATTACGTCGTCGCTGCTATAAAATCAAGACCAGCGGCAGCGCAACATAAGAGCTATAGGCGCGTAATTTTGTACGTGACGTGAACTGAAATAAAAATTGACGGGAATGGAATAAATATATCCGGTCGAAATTCAAGGCGAACCGCTCTAGATTAGTCGTCCCTCACTGGAAGGGTTGCTATTAAATCGGTAAAAGCATGGAGATTTTTCTTCTTGGCACTAACATAAAAATTTATAATCAACTAACGAAAAGAGTTTGCATGAATAAATAGTTGGTGTATACTTTTTGGAAGGTATTTTGTAAAAATAATTTGAGATTTAAAAAAAAAGTTACGAAGACTTTTTATCAACTTTCAAATTTTCAGCAACGCAGATTACTACATTACTCGTAATTGTTAATAAGATGTTAAAGCCATTTAATAAGGCTCACTTTAGCGTTCAAAGTAAGAGGATAGTGTTGACTCAATTTATCGGACATAGCTGATAGCAGCTACAGCCTTATAATATATAGTGGAACGGAAGACCGCTACGACGGTGAACCTAAATATCTCCTGCGCATTTGACCTGCTTCATCATCATCATCATCATCATGATATATAATTATAGTTTGAGAAATGTGAGTATGTTGAACTAACAACAACACAGATGCTTCAAGCTAATGAAAGATATGTACTTAAACGTACAAGATTAATTTAAATACAACAAAGTACGCGTAAACCCAATCAACAGTCCATACCGTGCGGAACGACGGCGTATGTATGAAATTAAACATTGTATTTCGCATTAAACAAATTAATACCAGCAAATATAAATTTGGATAGAATTTGCAACAATCATTCCGCGGGGACAATTGATTACGTGGCCTAACATCCGTTCATCAATTGTAGAGAGATAAACGTCAGACAGAGTTTGCAAATGACAAATGTTTGCTAATGACTCGCCCGCCGAAAACCGAATAATTTCGCGAATATTTTACAGGGACGCTATTATGCTCGGTGGAAATAATAATTATTGTTATACGTCTATCTTCTCAGAGCGTCGTTAGTAAAATTCAAATACATTTTTAATTTATACAGATGTTTTTCGAGACGTCTACTGTTGGTTTGACTTTAAATCGTTATTATAGCACCGTTGTTATTTTAGCGCCGCTTATAAGTGCGATTTGAGTGGTAGAAAAAAATCGGCGTGATTGATTGACTCCGGGTGTTATTAGATTGCGGGCACTGGGACTGTTTGGGAATTCATTGTGCTTCAAGCTTTCCGTATTCAATCGAGGTCGCGATAAGCCGCACAATGACAGGAGTACTTATGCCCTTAACGGTGGCATTAAAAGGGTGCTTAACACTCAACGGATTGTGCTCTGTGAATAATGGCGAAAGAATAGCTGAAGGGCCCACCATTTTTAACGTCCGCTGAAAAGAGTCGTAACTACACAGTCATTCAGCGCAGTAATGCGAGTTACGTGATGTCGCGCGAGGCACGTCGCCGGGATCGGTTTGCCTTTAGTTTGGTTTCACGCCGCCGGGTTGCGGTGCAGCGCTGCCACCCGAAACTAGTTCTATCGCTTTTTTAGGTCACTTAGCGTTCAAATTTTCAGAACAACAACAGAAAATTTTGTGGATCCTAACAAAATTGAACTACCAATGAACAATGATACGTGATGTCGTGCGGGTCACGTTACCGGGATCGGTTTTCTTTAGTTCGGTTTCACGTCGCCCGCCGCGGTGCAGTGCTACTGTCTTAACCGCTGTCGGAGTTAGATCTAGCGCTAGCATTTTTTGGGGTACCTACCTACTTAGCGCTCAAACTGTCACAACAATTTCCAGGGGATGATATAACGGTTCCATTAAATTCTGGCCATGAACGATGTTTTCTAAAATTTTGTCAATCCCTGCTCGTCTATGTGTTGTCATAAAAAACCTAGTAATTGTTGTTTCTATGCGCTTGGATCGGTGGAAGACTTTTAAGTATTAATCGTCTAATCAAATTAATCTTAGCTTGTCCTTTTTGTCTGCTCGTATTTTGTTTTTTTTTATAAGAATATAGTTTAAACGGCGTTTTTTTTAATATAAGAGTTAAGATATAAATTTTTAAATTTTGTCTTTCATCGTCCATTTAACGAAGTCTAGCGCTTATTTCTAAGCGTTTTTATTGACCGGGGCGGTGGCAACACTGATGTGGTGTGACGCATGCGGTTTATTATACAAATAAAATATGGCACGACACTAAACAGCCTAAATAACTCGTGGCCCGCATACACAGTGGGTTTTTCGCTGAGAGATGTAGTGTGTCTGTTTTATTGGACAGATTCGATACGTCGCGTTTTGTTCGCAGCTGGGCGATCGGCGCACGAAATTCATGCCTTTTTCTAGACCCTTAAGAAATATGGCTGTATACTTGCTTATACACTTTAGTATTTTAGTGTTTAAGCAAAATCAGCCACCGAGCTATCGCCCTTTTGTGCTTCTGAAGCACATATGTATCAAAATTTATATTTGTAATTTTTTTAATAGATTTTTTTGTTATGTGTGTGAGGTATGTATGAGAGGTACAAACGAAGTGTTTCTATTCTATAGCTTAATTTGTAATATTTGGCTTTTTACCACTTTTACCAGCCAGCGTCGAAAAAGACCATGTCTGTCTGTCAGGTTCGTTGCATTTCATGGAAATAAGAGTAGCTGTTTTCAGGTTTGTTGCTATGTTTCATTGAAATTAGTGTAGTTAGATTTTGACTCTGAACACACTTTTAAAAAAGCTTAGGCAGCAGCAAAGCTATAAACTTGTTTAGTTTTGTTTCCTACACCCATGACGAATCATGATTACCGGTTTTGGTATACCTGATAAATTACTCGTAGATCTTTCAAATACCATCACCAGCTCATATACGTCCCCACTGCTGGGGCACGAGCCTTCCCTATGGATGGAGAGGAAGAACAGGCCATAAACCACCACGGTTATTAACGACTGCTAATGCAGCCGGGACATACGGCTTTACGTGCCTTCCGAAGCACGGAGCAGCTCGAAATCTTTAATTTTAAATCTTTTTTTTATGTCATTTAATATTTATTTATAAAAGCAGTATTTAAAAATATTATTATGAGGCATTTGTTTAAACATTAACTTAAATATCGACGATATTAAAACGCTATCTTGAAAAAAAAAGCGTTATTTTTTCTACAAAATAAATGTTCAAAGTTCGAGGTTTGTAGGGTTTTAAGACATGGTTAAACATTATTCCCCTTTTTAAATACCTGTACAAGTGTGGTTGTTTAGAGTGATAATATTTATGTGTTCAGTCACCATCTGTAATAGCTGACTACTTTAGTAAATATTTCACATGTCATAGCTAAACATGAACGACAAGTGCCTTGTAAATGATTTAGTCAGTTTGACAAAGTGATCGAGTTTTCAACGACTTTTAGTTATGAGCTGAACAAAACTTAAAGAGCAAAATCCTTGTAATACCATTATTTTCAGTCAGCCCATTGAGAAACCTTAAAAAATTGGTAATAAAGTGCAGTACGCCATCCAGATGGCTCGTTCAACTTGATTCAATTTCTTTCTGAGAGCGCGTACGAGTATTCTCCAAATGGTCTCATAATTTAAAATGATGTTACGGTTATTTTTATAGAAAATATTTTACGATAAAAGCTTCGTCATACGAACGTTGACCAATGAGACCAGTCCGCTTACACGGAGGACATTCCACTCACGTATATTTCAAGGAGAATGCATTCGCTTCTATAACGCCCATTCTGTTGTAAGATGTCGGTATGGAACCTATTTATCCAGTCTTATCAAATAGATATACCTATGCAGTATTCGTTTATTTCTAGCGTGTAATAACTGGAAACCGCAATACTAGCATGTTGTTAACAATGCAAAAGTAACATTCAGAGAAATGTTTCTTAAAGAATCAGTTTACAGTGAGCGTCAAAATTTACTGTGAATGTGTAAAAAAAAAAATATTAAGATATTAATATTATTGTTTAACGATCAAATGCCACAATTCCACATTCACAAGATAATTTCAACGCTCACTGTAACATACTACTTTCTATACTAAATTGGCTTCTTTAATAGTTTTCTTAATAATATTACACATTAAACGAGACAATTTATACGAATCAACTGGCTTTAATTTATTATTTAAGTCTTTTAAATCTCTCTATTACCACGAAATATTATTAATCAACTTCCCACTGCTGGGCTAAGGTCTCTTCTAAAACTTTTCATATGTGTCGGTATATTGCGATCTCGCACCAATCTTTTTCAAAACGTCAAACTTCCCTCAAACGCTTTCTCTGCTATTGCAATAGTATAACATAAATAAAACATGACCGAAAACTTAGAGCTATAAAGGCTATAAGGTTATAAAGTTTTTCATTTCAACGGGGCTTTACTTCATCGTTAAAGAAGTAAACTGTTTCGATAAGATGTGCTTACAGTACCCACCGCACCGGTTGCTTGAACCCTTCCGTGGTTTTATTCGATTCCCTATGCTATAAATCTTTTCGATGGGGCGATTTAAATGTATTTATGTGCATTCGTTAACGTGCTTTTTTACTTATTTCTGTGAAAAGTTGCAATTTAAATAGTTGCATATATTTCACAATTAGGTACATATTCACAAAAGATCCCATCTGAAACAACTATTTTTTTTAAAGTAAGTGAGATTAGTTTCTAAAGTACTAAAGTAGTACTTTAGAAACATATTGTGTTTGCTAAAACCCAATTTCTAATAGTAGTGAGTAGAGTCTGTGTGCAAAGCTGTTTCATACCAGTCTGTGTAATATTATATAAACCAATAAAACACTTATAAAAAAGCACTTGAAAAATACGGCAGGTAAACGTCTTCGTAGCCCAGTTAGTTGACTATTTGTTATCATCATCATCTCACCCAAAAGAAGATACTGCTGGACAAAGACCTCCCCCAAGGAACTTCACAACGACCGGTTTTGTGGTGATCGAACCAGTGGCATACCGCGAAAAACTAGAACTAAACTAAAAAAACTCATAAAAACTATCATCATCAACAGCTCATTTTATGTCCCCAATGTTGGGGCACGAGCTTCCCCAATGGATGGGTAGGGAGAACGGGCCATAAACCACCACGCGGGCCCAGTGCGGATTGGTTATTGTTAACGACTGCTAGTGCAGCCGGGACCAACGGCTTTGCGTGCCCTCTGAAGCACGGATAAAAACTATATAAACTGCTATTTATAAAAAAAAATTGCCTCAGATCATCCCTATCAGGCAGAGTACCTAGTAAGCTAACAGCATTGCCTCATTGGATAGTGGGGCGTATTTAACTAATTTAACAAATTTCTCTTTAAAAAGTTTATAAGCATCCGGGCTCCATGGACCTAATGTTTCTACCCCAAACGGCTCAAATATGATATCCCCAGTTAGATTCTCATACTTTCGTCGTTTGAGGTGTTTTGCATTGTTAGTATTAAATATTTATACTTTTTTATAAATCATCATCATTATCACCAGCTCATCATGTCCCCCTGATGGGGCATGAGCCTTCCCTATAGATGGATAGGGAGAACGGGCCATAAACCACCATGCGAGGCCAGGGCGGATTGGTGGTTGTTAACGACTGCTGATACAGTCAGAAGCAACGGCTTTACGTGCCTTCCGAAGCACGGAGAAGCTCGAGATGATATATTTTTGGTCACCTATCCGATGACCGGCCTTTGCAAAAGTTGCTTAACGTCAGCAATCGCAGACAGGGCGCGTTAACCACTGCGCCATCGAGCTTCTTCTTTTGTAAATAAGCATGGCGAATGACTCTTCTCCACGAAGACAACTGGTGAAACGTGAAAAACAACGCAGCGTCAGCCTCACCCTGCCGGCCCTAAGGAGTCTAATCAAAGTCTCGTCTAAAGGACCTCATGGCATAGGAAAGAAAGAACGTGTGTTGGTAGGCTATTCCATCTTTTGGAAGTGCGACTAAGAAACGAGTTACCAAATTTTCCACTCACTAGAGCGTATACCAAAACTAGCCTGTTTTACATTTGAATTTTTGTACTCGAATTTCATTGACATATACAGAGCTAACCGCACGGTAGACGATACCAACATCGTAAAAAAACACGTAAATACGAGTACACGCCGGTCACATAACATAGCACACGTACGACGAGTCAGTCAGTCCGAACTTTCGGTCGGATAGAATTGTATAAGCGCCAGTTCAACTCATTCAAAACACGTCTCTGTAGTGCTATACAGCCAATGTTCTCGTAGACAAGAAATTGCCCTCTTTACGGCTTCGTGGCAAAGGTTTTATGTGTGCCACTTACGAACAGTGACTTCCGAGGTCGACAATTTCCTATATTCTAAACGTGTTACGCTTCGGTGCCGACTTTCGATAAAAAATCGATGTTCATACGAAACATAAGCTTTTATTTGGTATAAGAGAATAGGACCCTATTAGTAATCCCATCGCTAAAACGCTCCCGTAGTCAAGTAATTGAACTATAATTAAATATACAAGACCTACAGTCTTGTATATTATTATAGGTACTCGGTTTGGTTGATAGTAGGGCTTGTTTTAAATCCGCCTCACGCTGGCCTTATGCAGGTTTGAATGTTTAATTGTAATGGCTCCCATTTAAAGACAAGAACCAGGATGAGGACAGCTTCAGCCTTCTGAGGCATGAAACAGATCAAGATAATTTACTTGGTCACCCATCAAATGACCTAGCATTGCAAAAGTTGCGTAACTCTTAAGATAGCAACCATAAAGCACAAGCCAATGCGCCATCCATTGAGGTACTCGATCACACACTAGTATTATTAAAATCGAACGCAACAGAAAAAACGGATACTAAAAACAGTCATTAAAAAGCTCTAATTTATTGTTGTTGTATTCAATAGTTGTCGCGTACGGCTATTGTTCCCACGATAATCATCTTCAAAGTATCGAATTGTACTCAATACACCGAACAAACAGTATTTGGAACGACTCCAAAACAATGTTTGCCAAAACGAGTCGTTGGTACCGTTTTGGCTTATAAATTAGGCATTTATTTTTCTTTTATACCCAATCACTTTCACGAGAATTATAGTAGTTTCTGACCGCCACTAAATACTGGTTTACGATATACTCGCGGGTTTAATATAATAAATTTTATTGTAACTTAACACAGTTCCCTTACATAAGACATGATAACTCTTGTATATAAATAAAAATGAATGTTGCTAAGCGCAAAACTTGAGAACGGATGAACGAATTTGGATGAAACTTTGCACATAGCCAGACCATGACCAGAACTAGGACATATGATACTTTTTATCCCGGTAACAGGTTCCTGTGGGATAGTGTAGTCTTTGTCGAAGTCGCGGGCGACAACTAGTTATTAATACATGGAAATATTTATTGAAGAACGTACACACGCCTACACATCAGACTATCACAGACTGTCAATTAATTTCCTCAATAGACTTTGAACTTTATGCCTATAGCATAAAGCCTATATGGTTTAACATTCATTGAAGAAAATTTACAGTTATGAATAGTTTGATTTGCAGGCGTCTGTACATGCGGACAATAGAAAATTCATTACCAAATACCCATGCTTTTTTGTGTAACCTTTTAATTAGGGTTCCAAATGAGATTTTGTTAACTTATCTGAATGAAAGTCATTTATAGATTGAGTTAATATGATAAACTTTGGTTTGCAATAATCAAATCAATGTCATTTTATCATATAATCAGCCGTAGCGCACAACCGAGCAAAATCCTCTAAAAGAAAATAATAAACGAGATCAGCCTTTGAACCGCATATCGACGACGGCCGTTAACAACTGAACCCTGAATAAATAAAATCCCTACAATAAAATAAAAAATACCAAGAAACTTTTAGCTTCACCGAACAAATCAGTTTCTACTCTTTTAACAAAACATCTTATTGTAAGACCTTACACGTTCTTAGTTCTTAGCTTGATTTTAAGTATTTAAAAAAATAAGGTTTCTGACCGTCCAAATGATTGTAGCAGATACAGACATAATGTACCTATACCAATGACAATGTGTATTACAAAAGTGCATTTGTTAAAGGATTAAAAGTTTTTAATCATCTACCGTTAGAACTGAAAGGATTAAACTCCAAAATGTTTAACCCTATACTTGGTTTTTAGTTTTTTTTGTGGAAATAAATATATTTTTTGTATTTAATGTGTTCTCTTTTTACTACTCCAAATTTTTGTAAGTTAAGTGTCTTAAATTATCCACTATGCCAAGAATAGGGTTAGAATTAAATTAAAAACCTGGTTGATGGGAAAAGCCTTCTATGATTTAAAATAATATTTTAACCCATATATTACGTAATGTGTAAACTTTTTATAATTTAAAATGTTATTATTATGTTATTGTTAATTCAAACAAATTGCAGTACTTGAAAATGGTAATTAAGTTTATAAGCCACCTACATTTTACCTAGAATAAGATCTTTTTGTAATTTTTCACGTTTATCTATAGAAATTCATACAAATTAAAATATAGTGTCATCATTCCTTATTTTATTTATGCTTACATTTGCTGTTCTTAATAAAATCACACACCTACGTTCTGAAACGTAGAACGAAATCGTTTTCTACGAATATAAAATAATAATAAATTAATGTATTTACCTATATTATAAGTGTCCCACAGCTTTATTCTTTATTTATAAGAATTTATATTAATGTTTTATTTAGGTTCACTACGCCATTACGAATCACGTTTCATATAATGATTACAATTCATAAACGAGTATGACTACCTTAATAGAATATAAGTGAAATAGTATTTTTATTATGAATTTCATAGAAAAAATTACATTAACATAACATAATACTCTAATTTAGTTCCCAAATAATAATATCTAATATGAGAATAAGTCAGTTCAATTTTAGACGTATGTACGTAACAAAAAAAAAATGCTTACCACAAGATTTATGTAAGGGACTCACTTAAAACTAGTTGACAGCCTTGTTTACCACATGAGAGCAATAAACTCTATACTATTAAATGAGGTTACGTCTGGTTAAGACGGGGCGACACGTTAATTTACTATGGTAATATTGTAATGGTGGTTAAAAATACAAAACTATATGAAATTACACATATCACAATTATAACTACATAATTTGTAAATATTACTTACGTAAACAGAAGAAAAAACTCTTGTTTAAAGTTATTTTTCTGCAAACACATTTAAGAAATGCAAATAAGTAGTGTAACACTACAGTATATTATCGTTCATGGGAGTCAAAAATAAAATAAACAAATGAATAAAATGATAATGAAATAATGAATAATAAAATAAAATAAACGTATGCATTTTTGACATTAGCTCGCATCGCATCGCTCGCATCGCATCGCATCATTGTGCTGGCATTTACTTTATAAAATTGTAGAAACTGATATGTAAAAAGGTGAAATGTGTTTGGTGATGTCACAGTGAACTCGTTATAGGATTTTATTTAGCCGTGAAGACTAAGTCGGCTTTATTTCGATGAAACTCTTTGATCTAAACATTGGCTAAGCGACCAGTACCTTTTTTACTTATAGTATTTATTTTCCCAGTTTTAAGCTGACCTCGAAATTATCAAATCTTTATAAAAGAAAATTTAAAACTTATTAATACTTTCGTCATAAGTTACCTAAACCTTTTGAAAAATTATCTTTCCTTAGTTTTTATCTTACAATCCACAGTCTGTTCAAATGTTTTAAGCCTCTAAATTTCTCCAATGTTTTTATTACTTGCCAAATTGAGTCAACAAGTCAAGGGTTAATTAATCAAATGATCTTTTACTATCAAAATCCTACTTATCTTTAGAACCTGAATCTGAAAAAATATATTCTATTAAAGCGATATTCTACTTAGATGGAAGTTACGATGAGAAAGCCACGCAGATGTCACCGTGAGAGAAAAATACTGAAAATGTAAACATTCGGGAAGAACATTAAGTGGACAACTAGCCATAAAATTAATGACCATCTAAAAGATTTGGCCAAAAATTGGTTGAGGTTTGCGCGTCTTGGCGTTGTAAGTGCGAATGGACGGCGTCAACGGATGCAATAAATGTTTGTATCAGGCGCATAAATTGTTGACCATCCCTGAAGCGAACTCTTTATTGCCGTGAAAATGTGCACAATATCCGGACCTGCCTATAGATGAGTGTTCTTGTGCGGTATGGGTGGCATGGGTATTTCATTTTGTCCGTTTTCTTTAGGTACTACATTTCTGTAGTTCTTTTTTATAGTTTGCACAGCAGCGGCTGGTGTGTTTGGGTTATGATTTTGGAAGGTAAATAACTTTCGTCATGCTGGGTCAGTATATGTTTGACCAAATAGAAATTATCTCGAATTGCCAAGGCAGTTGTGAAAAAACCCACTAACCTTCATTGAGCTAGCGTGGTGGGAACGTGAACGTTGATAATCTGATGATAAATTTAAACAAACATATAAAGATATAGGCTTATTCTCATTTCGTATTAATTACCAATGAGATTAGTTGGGAAAGCTCAAAAAAGATGAAACTATAATGAGATGTGCGCAGATCTGAAAATACGCCTATGTACGGTCAGATCCCGCTACTTTTCTCTAGAAAATTAAAATTATTGTCGAGTGGCAATAGTAAAACTAAATTCAAATCATTGCATAAATTAAAAAGATTACAATGCAGATTAACGTTACTATTTAAAAAAAGCTCTAAGACTTCCCTAATTATGCCCTTTCAGATTACAGATTTACAGACGAAATAGAATAACACATAATATAAAGAACTACCTAAAACCTAAAAATATATACGAACAAGCTGTATTAGAACGTCAATTTTGGGATTAGATAGTCATTCGCTAGTCCAAAGCACTATACCAATACGGCTAGTAGAAAACCGAATCACGCACTGTCTATTTGTACAATTAATCTCGCGTAACAAGTAGGTCAACTAACTGGACGGAAGATCATTTATTTTCTCTGACTCTCACATTACTTCCGTTGCTGAATCATAACTGAAAATGGTGCGTTAGTAATATCGAAATGAGGTTTTGTTGTCAAGAATTACAATATTTTGAGAAGTAACGTATGGTTTCATAAAACTGACATAATAAGGATAGGTCTATGTTAGTCAGTGGACTAATACAGGCTGATGATGAAAATAGTGATGATGCTGAATTGGCAACATATTCTGACACAGCATTTTTTAAAATGATAATTCATTGTATTTTGCTATTGTCTCGTGTCTGTATTTTTTTTTCCTCAAGATCCAACTCCTTCAACGCCGGCAACGTATCTGCGATTACTTTGGTTTTGCCTGCCCATGGACACCCATGGGCGGCGGTGATTACTTTCCATCAGGTAACTCGCCTGCTCGTTTGCCTCCTTTTAATAAAAAAAACTCGGTATACAATGGTGTTAGTTCGGCAGTAAATATGGTTGTGTTACCCTATTTAAATACATGGCGTTAAAAGAAACACAAAGATAAAGTAGTCTAGGATTAACTCGTTGCGTTTAAAAGAGTTTTTGCAGTATAATGAAAATTGCACATTGCACAATAAAATGTGCGCTTTTCTTAGTTTATTTGCTCCATATACTTAAAGAACATTTAAGCTCCAGGTAAATTGGAACCAGAGTCAAAATATATTTAACTTCTAATTAAGATACTATCGTAAAGAATTGTTTGCTTCCATTTGCACTTAGAATGATATAATCTCTCCGTGTCTTAGCTGAGGATCTTTTGTTATTGCCTTTTGTTAAAGAAAGCTAATAAAATCTGCAATAAACCTTCTTTGCGGTTTTGTGATTTGACTACTGTCTTAAGCGAAGAGGGTCGGGTTTCCAGTGAGTTCTTGGAGTCGGTACAGTCACTGATCTCTGTACACACATAGATTTATCACCTTAGTGAGAATAAAGCAAGAGTTTTGGTGATAGTACTCGTACATAACTGTACTTGGTTTGGTTAGTTCGTCTGGCGAGCTCCACCATCTTATCATAAATGTAATTTAGAATTAATGTGTCCTGATTGCTTATGATATATTTCTAGTTCGTCAGTAATTAAATATTTAGTGTGAAGTGCGCTACCAACTTTAAGTGGGACCAAAACCAAGCATAAGGCTTTCTACTCAAGGGTATCATGCGGAGCCGCGAATCGAGTGGTATCATATTTAAGTATAAAGTAAAGTCACTAGGTCATATACTATCCCACTGCTGGGAAAAGGTCTTCATTATTCAAATTAGGTTATCGCTGCAATTGGGTATTGGCTTAATCACTTGCACTTGCCATATGCGGGCTGGTGATCACTAATCTGAGCTATGCTATCAAAAAATATAAACACACATTTTGCGTGACATGGGGAATTCAACCAAAGAAAACCGGATATCGAGCAGAGCGCTTTCCGACTCAGTCGCCATGGCGTAGACACGTGAGTCGTATCTAGTCAGAAATAATAAATGAAGATCACTAGCCGTATTTAATAAAGGGCACTAACAAACTAAGATTGATCTAGTTAGCAATATACAATTATTAAATTTAACGGTATAATCTTTTTACTGGTTCTGGTTCTGAAGTTGCGACGAGGGTTTGCACATTCAGGCAAAATTTAAAGGTTTACACGGGACAGGTTCGACTTAAAACAGGAAAACTCCTAGAGAACCTCACGTTCGGCCAGTAAAGCCGGTGCTTACGGCACCTGTGATCTGTAATGTCCCTGCGTTACGGTCGTCCAGCGCTCACCTGTCCGCCATTTTACCTTTAGCACTCGTGTCCGTGGCTTTACTAAGATTTTTGTTGTATACAGATTCTTGGAATAAGATCACTTTAAGTAAGTAAATCAAGTCAGCGTTATAATCCACCAACAAGCATTGCGCATAACCCAGCGTATTGGATTAGCCCTTTCTCCCAATGTTCTATCAATCATAATTAGAAAGTCCTGATCCCAACAGTGGAACATTTAAAGGCTGATGATGATGATGATGAGAGATACATAATTGAAATAGTTACCAGCTTTCAAACACTCGATAATTTTCTTATATTTTTAGAAGTTATAAAGCGACGTGAAATAAACAGTAAAACTAAAGTCTGTTTCAAAAGATATTGCTGGATAATGTCGATTCTGCGAAATGTAAACACAATATACAAGTACATTTGTGAATATCACTGCTGAACGATTTGCCGTCATTTAAGACTTATAGATCTGCGGAGCGCATTTCCGCTCTGTGTTCAAGAATATTGCTTAACATATTTTTGTGGCTTACTACAGGCATGACATAGTATTCAAAACATTCCAATGACGAATAAGTATTTTTATAACGTTTGCATAGCATGTTGTTCACTCTGTTTTATGTTGTGAGTTGAGTAATTTTAAGGATACATTTTCTATGTGTTTCTTTTACTACCAGTTATTATGAACGCAGTATTTATAGTGTTCAATCATCCATATTTGTATATACAAAGTATTTTCATTGATCAATTATATTTTTGTAATTTTAAGTAATTATGACTCTAGGATGTTTTTCCGAAGCTGTGAGAGCTACTAAAACATTAAAGGATTTGATCCCTGCTAAAATAAAATAAAAACTGCTAAATTATAATTAGACTTGACTGTATATACGTAATAATATTATCTAACTATACATATTAAAATTACTATGTTAACATTGCTTCTAGACATACGAGCTGTTTGAACTACGCTTCTGAGAGTTACCACAGCATTGTAGCTGGGCTGTATTGTATATAGTTACGTTAATTTGTATGATGTGGTTGATAGGTAGGAACCACTGGACGTATTATATCGTCACTGGAAAGGCAACTTTACTTAAACGCCAAAACAACATTTTAAAAAACATTTAAAGAATTTTTTTTTATTGGCACCTATTTAGATCTCACTTCTTTTGTCGTTCAAGTCAACAACTAAGGCATATATCAAAATATTGAACATGGCTCTCATATCACATTTATGTTTTTGAGGGTTACTTTAACGCCATCCACTTTATAAAAACAATAAGGCAAAATTACTTAAACGTCATCAACTTGATATAAATAATAAGCCAAATTGCCTTACATTCTTGCCACGTTAAATATGATATAAAACAAAATTACTTAAACTCAGTTATTCATAAATAACAAGAAGAGCAAAAACTCTAATGCGACAATGTTTTTAATACAGCAGGCAGGCAGGCAATTTTTTTTTTATTTCTACCGCCGGTAAACATGATATATTTTGTTTTGACACTTGTAAAAAAAAGGACGAAAAGAGTGTCATTTGAGTAAAAAAAAAATCGACTTTTTAAGGGTTACTGAAACGCCAAAATAGTGCTCCGATTGCAATGTTTCCTAGATAGATCGACGCAGAAAAATTCGCTGATACCGAATATATATAAAAATCAATATGGCCCATTTGTCATTTAAGTTATTTTACCTTTCCAGTGACGATATGACGATATTTGAAACAATTTTATCAACATGTAGTTTAAATTGTCGCCAATAAAACGACTTGGTTAGAAGTAAGTACAGCATATTAGTAATCTATCTTCATGCTGCGCATATATGTGATGAAATATGGTCCAGGTTTGTCACTATTACCAACCATGTATTTATTTCTTCTTTGTAAACTACCATAGTGAAATAAAATTCAAGTCAGTCAATTAAAAACACTTTATTTTGTTTTAAATTTGAACTCAAAGTACGATCGAATAATGTTCAGACTTTACGCTTTGCAAGGTCATAGTTCTGGCTTAATTACAAGCACAAAATTAACCTAACCTTACATAGCGATAGTACTGAAGTTAGCTTATTAAACAAGTTTTGAAACAATGTTAGGAGAATTGATATCAAATGATAGCGAAGGAAATAAGCACGTGTAAACTGTACAGTATTGGAATTCGGGTTTTGCTTTATATTCGAAATTTTCGAAATTTCGAAATATTTGAAAATTCGAAATAATAGGTACCTACATTAAGTGTTATTTTGCATTAAAAAAATACGTAATTAATTAATTAATGAAACAACTACAACTACAACAACTACAACTACAACAACTAGAACTTTGCGAGCCTTCCGAACCACGAATGAGTTGGAGCTATTATTTTAATTTGGTCATCCATCCATGACATAGTGACAACTTTTACGTTTACATCCTGAGCTCGTTACCTGATGTGTCGAGCTTCTTAACTCGATAATGAAATATAACTTGAAAAACGTGGGTTTTTTAAGCCTATCGCAATCCGGGCGATTACTCTTCCAAGTGAGCAGAGACAGTAGTGAATTTCTTGGCTAAAATTATTAACTAAGCTTCTTTATTTTTTATTTTTTTTATACTTAGCACGGCAAATGACTCCACACCACCTGATGTTAAGTGGAAATGGAGTCCAGACGCGAAGACAACTGGTGCAGCGTTAAAACAACGCAGCATCAGTCAACTTCACTCTGCCGGCTCACAAGGTGCTTCTTCACGCCTCGTTTGAAGGACCCCATATCATAGGAAAGAGGGAAAACGTGTGCTGGTATACTATTCCATCTTTTGGAGGTGCGACAAAGAAACGAGTCACCAAATTTCTTTGTGCGCGATGGGATATGTGTGACAGTGAAGCGATGACTCCGGAAAGCAGCACGTGAGGAAATATGGAGGAAGGGAGAAGGTGGGATAAGGTCAAAGAGTTTTTCAGAATAGCGATAGAAGAAGCTGTTTTTATTTTTATTTACAGATCGTAAATATTTGTGAAAATATTTCGTAATTCATATCACGCGCGCTATAATGCTGGCTGATATACATTAATGATTTTAGCATTGTTGTGTTCCGGCATCCAAAAATAGCCAGTGCATCAGTAGTGGAGGATTCCGGGTGAAGTGCGCTTCCTCCTTCTGCTTTATCATCACTTAACATCAGGTGAGATTAAGGCAAAGTGCTTATCCGTAAGAAATTTAAAAAATATATAATAAGAAACATTTAAAAATGACTACAGAGAAGAACAGGGCGATGTCTCAGTCGCTAACTCAATTGAAAAAGCATGAAAATTCGCCAAGATTTCATGGTCGTCAGTTTGAGTTCCATTTGAGGCAGTCACTTTTTCTAGAGTTATTTAAGCTTACGATATGTATTAGAACTATTGTGAATACATATAAAAAGAAATAGAGAATGAAAGAAAGAATTATATGTCAAATTAATATTTATGAAATGGAAATCTTTTAAAGTGAATTCCAAATAAAATATTTTTTACCGAAAGGATAGCTTTCAAAACGTTGTTTTTTTATTGTGAGAATATTTAATATGACAGTTGTGTAAATGGCGAACCAATTTGCATGCAGATATTGCGTACAATAAATCTTGTAGGGTACATACGTAGTGGAAAAATAATTCGGACTTTTTCGTTTCGTCACGAATGGCCGACGCCACATACGCGCACTGCTGGACCGGGGCCGAACTGTTATTGGGCATTTAGTTCTGGCTCTTGGTTTCAGACAAAAGAAAAAATCACTCCTTTTGTTCGTCGCCAAAAATATTGTTCTTCAGCTAATAAACTATTGGAGTAATGTTGAATGCGGAAATGTTTTCTTTCTTCAGAAGGAAAGGGAATGGCCAATTTCGGCCTGGTTTGAACAAGTTGCTCAGTAAAAAGTATTGTTACGAATAAATATAATAAATTCGTTAATAATTATTGACGCAACACTCACCGCAGGAAAGTGTTCTGTTAAAAAAGATGTAATAATAAGTATTCTCGCCGATTGCATGAACAAAACACCGCCATTTTTTAGTTGCAGCGTTGCAGGACTTATTTTTGGGTTACCACATGAACGCTAATATGATAACATTCGTTTTATAAATGAATAATCGAATTCTGGTACTTGAATTAGAAAACTTTTTCTTTATTCTATTTTTTTATTACCTGGCAACACTGACAAAATCAGCTCATAAGCCGAAAAATATATTTTATTTATATAATTTTATTTTTAATATTATTTTTTAAAAATATATCTTATTTAATAATAATCAACAAGGCAGAGACGCAATTAATCAATATTGTTGCAATTTCCTGGTAGGCCGAAGAACGGTGGGTTGCTGTGCTCACGTTATGACAATAATGTGGTATTTAAGCTGGGCAAGGCATGAAAATAATATTACACCACCTGCCCAGTTTTTAGACAATATTTTGATTACATATGATTCTGAATAAAGCCATTATACGAAATAATGTTGTTTTATTTTATGCGCTAGTATTACACTCCCTGACATATTAAGATTTTTTTTTTCTTAGACACCCTTAAAATTACACCTACTTATAATATTCTATACCATAACGCATAAATAAGTAAATATCTTTAAAGTAAAGAATAATACTTATATTATTTTAGAAAGAGATAATATTTTTTTATGAGTTTTAGTAACAAAATCATAATATTACGCATGCTACATTTGGCATGTTTTTACGACTTGCTGCAACTTTGTTATGTTATTTAATTTCTTTTAGGTGTGAAATATTTAAATAGGAATTCATTTATTATTACAGTTAATGTCCACGCCAGGCCAAAGCACCCTAACAAACTGATCAATTCCCTTTGTGTGTTTTAAGCAAATAAGTTTTATAGACAATTAATAAGAATATGGACTCAAAGGATGTGTATGAGATAATGAAAATCAGGGCTTTAACGTAGCGGGTGTCAGAAGGTATGAAATGCATCCAAAAATCCACTTTTCGTCCTCATCATCAGTCTAATCATCCAGTTAGACTGATGATGATAATGATGATGATTGTATACTTACAGTTATGGTTAAAATTGTTTTTTGTATATACATAACACGTTTTACGTAATAGCAAAATATATTACTGACCAATTTCTACTACCTTCGAAATCATTACAATTAAATTGGGTTTGCGTTATTCTGAAATTATGACATCTATTTACGGAAACATATTAGGTTTGGGAACCTGTCGTAGCTCGAGGCTGGGCCACAACCTGCCAAAACTTTCTGAGTGGGTTGTACCTTTATTTGTTTGATGCCAAAATAACATAGAACCTTTTATAGGTTAATTACTAAATTGGCGGTAAAGAATATTGAAATACAGACAAAAATATCAAATATTGGTATTTAATATATTTTTAGCACTAAACCAAAAAACTCTACGACGATCGATATATTATGAGTATATACTACATATCTGAGTACCTATATATCTGAGTACCTATATCTGACCTATATCTGTGTAACACTTTGACAGTGCTTGTAAATATTTAGTTATAAGAGAAAAATATATTATTTTTGGTATCAACAATAATATCATGGCAACAGCACTATAGGATTGCTTACGTCGGTGATTCAGTTAGAATTTTAATACAGATCGATGGTGAATGTGAGGCTGCTTGCTGCCTTATGAATCAACGTAAAACTTTAAAAGATGACTGAAGGGTTGTAAACCAACCCACAACGCTGAAAGGCAGTTTTATTCATAAATGGACATTTGAATATTCGCATGCAAGCTTGGAACGTATATTTTCAAATACTGAAACTTAATACTATTTTTATGAAACCAAACGTTACTATGAAAAATAAAACAAAGCAAAAGTACCTATGAATAAAAGATGTGTCTTCTACTGTGGACTCATGGGAAAGATATCGAGAAAGCTTTCAATATTACCTCTTTGGATTGACAGGCTTAATACGCTGACAGAGCTACCAGCTGTCTTCTTGTCATGAGAAGCGTCGATAAGGCGAGCACTAAAATAAAACAATAAAGCAACAAATAATCAAAACAACAAATATATACTATTTATTTGTTTATTTATTAAAGGTTCAATGACCACAGAACCTCGCCGAATGGTACAATCTGAGTTTTTCAGAGCTGTTCCGAGGCGCAGCACAAGTGGCCATAATGATAGCCGACCTCCGATAGCAGAAGGAGGCACATGAAGAAGAAGAAGCTATGACACAACTTAAAAACAAAACATAACAACAGAAAGCTATATAGCTATTATATTATATTATATGATAGGTAAGGTAGCTAATAAAAAATAGAAAAAACTATGCAGCACACAAATACAAAATAAACATTGTTAGATTATATTACGTTATATTGATAAATTAAGGCTGTGTGGACGTTCTCCTCTGCCCATAATTATGCGGTACAACTTAACTTATTGTTAGACGCTTCAAATTAAAAAAAAAGTTATTTTTGCAGATAGTAATAAATAATAACATCGTTTTTATAGAGCAAACTATTTATGGCGGAAAATATAAAACCCATTACCCAAAGAATCTTCATAACATAAAATTTGTACCCGAGGCAAAGAGCAACTTACGCGTCCTATAAAAGGACCACATTAAGCCACATTGCGTTGTATATTAAAATAACTGCAAAGAATATCGTCGCCTGAGGCTTGTTTACATTTTAATGTATACTTAAGAGTGAAATATGTGGTCATGCTGGGAGTTTTTACGTTATTAATAACGTCCCACTTATTGTGGTTAATGAAAAACGTCAAGATGGCTCCCGCCTCTAATATTGCGCTAGGCTTTCGCACTGGGACTATATTTTGGCGACTGCAAGGCTCTTGGTGTAACTTTTATGTTCGGTTTTGGCTAAGAGAGACTTTTTTAAAGATTAATGTGGTACTAACTAGATTGGACGCTTCTTTATATAAACTCCAGATCCGATTGAACCCCCGGGAGAATCTAGCAGGCAATGGGGACACGCACTATGCCATTACCTCTAGAAAACCACTGACGGTGTTTCGTTTCACACGGCTTGTTTTTTTGCGTTTAAGTTTCTAGCCGCCACTCAAAAAATTCTGGTGACGATATAATGCCTACTGTTATAAAATCAGCAAAATCTCTTTATAAAAATGTAAATTACATATAAACTTTGTAAACTATCATGGTCACTTTTTAAATTTATTGATTTAGCAACGTTTGTTTACACTAACTCTGAATAACCTACAATAAGATAGTTATTTACTGTTTGTTTTATGATAGTTAGTATTCAATATTTATAAAATGTTTTTGTTTTGTTTATATAATTTTAACGCAAATTTTGTTGCGAAACAAATTACAAAAACACCTCCAACCAACAAACCAACAAAAATCCTGCGCGTGGAAACTTTTTCAACATTTGTGTTTTTGTAATTTGTTTCGCAACAAAATTTGCGTTAAAATTATACAAACAAAACAAACACATTTTATAAATAGCTTGCCTACTTTCTTAACTGATCTTTAGTATTTGTAAAAATATTATGATCAGATGTTAATGACGGTAGTTGTTGACATTGAATTGGCGCCTTTGGCTTTCAAAATAAAAAAGTAAATAGTGTTGAATAATTTAAACGGGCTGGTTAGAACCACGATAGCTCAATTGGAAGAGCCCCTGACCCGGTATATCAGAAGGGTGCAGGTTCAAATCCTGCTCGTGGAAATTTTTCAACATTTGTGTTTTTGTAATTTATTCAATATTTGTTGCACAATTGCATTTTATTATATTTAGTAACAATTATATTATAATCTATATATTAATACGTGAAGCAAAAACTTTGTATCCCTTTTTACGAAAATTTCGCGGACGGAGGAGTATGAAATTTCGCACACTTGTAGTTTATATAGAGAAGGAGTGCAGAATGTTAATATATTTTTTTAAATTATGCATTTAAAATACATTAAAACAATAAAACAAACATTACTCACACTACCATGTATTTGACACACACGCATAATCCAAATCGATCCGCACAAAAATAGGCGAACATGTATGTAAATCTGAATGAACGAAAATAGTACGTGAGTCACGCTGTTTCATAGGTATGGGCTTTAGCTTCCATAAAGGCACTCTTTTCAAAAATTTCAAAATTAGAAGAGGAGCGGCCGAAATCTGTCAATGCCAATCCAAACCCATACTCTATCTTTTTTTAATTTTTCATTGCTTAGGATACAATACGTGCAGCCTTAATAAAATGACGGTCGAATATCGACCATTGGGCGACCACTAGTTATGTTTATTCTACCAAACTACTAAACAGTTTGTCGACAGCAGTTTTTGTACAGGGTTTTGTGACTTATATAAAATAAAAATTAGAACTTATGTACTAGGTTGACAATCATTATTATTATGTGTAATCCAGCCATTGACAATAATCTCTAAGAATACCTCTGGCATGGTGCCATCATCACATTACGTTATAGAACATCCATGATCATGGCGCAGGTAACTGTGCCGAAATATCGAATACTCAGAAGCAACAAAAACTTTCGTTATTTGCCTCTATAACAGTAATTTAATTATGAAATAACCAATTCGTTACAAAATCCAATAATATTTTTGAAAAATGGCACCAAATAATATTTCATTATTAAATTGTTACCAAAGAGAACACAAGTCTATGGTTATTTTTGGAATTGGTCCAAATACGAATAGTATATTTTGTTGTAAGGAAGCTGTCCTTTCATTCTGTTATTGTTTAAAGCAGACAACACCAGTTTCGTGCTGTTTAATGAGACACGGATATTCGAAAACGGAAAGAATAATTAAAAAGTCCATATTCGTTACGCATCTGTGTTTTTCTTTTTTAAATTACAAACCGGCAATCGAAACATGTTCCATTTCCCAGGCAAATGCGAGGGGCCGATAAACAAAAGAACATCAAGTTAATTATTTGATTGTCATCAAGTTGGAATCTAATACAAGCATTTGGATATATATTTTCAGTAGGTACAGTCGCTATCAGATATAATATTTTAGCATACAAAGTGATCAAATAATCTATGCTCATAACTTATCCAAAATATCTAAACACTCATATTTTCTAATGTAACTTCTCAGACAAGTTGATTAATTAACACTGAGAGCTCACTTATCAAATCAAACTTCCATTAAAGAGTCCAGACTCAATCCAATTGAGAACATATGGTTTTACCCTATAGTTGAGAGAGGGAATGCAATTAATGTCGAACAAACAAAGACAAAATAATACGAGTAGGTAGCATTTAGGAATCTTAATCATCGACGTTTTAAAGACTTCGAATACATATACATCAGTTTCGAATAATTATTCCGTGTTTTGCCTCTTTTACACTTATTTGAAATAAAGTTTACATGACGAGAATAAAACACGGAATATATATTTCAAGCTTATTCTTTGTTTTTTTTTGTAAGGCCATTAGTGTTCAGATTTTTAGGTAAGCTGTAGCTAGTAGTTATTTATTCTAGTGACCAAGACTCATAGTGTGTTAAAAAAGAAACTATAGAAATGCTATACATATTTTTTTATCAAATATAGTGAAAAGAAATAATTGGCATTTTAAACTGTTCAGATGTATTTGACTGATCACCTTTACTGCTACAATATATTTGATGGCGACTGTACTCCCTAAGAGCTTAATGTGGAGGTCCTGTTTATGCTGTAAAGTTGGAGTTGTTGAATTCAATTAGACAGTTTGGATTGTTCGCTGGAGTGAAATGTATATTAAGCGTCTGTGTATCTACTCCACAGATTAAAAAGGCTTGTTGGTCTTGTATATTTAATTAACATGTTTCCTTCAAATCAACTTCAAACATATGTGTCACATTGTAATTATTTGGGATCGAGTAAAACGCTGACAGCTGTATTGAAAAGGGTAGCGTTATGTTTGCATGTAAATTTTTAAATAATAAGCTGCCCTTTGTCATCTGACGCGGCGAAAGCAACGTATAATTTACAAGGAACATTGTTATTCAAATTGTGGACAATAGAATATTTCTACTGAATTATGGGTAACTTTGTTTTGATAATTTTATTTAAATGTCGTATCCATAATTTTATTTTTTTATTTAAGTAAAATTGCTAACATTTTTGAGTTATTGATATGTTTTTTTTTATTTAGCAGTCGCAGACAAGGCTTTTAGTTACTTGAATTATATCAGACATCTTTTTATTAATTTTTTTTTTATGTTCTGTTTAAAATATAAATAATAAGGCAGCAGTACGTTATTTGACGATATTTCAATTCTAATAAGGCGTTACAATAGACACAAGTAATGGAAAACATTTTCCTTTAAAAACAATTTTATTCTTACACTTTTGTAATTACAAACTTCTCAAAATCCACAGTGATTGACAACAAAAAAAAAATTAAGAGATATACAAAAACGTGCCACCTAATTCATTAAACACGTAGCAGTGTTTCAAACAAACGTGTTTCAGTGGCTTGTTTAGAGGGGCATCAATCAACGTCGCGGGTACAGATAACCGAAGGAGTGATGTATAGACTGGGAGTCATGCCCGGGCGAATTCCCCGGATAGTTCCAAATGGTATGTTCACAATATTTAAGAGGGTAAACTTAAACTAAGTACTTTCGTAGGTATTATTTAACCTTTGGAGGTTCTGTGGTTCTTAGACGACAAAATTGTAACTTGTATAATATGCAATGAAATTTTTTTTTATGAAAATTATTTCTTAAACATTTTTCCTGGTGTTGTGAATGTATTGTGTATCTATATTAACTATGTATATCTGCAGGTAGACAACCAAGGAATACATGACGTGATGGTTTTATCAGCCGTTGTTGAGGTTGGAACTTTGGAGAGGTGTAGAAAAACGGCTATGTTTAGCAGTGGTAAGTAAATAGCCTATAACTGTGTAACTGCTGGGCAAAGACCTTCATCGTTGAAATCAAGTCATCACTACAATTAACGGGTATTGGGTTCATCACCACGCTTACCAAATGCGAGCTATGCATCTAAAAAATCTGAGACCCGCTTTGCCCGACCTGGGAATTGAACTCGGGACCTTCGGGTATCGGGCCGAGTGATTTGCCACTCGGCCACCGAAGGGTTAGTGGTACATGATTAATTGAAAAAGAGTATAATAGTAACACCATATTCTATTGATCTCCAAAGTTAAGGGAATGTGTGTGTGTTAGAAGTAGGGTCACGTTACTTACAAGGCTGAACTTGAGCTGATTGACGTGGTTTAAGTCACCTAAACCTGCTTTGACTCGGCTATACGTGCCTATAATTTAGTTAATTTTTAATCATCATCATTAGCCCAACACTTAGGGAGATAGATATCCGCTAAAGTAACTGCCACGGGGCAAATCCTAGGATATCAACATACAGTTGCTGCTAGTCGCCTCTTGAAGGTTTTCGCTGTATGTTTCATAGGTACACGAGGTTTGCTAAATAGCTGTATTCACTCAAGAACTCGTTTACTCGTTAACCAACGCACGGTTGTTGGTCCTTCAACAGATGAGCCCGCCCGCTGCTACTTCAGTTAGCTAATCCTTTGAGTTATGTTGCAACTTTAGTTCTCTGTTTGCTCACTTCATTATGGATTCTATCCTGCATAGAAACTCTGAGCATAGCTTTCTTATGACAGAGTTAGGACGCACTGTAGGTGCCTTTCTCTTGTTTATTTTACTTTAACTAACACACCAATCACAATAATTAAAGAATATTATTAAAACAATTTCACATAGAATAACGATAAAAAATAGACAATCATTCAATCATCTCTTTCACAATAACGCAAACATTTTAACAATATTTCCAGCTATCCATCTAAAAACAAGTCACACTAAAGGTATCTTGGTAATGAGGACGAATAAAGTCGTCTCCATAAACTCCACAAGTTTTCCTATTAAGCCTTTAATAGATCATTAACATTATAGCTAACAATTTCAGCTTCAACCTCAACTTTTTTTCTTACATTGTCCAGTATAGAAGTTCTCAAGTTCGTGTATAACTAGAGGTAACAAATAAATGTGAGTGTGAATAAATCATTCGTAACGGGAGTTACAATGCTTACTTAAATAAATTGGCAAACATAATATTAAATTTACTTAAGCCTATCTCCTAAGTAGGCTGTGTTTAGACAGGTGCAGATTGAGAAAGCGAAGTAGGGCTGTCCCTAAAATTTCCAATTCATTCGACCCTCTAAATCTTCCGCAAATGTGAATACAATTCAGTGAGTTGATATTCCGATAAATGTTTTATTGGCTGTGTTTTATGCGATCCGCTTGACTAACATTTTTTCGGGGCGCTTTGAAATTTACGTAGTTGAAAAATATATATATTTCTCGACATTTGTTTGCTTTAAGCAGAGATGTTATTATAAAAAATTAAATCTGTTCTTTGAGAACACTTATGTAGTTTATTATTTACTAGTTGACCCGGCGGACTTCGTACCGCTTTGACAGTTTCCATGACAACAAAACAAACAAATCATATTGTATTGGAAAATTAAATTGCCGTTTTTAGTATTTTCCGTTACTTATTATTTATGTTTCTCACCGTTAAAACCTTCCACAAATATTTCAAAATCAAAATTAGCCAAATCGGTCTAGACATTCTCGAGAGTTTTGGGCGACTAGTGTATAGTCGCCCGGACGTTTCAGCAGATATAGAATAATGAATAAGAACGATCAGTCGTGTGCTATAATAATTTACATACCAACAAATCCCTTGCATACAAATGTATAAAACCGCATTGTGAATTACTTTAATCCACGTAGGCTTTAATAATTTATCAGGACGACGGCTTATGTCAATGCCACTTATTAGAATAATCCGTTCTTGTTTGCTGCTGGTGTCATAGTGATTGTGGTTATCATTAATTTATCTTATGTCTCAGCTGAGTTAGTAGTAGCCATGCTTCATTTGAGAAGTTTTGTTTCTTTTCCATGTAGGTACTTTATCAGAAATAATGGCACAGACATAATGTCATGACTAACTTATATTGCGGGTTTGTGAAAACAGTTTTTTGATTGAGGCATCCGTTTGTAATAAGTTCATTAGTTTGTAATAAGGTCATAAGTTCACTGCTGGACATAGGCCTCTCCAATCGCACGCCACTGAACACCATTCGCGGCTGTTTTTATCCAGCTCTTACCAGTCACCTTGCCGAGATCGTCGCTCCACAAAGTCTGAGGACGTCCTACACTATATTTGCCGATACGTTTTTTATATTATAAATAGTTATTATTAATGATCTCTTATGTATACACAATTAAAATGATATAAAAATAAAATTAAGATGTCAATCTCACGGTTATAATGTTATATTATGTAGGTACCTATGATTAATGTATTACTCATTAATGTGCCCTGACAGAGTTCATATTTAAATAAAGTGTTTTTTTTATGTATTTGATGCTTATATATAATAAATAAATAAATAAAAAATCTTATTGCAGCCTTTAACACTTCTACTCTTACAATTCAGAATGGAACAACCTACCATTTTGAATATAAGCTTTAACCGGCCTTAAAAGTTTGGCAATCACTGCGTGCACAAACACTGACTGAGAGCGATATATGCAATTCAAACACGTCCGAATGAGATAGCGATAAACGTCAAAAGTCAAAGAGTCCGCTCTGTACTGCCAGTGGTGCGTAATCAAACTCCCCGACTCCCATATATTACCTGCATGAATCCGATAAAACCGTCAGTGTTTCATTAAGTAATTACGTTCATTCATGTTTAACATGACCATTATATTTGCTTAGATAAACAAATAACAATAGTAATGCATAAAATAATAGTTTTGCAGGAGTGACGGCAGAAATTTTTCCTTCATTATTTGTTTTGTTACAGTGACGTAAGCATGTGTCACACCCGGAATGCCAGACCTTATTTTTTTGGATCCTGGGTCTGCCCAAGGTTAGATGTATCTTGTTAAATGATTAAAATAAATAAGTTTTTAAATAATAACTTCAGTTCTAAGATCATTCCTTTCTTTAAAACTATTTTGAAAAAAAAAAAAAAAAAGTTTTTTTTCTATGAGATACTCGTTCCGCGTTGCCTTTACAGCATACACAGATTTCATGGGGGCCAAAAAACGTAAGTCTCTTAAAACCTTTATACACGTTGAATACCTATGTAGCAAATGTATAGCACCATAACATCATTGTTATTTAAGTTTACGCGATATATATTTGTATAAAATACTGATTGCGAATCGCAATTTGATTAAAATATGCAAACGCGATTATGTGAATATGTGAAAGTGTGTCACTTAAAGATTATTCAAATTTTAATAGTAAAGCGACTACTTAATATAAAAGGTTAGAAGTAGGCTAAGATTATATCTCGTGTAACCACATATCCCTACTTTATGATATGAAATGTGTAGGACGGCAGCGGGAATGATGAACGACCCTTTAGTTTTCCGATTACGGCTACAGCAGTTGTGCAAGAGATGTAGTGAGTGTATACTCTACTAATATAACAATGTAAAACTAGCTTCTTAAATAGATTATTTCTCTTTTTTATTATTCCACAATGGGAAAGTTACGATAACTTTAAGAGGCATTTCAACAGCCAATCTTTAAAGCTCTAATGCTCTCAAACCAATAATCCGATTTTAATGAAACTTTTTATGCGTAAGAAATATACAGAGTTGCCAACGGGTAAAATAACACTTTAAAAAAAACGTTTATTCACTATTAATTAATTTAACGTTCAACGTTTAGACACTAATACGATTAGGTCTGCATAATTTAAAAAGTGTTTGCTTACATCCTGTACATTTAAATTACTATGACTAAGGTCAAAATGAATAAAAAATTGCTTGGCCTATATTATGTCTTCTGACATCTAAAAGCTGAAGGTGGAAGTGCACTTCACTTAGCATCTTAAGCTACTGATAGCGTAATATTTACTGCTAACTATCGGAACACAACGATGCTACTAGTAATGTTGTTATGGCGATAGACTTATTTAAGATGGCGGGCTATCAAGGCAGACTTATAACATTAACTAAACATAATATAATATCCACACCCAATGGAAATTGATCCGGGGATCTCTGGGTTTGATACTGGTGGTAATACTACTAAGGCATCAAAGGAGGTTGTGTAACATTAATTGGTTTATTGTACAAACAATACTCATTCTGTAATATAATATTGAGATAAGATAAATCTTTTTCTGCAAATTAGAACACCGACAAAGCGCACTAGGCATACCCCTCTTTTTCATGTAACACTTAGCTAACTACGTTCAAAATTCAATTATTTACCGTTACTTTAGTACCTTAGTAAACCATCTTTCAAAAAACAAATCTCAACTATATTATCAAATTCATAGGCTCACACTCACTGAATTGCCCCTGCCTGTCAGACTGCGGCTTTTCTGTTTTTATATTATTGTTATTTATTTATTTATTTATTTTTTTGTATTGAATCCTGCCCTTTTAAAATATTTGTTTTTCAAATTGTTTTTGCCGTTTTAAATTATTGTATCCGTCTGTTTTGTTTTGTTGTCTAATTCGCTTAAGCGACATATTAAATATATAGATTCACAAAGTAGGAATCTGTAATTGATAGTAGGTTAAGTATACAATATAATAACTTAGTTCATAAAGTGCTGTTAATTCTATGTTCATAAATAAATAAATAAAAATTTAAAAATAAATGCAATGACTGCAAAATGTAAATTAGAAGAATTCAAGTTATGTGCAAATCTTTGTTGAAAACCTGCCTATCTATACTAATATTATAAAGAGGAAGGCTTTGTATTTTTGTGTGTTTGCAATGAATAAACTCAAAAAGTACTGGACCGATTTAAAAAAAATATTTCCCATTAGAATGCTACATTAGCGCTGAGTAACATAGGCTATATTAAAGAAGAAAGGGCCGCTGTAACATCAATAAAGAAAAATAAGTTGTGCATAGAACGTGAGTAGACTTGTATAAGATGTTTAATTTAAATTACAAGTAGTTAAAGAGGTGTAGTAATTTTATATATTGTAAAGCTTAAACTTTGATTTGATCCTTTCACTTAAATTGATACTCGTAAAAGAAATTGTATAAATAATTCTACATTGTGTAGCAATTTTTAATCCTGAATAAACAGCTTGCTGGCTACAGTGCAAAAATATTATTCTTGTAAATGAGGTAGAGAATGATACGGAATGTTACAATGTATTGGGGGGGAAACGTACTATTTAACACCACTCACAAATTGGCCGTCAGATTCCAACAATGGCGGAGACAAATTGGGAAACACTGGCAAATCGACGCTTTCATTGTTCGATGTAATTTTTGCGATGAATTTCCGAACAATAGTTTGTGTTATATCAGTTCCCAAAAGGCTGATCATCGTTCTTTGTCATGTAACAGTGAGAACAATGGAAGTCGAGCTTTGTGCTAGTGAGTCAATATGCACGGCTAATATAAATAAAATGTAAATTATTCTTTCTACGGAGATTGCCAAATGGGCAGCTACGTGCTTGTGCTCTAGTTGGCTGTTGTTTAAGGATGTTAGTTGTTGACATTCCTTGTTTCTCTTACGATCCGAAATTGTCACCGGTGCGATGGTGAGCTCAGTATATATGGTTGGGTTTCCAGATTTTGCCTTTAACTTTCAAAATAAAAAAGTAAATAGTGTTGAATAATTTGGGCTGGTTAGAACCACGATAGCTCAATTGGAAGAGCATCTGACCCGGTATGTCAGAAGGGTGCAGGTTCAAATCCTGCTCGTGGAAATTTTTTCAACATTTGTGTTTTTGTAATTTGTTTCGCAACAAAATTTGCGTTAAAATTATATAAACAAAATAAAAACATTCCGTTATAATAGTTACTAGGATTTGGTTTTCAATAATTTGTTACATGTTATAATTAAATAATTTACGAACATTTTGTTGCGAACAAATTACAACATGAAAAACAATTAGTGTTGAAAAGAATTCCAAGAGTATTCGAACCCGCACCCCATGATATGCAGGTTCAAATCCCACTTGAGGAAATTTTTCAACACCTTGTTTTTCAAAATTGTAACATCTTCGGAAAGAGCGAGTCAACGTCAACAGAACAGAAAGTAATCAAGTGCAACATATATATTTTTTTGATGTGTAATATCTTTCTGCTCGCTTTCTATAAGTGTAACAGTGATTGAAAAGGGACGGAAGTAGAGTCTTAACAGCGTGATCCTGTAACTATTACGTTTTTGTCGTGGAAGCCACCAGTGATTAACTTTAAGCCCAATCAAAAAAAAAGGAAAAAAAATAAGAAAAAAAAGGAAAAGAAAAAAATTAGATTTCAAAAGATGAGATGTCAAATGTTACACAATAAATCATATGCGACTACTTAAGGCTCGATCGATTTTTTTGTACTCACTAACCTTAGGTTGGGTTTCCCGATGACCTTTTCCGCTCAAGATGAAAAAGCTTCCAATTCTACAATAAATTACACCTCTCGCTCAACTGTCCTGAAGCACATACTTAGGAATGCAATCTGGGTGGCTTGTGCTTGCCGTTTATCAGCTATTCGATCACGCTGAAGAAAATTAGTATTTGTATGTCATAAAAGCAGTACCTCCTGGTGGAAAAGGAGAAGATTTAAGCAATGCCATACATTACATTTTACACTATAATCTCTCC
The DNA here is from genome assembly GCA_949315975.1 of Eudonia truncicolella. Classification (NCBI taxonomy): domain Eukaryota; kingdom Metazoa; phylum Arthropoda; class Insecta; order Lepidoptera; family Crambidae; genus Eudonia; species Eudonia truncicolella. The sequence goes on from OX438839.1 coordinate 10,555,950, forward strand.
TGCTTCTAGCCATATACTGTTCTTAGGTGTTAACCGACCAATTGCTAAGCGTGCTTTCCAAGAACGGAGAAGCTTAAGATTATCAGCTAACCATCTCGATTCCGGTTAATACAATAGTTGCTGCAAGCGGAGCGTTTTCAAGAAGAGCGACATTATTAGAATGGTTACATTCAATTATAACATGATACACCGAAACCAGCATAATCATCTTATGAATCATCAGAATAAAATATATTTCCATTAAAGCCGTCGTTAAACAACATAGCGTTATTACCCTCGTAATGACGGCACATAGCGCCAATGTGACCCATTAAAAAGTTCATTTATATTATTGTCAGGGCTGCCACAAATTATTCGATATGAAAAATAACGCACAAACTTTTTTTTATTTAATATATTATGTTGTAGATGATTTGTAGGACGATAAGACATGCTGAAAACCAAAGGAGGGCCTTTAAAAAAGGCGTGAAATGGCTTTTACAGGGTGCCAAGCCCATAGCGTGAACGGTATATGAATTGCGCTATGGCAACTGCTTACCATCAGGCGGGCTGTATCTCTGATTACCTCGTTAACGGTATAAAAAAACATTAATTTGATTTAACTAATAAACCTGGTTAGGGCTTTGTTTTAAACTTAGTAAAATGTTAGTTATCTTAAAAAGAAAAAGAAGCACAACGTAGTTACTGTTTGTTATCTTTATAAGCCTATAAACGCCCCACTGCTGGGTTCAGGTATTCTCACATGGAAAACAATCCATATATAGGACTTAGCAAAATCAAGCCACAACTATTGGGATAATAACCGCGATCAAAAGCATAAAACTGCTTTCAGGTTTAAGCTCGAAAAAAATATTTTGGCCATCCATCCATCACGACGAAATTTGCTTAACTTTCACGATCGCATCCCAAATGTGCTACTCATACGCATACTCCCGTAGTGCCAGCGAGCTCTCTATACAAATTAAACTAAAGATTTAAAACAAAAGACGTATGTTCCCCGTTCTTTTGAAATTAGATCTACCTAAATAAATTATGATAATGATGCAAAAAAGAACAAGTGATTGTCTGACACATAACTACGCTGTTTACTTAGCGTAACGTATCACAAGCAGCATAGAGACAAATTTATGAAGTTTTAGCGAAAATGAATTAGCATTACCGAGGACACGTAAAACTGCTCAGAGTTGAGATAAAAAGTTAACAAGATTTCCTACATAGAAAAAAAAACGTGAGCCACTGAAACTTTTTAATAAGATAAGCTCTTATAAAATTCTGCTTACTTGTGATCGGGGATTCTGTCGTATCTTGTATCGTTGATGGATTTCCAGTATTCCGTGAAAAATTTGAAAAACGGAATACCTATTTATCGATACGAACACGAAATTACCACAGTATTTTTTCACCGCAACAGAGTTGAAATTCATGAAAAATTTATATCATGTTACATTTAGTTTGGTATTACTTTAAGACTTTTTTGACTTGACTAACGTTATGTTAATGTAGGACATACGCAATGCCGATATACGCACAATGACTGACAACAGTTAATTGAGAAGAGGTGAAGATCAGGCTACTCGTATAAGAAGGCCTATCTCTTGCAATAGAATGATATATGTTGATATGATGAAGATTTTCTGATATCGCAAAGGAAGTTTATAGATACTGTACAATAGTAAAATGTTTTTGTTTTGTTTACATAATTTTAACGCAAATTTTGTTGCGATACAAATTACAAAAACACAATGTTGAAAAAATTTCCACGAGCAGGATTTGAACATGCACCCTACTGACATACCGGGTCAGGTGCTCTTCCAATTGAGCTACCGTGGTTCTAACCAGCCCGCCGAAATTATTCAACACTATTTAATTTTTTACTTTGAAAGCCAAAGGCGCCAATTCAATTTCAACTACTACCGTCATTAACATCTGATCATAATATTTTACAAATACTAAAGATCAGTTAAGAAGTAGGCAAGCTATTTATAAAATGTTTTTGTTTTATTTACATAATTTTAACGCAAATTTTGTTGCGATACAAATTACAAAAACACAATGTTCAAAAAATTTCCACGAGCAGGATTTGAACATGCACCCTTCTGACATACCGGGTCAGGTGCTCTTCCAATTGAGCTATCGTGGTTCTAACCAGCCCGCCGAAATTATTCAACACTATTTACTTTTTCACTTTGAAAGCCAAAGGCGCCAATTCAATGTCAACAACTACCGTCATTAACATCTGATCATAATATTTACTTAGACTAATTAGAACACGTGTTGGGTAATTTTTGTGTAAGATTTCACAAATTTCATAAAGTGCACAGAACATGTCTGGATGGCTACCATACCTATTTCTAGTTCCTAGCAACAGTATCCTCCATTGCTGGACTGGTTAAAGTATAACTGGTTAATGACAGACCTCAGAATCAGTTACGCGCGAGCAGCCCTCACACACATACACACAAACATGCACACAAACCCTTTCTTATATACTTAATGTTATTAAAAATGTATACCATAGATATAATAACCTCTGTTATCTAAAGTTATTATGTAAGGATCATCTGTTATAGTGTACCGAACCCTCCTCAGTCTTGGAGGTGGGCGTTGGCAACTGCGACACAGTCATCCGACGAATGCGGTTGTTATCGTTCACATTTAAGTTTATAAATTGTAATCATGCCAAATAAAGATTTTTATTTTTTTTATTAGTTAGCAGTAGTTTAACAGACTGCTGGAACCACTTATCGTCAGGCAGATCACTGTATGGCAATCAAATGGCGCAGTCTATTAAAAATCATTTTACATAACACAAGTTATTATCATTATCATCGCAATACAAGCAAGAGAGTGCACCTTAACGGTGGTTGGTGTGTTATAAAGACGTTAGGACAAAAACTGAGACCAAAGGTTTAACGAACTTACCGAAGCAAGAGTCAGATCATGTGGTCACCACATGATCAAATTAATAATGATAGTGCAAAAAATGCTACCAAATTCGCAAATATTTTTGCAATTGACCGTCTTTGAGTACATTTACTATTAGCAATTTACTGTTTTGTTCATAATCATTTTAGCTTTGTCTCATTTAGCAATTATATTACATATTTATTAACTAGCTAGCAATACAGCGGCACGTTGTTATTATTTCATTAATTTCTATTGGCTCAGTATTGTTACAGGTTAGTAATTACCCTTCAGATAAATACTCAAGTAATGAAATTTATTATTTAACGTCGAGGTATTAGTTTCGGTACTCCCTGTATATATATATAATCAACGAGAAGTTAGAACAATTGTTGATCCGCCTATTTTACATATTTACTCAGCTCCGCGTCGCGCAAACTGATATACTTTGATCTGTCCTTGATGCGCGTGTGACGTCGGTGGATCAGCACTTACAGGTTTTCAACATACTCGTTAGCGATTTGACCAACATTTGTTGATCCAACGACCGAAAAAATCATATTGAATATGATTTCTTACATCCAGAATATATTTAACTTATATGCGACATTTACATTGACTAAGTGGAGCCGGAGCCAAAATAGACGAATAGGTACTCGAACACAAAGCGGCAACGCCGCGTTCTGCGCGTGACAGAGAACCCAGAGTAATAAGGTAAGAAGGATGTGTTAGCTGCTGCTGCGTTTGAAGATCAAACTTTGAGAAATACCTTCACTTGTTTGGCAGATTTTATTGCGGAAAGACGTTTGCGTTATAGAAATTGTGTTATTTTGATAAGCTTTTATTTAGTTTCACCTGTCTCGATTTTTGTCCGTTTGTCTGTAATCAAATCTTGCAAGTAACATTTGATCCACTTCCCGGTTACCGATTGAGTTGAAATTTTGCATGCATATGTAAATCAAATGACAATGCAAAATTATTATGACATGGAGCTGATCTGATGATGAAACCGGAAGGTGGCCATAGGAACTCGGTTGTTAAACTACACAACCCCATCAAGTTTGAACTCGTTTGAGCCGTCTTGACGAGTACTTTGATGTTAGATGGTAACCAGGGTCTGATGATGGAGCTGGAAGATGGCCATGGAAACTAAGTAATTAAACGACACCACCCCATCGAGTTTGGGCTCGTATGATTTGTCTTGGCGAGTACTTTGGTGCTAGATGGTAACCAGGGTCTGATGATGGAGCTGAAAGATGGCCATAGGAACTCGGGAAAATAAGTTCGTGCGTTCGTTCGTTCCGTTTGTTATGAATGTGGATTCTGTCTTTGATTAGATGAGTCAGATGGATGATCCAATGTGAACACGTGCTGAGGACTGAATGGTATAAGGGTATATAAACTATACAAAAAAGTTAAAAATAAAATCAAAAGAAAAAAATACTTTTAAAAACAAGCTTATATTACTTGTTATTAAAAAAAAAAAAACTTTGCGTTTTTATCACAGACCCAATTTTTTATATATAAAAGCGTGTTGACCAAGCAACATTTCAAGTCCACTGTTGGACATCCGCCGGTTTGGCGGGTCCAAACTGTGTAGTGAACACAAGCCCTTACCAGCATTCTTTGAAATTTCAACTCGAGACAGTTAACAGTTGAGCAGTGTTCATGAGAAGACGATTCTGGCAGCAGCATCAGGTCAAAGTCACCTTAATATTGGATTGTCATCGAGTGTACATACGTGTACCAAATTTCAACTCTATTCGCTTAACCATTGAGAAGTTCCCTTATGAGAGACGATCCTGGCTACAGTATCAGGTCAAGGTCTCCTTATTATTGCATTGTCATTGGGTGTATACATACGTGTACCAAATTTCAACTCTGTACGCTTAACTGTTGAGGAGTTCTCATGTGAGAGACTATCCTGGCTGCAGCATTAGGTCCAGGTCACCATATTATTGCATTGTCATCAAGATTACTTAAGTGTACAAAATGTCAGTCTATTCCGATAACGGAAACTAGTTTACAATTGACTTACAATGCAGCGGGCGGCACTCGCGCTCGAACTACCGAGAAACCGCATGAGATTCCGACTGACTCCGTGTCTGTGAGCGGTTGTCGGAGCGCACATTGTACTCTCTATTTTGTGGCCAAAGATACGAAACGGCAACGTCGCGGCTGCTTTCAGCCAATCTGATCGTTTGCTGTGCTCTGATTGGCTCATTTAAACTGGATCAATATTTTTCGTAACTGTCGCAAGGTAGATTTGTATATCGGATCAACTTCGGCGACAGCAAGTAAGCAGTCCCGTGAGTGTAGTTACCAGAGATGCATATTGGATCAACAAAAGGCGCCGGATCAACATGCATTTTCGGATCAACAAAGTGCTCGCGTGAAGTCGTCATCAACATTTATCGTAAAGGGATTATATTACATTAAACCTTCTCATCACATTAAAATTGTGTACGGTGCCTTTATAGAAATATCTTTCACACTTGACTGTACTTTTTATGTACGCTAAGCAATTTCAAGCCGGAGGAGAAACATTAAAAACTTTGCGTATTGGCGTTCGGCTCTTGAGAATGGGGCATGCTACGTACAAATTTGTTTTTTTTTACTTCTTCAAATGAAGTATTTCGCTCTTCCTTTGAATTTCGATTACAAATTTTTACGTGCACTTTTTTAAGACGTGTAATAACGTTAGCATAAAACGTACATTTGTAGGAGAGCTACATTCCACAAGCAACTAGTCTGGTAAATCTATTTAGTACGACGCCATTACCAAAACTAAGAGCACAAGAGTGTGCGTCTATTTAATTGAATACACTCGTTTGTAAAGGTTAAGTTTTAATATTTTGTACAACTTTAACCTATCTTATGGTTTCAAGTTAAGGTCCATATTACAGTGGCGTGTGAATGCCGTAATTGTCGGCTGTACTTACTACTTACACCGACGGAGACAAAAGGGAGGGAATGTCGCGTAATGGCGTCACCAACATTTCATGTGTCAAAACATTTATTGTGACAGCTCGCAGCATTTTGTATGTACAGCGGGGGCAAATGTATGTGCATTTCTCGGCTCTTAATCATAGCTCCGCTTATGAATGTCGGATCCCCTTAAAATATCGTGCTGCTTTGTGGGACCTGAAACCTGACAGTTTGGGCACAAAATATGCCTTAGGCTTAGTGGAATGTCTAATTAAAATTTTTAGTAGCTTGAATAGAGTTTTCTTCGGTATAAACAACACCTCATTGTCGCATTTCTAAATAAGTTATTTTTTCAAGAAGGAAATCATATACGAGGTAGGTAGGTAGGTAGGTATACGAGTATGTTTCTATTGTATTCTACTGTATTTGCGCACTTCCTCTATCTCCCTCTTGGGTTCCTAAACCAAAGGTTGTCTGGAAGAGATCGCTTAAAGCGATAAGACCGCCTTTGCCCATGCTAGCTTTAAGATTTTATGTATGTACCTGTTTTTTTGTTTTAATTTGTGTGAGCAATAAAGTATTTATCTATCTATCTATCTATCATCGTTACTTTTTATATAGGTGCTTACCTTGTTAAGTTACCTTACATATTGTTTTAACCCCTCATTAGTAAGAGCTCCACGTACAACGTGTAACCCCTACAATATGTTTCAAACTAGTTGCTGAACTTTAATCACGATAGAGATACATGTTAGTAGGCTTTAGTTTTGTTCTTTTCCACATGCTTTGTAATTATTTATTTATACCTACCTATAACTATAAAAAATAAACTTTATTTTGAAGTATAGGATTTTATAATCACACAATGTCTTTGATCTGCAAAACTTAATTATTTATTGATTGGCCCTATGTTTGGAAAAAAACTGTTAATTTCTCGATTAGACAGTTTGATCTCTGCCAGTGTCGTGTGAAGGTCATGTGTACGTACTTACAGTCAACATTAATACTGATCGAAGGAAAACGAATGGTCAAACAATAATATTTACGTTGGCGTTGAGGAGATATTAAATTAATTGTCATTGTGGTCAAAGTATTTTTTAAGAAAACACAATCATTATTAGTACAAAACTGATTATGGCTTAAATAATATTTTTAAAGACTTTTTATTCATCTTTTTATTTTCATATTACTCTTTCTAGTAACACTAAATATTAAAAATTGCTAAGTAGTTGACTAATTAAGGCTGCAACGATACAGTTACCCGCGGCGCATCAACTTCATAATATATCATGGAGACGAGGGTCCGGCCTGACTTGCGCTGACAACTGTCCAGATAGAATTAGCCTCAACTAGGCTTAACTGCGGACATCGTTTGTCTTGCTTACACTTGCCCTTTGTAGGGAAAACTTCGAAGAATCTTCGCCTTATAATTTCGTGCATAACAGTGTTATTATGGCGAGCTGTTGTCTCGGAGGCGAAGACACTCTTTGGGTAGTTGAGCCATCGGAGTAAGAATAACAGTGTTATTGTTTTTTATGAGCACTGCAAGTTGGTTGGAGACTTTTTTTTATATTTTGCGAGTAAGCACAGTGCCTTCATCTCATCTGATGTTAAGTGATGAAAAGGCTAATGGCGGAAGCGCATTTCACCCGGAATCCTCATTTTACTGAGGCACTGGCTATCTTATCTCTAGCTGCCAGAACACAACAATGCTACAAACATTGATGTTATGGCGACATATTTAGATAAGATGGTGGTAGCCAGCCAGGCGGACAAACAAGCCCTACTACCAACCAAACTGAGTACACAAACATGTACCCCCCGCTGGGAATCGAACCTCTGGGTCTAAACCGGTGGTCTTAACAGACCACAGAGGCGGTTAAAACCTGTGGAAAAAAGAATCAATAGCTTTGTTATAAAACTAATTTTTCGTTCAGAAAAGTTATAGTTCATCTGAGATTTAACATTGCATTTGTCACTGATTGCGAATGTAAATATGGTATTATTTATTAGTGACGTTGTCAAGAAATTTCTTTTTGTATCATAACATGACATAAATACATACTTACATACATACATACATACATACATACATACATACATACATACATACATACATACATACATACATACATACATACATACATACATACATACATACATACATACATACATACATACATACATACATACATACATAGGTATAACGTCGGTTTTGAATAATTCGTATAGTTAGTAACGTCACAAGAGAGTTTAACAACACAATTGTAACTAAGAGTATAAAACTACAACGTAAAACAAACTTAATTGTCGTAGTCTAAATTAGTCGTAAAGGTCCATTCACAAAAACCGGTCGTTTATTTCGATAAGGACGCGAATAAAGAAAGTTAACCGGCTGTTTAGGTTGATATTAATACATCACAATGGAGGACGTCAATTTATCAAGCGGACAGGGGACTGAGTTGCGGCGACACAGTCGCCAGTTGAAATTACTTGTAACCTTGTGGGAGGTCGGCCTGGATGGATAGCGATGGATCTCGTTATCATTTATCAATTATGTATTTATAAAGGTGACGTCAACAATGAACGGTGCGATACGTTTTTATTATTATGACAGGGGATCGTCGATTTTGAGCGAAAAATATTTTTTATTTCTTGTTGCTTATGATTCGTAAATTAATTGGCCGTTCGAAGTAGCAGGCATGTGTTTAAATTGTTTACAAGAAAGTACGTTGATTTTTTTGGTTTGAAATTTTAGAATTTAATTGATTACATTAGTTTATTAGGACTTTGCAAATAGCTTCTGAAATTATTACCTGAGCTCTTTTTAATTGTAACACAATTTTGAAATTATTTCTCGACATATGTTTTACAAAATCAATTATAAGACATCCTGTATGCCTGTAATGTAGAACATTTGAAAACATAATAGTTGTGTATATATTTGTATTTAGTTTTTACCAACATAAACAGTTACCTATTCCACGAAGAGAAACGATCAACAAATTGTTTGACTCCAATTAGATCTAAAATCTTTTAATGACAAAATGCCTGACTTTTGCCACTTTCTCGTTATTACGTTCGGACACGAAAATAATTTATCAGAACAACAGGGCATTGTCATTACCCTGTCAGCCAGCGAGATACAAATGCGGGCATTTCTGTTGAATATTTTTCGGGCAATGGTTTATTGGTTTCACTGGAATACGGAAGTCTCGTAAAATCAGGCATCACTGTACTTTTGTGAATTTAGTTTTGTTACGTTAACACGGAAAACACAATATTTATAGTCAACGCAAAGACGGTGCAATAAAACGTGCGAATTTGTCTTGACTTTGTCTTTTATACAAAACATTTTAACGCTCAACTAGAGGGTAACATACAGTTTAATTAATGCTAACTACCTTCAATACAGAATGTGTATTAGTTATGAACAATACTATAATGAGGTGATTTGAACATATTTGTCAATAACTAACAAACAATGTTTTTTATCGACAATCCTGTAAATTTGCGCGTGCGCATCTCTGTTACAAAAGTGATTTATGGCACCGTCTGCCACGAGTTTTTGCATTGAGTATAGTCCCTAAATAATTTTTTTTTTAAATATATATTAAAAGCGTCTCATTATAAGTACATTAAACAAAAACATTGTAACGAAGATGTTGGCAAATACGTACAGATAGGTACGTATTTTACTTACTTTTTTGTGTAAGTAATTAGTAAGATCGCAATAAAAAAAGATTTTCATATAATGCTGAGTAGGAGATACCTATTTCCAGCAGTGGACTAGTATAGGCTGATGATGGTGATGATGATGATGAATAGGTAGCTGCGAATGCTCGATGACTTGTTTAACAAATATTATTTACATGTTTGAGCATTTTATTTGAAACCTTTATTTAATGTATCTTAGAAAGAAAATTAATTAATAATAATTAGCCCGCGCTCGTGTCTCACCGGCTAGTAGAGTACTAAACTTCAAGTGCTGCTTAACCGAAATGAGCCTCTCCACTCTTTCACAAGAAAAACTGGGCGGAGACGACAAAAAGGGTTTCCAAAAAGAAGTATTTTTCTGTAACGCAAAAGTGGGGGTGAATTTCGGAACCTCATTGACTGCTAGCAACCTATCTTTTTTATTTGTTTAAAAAGAAAGTAAAGAAGAGTAGCCTATTAACAGTCCCACTACTAGACAAAGGACCATTGAAATCGTTATCACTACCTACTGACGAGTATTGGATTAATCACCACATTTGCCAAATACAGGTCTGTGATGACAAATCCAAAAGTCCGAAACATACCTGGCCCGATCTGGGACTTGAAGCCAGGACCTTCGGATATCTGGCCGAGAGTCCCGTCACCCGGCCATCGAGGCGTTTATTATCTGTTTATTTCGATTGAAAATAAATATTGCAGACGGTCTTAAAACTAGCCTTTTGATGATACATACCATTTTTCATTTTACGTTCCATAAGGATTCTTTCACTCTGAGAATCTAGCATTTGTAGCTTCGTATGGTACACACGCCTGCACATCAACCTAACACAAACTGTGAAATTTCATCAATAGACTTTGAACTTTATACCTTTAAAATATGGTTGAGAATGTATTGAAGAAAATTTACAGTTTTGGATAGGTTGGTGAGCAGGCGTCTGTACTTATTACGAGAGATACGGAGAATACATCGACCGTCTGTCGTTGTATTGTTACAAATGCATATACAGCTATAGCTACCTACGTGTGTCATACAAATTGCATACTCCTGCGCACGACCGCGCGCGCCGCGCTTCCAACAACTGGCGCGAGCAACGACGTGCCGCAGTATTTACGTGTATCGCATTCGGCTGAGAGCGAAAACGACGTAGTTACAGCCTGCGCACGCTGTTACCACTGGCGGGGAACTACGCATCGCGGAATATTTGTCTGCCTGCTGTCCAGCTCTCGCATGTCGGTCTCCTTTCTTTAACTATCATCTGACCCGCAATAATGTAAACATGTTCCTTAGATTTTTATATAAGTGGCTAAGATTTTTAATAAACATTCATTACGACTGTGGTACTCGTCTTTAAATCATCCAAAAGCAACCGCAACAGCTATTCGCATAAAGACTAACATTATATTTCTTTAACATCCGTGTACCGTGTAACAAAAATGTTGTTACTACCTACATGAACGACATAAACATTTTGAATTACGAGCAGATGTTGTGAAAGTTCCAGGCGCGGCATCAAAACGTAATCGAGACGAGAAAGAGGCTTTTGTTTTATTTACCCGATAGTACCGGGGGAACAGCTAAACTGTTTGGGGAAGTTCCAAGTTTAATTAGCTAACGAAAAGTTTACCAAATTCGCACAGTTGCGCACTTAATCGATAAGTAAAAGTTCTCGTAAATACTTGGCCGATCATATCAGGAATCTAATAAGCAATGAACCGATGTACTGTCAGAATTGACTTACTTTTTTCTAACGAAAGGGTTCGGTTTGTACGTCGTTAATAAATCGTTGTTAAAAAAGGATTTATAGCATCCTTAAATAATGCATCGCTACAAATTATGGGTATTGGCTTTATCACTTGACGACCTCCGTAGTCGAGTGGCTTGTACGCCGGTTGCTGATGTTGCCATCTCCGAGGCCTCGGGTTTGATTACCGATCGGGTCAATATAGAAAAACGAACTTTTTCTATATTTTTTTTGGGTCTGGGTGGTTCTGGTTCCGTCGTTGTTCCTGACTTTCATAACACAAGTGCTTAAACTACTTTCTTTGGAGTAAGAACATTGTATGCGATGTTGTCTAATATTTATTATTCATTTATTATTTTATACCACTACCCTGTCAAATGCGGGTTGGTTATCACAAACCCGGGCGGTAAAAAATCCGGAACACACTTTAACCAACTTGGTAATGAAACTCAGGACCTTCGAATATCGAGCCTAGCGCTTTGCCACTCTGCCACTGAATTGAAATATCAAAGTTTATTGACATAGTAACAAGTAGAAGTAAGAAGAAGAAGATTAGAGTAGAAGAGAGAGTAACGGTTTAGTTAAAATAGTCGTTTTCCGTTAAAAGATGACATTTTCCGTCATTTGTATTATTTTCCTGCTAAGGTTCATTAAATTAACTTTTTCTTTACAGCGATAGAATCAGGTAAAATACAGATAGTAATCAGGTATCATAAATATAACTAAAGTGAGCACAAAACGTACCTGAAACTCTGCCAGGAATCGAACCTACACCTCTATGAAACTTAAACCCATAATCATGTGGGTTTAAGCTTCGGGAGCTTTAGGAGGCGTAGCTTATAATCGTCTGACTGTTAGACTCATTGGGCACATTTAGAGAGATCACGTCACAACCTATGACGCTTACCCAGTTCGGGATAGTGGGTATTAATAAGACCTTACGAACAAATAAGACTTTTTTTGGTCACGACTTTACAAAAGTTGCTTGACATCCACGATCGCAATTAAAACCCGCTAGCCGCTCCAATATTTGCAACTAATGATTATATTAATTCAACACTTGTTCATTCATTATACGAGAGGGCCACAGTACTTTCACGGCAACTTTGTTCTCGGCCGTAATTAATAATGTCGAACTGGTTAACATTAACAGGTGCGGGCTTGGTAAAACTTTGTACCACTTGTTACTACGGAGGGAAAGAACTAATCAAATTAAAAGTTGTTTCTCGCCCGTACAGAAGTTCATTTCCACTATCATTATAATCTTATCCAACGTGTTTCGGGACTACGGCCCTAATTTAACTTACTAAGTGAGGTATTGATCATATTCCGATGGTTGTTACAAGTTTGTTTCAATTATGTGTACGAATCGTATTGTATGCTTTGTGGGGTAATCAATTGATTGAAGAGATGTCGCTTTGCTTTTCAAATGTTTCAGGTTTTATCTTACTAATAGAAACCGAAAAGGCGAGCAGGTAGACCAAGACGAAGATGGCGGGACGACCTTGATAGGTTCATGAAAGAATAGCATGATGTTGAATGACCGGAATGTGTGGAAAAGTTTGGGCGGTCTTGCCCAGGAGTGGGCCAGTTACGGCTGATATAATAATATTAATAATAAAACAATAGTTTAATTTTGTTTTTTCTTAGACAGTTTTGGACTTATATTAGTACTGTATGACATTGTAAAAATTTAAACTGGTAACTGATGTAATTTTTTTGTTTTTCTTTTGTTTTTTTTTAACATGCTGTGATTGTCCTTTATATTTTGTGTTTTTATTTGTGATGGAAAGTGTTATTTTATGATAGGGATAAAGATTTTCCAATCGTTTAACGCTGTAATCAATGTAATGAAATCAAACTAAATTACAAGTCTTTTAAAATATACACATCTCAAGAAATTAAGCACTTTTAATTTAATGTTTTAACAAGGCTAAATAGATGTAGTACATTATGTATGTATATTTTGTAGGCTTTTATTTTTGTCATGTGTACTGACTATTTTAATAAAATAAATTATATATTTTTTTAAATATCAATATAATTAAACCTTATCATGTTATACCACCTCCATTAGTGCTAAAGCCACGCCAAAACACTTTTAAAACTGATTTAAAAATATCTGTACATATTTTGGGTACCATAAACGGTTCTATTATATACTAAAATTAAACTCTGAAGCTCGGTCGTTTTGGGCGTCGGAAACGTAAGGACGTGAAGGTAATGTTTGTACACTATGCCACATTAGCTGTCATTATATTCGGACTCTATTTCCACTTCAAATCGTGTGTAGTAAGTCATTGGCATCCAATAACTTTACAAAAACATTATTCATTTTAAAAATAATGTACTATGTATGTGTCGTAACGTGTGTAACTGTCTTTGAAACGTTTGTACCAAAGATAAGAAAAAGACGAGTACAGTCAGCAAAAGAACAATCTATTATAGTTAAAAATTTAGCAGTTAAGTTGCAGGCTGAAGTAGGAATAACTTATGATTCGCTAATAGCATGCTAAAGAGCAGCAAAGAGTCAGTCCATAATGAAGCAGAAAGCTTCGAGCATAGTTATTACTCGCGGACCATTTTAAAACGATCTCAATACTTCTTCCTTTTTCCTTCGCTCTGTTGAACGCGGAATCGCGTTTGCAGTTCCCGATTCACGTTTGTTTCACAATATCTTTTTTAATGAGCGTTACTCTCGAAATTGCGATTGTATGCTTGCATTTAACGTATCGTTGTGTACGGAACATTTGTTCCACGTATTTATTAAACAACCTTTTCCGAATATTTCACTTTTCAAAGTACTTTTACGACCAGCGCATTGGCGGAAGTTAAAAATAAACAATAATGAACAATAGTCGAAAAAGACGGAGCGGGAATAAGGAATTGTTCGATTGACTGAGGAGTTGGAAAGTTATGGATTTTATGATTTTTTTTTGCTTTCATCAAAGTATTTAAAAAAAGTGAAAGTAATTGTTATTTGAAAATATTTTATTAACTCCAGTGGTGATATAAGTTACTTACGCTTTTAAGAACCTTGATTTTGATTAGCCCTGATTTAAATAAACCATCAAAGTAGTAAAACAGTATGTATTCCATAACATTTATCAAAACATGTATTTTATCTTATTATATATGAGTGTCATGCAGGACGTTTTAAAGATTAGTATGTAAGTTTATAATTTTTTCGTTTTATTTAATTGCTATGCATTCAATTAATACTTTATTTTTTTTAGTATTGAAAACAGAAATTTCCGTCAGAAGGGTGCAGGTTTAAATCCTGCTCCTGGATTTTTTTTTAACATTTGGATAGCTCAATTGGGAGAGCACCTGACCCGGTATGTCAGAAGGGTGCAGGTTTAAATCCTGCTCGTGGAAATTTTTTCAACATTTGTGTTTTTGTAATTAGTTTCGCAACAAAAAATGCACTAAAAATTATATACTTAATCAAAATAAAAACATTTTAAGTTCTTTGTACATTTGTTAAATGGAGCTTTAATTACATGCCTCACAGAGCTCTAAAGAGGACCCCGCTGGCGTTTCATAATAAGTAAAATGAATATCTATATCGAAGAACCTTCGTACCAGGATGAAATTGTTCTGCAAAGCATTTCTTTAAATTACACATTATACCTACTAAAGGCATCGTAGCCCGTAGGAAAGAAGGGCTACGCTAGACATTTTTATTATACGTTTACTTTGTTATCAGAATAATAAATCCTAAATTTCTGATTGAAATAATATAAAATGTATGTTTAATCATAGTGGACAAGCGAGAATCACGCTAGAGAATACTGACAAATATCACTAACTGTTACTTAAATATAAAAATATGAACGTTACTAACGTACATTGATTCTACCTTTATTTACGTTCCCTTTTGCGGGCCTGCTGGAAGATATTTCAGAACTGAAATAAGCAGCGCCCTTATTCTGCATTTACCCGTAGAGCTTATTCCGTTACCCTTTTATGTATAGTACTTAAACTTGTAAATAAAATAAATAAATAAATACAATCCGTAATATAATAGAAATCCATCCGTAATAGAAATCCATAATAGAATAGAAGTGAAATATATTGATGTATGGGATTGACATACACGTCATTTATACATATCGTTGACTTATGTCAATCCCGTACTATAATCATTCTAAAATTTCTGTTCTACTATCGTTATGGGGGCCGATGTGCTTAGTTTGCGTGTGAAGTCTTCTTAAAAACCATATTCGTTATTCATAACATTATTAGTTATTTATTTAGAATGCTTTGGTAGTTATATAGTGTTGTTGTTTCTTTTCTCAATGTTTACATTGATGCCTAATATAATGTACATTGCATAGATCTATTTTCTTAATGTCTCTCGGCAAACATCGTGTTTCGGCTGTCGTCGGATTTCTGGAAATTGTTTGCATTCGGAAATGAGATGATTACCATTGAGAGCCATTAAAAAAATATTATAACTTTTTTTATTGTTCCTGTTTTCTTTAAATGTGACTTTGTGTATGTGTCGTGTATTACCAATAAATGTTTATTCATTAATTCATTGAAAATAGAAGCACCAGGACCTACACCTTAGAATTAAAAAGCTATTAGCGTATCTGGTTCCTGGAGTTGCTAATTCAATTGTTACACATCGTTGTATGCTAAAGCTTGCATTCCGCGCCAGATTTGCCGTGGTAAATATATCTAGCTATTTCCTGTATGAGGGAAATTGGCTTCCGTGAGCCAGTCTCGGCAGTTTTTCTTAGATTTACTCCCACATTGAAATTGGCCGTGTATTGGTTCTCTATTTTGTTTCATATATTACTGTTATTATAAGTGTGTCAGATACACTAGTGATTTTATAAATCATTGGGAGTAACATTGTTTATACTTATATATTAATTTATTGGTTTACCAATGCTTTATTATCATCAGCTCAACCAAAAGACAAAGATTGCTGGACAAAAGCGTCCTCCAAGGGTCTCTACGACGACCTACTTTGTGCTGTTCTCATCCAACGGCCACCCATGACCAACGCTTGCTAGAACTATAACCTATACGATATAATAATATTGATACTTAAAATACAAATTAACAATATAGCAAATACTTATAGTAATGGTTATGGACTTTTACGCAAATTTTGTTGCGACCAAATTATAATTTGAAAATAAGACTAAGTGTTTTTTTTTCTATTACTTATAGGTAAACACTTCGCTCAATAGAAAATTTACTTCACACTTTATTATTTTTTCTCTTTTGTTTTTTTTAACATGTTGTGGTTGTTTTAATATTTTGTGTTTTTATTTGTGATGGCTTTCCATCTTTTCTGATGTCCTTTTATGATAGGGATTTTCCAATATTTTTGACGCTGTAAGGGAGAGAAGAGCTTGACACTTGCTGAGTTTCTTGCCGGTTCTTCTCAGTACAAGGTCTCCCGCCCAGAGTAGACTTACGAACCGATGGCATAATGACGTTTATAAGAGCTATTTGTAGCCTAAACTGAATAAATAATTTTGAATTTTGAATTTTGAATCTTATTGGTAAAAAGTATAGATTTTTTTAAATTTTGTAGTATTAATACGTAAAACATAAACTTTGTACCCCTTTTTACGAAAATTGCGCGGACGGAGGAGTATGAAATTTTGCACACTTATAGTTTATATAGAGAAGGTTATCCGAATGTTATTTTTTTTTAATTATACGTAAAAATACATTATATCAATAAAACAAACATTAGACATACTACCATGTATTTGACACACAGGAGCGGCCGAAATCTGTAAATGTCTATCAATGCCAAACCAAGCTCACATTCTATCTTTTTTAATTTGTCATTGCTTGGGATACAATCCATGCAGCCTTAGTATCTTTTAATAAAAATTACGGTCGAATATCGATCTCTGGGCGACCACTAGTTTTATTAATTGCTTGTATAATAAGTTGTACACACCGTTTAAAAGAACGCCTATCGTTACTTCCGCGTTCTTTTTCCTTTTTTCACTCTTAGACTGTCCGAAGTGAGGCAGCGTTCCAGTTTTTCAATATTGAAAAGTTGTTTGTGTTTAACTTGCAACTTTCCTTCGACGCTTACCCAGCAGCCAACGTATTAGTTTCGAAAGCGCTCCAAAGTAAAAATGTAAAACTAACTATTTAGTACTTACTGCAAGGAGTTTTAGATTTAGTAAAATCACAAAGCTGCCTTTTAAATTTGTCTATTTACACTAGCTATAAAACCTGGGTTTTCATATTTTACATACGGTGTGTGAAAGAACAATTTGTGTCGGCAAAGCTAGGACGGCTAGTTTGGCAGAATCAATCTCCACTTGCTCTCTTTGCGTCTTAGCCATTTCTGCTCAACATATTTACTAACTGAACATATTTTTTGTTATTGGAAATTGTATTGTAATGGTGTACACATTGTCTAAAAGCCAAATAAGTTTAAGAAAGTTTGTGTTATCTACATTGGAGTGATACCATTATATCATAGTCAGCAGCTTATGAACTTCCCAATGTTGGGCTTTGGTTTTCCAATCACAAGCACATGAAAAAACCATAACTCTAAAAGTTTTGAAAGATTTTGATTTATACCGTCTTACGACATATACTAGAACCTGTTTAAATGCCTTACGAGCCACAAGTAAGCTTTAGTTTTAATTTGTTTACCCATCCTGAACCCGGCATTACAAAAGTAGCTTATAATGCTTCATCAAAACATATGAGATGCTTTAGACATTATAGCATTATATATTATGACAGTTCCTATAAGGACGTATTCATTCTCAGATGAAACCTAATTATAATACCACAATTAATTTAGAAGGTGTTTATAGGTAGCTGCTAAGGCAATTGGGTTAGATAGATCGCGTTAATGTTATAAGCATATTAACACAACAAAGACGTCAAAAGCCTTGTGATAATTGTCTTTAACTAATTAGCACGTAATTGAATCTATCTGATAACAAATAAATCAACAGTACACGCAAATTAATTGTACACACGCCTGTACATTACACTGCCGCAAACTGTCCAATTTCCTCAATAGACATTGAACTTTACGTCTTAGTCATATGGTTGAACATTTATTGAAGAAATCGGACAGATTTGGATAGTTTGATGTGCTAAGTCAGCACATATAGCTTCCATATCACACTAGATGAGATACCTTTCGCTGTGTCCTAAGATTAATTGATTGCGTTTGCACAATTAACATACGTGTGCGGAGTTACAAGTTCGCTGATGAGTGACGTCGATTCACGCTGTCTTGTTTATGCTAATACGAGTGCTAATGTTGAAACTCAATTGGTTTGTCTCATAGGAGTCGGAGCATAGCTAGAATCAAGGAATCTTTTAGTAAAGGGAATTGCTTGCTTGATTGCTGTGTCAGAACCACGTTGAAGAATAACTCCCTTGATTACTGTATCAAGTAACAAATGTCTTCTTCCGAAATATGTATTATAATATACTATAGCTTATAACAGCATATTTTTTTAATGTATCGAATTTAAGTGCGAGTTGTTTAATTATTACCCATGTCTATTTACTGTCCCACTGCTAGGCGAAGGCATTCATCATTGAAATTAAGTCATCACTGCAAGTGTTGGGTATTGGCTTAATTACCACGCTCAACAGTTAATGCGGGTGAGTGATCCCAGACATCAAAATCCGAACCACATGTTGGGTATCTTAATACCCAACATTGCAACAAAATGTTTTTCTGGTCTTAACCAGAAAAAAACTTACCTACAAATAATCTGTACAAAAGTATTTGATCACTATTCGACACGTAGTTCGTATACTGCATTAGACCATGATGACGATATTAATATAAAACCGTTACTATTTGTTGCTGTATTCACACAATAAAGTTATAAATAAATGTATTAGTAATGTATCTAACAATTTTCTAAATCACTGTATTCCGTTGCTGAACGCTGCGTTAGCTGGCAAGGGCAACTTGGCATCTGCGCCAAGATATCGCTGCGCCGCCAACCATGTGTGGAAATTTTGTAATATCTTATAAGTATAGGACCCAGTCACTCTATTGTTTTAATAGTTGCCATAGAATAAACTCCATACCAACTTATAAGTTGACAGAAGATACTTTGACAAGGTACAAAAAGGGCTAATTTGTTATTAGACTCGACTGTATTTAGTTAAGCTACAAAATGATATGAGCACGAGCTACAGCTTGTGTTCATCGTAAAATTCACTTATGTATATTTTTTTGACTGCTTAGACTTTTTTTTAAATGATCAAACCGTAATTTTATGATAGCTTATAAAATATTGTTTGCTTTAAGGCGGGGTTAGAAATAACGACCGTAACCTTTCCCATTTCGTAGAAAATCGAGATTTAATATTAATTTAGTCTACCTGGCAGGGTAAAGCCGCCAAAGTGGTCGCGCTACCAAAAGAGTATGTACAGGACTGGCAGACACAAATTCATAGATTCAATAAATAACTCGTACAGCCTTTAAAAACTATCATACTAAATCCAAGGATTCATTATTAATTAATATTAATGTCGAAAATTAATAGCACTGCGTACTCTTTGGAGTTTTTAACTTAACATTTCATATTACAGCCACTAATCCTGTACTTCCAATAAGATACCATATAAAATACACTGGCTAACAAATCTCGGGAACTTTGTTGGAGTAAAATCTTGAACCTTGTAAGCTAGCTTGTTCTTGCACAAAAAAAAACAAATGTACAACACAAACAATTCACGTGTTTTATAAATCATTGTAATATGTAACTATGTTAATATAAGTGTTTTTTTATATATTTTAGCGTTTTTATTAACGCTTAAATATACTTAAGTAAAATTTAAACACTGAAAAAAAAGACGACAACCTCAGGCGGGAATCGAACCACGCACCTTCCGCATTCCGGGCGGCTGCCTTAACCACTTGGCTACCGAGGTCTGGCTTTCACCCGTCGAAATTTTTCAGTGCTTGATGCTTATGTTTTTTAGTCAACATTGCTTCATCAATCTTAGAAGTTTTCACCTCTGAGATCCGAAAGAAATATTTTTACAAATATTTGAACATTCGGTTAAGATGAAGCTGCGTTATAGATAAGTGTTTTTTTATATATTTTAGCGTTTTTATTAACGCTTAAATATACTTAAGTAAAATTTAAACACTGAAAAAAGACGACAACCTCAGGCGGGAATCGAACCACGCACCTTCCGCATTCCGGGCGGCTGCCTTAACCACTTGGCTACCGAGGTCTGGCTTTCACCCGTCGAAATTTTTCAGTGCTTGATGCTTATGTTTTTTAGTCAACATTGCTTCATCAATCTTAGAACATCAAGCATCAAGCACATCAAGCACTGAAAAATTTCGACGGGTGAAAGCCAGACCTCGGTAGCCAAGTGGTTAAGGCAGCCGCCCGGAATGCGGAAGGTGCGTGGTTCGATTCCCGCCTGAGGTTGTCGTCTTTTTTCAGTGTTTAAATTTTACTTAAGTATATTTAAGCGTTAATAAAAACGCTAAAATATATAAAAAAAAAAAAAAAAAAAAAAAAAAAAAAAACACTTATCTATAACGCAGCTTCATCTTAACCGAATGTTCAAATATTTGTAAAAATATTTCTTTCGGATCTCAGAGGTGAAAACTTCTAAGATTGATGAAGCAATGTTGACTAAAAAACATAAGCATCAAGCACTGAAAAATTTCGACGGGTGAAAGCCAGACCTCGGTAGCCAAGTGGTTAAGGCAGCCGCCCGGAATGCGGAAGGTGCGTGGTTCGATTCCCGCCTGAGGTTGTCGTCTTTTTTCAGTGTTTAAATTTTACTTAAGTATATTTAAGCGTTAATAAAAACGCTAAAATATATAAAAAAACACTTATCTATAACGCAGCTTCATCTTAACCGAATGTTCAAATATTTGTAAAAATATTTCTTTCGGATCTCAGAGGTGAAAACTTCTAAGATTGATGAAGCAATGTTGACTAAAAAACATAAGCATCAAGCACTGAAAAATTTCGACGGGTGAAAGCCAGACCTCGGTAGCCAAGTGGTTAAGGCAGCCGCCCGGAATGCGGAAGGTGCGTGGTTCGATTCCCGCCTGAGGTTGTCGTCTTTTTTCAGTGTTTAAATTTTACTTATGTTAATATATTCAACACGTTTCCAACTTTTACCGGACGCTAAACAGCCCCTAGCGTCGTGCCTAACTTAAGTCGGGATATTGTAAACGGTACCGCTTGCAACACCATCTCGGTGTCAATAAACAAAGAAAAACAAAGCAGAGATTACCCATTGAATTTCCCTTAGGGAAAATCGCAGGCAGTGTGCGTAAGGAAGTTACGACAATGTTATTGTTAGGCACACTACATAGGCTACATTAGATTCGTGATTAATAACAGGTATTTTTATAAAATACCATAATGATGTTTCTACGTCAATATATTCTAAATGTTCAACTTTTAATCAAATCAAATGACATTTTTTATTCACTGAAAATAGAGTAAGTATGTTGTGCTGGGGATAAAGAATTGCACCACCCCATCTCTTCCCGTGGGTGTCGTAAAAGCCGACTTAGGGATCATTCCAGAGGATGGGCAGCAGCATCTCTCCGAGATTACCCTTAACCTACTGTGATCGCCAACCCGCCTGCCAAGCGTGGCGATTACGGCAAATACCCCTCATATCCTTGGGGGAGGCCTTTGTCCAGCAGTGGACGTCTTTTGGCTGAGATGATGATGATGAGAGTAAGAACAATGATGGTAGTTTGTATGTAGTTCATTTATTTAGCCAACGCATGGCAGGTGGATGTGGATAACGGAACAAAACACTAGAGATAATTTAATTAATTAAACGTTATTTTACATAATTAATACAATTATACGTCAATTAACGGACATTAAACAGCCCTAGCGTTACAGTCTGTGCCTAATGTAAGCCAGGATCTTGTAAACGGTATTCCTTGTACCATTACCTAGAGTGAGATCCCAGTCACAGACTTACGTGATTTTAGGAAAGATGAAATTTTTAGGATCGGTAGTATCACATAAACTTAGAAAGGAATAAATACTCGCTAAGCTGAAAGCGGGACCATTTTACAGGTAGCAGGTATCAAAGGTGGAAAAAAAAACATGCTAACTTACGTCAAAGTAGGAAGGCTGGTTTTTAGATATGTTATAATGATATTGTTATAAACTAACATACAGTTGCCAGAAACTTCCTGTGGGCCATAACTTTTGACAGACACTTTAAAAGTCGTAAAAAAATATGGGAACTTACGTTTACGAACTTCAACATTTGTGTTTTTGTAACTTTTTATAGTGTTTACGTAATATAAAATTATTGTATTTTAATTAAAATGGCAAATGTATTTAAATGCGCTTTCTGCCAAAATCCTGGGGATTCTTTATTTTTATTTAAGGAAGTTACTTTAAAAAAGTGTATAAAGATTTTACAACTTAGACTTTAAATACAAAGATGTTGTTTAGCCAACTGAACTGTATGAAATGGGTTTTCACAAACACTGCTAAAAAATCTTTTACTGGATTAATGAAAAAATATTATACATGTGAATCTACTAGAAATGAAGTGTTATTAAACATTACTGATAATCAGTCTGCAAAGTCTTCAACTAATTCTATACCTGAGCTAACTACAATACCTGAGAAAATTATTATACCTGGGCCAGTTGATTTGGGACCATCAACGTCTAAAGAAACTTAATGTACCCAAATATCTTTTATAAATACACTTCGCTTTCAGTTTCTAAAAAAACGGGCTTTTAAATTATTAATAGTTTTTTATAAATAAATAAATAAATAATAAAATTTAAATATAAATAATATTGAATATTGTTCTCGCTTTTCCTCGCACAGCGGAACTTTTAACGAGTCTGGGAGGATGTTTGGCCCGTCAGATTTGTCTAACTCATTGGAAAATATTTTAAAACTCTGTGGGGGAACTCAAGTGATATACAGAAAGTTTTCATCCTCCAAAAAAAGTGTATCCGAATATTAACACAGATTGACTAACTAGAATCATGTAGACCCTACTTTGTCTAACATAAAATATTAACTCTAACATCGATGAACATTCTAGAATCATGTAAATTTATTAAAAACACCCATACCCATACTCCCCAATAAAAACAATTAAAAGAAACATTAGAAATTTAAAAGAAACAATAGAAATTTAAATAAACTTAAAGTCCCTTTCACTAAATTACAATTAATTTCGTCTAGCCCACACAATATGATAATTAAAATCTACAATCATATACCGAACAACATAAAGAACTTAGAAAGCCCTACAATCTTTAAATAAATAAACTTTCCAACACTCACACCAATTATCTAGCCCAAGAGAAGCTTCGTTATGAAACTCGTTAAATGGTTACTAGACAACGGATAAACATACTTAAAATACTTAAATACATACTTATTATACATAGAAAACACCCAGACCCGATACAATTTAGAAAAACAATAATTTCTGAATTGACCCGACCGGGGATCGAACCCGGGACCTCAGAGATGGGGACACCATGAAAACCGGTGTACAAACCACTCGACCAAGGAGGTCGTCAAAATTCAAAATTCAAAATTCAAAATCATTTATTCAGTTTAGGCTACAAGTAGCTCTTGTGAATGTCACTATGCCATCGGTTCGTAAGTCTACTCTGGGCGGGAGATCTTGTACTGAGAAGAACCGGCAAGAAACTCAGCAAGTGTCCAGCTCTTTTCTCCCTTACAGCGTCAAAAATATTGGAAAATGCCCTATCATAGCAGGACACTTTCCATTACAAATAAACACAAAATTATAGAAGACAACCACAACATGTAAATAAAAAACAAAAATATCACAAAAATAAAAATAAAAAAAAAAAAAACTAAGTTAACAAATTTACATCAGGTAAAAGTTTCAATTTCCACAATGTCATACAGTACCACTACAGTACTCAAAAAAAAAAAAAAAAAATTTGGTTAAGAAAAACCAAGTCAAACTACAGTAAATAATATTAAAAATAATATAAGTATGCAAGAGCAGACCAGCCTCCACAGGCAGCACCCGTTCACGAGTATGACGTATGAATCAGCCATCGCTTCGCTCAACCATATTTTAGGGAACGTAACGACCCGACGCACACGCCACCACCGCAGAGACAAATA
This sequence comes from Eudonia truncicolella, assembly GCA_949315975.1. Lineage (NCBI taxonomy): Eukaryota > Metazoa > Arthropoda > Insecta > Lepidoptera > Crambidae > Eudonia > Eudonia truncicolella. Next base: position 10,580,362 of record OX438839.1, read on the forward strand.
AAGAGAGCATGACATACTCAAGATACTCTAAATAAAAACTTAATGATCTATTTAACGCAACGCTGTTTGTTATCTGTAGGACACTGCTGATAAAGGCTATCATATCAGTATAAAAATTATATAAATTACTTTATTATATTAATTCAAATAGAGTATATGTTTTTCATTATAACCAAGCTGTTTTATCATCTAAATATTCTTTGACTGTATAATAACCTTTTAAAAGTAATATAGATTTCACATGTTTTTTAAACTTATCTAAAGGTAAATCTAGTACAGTACTTGGTATTTTATTGTAATAGTGTATACCTTGCCCCAAGAAAGAACCAAGAACCTTCTGTAACCTGAACAGTGGCATTACAAGTTTTGTCTTATTCCTAGTATTGAAATTGTGTACGTCACCATGTTTAGTATAGGAGTTGATATTGCAACGTACAAAAACTATACAATTATAAATATATTGAGATGCAACTGTCAGGACACCAATCTCCTTAAAAAGATTTCTTAAGGAAGTTCGTGATCCGAGTCTATAGATTGTTCTTATTGCTCGTTTCTGTAAAATGAATATAGTTTCAATATCAGCCGCTGTTCCCCACAGTAGGACGCCATACGACATGACACTGTGAAAATAACTAAAATAGACCATTCTAGCAGTTTCAACGTCTGTTAACTGCCTAATTTTTCTAATGGCATAAGCAGCAGAGCTGAGTTTACCGGCCAATTTCGATATATGAGGATTCCATTGAAGCTTTGAGTCAAGGGTTATGCCTAAAAAGACTGTAGAATCTACCAAATCTAATTGATCACCGTTTATTTTAATATCGGTTGGTTCATATTTGACATTTGGTAATATAAATTTAATACATTTTGTTTTCTTAGCGTTAAGCTGTAAATTATTAATAGTAAACCAACGGAGTACCTCTGAAAGAGCTTTATTTACATTTTCATAATTAGTCCTACACCTAGTTACATTAAAAATGAGTGAAGTATCATCTGCAAATAATACAATTTCACAAAAGTTCTCTACAAAGAATGGCAAGTCATTAATATAAATCAAGAAAAGGAAAGGACCAAGAATCGACCCTTGTGGAACTCCCATTTTTACATGTGAACCAGATGATTTAGTACCATTTATATCAACAGTTTGTGTTCTAGAGCTGAGATATGACTGTATTAAATTTAGTGCAAAATCTTTGAGACCGTAATAATGAAGCTTCATCACCAGAGTCCGGTGCTCAACGCAATCGAAAGCCTTGGACAAGTCGCAAAAAACACCAAGAGCGTTTTGAGACTTCTCCCAGGCATCAAATATATGTTTTATTAGAGCAACACCTGCATCAGTAGTAGAACGACCCTTAGTAAAGCCATATTGCTTACTATGTAAAAGGTTGTTTGTGTTAAAATATGACATCAACTGTTCGAGTATGATTTTTTCATAAATTTTACTTAGCGCTGGTAATATTGAAATGGGCCGATAGTTACTGGGATCTTCTTTGTTCCCTGATTTGAATAAAGGTATAACTTTACTAAACTTCATAAGATCAGGAAAGATTCCTTTATCGACACAGTTATTAAAAATTTCAGCAAGATACGGTGCAATAGAATGAATAATATTCTTAATTACTTTAATAGATATACCCCACAAATCACTCGTGTTTTTCATTTTAAGTGATTTAAATGTTTTAATAATATTCATTGAATCAATGTATTTAAATTGAAAGGAAAGATTACATTTTGGTACATATTTTTGGAGTAAAGTTTGTGCAGCTTCTGGTGATGAATCTAAATTTGACGTTGTTATTACAGGTATATTTACAAAAAAATCATCAAAAATATTAGCAATTTGTGAATCTGAATTGACTAAGTTGTCGTTTACTTTTAAAGTGAAAGTATTATCCCGTGGTTTAAATTTACCTGTTTCACGGTTTATAATGTCCCAAGTGGCTTTAATTTTATTGTTAGACTTTTTAATTTTTTCTTTAAGGTAATTAGATTTTGCTACTGTGCACACTTTTTTAAACATTTTCGAATAATTCTTTACATATTGCGTAAAATTAACATTTTGGTTATATTGTTTTAAACTATATAAATCATATAATTTATTTCTACTCTTATATATACCAGTCGTGGCCCAGTCACAGAACTTAAGTTTATGAGTAATTTTTATTGTTTTTGGTGTAAACACATGGTTGTATTCGGTCTTAATTAAATTAAAAAGATTACTATAAAGTACATCTGGATCATCTTGTACAAAGGGTAATGCATCAATTTTACAAGCTATACTATTTTTGAAACACTCCATTCGCTCTTTTGTAACTGGTTTACAGTTCACTATTTTTGGTTCATCCCTAATATCAAAATCATAGGTCACCTTCAAACCGCAATGGTCAGACGTAAGATTACTAATGAGTGACTTAGAAACAGGGTCATAGTCTGTAAAAATATTATCTAGACAAGTGGCCGAATGTGAAGTTATTCTAGTGGGTTCGAGAAATAGATTTGAAAGATTAAAACATTTAAATAAGGCAAGAAGACGAACACTCGTTGAAGTGTTTTCTAAAATATTTATATTAAAATCTCCACATACTAAAACAAATTTATTTTTTAATTTTAATTTTCTAAGTACATCTTCCATTACTGATTCAAAAATATTAAAATTGGCCGATGGGGGTCGGTATACACACACTATTACAAAACTATTGAACTCCACACACGATAGTTCAATGTTACGCTCCACTGATAGGTCTACAATGTCGTTGCGATTTTTGTATTTAATATTGCTTCTTACTAATATTAGAGAACCGCCGTGAATAGCTGAGCTTCGCACGTACGCGCTTGCTAATTGGAAATTATTTACATGGAATGATGTATCATGACTTCTTAACCAATGCTCAGTTATACAAAATACATGAATTACCTGACTTTTTGCTAATAATTCTAATTCTAAGTCCTTGCCAGCCAAACCCTGAATATTTTGATGTATAATAGTAATGGATGTGGGCTTGGCCTTTGTCTTAGACCTCAGTTTAAACCTGAGGTTGTAACCTTATTACTAGTTGTAAAAGTTGCATTAGTAGAACTACTAATGATTAAGTTATTATTATGAAAAGACTTAGTTATACCACCTATAACTGTATCATGTATATTAAAAGCTAACAAATTAGCTATCTGTGTCCTACATTTCTTAGAAAGATACATCGTATCTGACATCAAACTAAAGTTATTAATAAATTTATTAATATCGAAATATAAAATAGTGTCACTATGACGACAAGTCAAATTAAACAATAATAAATTTAAGTCATAAATGCGCTTGTTTTGTTCCCAGGTTAAATTTGTACAATAGGGAAAAGCGCTAACTATTAACCTGCAATTCGTATCTGATTGCAGTTTAATCAAAATATTAAAATTATTTATAATGTCACGTTTCCTAGTATGTGAGCTGTCACCACACAATACAATCAATCACAATACGTCGTCGTATCTTTAATAAGACTTTAAAAACTTTTCTTATAAATAAATGTTATTATGACCTACAAGTATTCTTCAAAGATAAAGATATTAATAGTGTAAAATAATTTGATATAAAAATGTTATTAGTTAAACTATGTGTTACCTATTTTTTGTTTAATTTATAAAAACATCTACTTAAACATTGTAATTTAATAGTAATTTTACTAATAGTAGTTAAGTAACCTAGTCAGACCGCTTAAGTACTTGCTGTGCCCTTGCAGGGCGTCACATGTATACCTACTGGAATTTCCTGTTTATGTACCATCTATAAAAATATAATGTGACATGCAATAAACAAATTTGAATTTGAATTTAAAATATTATCCTTAATAATATATATAAAGTTTATGTTATACTACCGATCCTAAAAATTTCATCTTTCCTAAAATCACGTAAGTCTGTGGTGACTGGGATCTTGGACTAACCTCGTTGTCAATAAACGAAGAAAAACAAAATAGAGATTACACGAGCAATACCGCTCAGCCACGACTGGAGTCTTGCAACGACGCGGCGGGCAAGCTGATTTCTAGTTCATGGCGTTCTTATATCACCGTGGACTAAGACTGCCGTATTATAACGCGCAATGAACTTAAAATACGCTTGCCGCATCGCCAAACGCTCATGCTCGTGGCTGAGCCCTTAGGGAAAATCACTGGCACTGTTATGGCCAAGCGTGTAGACACACCACGTAACATTAGATTCGCGGTTACGCACCATTAGCAAAGATTTTGCGGTTTCAACTTAGTCTCAATTCCGTGCCATGACCCACCACGTGGCCCTATGCGGGTTAGTGGGTTTTAACATCTACCATTTTACGACGACAACTAAGACTAACGGCTCAGTGAGCCTTCCAAACCACACACAAGAAGCGGCGCCATCTAGCTCCATCGAAATTTAATAAATATTTAGAGATTGTTTTGGGAGCTGTTATAAATTTTTTAGTTAAGACTAAGTTTTACCTAATTCCACAATTAAATAATGCGGGGTCTGTAAATAGTTCCTAGAGCAATACGTTAAATTAGTCATGTTAATGCAATTAGCATAACACAACAAAGCTATCAAAAGCCTAAAACTAATAATTGTCTTTGTCTAACCACCACCACAGTGTCAATAAACGAAGAAAAAACAAAGCAGAGATTAAGGAAAATCGTAGGCAGTGTGCGGAAGGAAGTTACGACACCGTTATGGCCAAGCGCGTAGGCACACCACGTAACATTAGATTCGCGGTTACGCACCATTAGCGAAGATTTCGCAGTTTCACCTTAGTCTCAATTCCGTGGACTATTAAAGGGGTAATTTCATTATAAGAATGGATCTCTTGAATAAGCGATGAGCGTCGAGGTGCGTTGGAGATTTAACTGTCGTCTTGGGTTAAGGGTGCGTTCAAATTGTTTGTGGGGATTGTTTTTATTTAATTAATTAATTAAAAAAGGTGTTTTATTTAATTAAAAAATGTCCTACTAATATATTTTATTTTAAACTTTAATTCTATTAGATAATGTACTTACCTAATTTGACAGTGCATACACTCTGTTTATTTTCGTTTGAAATATCTTCTATTTACCTGAAAAAAGATACTACAAAGATCGGTATAATAAGTAGTAAACCCCTCCACCTCCAATTTTAACAAAAAAAAAACAAGTTTAAATGTCGATACATTTAGGTAGAGTTTTAAATATGTTTTTTTTTTCATTTTGATGTTAAGAAGGTTTTAATGATTAGCAATTCAAAATAACGATGTATACTCAGAAATTAATTCATAATTACTAGGAACCTAAAATAGAATGCCATAGTTGTTTCACAAATTTAACTTTCTAATGGCATTAACTTAATAGTTAACAGTTCGTTACTTAGTCGATTTTAAGATAAATTCAGTAAAAGCTGTAAATAAATTACTAATAGTAACTTGCCTCGTTAAAAGGTTAACTAATTATAATAATAAGGTATAAATTTCGTATCATAAAATTTATGTATTATAAAATACCTCCAAAAGATGGAATAGTCTACCAGCACACGTTTTTCCTCTTTCCTATGATATGGGGTCCTTCAAACGAGGCGTGAAGAAGCACCTTGTGGGCCGGCAGAGTGAAGTTGACTGATGCTGCGTTGTTTTCACGCTGCACCAGTTGTCTGGACTCCATTTTAACTTAGCATCAGGTGGTGTGGAGTCATTTGCCGTGCTAGGTATAAAAAAAAAGTAATAAAATATACATTTTATTTGTTTTAATTTCTGAGCGCAAACTTGTCTACCACAGTGTAGGTAAACCTTTAAGAATGCATTGGTAGTCTCTGAGTAGATAGATGATGATAAATTTAATTTGTAATCGCAAAGATTATGCTGAATAAGCTCGGTCTCATTCGGCTTGATTACTTATTAAATCGGCTTCGGCAATTTGTTGAGAATTCGACATAATGCTAATTTAGGTGAAATTTTCATTATGTAACCAAAGGGTTGAAATTCACAGATAAAACCATAAAATATTTGATTTAAATTTATATTTGTAGTTATATATTTTAATGTTTCGAACCGTCAACCTGCAGTCCTAGGCCACAGCGGGAATAATCTCGTTCATAGCTCGTTCATTTATCAACTAAGTATCCGTTAATAATATGGTTGCAATTTACCACCTGGCTACCTAAATACCACCATACCTATAGTACACTCACAGTATATATGCACACTGCAATACCATTGAAATTGTTGCGTGAAATGGATCGTATATGATAAAAAATAAGCATTTTATGTTTATATGTTGATAGTTAACAACAAATAAATTTAGAAACAAACAATAAAATTTATTGATAATTATTCCATATTTGAAATATTATTTTTAATGTTAATTATTTTTAGTGACGTTTGAGGTTATTTCCAAAATGTTATCGACCTTGGAAAGGCAACCTTGCTGATCCGCTGAACGGTATAAATGAAATATACCGTTATAATCGCCTGATTTTTCTCTATCAGATCAGCAATCTTGGTTTCATTCAAATATGACCAATACAAATATTCAAATGACAAATATTCTACCTTTAAAAATGAATTAGAGGATTTAAGCAACCTTTCTTTTCTGTATTATCCTGCATATTTTTTCATAAGAAAATTTGCTTCGCCGTGAAACAGGGAATAGTTTATACATAACACAAGACACGCTCCAATTGGTCATGATATAGCACTTGAGCAATTTATCTCTGTCGCATTCAAAACATGTTTTGGACATATGCAATTTTATCGAAATAACTAATTTAGGCGATTGAAACGTAAGCAATTCTGCTTCGACAAGAATATCGTAGAAGTGGCTTACAAGCAAGTTTACTCCGCTGTACATTTCAAAAGAAATCAATGTGAGATATTTTGCTTCTACTTATTTTCCATATTTTGGTCGCTTACATTCGTCTTTTATACTTTAAAATACACTATTGTGATGCATTATCGTGTCAGACACGGTGAGTTTATATAGAACCGAGCGCGCAGCGGCGCATCAATCGTTCGCTTCTGGTTGACAGGGACAGTACGCGGCGCGCGTGTCGTGACGCGGCTGTCAATCCAAAAACACGCGAAAAATTCATAGATACCTATCTATCCTGCAGGACAAGACGAGTGATCACATGTTCTTTGGTAGGTAAGTTATTGTTTTGATTTACAATTAAACTTAACTTTTTGTTGTACAGAAGTGCACGTCAACCTTTACATTATGAACTTTGTACCACCCTTATGTCATACGCATAAGGCTAACATTCCACTGCAAGTGTTAAGCTTGATGTGCTTTTGCCTATCTAACGAGTGTTAAAGTTGGTACTTTTGCCTATTTAGGTATTAACATTGCTTTGCTTGGTTTTACTTACAGTTAACCTATGAATGGTACCTTACTAAAAAGCATAAAAATGGCTGGAAGAACAATGCGGTCGAGACGATTATTGTCTAACGCTTTGGGTGCAAAAAGGAAGTTAAACTTTAATTTAGACGGAGACGTTTCTACAAATAGTGTGCAGGTGAAAAATGTTAGCTATTTGTTTATGTAATCTATGGTAGGGTATGCCGTTATTTATATTGTTAAAAAAGTGTGTTAAATGCGTATTTAATGGCTAAAGGCATTCTCTACCAGTCAACCTTTGGACTAGGCAGAAGAATGCTTTTTTCATGCTTTTCCGGCGGCCTTTACAAAGTCTTTTACAAAAGCCTTTACGAAGTCCTCTCTCCATCTTGTTGTTAGACGTCCTCGCCTGCGTTTTTAGTCGAAAGGTCTCCATGTTAGAACTTTCTGCCCCATTGGCCATCTGTTAAAAATGTATACATGTATGTACTTTACCTACCAATTTCACCGTTTTAACCCTCTGTTCCATATCATATTTATCTTGCTGTTGTTACTTGCCACTGACTAATACCAAATACGCCATGTTACAGGAACCGGATGCTGATGTGTAACTGTATTCGGAGAATAATAATATGAAGCCTTCATCTCCTGTGATTATTAACAATGTAGGTGACAAATAAACTGATTCACTTGTCTTTTCTGAAATTTTAACACAATAAAACTTATTATTGATTAGTCAATCGTAGTTCTTATTTTGAAATCCTTACATTTTAAGAATATGCTTTACTATAAGAAACATGTTCTATGCCACCCACACCTTCAGGTTAGTTGGGAGTTCAGAATTTCTGGGAAAATCACTTTTAAATAGTTTGATGATATCACCGAATTGCGCTGTTGACATTTCTGAATAATAATGGAAACAAGAAATTATGCTCCGATACGAATCACATATTTTTGGCTTATAAGCAAGAAGTACAGCTACAATATGAGCTGTACTATGTGCTATCAGAAAATTAGCCTTGCCCAATGTCTGAGCACTTATTTCTTAACCGCCACATATATTTGTCCCCAACCGTGTTCCAATTTTATAATTTTAATACATCTGTGACAAACCTTTTTCAATGCATTCTTACCAGTTTTATACGTTTTTTTTCGAAATTTTCAAACTTTGAATCGCTCTCCTCTAAAGTTGCGAAATGGTGGATAACCAAGGTTGCTTTTCTAGCGTCGATATGCAGTTTTATATTAACGTATCCCACAACAATTAGGAAAAAAAACAAAAGAAAAGCACTCAGTAAACGCCAAAAAAATTCAGCTGTTGCAAACACCTGACAATAATTCAATTCAATAGTTACTTCACTCCACCAACAAAAGGATATGAAATACAGCGAATAGATGTCTTTAATGACAAATCCATACGTCAAATTGATATGACAGGGCGCCGAGAAAGGGTATCCCCATTCATCAATGGATTTTATGAAAAAAGCTATTTCAACGGGAGACTAAAAAAACAGAGATCCGCTACGGATTGCGTACGTGCGGCCCATGTGTTTGCGACTATAGATTTCAATAAAATCCTTGCTTGTAAATCACCAGTTCTGAGTGCCCACTATCAATATTTTTCAGGCTGCATCGTGCATAAAATGTGACAATTTAAAAACACAGTGTACCCGCATGCACTTTTACGTCTACAAAAGAGTTAATTATTTTTTTGGGTTGACTTGTGTCAACCCACAAAAATATTTTTTGTACAACAATGGTGGCTTTTTAAAGTAATCGTGACCGGAGTCATATTCTTTTATGAATTGTTTTATTTTTATAATAACTGAAAGAATAAGTTAATGAACTTAAACATTTGTATTGTTATATTGGTGTTAAGACGTTAATCGTAATTCGCTTATAAACGTCACACAACTGGGCTCATCATGCCTTCCCTTAAAAACAAAAGCACATGAAGAGATTTTGAAGAAAATATGTAAATAATATATAACTCTTCCATGAAATCTGATCGTATGTTCTGTCTTGGCACAGTTATGACACAGATACTTTTTTCTACACTCAGCCAAAGCATTTTTTTTATTCAAATAAACTTTGTTTAAGTTATTTGAAAAACAAGTGTCAAAAATTTCCACGAGCGGGATTCGAACCATGAATATGAAATGACTTAAAATAATTACATTGAATCGTCTAATATTTTTTTATATACTACCCAAAAACAAATAACATGACAAATGGTGCATAATAATACCCTAGCTATTAAAATAGCTCCTGAAAGAGTGTAGGTAAGTATCCATCGGTCGACGGTCTATCAAATTTCGTTAGAGGCCGCTCAAGAGTTCTAATTAAAGTTAGCTAGACGAACTTTCCTTACTGTGAAATCGGAACGTGGCAAAAAATAAATTAAGTAAGAAAAAAAACATGAAAACTCCCAACTTTGCCCACCACCTTTCAGCGGACTTTTAATCGAATACGAATAAACCGATAACGTCAGTTTATTTTTCGTTAATTTTCTTTTAAAAAGAAATGCAGCTAGTTTATTACTATGGTAGCTGCAATACCGTTTCAGTACAAGGTTTTATTTATTTATTTATTTAATCTTTATTGCACAATACAATAAAATAAAGTACAAAAGGCGAACTTAATGCCAAATGGCATTCTCTACCAGTCGACCTAAAGGCTGGCAGAAATATTGGTAAGCGGTGCGAAAAAACATATATACTACCTAAATTTATAAGAACTGAAATATACATATTAAGTTTATTAAATATACATATTATAAAAAACTTAAATAAAAATAGAGTACATGAACATATTACTTAAACTTAACAGAAGAAAAGATGATGGGAATCTCTTACGTGGGTGTCGAGAACCAATCCAGAGCCGTCGATAAAATACTAAGATGGGATAGCATGGCGAGTAACAAGTCATGGTCGACCGTGTTGAAAGCGTTGGAGAAGTCAATAAGGACCAACACGGTGACCCTGCTGCGCTCCATACTCTCTCTGGCATCCTCAGTCACTTTAAGCAGAGCTGTACTGGTACTGTGAGCAGGGCGAAAACCGGATTGCAATTTCTGAATTGCATCAGAGAAGAGAGTTCTTATGCACGTGCTGGGATAGTTGTTTATGAATTACTGCTTTAAGGACCTTAAGAAGGAAGGATAAAATGGAGATAGGTCTAAAATTGTGTAAAATACAGGGATAGGAGGTTTTAGGTAGATTTAAAACATAGGCTTTACGCCAGATGTTAGGAAATGTCCCAGTACTCAGGGAGAAATTAACAAAGTGTACAAGAGCAGGGATAATCTCATCAAGTATGCTAGTAATCGTTGCTCGGTTGATATCATCGAAGTGAACAGCTTTTGACTTGATGGAGTGGATGACTTTGCGACGTTCGTCAGTAGACACTAGAGAGTTTTCTAAATTAGATGGGGGCATGGAGGCTATTTCAGTAAGAGTTAGATCTAGTGGCATGGTCAAGAGTCTGAGAAGACGAGAAGTGATTGTTGAGATCATCAAGGGGAAAAGAGGGTGATGAGGGACAGCTTGAAACTTTGCCAATACCAAGTCTTTTAAGAAAGTTTTATATATTAGTCGGCGAACAATTAGTGACACTATTGTGGAAATATCTGCGTTTAGCAACTCTCACCATCTGATTGCATCGGTTTCTTACAACCCTAAATGACTCCCAATTCACGTCCGAACGTTCCCGTTTGAACTTGCGGAAAGCACGATCGCGTCTAGTCATGGCCATCCGCACTCCTTTGGTAAACCAGGGCGCAGGAGGGCGCTTTAGCTTTACACGTCTTAACAGAGCGTGCTTGTCAAATAGCGCCATGACAGTCCCATTGAAGCGCTCAACCATGACATCTATACTGGCTGACTCAAGCATGGGGCACCAGTCGATATGCGCTGCATCATCGATGCGGGCAAAATTACGCATGGGTACCACTACTGGCTTCGGTTTAGTGTTACAGGCTTCAGTAACTGATTAGTAAAAGGTCGTGCTGAGAAAACCCTGGAGCCAAATGTTGTACATGAGGGATTACATTGTCAGTGTTGTAAGTGATAATTAAATCGAGCCAGGTGTCAGGCGAATGTAAGTTGTAATGGGTGGGATTATAATAATGTGATGTTGGTAGCTAGCCCCTTAGGGCTCGGGTGCAGATTCCAGGCTAACATGATAGTCAACGCCAGGTGGGCAGTAGACGACATCTAGAACTACCTTCTCTCACCTAATAGAGAGCTCAAGAAAAATTAAACCAAACTCTGCACATTGAATAAAAATAACAAAATGTACAATTTTCAATAGTTTGCGTCAAAGCACATTCCCATGCAGCATGGGAATGGTGAGCATTCTTACACGTCTAAAGAATTTATCAGTTGCCTAACTTTCCGTGCATATCGTAAAAGCCGACTAAGGAACAAGAGTTTCAAGATACTTGCACATCAGGCGATCGGCTAGCAACCCATCAATGAGTGCATCTATTCCTCCTCGGAGGCTGCTAAATGTGGCGTCAAGGGCACTAGCGGCGAGTTTACTCAAAATTAGTGGTTTTGATACTTTGTCTACCCCTTTTCAGGACAAGGCATGAGACTATGTATGTAGGTATGTATATTAAAGCATAGTGACGTGACTTGACATCACCCCGTCGATCACTCATTGTGTGACGTTGTAATACTCTCTCTTCGCACTATTCGACGGTTTGACATTGCTGCGCACTGACGGATGAAATTGCGTGCCGTTACACATGATATATACGATATATTGTAATATATCGCTTTGTTGTTGATGTGGCGCCAGACTTAAATATGAAGGTTGCCCTACAAGCAACCAAATCGAATATATTAATATTATGTACTTCCCGCTGGGAATCAAGCGCGGGACCTTTGGGTTTGAGTTCGGTTATATAAACACTAGATGACAGAGGCAGTTGACGATTAATAACTACTTTTAGAATACTTTTTTTACGTTATAACGCAATGACAGAGTCCGAGCCCTTGATCCCGCTCTATTATAAAACGTCCACAGCTGTGTCTCAGTATTATGATTTTGAGATTTAGCAGCAGTATTTAGCTGCAGTTATAGAAAAGTGACACCAATGTTCGACAGAACCAGTGACCGACATTATTTTCTTAAATATTAAAAGTAGTTATCGCCATCCGATTTATGATTTTTTTTATGTTAAAAAGAGGCAAACCAAAGTAATCGTAGATGCGTTGCTGGCCTTGAGGAAGGAGTTGGATCTTGAGGAGGGAGTAGGAATTGGGACGGGGGAGGGTAGTACTTTCACACACCGGACGAAACTCAAAGCAACGAGTGCCATTGTTTCACGCCGATATTATGTAAGAGGGTGGTATTACGCCGGGCGAGCCGGCCTATTTCGTGTTGTAACGAAGCGTAGCTCTACGACTCAGACAGTGTCACTCATTAGCACCAATTTAATACACTACCTGCTGGTTTTAATGCAATTTTTAACGACAAAAACTGGTGTTGAACAATGGGTTACTGGGTCGAACTCTGCTGCTACTGAGATAGTATACCTAGTGATGACAGAAACAGGCCACTGGGACACGATTGGTGGACGTTTTAAGATTACAGAATCGAAGCTCTGCAAGCGCGTCGGTCGTTGTTCTACGGAGCCTGGATGTCGCTCGCATTGTTTTCAAGCTACCGCCCAGAGTTGCAATTATAACAGCAAACATAGACATTATGCTGTTAAATTAAAAATACGACTTGGATACGACGTTGGCAGCGGCGTGTATATTATCCCGTCCTAATCAAAACACAAATTCTTTTGAAATGTGTTTTTGCTCCAAGTAATGAATCCTCCAAAAAAACAATAAACTTGATTCACACTATGTTTTATCAAATATAATTATCTAAGGTATGCCTTATGACACACAACAACAATGGTAAAGTATTATGGATACATTTTTGTGATTGTGTTGTGATTGATTGGTTGGTGATGAGAATGAGTGATTGATGTTTATGCCTTGAAAGTTAGATGTTCATAATCAGCTTTCGTTCCACTGCTGGACTCAAATATACATATTCTCATGAACAGATCATGAGAAAATCGAGCTATCACTTAACACGACTTCAATTAAGGTGACTAGACGGGTGTGAATTTCATCCAGAATCCTCGGCTGAGGATCTTATTTCTGTCGAAATATTTGTAAGAAAGATAGAATTTTTACAGTTGATTTATCGACATACTTTATCATTATAACTATGTCAATGTCGTTCTCTTTTCTTTACCAATCAACGCTTCCATTTAAACTCATGTGTTTCTGCGTTGAAATCCTTAAAACATTATCATGATTTTGGTGTGTGTAACAAATCAAAAACAAATTCGGTTCTGGCGCTTTGCCGGTCGCTTCCGCGGCACGTTCGCGCATTGTTTGTTTTGGTCGCATTTTTTTATTTTATTTACTGTACTAATTGTATTATGCATCTTCCGGCATCCAGAATTTTTAACGAAAATCCTCTGCGTAAAATCCCTATGTACTGTGTCCTCGTGGTGGTTTATGTCCTATCCAACTTTAGGGAAAGATAGGGCAGCCTCAGCAGTAGGGTCATGAGCTAGTGTGGTGATAATGATGAAAATTCTATCGAAATTGTATCGTAAACGATTAGTCACAATAATGTCCTAAATTCTACGAAGTGACGTCTGTTAATTGTTAGTTTGTGGCGCCCGCCGCCGCCACCGTTTCAATTTCCATAAAATATTGCTTTTTCACACTAAGTTATAAGACACGAATTCGATAATTTGTTAGTGCTGGGCCTACAGTACTGTTATCTTGTTTGCATTAACTGGTGACGCATAGAACTTTATTTCTTCCCTTAATTGTATCGGAGAATTTGGTAGGAAGTAAATAAGCAAATTGATTTTTCAATAAACTAATCCAGTGTTATTTGAACTATTGGACAGGACAGTCCGGTACAGTATGAATTCCTATATAATATTGTGTGGCTATTATCTGAACCACAAAAAAGTGTTGTATCGTGAAATGGTTGTGTCATTCATTATACTCGTAGCTTCATTATAAACCCATCTACGTAACGGATGCTAACTGAACTAATTTTCTGCCATCTCAACTTAAATTATCTCCAACGGCTGCAATCATTACGTTAAATAGCAACTCCATCGCTCCGGTTATGCATACGATTGAGTTAAAAGCCCTTAATAACGGCGAAATACGTTCAGGAAGGTATGAAGTGTGTTTTGAGAGCTGTAACTTAAGCTTTCGTCAGATCAAAGGCGGAGCAGAGGTAAACGTGAAACGAAGCTGGTTCCCTCTGTATTTTTGTAATACACTGAACTATAAGTAAGACGATAATAATGTCAGTGTACAGTGCTTCCGTACAGCCTTGAAATGATAATAGATTTGATTGATAACAGTTTATTGAAATTAAAAATAATATGATAATTTACAATAATGAGTAAACGCGACGAATGCTAATCGTGTACTGATAATATTGTTTACTCTAAAACTTAAAGTAATTATAAAATAAATGCATATTTAATATGAAATGCTGATACGGCGCAATGTACGGTCATTCATCGTACAGTCAGAGAGCACAAAAATCCAAAAAAAGCACTGTCTTTTAAAAGGTGCAAAAGTGCCCCTTACAGTAAACAAAGAATTCCGTGTTTTGTCTCTTTTACTCTAATTTGAAATGACGTTTACATGATAGGAACAAAACACGGAATTACTATTCGCACCTTATTCTTCATTTGTTGTTTATTTGTAAGGGGGTAAAGCTTTGGTGCCTTACAAAACAAAGATCAAGGTCCGAATAGTTATTCAGTGTTTGGTCTCTGACTATAATTTGAAATGACGTTGACATTACAAAAACACAAATGTTGAAAAAATTTCCACGAGCAGGTTTTTTTTCAACAATATTTGCGTTAAAATTATATAAACAAAACAAAAACATTTGACGTTTACATGACAGGACTAAAACACGGAATTACTATTCGGTTCTGATTCTTTGTTTATTTGTAGGGGTCTTAATGTACAAACTTTAAAGCAGTGTATAGAAGGCAACAACAATTTATTTTGCATTAATAATTATATTATACGCAGGCAGGAAAGTCACTTATTGTCGTTATGGTGTAGTTTTTTCCTAATAAGTATTCATGAAAATTAGGTAGTTAAGTACCTACATAGTTTTCATGAACACTTATTAGGCGGCCATATCAAATATTGTATGTATGGAAAAAGTAAATAAAAAGATTTAATTGATTTAAACTCAGTAGTCAATATGGAAACGCAATTCCTACTAATTTGTACAATACCTAATGAAAATTAAAATATGTACACATTGTATATCATTGTACTCCCGCACCCTTGGTGTGGGACAATCCATTTCTTCAATTTTTATACTCACATAGCATTAAAATATAAAAATTAATATCCTAATATTAACAATAAACTAGTTTCGAAAGTTAATGCTATAATATCGCTTTATTTATTAATCCCGCAGACTTACTTACAACACCACAGCTAGGGTTGGCTTGAAGAAATCTCTTCTAGAGATAAGCTCACTGTTGCATAATGTTCTGTGTAACGTGTAATTCTATAATAGGTATATTTTTTGTGTATTAAAGGATTAATTTACTTGTATAATAAATACTCATCATAATATTACTAATCAGTTTCTTTAATACAGCTTTACCAATGCCATAAGACATCTACTCATTAGTATAAGTAAAAAATCTCATTAAAAAAAAATGCAGCAAACACATAGAAGAGGTTTTCTTTTTTCAACGCTTTAACGACAAAGCTCTAAGAAAATGTTTCTATAATAGTAAAGCCACTGCTGTGTAAATGCTACCGCGTTCAATGTAGCAACAGAATTTTATTCAAATGCTTGAGAGTTGTAATACATTTCATGACGTTTCATTTTCTATATCGATGTTTGATATTGGCATTACTATGAGCATATTACATAGAAAATAACTATAGAATTAAATACTTAACCAATTTTTTTTTACTATAATATATATTGGAGCTCGATGGCGCAGTGGTTAACGCACACGGTCTGTGAGTGTTGAGGTTAAGCAGCTTTCGTAAAGGCCGGTTATCGAATGGGTGACCAAAAATGTATCATCTCGAGCTCCACCGTGCTTCGGAAGGCACGTAAAGCCGTTGGTCCCGGCTGCATTAGCAGTCGTTAACAACCACCAATCCGCACTAGACCCGCGTGGTGTTTTATGGCCTACTACCTATCCATCCTTATGAAGGCTCGTGCTCAGCCGTGGGAACGATGATGATAATATATATATTATATTTCTATGTTTATATACAGGATGTTTGGTAATACCTGTATAATCCCGATGGCAGTTAGGGCACAGGTCGTAGAACCCCGGAAAATTATAAACATACCTGACAAGCACCATATGGCCGAGATATTATAGTTGTTTGTTTCAAAGTTAAGTTGTAACAGAAGTCAAAACAGGGTCAGGGTTGAAAAAAATAATGTATTAAAATAAATGTTAGTTTTTGAATGGAAAATAAATCATTATAAATATGATTTTGCATGTTACCACGGTGTTATTTATACTTGGTTGCATGGCTATGTTACGGGATTATACACATATTACCAAACAGCCTGTATATGAGGTTATTAATAAATATATAATTAAATAAATATGTATGTACATGAATTTCCTCTTTAAACGAACAACAGTAAAATCTGATTAAGCATACCCAAGTTTAAATGAATGCAGTTTGCACAGTGTAGGTAATGTAGACGGCACACAATTGTTTGGAGGACGCTGAGCTTCAGACAATAATGCGCTCCCATTTGACGTCCAAATGGAAAGACGATTAAAGCAGCTCTTACTTAGCTTTTGTTAACAGCTAATGAGAATGGAACGATAGTAACATCTAGGGAATTTCTTTTAGGTCTGACATGGAAAGTGAATTCATATTAGTCGTCTAATTTAAAAGGGTCTCGACAAAACCACCAAATTAAGGTACCGCATAGACCGCGTCCACGTACGGTATGTAGATATGACTTGCGTTTTTGCGACCTTAAAAGGCCTTGTTAGGAAGAATGAAATACATTTATTAGCAACACACATACATGATATGACATGTATGTGTGCTGCTAATAAGACATGACATGAATGATAATAATAGAAATAGAGCAAACAATACACAGAGTACAGGAAAATAAAAAAAAAAGAGTAAAGAAAGAAAATGAAGTGTAGCTAATAGGCTGTGTATCAGCATAAGCTTTTGCGTCATTTGTGGGATGTTCAGAGTAACCCAGAAGCGCTATTATTATAACAGGGTCTTAAAATGACATTATGTCTTTCTGATGGTCTTTTATTTTAAAGTTGGTCACTCGTCTTTACATATGAAGCTTGATCGATTTGCGATTATGAAAGTTGTGCAACATTCGCAATGCTGATTCACCGGGCGAAATTAAAATATCTTTAGCTTGTCCAAGCGTCGGAATACACGTAATGAAGTCAGTTTTAATTTATTTCGAAAGATGGCAGTTGTTTAAGCCCACCAAGAGTGCGGCAGGTTATGTACCAATTTACCTATGTGCTCTAGTTCAGTCTGTTTCCGTCTTACATAATGCATTAATGTAATATAATACATTAATGTTGCAAATACAGCTTTTATGTTTTGATTTTAAGTCTTTTTCGGCCAGATAGTCTAAAGCTTAATAAAATTATTTAAATAACTAATTAAATTCCTATTTGTAGGTATGCCAAAGCATCGTACGTACCCATGCAGGCACAGTCGGAATTTCAGTCTTGTTTTTTTCTCTTTTACGTCTGTATTGCATATTTGTCTGCGAAAGCTGGAACTGAAAGGTAAAGAGAATAAAATATATTAAAAAATATTTAACATCACAATTCTTGTCCGGGAAATTAAACCTAAAAACTAAAGCGAGTTAAAGCGAAATCAGTCTTGAAAATATTATAGTGAATCCTATTCTTACCTTAGCTATTGTAAATCCAATTTAGTTCTCTTCAATCAAAACGACTGCTATTCTCATATGAAGCAGATGCGACTGTCACCAAGGAACGGCTCAAACCATCGAGTGATGGATTAACGGACAAATCATTAATTTTAAACTTGTACGGCCAAATTCGCGGCGGCGGCGATAGGCTTAAATCTTCGTAAGCAATTATGAAACTTGAAATTGACGAAACGGTGGAAAATTTATTCGTGCCAATTTCCTCTTAGTAAACTTTATAATGATAGATAATTAGATAGATAGACAAAATATTTATTACAATAACCACAGACACACACATAAAACAAAGATACAATGGATATAAGCAAAACATATTTCCGAAATAAAAAAGCCTACATTACGTGGCATGTCTGTGTGCTGCAGCAGTGAAAAAAGGTCGTAGCTCAGCGGTACATTTGCCCGGGAGCAAAACGCTGATTTTGAGCCACAACCACTAGGACAGTGCGGAGACAGTAATACCAGCTCCACACAATGTTTTACTTTTTTATAAGAACTCTTTATCATAATCTGGCCCCCAACCGCCTAACTCTATCGCCATCGCTCTCGCTATCGCGCTCTATAGTTTATGGCGTAATCTTGTCATTTCGAAAGCGATATAAAAGCAATATCGAAAGCTATAGGCCATAGCTTTTGATATTGCTTTCATATTGCTTTCATATCGCTTTCGAAATGACAAGACAAGGTAGGCCCCCAGGTCAGCATGTTAACTGAAATGTAAAAGGATCTTTTTTAACACGTCAACTTAGTCAGTAGCTTGCGAGATTCATTCACTATCTTGCAGGCCCTTTTTTTAAAAGGTAAGCACTTGGCCTTCATCCCATTTGATGTTAAGTGATGATAAGGCACACAAGTGGAAGCGCACTTCACCCGGAATCCTCAACTACTGGGGCACCGGCTATCTCTAGCTGCCTGAACACAACAATGCTCTAACGTTGAAAACTATAGCGACATCTTTAGATAAGGTCGTGTTGTGTAGTCAGGCGGAAAAACAAGCCCTACAACCAACCAAACCGAGTACATAAACAACTAACTCCCGCTGGCAATCAAACCCGAGATCTCTGGGTATAATGGAAAATAAACATATTTATTTAGCACAAATGTAGAAAAAAAAACTAATTTTGTTTCGCAACAAAATTTGCGTTAAAATTATATAAACAAAACAAAAACATTCTCTATTTACTTGGTTCAAATTAAGAATATAAGTACAGCTAAAAATCTTGATTGTGAAACAGTTTTGTACCTAAATTGTGACACGAAGTGCGACAACATTTGTTTTATAGCTTAGTTTATTTCAATACATATACGAGCAAGGAATCTATCAAGCTTTTTAATTTATCTATATTATTATCTATTTTATCAGCTCGAGCTTATCCATGCATCGGAAGGCACGTAAAGCCGTTTGGTCCCGGCTGCATTAGAGGTCTTTAACAACCGCCAATCCGCACTGACCCCGCGTGGTATTTTATGGCCCTTTTTCCCTCTCCATCTATAGGGAAGGCTCGTGCCCCAGCAGTGAGGACATAAACAATGAGCTGATGATGATGAAGGATTGATTAAAAGGCACGTCTGGAATCATACACATTCTCACTGTCAAAAACATTTTAAATACATCGGTATGTTG
The DNA here is from genome assembly GCA_949315975.1 of Eudonia truncicolella. Taxonomy (NCBI): domain Eukaryota; kingdom Metazoa; phylum Arthropoda; class Insecta; order Lepidoptera; family Crambidae; genus Eudonia; species Eudonia truncicolella. The sequence goes on from OX438839.1 coordinate 10,600,318, forward strand.
AGAATGCGAGCTTATCATTCGACAATGTGCAAACGACTCCTATTTAAGCATATGAGAACTCCGTGCAAATGTTTAACATTATGTCTAATGGTATGAAATGAGCCTTTTGACGTTTACGCACCGTATGCATACAAAGTTGACGTCTGACTTAAATAATACATCTACCTACGAAAGTGGACAAAACTATGCATAAAAGATACTAAAATAAACTGGTAATTAAGGATAGCTTCATGGATAGGTATTTCAAAGACTATTAAAAATACAGATTTTTCATTATTTCTGGCCAGCTACGCGAAAGAAACGCCTTCGATGTTATCTTATCTTATCTTAGTGTTGCCTGCCAACGTTTCCATTTCTTAGTAGCATTTCGACTATCGGGATCTAATGTGCAACCCCATCCTTTCACGCTTCTTCCTCTGTAAAGATGACTGCCATATATTTGACAACGTCTTTGAAAACAAAGAGTTTAAAGTTTGATGATTCTTTTCCTAACCAGAGTGTCACAGTTGAACAGTAGGTGGTGCATGGACTCCATATTCTCTTCACATTCTACACAAGCTGTTTATATACCTCTGATGCCACTCATGTTCTATTTGTCATGGGCGGTGGTGAGCACTCGCCTGTTTGTTTGCCGACTGTTTTGTATGACTTTGTACAATTGCAAAAACCTTTCTATTCGCTTCCCAATAGACTCTATCAATCACTTACGAGAATATGCGAACAATATTTTGAATCCGTGTGTGGTGTCTAACTGAGAAGAGGGCACTCCATGTTCATTGTTGCATGGAAAGAGATCCGTATAGATCGACGCCACGCCGTTTTATATCAGTTATAAAATAGTAAGCAACAGATGTTTTCCCCTATAATCTCATAATATCACTAAAAATGTATATATAATACACCGAATTATATAAAAATAACCAATAATCTCTTGTAATTTCAGATTTTTAAAACTATGTCTACGACATAATTATTTCACGTAACAAAATCTTTTATATGTCTATTTCTTTAATTTGTTTTTTTTTTTAACTATTTTTACATGCCTTAGTTAAGTATTAATTTGTTTTTAATTTTTTTATTGTTTCTCTTTTCTTATTTGTTGTTGTGATTTCTATTATTCTTATCTTTTGTATCCTATCATATTGTAAATTTGTCTTAATTGTCTCTTTTATCCAATTCTGTGTAAGTGTCAATAAAAATATGTCATTTCTATTCTATTCTATCTGTGAATGTTACTCAGCACACTGCTCCAAGGCTTACCACACTAAATATAAATACTAAGCTAATATCCAGAGAAACTCACTGAAAGTTTAATGCATTTGATGCAGAAAGCGGCTGCAGCAAAGTGGAGAATTCTTTACGAATCCGGGATTAGTAGCGCTGCAGCGCTTTAACCCAAAAGTAGGTTCAATTAGATATATCAATTATAAGAAACGATAAACGCCAGTTACTACTCCATTGAACAGAACAGCGTTATTTTGTCTGCTATGACAATATTTTAATTACATTAACACTTTTCTTTATTTTTCTTTCCTAATTCAAACGGTTTTAATGCATTTTCTTGGTTTGCAGTACTTAGTGTATGTTTATTCACTGTCGTTATTTAGTCTTACAAGATAGTATTGTTGACTGGATGTAAATTATTTCGCATCCATGCCGCATTTACTTTTTTGAGCAACGTATGCAACATTACTCATTGTGGTCGCTAATGACCCTAGATGTTAAAAAGCGACCTTAAATAAATAAAGAAAAAAAAAAAAAAAAAATTTGCACAACTTTTACACAACTATTATCTTCCATAGTTTATCATATCAGCGAAAAGACCACCAAGTCCCCTGCTGGACAAAGACCCCAAGGATCAATTACCTTACCACAATTAAAATTCTCCTTTAATGCCAAGTATGTTATATTTTGTACAGCTCTCTAATTTTATTTTAAGTGTATAGGTTTAAATATTGGGAAATGACACAGCTACCACTGATATAAAGGGTTGTTATCATGTTGAAAACATAACTTTTTAAATGTTACTTCCCTGAGAATACACCATTTGTTTCACATTTATAAACGTGCCAATATAATATAAACATTTTCATATTTCATCATAAATTAAGGGTAACGAAATTCCGCAACCCCCTTCCTTCAAGTATGGAAAGTTGCAAACAAACTGGCAACACTAATCACCTACGCGAGCCGTAATAACATTACTCATTCGAATCTGAAGCAAATGAATTCGTGTGACGTATTAATACGGAACGTATGTGTCGTATACGCTCGCCTTAATATAATTTTCGTTTTCCAAATTTGTTATTATGCGCAAAATCGTTTAATTTGTCTTCGAATACAGAAGCGCCGTCCGCCATTTGCATTTTAAATTACAAATCCAATAGAAGCGCGCAAAACTGCTTGGCTTCTCACTATGAAGTCGTTTGTTCGGCTAACTTCACCAACGTTTGTGAGATAAAAATGCAACTATCTGCTTGCTATCTGTGCCCGTTTTAGCTTGCTTCTCGTTTAGTGGATTTTTAGCAAAAGCTTACTAACGAGCAATCTTACCGTTTGATCACTTTGAACTTGTTACTACTTACCTAACTAACTTGTAAGTGTTCATAGGAAATGTCTACAAATTCCTTAAATATATTAATACGTGTGTATTAATAATATTGGTTAGTGTAGGCAGTAGTATAGTGCTTTTATTAAAAAAATATACTAAATAAAATTTAAGTAAATTAACTTTTAAACTTTTATGATGAATCTGCATTCGTTTTAAATTCCGTAGCAACCATTACCTTTCATGAGTGTTTGAATGTACTCGTAGAAAAATAGCATACATTTATATTACTATATAATATATATATATATATATATATATATCTTATTTATATATTAGATTTATTATTGACTATAAAAGAAAATAACTAAACTTATCTTACTTAGATGTGGTTACCGAGATGAAAAGTAATTGCATTTTCGTAATAATTTCTCAGAAATATCGTTATTCCGCGAAGGGGCTCGGATAACCAGTTATTGCGTTAAAGGAGAAGGTAGTTTAATTTATCAGATTTCTATTTCATTTGTATTTACTCACCGCAAACGTTTGTTTAGTTCGTTAGATGCCTAAAATTATTATGATTGGTATTATTTTAATCTAACAAAAAGAAGACTGTTAATGAATTTGGTTTTCTTTTAACACGTTGACTGCCGCAAAACCAGACACAATTGAAAATTTATTGTTTGTCGGTCATCGGTGAACTCTAACTCTACGATAAAAATATCTTGCAAAATTTTTTTAAATAATTTTGTGTCATTCGCCTCGCTGACCCCAATACACGAATGTCCCCGGGTTCAATTTCCAGGTCGGGCAAAGTGTGTTTCGGATTTATTAGGTGCAAAGCCCGGGTTTGTGATCACCAACCCGCATTTGGCAAGCGTGGTGGTAAGGCAAAACCCATAAATTTTAGTGATGACTTGATTTCAATGATGGAGGCCTTTGCCCAGCTGTGGGACAGTTATAGACTATTTACTTTTTTGTGTCATTACCTTCACAGATTAGGTGAGCTTAGACTTTTTAGCAGCATGGGCGGCGGTGATTGCTTCCCATCAGGTGACCCGCCTGCTCGTTTGCCTCCTTCTAATACATATATATATATGCTAGGGGCGTTCAAGTAGTAAATTAGTTGTATATGTTGACTCACTGCAAGGGCCTCAATCATTGAAATCAAGGCATCATCGCTACAATTGATAGGTATTGGCCCGGATGCTGGCAATGCTGGTTGGTGATCAAAAACCGAAGAAAGCTTCGGCAAATCAGAAACAGTTTGCCTTATCTTATCTTATGTATATATATATTAAATCTTATCTTATCTTAAAGTAGACATTGAAATGATACAACTTTTACGGATCCACTCGCGTTTATTTTACATTACTTTTTATTATTATTTTAATATTTTCTAATAATACATTTTTAATAAATTTTAGTTTACTGTCTACAAGAGAAAAGAGAATAATATCTGCACGAATTCTATGTGAATTATTTTCGTTTTTACTTTATTTCCTAAACTAAGCGACCAAATTAGATAACTGTAAAAACCAAATTTTATCGTCATTAAATTCCAGGTAATGAATTTATTTATTTTAGTAAAACAATATTTAGTATACCTAATAAGTATACTTGAAAAGCACATTGAAAAATTTAAAATAATTTTAACATGTAAAACGGCTTTTTTGCTTTATTATAAAAGCAGGTATATCGTGCTGCTGAATTTTTTTAGATCTACTGACTGAATGACTAATAATTTTGTAGAATACCATTATCTTGTTTAGTCAGCGCAAGCCGATAAATCAGCTAAGCTGCGCTTATTATTTCCGACTTTAATTACAAAATTTAAGATTTTGAAGTGTAAACTATTATTTATCATAAGAATTTATAGCCGATGTATATCCTGAAATTCATTCTAAATATTGGTGAAAGAATTTTTAAAATTGGAGGTGTAATTTCGGAGATTACCTCCTAAATCCTAATTTACAAACTTAACCTCTTTATAACATTGGTATAGATAAATAACGTTATTGTGACTTTACTATAAAAGCTAGGTATTTCGTGTCGCTGACTTTTTCTTTTCATCAACTAATGAATAACTTTTTTGTAGTACATTATTTTCATATATATCCATTCGTTTCGTCAGCGTACGACGATGAAGCAGCTAAGCAGCGCTTTTTAAACCGACTTGATTTACAAAATTTAGTGATTTCGAGCTGAAGACTCTTTATCAGAATTCTTTATCAGAAAGAAGAATCTTTATCAAAATAAAATAGCCTATGTTACCCACAAGGTAGATAGCATTATATCAGTAAAAGAATTTTTGGAATTGGACCAGCAGTTCCAGAGATTAGCCCCGACAAACAAACAAACAAACATTATCACAAACGTATATAACGTTTTAAACTAACGTTTTAACTTATATAACTTTATTTATAGTATAGATAACACAATTTATATGATATTAGCGGCCCGCTTGCGATTTCGTCCGCTTGAGTGAATACCCGTATCCTATAGAACCCTAAAGAAGCGCCACCTACCGGGTCCAATTATATGTATGTATTATATATAAAAACCTTCCTCTTGAATCATTCTATCTATTAAAAAAACCGCATCAAAATCCGTTGCGTAGTTTTAAAGATCTAAGCATACATACATACATACATACATAGGGACAGACAGACAGCGGGAAGCGACTTTGTTTTCTACTATGTAGTGATAACAAGTTGTCACGATATTTAAGTACTCGTATTTAATTAGATTATAAAATTTAATAGTTTTAATCAATCACATCAACATACTTAATTAATGTACTTGTTTATTTACACAAAAGTAAATCTCACGTTGTTGGTAGTAAAAGTTTTAAAGTAAAAGTTTTTTTTTTCTTTTTACCGCATTTATCTTGTTTTTAAAAAAGATTTTTTACTTTTAATTTATTTTTTACTTTTTAGTTATCGCTGGACACGATTTAAAAACTTAGTCCGCCATATTGGATTTAGAGTGACGTCACTTTATTTTTCGAGTTATTCTCAGCAAGCCCTTTCATTTGATACCCATATTGTAGGAATGCATTAAAAATAATTAGTCCGCCATGTTGGGTGTGCACCGTCTTGGACTTAAAATGACGTCACACAATTAACCATGCATTGTCATCCGAACTGAGAACATGTATACAAAATTTCAGCTCATCGATTGAAGATATTAAAATTGAGTTGCAAGATTCCACCCGAACATACAAACTTAGATACATACATTACATACATTGCAAGTTAAATATAAGCTTGTAAAAAAGTTGTTAATCAAGTCTTATTCCATTGTGTTAAGAGTTACATTGTTTACATGTTAATGTTCGTGGCTATACCTAAGATAAAAATTTTAGTAATTTGTACTTCACTCAGATATCTTTTTCATTGGAAAGCAGAAAGATTTTCGTTTTCATGTAGGTATTCTACGTCATGGCCTTCATTTCCATTGGGAAGCTCGCGACGTACAGACGCCTGCACATCCACCTATCCAAAACTGTAAAATTTCTTCAATAAATGTTCAACTATATGCCATATACACAAAGTTCAAAGTCTATTATGAAAATTTGACAGTTTGTGGTAGTCTGATGTGCAGGCGTGTGTACGACCTAACGTGAAAGCGCACACTGGATGACTTTCCGCTGCGTCTAGTCGCCGCGTCTAGTCGCGTTGTGCACGCGCGCACACGACGACAGTCGTGCGACAGTTGTGAGCATCAGTTTCGTGACTCTTCTAGCTTGTCGTCGCGACTCTGCGACTGACGCCAAGTGTGCGGAGCTTTGAACAAAATATATGAAAATTGTCGGCCGCAGCTTGTCGCCGCGTCTAATCGCCGAGCTGTCGCAGTCGTGTGTTGCCTAGTGTGGCACTAAATGGCTCCATTTAGTGTCAGATTAAGATCAGCTGGTGGTAGCTAACCATGTGGACATAAAGCGATATCACCAAACGATCCGAACACAATAAAATCCTCAATCTACCTCTTTTTAGCCGTTGACATACTGCCGAGTATCATGACTCCTGACAACTAGCTGCCTCCATCGGTAGCACTCCCTCGCTAGGAGACAAAAAAATACCAGTATTTACAAAAATAACACAGTCACAAAAAGAAGTGACTACAATAAAAAATACAGGTATTCGGAGTTAAAAATGGACCTTGCTTTTCTGAGCTAATTCTAAAGTTGCCTTTGAAAAAAGGTAATAAAACTGTGACCTGTGCATTTCAAATGTAAATCCAGCCATTGGCTCGCAGACGCTTAAACATTTATTTACCCGATCCGACAGTCGACCGAAGTGTGTGCTCAAGTCTATTTTTAATTAACAAAATCGACCGAAGCAACTGCGGACAGGTTGAAAAAGTTCCCCCTTTTTTATAAATAATTTTCAGCAATTAGTATTTTTGGCCATTATAAATGGTCACTACCTTTCGGTAGACATATTTCGCGTTCAGTATAACAATGGCTTTAGAATGTTGTTGGGGCTGCCGAGGTGGTGTAGCGCATCCGGGATGTTTGCGGAGGCGCGCACGGACGGGTTCCCGGCCATAATGAGAAAGCGAGTGGCTTCCCTGCTACAGCGAGTGCACGGCTGGTTCTGACTGGTCGAGTAGACTGCCCTATGCTGAAGCATTGGATCCAGCTTCATGTCCTTGGTGCATGAAGTACCGGATCTAGAGCAATTATGTTGCCCTATATTCTACTTTACTAACATAGTTCTTAAGTGCATTGTTACTAACAAATTCTATGGATATGTCTGAATTAAATAAATAAATAATATTTATTCCAGACTCTTTCTTAGTTCTAAGCTGTGGCTACTATTACGGCGGACATAATTATTATTATCAACACTTGCCCCTTGTATGATACGAACATTATGACATTGCCGACAGAGTCACAAATCGCTAAATTACCCAACAGTGAAGTGAATTTACTTTTAAAATTAATTCGTTTGGGACAGACTCCAAAAACTAATAAATTGTACTTAATAACTATTAGTACATAGAGTAGTAATCTAGGAATGTTGTACTTAAGTTTTAGGGCTTATTTCACCATCTACATGTAAGATCCCATTAGCGTTTACTTAAAATATAGTCTATACAAAACTGTCACTTTAACTGTCAAATATCTCCTAATCAGACATTGTGAAACAGGCACATAATGTTATAATAATTATTTTAAAAGTTTGAATGCTTTTGTTTGTTTAAATTTTTGACAATGTTGTCATCGTAGTTTCTTTGATGTTTTATTTTATTTTATTTTATTTATTTATTAAGGGCAACCAACAAATCTTACACTAATTATATTGTTTAATCTTACGTACTATATTTAGGATAAGTGCAGATTCACTTACAGGCTGCCACGACAAGCAAACGTGAGCAAGACTATAAACTACAACTAAGACTATAACTAATTAAATATAATATAAAATATCAGAATTAGGTGCACCAGAGCTACAACTTGAACGAATCAAGTATAGCTCTCTTAAGCTTTTGAGCGCTACAAGACAAAATATCGACATCAGCAGTCCTCTTCAGCAGTGAGTTGTAGTGTCTTTGTAGCCTATTAATTAGTGAGTGGTGACCGAGCTGGCTTTTTGACCTCTTGGATGTAAATGTAACTAATTTACCACATCTTGGTAACTTAAAAGGGACGTGAAACTGCAGCTGCGCAAGAAGGCCCGGGCAGTCCAGACCACCACTCACCAACTTGTGCAAGAAAAGAAGATCCAGCATTTGACGTCTATCTTTCAAACTTAACATTTGGAAATTTGAAAGACGGTCAGTGTACGAGGGCAGTTTCCTCGCTAGACCGGATTGGAAAGATATATGCCACAAAAACCGTTTCTGTACTCGTTCTAAGCGTTTTATATAAATGTCATAGTGTGGCGACCAGACCGGACTACAGTAATCTAGTATTGATCTCACATACGCGTTGTATAATAAGGTTTTAGTTTTGGGTGACTTAGTTCTTTGCAGCTGCGAATCACAAATCCCAACATTTTGAAAGCCCTACCCGTGATGCTATCCACATGTTTATTAAAACGTAGCCGCTTGTCCAGAGTAACGCCCAGGCCACGAACACAGTCAACTTCTAAGAGAGGCATCCCGTTGATAAGGTATGTAGGCGATGTTTGCGTCTTGTCTCTTGTAAAACGAATGAAAAGACACTTATCTGTATTGAGATCCATCCGATTAGCTTTGACCCAGTGTGCTAGACTATCGAGGTCACTCTGGAGAAGCAACTCATCGTTTGGCGAAATGAAAATGCGAAATTCCCTGCATAGCTTCAGATCGTCCGCGAAAAGGTAAGCCTTAGAATACTTTAGAACAGATACTACGTCGTTTATAAAGATATTAAATAGAATTGGTCCTAAATGGGAGCCTTGCGGTACACCAGAGAGAACTGGCAATGGCTCAGACGCATAGCCATTCACGACTACGCTAGCCGTTCGATCTAATAGGTATGAAGAAAACCACCTCACCAGTCCATCACCTAGGCTGTAATGTGACAGCTTTGACAACAATATACCGTGACAACCCTATCAAAAGCCTTGCTGAAATCAGTGTATATAGTATCAACTTTATGACGGTTATCTACTGCCTGGCTAGTGTTAGACAAGAATTCAGCAAGGTTTAATGTAGTAGAACGGCTCTTCATGAATCCAAACTGGCAGGAGGCAATAGAATGCTTGACGTGCCATGATATTATAGGACATAGAAGCGATTCAAAAAGCTTAGCCATTGTAGGAAGAAGTGAAATAGGCCTGTAGTTTTTTATTGATTTTTCGTCACCAGATTTAAAAACCGGAACAATGAGAGCCTTCTTCCAGACTAAGGGAAACATACCCGATCTCAGGGAATCGTTAAAATAATTGAGAGTGGATAAGACACGTTGTCGGCACAGCGCACCAAGAACAAAGGGGGAATACCATCCGCACCTGCGCCTTTGGTTACATCCAGTTTTTTTATAGCGTCCAGAATTTGGCTCGGTGAAAACGATATTTCTCCAATATTGCTATTACTGGCTGCTACAGGAGGAACAACCACAGGTTTCGTATCAGCTGAAGGTTTACTATAAGCAGACATAAAGCAACTAGCGAACAAGGACGCAATTTGTCTGCCATTGCCAGCTGTACTATCGTTGTAGTGCATAACTGAAGGATAATTACTGCTGTTAGTTTTTTTGTGCTTAATGTAGGACCAAAAAAGCTTGGGGTTTTTTGCCAGTGAATTTTCCATATCAAGTAAATATTTTTTGTATGAAATAGTAATTAGCGAATCGCATCTGCGTTTCAAAGAATGAAGATATAATAAATCTAGGGGGCCTTGGAACTTTTTATATTTTATTCGACATTTATGTTTGTCGCGGAGAAGTTGTATTAAGCCTTTGGGGTACCAAATAGGATACTTCGAGCTTCTCGGCCTGCGCAAGGGGACACAACTAGCTATAACCTCTTTCAATATGCCATAGAATCTGTTCAACTTATCATCGTGAAACAGCTTATAAATTCACGGTCCCAATTAATCTCATTGAGTTCCAATACAACTCTCTCATAGTCAGCTTTATAAAAGTTAAGCCTGGGCTCGCCATTCTCATATTTTAAACAGGAGTCGGCCCGTAAATTGCAAACTATTTCTAAACAGGGGTGATAAGGATCGACAACACTAAGGCTGAATGGCGCTATCGCTGCATTATTCAATGTAAAGTTTGAAAACACTAGGTCTAGAATTAGGTTTTATGTTTCCTGTAAAATTTATTAATTAAAATTTTTGTATTGATTTGAACAGCTTTAGAACGACAAGCTATATTTTTGCATTCCCAATTTATCAGTTGTTTTGAAAATGATACCACTCAAGGCCACCCAAAATATTATGTTATTCCCAAAATCCGCCTATAAATCTTTTGTTAAAATTGATACATAAATTTGCAAACCAAACAAATGAAATATGAAATTATAGAGAAAGTTCTCGGCTAATGGGAGTTGCAAATTGTTTTCGGCGTTATTTCACTTTTCTTTTTCGCCTCAGTAGCAAGTTAGTAAATGCAATTATTAGCTTATAAACGTAACTTTGGGAACCCTCACTTCCTTATATCTCAGCGGGGATCATTACAATAAAGTACATATTTTGTAAAATATTACATTCCATTGTATCACTTATATAAGAAAATGTTTAGGTTTTCTTATAAATACAACGAAATAAAATGCTGACAAACGACTTTAGCATTTTCTATACGGAGCACATACTTGAGTAAGCAGCCTTTATATTTTTAGCTTACTCAGAAAGTAATATGTTATCCAAGAAAACTATTACATAATTATAGTCCCAAGGTTTGCAAATAAATAGTGACGATACCATTGAAAAACATACACTTTTAAAGTTGAAACGAATTGCAACTCCATACACATCACTCGCTTGCTAATCAAGCTAAAGTCAACGTCCGTTAGAGCAAGAATTAGCCAAAACGGTTTCAAATGTTCGGAAATTTGAGGTAATCGATTCATTAGCTGCGCTTGAGAGTTCACTTACGTGTCTCCAATGAGAAACCTTAAAGTTAGAGTAGTCTGACGATTTCATCTCAAATTGTGTGAGGACAGTATATAGGTAATCTCCTTTTACGCTGTATAAAGATAGCTTGACAGGTTTAGTCATTGCTAACAAGGTTTAGCTCATGTTTGGTTAAAGAACTTTACATGTAAATTACCTAATTTATTTGTAAATTTAACATCTCATATTTTGTGCTTTCATATAATTTAATTTAATTGATATTCCTGTGTTTGAACCTATTGTGTGCCTTGTAAAAGGTGAAAATGTGGTGAGACATTGTTTGAAATAATAACATCTATTTATAAATTTTGTAGTACTAACATAAATTTCACAATAAAGTATACTATTACTATTACATAAGAATTTACGTAACATATATTTACCCGTGGTGGGTAGTACATATTTTTTATATTGATTATTAGAATCTGAGTCAGGTTCTCCAGTCCCGTCATTGCTAGTCTATCTAATGTTGGATTATTTTCGTTTTGAATTATGAATAATGAATAAAAGGGGCGATTGCGCAGTAATGTCGCGTTCACGCTACTTTCTTGCAAGTCTAGCAACTTTAGAAATTGCGGGTTTTCAGATGGGTGGTTAAAGTAAAATCGTAGGCCGTTAGTCTTAGTGGTTGTCGTAAGATAACATTCAAGAAAATCCTCTACTCTAACCCGTATTGGGCCAGCGTGTGACCTCCCCATGTGTTGTTCATGAGGAAAGGCCGAAATTTATAATACTTATGCTGCACCAATAGGTAGTGTGTTCTATATTACCTACTATTATTTTTAACTTTAAGATGCAGTCGAATCGTGCTTAAGTGTAAGGCTATGGCAGAATAATAGGGTTTGTGGATCTCCTGCAATCACTGAACCATAGACCCTATTGACTCTATTTTGTACTTTGCTTGGATGTTGCCCCTTCTGTATACTGTGTTTTTGTCAGAGCCACAAATAAAGTTATTTATTATTATCATTATTCACTCTTAGTTTAAAAATCTTAGTTTTAGGTTTTATAAAAATTATATAAAAAGTAAAATATAACAAAATATCATACAAAAATACAACTTTTATAAAAACCTAAACCTAGAATGCCGCCAGCAGCGGAGCAAGACTTAGGGCCTGTTTCACAATGTCTGATTAGGAGATACTTGGCAGATAAAGTGACAGTTTTGTATGGAATATCTGTCAAGTAAACGCTAATGGGAACTTACTTGTAGATCGTGAAACAGGCCCTTAAGCTACCGGCGATTAAGGCAGAGAAAGAAACCTCCTTACAATGCGTGACGTGTCCAGGACTGTTGCTTTCTGTATCTGACCCTTGATCACATTATTATATGATTAAAGTATATTTTTAAAACATTCAAGATTCGCATATTAGTATAACGTTTGAATAACAGTTACACTGAAGTAAAAAGAGCTTTTAAGAACATTTCTAAGACCTTCGGAGTCTTCAATACTGGAAATGCTTCGAATTTGTCCACCTTATTAGTGCTCCTTCGAAGTTGTGTGTGTTGGCAAAGTTGCTTTTATTTTTCATATTAGATAATAGTGAATAAACATTTTAACAAGAATTGTCAATAGGCGTCAACATAGCCTAGTAGTCAGTGTCAATTATAAATAAAAAGTCTTAGAACAACTCGAACTCAAACAAATAATAATAAATCTAATCTAGATTGAATGATGTTACAAGATAATGGGCCTTCGCGCAGTTGATGATTCGAGCTTATATATTCATTCAATTCAAGATTCAAGATTTTGATGCATCGAGCTAGATAAGCAACCTAGATGAGCAAGTTTTAGAAGCATTCGATTCTTAGGATTACTTTGTTGCATTCCAAGGCGTGGGTCCAGTAAAGTAACTGGACATAGAAGCGTTCAAACCAAGATTAAATGATTATTTTGCACCCATGAAGGAGAGGTGAGTTAAGTTAATCTAAATGTTGACTTTGTTAATCGTTATTATAGGGTTATTATTAATGATATTGTTAGGTTACCAGGCAGCCTTAAAAGAATATCTCTTTTGCAAAAAAACAATCTTCTTTTGGAACAGAGAAATCTCGGCAGGATCCACTATGATAGGAAACAAGCACTGCTACCAGCAGAAACCGAGCACAATTAATGTTGGTAGGGGGCTACCATCAAACTTGAAACCTCTAGTCTGAGACCAGTGGTCAAACTACAAAGCCACAAAGGCGGTAAAGTGTTAAAAGTCAAAATATATATTCAACTTCAATGGCCTTTGGTTTCCTATGCTGCGAATGACGGCTTTATTTTTGGTCACCTGCAGTATAATGCTAAAACTGGAACCTTTTTAAGCGTCAAACCGAATATGTAACATGGCTGCGCTTGTATTTTACAAACAAAACATACAACAAACAATGTAAAACATACGGTGTGTTCCAAATTCATTTATTAAAATTAAAATTTCTGTGGGAATATTCTCGTAATTAATACAATTAGTAAACATGTTTTTTTTAGTTGATGGCTTCGTGCGATTAGTACATTATCAATGATAAGCCAGTGTCAAATTAATTTTTCTTACAAGTAATACATAAATAAACATTATTTCTTTCCAAAAAAGATGATGATGATGATTGATAATAGAAATGAGAAGTGAGAAATGATATTTCTGCAACCCCTCGAGATTCTCAGTAAACATGTGGGCCTTTACTAAGTCCTCACGCGGACTTCTTGAGAGAATTTGAAAAGTGCCGTTGCACTGTTTTGTTTGCACCATTAGTTAACATTAATATTCGACATGACACAAATTTTAGAAAATAAAACAAAACCGCAGACATGACTCTAAACTTTCCCGTCAAGAAGTCCGATAAACATGTTTCTGATCCATGATCTTTTTATAAAATCTGACAGGCTTTTTAAGTGTATTAACATTTTAAACAATTTTAAAGTTGTTAAGTAAGTAATTCTTTAGTAACATCATCATCATCACCAGCTCATTTTATGTCCCTACTACTGGAGCGTTCCATATGGATGGATAGTTAGGGAGAACGGGCCATAAACCACCACTTTTGACTATAACAGAATAAACATGAATATCTTGTCAGACTGGCAATTATTATAATTAAGTTGTTCTTCGTATAATTAATCGTTTATCAATTTGTATCTTAATGGTTAAACATATCTTAATGATACACTAACATCAGCAAGATTAAGAGTATTCGATTAGACATAATAAGTGATTGAGTTCAGATAATTCTTTGTGGTTCCGTTTGCATAGTAATGTGTAAATAGGCGCTCAATTATTAAGGGGATATCTTTTAGAAAAACATATAAGATTATCTAAAACAGTAGTAATATATAGTATCATGTCTTAATCATTATGTACGAGTACATGTCTTGTTAAAAGTATGGGGAGGCTTTTGCTCAGGAGTGAGACAGCTATGGCTGATATAATAATAATAATTATATGTATCGCAATACCAACACACAATATACTACGTGTATTGCAAACTTGCAAACAATTGTGCAAACAACTAATCTTAAGGCTACAATGAAACCTACTAAATAGCTTAACTTAATATAAATTAAAATGTGTTTAAGAGTAAATAGAAACTTATTTTATTATATGTGCAACAATGGTATTATCTTACCACTGTTGAGTATACAAAATTGTAATCTTTTGTATCTTAGGACTTAATATTCGCAAAAGAAGAAAGAAAAATCATATATTTTCGCGTAAACATTAGTACCGGATATGTCAGCTCATCAATGCATTGATTGACTCGCACCCTATATGTTTATAGTAAGAAACAGGAAGGATCGTTTCTAACCAACCATTCATAATGGGGACTCACAACTCATTTGTCTCGAAGACTGGTAAATTATCCGAATAATAAAAGTATCAATTTTATTATTCGGATAATTTATCGATTGTGTCAATTAAACTATGGCTGTTTAGTGTAGTACTCGTAATAATGTTCTGCATATTACTTTAAGGGTTACACTTTCGGATCCTGATTGCGCAGTTTTTTTATATATTAATTTTAAGTACAAGGTATTTTAAGCTTCAACTAGCGTTGAGAGTATTGGAAATATTTACCTACAGCAACTATCGACCTTTCAAATAACAATATTATTTTGTGAAGAGAATAATTCAAAGTCAAATTACATTCACCGCATCTATGGTAAAACTAGCCTTGACTCACAGCTCTTGCGTGTTTGATTCTTAGCAAGAGGTACACATTATTGAAGTTTGTTAAGTTTATGGAAGGCTTTTTCTAAGAAAAATTGTAAATTAAATAATATGAAGTGTTAATTCCAGTCGACCAGTCAACAGTGGAGGGGTGAAACAAGTGTCGGGTGCACGTTCTCTTGCACCTATTGTTTCTCCTGCAAGTGCATACTTTTTGCGGGCGGGAGTGCGGTGCATGCGTACTGCGTCCAAGCTGGATAAACGAGTGAGTTAGCGGAATTAACACACATATTATTTAAATTACATTTCTTTTTGTACCATGGATTTCCGCAAAATAACGCCTGATTCCATTAATTAGCTTTTTCTAAGTCCACCACCACGCACCCGCTAGCAGCACCGTCTCGTGTCACGTAAAAATAAATATTAGTATCGTTATAGTTAACAAGATACCTAGTTCCTCATTGATTAAAGATTCCGGATAAATTGCACTTCCACCTTCACCCAATTACCCAAATCGTCATTTACCAGCAAAGACGATTTTAACAACGCTATTTTGTTTCCGTATTTTACTTGCTCAAAATGGCTGTAGCTACAGCACCGTAGAGATAAAGGTTTCCCTGTTGTTGTTGGGGCAATGGAAAAAAACTAAGCTAGCACGTTGTTTGTCAGTGCCGTATGTCACAGTGGTAACGCACACACGCTTCGTTTGGTACACAGCTGACTCAATAATTGGTCCCCACACTTTTACCCGTAAGCCGATGGACGTGACAGACCGCCCTTTGTGCTTGTCACGGACATACATACCCTTTTGTGTAGAAACTACTCGTACTGTAGCAAGGGATAGATCATTGACATATGGGATAATGAGTTGTGTTAATATATTTCGAACGCTAGCTGTATTGGTAAAAGGCTATCGTCTTTCTTTATTTTTCTTTTTTTACTGTAGAAAACACATTGCGCTTACCTCTGCGTCCGGGGAGACGCAGATGGTTTTGTGGGTTTTGACAAAACACATTAGGTGCATTATGTTGAAGTTTGATCATTCATTGAATTCAGAAGTGATTATATAGTAAGTTAACTTAAATGACTATTTCATCATCATCATCATCATCTCAGCCAAAAGACGTCCACTGCTGGACAAAGGCATCCCCCAGGGATCACCACAATGACCAGTTTTATGCTGCTCGCATCCAGCGGCTTTCATTCATTCATTCATGGACCATCCCAGAGGATGGGCAGCAGCATCTCTCTTAGTTAACTTTCAACTTTAACCTAAAGCGTAGCGATTAGGCCAAATACTTCTCATAATGAACACCACGAAATGACTATTTATTTCATTCATTCAATTTATAAATATACTGTACTATACTACAACTATGATATCTAAGTATCATCATCATCATCATTTAGCGTCATCTTCATACTGAAGTTTAGAGATCAGTATACAAAATCTAAACATGTCACCATAAAAATATTTTAACAGTAAATTGCTCATTTAGACATCACGTGAAGCAGCAACTCCGGATCGGCAAGGTTTGGATGGCTAGTGCGACTATTATCTGGCCTCTGGATTTAACATGGAATGGAGCGGAGTCATTTGCTTACTAATCCATAAAAAAGCGGATAGATAGTGAAGTGCGATTATTATTGGCCCAATTGTCATGTGAGATGGTGGCCAAATTTTTACCCAGTTGTACAGTCTAAAAAAAGCACAGACGAAGTTTTATTTGTAAAATAAATTGAATACAGTTTTGCTGTATGTAGTACATGTATTGCAGCTGCTCATTTATTGCGTACTTTGGATTGAATTTATCTTTTCACGTTAATTTTATATATAAAGGAATCCCTTCCTGCGGATCTGTTTCCTGATAAGTACAACCTGGTCATTTTTTAGGCAAGGGTGAACAGGCATTATCTAGGCGAGTATGCTACATCCTAGGCCGCATTATTACTTACCATCAGGCGAGATCGCGGTCAAATAAGTGACTACACAGGACAAAAACTAAAAAAATCAATCGCCTGAAAATTTATTTGCAATTTTATTTGTTTTGTACAATAAAATAAATAAATAGCATATATGCTTATATCTTTAAAAAAAACACACTTGCTCGGTCAAATAATTGTAAAAGTATCCTGACCCGTATGCAGGCTGCGACATCAGAATTTTATTACAGCACTGGGGGCAGCGGCTGGCGTGCTTTCCAAAGCACGACCAAATCGTAGCAGTAAACTTTTATTGGAATACAGGGAATGGAAATCTAAATGTATTGGTCAGTGTCCTCACGAGAGAACTTTGAAATTCTTGTATAAAATATTTTTCTCGGAATTAAAATATCTCTTGAGAGAAAAACAAAAGACTAGCTTTTGCGATCCGAGTTACTAGTGTTCGAATTACTCAGATATCGAGATTTTGGTTTCCCTTCTGATTTCAACTCATTCACTCAACGTCATTTAAAATGACTGTTTAATACTCTTTTAACCGGAGTTGTGGCTCCGATTGTTATAAATTACGTAAAAAAAAATAATAGTAACTTTGCCAATAATATTTTAGGAAGTGGTTAAGATAACTAGGTATTTGACTACTTTAAAAGTAGTTTTTATTAATAATACTATAGTTTTATTTGTAATATTCTACTGTAGCAACCGTAAATTTATTTTCAATTTTATAAGTGAATGCTAAAAATGTTTTTAATTACGTATAAGTCACTGACTAATATTAGATTTTTACAAACGATTACCGTAGATCTTAACGTAAAAACTCGAAGGTATAATAGGATGAAGAGGAGAGTTAGGCAAGATTATTGCTTAAGTTCTTTGAAATCTAAATTCCATAGCCCTTCTTTCATCAGGGGCAGAAATAACATTTCTCTAACATTCAATAGATTCGTGTGGTATAATCCCCAAAGCATGTAAGGCGATATACAAAAGAGTATAAGAAATAATCTGTGCCACAAAAACGAACATTATACTTGTGTTTAAGAGAAAACTATATTATGTCTACCCTAACAACGCTAATAAGTTTTCTAATATTAAGTTTATATTTTAGCATCATGTTGCAAAAAGTTGTTATTAATTTTAAGATTAATAAAAAAAAATCTAGTAAAATTCTGTCTTGTAATTTTAAGATAAGTCAAATAATCATAAATACTACAATCAAACAACAATTTTAATAAATATTGGATTATTCTATTTTCTTTCGTATAATACTATCGAAAAATATTTTTTTAATTCAATTGCAAACCTAAGCATTTTTAGCAAGCTCAGCGAAAAGACATCCACTGCTGGCTGGGCAAAGACCTCCCCCGAGGATCACCACAACGACAAGTTTGAGGTGATCACAACGACATAATCAAAATATTAACATTTAAGTCATAATAACATTATTATCCGCAGCGCACTATAGGAAGCAGGCGCACTATAAGAAAGTGGCCTACGCCTTTCATAGACTCTTGCAACACCAAAAGAATTACGCGTACCCTGCCGGCGCTGAAAGTATAGTTCTTATTTGTTCCCCTAATTTCTGGAGATTCTGGTACTCTTTAAACGAAACACATCAAATGTTAAACAATACTGCTTGGCGGCAGACTTTACGGTGATCGCCATCTAGTCGAATGAAGAATCATCATCACCAGCCTTGTCAGGTTAACTCTATAAAATACTGAAATGAAATGAATCTTAATTATTATCTCATCATATTCAAAGATAAGATTACTACAAGTTCTAAGTAAAAACAACACTAATGCTACGGCCACACTATCGCGATAACGCGAAGATTTGCGTTGTCACGACACGTCTGGCCAAACAATTCGTCCTATCGCGAATCATCATCGCGAATACAAATGCCCTTCGCGCCGCTGTCGGTAAATTGCCGCACATCAAAGGGTTTTATCGCGACAAAGTACGTGCGGTTGGCTACACTTCCGCGCGCTTAGTTGACTGCGAGGCGCCAAGCGGTTTGATCGTGTTGTATAATTATTATGATTTGTGTTTATTATGGATTGGAGTAATGAGAAAATATTGGAATTAATCGATCATTATGAATCTGAACCAGTTTTATGGAACCCCCAAGATCCAAGTCACAAGAAAAAACATTTGAATTACGACGCATGGGTGAGAATTAAAAATAATTTAAGGTGGCCTGTTACAGTTGCTGAACTAAAAGCAAAAATGAAATCGCTTATGGCTTATTATAGAACACATATAAATAAATATAAAAAATCCTTAAAATCTGGAGCAGGCAAGGACGATGTTTACCAAACAAATTGGTTCGCCTTTTCGGCCATGAATAGTTTTCTTGCTCCTGTGTATGAGTGCCAGCCTACTACTATATCTACTCCAAAGGTAAGTAAATAAAACAAGTTTTTCCTTATTTATCTATTTATTATTAATGCCAGCAGTGATTGTAAAGCACCATCTGTTTGTTGCTCATGCCTCCACGCGCCTAAAACTACTTCTCCATCTAAAATTGAGTCCATAAAGCCAGGTGGCGTGTAGAAATTGTTTAATGTTCTACTATTCTTCAAGAAATTGTGCAGTAATACGCATGCCATCACATTCGATGCACGATCTGGTTGAAGGGAGATTGGTTTCCGTAATATTCGAAATACAACTGTCATCATACCAAATACGTTCTTAACTTTAATCCGGGCTCTTGATAATTGCCTGTTAAAAATTCTTTTAACACTTCTTTCTTGGTGGTTACCGGGTATGGTTTCATAATATTTGTGTGCAGTGGAAATGTATTATCTGCCACAAACACATAGGGCATGACATGGTCACTATAATCGGGAAGTGTTGAAAGAGTTGGTAAATTAAGAGTATTATTTCCAAGTGCACGAAATAATGAACTATTTTGGAAGTCGCCTCCGTCAATAATTCTTCCTTGACAACCCACATCTGCAAACATGAAGCGATAATCTCTGTCCACTAAAGCCAAGAGGACAATACTAAATGTATGCTTGTAATTAAAGTATTCATTTCCACTATGTATTGATGATAAAGTAACAACATGTGTTCCATCCATAGCAGCTAAGCAATGCGGAAAAATATCATGGAAACCTGCTTCTTTTTCCAACCACTCTTGTTCATTAACAGGCATCTGTAATTTTTTTTTTTAGTTCAGTGAAGAAAATAAGACACAGAACAGAATTGATACTGAGGATAGTGCAATAGAAGAAAGGCCAAAATCAAGTGTTGAAAAAAAACCAAGAAGAGATAATCTACCTCCAGAAATTATAGAAGCTAAACAAGAAATGCAAGTAGCTTTTCAGAACATTAAAACCAGCTTGAATGATGAATATGAAATATTTGGAAAATTAATTGCAAATAAAATAAGAAAACTAAATAATCACAATACGCGAGAAATCGTAATGAATGATATTTATAATATGATTTTCCGAGCAGGCATGATTGATCGACTTGAGCAGGCCACTCCATCACGTCAATCCACATCCCAATCACTACTTCATCAAACTCTGCCGTCTCCAAATCCATCCACATCCCAATTGCTACATCATCAAACATATCTGCCGTCTCCAAATGCATCCACATCCCATTCACCACAGCATTAAACATAATATCTGCCGTCTCCAAATCCATCCACATCCCAATCACCACATCATCAAATATATCTGCCGTCTCCAAATCTATCCACATCTCAATCACCACATCATCAAACATACTCGCTCAACTAAGATGAGTCCTTTTTTCAGTCGACTCAACAGACTTTCCAAATACCACCAACAAAAGCGTCACAAATCATTATCACGGAGACGGGTGAAATACAGGTACTTGCCGAGAACTATACGAATCTTTTCCATTTTAATTTACTTATTTTTATGTCATACGGTATGTCAGAAAGGTGCAGGTTCAAATCCTGCTCGTGGATTTTTTTTTCAAAGTGGAAAGTTTTTCAACATTTGTGTTTTTGTAATTTATTTTGCAACAAAATTTGCGTTAAAATTATATAAACAAAACAAAAACATTTTACTTATTTGTTTTATACTTTAAAATACTTAGTTCAAAGTAAAACTGGTTCAATAATAATATTTTTATCCTTGCCTTAACCTCATCCTTCAAAACAATCAAGATAGCTGCGCATACTTCATGCTTTATTTCAGAAATTAATTGCTGAGAAATTTTAAATAAATAACGCAGTCCTATTGCCAATCTCACTTTTGCTGGAATTGCCATCCTGAATGTTGTATCTTGTTTTATAATGAAAGGTGCTTTTGAACAGAATTTCAAAATCAGACGTGTATGTCTACGTCTGATTAAAAACTAAAAAGACAAAATTAAAAAGTTGTTCAGGTTCAGCCGTTAATTCCGTAAAAAAATGAATGCCTGAAAAAAAGACAAGTATATTATGATAGGGTTCCTTCATAGTTTGTGATGATAAGTAGAAGTATTCAAAACTAGCAAACTTCAGCAAAGTTAAACAATATAAAAGTAATTATTATGGTAATAAATAATTTTACGCAAATTTTGTTGGAATAAATCCACGTTCAAATCAAAGTGTGGGTTCGAATCCCGCTCGTGAAATTTTTTCAATACTGTCTTTTTTTAAATATAAAAGTACTTATTTTGTCCGATTTTTGTGTAATAGATAACCATCCACCATCGCTTTTTATTTCTCTTCTTTACCCTTTTATTTTTTTTGTTCAAATAAGAAAGATGCAGTAAATAATTATTTGCTGGTATATATAGCGCAACCGCCTCTTCCATTTTTTCCGCGAAATGAATTATCGCGACGTACCAAAGTTTTTTTTTGATGTGGCCAAGCACTTCGTCGTAGATCGAACATGAACTTTTATCGTGATAACGCGAACACGAATCTTTGCCTTCAAATATGGCCGTAGCATAACTACAGCAACAAGTTAGGTATTAAAACCGACCTTTTAACAGAAACAAACTGAAACAATCAACTGAATACCTTTAGCTAATAATTTAGCGAGGTTTGCCGTTCCAGTTGACGTTTTTACTTAATAGGTGGAAAGCTGTTTCACAGCTTCTATTTTGGAATTACGATAGTCGGGTACGGAACGTAAATGGAATTCGAATTATTAGAGGAACGAAAGAGCGTCCGTTCGTGCCTCGGAAAAATTTAATATCATTTCTAAGGTACACTTTAGCTGAAGAATGCTTGGTAACTTACGGTTGTTAATGTGCTTAAATTTAACGTAGTAATGATAAAAACACGAGTATGTGATACTTAAAATTCATCATTTGCAAAATCTTTTTTAGAGCTGGTTAAATTTGCCGTTCATAGACTAGTCAAAACAGATTTTCTTCCGAGTTTTTACTGTTTCGAGTATTACCCAGCTAAAGTGTACAGATGCCTGCACATCAATCTATCCAAAACTGTCAAATTTCTTCAATACATACATTGTCAACCATATGTTTTAAGCATAAAGTTCAAAGTATATTCAGGAAATTTGACAGTTTGTGGTAGGTTGATATGCAGGCGTGTGTATTTATCTTAGAAATGTCTTAGGCACACATTAGCTGAGGAATGCTTGGTAGCTTACGGTTGTTTATTACGGTTACGGTTGCGGTTACGGCTGTATTCAAATTAAATGTAGTAATGATAAAAATAATAACTGAATGACATCAATCATTAGACTGGACTTAGATATCGTCAGTTGAATGAAGCTATTATGTGACCGCATGAAGTTTTGTGTACTGATTTCCAAACTTCAGCATGATGATGTTGCATGATAAAATATACGTAATACAGAAACAACAATAACTAATGAATTAAGTTATTGGAAATTTAATAGAGACTGATTGTCTATAGTCCAAGACAGCAAAAGCAACTGGCTTAAATGTGTATCTGTTTCAATTAAGTGCGCAGAAAGAAACAGCTTATTCAGAACGAAACAGGTACGAGAAAGTGTCCCTTTCAATTTGTTATTCGCCAAAAGAACAAAGTTGTAGGATAAATTTATTCATAGACGTCTCGGTTTCCACTTTCAGTATTCTAGCCTACTTGCTTACGAATTATCCGAGGTATGCGATGTGATACAAATATAAAGAAACGCGACATGGCTGGGTTTATTGGAATTATATATACGGACAAAATGTATTTTTGCAAAATCGTTTTTATATTTATTGATTTAATTTGAAGTTCAAGACAATATTTTCAAAGTTCGGAAGTCTAAATTAAAAGGAACTTTTAAGCAGATAGATCTAGCACAGTACTGTCTTCCAAATTTTCTAGAAACTCGAGCACTGACTAAGCGTATGTTTTTGTGATAAGAAATATTGTTTGTACAAGAGCTGTGGATTTTGTAGCACTAAGTTAGGTGATGAGCAGGTAAGTTTGATCTTTTTTTATATTTATAGATTTTGTTTGTATTATTAGCCTAATAAACTGTGAATCAATATTTTTGTTTGTATACTAAGTACTTGCGTAACAAGTAGATAATATTGGTAAGTTAGCTCTAAAACCCACCAAACTAAGAAATTTTGAGATGGTAAAATTGAAACAACACTGGGAATCAAACTTGAGATTTTTGTTCCATGAGACCATGGGGACGATTTTACAGAAAACAATCTTTGAATACCTACTGATTTCACCAAGTTGGTTGATCGCAATATTATATTTAAATTTAAAGCTATTTCTAGTATCATTAATCAACTAGATCCATCATCAGCCCCAATATAAGCAAATAAATGTTCCCGATAGCTACAATAAAGAGCTCGTTTCTTTTTGTAATAGACCTATTTCGTGTTAACGATATTATTTTCTCATCTCCGCTGAATTCCAGGGCGGCTTGCGATCAATCTTGTCGCAATGTTTTGTATTGTCTCTGTTTTACTACAAAGCCATGTTGATAATATGGTCTATGTTATTGATGCCATCTGCTTCTCAATTAGTACAAGTAGGTCTCGTAAAAGTTGCCATAACATTTGCTATATCGTTGTTGACGTTAGTCAATCCACTTCAGTTGATAGGCCAATAATGTTATTCCTAATCATTTTCATAATAATTTGTTTTCATGTAAGCATTAGTATTGTTTATAGTTATGATATTTTTAAAATTATTTTGTATCAAACGCCTTGGTGGCCGAATGGCAGAACGCTCGGCCCGATACCCGAAGGTCCCGGGTTCAATTCCAAATGTCGGGAAAAATGTTTTTCGGAATCTTCGATGCCTAGCCCTGGTTTGTGATCACCAACCCGCATTTGGCAGCGTGGTGATTAAGCCATTACCCATCAATAGTAGCGATGACTTCATTTCAATGATGGAGGCCTTTGCCCAGCAGTGGGACAGTTATAGGCTGTTTACTTTACTTTACTTTGTATAATTTAGTTTTGATTCATTAATTAATCTTATTAAAGTTATACAGTGTGTTACCGGCATGCGGGCATTTATTAAAACTGCCGATAATATGATGCTTTAGCAATTGTTAGCAAGTATTATCAATTAAAAAATAATTAAAATAACTTCATAATTAATTTTCTTAGATACTGTACATTTTTAATGTAGTGCATGTGCTGCGTGTTCATCGTTATCTGTGTTGCTGTCGCTTAGTACAAGGCATGTCGTGGTACGGGGGCAAAAATCTATGACAACTAGCACAAAATTTACCGTCGTCCTTCTCATTACGTTTATGTATGGAGGTTTTAAATTAATCAAAGAGTTTTTTTATAAATTAATGACATAACAATTTAAAAAGTGTTTACGTCGGATTGTCAAATTACACGTGAAAATATCAAAACTGATAAAAAAAATTCTGTAAAATTAATTTCGATGCATGAGAATTGTCTGATATACTTTTAATTTACGGCGAAACACGCGGAAATGCTGCTCATGCCTTAAGACTTTATCGCGAACGATTCCCAAATAGACAACATCCGCACAATGCTCGAGTGATAACAGCGGCTCTACAGCGAGTGCGTGAAAATAGGCCGATAGTCCCTGGTCAGCCTGAAGGGACTATGAACAGGATCGTGCAAGTTGAAGAAAGGATTCTCCGGCACTTTAGGCGGGTCCCAACGTCAAGTACTCGTGTTGCTGGTCAAATGTTCAGTACTAGCAACAAAACTGTGCACAAGATTTTAAAAAGGAATCGCAAACATCCTTTCAAGTTTTTAAAGGTGCAAAAGTTACTCCCCAGGGATTTGCCAATAAGGCACTATTACTGCGATTGGTTTTTACAAAAATGTGAAGAGGAAAATGACTTTCAACAAAAAATAATATGGACTGACGAATCTACTTTTTCTAAAAACGGAATGTGGAACCGCAGAAATACTCATTACTGGGATGATAAAGAAAACAATCCCCATGTGTTCCGAGAGACTGCTCATCAGTACCGGTGGACAGTTAACGTGTGGGCAGCTATTCACAACAACAGGATTATCGGGCCCATTTTTATTGATGGGACTTTGAACACGCAAAGGTTCTTAGATTTGATAAATGGTCCACTCTATTTAAATACTCTTCCTGAAGAGAACCGTCGCGAAACGTGGTATCAGCTGGACGGTGCTCCTGCACATTCAACCATAGTTGTACGGGAAAGGTTGAACCAGATTTTTGACCACCGTTTTATCATTGTGCCGTAGTCATGGTGGCCGACATATTGAACACAGAGTTTAGCTGAATTTAATTAAAATGCGGGGTTTGTATTTAAGTTTTATTTAGTTTGTAGGAAATAAAGTGTTTATCAAATGTGACAAGTCCTTTTACTTTGCCGTTGTTATCTTAAATGCAGTAATACTAGTATCGTTAACTCTTGAAATAGGTAGGTACTCTTGCTTAATCATAATAATCACAGTATCCGTCGGCTGTCATTTGCACTTGTCAAATTGTTGTGCTTTACATTGCTGGCAATTAAAATTTTGTTAGAAAGTTAACAAAGCCTAAAAATTTGTTAATTAATTAAATTAATGTTATGGTTACGTTACAAATATACGTTATTTTAACCTCCTTTAAAAAAAGCCAGGGTGCTGGTAACACACTGTATACAACTTTAAGCAATTTTGTTTCATTTAGTTTAAATTATAATTTACAAAATAACAATTATTAATTACAGTTGTAATTATTGTACCTTTTACCTAC
This sequence comes from Eudonia truncicolella, assembly GCA_949315975.1. NCBI lineage: Eukaryota > Metazoa > Arthropoda > Insecta > Lepidoptera > Crambidae > Eudonia > Eudonia truncicolella. The sequence continues at coordinate 10,626,630 of OX438839.1, forward strand.
TTTTGTACGGATTTGTTGGATAGTTAAATAGTCATAGTCATAGTCATAATTATTTATTGCATGATGTTGGTATGGTACAGATCTTACAATATTATAACATGACCATGAAAGGGTATTGCAACAATTTGGCACCCCAAAAACCACCGTTTTTATATATTTCTTTATACAACAAAAAGTATTAATTAATACTAGGTATGTCTATAGTAAAGGATATAGGCGGGCGTTCGAATGTTGTCATCATCAGAAGAAATGTTGTGTGTGTGTGTTTCAATGGGGCCTCAGTGGAGTAAAAATCTCCATACAAAAACAAAGTCATAAGGAGTCATTCTTTGTTAGTTAAGAAATAATTAGATTTAATTGAATATCCAACAACGAGCGCGCAGCAGCAACAAGCAATCACTTGGGTACTTTGTCTTAGCATGAATAATGTTACAGGCGTCTTAAAAAATAATATAGACTACTTCTAGTAATGTATGTACAATTGGTAGTACATACAAAATTTAGCAACGATCGCTACTAACCGCACTTACCAAGACATTAGGACCCAGTAGTTTCTGTACCCAAAGTTCAGTTCCCGTATTAACTTAATACTTATTATTCGGAGTTAATAGTTATCATGAATGAAGTTCGCATCATCTAACTCGAGATGGGATAGCTAAGCAAATCCTTTTACAGTTAATTTAGCAGTTTCGCCCGCATTAACTCTTAAGAAGGACATTCAAGATGGCCAGTCGCAAGTTTAGCGGTTAACCAAAATTAGTTTCAACGCAGATAATAGTCCAGTTTAACTTTGTAATTTAATAGAACCCAGTCCCTTGTGAAATGCAAGAACTATTCTAAACTTCAACAAGTATTTCGTTGTAAATCGACGAACGTATAATAGAAGGTCGGCCGCGCCGTCCGTTGCGTCGTCTGGGGCCGTTTGCTTGTAGAAGTTTAAGGTTAATTTTTCATGGAAACAAAAAGTACTGCGATGTGTTTGGTCTCCTCTTATTATCATCAGGCAATAAGCGTTCTACTAGTAGGTTTAGGCCTTCAGGGAAATTGTTTACCGTCTCTGTGGTCTAGTGATTAAGACCACCGGTCTCAGACCCAGGGGTCACGGATTCGATTTCCAGCACATGGGTGTTAGCGTACACGGTTTGGTTGTTGGTTGGTCCTATCTAAATATGTCGCCATAACATCATTGTTTGTAGTTTTGTTGTGTTCCAGCAGCTTGAGATAAGATAGCCAGTGCTACAGGAATTAAGGGTTCTTGACAAAAAGCGCTTCCTCCTTTGGCCTTATCATCACTTAACATCAGGTGAGATAATGGCCGAGTAACCGTAAGGTATAAAAAAATGCACATGACGAATGTAGGTAAGTAGATTTGTATGACGACGATTGGGACCCGTGCAGTGCCTGAGAAACAGGGAGAAGTTTGCGATATTATAATTTGGTCACTCAACAGCTGACCCGAATGCATAAATTGTTATACTAGTGAGGTCGCAACGCACGGACACGTCATATCCTTCACGTGATTAAACTTAAATAGCATAAAACGAAAATAAAAAAATATTTTTATTTTTATTTATGTAACGTGAAATTGAACTAATGTTAAAAGCTGTAAAAGCATTATTTCGGTAAAATTACTAAAACACAAATGTTGAAAACATTTCCACGAGCAGGATTTGAACCTGCACCCATCTGACATACCGGGTCAGGTGCTCTACCAATTGAGCTATCGTGATTCTTACCAGGCCGCCGAAATTATTCAACAATATATTCAATGTCAACAACTACCGTCATTAACATCTGATCATAATATATTTTGCAATTTTTCGCGGTCCTAAATTAAAGATGGCTCCTATACTCGTCGTCGTACCTTTACCAAAGATCAGAAATTGTGCTTTGTCTTTTTAAGAGTACATGCGGACAATGTCTGTAAGTACAAATTTTAATGTAAGCAAGGGAGCTCATAATACATTATTACATTTTAATGAAAAAGATGTTCCTGCCTCCCTGTGTAATAATAATAATATTTCAAATAAAATAACAATGTTTTGCTACCTACTGTAAAGATCATTGACAAATATGGTCGTGACATTATTGTTCGGGCATTGCTTTAAAGTGGAAGCCAGGCATCCTTTGTTACGAAATCATTATTGCACAAATTATTATTGGATTCATGCTTGCATTAAAATGTTACATTTTACATAAAATGCTGCGTAGTTAATACAAACAGCCGCAATAGCTTTATGATATTTCTAATTTAAATATTCCTGAAAATATTTAATTGTCAGATAATAATATTTGTAACCCTCCTGAAATTTTATTGTTATTAAGGGCTAATTAATTAAAATAAATAATTTTAATTAATTGTTAAGTGGCTGCATTAAATTTTTAGTAGGTCCTGTGTTACGAAATACAGTATTTGGCTATGTGGTTGCAGGAAAGACCTGTTCAATTATTAATAATGTACAGACGCCTGCTCATCAACCTACCACAAACTGTCAAATTTCCTTAATAGACTTTGAACTTTATATATAAGGCTTAAGGTTGACAATGTACTGAAGAAATTTGACAGTTTTGGGTAGGTTGATGTGCAGGCGTGTGTATATAAATTCAAATATAGTTTAAAATTTTGTAAACTGTAATAAAAGGAAAGTGAATCAATCCACCTTCATGGTGGAAATCAAATTACTTTTAAAATCAATCAATTTAAAGATTTTACTAATCCCATATTTACATTTGAGTTAAATCTTAGGTTAAGTTAGCATCTAAGGCTAAGTTTGGTTTTATGTTACTTTGTTTTTAAAATATGTTTTTATTTCTATAATTTTTATAATGTATGATGGGACTTTATTCATATTCTGTTAATTGTCATCCTTCCCGCCCAACTATGTTCAGTACAAATTTTTAGTCTGGGAATAATATTTTGTGCCATATGAAGTTTTACGTGTGGTATCACCACACTTACTTTTTTCTTCCTTCTTGACTTTGTCACTTAGCAACTAACACATTTAAAAGTTTGTTAAATGTTTTAAAATAGTAAAATCTATATTTTACAAATTCACTTTGGTTCATTTAAAACAACCTTTTATTTTCATTTACTTTGACTATTCAGAGGCGGATAATTGTTATTTCAACAATTTTGATTTAATTACAGAAAATAAACTTAATATAACATTGTTTAATAAATTTCTGAAATTGGTTGCCGATTTTTAACTAATAATTTCGTTGTAAGCGTTTAGTACGTAACATGTAAATAGAGAATCGTTAACGTTATATCGTTAACGATTTTTTATTACACCTACAACTGCAAGCACAAAAACACCATAATATAAGTTGACTTACGTAAGCTGAAGCAATCGTTATAGGTAACGCATTATTCCATAAAACACCCTAAATGCCACAGGCCTATTGTGTTTATACCTTTTGCGAAGTCGTCATTATGTCGACAGTGCCGCTCGTCGTTTTTACAAAGGACCGCCAAATTTGGATCAAGCCTTTCCATTCACAAACATTTTCCGCTTGAGAGGTTCCCATTTATGATTCGCGTCGCTGTCACTAGCATGGCTTTAGAAAAGACGAAACATAGAGTTTAATTAGAAAATGTATCGCAAAGCTTAATAAATAGGCCCTCTCCTTGAGAGTCATATAAAGGCAAATCAAATTTATGAATACTTCGTGATTGGATAGGTGGAAAAAACAAGGAAATTCTTTTATTTTATTTTAACAACAGATAAGCATTAGTCTTCATCGTATGGCGAGATAAGATAAGACGGAAGGTGTAATTTCACCAAATTTTACCTGAAACCATTATGTACTGAGGAAATGGCTATCTTTTATACCATATATAAGATATGCACTAACCATCCACCAACCAAAGCAGTACAACAAAACGTACCCTACTGGGAATCGAACTCAAGACCTCTGGGTCTGAGATTGGTACTCTAATCACTAAGCCATTGAAGCAGTAAAATTATCCTTGTAAACAATATTTAGAGGCGGTTTATTTTGTACCGTTATCGGAAATGTATTTGTTTTTTTTTTATTTTTGATTTACAACAATCGTACCAAAATCATTAACCGTAATTTGAAACAAGACCGCGAACGACCCGCAACAATGGCTAATAATAATCTCGACAAAGAGCGACAGATTGGAATCAAAGGCTTTTGGGGTCAGTCCGTCTAAAAGCGGCCATTACTCAAATCAAGCTTTTAAACTCTGTAAGCGAGGTGATTTATATCACTGACTTTGATTTTTACTCTCCAGCTTTGGCCGACCATTTTGAAATAACGCGTTTCCTATTAAGTTGGGAAAAAGCATAATTGAAAGAGCCACTGAATGACGTACATTACGATTCAAGTGAAATTTTAATTTTGTTTGTGTTACTGAATTGGTTCGCATTTAAATTTGGTTATCGCAAAGTGATATTGTCTTTTATTAAAAGTTATTTTTATTGATGGTAACTAACAAAACTCAAATTCGTTTATAACTTTATGTGATACAAAATGTAAAATGTTACACAGGATGTCTAGATCCAGTAGATCCTAGGTACAATAGCTAATAAAATAATGGTTAAAATAATAAATTAACATCACTATTCGTTAAAAAAATATAAAAGAAAATAAAAATAAAATTTGGTATAAATTTGCTAGAAATAAACATACTGTCGCATTCATTAGAGGCAGCAGGCATTTCGGGCAGCGGCTAACCCGTTAGTGTTGCTATCGATAGAACTAAGCTACTTTCATAGTTCCGGTTTCTCAGATGGGTGCCCAAGCTTCTGTCTAAAGGTTCTTCGTGCTTTGGAAGGCACAAGGCTGCAAACTGTCGGATTTTATTTTATTTCACATATTTGTAAAATATCAATGTAGGTACTTACACCAATAAGGCACGCAAATATTATTATTAAATTTTTTTTAATTTAAAGACGCAAACTCTTTTCCGCATAAAACTAAATACCACTAGTACAACTGCAGCGCTTTCCCATTTACATTTCGATTAACACTCTTAAGAACACCGTGCATGCAGACTACGTAATCAACGAGACTATCTTCCACGTACATACTTCCATGAGTGAGTGAGTGAGTGAGTGAGTGAGTGAGTGAGTGAGTGAGTGAGTGAGTGAATGTGTGAGTGAGTGAGTGAGTGAGTGAGTGAGTGAGTGAGTGAGTGAGTGAGTGAGTGAGTGAGGGAGTGAGTAAGTAAGTAAGTAAACAGCCTTTAACTGTCCCACTGCTGGGCAAAGGCCTCCATCACTGAAATAAAGTCACCGCTACAATTTAGGCATAATCACCACGCTTGCCAAATGCGGATTGGTGATAACAAACCCGGGCTAGTCATCGAAAAATCCGAAATACATTTTGCCCGACCTGGGAATTGAACCCGGGACCTTCGGATATCGGGCTGAGCGTTCTGCCACTCGGCCACCGAGGCGTTAAAGATGATTGATGATGATGATTTATGTTTACACCTTAAACGCCATTTGACCGACAAACAATTGAATTTTTATTGTGTCTGGGTTCGACGGCTGTCAACCTGTTAAAGGGTGTCGAGATTAAAAAATCTCGAGATATCATCGGTTATTAAGTACTTTGTATTTTTTATTAATTATATTTTCGATTAAGATGTGAGTATCAATGTATGTAATTTAAAATTTGTGTATGTTTGTGTGTGAATGTCATTTGCTCTTAAATTTGGATGCGCTCTTCTTTGTTAATCTTTCCTCTAACTGTCGTAACGCAAATAAGCTTAAATATATTTTTTTTGTTGTGTCAAAATTTATAGTTCAGATGATTGAATTGAACTCGAAAACACTGGATCTACCAACAGTCTAAACACTCAACACTAAGACGTCCGATGATCCACCATAGTAAATTGAGAGTAATAACTTTACTGATGTTGGCATTATATATATGTCTCACTTAACGATATATAATAGAATCCATTTCAGCTGTCTAGTCGATAGAACGATCATAGAACATGTATAGTCAGAAGAAACTTACAGCTATAGATACTGATGTGTGGTTTAAGTATTAATCTTTCTGAAAAGTTTGTAAAAAGCTTTGTTTTATAAATAACTTTCACATACAATAAGGGGGAGCAAGATAAACACAATTTATTAATTCAGGATAAATAATATTATGCTGAAAATTAAAACATCAAACTGGTGTTAACTTACGAAATTGAAAATATGCGGAATTCTAGGAAACTGTTACTTATAAGACTGTCCTTTAAAAATATGGAAATTGTGTTTTTGGGCAAGTAAAAACGTGTGAAACAATTCAAATAAACGTTTTCGAGAAAGTTATGTATATATAATAAAGTAATATCTAAAAAAAATTGACATTTAAATTTAAAACCACCATTAAATAAAAGCTTTATAAAAAAGCTTATTATAAAGTATCTGATTATATTGAAGACAAAACAACATGAGTTTAAAATGCTCCGATCACTCCAACAGGTATTTTTAATTTAAAATATTTTTAAGTTATTTAAAACTTATAATTTTGTAAATGTCCATTCTGCAACACAACTAAAAACAGACGTTCTGAATGGGCAGTAGGTAAAAAAATTTTTGGACGATTCTACAGCAATTTACTAAAGTTTATTTGAATAAAAAAAAATTACTTTGACTTTGAATAACTAGCATTTAAGCTTACGCATTAAGCTAACATACTGTGAATAGCTACATTGACAATTTATGTTATGTTTGTAAAATTCTTTGAAGATCCCTGGCAGTTCCTCTGATTTTTGCAAAGTAGTCATTAATTATTGTAATCAATGTAATTTTTTCTTCATTGGAACTTATTCAATTCAATTATGATTCAAATTCAATATCTATATATCTAAAGCCACGGCTATTATGGAAATAAAAATAGGCACTTATTATAGTATATATTCTTAAAAGTTGCTTCATTAGCTCTGCAGCAGCGAGAAAGAATAATAATGTTTGAGAAAAACTGCAATTGGCTCCTAAAGAAAGTTCTATAAAAGTCTGCTAAAACAGCCCAATTATCGATAAATCTGGTGAAGTTCCAATGTCGTACAAGTGAGGCTTTAATAATATCTTGTAACGAGAAACAAAGTAACCTGTACTCAAGAAACTTGGATAATTTATACTTTGGTCCTTGTAGCTACATATTTGTTCCTTATGATAATTACTAATTTAAAAGATAAATATTTAAAAAAAATCTGAGTGAAGGCTAAAATCTTTACCAAAAATCTACACAAATGATTATTTTGTAAGGTACACACGCCTGCACATCAACCTACCACAAACTGTCGAATTTATTCAATAGAATTTGAACTTTATGCCTTATTCATATGGTTGAAAATGTACTGAAGAAATTTGACAGTTTTGTATAGGTTGATGTGCAGGCGTCTGTACGTTTCTGTTTAGATCAAGAACTAAATTGTCAGAAAAATTATGATATCATAATATATAAAATGTTTTTGTTTTGTTTATATAATAGGTTAGAACCGCGATAGCTCAATTGGTAGAGCACCTGACCCGGAATGTCAGAAGGGTGCAGGTTCAAATCCTGCTCGTGGAATTTTTTTTAACATTTGTGTTTTTGTCATAAATATTTTTAATATGATAATTATATTGAAATGAAACTACTTTTACGATGATAATTATATCTTAAAATTTCGGTGCCTTTATGTTATAATAACCTTTACGTTTATTATAACCCAGGCGTTAACGGTACGCTACTACCGTAAACGCCTCTGTGGCCGATTGGCTAAGCTCTCGGTCCGATAGCCGGAGTTCTTAAGTTTAGTTTCCAGGTCGGGCAAAATGTGTTTCGGATTATCCGATGCATAGCCCGGGTTTCTGATCACTAACCCACATTTGACAAGCGTGATCATTGAGCCGATGCCTTACCTATAATCATTAAGCCAATGTCTTTGCCCAGCTGTGGGACATTTTATTTGCTATATACTTACCGTCATTTAATACGCTACCTAACCGTTGTTATAAAGGAAACTAGTATATTACCAACTGATTATGACTAATTGCACTAAAACATTTCATGCATTGTTCAACATAGGTATTTACAACAATACAGCTGTAACGCATTGTCTGCGCCATTAATCCAGGAAATTCGAAGCCCGTTCATAAATATACAAGATTTATTGCAGGAAATAACCGTAATGATTAAGCCCGAAAACAGTTTGCGTTATTATCATGGTCAACCGATGTTAATATGCCTTTATCAATTCCCAATGATTGCATGTTAACTTATTTTTGTTCATATGAGATATTTGTTTATATAATAATATGTGAAATGGAATTCGATGGCGCAGTGGCTTGTGCGTTTTAGTTAAGATCGTTTTATTTTTGAACCGGGGCGAGTGTCGGAATGCTGGTGAATTAAGGTTAAGAGAAAAAGAGAGCCTCCATGCTTTGGGAAGCATGGTTCTAGTTGTTGTCGCAAGATAGGCACAATAAAACCCACCAACTCGCATTGTACCTGGATGGTTGGCTTATAACCCTACCTCCATATGTACACACGCCTGCACATCAATCTACCACAAACTGTCAAATTTCCTCAAAAGACTTTGAACTTTATGTATATGGCATATGGTTGAATATTTAATAAAGAAATTTGACAGTTTTGGATAGGTTGATGTGCTTGTGTCTAAAACCACGAAAATTTATATTTCAGATACGATTTCTTCATTTATATAACAGAACGAAGAAAGGTCACATTTAAGTGGTTGATTATGTAAACATCTTAAATATTAAGTCGCAATTTTCCCCTTACTAAAAACCTCTGAAGGAAACACTCGTTCCAGAGTATTAAATGAAGTTAAGCTTAAAAGGCGCAAATCCTCGAGCGAAGCTTTAAACGAAGTCGGAGACCTAAAATTAAAAATAACAAACCTACTGGGAAATGAGGCACCTCAAAAGAGACCTCGTTATCTTCGACGCGGATGTCTGGAGAAAATAATCAGCGGAAAACAAAGAAAAGAGAAATAGGTTGGTTGAATAAATTTAAACAATTGAAAAATATCACCGGAGGGACCGCTGAGCGGCCGGGCTGGCTAAATACATTTCTTTTTAATTCAATCTGCAGTATTTAACTTTGTTAAAGACGGTATTCATCGACACTTAGGGACCTTGTAGGAAATTACAAGTATCGTTACGCAAAAAAAGCAGTAAGTTTTTTTTTAAAGTGTTAAGCTAAGCTGTCTAAGAGAATATTATGAAAATAAATTAAGATTCATGAAGCAGATTTTATGAATCTAACTACTCAGCTATTCATTTTTAGGTATTATTAAATTTTGATCCAGATGATAATTAGACCCAGCAAAAACAAAGGGTATCTTATACTCATCGTGATCAATGTAACGTTGGAATTATTATCAACGGGATTATTATCAGGTGGGATGACAGCTAAGCGCTTTTGCTGTCGCAGTATAAAAAAATACAAATATCTGGTGTTATTTAGAACAGTAACATTAACTATGAAACTAATGCGAACTCTTTGTTTCTATTTTAAAAGCAGAAAGTGACAAAATTTTTAAGCACGTTAAACTTTAGCCCACGTTTTAGAATAACCTAGTTAGTGCCCGACGCTCCGGTCTAGTTACATCAGCCGTTGTCATGTGAACATTCATGTTCTCCTATTGCCGTTATTTATCAGATAAGTTTTTAAATGCCTTGCTTGTTATTACCATTGTTGTATAAAAAACTGCCACAGCGAGAGGTGTTAAAGGATTTACAGAAGAAAATGTTCTAATGCAAAAAAAATAATGTGCTGCGAATCCATTCTTTGCACTTCCTGCTAATTTAAACCTCCACATTGCAATTGGAAGTAGTGTTGTAAAAAACTCGACTACGCTAGTTTTCATTCATTAACTCGACTCAGTTTGGACTGATGGCCTAAAACACTCACGAGTCCAGAGCCGAGTAGAGCGCGTGCCATCGGCGCACGGACTGAAGTCTAAATAGTAAACGAATCGTTCGAACACTAGACTGGAAGCAACCTCTACTCCACAAACTCTCGTGTATCGTTAGTCAACTATTTTGTTATTATAGTTGTGGGTTGAGTGTAAGAAAACTATACAAATGCAAAACAATAATATAAACAACTTTTTAAATTAAATCATGAATACCACAAATACAATTATTAGTTATTTAATTTTAATCGGACTCGAGCGTACAATAGCCTAGACGACTGTGTAGTCGAACTAAGTCTGTCTGGAAACTCATAATTCTCGTAATGCTTCGAGCATTAGTCTCTGTCTTTATAAGTCGAGGCTTGGGACTAAAGTTAAGTCCTGAAATGTAGACTCACGGACTCGAGTTTTTTGCAACACTACTTGGAAGCAGTGCAATTTCAGACTTCTTCAGAAACGTCGTATACTCCTGATTTCCCTCGTGAACTACTGAACCTGTCACCGTTCATTTGTTTTTTTCTCTTTTCATAAACAGCGTCCTGTTTTATAAGCGAATGTGAATTTATTTCCACGAAAGATTGTGTTTGGTTTTAATTATTTAAAGTAAATTTAGCCTATTTACTGTTCCAATGCTGGGTAAAGGCTTCCATCGTTAAAGTCAAGTCTCTGCTAAGATTAATGAGTATTGGCCTGGTCAACACGCTTGCCAAATGAGTGTAAGTGATTTCAAATCCGGGCTATGTATCTAAAATACAAAATTAATCCCCGGACATCTAGATATCAAAACGAAGGCTTTGCCACTCGGCCACCACGGCGATTGTTATAAATGTTTTGTGAAAGGATTCCAAGACTAATATATACTAACTAGCCGTCGCCCGCTTCGTTGTGCAAAAATTTGTGAATAATCAAGCCGTTCTTGAGTTATAAGAGGACAGACAGACAGACAGGCAAAAACTTAAAAAATCGTAGAATTGGTGTCATTGAGTCATAAAACAAATATTTATCCCAAAATTTGTCAGAAAAATTGTATGTACAGATAGGGCCTACAGATTTATATAGTAGTATAGATATATTATCTTATCACACTAATATTACAAATGCGAAAGTGTGTGTGTATGTGTGTATATTTGTTGCTTCTTCACGCTGCAACGGATGGATGAATTTGGATGAAATTCGGCATACAGATAGTTTATAATCTGGATTAATACATAGTTTTAATCCCGGTAACAGGTTCCTGTGGGATAGTATTGTCTTCGCGAACGAAGTCGCGGGCGACAACTAGTTTCTCTATATATTTCGTATGTGTGGAACGACCAGTACAGAACTGTAGCAGTTTGGCATTCAAAGAACACTACTTGTAATACAATTCCTTGTAATGTGTTCAAAGTCACAGATTTATGTAACTCAAGATGAAATTCAAGATGTCTTTATATAGAATACTTATCAAAATAAAGCTTGAGGTTTCTGTGTGTTAACCAAATGGTTTATAATTACAAAGTAAATAATTTGTAATTCATTAAAATATCTTCATTAAATTTTCCTAGAAAAGAGACAACTAATCTACAATGAAACGTACAAATAATATCATATAAAGGGAAACAGGCTTATGTGTGGAATTGAAACAAAGCTGGAATTGAAACAGACTCGTGTTGTGTTATAAAATCCGCGGAAATATTTTTTACGTCATGCCAGCTTTTGTAAAACAATAAATATTAACACGTTTATAAATACAGGCATGACTCTTCCGATCGTTGAACAACAAAACCGGTTTTATACAAATCTAGCTATTTAATTATGAGCTCCCGCAAACCAGCGACTGGCAAGAAATCGCATAAAACCTAGCCTGGGTCGCTAAGCCATTGGAGTAAGTAAGTAGTATAGGTATTCAATTTTGATAAAGTATTTTTTTTGAGTTACAATAGGCTAGTGCCTATTGTAACTCAAAAAAAATACTTTACACTAGTGTGACTAGATAGTCACTAGTGTGACTAAGAACAAAAGTGAAAGGGTGCAGTTGTATTTAAAATATACAAATCATTGTAGCTCTTAATTGTGGTAGCTTTAAACTCTTTTTGCAAGTTTGGGAATGGTAGAACAATTTGAGTTAGTAATAAAAAATAATATTGTTGTATCAAAGTTTAACAGATGAATATTAGTATATATTTTCAAGAAAATACAAATTGTAGATAGACTAAAGCCTAGCTATTATTGTGTCACCGGTACCGGTACAAATTTCCTACCATGAACTGAACTAGATAATTAGTGGAACGAGGTCCCGCCATCGAAATGTGTGTGACAGCGAAATTAATTTGCATAGTCGAACAAAGCGCGTTACGTTACCCGCGTGGGCTGCTAACGTCACGGGCAAGATAAATTCAAAAACAGATATATAAAATGACACAAATTGTATAGTGAAGCTTACTTGAATATTAAGGTACACTTATTAGGTAGGTTGCTGAGAGAATTCAAATAAATTTGCACGCTTTCTTCATTTATTTTTTTATTTTTTTTATACGTAGCTCGACAAATGACTCCACTCCACCTGATGTTAAGTGGAAATGTAGTCCAGACGCAAGGACAACTGGTGCAGCGTGAAAACAACGCAGCATTAGTCACCCTCACCCTGCCGGCCCACAAGGTGCCTTTTCACGCCTCGTTTGAAGGACCCCATGTCATAGGAAGGAGGGGAAACGTGTGCTGGTTCCATCTTTTGGAAGTGCGACAAAGAAACGAGTCACCAAATTTCTTTGTGCGAGATGGAATGTTCGAGACAGTACAGGGGTGACTCCGGAGAGCAGCACGCGTACTCCTATGGAGGAATGGAGCAGGTGGGATAAGGTCAAAGAGTTCTACAGAGCACTGGTCGTGGTATAAGCGGTAGAAGACGTTGAGTGACGCTATATCTCTCCGCAATTGCAGGGACTCGAGAGCATTATTATTATTATTTCAAAGAGCATGGCCCTTACTTTAAATTGATGTACCCGAGTTTATTCGTGTTGGGTATGGTCGGGTACTGTAGACTGTCGGTTAGGAGGGACATGGCCCTGGTAAAGCACGTAATGAGAGTACTTCGCGGACTTCTACACCACCCGGAGGTGCCGGCGGAGCTGCGGCGGGCGTAGCCGCGCCCGCCGCCGCTGGCTGCGAGGGCGCGCGCTGCCCCGCGTTGCTTGGCCAGCTTACGCCTAGACCGAATCTGCTCAAGTTCGCTCCTATGTCACACGCCATTCGCCTAATTAATTTACTTTCAGCGAACATTACATATGTTTTTTGCCTCAGCCTGCCGATATTAATCGAAATGGCACAAGTTGTCTTGGAAACTAATGATACATTATATATTTTTTTATACCTTGGTGCCTTGGTTTGTACTGTAACGGTGTTATAATTGTTTCTTAATAAATAAATAAACTTTTAATCTTTTGGATTTATTTTTTAACAAGTAGTAATAGGTATCATAGGCATACCGTTATACCCGACCACGTTTCGACCGAGTTGCATTGCGATTATAAATTTTAAAAAAATATTTTTTTTTCGGACAAACTTCATAGATTGTTAGTAATTTTATATAAGTAAAAAGTAACTTAAATAGCCTATAACTGTCCCACTTCTGGGCAAAGGCCTCAACCAATAATCACGACAATTGATGGGATATGGCTTTATTTATATAAATAATTGTCTATTTCTAATAATTGATATAATGACAAAAATATAATAAACAATAATGATAATCCCCGTTTCATAAATGTTTTTGAATATTGTTCTTAAATTTAGATTGAACAAACAGGTGCATAGTAAATAAGCCATGACATAAGCAGATGACTACTGCTAAATGCTTAATGACTACATAAGCAGTAGTCATCTGCTTATGTCATGGCTTATATAATGTTAGTTTATACGTTTTTATAGGTATGCTGTATGTCATGATTTCCCAGATTATCCTTATAACTTAGCAATAGGTACCTCGTATTGGTAGGTAAAAATACAGATGTGTTATTTTTGAGGTTAGATCCATATTTTTTAAACAAAGAAACTCACTTTCATATTCATCTACATTAATTTCATAAGTTTGAAGTAATCACGAATTCTGCCACATAAATACCTACGCCTACTAACAAGGTAGACGTGTCTAACGCGACATCATTATTATCTAGAATGATATTCTCCACCAATTTACATGTTTGCGACGATGCAATTATTTGAATTGAGCACTCTCTATTCGACTGACTGTTTACCTATTTAGGATTCAAATAATGTTCGAATTCTATTGAACTCATATTGGATATGTAGTAGGCAAAGCAGAATATTTCTCACAAACGGCTTCAGGCGTCCTTGTCCGATATTCAGCATTGTACTGCCAATAATAACGATGGAGACCGCGAAACGATTCCCTCCACGTATAGTTCTATAATGAACAAAGGCTGGATTGTGTGTTGGCGTAGACAAGATCTGCTGGTGTATGTGTACTGCCTAAAAATAACAGCGCCTTACTTTTGCTGCAATGGAAACTAGAAGTCATACATTTTTATTGATCCATTTGATATGAGGATTTATTATGTCATCAAATGCGCTCATCAACGGCATTTCAATATTAACACAATAATACTAATATAACATTATTATATAGAAATATAAATATATCTGTATTAAACAAACTAAGACAAACTATATTATTTAAGCTATAAAAGCATTATAATATGTTAATAGGAACATACTCCTTTTTTGGTCTACAAAACTTTGTTATCCCTTGTACATATAATTGTTTAATGATTTGGTAAATTTATGTTAATTTTAGCTTGATGACTAGCTTACCCGGTCACGCGTTACTGTATCCCTTCGACTTTCATTCTTCATAACAGCTCAGCTTTGTATATACGAAACTAAAGTTATATAAAGTTCATACATTATATCTTACTGTAGTATTCATACAAAAAAATATAACATATATATGAAATTCCTTGAAGCAAATAGCACACACCGGTAATTTAAGTAATTACAAGCCAGGCTTGGATCTTATTCCGTATAAAAGTCATCCTTTGCAAGATTTAAGTAAACAGTGTTTGGCTACATTAACAAAACCAGAGTTCACTTAGCTAAAAAAAATCGCAGATTAAACTCGTTAGGATCCGCAGTTGCACCGTAGGGAGTACTGTTTATTAACTAATGTAAATATAATTTATGTAAAAGCATTCAGTGAGCCGGAGAGAGGCTGTACAGAATAATTGGAATAAATTGTTCTCATTACCAAGTTCAGAGCGGGACTGGCGCACCGAGACGCGGCGCGTGTGCACAGCCATACATCATACACATGGACGTACTAACGCCACATTTGAACAACAACATGGAAAATGCTTCAAATAGGTTGAAATAAACAATTGGTGTAGACTTTTGTCTATATCTACGTATCGCTTCAATGATCTGATTTCAAGGGGGAAGGTGCGTTATTATGACTGTACTTTATTTGTTAGATGCCTTGTTTAAAGTCTACCTAGCTAGCTTAGTTTAGGCTCTAGTAATTTTATAAACTGATTTGTAGATTTTTTTATAATTTTTCGTCATTTTTTTACTGACTCTTGTAAATATTATACACTAAAATAATCTAAACTATAGGCAGCCATATATAAATATATGATTTAATCCTATACTAAGATTTACCAGAAAAACTAAATTCATTCAAACCAAATAAACGTGAAAGCATAAAATAAAAAACTTATCAACAATAATTTCATTGCATGGTATTTTTTTATTTTATGCTTTCACGCTTGCCACCATTATGAGTAGCCGTACAAGAACTGAGAGAAATAGACTAATTTGTTAAATAACTACGCTAGGACAAGGTTCTCATTATTTATCTAATTACCTGGCACGTCGACTCAACTTTGCGCTGAGGTCAGTTAACGACTAGCTACACTATTTCCAGTGACAAATAAAACAAGAGAAAACATATAGTTTTCTATTTCAAAATAAAATCACGTAAAACTGAGATCAGCTTTACGTGAAAAGAAGATTATTTTGTTATTCTTAAACTAGGCAATTAACTGTCTTAGGTACACACCAGGATCAGAAGCGACCCCAAGTTATGTAGGACTTAACCCCCTCTTTCCCCACCCAGCTAGAAATCCAGCAAGGGAAGCCATACCCACTAAGCAACCTTTTTTTTATTATTATTACAAGCTTTTATTTAGCTTAACCTGTTTGTTTGGGTCAAATCTAGTAATTGAAATTTGACCCTCTTCTTGTTGACGGATTGAGCTGAATTTTTGCATGCATGTGTAAATCGGATGACAATGTAAAATTATTATAACATGGAGCTGATCTGATGATGGAACCGAAAGCTGGCAATAGGAACTCGGTAATTAAACGACACAACCCCAGCGAGTTTGGACTCGTTTGATCCGTCTTGACGAGTACTTTACATACATTACTTACGTTACATCGAAAACAGGCACGGCATCGAATGGAAAGAGCAGCCGGGTATGAAACACTCCAAATGCTTCCTTGGCGAAAACGCCTTAGGACGGAGTAAGTTCATATGCAGAGGCGGTAGAAGGCAGGCCCGACTAACCATCGGTGCCTTGACAGGGCACTATGCCACAAAACAAGCATCTTTCAACAAATAGTTTGTGTAGGGCGTGTGGAGAAGAAAAGGAGTCAATGCAGCACCTACTGTGTGACTGCGACTCTCTGGCTAGAAAAAGAATGGGACTCCTGGGGTCGACCTATCGGAAACCGGAGGACTTCAGGCTCTTCGCCCTTAAGGACGTTGCCAAACTTATGGCCTCTATTTTTACAGAGGAAGAAGAGTGAAAGGATGGGGTTGCACAAAAGATCCCGATGGGTCGGAGTGTTACTGCAAGAGGGAAATCTCGGCAGGCCCCACTAAGATAAGATAAGATAAGACGAGTACTTTGGTGCTAGATGGTAACCAGGGTCTGATGATGGAGCTGGAAGATGGCCATAGGAACTCGGGAAAATAAGTTCGTTCGTTCGTTCTGTTTGTTATGAATGTGGATTCTGTCGTTGATTAGATTAGATGGATTAGATGGATGACCTAATGCCAAGGTAAGCACGAGCTGAGGGCTGAATGGTATGAGGGTGTATAAACTTGTTAATAAAAAAAAGAACTAAAAAGTTACTTATTTTTATAAATAAAAATCACAATGTAACACATTGTGATTGCAAAAGAAAAGTAATGAAGGTGTATTAAGCTAAATGTTTTTTAATGTTTCATCAAAATGTAACACGCTATTATTTATAAAAAAGTTGGGTCTGTAATAAAAACGCAAACATTTTTAAATTAAATCATTTTTAACTTTTTAAATATTTATAAATTTTTATAAAATACAGTGAAAAAATTATTAAACGCCCACCCGACCCAGAAAGGAATCGAACCTGGGTCTTCCGCAATCGGGCGGCTGCACTGACCGCTTTGCTACCGGGAAGGCTTCCCGGTAGCATAGCGGGCGGGTCGGGTGGGCGTTTAATTTTTTCACTGTATTTTATAAAATTTTATAAATATTTAATTTAGCTTCAGTGCAGCAATTAGCACTTGAAAATAAAACTTTTTTTATTAGCAAGTGATAAAAGCTTGTTTTTAAAAAGTTTTTTTAACTAGGTACAATGCTTTACGCATACACCGGGGTTGGGGGCGACCCCGGGTTATGAGGGACTCTCCTCTTCTTCCCTCGTCTAACTACTAATAGCTCGCTCTTTAGGTAAAGTAAAGTAAACAGCCTATAACTGTCCCACTGCTGGGCAAAGACCACCTTTCTCATTGATATCAAGTCAACGCTACAATTGATGGGTAATAGCTTAATCACCATCCTTGCCAAATGCGGGTTGGTGATTACAAACCCGGGATATGCATCGTAAAATCCGAAATAAACTTTGCTTGTCCTGGGAATTGAACCCGGGACCATAGGGTATCTGCCACTCAGTCACCGAGGCGTTAGGTATATATATTAACTAAAAAAAACAGTATCATCCCTTCTCTACCACGGCAACAGCTCGGAACCACGAACGGCAAACACCGAGTTCTACCATACAAAACTGCCCTATCCAAGAGCTTTGATCAAAACATACTCCACAAATTCTCATATTTTGCTACCCTTGAATGCTCGAATATTCGACAGTCGGCAAAGAGTTGTGAGCTCGGCAGCCTAATGAACGAACTTAGGCCACTGAGAGGGTTAAAACTGGGAAAGTCACGACTTTGTTATGAAGAAAATTGATAATTCATTGCTGGGATTGAGCTTACTTTGCTTTGGGTTTTCGAGTATCGGAAAAAGTTTCTGTCGCTAATAAAAACGAATAACAGTTACTTCGCGGTAATCGTACTTTCGTGACTCGCTTTCGTGTTTATTTATCACCTTACCATAGCAACAGAAGAATGGCACAATAATGGCATGAGCCTTGTAATTTTTTTAAATTCCACATCGGGTTTAGTGCCTTTAGAAGTGCACTACATCCGGAACCATTAACTACTAGCAGGAAATGGCTTTTCATATCTCTAACTGTCAGAATATAAAAATGCTACCAACATTTTTAGTTATGGCGACAGATCACTATCTTAAAAGTCTGTCGCCATCTTCTGCAGCTATCAAGCCAGGTGAGTCTACCTATCTAGGATTATTGATAATGATAATGAAGATGAATTTTCAGTCTAAAACAAGTTCTACCACTAACCAAACTTAACCATAAATATAATTTATAAGACACCATGCTGGTGGTAAAAACGAACCATCTTCTCTCATTGTTCTGTTCTTGAGTGAGAGTTTGGGGTTTGTCAAATTTAATTTAATATTCCCTCCAACACCATCATATTGACACATTGTAGACTTATCTTTGCTCCTATTGACATATTCAGTAACATTTACATTATATTAGTAATTACAATAAACTATCTACAAACCCTTATAACTGATATAAATGTCACCCATTCTGTCCAGAGTCGACCGATAAAGAGGAATCTGGCTATTAAGGAACACATTACGTGATTGCCCCTCGTTTCTGTTTTAAATTCGTATTCAATCTTTTGGGACGCACAAACAGCGAACATTAAGTAAGTATTTTACATGAAAACATTGACAGCTAAAATAACATTCTGTGTAATCCATTTAAACAAATGATAAAGCGTTGACCTTATATTAGCATAATGGTTAAAGTTGAAAGGGACTGAGGAAATACATTATCAGTGAATATGAAGAATAAAGGATGCAAAGAGATTTCCCTCTTTTTTGTGGACACTGATTTAACTATTGTATTTTGTACAAAGAGTTTCATATTGGTTTTGCTCGTATTATTATTTGATTAAAATTGTGTAGCTCTTATTTTTTTTAATTTGACAAGAGTTTACGTGGCGTTTAATATTTTTTATGTGAATTAGCAAGTTTTAAACCTTTGACGAATTTCAATTTCCTTTCTTAACTAGTTGATTATTATTTCAAAGGCACTGAGTTGACCTTTTTTTCAGTTAAAAAATAAAAACAGTCTCCTTAAGATTTTGTACTCGCCCCAACAACTAGTATGATAACGGCCAAAGTTTAGTTTCCGGAGGGTGAAGAAAGATAATAATTTTTAACGTAATTCTAAAAAGTTAAGACACTTGGCCTACGCATATTTAAGTTAAATTCAATTTTGCTTTAAAACATAATTCAAAAAGTGGTTTTTGAGTGATGCTACTATCATCATCATCATCATCGGCCTATCTTAGTTCTTCATCTTCTGCTCAAACTGCAATTTTTTATATTATTCTAAATTCGCTAGCGTCAGCAGTTTACTAAGTATTTAAACTTATAATTCAACTGTCTTGACTACAAGACACTAGCCTAGTTCGAAGGGATGGAGGCCATAAAATAGTTTTCTTGCATTTTTAATAATTTAATTTATTCTGTTATTTTTATTTTATACTAGCTGACTTGACTTATGTGCCTCAAACGCCAACTATTAAGAGTAATTCAAAGTGGCGATTGCCATACAAATTAACAAATTTTTTATTTTTCGATACCTCAGCAATTTTTTTGAGTTTGTTGTTGTTGTTCCCTTGTTTTTTTTCTAAGCCATCCTAGTATTAGAGCGATCAAAATAAAATAAAAATCCCTCAAATCGGTCAAGCCGTTTTTGAGTTTTAGCGAGACTAACAGTAATTGATTTTTATTTACATAGAAGGTATAGATCGAGGAAGATATAGATATGGCACGTAACTAATTTAATATTATTATTGTAAATTTTTTCCTTGGAAAACACATAATTATGCCAATTTTTATTTTCGAGCACGATAGGAAACGTAATCAGCGTCATAACGCATCGAATGTTTTATTACCTCAACACAGATAACCAGTTACAAGTCGGTACCTGGCATCGGGAACACATTTTACGATTTGTTTGACACGAATGAATACTGACGTGAATCATTGCCGTACATACATCAGCGTCGGGTAGGCGGAGCACCTTTTTTTATGACGAAAGGAATACGATATTATGTGGAGTTGGATAGAAAAAGTGTGATCCCTTTCATCGCGGATTTATTGAATTACTAACGGTCCGCTCTGAACAAGCGAAGATTGGATTTTCTTTTTAGTTCGAGTGGTTGTGTAATTGGTAAGTTGTGCGCCGTGACAGTGGCGCCAGCTGGTACCGTGTGGGAGACTAATCCGTTGGTGCTTGTGAGTTTAATTGGCAATCAGTTTTTATAAGCCCTATGTATTGTGGAAAAATAATAATAATAATAAAATAAATTCTAATTTTATTCTCATTTAGCATAAAGCAACATTATTAAAAAAGTATTATATAAAAAGTTGCATTCAATTAGTTACAACTTTATTATTATTAATTATTAAAAATAATTATTATTAATTAAAATTTGTTATAACTTAATTATTTTATATTTATATATTTTCATTTAGCTTAAGCAACATTTTTAAAAATGTATTAAAAGTTGCATTCAATTAATTATAACTTATTTATAAACAACTTTCTCCTAACGCTAATGTATACTGCGCATGTACAAACGCCTGCACATCAGACTATCCAATACTGATAAATTTCTTCAGTGAATAATTAACCGTTCGCCATAGACATAAAGTTCAAAGTCTATTGAGAAATTTTGAGAAGTAATCTCATGTACAACCGTCTGTACCATACCGTAGTGGCTTAATACTCGCTACTGCGTTCAGTATACTGTTGGATCCGGCCTAGATAAGAAAAAAGACAAAAATAACCTACAAACCTAATACTCGTAGATAAACATGCAAACTTGAAAATCTCGTAACTCAGTTCAGACTGAGTTTAGAGATATACATGCCATAGTAAGTTTGGTTTATTACACTATTCTGTACTAGAAAAGAAAGGTTTGATTGATGGCCGCCCGAAAAAAAAGACGCCATTTTCAGGTATTGGCTTTTAAAATCGATATTATGAACATGACATATTATTATTGTATGTGACATATTGTGTGATTTGGCTATAAAAGGTAATTTTGATATGTCAAATGTCTTTTAATGACTATTTACTGCATTTATTTTATGGTTCATAATGTTAAAATTGCTTATTACTAAGGTGAGATGTCAAATGTTACACATCATATGCGACTACCGTAAGGCTCGGTATTTTTTTTTAAGATCTTCTGATGACTAATAATTTTGTAGTACATCATTATCAAGTATAATCAACTGATTAATCAGCGCACGACAGTAAAGCAGCCAAGTTGCGCTTAATTTTTCCGACTTTAATTACAAAATTTAAGATTTGAAAGTATTGTTTATCAACATAAATTATAGCCATTATTATTATTATTATTATTATTCACTCTGAAATTGCATTCTAAATATTAGTGAAAGAATTATTAAAATTGGATTTTTTGGAGATTACCTCCAAAATCCAAATTTAAACACTCTCCATCTCTCCATAATATTAGTGTAGATAAATAACGTTATTGTGGCTGTACCATAAAAGATGGGTATACGATGTCACTGACTTTTTTTTCATAAACTGATGATTAGCATTTTTGTAGTACATTATTGTCATGTATACCCATCCGTTTGGTCAGCGTACGCCGACGAAGCAGCTAAGCAGTGGTTTTTTTATCGACTTGATTTACAATTTTAGATATATCGAGCTGAAGGCAAATCTTTATCAAAATAAAATATAGCCTATGTTACCCGCAAGGTATGTAGTATTTTATTAGTGAAAGAGTTTTGGAATTGGACTAGTTGTTCCAGAGATTAGCTCCGATAAATAAACAAACAAACAAACATTATCACAAACGTTACCTCTTTATTAATAGTATAGATATAAATATATAACTTCTGGAACTATAGAACCGATTCCAAAAACTTTTATTTATAGACACCTTGTAGTACAGTTAGACTGTATGTTGTTGGTTGTAGGGGCTGGTGGCTCTTCAGGTATGAAATAAATACGATAAGCCAAAACGTGTATTCAAGCACAGGGAACGAAGCACAGAATCGCCGCAAGGCAAAACTAACTCTTAAACGAATGTTAGTAGTTACAATACGGATATAATATTCTTAAGTAATAATTATAGACATATTTCTTATCTCGGCTTAATGCAATAATCCTCAAGGCACGCGATAATGACTTTTGTAACAGACCGAATTTCACTTGCGAGAAAACGCTAACGGAAACTAACTTACAATGTTTTTTTTTATTTATAGTTCGGTTTTTCATCTTTCCATCCGCTACAAGGGATCTGACTCCGCTTAGTCTTGTCTCACTCCCACTATTAGAAATGTGAGTGCGTGCCTCATGAATAATTCATCTAGGGATTGCCATTCGCATATAGTCTTGACGAATAGCGGCTGTGAATCAATAAGCTTGTAAGTGTGCCATCAAAAACAAAATCAGACTTTTATTTCGGCAAAGCTGCGACTTAGCCCGTTATTGCATCGATACAAGATTTATATACGGGATCTTGTTTATCTTTTAGATAAATAGCTTATCTATCGGTTTGGTTTAGAAGTGACGATATGGGCGTCATGAATAAGAAGACGACTGGAATTTTCTGTAAATTTTCGGGGCTTCATGTATCAATAAACATATCTTACGGGGGATAATAAAAAAGGGGATTCCTCTGAAGATTTGATATTAGAATTATTGTTATTAACGGAATTGTTGTCATGTTTTTGTTGTGTGTGAATATATTCTAATGTAGGCAATAATGATAGTTGAAAAAAATATTTTTGTGATAGTTTTCCATTAATTATGTTTCCATTGTTATCTCCCACAATAATAATTAATAAATATGGGGGAATAATAATTATATTATTGTGAAAGTTTTCCATTTAGATACAAAACCAACAAAAACATGTGTGTTATTTAATGTCTTTTTTTTTTAATGTTATTTTTTAACGTAAAAGTGATGTCTAAACATCTAAATGTGCCAGATTATCAGAGAAAATAAGGCCTGAAAGCTGTATCCACTCGCACTTTGACTTCTAAAGCGCTGGACTTTCATACAAAATGTATAGAAGCGTCGCAACGCAAAACATATAGAAAAGACAGGGCGCGGGCACGACGCTTACTCGTCTGCACCCTATTGTAAATCATACAGAAAAGACAGGGCACGGGCGCGAGCGGACGAGGGAGGGGAGCGGGCGGGACTCGCGCGTCGATGTCACACACTAGGGTTGCCACCCTAGGGTTGGGTTGTACTTTATTATAAAGTATTGTACGTTATTTCGGGTAATTGTATTGTATACTTTATGGGAACAATAAAGTACCTGAAAATACTTATTTCACATACTTTATTTCTCTGGGATTGTTTTTACGTCAACTTCTTGGCAGTATTGGGCTTATTTTCTTTAGCCTTTCCCAAAAGGGATAAATTTTAAAAATACAACAATAAACGTCAACTTCAAATTTGTTGATGAATGCCGCCGACCGTTAAAAATAGTTTAATATATTTAAATAAATTGTTTGATTTTAACCCAACTAATTTGCTCAACCACTGCCGATTTCTGAATATAAGTACGAAAATTGAATTCAAACAAATCGAGAGCATATTGGATCCTTTAAATTTAGTCACTAAATTAAATATTAATGTCAACAATTTGTATTCAGGAATAATTACAGTTAATAAAATTATTTTAAAAATAAGCAACGAACAAATGTTTAAATCTAAAAATACTGCTGAAAAATGGCAAATGATTTTTAAAAACTCAGATAAAAATTTAAGAAATACATTTAAAATTGCTCAGATTCCTATAATCATTTTAAAAATAATAAGAATTTGTTAAGCAAAGCTAAGACTAATAACAAATACACATGGAAAAATAAATAATTACTTACTAAAAATAAATCTGTACAATTTTTTTTCTTGATTTTCCCAATAGTACTATATTTTTTGCAATATTTTGGAAAAAATACTATTTTACCTTCAAAAAAGGTAGCAACCTTACGCGGTGCCCAGCGTCACGTCCGTGCCTCGTCTTTTCTATATGTTTTAAAAATGTCGCGACGGCGCGGCGCCCCGTCTGCGCCCTGTCTGCTCCCCGCCCGCGTCTTACGTCTTTTCTGTGTGTCCCGCGCCTAAGAAGGATTTAGAGTTTAGACAATTTGTTTTACCTACCTACTTAACGAATTCTCCAAGAATTATCAAATTCAGCCTTTACGTTTACGTCCTACTGCTGGGTTAAGTTCACCACATGAATAAAATTACATTGGAAGCTTAGGTTATCCTAATGGCTTATCTATCACTAAGGCTAGCCTAATGCGTATTGGTGAGTTTTAACGACAGCCATGAATTTGATTACAATACCCATTTAGTCACCTATCCAGTGACTTACCATCGCAAAAGTTGCTTAACATGCAAGATCGCTCAGCACTAAGGCGCAGCTGCAAACCAAATCGAGCTCCCCATATTTGACTAAAACATTTCTACGCGTAATAGCCAAACGGTACATCAGACACAATTCAATCATCATCATTACCATCATCAACAGCTCATTTTATGGCCCCACTCCTAGGACACAAGCTTTCCTATGGATGGATAAGGCGAGCGGGCCAAAAACCACCACGCGGGCCTAGTGTGGATTGGTGGTTGTTAACGACCAACCAACGACAACGACTAATGACTTTGCGCGCCTAGCGAAGCACAGAGCTCGAGATGATACATTTTTGGTCACCCATTCGATGACCGGCCTTTGCAAAACTTGTTCAACCTCAGCAATCGCAGACCGGGCGCGTTACCTACTGCGCCATTGAGCACAATTAAATAAAACCGAGCAATCCTTTATGAGATCACTCGGTGAAAACATTAACTGGAGAGTACTTAAAACTTACTTGAGCCTTCTCTCTGTCGCTCGAAGCCATTCGCCCTTGTTTCTCGGATTCCAAGATGAGGCGTTAACCACCTCAGAGATTTATAAAAGTGGCTTGTCTTTTTAGGCATTTGACGGCAAAGGGGAGTTATTATCTATGTCCACCGTCAGTCGCTTAAATTTTGTTGTTTTTTTTTCCTTTTTCACGGGAACGCGTTTAATTTGGGAGGGTCAGAAAGTTTTGACAAAATAAATAGAGGCTATCGTGAAGCGTTAACACTGAATTTGTGTATTGCAAAGAACTTTTTGTAAAGACTTAAGTTATTTAGACTTAAGTACCGTGGGTGCCGTGTCGAGATTTTATCGAGAGAGAAATAATTGTTACAAACATTTATTGTTCATAATGTATTTAAATGAGTAGGTACATTATAACGCAATAAATATATACTACTATGGTCATATTAATTAAAATAGTAACTAGTATCTTTGCAGAACATTTATGAGGCTATTAAAAACTACTTTAAGCACATACGAGTACGCTGAGATAATTATAGTATAAACTATGATAAAACACGATTCCTTATATTAATTAAGCCACTGTTAGTGTTTGTAGCTACGAATTATAATTTCGAACTTGACTAATATTCAATTCACGTCATTGAAAACTGTAATACGTAACTAATTAATATGCGCTCAAGACAAAGTTTAAATTTATTCAAGATAAGGCCAAACTCCCTTCAGATATAACATGAGTAATGTGCGACAGTTTTGGATATTAATTTAAGTACAGGATACGAGCCTCCATTTGAAATGAGCAACAGTAATTGCGTTCTTCGGTTTCAATAATGCTGTTATTGAATGTTAGATGCGTGATACGTTTTTCAATTGTATCGATATCATAATTAATGGAGAATTATTGAAATGGAGTGAAACTCTATTCAAGTAAAATTACTACGTAAGCGCTTTTGAATCGTCTTAAAATATTTTACATCACATCCATTCAGGACGTCTTTTAGCTATGCAGAAGGACGAATTTATTATATTCCTTTTTACATAATTCTAAATGACAAGATAGATCACAATATATTTATAAATATTTAATTCAGCTTCAGTGCAGCAATTAGCACAATAAAAAGTAAAATTTACTATAGCGTTGCGTTATCAAGTTTGTGGTATTTCATATATAAAGATGAATCAATATAGGAGCCAAATTTGACATGTGTGAAATAGTTTTTGAGTTATGAGGGGGTCAAAAGTGACTCCAAATGGTTTGTGTAATATTACACACGGTGCGGTTCGTTCTGTTAGCTTGACACGCTGCCGCGTGTCTAGATCTGTATAACCATCGGTTGCAATAATCGTTGGATAGATGGCACTCTGCCGCTAAAATGCAGTCAAAAATCAAAAATCAGTGAATAAATTCAGTGCTTACAACAGTCTTCCCGGTAGCATTGGTCAGTGCAGCCGCCCGGATTGCGGAAGACCTAGGTTTGAGTCCTAGCTGGGTCGGTAGGCGTTGAATTTTTTTACTGTATTTTATAAATCTATCTCTACATATAATAAAGCTAAAGAGGGTCGAAAGTCTGTACATGGAAGATATTCGAAAAAAAGTTGGCTGGGGATACTTAGAATCGATAACAGAACACGTTCCAACAATTTTTAGAATTTTTGTCTAATTGTCTGTTTATCTGTTTGTCTGTTTATTTGATCGCGCATCACGTGAAAATGGCTTAACGGATTTTTATTCAAACTTAGCACATAGACAGACCATGACCCGGACTAGGACATAGGATACTTTTATCCCGGTAACAGGTTCTTGTGGGATAGTGTAGTCTTCGCGAATGAAGTCGGGGCGACAACTAATATATAAATAAAATAATAAAACTTTTTATTTCTCTCCAACTGTTACATTGTATAATTTGTGTAATTATATCATAAATTAACAAAACTAAAGTTGGAGAGAACTGGTGCCCAAGCTAGGTAGGAATAGATTAAACATCTAATAATCTTAAATTAGTATATATATTTTTTGTATAAAAATTGTTCGTTTCTCACTCCTCGAAATTTATTGTAAGTTCGAAAGTCTCAAATAATTCACTATGCCAAGAATAGAGTTAAGATAAGTCATAAATATCGCACAATTTCAAAAACTAACTGTTAAAAGTTAAAGTTCAGATTTGACAAGCTTTGGCTATAAATATATTTGATTGTAGCAAAAGTCATCACAAAGTTCTAGTAGGTATGACTTATTTTATATAAAGTGATTGTGACTATTAATTAACCTTATCAACTTGAGGCTGAAAAAGGAAAAAGAAACAGTAGGCACCGATAAACTCTATGAATCTATCACCGCCTAATGGGGAGTGTTCAATGTCTGTTTTGAGAAATCGTTTAACATCAATCTGTCGCGTGCATGCGGGTGAGATCTTTTCAAAAGTCAAGTAACCTCGTGGAGGTGTTCCGTCATCGTCGCCCCAGTTTGCGGATTCACTTTTCTTGAGGGGCGCAAACTTATTCATTACTCGTTCCCCTTTTACGGGCTCTTGTAGTACAGTTTGAAGTGTCACAATATCGTGTTGTTGATCTTTTTCCTGCGTCTGCCGTTCGAATTCTGAGAAGCTCGCTTGTCTGGAAGAAATATTATTATTATCGCTTATTGCAATATTGTTTTATTTATAGACAAGCTTTGGTGGCTGAGTAGCAAAGCGCTGCGCTCAATAAATGGAAATTCTATTTTTTTATAACCAACACGGAAAATTACTCTGATATTAAGGGGGAATAGAGTCCAGACGCGAAGACTACCTACTGGTGCAGCGAGAAAACGACGCGTGTGTTTCAGATTTTAATGCTTAGCCCGGGCTTTGGACACCAACCTACTTTGACAATCGTTGGAATTTAGGTCAGTGCCCATAGTTCATAGCGCTAACTTGCTATCAACGCTGGAGGCATTTGCCCAGAAGTGAAACAGTTATTTACTTTACTTATTAAATTTATGTAAAAACGTCTGGTGTTGCGATATAAATTTTTTTTTATTATTATATTAGGAAAACCAAGGTTTACAATGTTCTAATAGGTTACAAAATATAATACATAAACACCACTGCTTAGTACAAGCAACGCATTACTTATTTATTTATTTAATCTTTATTGCACAATACAATAAAATAAAGTACAAAAGGCGGACTTAATGCTATACGGCATTCTCTACCAGTCGACCTAAGGGTGACGAAGAACGTAAATGACTACATACATTTATAAGAACTGAAATATACATATTAAGTTTATTAAATTAAGTGATAATAATATAATATACATACCATAAAAAAATTTAAATAAAAATAGACTACATGAACATACTTAAACATAACAGAAGAAAAGATGATGGGAATCTCTTACGTTGGTTGGTTCCTGTAGAAACAGTTTATACACCATTGTTTTAGAGACCATTTTACTTGTAGCTTGTACCAAAAAAGTCAGACAGACTTTTTTGGGGAGAGCGTTCCATAATTAAATGGCCTGAACCGTGAAGGAATTTGCAACGTATCCTGAATGATGCAAAGGCGTGGCGAGAAGGTGATTATTTGATGGGCGAAGTTGGCGGGCATGAGTAGAGCTAATGAAACTGAATTTACATTTTAAGTAAGAAGGAGAATTAGGATCATTTAGAATAGAAAATAGACTAATTAGAATTCTGGACTTACGACGTTGCGGGATGGTCAGCCATTCAAGCTGAATACGATAGTAAGATTTATGGTCGTATTTGCGTAAACCAAAATTAAAGCGTTTTTAGTTATTGAGAAGACGATCCAATTTAATAAGAAGGTGCTTATTTAAATCGGGATAGCAAACATCAGCATAATCAATAATTGGGAGAATAAGGGCTTGTACGAGCGAAACTTTGGTTTTGTGAGGCAGGAAGTTCTTAAGCCTGTAGAGAGAACGTAGCGCAGCGGTGACTTTCCGGCTTACTTCGGTGACTCGAGAAGACCAACTGAGTGTGCTGTCAATTTGCAAACCAAGGTCTTTGACGCAGGTGTAGAAAGAAATGTCGACACCGTTATAAGTGACAGGTGAGAGATCAGAGACATTAAGTTTACACAGCTGACGTTGACTACCAATAATTATGGCCTGGCACTTCATAGGATTCACTGTTACTTCATACCGCCTCGACCAATCATTTACACTCGGCAGATCGTCCGCCAAAGCAGCTACAGCGGCGTCAACGTCAGTAACATGACTATCGCGATACAATTGCAGGTCGTCCGCATACAAATGGTGAAAACAGCAAATAAGAGGAGTCAAAGAGTTAATTAAAAGGAAAAAAAGAAGCGAGGCAGGATACCTCCTTATTATTTACCAACCTCGATCAAACTATTAAGGGGTTGGTATTACCGCTACAGTATATCTTTGAATATTAAGTGGGTTTAAAAAACCGCTCGCTCAACACCCGCTTCGCTGATGATACACCGGTACAGGAAAAGGTCCAGTTCCATCTGCTTGCTAAGTTGGTTAAACTTATCAAACGCACGCCATAAGTAACTGTTCTGCCTGTAATTGGTGTTCGCTTTTGGTAAACAGATGGTAGGGTTAAAATATTGAAAAGTGTTAAAGGTGTTGTACACTACTCGTACGAGTAGATACTGTGTTAGGCGCACTCGTGGGGTCGTGACGTCCTGCTCTTGTAAATTTCAACTTATTTTTACAATTTGAGTTTCCAACAGTCGTGACGTCATTTGAATAGCTCGGTTCGTATCAGACTAAAGCGATGAGGTTACAATTGTGAATGCTAGGCAATTTCCACTGGCTGGTCTAGCTAGCTATCCGGGCCGATGGCTGACCAAATGTAATTGTCTCGAGCTCCTCTGTACTTCAGAAAACACGTTAAGCCGTTGATCCCGGTTGTTATCGTGAATTTGCAGTCATTGACACTCACTGAACCGCTATAGGCCAACAAGGTATAGGTAAGGACTAAACTTTGAAATTTTTAAGAAATACAAATAGCATGAAATTTTGAATGAGATCATCTCGGGTAAAACTCGTTCACTAAAAAATATATGAAATTTCAATCGGAGCAAAAATGTCAAATAAATCCGCGCAAGTATATAATATATATTTATACTTGAATACCTAAAAGCGAATTAAAGACCTCTTTAGTTTTTATGTTTCATTTTTAAGTATATAATATCTATCTACGTCTACATCTATTTTTGTATTAAGAAATTATTATTATTAGCGGTTCCCTCGTGTCATTTCTGAGAACACTTCGTCGCTCGACTTCGAAGTTCAGTGCTGTTTTTGTGAAAAATAAAACTATATATTAAAAACTGTATTTACAGATCTTTCGAAATTAAATTAAAGATTAATCTAAACATAAAAAGGGATAAAACATAGATAAAAGTAAGTAGGTCTGAAAGTTTAAACGAGTAGACTAATGATGACTTAACATTCCGTACATTGAAACATTTAAGGACGTCTCAAAACATGAGGAGCTTAAGTAAGGAGCACATTAAGTGCACTCCTGAGCACTAAACCAAAGTAGAGCTTAACTGCCGCGCTATATTTTCTTGTTGTGAAATGTGCACAAACTATTAAGCTTTAGTTAGTTGCAAAAAACAAAATTATATAAGTTTATTTTTTGGTTCTTTACAAGCATTTCATTGAAAACAATACATTTTACGAGTCTAGTCCTGACGTTTTGGAACTTAAAGGTCAAGATGATTAATTTTTGGTCATTCATCCGATGACCGGCCATTGCAAAAGTTGCCTAACTTCAACAGTAAACTTGCAGACCATGCGTGTTCCATCGAGCTCCTCTTGCAAAATGTATTAGCTCAGTTCAACGAATTGATAAAACCAGCAAATTATCTCGTCATGGGAGCCGAACCCGTGACCTCAACATTCAGAGAACTCAGCCGACTGTTGCCACTTTCCATGTTGGCGTGTATCCAACATCGCCAATAGCTCTTAGAGTGGCTATTGTTTTTGAATAGTCTTTATCGGTACACTGTCGAACAGAAAAGAACGACTCAAACATTATTTATTTATCTTAACTATATGGCCACATCATCATCATCTACTCAGCCAAAAGACGTCCACTGCTGGACAAAGGCCTCCCTCAAGGATCCCACAAGGACCGGTTTTGTGCTGCTCGCATCCAGCGGCTACCCGCTACCTTCACCAGATCCTTCCCACCCTTCACCAGATTGTTGAAGGCCTGCCTAGACTGCCTCTTCCGTTCTGCGGTCGCCACTCGAGAACTATTCGACCCCAGCGGCCATTGTACTACAAGCGAAGTGCCCTGCTTACTGCCACTTGAGCTCAGAATTTCTTCAGGCTATGTCGATAACCTTTTTCTTCTACGGATCTCCTCATTTCGGATTTGATAACGCAGAGAAACCCCAAGCATAGCCTTCTCCTTAGCTTTTTGGGTGTCCTTGAGCCTTCCATAGTAAACGATCACGCCTCAGTTTCGTGTCTTTTGGCTTGAGACACTGCAGTAGTTTGGACGAGAACATATTTTGTAGCTTACCGAACGCTGCCTAGCCTAATTGGGTTCGACGATTGGTCAAAAGTATGTCTAACTTATGCAAAGAGGTCTCTTTGCATTAGTTAGCATACCTAACTGGACTTTTTGTCCCAGGTAAACATGGGAAACTTCCATAGTGAACTTTAAATCGCATAAACGCAGTTGCACAATCGTTTTCCTTTAAGTTTTCTACTAAAATCCTAGTTTCATTAGGCCTATTGTTTTTAAGATTTAATTTTTTAAGTCGATATGGAAAACCGACATGTACAGAGGTTAATACCTTAAAAACTAACCAATTACGATAAGTAGTATTATTGTAATGACTTTATTAAGTGTTCTTTACTACATTTCTGGACCACCATGCAAGTTCGTTGGAACAATTAAAGAACTTCTCTAATACTCGTAGCAGCTGTTGAACATGCTGTTTGACGTTGTCATGAATGTTTAAATGTTAGTCAAACATCAAATAGTCGGCCATTTATACGGTCATTACAGTAAAAACTTTTACCTAGATAATTTGTCTTGTCTTAGTTTATATATTGATTACAGGTAATTATTAGGTATAGCTTTGAAGTTGTTACTTTTGAAACTCTCATGGTCACAAAAATTTAAATAATTTTAATAGAGATTATTACTTTGTTTATTGTTGAAATAAAGCTACTTTTACGGATCTACTCGCGTTTCATGTACACATTAATTTGATTTAATCACCGATTTGGTCCGTGGTCACAGGTCATCCGTAAAAGTAGTTTCATTTCAATGTGTTCGCGTAAACTTTAGAAAACAATATGTTTATCGTAGCGTATCTTGTTGTTATCGTATATTGTATCTGACATAACCTTTAACGTCTCTTTTTATATTTTCAGACTTGATTTGGTTAAAAAATGAGTCTCCCTTCATTATTATTTTAATTTAAATAATTATTTTATTTATTTTATTATTATAAAATGTTTTTGTTTTGTTTATATAATTTTAACGCAAATTTTGTTGCGAAACAAAATTTACAAAAACACGAATGTTGAAAAATGTTGAAATGTTGTTGTTGTATTGTTATTAATTTTATTTATTATTTTTTATTAAACAAGACTTCGTACCGCCACAGGTACAGTACACCGACATACCGCCATTAGAACACAGGATAACTGAATTAAGAATAAAAATCTACCCTATAATAAAATAAAAATTATATACCACGAACAATCCTTAACAACTTAGCTTCTAATTAATACTACACTCTTTAATAGGAGCTTCTTCGAGCTGTTAACTTCTCACCTAGACCTACTTTCAAGCGATTTCTCCAGACTCCCTGCGGCAAATATTGGGTTAGTTTGCCGGGTCACGTGTCGGTAAAGCGAGCTGGACTATGAGCGTTCGTGCGCACTCAGCAAATAATATTTAGCTCGCTTTTCAAACTGTTGCACCACTTCTGTTGGTTTGGTATATTTTAACGTTATAACCAACACCAGAGGGCTTGCATAATAATATTATTATGTTAAAGCGCATTTGAAAACTGCAACGTTTTGTTTTTGTTTTTCATAAAGAAATCGCCGACGTCTGCCGTGGTCCATCATCTGTTGTTTGCAATGATAACACAAGCTACATTTGACGCAGTTGGTACAGGGATGGGTGATAAAATGTTGATTTTGATTTATTTTTCTTAATGTTTAGGAACTGCTTTAGGCGCTTGTTCCCAGCTGCTACTTGAAATCGTTGGCCGATAGAAGAATCTAGAAAAACACCTATGGACGCTGCGGTCGATCACTCGTTATTAAGAAGTGTAACTAAGAATTTATAACCAATCTCTTCTTACATGCTTGGTAGAATACTACACCTAGTTTTAGCCGGCTACAGCTAGGTGCAGCCGGCTAAAACTAAGTGTAGCCGCACTTCGGCTATTAGCCGTAACAAATATAAAAACTATGGACATAGGTAATACCAAGGATCGTGCTCAATGGCGTGCACTTGGTAAGGTCTGTGTCCAGCAGTGGACAAATGTAGGCTGATGTTAATGATGATACGTTATTACATGATGTGACTTTACGAAGTACGTTTATTGCAAATCTATATATAATGGGGTTCTTTTAGAGAATTTTTATAGCCTACAATCTGGCCGGGGATTTCCTCGACAGATTAGTAAAGTTTGCATAAAAATCCGTTTAGCCATTTTTACGTTATGCGCGGTCAAATAAACAGATAAACAGACAAAAATTCTAAGAACTGTTGGATCGTGTTCTACTATCGATTCAAAGTATCCCCAGCCTACTTTTTTTCGAATATCATCCATGTACAGACTTTCGACCCTCTTTAGCTTTATTATATGTAGAGTTATTTATATTAATAAAAACTTGATCAACTAATCCAAAACGACTATTAACGAGTATAACTTTTAGCACGCTTTTAGTTAAGTGTTGTCTCACACATAGCCCTGCCTTCTTAATTGAGTGTTCGTTGAAAACAACAGTTTGCAGGTGAGTGCACTAAACTAATAGAGCTATGCAAACTTTCGGTAAAGTGGAGTAGGTAGGTTTACAGTTTAACAAAATAAAAACCTTGCAGTGGGCCGCTTGGTTGGTTTGCAGTGGCAAAGATTTTAAGAATATTTAAAAACATAAACATGTGTCAATTATATACTTTCGTAAATTGTGTCGCGTACAATTTAAAACAGTTGAAATTAAAGCTGCTTTGGCTAACAAAGAATACCAAGTAAGAAAATATAAAGTTGATGCATTGATTGATTAGACATAGTCACGAACGATATCCTTATTGGTGAAGCGGGTTCAAATCCAGCTCTTAATATTTTTTCACATTATTCCAATTATATAAAAATATCTCGACGTCAATATACGATAATAATTACTTAGTCACTATTAGCTTTTATTTTTATAAAAGGTTTTTATTTACGTAATATTGTGAAAAAAATTATTACGCAAAAGATAATATTATTATAATATGAAAACCAAACATTTTGGGATATAGTTATATACTTACTAAATATTAGGTACATTAGTATTTCTTAGTCAATAAAACTTGTAACTGTACCAGTTTCTATGCCGTGTACGCTTCAATTGTGGTCTGGTCTTATGTACTCTATTGTATTGTACACACACCTGCACATCAGATTGCCACAAACTGTCAAATTTCCTCATTAGACGTTGAACTTTATACCTTTGATAAATGGTTGAAAATGTAGAACGTTAAAACTAACAACATTTCCGAAATATGAGCAGCAACCTTCAAAAAACCATTTGTACTACTACTGTTATGATCGGCTCTACTTGCTCGAGCGGCGACACTGGAAGGCGATGTGGCCTGATTCAAAAATAGAAAGTAACGTAGAAATTAAGAAGAATCGGATGGAAGCAAACAAGAGAGAATCGAGGATTGGACGTCAGCGCGCTGCTACGATAGGATTGTGATAATTGTAATTTGCTTGATAAAATATATAAAATAATATTTAACCGTCTCTTTTATTAAAAAGTAGAGCCTTTCAGGCTCTACAGTACCTACTACTACATATATATAAATAGCACTCGCAAAATTAAGTCCCAAATGCGGCACGACTAATTCCGACCGCTGCCAGCGCATAATTACGATGCAGTTAACCCACTAGCGTTACGATGATTACGAACACCGAAACACCGTTTTGTTAACGAAATTCAGTGGTGCTTGCGACACGTTGACTGCAAATTGGCTCTCGAAAGTATATGTAGGTGATCTAAAAAAATAGTGGAAAGAATAAGTCTTGAAGTTTTTTGATGTGTAACAACATCTTTCCGCTCGCCTTCTTTAAGTATACAATTTGTGGGAGTGATTTCGTGGAAATGTGACGGAAGTAGGTCCGTAACAATGTGACAGGAAGTCGAGGAAGCGCGCAAGCGCGCGCCATTTTGTAAATTTATAATCGATAGAACAAGACATATTATTATTAGGTATATGTGACATATTGTGTCATCATTTTTATATGTCAAATGCCTTCTAATGAGTATTTACTGCATTCTCTTTATGATTTGTAAAAAAATATACGCAATCGTTAATTCTATATTCTATTTTCTATTGTTATATTGAAAAAGTAAAAATTTGTAATATTAATTTCAAAAGGTGAGATGTCAAATGTTACACATCATAAATGCGACTACTGTAGGGCTCGGTCGTTTTTTTTATAGTATGTGAGGCAAATGAATCTGCACTGTCTGATGATAAGCTGCACCAGTTTCCAGATGCGAGGACAGCTAGTTGTGCAAGATTGCAGAATCCAGCTAAATTCAAATTTGTTTATTGCATGTCACATTACATTTTTATAGATGGTACATAAACAGGAAATTCCAGTAGGTATACATGTGACGCCCTGCAAGGGCACAGCAAGTACTTAAGAGGTCTAACTAGGTTACTTAACTACTATTAAATTACAATGTTTAAGTGGATGTTTTTATAAAATAAACAAAAAATAGGTAACACATAGTTTAACTAATAACATTTTATTGGATATTTATATCAAATTATTTTACACTATTAATATCTACTACTATTAATATCTTTATCTCTGAAGAATAGGGTCATAATAACATTTATTTATAAGAAAAGTTTTTAAAGTCTTATTAAAGATTGTAGAGCTTTCTAAGTTCTTTATGTACAAGCTACTAGCCGTCCTCACCTTGCCTACCTGAAGTTGCTTATTCTTACCTCGTTTGTAGTTCAGCGTTGAGAGGTAAATAGAATAGTAAATATGAAATATGGAATAAAAAATAATTACAAATAATCTAGATGAACGTCGTATATTTTTATATGTAAATACATTAATATTTATGGCAATGTGAATGCAAAAATTTAAATAACAAAAAAAATATTTATGTATGCGTGCGTGCGTGCGTGCGTGCGTGCGCGTGCGTGCGTGCGTGCGTGCGTGCGTGCGTGCGTGCGTGCGTGCGTGCGTGTGTGTGTGTGTGTGTGTGTGTGTGTGTGTATGTGTGTGTGAGTGTGTGTGTGTGAGAGAGAGAGAGGGTGTGTGTGTGGGTATTATAATAATACTAATTCTAAAATATACACATAATAAATTCTAACACAATCATTTTTTAACGTTGTTAATCGTTGTTAAACGCTGTAATCAAATTACACAGACACATTGGATAAAGGAAGAGCTTCAGAGTAAGCAGTGTTCACGGCTCTTGACCCAAAACTCTTTTAGTCGGTCGAGTGAAGCTACAACACTCGACTTTCCATTTTACGAATGAAACAAATACTTTTTGCTATGTTTTCCGCTCCAACAAAGTTTACTGTGGATGATCGAAATTATTTTCAAAATCTCTCAGTTGCGGAGTACGTTTTTTCCTTTTATCTTTCATCTAAAAACTACGTCCCATTAGTAACCGTGGATAAGATTACCTATTTGATATGTTGTCGGTTCGATTAATAGTTTAATTATTTGCAAAAAAAATATTTATTTACAACCTTTTGAGAAATTTGGCCTTGAATCATTATTGTATAATATTAATTACCCATGGTGCACCGACGCGACGACGGTCTTTAATCATTTTTTTTAATCTAAAGGTTGTCAGGAAGAGATCACTCTTAGTGATAAGACCGCCCTTTGCACGTGCTTTTTATGTATTTTTTGTCAGAATGTCTTTTGGTGTACAATAAAGTTTATTTATCTTATCTTATCTTATATTATTTTATATTATCTTACCTTATCATTAACAACTGCAGTAGTCAGTAACTGAGTCGAAATTGTTAGCGCATGTTCGAACTCCTTTATTGGTATTTAACTTATAATTTAGTTAGGTACAAGTATATAAGACGTAGTAGTTTTCTGCCTGTGACTAAATAGATATGGATTTATATAAAAAACAAACACTCACCTAAATTTGTTTTTTTTAATCTTAGGTACATTAAAAAAAAATTACAACATTTTTATTTTGTGTGTGTATTTTCATGTATTGTTGCAAATTTGATGTTCAAAGTTTAGTTTTGTAGTGCTGCAACAGTATATTTCTTTAAATAAGTAAGTAAGTAAGTAATTCTTTAATTCTCAAAACAAGAGTAAGTTGTAGTTAGAATAATAAATAAAATATATTTATTTATTATTTATTGCCTATATATCTGATCCGGCTCTCTCTCTCTCTCTTTCCTGAACTCTTTATTTATTTATTTATTTGACATGCCAACAGACACTACAACAAAACATGTTATAAACTAAGTAGATCTGCGCCAATAGCAGATGCAGACAGCAGCAGCAGCGTTTATAAAAGGACACAGTTAAAAAAGGACAAAAATCTAGTTTATTCATAGGCATAAATATGTTTACATACATCTTCATCACCATCACATACTCTTTTAAATACTATTGCTACGAGGAAAAGTACGTACTCCTATTAGGTAACATATTTTTACTCTTCGTTATACAACGCATCGCATCTTCAGAACCGTTTAGTTTGAAGTACCCTTGACCTACAACACTGTTTGGTTAATTTGTTGCAGCAATCTGCAGCCCTAACCAACTTTTTCATAAAAAAATATACAACTGACAATAATTTTAAATTGTTTTTTTTTTAATATGCGTTTGTAACAAAGTCTAATAAAAAATGTAGTTGACTAGAGTTGGCTGATGATGATGATAAAAGTATGTAAGGTATAAGCATTGAAGAGGATGCGTTACGTTATTCTGAGGACTTTATATTATGTCAGCCAAATGTAAAACGCATTTTTGTGGTTATTTAACCACAAAAATCATAAAAAGATATAAAAAAATATGTATAACATATCCACCGCTTTGTTACAGAATACATACCAGTCACTCGTAAATTCATTTTCCAGGATTTATTTAAAACATGTTTTTGAATTCCATTAGGTTCAAATATTTCTGTACAGTACGAAAAAAAATTATATTGGAATAAAAAGTTGCCTGAATTACTATCAATCAATATCCATTTGATAAAAACTTTATAAAAGCTTCTATTTTATATTTGTTGAAATATAATACTTAAGTTGTTCACCTAAGGTCTTTATTTCCATGTTAAAATTCATAGATAGTCATAGTCTTGAGTGGTTAGTATATATACGGTTTTAGTTTTAAAACAAAAAAAAAAACAAAGTTTCAGCTTTCATTTGTCTCTGAACAGAACAACTCCAACACAAGCGCCAACTGCGTAAGACAAATATTAGACCATTGAAGACAATATTCTTGTAGTTGGTATATTTAGTAATTTCAGCAGTTTCTTGATTAAACCGGTAATCCATATCAAGCCGATTGAGTTCCGACAATAGTCAATCAGTATCAAAATATTTAAATGATTGAAGAGAGACTAAATAGGGTTTTTTCTAAACTAAAGTAACTTAATTAATACTGTATTATAAGTGGTTATTTTCCCAATGTAGGGCAAAAACCTAATCTACATGACACAGTGATATTTTCGCTCAGTATTGCATCTTACCATAGTATACGTATATACCTAGTTTCCAGCAAAACTTACGTTCAATACTTATAACGTCTCAGTGGCCGAGTGGCCAAGCGCTCAACTTGATACCCGACAGTCCTGGGTTCAATTTCCAGGTCGGGCAAAGTGTGGTTTGGATTTACAGCTGACGTTGACTACCAATAATTATGGCCTTGCACTTCATGGGATTCAACGTTACTCCATACCACCTCGACCAATCACTTACACTCCGCAGATCGTCCGTCAAAGCAGATACAGCAGCGTCAATGTCAGTAACATGACTATCACGACGATACAATTGCAGGTCGTCCGCATACAGCGAGGTCCGGTAAGAACAGCGAATAAGAGGATTATTACTTTTCACTTACTATATCTATATTCAAATCAAAAAATGGACTGTTCGGACTAATAAAACAGAATAACCTTTACACAAACGGCATAAAAAGAATTAAACAAAAGATTACCCGGAACAAAGTGGAAAAGTTTCCATTATAAAGCCAAAAGAATATCAATTTCTTTCCGATCTGTGTTACAATGTTTCAGATGAAAATTCTCCAAGGGTCCAATCATAATGCAAAAACGGCCAAAAACTTCACCGCCCGCGGCGCAAAGCCAAGCGAAGATTTCGATCTTATTTTAAAACATTAATTTTCTTCACAAATACTCCTCGCCGGAACGACCTTTTGTTCAATGTGTTTACGAGCACGCGGCACTCCGAATTTCGAAATTATCTCGCGGAGTAAATCTTTTTTGTAAAGGTGCAAAATTTTGTTGGAAATATTTGCGGGAACACATTTTGGCGTAAGTGAAGTTAACCGTTCCCAGCGGGTGGGGCAAAAGTACCAGATGAAATCCTCATTGCTTAACTTATGAAGCGGCGGCAACTAAACGGATGTTTGGATAAGGCTTGGATTGAATGAAAGAAAGAAAACACGAAACAATAGCAAATAAAACCATTAAAAGTGTCTAAGGCGTCAAAATACGTATGTCAGGTTTTGAAACCTGAACAAAATTGTATTTTAACCCTCATACAAAGCTTTCTTAGACTACAGACGTGAACCCTTGGCTAACACAAGAGTAGGTTACCGGATTCGTTCACATAACTATTATTAATAGATTGATAGCAAATTGATAATAATCTCAGCATAACTGAGATAATTACTTGAAAATATGTACGTTAAGTAGTCCACCAACTGGCTGTTGGGTTTGCGGGGCAGACCGCCAAACTGTCAAGGTGGAGTACCCGTCTATTCAGGCGATACACCAAGATAGACCTTTCTGACTCGCTTGTTCCTTAGCTGGCCGCTCCTCTGAGCTATTGGCTAAAAGGACAGCTTTGATTTCACTTATTTAAAATACCTAAATAATTCACCCTCGCTGCAGTTTGCCGCTCCTCCGAGCTGCGTTGGCTAGTTGGCGTTGCGTTGAAATGGTGGCAAGGAAGGATTAAGGAAAGAAGAGGATCGTAAGCCAACTGCCCGCCGCGAAATCCGTTGATATCCTTGCCAGCTGTGTGCTTGTTGCCTCCAATGGGCACGCAAGCCCGGTAGGCATCACCAGAACGCCGATTCCGCCTATATTTTTGGGTTCACGAACGCCTCCGAGCATCAACCAACACGTGGTTCACACTTGCTCCAATACTGAGCCAAACACCCAAAACACTGGTATTTAAAGTTTTTACTAACAAAAAACACTACACTAGACCTGTTCTCGGCAAGACATTACACTCCAAAAAGCAAAAATGTACAATTCCCTCTCGGCAGAGGTTAATATTTTCAAGTAATCAAAAGGATAATATCAACGCGCCGCCAACATAAAATATATTACCCGACATGACATCTGTCAGTATCTCAGTTGCCTTACTTCCGCTTGAAGGCAACGCAAACACTGTCATACAGCCTATACCGAACAATGTAGGTAATTTTACGAAAGTTACATCTATTGGGACGCCTCGGTGGTGAAAGGTCCCGGGTTCAATTCCCAGCTCGGGCATTTTGGACTTTTTGATGCATAGCCCGGGATTGTGATCACCAACCCACATTTGGCAAGCGTGGTGATTAAGCCATTACCCATCAATTGTAGCGGTGACTTGATTTCAATGATGGAGACTTTTGCCCAGCCGTGGGATAGTTATAGGCTGTTTACTTACTTTTACATCTATTGAATACATATATATATGCAATATGCAATTACTTGCACATGAGAAACTCTCCGTAGCGACAGAATTTACTGTAAGGCCGAATTGACCTCCAAAAAAGAAGTATTTATCAAAAATTTGAAATGTTTTATAACCTCACCGTATTAAACAGAATTTGGATTCTCAGTGCTCTCTCATAATTTTTTCTTTATGGGGATTAAGGTGGCAAAGTGACCAGCATTTTTTCTTAACTAATTACTTTGCGAGATAAATAAGAAAAACTTTAAAAAATTAAGGGGCGGCTTATATTTTACCAGAACCCGTGGAGCGCATCGAGGTCGCGAACTGATAGCGCATCAAGTGCTGCAATTAATTTCGCAAAATATCTTTTTATGAGGGGCATTCGGAAAAAAAAGACACGTGACACTAATAAATTGTGTTCTACCACCAGAACAGTTTGCGCTCGACGGGAGCTTCGTTATTGACGGATAAACTCGAAGAAGATTTGGGCTGAGGATAGAATTTCATGACATATTACGATGGTAGGTAGTTACACAATATATTTGAAGAGTTTTTTGACTGCCGCTCTCTGAATTAAGCTCTGCCTTTAAAGTTATTTCTTTTTGACGTGTATTTTTTTACGGCGCAGTTACAAGATACAAACCATACACTATTTACATTTCAAAGCACTTGTGATGCTGTAAAGGTATAATGTAATAATACAATAGAATATTGCACCCAGCAGGACTAGAATATCAAGTTGATGGAATATTATAGCGCTGACCTCATTAATACCAAC
Organism: Eudonia truncicolella; assembly: GCA_949315975.1. Lineage (NCBI taxonomy): Eukaryota > Metazoa > Arthropoda > Insecta > Lepidoptera > Crambidae > Eudonia > Eudonia truncicolella. Next base: position 10,668,695 of record OX438839.1, read on the forward strand.
AAGATTATGCATGTAAATCGCAGAATAACGAGCTAATTTGACTGTCGGAACCACGTGCTCGGAATACCTTACGGATACTGCGGGTATACTTCATAACACAGACACTATCATGGCTGGTGGTGTGCAGTCATTTGCCGTGCAAGTATAAAAAAAAAATATCTTTTGTCCGTTGAAAAAATTAAAAGTTTGCTAAAAGATTCGATTGTGGTATTTTCTGGATTATTGTTTTAATAATATCTAGTTGTAATTAAGTGCTGTTTCTTTGTACGCTGCGTGCGACGGAAGACCCGTAGAAGACCAGTACCGGGTGTCCACGATGCCTGGCATTGGTGAGATGGGTTCCTATTCAGTGCCTCATATCATAGTAAAGACAATAATTTTATTCAACTGTAACTGTAATTGTATTTCGGGCAAGAGACGGATAGCGTGCGTTAGTGAGTACTGGTTGTGAGTATCGGTTGTGAGACACCACGACCCCGACTACTCTGTCAAGAGTAAACGCTTATGAAGATGAATAATTATTTCAAGTGTTTATTGTGGTTATCTTATATAAAGTGACTTTTTTGTTAAGTAAAAATTCAAAATTCAATATCATTTATTCAGTTTAGGCTACAAGTAGCTCTTGTGAATGTCACTATGCAATCGATTCGTAAGTCTGCTCTGGGCGGGAGATCTTGTACTGAGAAGAACCGGCAAGAAACTCAGCAAGTGTCCAGCTCTTTTCTCCCTTACAGCGTCAAACATATTGGAAAATGCCCTATCATAGCGGGACACTTTCCATTACAAATTAAACATAAAAAATATAGAAGACAACCACAACATGTAAAAAAAAAACCAAATAAACAAATTTACATCAGGTAAAAGTTTCAATTTCCACAATGCCATACAGTACCACTACAGTACTCTAGTGAAATTCGAAAATTGTCTAAGAATGTTTAGTAAAGGAGTTGATATTGCAACGTACAAAAACTATACAACTATCAATATATTGAGATGCAACTGTCAGAACACCAATCTCCTTAAAAAGATTTCTTAAGGAAGTTCGTGATCCGAGTTTATAGATTGTTCTTATTGCTTGTTTCTGTAAAATGAATATAGTTTTAATATCTAGTAATCTATAGTGATTTTATCTATTTGTCGACAGAAATCGGTGAACCCTTCATTGGAACAGCGTGATTGATGGTGACTCTAACTTCCCATGTGCTAATTTTCATATAGGAAGGCCCACCTATGGGACCAGTAATGGGTTGTTAAAAGGCAGATGGTGAAGCGTGCTTAAAATGCAAGCTAAAAAAGATTGTCTAGCTAAAGTTATGTTTTGACATGGTAGCCTTCATTCCATAGCCTATGTTACGCAATAAAGGTAAATATTTAAAACTTGTATAGTAGAAAATGATAAAAATATTTTTTATTTTTAAAAAGGTAGGACCTGTTTCCATTGACAAGAAAATAATATAAAGTGCTCATGTCCCATAAAAATATGATTACGAAAACACCACAAAAACATGACGCAACATAGAAATGGGGTTACATTAAATTTGAAGTTGCAAAGTCGGGTGTCGAGATCGCAAATTTGTATTCGAGGCTCACAATAAAGTTCATTTAAATATAAATGCGACAAGACCTTCACCCCAGTAAATGCTGTTACTCCTATAAACTCAGCCGTAATTTTTTATGGCGATCCCCAAAATAACCTCGGGCATTTAACAAGCTTTAATAGCAAAATATAATGAGAACATTCAAATTTCTAAAATTTTCAAAGCTGCTGTGAATTCTCTTAGTGCTAGGTGTCATAGATTTAGAAGTAATACCTTATACTTTATACTGTTCCGCAGCTGTTGAAAAGTCTCCATAATTGAAATCTTTTCATCGCTACAATTAGTGGGTATAAACTTAATCACCACGAATGCCGAATGTGGATTGGTGACCAGGTTTTGCATTGAAAAATCCAAAATATAATTTAATTGAATATATTATGTATATATGAATTCAACTTAGGGCCTCGATAAAATGAGCCGAGCGCTATGTCACCAAGACTCCAAGGATGTAGGTACTATACACGTATTACAGGTCATCAAGGGTACCGGGCTAATAAAATACAATGCCTGTGATGGAGTGGGTAGAGACTTAGTCGAATTTGGGTTACGAAGTACTCACTGAATCACAAAAGCCAGCTGGATCGCATTAAGAGCACTTTCATACTTTTGATCGATCACAATAATAAAAAAACAACATCTATAATATACATGAAAAGTTCTTAGAAAAATAGTCTCTTGATTTTTTATTACACCACCGCCATCTTGGTGTGTGTTGTGTGTGTGATCGCACCATTGACTATACTAATTTCATCAGAATCCTAATTATAGTAAACTTACATTTATGTCCAGCTTAAAACATAATTTTGCCTCTATCAAACAACTGGTCAATCTAATACAAAATGTAAAATTACCTCAATAAAATTTTAACTTTACGATTTGGATATAAATTTAATATCAATTAAAAATCTGGTGTGGTGTATGGTACACATAGCTTTGTAAGTATATTGAGTTCGAATCAGCGCCATCTCTCTATAAGCCATCTTTGTTGCATCCAACTAATTATTAGCACTACGATTTATTCGTTTTCAATACAATTTACAACAGCTGTTACTGAACTTAATTGCGAGTAAGTGCTATTTTAAAGAATCCTTAAACTATAAAGTATTCTAGAAAACTACATTTTACGATATGATAATGAGACACTATAAAATGTTATAGCAGAGGAGAGATAAATCTGTGGATGGCTTAAAAATTTATAACGCGTCTTCGCCTACGTCAATTTTCATATAAAATTCATAGTTCGTAGGTTTAACGGTACATGTGGTACTGGAGCGGTAAGCTATAGTTTTACAGTATGAAAATCCGTAAGTTTTCTCGACGAAAACATTTTAAATATTCAAAGCAAAAATTTTAGAGAAACGTGCAGTTTCAACGGAGACTTTTTATATTTGTAAGTGACATTAAAAGAAATCTACACAGATGTTATAAAGACGGTAAGTATAATATGATTTTTGTATGTAGGGGTAAACTTTGGAGCTTCTTAACCGATTCTAAAAATTCTTTGAGACTCGATTTAGTATTTTTTTTTAATTACGGTTAAATAACTAAATGGTGTTACAAATATTTTGTATGCGGTAAGTAGATGTCTGCAAGTAGATGTACACGCCTGCCCATCAAACTACCACAAACAGTAAATTTTTTTAATACCTATTTATGGAATCGACCCTGGCGGGAACTGAACCTTCCGCAATCCGGGCGGCTGCACCGACCATTATGCTACCGAGAACAATAAATAAATTTCACAACATATTATTTTAGCTTGAAACTGCTTAAGTTTCAATACATTTTTAAATTAAAATTAAATGTTGTACTTGCGAATATTAAAGCCAAGAAAACCCTTACAAAACACGAATACGGATACGGACATTACCGAAGCGTCCACTCGATTCGTATTCTACAGAGCAATCGAAGTCGCCAGTGAAAGTTATTTCAGCGTAATTAATGGAAGAGTTAATTAGACCGATTTATATTTGCGGCGGCGTGAGTTCGGGTCAATATCGGCAGGTATCTTTTATCTTTATTTACTCTTGCTTTTTATATAGCTATTTCGTGTATAATAAGTGTTAATAGTATGTTGCGTTGACCTATTTTATAGAATTTGCGCCTCGGTGACAGAGAGGTTTAACGCTTGGGCCGATATATGACGGTCTTGAGTTCAATTCCAAGTAAGGCATTTCGGATTTTTCGATGCATAACCCGGGTTTGTGATTACCAACCCACTTTTGGCTAGTGTTTTTATTAAGCCGTTTTCTCCGCCATTTTCTCTTTAACAAGTGATGACGTCATACGAAACCTAACTAGGTAAACGTTCTAAGATCGGCTACATTTATTTTACATTTCATTTAACTTGACGTATCTTTTTATTATAGCAAAATAATAAGCTTACCAATTTTCCAAAAAAACATTGCTTATTTCATGTTAAGGTTTTTATTAAATTACTTTATAAAGTTATACATCAAAGATATTATGATACTATAATGAAATAACTTCGAAACCCATAATAATATAACGGCACACTAAGATTAAACGTTTATTTCCCGTTGTTCAATTTTCCCCCCTCAAAACCGCCCACATATTATATTGGCCCATACAATTTGTCTGTTCTGCATACAAAAAGGAATGTTATCCAATTTTTTCGATAAATTTGCGTTTCTTCCCGATATTGTGAAGCGTTATTTGATAGTCAGCAGTTCTGGGGATTTGTTACCACGTGGGGATATTGGATCTAGTCAACGTACCCACTCATTTTAGGGTATTTGGTATAAAAAAGTATCTTATCGCGGGGTCCAACCAACGATTCATAACATAGTTAAAATATAACGCTGAAAGTAGGACATTTAATTGAAAATTATGAGAATGTTTTTGCCTCGATTTCAAAATATCAAACGACGGAATATATAATGCCCGTAAATCAGTATTAAATATATTATTATATTTTTTTAATAATGTTCAATTTAAAGTTATTTGTCTACCAATTCCCCAGGTTGATGTATTTTCATTAAGCATGGAAAATTGAAACATTTTATTTTTTAAGTGCTAGCTGCACTGAAGCAAAATTAAATATTGAATCTGAGTCAGGTGGGCGTTTAATTTATTCACTGTATTTCATAAATTTTATAAATATTTAATTAAGCATGGAAAGTTTCATTCAAATTGCCTTACCTACACAATTGTATTGAAAAATAGGACATAGGAAACCGAAATATATAAAGACTTTAAAATACTATTGAAAAAGTGTAACAACACTATTTCGATGTGATCGCTTTACACTGCAAGTTTTTATTAGGTAGAATATATTTATAGGACCAAAATTATTATACCTAAAATAAACATTACAGTGGAAATGAGGATGCAGTGTGAAGTAAGACCAGGCTTTAACTAAGAGGTTCCATTTTAGATTTCCCTGCGGCATGATGTATACTAGGTGTAGGGTATACTATGGTGTTGTTTGGTTGGTATTGGGGTTGTTTTTAGTCAACCTCTACCAGAATTTCATTGTCTAGTTTAGCGCAGTATTAAAATTGTTAACAGCATTGTTGTGTTGAGACAGTTAAAGACAATGGTTCAATGATAGAGGAATCTGGGTGAAGAGATTTTTAACTTTATCGTCACTTTTACACGTATTTTTCTTACAAGTCACATATAAGTAAAAAATATTTACTTTCTTAATAGATGATAAAGAACGATAACAAAAATAAGTAGTTGTAGGAAGCCAATGGTGGGGGGTGCCAAAGGGAAGATCTTCCTCCGAGCTGGGTGGTATAGCTCGGGGACAGAGGTCCAGATAAATGATATTCAGGATATCCAACCCGATATCCAGGATATGAGTCAGTAAAGATGTGCCAGTGCCTCAGTAGTTGAGGGTTCCAGGTGAAGTGCGCTTCCACATTCGGCCTATTTTCACATATTATAAAGAACCACATATTATATATACGAGGGGCGGCTGGAAAGTTATCTACCTAACATAAAAAGGAAAGATATAGGAAGCTAATATTTTTTTATTTTTCAATATGCAACCCTGCAACTGTAATACACTTATTACATTTGTCAATAAGTGGCATTAAACCGTCAACAAAATATTTCTTCGATTGGTCTTCAAAATGATCAATCCACAGCGGCCTTCATTTCCTCATCCCCCTTAGGTTTTTCTTCAAATTTCTAAAAAGAAAATAGTCACAGGGGGCCAAATCTGGACTATAGGGTGGATGTTTTAGTTCCGTGAAGCCGGTTTTGCCTAAGACCGACCTTGCATGGAAAGCTGTGTGAACCGGAGCATTGTCGTGCAAAATTAAAATTCCTTTACCGAGTTTGCCTCTTCGTTTTTCTTTGATGGCTTCTCGCAGTTGGTCAAATAAATTGGCATAGTAAGCGGCGTTCATCGTAGTATTTTTTGGTAGGTAATCTATCAAAAGAATCCCTCCTACATCCCAAAAAATTGTTGCCATAAGCTTGCCTGCCGATGACCGTACCGTAAACTTGCGCGGTGGCTTCTCCCCTTTAAATTTCCACTGTAATGACTCCTGCTTGCTTTCGGAGTTCCATTGGCGAATCCAGGTTTTGTCGCTGGAGTCTATCTGTCACTATTCTGGAGATAGTTTCTTCTTCTCTGTATTTTACCAGGTCCAAAAATGCCTCACAACATTCGACGCGTCGTTGTTTATCGAAGGGCGTCAGCATTCTGGGCACCCACCGGGCGCTCACCTTCGACATCCCCTAATGTTCATGAATAATTACGTGAACACGTTCCTCACTAATCCCGACATCCCTAGCGATCTCACACTGCTTGACTCTCCGATCTGCGAGTATTATTTTTTTCACTAGGTCCACTGTGTCTTCTGTGACTGCAAAAACCGGCCGTCCGCTAAGGGGATCGTCTTCCAAACTCAGACGGCCGTGTTTAAATTGTTTAGACCAAAACTTTAATACAAAATCGGAAGGACATCACCAAACAAAACATTGAACATCCGTTGTTTGATTTGCGACGGAGTATTCCATTCTTTAGTTAGGAATTTTATCACGGCACGCTGCTAAATTTTAAGCAATGTATTATTTTCTTCCGACATGTTTACTATGGTAATGTCCTATTTGTAACGAAAACAATTAAAACAAAAGAATGCTGTTATTTTCAAATAAGGAAACTTTAAGTATTAAAACTACACAGTGGCCAGTACCATTTTTTAACTTTATTTAACAAAGTAGATTATATATCAGCCGTCCCTCGTATATACATATAATACGTGCGAGTTTATTGAGACCTCACGCGGACTTCTTGGATGAATTTATAAAGTTGCACTGTTTTGTATCATTTGCCCACATTCATGGACGTTCACGTACACTTAACAGTTAATAGATGATCCACTATTATTTCACATTAATATTCAGCACAACATATGTTGTAGTTATTAAAACAAAACCGCAGACATAACTTTTCACCTTCCCGCCAAGAAGTCCATTATCGTCACTTACTAACCACCGAGATGAAAGCCAAGCGGTTGGCCCCATTGCAAAATAAAAAAAGAAGCTATCCCAGAAGCCAGCAAGGAGGTTGAAAATGAATTGCGCAATTTTCTATTTATATTTCTCAACTATTGTGTTGGGTTTAAATATGATTCTGATATAATTTTTTCTATGGAATCGTTTGCTGTTGTGTTATTATGTGGGCCTGGACAATATTAGAATGATCGACATTCAAGCTATTAGCAACAAAATCGCGTCAACAATTGCCAACCTTATAAACGTAAGCATAAACACAGGACTGTACCCCAATGACTTGAAACTAGGATGTGTGAGACCAGTGTTCAAAAAAGGTAAAAAAAAGGATGTATCTAACTACCGTCCAATTACGCTACTATCATCAATAGATAAAATTATCGAAAAGTTTGTTTGCAATCAAATTTACGACTTTTATGGCAAAAATCTAATTATTAGTGAGTCACAATATGGTTTTCAGCCGAACAAAAGCACCACTTCACTTCTTTCAAAATTTACAGACCACATAAATACCGCACTTAGTGACAAAAAACATGTTCTTACCCTGTTCATCGACTTCTCGCGAGCTTTCGACACATTAGATCATAATAAACTTATTAATAAGCTTGACGATTCAGGCCTGAGGGGCCCTATCCACAGCTGGTGTGTCGACTATCTAAGGAATAGAAAATATAAAGTTAAAATTGCCAACAGCCTCAGTGACACAGTTTCCGTTACCTACGGAACAGCACAAGGATCTGTATGTGGGCCTTTGCATTTTCTGTCTTATGTGAATGATATGGACACAATATTCCGTAGCTGTAAGTCATACCAGTTTGCTGATGACACATGCCTGCTAATCACAGGCGATGACTTAAAAGAAATCAGCACCCTGCTACAAAATGACTTTGATAGGCTGAACATGTGGTGTCACGATATGGGTCTAGTGCTGAACGCCCAAAAAACTAAGTTAATGCACATAAAATCTCCGTATTTAAAATGCAGCACACGAGTGTCGGATCTATTAGCCCACACTCACTTTTGTCTACACAATAATATAACCAATTGTGACCTTAAATGTCCTACTATTGAACAGGTTGACACACATATGTATTTAGGACTACTCATAGATAGTAAATTTAACTGGGGTCCACATATCGTGCGAGTATGTGATAAGCTACGTGCGATCTTGGCAAAATTTTATATTATTAAAAACCGCTTACCGTTTAAAACAAGACTCCTACTGTACAATGCTCTCTTCGACTCAGTAGTGTCCTACGGGATTTCCAGCTATGGCCGTACTTTCAAGACCTATCTCGATTCAATATATAGATTGCAACATAGAATACTTAAGCTTATAATATCTCCAAATTTAAAATCAGCCTTTAAAAATGAGAACGATCTTTTTAAATATTGCAAAACCTTACCAGTTTATGATAAAGTTAAGATCTGCCTTTTAAAAGAACAATTTTTTAATGGGCAGATACAAGTTAAAATAAATCACCCTATATATACGCGTCAAACCGCTCAACATAAACTCGTTACCGTATCGGCAAACAACTACTACGGGGAACGGACGAGCGCATTCCAAATTCCACGTCTGATTAATTCTTTACCTACCTCCACGCGTAATGCAATTACTAAACACAATATTAAATACAAATTAAAAAGTTATTTTTTGTCAGTTTTAAAATAATAATTCTGTGTTGTGTTCGGAAATGTGATCGTACTGTCAGAACATTGTCGATTCTTAGAATTATAAATTATGAATGTATTTGGTTACTTTATCTATGATAACGTGGATGAATACTATTGTTAGGTACTACACACAAACCCAAGAGGTTTAACTAGTATCCCATATCATAAAAATAATGTATGCTTTGATTCCGATAAAAAAAAATAAAAAAAAAAAAAAATATTGCAATCCAAACTGTTGTTTTTAAAGTATAAAGTAAAGTCCAACAATGTAGGCTTTGAATCAATAATTCCGTAGATGTTGCAGATACTCGTAAACATGCAAAACCGATAATACGTATACATATAAAAAAAAATATTTTAATTAGTGGTCAGATATGTTTTTAGTAAATTTGATTGGGTAAAATTTACTATTTGTTATTGAGTTCTAAAAGGTTTAAGGTTCAAGACAAACGAACTGAGGGTTTGCAATTTGACTTTGTTTATTGCAACATTATGTTATCGCATTTCTCCGATGATAACTGTGAAGTCGATCCGAGCAATTATTGGTTAATTGTTGTATTTATTCAAAAAATTAATAAAGGGACCATCTCGTAGGTTTTCTAATACTTGTTTTTTGGTCTTCCCTTCACCTGTTGGTAAGTGACGATAAAGCCTCATGTGGAAGCTCATTTCATCTGGAATCTTCCAATATGTATGTTAAATATCTCTCGTAATAAAATGTTATTGAAGCTGTTTTGACAATAAACTTAGACAAGAGGCTATTAGCCAGGGACTAAGAACAAGCCTTACACCAACCAAAACAAATGCAACAACATGTATCCCCGCTGGGAATCAAACCCAGGACGTCTAGGTCTGAAACATATGTTCTAACTAATAGACTACAGAGTAAGTAACTTTTTAAATTTATACTTCTTTTAGACCAAAGTGTGGATGTAAAAGTATGTAGCGAAGCGAATGTAGAAGTGCTTTTGAAACACCTTCTCAACCGCCCTTATCTTTTTCCTTATTTTTTTCCAGTTTCAAACAACTTAACTATTACTTAGAAACACTTTTTTTCCTCAGCTGAAAAAACTTCCTTTATGATGAAGGGGGAGCTGTAAAAATAAACCATTGTCTCTGTGAAGGAGAAACGTTTTCTTACTGAAAATTCGACCAATTACCGGAACGTGGAACGCAACCATTTGTCACGGGCTGAAAAAAAAATAGCCCACGACCCGTCTGTCCGTCTGTCTACCACGGACCTACGTCAAATCTGAGTGACAGCCCTTATTTATAAACGCGTATATTGCATCTACTCAGCCCTAAAAAGCTTAGTGTCCGAATAAAATAAATCTGGGAGGTTGTACGTTACCGTATTGTCTATACATTTGCGGTTTGTAAGGAAGAGTATCAGCATTGAAATAAGGCTTGGTTCAGAGCAAAATTTTTAAAAGTCTTTATTTAGAAATAAAAAATGCGTCACCTGTCATTTATGCTTTGCTTTCTTGACTGAAACTTGATGATGGTATGCGGTTACAGACACGTAATTTTATGAAAAACGTCCAGTATGGCCTTTTGTTTCGTCGCAGTATACGTCAACAGTGAGGGACAAGTCATGACGCTGCCGCTTATCATTGTGCGTTCCGAATAAGAAATGAAAGCTTGAAAAGATTCAAAAGTGCTATTCTCAGCAGCAGGGGTTATCTAATCCTTAAAGGCCTATTTCCGGGAAATATAAATCTGGTCTGACTAAGACACAAATGGATGTACTACATCCAACAGTGGATCGTCAGTTATATTGTGCTACTTGGGATCTCAGGAAGTTTTGTGTACTGATCTCCGAAATACAATATGAAGATGGCACTAAAAGTTAATGATGACTTGATTAGTGACAGGGTTTGTTTTTATAATCTGCCTGGATCCTAACTAGCACAATTTATTTAAGGTTTTTCGCAAAAACAATACGGTTGACATCAATGTTGGAGTGCAGAGAGGCTTGGTGCAGAGTCCAAATAAAAATGGCATGATGACGAATAAAGGCCCGACATAATAAAGTTTTAAAAGTCTTTGTGGCCTAGTGGTTAGACCATCGGTCTCAAACTCAGCTACGATTCCCAAAGAATTCAACGCAAGTGTCTTAGTATATAGTGTCCGAGGTTATATACCTGTGCCAAATTGTAATTATTATGGGACGCGAAAGGTATTAAAGTGTAAATAAATTTCAATTTTAACTCTACCCGACAGATCTTTAACATTACACGCGTCGAAAACCAACTGGGCGTTTCACCTTCTTATCTTATCTTATCTTAGTGGGGCCTGCCAAGGTTTCCCTCTTGCAGTAACACGTCGACCCATCGGGATCTTTTGTGCAACCCCATCCTTTCACTCTTCCTCCTCTGTAAATATAGAGGCCATAAGTTTGCCAACGTCCTTAAGAGCGAAGAGCCTGAAGTCCTCCGGTTTCGGATAGGCCGACCCCAGGAGTCAAATTCTTTTCCTAGCCAGAGAGTCGCAGTCACACAGTAGGTGCTGCATTGACTCCGTTTCCTTTCCACACGCCCTACACAAACTATTTGTTGAAAGGTGCATTCTGTGAAGCATTTGTTTTGTGGCATAGTGCCCTGTCAAGGCACCGATGGTTAGTCGGGCCTGCCTCCTCCGCCGCCGCATATGAACTTACTCCGTCCTAAGGCGTTTTCGCCAAGGAAGGATTTGGAGTGTTTCATACCTGGCTGCTCCTTCCATTCGATGCCGTGCCTGTTTTCGATGTAATCTTTTAAGGCCTTGTTAATGGTACTTGGTGCAAGTGCCACGAACGGCTCAGGACCAATGAGCTGGGTCTCCGAGCCTTCCCTGGCAAGTTTCACCTTAGTTTTTCCCGTAATAAAACGTGTTGTGAGACTCCATTTTAATTATATACCCTTACTACTAATAATAATAAAAATACTTGAAATTGGCAAAATGCTAAACGCGAAGCCATTAATTTAAGATATAATTAAAACCAACTGTCAAAATGTACCTAAGTAAAACGTAATACCTGCTTATTTAGGTTATTTTGGTAATTGCATGAAAAACAATTAAAATTGAACACGTGTCCGATACGATTGTATAACTGGAAAACGGGTATCCTTATTTTCGTCGAGGTCAGCTTATTATTTTATCCTGTTGTTACAACCTTTTACAAAGTCTGTGGCCACGGGAAGGCTATGGTTTTTAATAGAGTTTAAGCAGAGCTAGAAAACAAACTCATTTATTGAGAAAAGTATGTTAATTACAATGCTTTTGTAATCTATATGAGATTTAACCTTAAGACAACCATTGTATTCTTTATCGGACCACTTCATAATCTCTCTGCCTAGCCTGTTGGTTTACTGGTAGAGAAAGCCATTTGTGATTAAGACCGCCATTTGTACTGATTTATGTTGTGCAATAAAGATTTGTTAAATAAATAAAATTGTAGTCCTTCGTGTGTAATTCATCGTTAATCGCTTTAATTGTTAATCTGTGTGGCCTAGTGGTAAGATCACTGGTTTAAACGCAGAGGTCCCAGACTCGTTCTTGGCATAAACTCATATTGTGCTTGGTTTAGTTCAAGATAGGGTTTATAAACAACCATTTGTAACTTAGTTTGTAAACAACCATTATTTTCCAGAAACAGATGAACGAACACCCACGCAGCACAAAGGTTACAACAACAGCCAAAGCGAACACATTTCCGTAGAACTGTTTGAATGTCAACATGGCATGTTTGGCGCAGCTTCAAACAACGGAGCGTGTCCCGTTTAATTGGGTTTAAGTGTAGGTGAGCAAGCTTGGCGACGTAGAGGGTGCTCTGTTAAACCGACTTAGTGAACGTCTTGGCAATTGACACAGTAGGAATCTACCTAGGCGGCGCTTGGTAGATTCCTACTATTGTTAAACGCTTTGACTACTAACTACCTCTGTTGTCTATAGGTAAGATCTCTGTGGTCTTAGACGCTGAGGTCCTAGGTTCAATTCTCTAAAAAGTTATAGGTTATTTATAGTGATCGGATTAATGGTGATTGTTGTGGTATTTCTCGGGCTAGTACCATGTTTACTAGAGAGAGAGAGAGAGAGAGAGAGAGACATTTATTGACCACACACACTAATATACATAAAAATAAAAACAAACAACAACAATAGGTCAATCAGGACCCCGCCTCAGCTTATGTTGTATAACTACCGCCATATTGTTCGATTCTGTAGCTATAACAAAAATGTTAGTAATATTATCCTTGTGTCCCAACAATTAATTATAAGGCATCTTTTTTAACTGAGATAAAACGTTAAAGCAACCATTATATCTATAAGGAACAGATTAAAACACATCCACGCAGCACAAATGTCACAACAACAGCCAAAGCGAACACATTTCCGTAGAACTACGATTATTTGAATGTCAACTTGGCATGTTTGGCGCAGCCTCAAACAACGGAGCGTGTCCCGTTTAATTGGGTTAAAGTGTAGGTGAGCAAGCTTGGCGACGTGGAGGGTGCTCCGTTAAACCAATGACTTAGTGAACGTCTTGGCAATTGACACGGTAGGAAGCTACCTAGACTGTGCTTGGTAGATTATTGTTTAGCGCTTTGACTATGAACCTGTGTGGTCTAGTGGTATGATCTCTGGTTAAGACACTGAATTCCAAGGTTTTGTACTTGGCACGGTTATGTTAAGTGCTTGGTTTAGCTGGTGGTAGGGCTTGTGCTTTTGCCTTAGCAGCAGCTATCTTGTTCAGTCTGTCGCTAAACAAAACGTGTTAGTAGTATCTATTGTTTTGTTACAAAAATTAGTACGTGTATCAGTGGTTAAGGATCTCGGGTAAAGTGCACCTTTATTTTAGGCCTTACTTACCTTTAAGATAAAGGCCAAGCTCTTGACTGTTGTAGAATAAAAAAAACAGACCGTAAATTGGTTTCATGCTTTGGCAAGACGACTGTTTATCTACAAACTGAAAAGAGACTGTCATAGTACATTGGTTATTGAAAATTTAAATAGGTCTGTATTCAAAGCAAACTTTACAGTAATACACTTCGACACTTAAATTCACGAACGGTTAAGGCAAATCAATTGTATATAATGATGAGAAAGAAGACAAAAATTATGTTATCCACTAGTGTATTTCTTGTCATTATTAACTTCAAGATCACGAGTGTGACACAAAAAGCTCATAACAGATAGGTCTTACTTACCTTAAGGATATTTTTTTTGCAAAATGTCTAAATTAATGTCTCCCAACGGTGGACGGTGCGTATTGACTAAGAATTTAATAACTTCGTTAAAAGCACAAAGCTAACAGTGTACGGTAAAAAACGCATTTTTCTCTGTTCCCCGAATATCTATTATGGACCTGATGAGAATATTAAACACGGAGTACAACAGGCCAATGTTTATTTTTTCATCATTCGTATCTACCTGATTTCGTGACCGAAATTAATCGAAGCAAAATATGAAAAAAATACATATCAAATATCATAGATCTACTTTTGGTCTGTGCAAAACACTCATGGAAATGCTTGTGTGTTTTAACTATTCTTGTAATATTTTCATCGCAGTTTCAGAAGTTGAGGTTTCTTAATTTCACCAGCACGTACAAATTATCGTCAAAACAGCTACCTGATTCTTTATTGTCGTTTGTTTAATTCTATTAGCGATGACGCTGACATTGACTTACTTATAGTATTGTTTCGCTCATTGGCTTATGCCAATGAACTATTCGAGCACTTTCGAAAAGTCAAGTATTGTTGTAGATGCTAAGTTGTACAATTACCAATGCTGACTGTAAACCTTTCTTTGAATAAAATTAAATAAAAATAAAAAATATTTAAAGATTAAATATCATCACCATAACCAGCTCATATTTATGACCCCCACTGCTTGGGTACGAGCCTTACCTATGACCTGGGGCATAGACCACCACGTGCAGCCATTGCGGATTAGTAGTAATGTAGACTGCTAATGTAGCCGGGACCAACGGTTGCACGTGCCTTCCGAAGCACGAAGGAGCTCAATATGACACATTTTTGGTTACCAATCCGTTGACTGGCATTTGCGTGAGTAGCTTCGAATAAAAATACCTCAGTAATTGCAGACCAGGCTCGTTAAACACTGCACAATCCTCTTCTCGTCGCATACATATTATTATAGCTTCAGTTTGATTTTGGCAAAAGAATATCAGATATATCAAAGTACTGGCAGTACATGTGAGCTTATATAGCCACGATCTCAGTTACATAAATATTATTTACCGTTTGTGTCTCTTAAGTCCATTGGAATAAGAATTATAAACTACAAAAGTGCTTACGTAACTATGCCCGCGCCTGTACGCAGGTAATGAACCCTGTTGTCTTTGAGAATTTGGGTGAGTTTCGTCCCATGGGATCAACTTCGCAAAAGCCAACTTTGTCTTTAGTTTGCCTGACATCCACCTGAGCATTTACGCCGACAAAACATATTTATGTTTGAATAGTAAATTACTTAGTTATACGCTAATGGGCATTTTGCTACATCCTATTCGAGTTACTGCCGCACTTACATGAGCATGATAATAAATTATTTTTCAATCTGAAAGGTGCTCAGAATTTAAATTTTGTGGATTTTTTTAAGATGATACTAATCATTGGTACTTATTGTTAGTTGGGCTTAGACCTCAACAAAAGCGACAGAGCTTCATAAAAATAGTTATCATAATATTATTTTATTTTTTTGCTGAACATAAACATACATTTACAAGAAACTATAAGACTCAAACATTTAACTTTAACAACTTAAAATTATTTAAATAACTTACTACCTACTTCAATGAAAACACTTAGTCGTCCACCTGGTTACTTGGCATTGCGAAAGTTACTTTACTAGCAAGATAGCAGATTGCAACTTTATGTACATACGTAAGCCGCTACGACGCCATCCAACTTCATAACTTAAGTTACTACAATCTCTCACACTAAGACATTATTGTTTCGACCGTGCATCTCACCATCCTGAGCTTCATTCTGTTCAAGCGTTTCTTTGAATGGTACCATCCGACAAATATAAATAAATATAAAAATATTAGACAACATACACACATAGTTCTGATCCCAAGGAAAGTAGCTGAAGCACTGATTTGATGGAAATCAGAAACAACGACGGTACCACAACCACCCAGAACCGACACAATATCGAAAAGTTCGTTTTCGACATTGGCCCGACTGGGAATCGAACCCGGGACCTCAGAGTTAGCGCCGCCCAAAGTTCGGCGTGCAAGCCACTCGGCTACTGAGGTCGACAAAGCAATGCATTTATTTATGTTTTTTTTTATTTAAGGCACAATTACAGACAACAGACAGGAAACTCACAAAATTAAAGTTATACAGTTAGCATGGTATATCCGTGCCCAATCATAAAAGGGCATAACAGCCTTTACCATGAACTTACCAGTTGAAATTTTTTACTTTTTTATTTTCAAGTGCTAATTGCTGGACTGAAGCTAAATTAAATATTCATAAAATTTTATAAAATACAGTGAAAAAATTTAACGCCCACGCCAAACGCGCAAACGCCGCTGAATTTTGTGACAGCACTTACGTCAGCCTTCCCGGTAGCATAGCGGTCAGTGCAGCCGCCCGGATTGCGGAAGACCCAGGTTCGATTCCTGGCTGGGTCGGGTGGGCGTTTAATTTTTTCACTGTATTAAATTTTATGAA
The DNA here is from genome assembly GCA_949315975.1 of Eudonia truncicolella. Lineage (NCBI taxonomy): Eukaryota > Metazoa > Arthropoda > Insecta > Lepidoptera > Crambidae > Eudonia > Eudonia truncicolella. The sequence goes on from OX438839.1 coordinate 10,685,145, forward strand.
TATTTACCAGTTGAAAGTTCATTTCTTACAAAACAGTAAATAGTGTAGTTAATCATTTAAAACTATAAACTAACATATATTTTGATTAAGATAATTAATTAATATAACTACATGTGACATATGAAAAATTAAATACTCAAAAAGTTAATATATCACCTTGTTGTATTTACGAGGACTCCTTTCAAAGTTTCTCGTCAACATCCTAAGGGTTTATTTCACTATAACAAGATAACTTAATTTATTTGTCTCTAAAGGGAAGGACTTTTTGCAAATTGCGTTTTAATGTTCCCAGGAAGAGTGGCTGCTATTAGGATAATCGTTTAAACGCTAAAGTTGAGAGAAGCACATTTAATTTTTAGATTTTGCAGGATTTTATTACAAAAATACAAACGATAAAAGTCTTGAGAGCCTCGACTGTGGCACAACGCTAGTAGAAATGGAATAGAATGATTATCGTATGGGATTGACAAAAGCTAACGACACATATTAACGCCATTTACAAATTGCATTTCTAATAGCGTTATGCCACATACGTAGGCCTTCCTCGACCGATCCTCTAAACGCCAACACACATTTACAGAATACACTAAAAATGCACACTAGTTAAGGCCTAAGACATCGTACTTGTAGAGATGGAATGATTTTGTTATAAATATATCAATAATTTATAAGTGACTAGGTATGTCCGACAGTGGACAAGTATATGCAGATGATAATGATATTAGTATAGTTTAATATTGAAGATTGTTTACGGTTGAAGTGCGCTTCCATCTTCGACTTGATTGGTCGTTTTGCCATTGTGTGAGATGAGAAATAAACTCAATTTGGACAGGTTTGCTTTTTTAACTTACCATAACATGAATGACCATTAAAAAAGTAAATAAAATAACAATACAATCTGTTATGGCTCTCCCTTTGTAAGTTATCCTCGTATGGTTAGCTTCGCTACACCCCGTAGTATCCTCTCTTGGTCCATTTAGTGCCAAGTGCTTCCTTAATGCCGGTTATCTAAGGATATCCAAACTACCCAAGATTTCCGATTCTCTTCATCCAAGCTATTAAAGCTTGAATATTTGCGTACAGAATTGTGCTAAGTAATCTTAATGGAAAATCTTATTTACCTTTTATAAGGTGTTTAATGATAATCATTAGCGTTTTAATTGAAATGCTGGGATTAACAGTAAGATATAGTGACGTTTTATAACTAGCTTTCTTAAAAAAGTTGACTGTTTTAAGTAGCTTTATGTCCTATTTAGATCTTATTAAAATCATATAAAGTTAAAATAAATGTTGAAAAAATTTCCACGAGCAGGATTTGAACCTGCACCCTTCTGACATACCGGGTCAGGTGCTCTTCAGCTATCGTGGTTCTAACCAGCCCGCCGAAATTATTCAACACTATTTACTTTTTACTTTGAAAGCCAAAGGCACCCATTCAATGTCAACAACTACCGTAATTTTTTCAACATTGTGTTTTTGTAATTTGTTTCGCAATAAAATTTGCGTTAAAATTATATAAACAAAACAAAAAACATTTTTTAAAAACAAATTAATTATGTTAATGTGAAAATGAAAATTACTGTACGAGTATATTAATAACAAGCATTCAATTTATAAGATTTTTTGTAGTTTTTAATATGGCGTGTTTTGAAAGTGAACATATTTATTAGCTATCCAAGGGATTATTAATAACGGTCTTCCGTTTATAGGTTTTGTTATAGGTTTTGAGAAAGTTTTATCCACTTAATTAATATATTTTCAAGAGATTAGTAAAGAAATGGGTTCTGATAACTTGAAATGATATTGAATGGGAGGGATTTAATGCTTTATAGGACTCTGTCAATATTGTGAACATCACCATTTCAACTTTACTCCCTTGAAATAAGGTCTTAAACCAATGTAAAAAAACACCCTCTGTTGTTAAAAAGTACCACAATTTAGACTAGACGGATGTGCGTATCGTATATTTGCGAAAGAACTCCAACTGTAGTAGATTCGTTCAGTTTTATTATTTATATATATTTTGTACATTCATTTCGTTAGGAACTAAAATTAATTCACAATATTGTTTAATCTCATAGTTAAGTGTCTATTTGGTATAAAACACTTTTGCGAATCTACTCGCGTACATACCTTTATAAATATTTAAGTTAACCCTGATATTCAGCTGCTGAAGAAGAGCTCGATGGCGCAGTGGTTACTACGCCTGGTCTGTTATTGCTAAGGTTAAGCAATTACGTAAAAGGCCGGTCATCGGATGGGTGACTAAAAATGTATCACGCAGGCACGTAAAGCTGTTGGCCCCGGCTGCTTTAGCAGTCGTTAACATCCACCTATCCGCACTGGGCCCGCGTGGTGGTTTATGGCCCGATTTCTCTATCCATCCATAGGCAAGCCTCGTGCCCCAGCAGCGGGGACATAAGACAAGCTGGTGATGGTTATTCATTCATGATAATAATTCATCTCATCATTAATCTGGAACGCATACTGTAATTTTTTTTAATCGGATGCGTTCCGTTTTTATGCAAAATCAGCTTACAGTATCTCTTTGGTCTAGTGTGATGTTCTAACTTGTGTCTTCAATTACAATATAAACAACGATTGCGGTGGTGACTATCGTATTAAACAACAAACCGTCAAGAGAGGCATTTGATCTGCTTGAATTGGCTATTAAACGTAATCTGTAGCAACCAATCGGCAGTTAGCAAGCCGCTCCTGTTACAACTCAATAAAGAGCAGGGGAATGAGAATTAACAAGTCCAGAATTATATTCTTGTGGCTATTTATGTTGCATTTAATCGATAACCTTGTGTTTTGTGTTTCTTAGCAGGTGGTGGTTGGTGATAAGGTTGGTTTAGTCTACCTAAACCGGTGACAGATAGACGCAATCTCCCGTTATCACAACAATGTTGTTGCCTTAAATACTAGACTAGATTATATTGACTACTAGAACAATATACACGTCTATATAATCAAAGTTTGTGACAATGTTGTAGTCCGACAGTTAGACATCACATAAATGTATATAGCGTAAGCTGATTTTTGTCCCAGTGATTATGAGACGAAAGCTGCACATAAAAAATTGGTTATGGTCTCATTTTGAAGAGCTCCGGCCGTAGATGTGCACCTAAAAAAACCTGTCATAAGTTTGGAAATTCCTAAAAAATCTGTTGAATAAACGTGAAGTTTTGCGGGCGACCCACTAGTAATAGTTGAAAACTGTAGGTGAAGTGTGCTTCCATCTTAAGCGTTATCGCCACTATAATGTGAGATGAAGGCCAATCGTATGTAAAATAACAAACTTAAATGTCTGTTACACGTGAATATTACAAATGAATATAATGACATATATTCATTTGTAATATTCAGTCTCGTCGCGCGGGCCATTCAACACGAACGCATACATCGATGCCTAGTGGCTGCCAGTGGTTCCCAAAGTTATTCGTTAGTCAAAGTTTTTTTTTTTTTTTCTTTCTACCCATCATAATGAAGTGTGCAAGTTGCCAAGGTGAAGCTAGTGATATGGCGCAATGCTGTATATGCATGCATTGTTATGACTTCAACTGTGCCGGGGTTTCGGAAGTTGGATATAGGAAGCTGGGCGATAGAAAAGCAACATGGAAATGTCCTAGATGTAAAAATGCCCCTGCTCCAAAGTCGACACCAGCTACAACTCCATCCCCAATTCCTCAAAGTATAGAGAGTGAAAAGATAATGGCGGAACTTAAACAACTGAGCAAGCAAATCGCTGCACTTTCTAGTCTGGCTGAAGATATAAAATCAATTAAAGACGACGTGCAGCAATTAAAAACCTCAGTTGAGTTTGCACATGATAGCTCAAGAATTTGTTGTGAAAAAATTGGTAACTTGGACCCACCAGGAGGAATTAGTTTCATTCTACCAACGGGTAACGCAATTGGAAGAGCTTATTAAAATGAAGGACCAAACTGATCGCCTTAATAATGCTGAAATCAAGGGAATTCCTTACAAAGACTCTGAGAACTTGTTCGACATCATACTTAAAGTTGGATCTACTATCAAATGCACAGTGACGAAAGCTGATATCAACTATATTGTACGAGTGCCAACGCGAAATGATCCCAAGAACAAAAATATTATAGTATCATTTGCGAACAGATATACAAAAGAAAATTTTGTTGCTTGCGCTCGTGCAAAGAAGAAAATTGTCGCATCTGACGTTGGCTATAACTCAGATACCAACTTATACATCAATGATCACTTGACCTTCGATAATAAAATTCTATTGAACAAAGCTAAAAGTGCGGCGAAGGAACACGGTTATGCATATTTATGGGTGAAAAACTGCAAGATTTTTTTAAGGAAAACTCCAACATCTCCCGTAAAATTAATAAAAACAGAACTGGATTTAAAAAAACTATAAGGAAAAGTTATATAGCGTTTAGATTAATACTTGTGTTTGTGTATCTTGGTGCACTTTTACGTTTTGCCCTGGAAATATTAACTCAGTTGTTTACTTTTCATTTTACTACAGCCTACGTCATAGTGTATTATGGTTGGAGAAGTTCTAATTGTAAGCCTGGTATAATATTTACTTTAATACTTGTGTATATTAAATTATTATATGTACTTTCAAATATTTTTCTAAAAGAAATTACTCATTTGTTTATTTTTCGCTTCACCACATTGTACGTAGTTGTGTCATATGGTTTGAGAGGCTCTGGCGTTCTGGAATATTCCTATTCTATTGTTCCGTCCCAGTTGCGGCGGGCGCTCAGTGCGCACAGGCACAGTCGTAGTCGTGCCACCGCCCGCCGCCGCCCGCTATACACGTTGTCGCTTTTAACTAAGATATATCTCCTATATTACTCGTATCGCGCGTTGTTTTCTATGATTTTGCTTGCTTTTGTGTGTGCTTGGTGTTTGTATCGTAAAATTAGTAATATCCGAAATTATAGTTCTCGTCATAGCTTTAAATTAAATTCGTATAGTAACATAAGAAATTGGAGTGGTCTAGCAAATGTTATGCCATTCTCAATATTATTATTCGCTTACTGGCAATCACAACGGACTATCAGCTTACTAAAGAATAATACAAGACTATGCTTGCGCCCCTACAGCCTTCTATTAAAAATAAATCATGTTACGTATTATACAAGCATACATTATTTTTTGCTATGCACTAGGTACCACTATAAATTAAATTTAATAACCTTAATTTACCAATGGCGGGATTAACGATTTTTTATCAAAATGTTAGGGGGTTGCGCACGAAAGTTATTTCATTCTATAGAAACATTCTTTGTAACTCGTTTGATATCATAGCTTTAACTGAGACTTGGCTAACTGATGGTATCCTGGATAGTGAGCTTTTTGACGACCGTTATTTGGTATGGAGGCGTGATAGAAATTACATTAGTACTGGTCAGTGTCTGGGCGGCGGAGTGCTGGTGGCTATCAGGCGTGAGCTGGTTGTGTATGAACAAAGCGAATGGTGTTCGTCTGCTGAGGACTTGTGGATCACTATTACCCTGCGTGGATCGCAAAAGTTACATATAGGTTGTGTTTACATATGTGCACAAGGCAAAGGCAATTCTTTAGCAAAACAACTTATAAACTTTTCCGATAAATGTACTGAAATCGTAGCCAACAACGCTGACGATAAGTTTATAATCCTTGGTGACTTTAATTTGCCAAATATTAACTGGCTACCCTCCACTGATGAACAACATCTCTTACCAACTAATATTATAGGCACACATCAAGTTGAGTTTTTTGATAACATTAATACTTGCAATTTATTACAGTTTAACGACATTCGTAATACACACAGCAGGTTACTTGACTTAGTATACAGTAACACTAACATACAAGTATCAAAAAGCGGATGCTCTCTAGTAACGCCCGATGACTATCACCCAGCTATTTGTGTTAATGTTCAGATCGAAAAGGAGAAAACATTAGCTAAGCCTACACGTATATTATATTTATATAACGAGGGTGATTATGAGTCAATATGTAAAAAGTTAGATAACATTAACTGGTCACATTATTTTCTAGGGTTGTCATTGGAGGATAGCATCAATAAGTTTTATAACTTATTATATTCTCTTCGTGATGAATTTATCCCTCAAAAGCAAAGGTCTCCAGGTCACAAGTATCCACAATGGTATAGCAGTGCCTTAATTAAAATGCTAAAAGAAAAACACAAATTTCATAAAAAATATTTAAAGTATAAAAATTACTCAGACTACCTGTCATTTTCGATTATCAGAAATCGGGCTAAGGCTTTGGAAGAGACATGTTACAAAAATTATATTGCAAAAATGGAAAATAACATTAAACACAACCCTAAAGCATTTTGGACTTATGTAAAAGGCAAGCGAGCCTCTCATTCATATCCGTCAACATTGACTTACGGGGACATATCTTCCAGCTCGGGTGGTGAGATCTGTAACCTTTTCGCTGACTATTTCTACTCCACTTTTCAAACGGATACTTCCTGTACTCCGCTTCCACTTTCTGAAAACCATAACTCAATGGCCAATATACACTCTATCGAAATTAACGAAGATAGCTTACTCAAGTTACTTAAAAAAATTGACGAAAATAAAACCGCTGGTCCTGATAATGTTGCCCCCACATTTATTGTCCGCTGTGCAGGTAGTCTGGTGTTCCCTCTCACTTACCTATATACCTACTCTTTAAACTCCGGCGTCGTCCCTGCTATCTGGAAATCGACTCTTGTAACCCCGGTGCACAAAAAAGGACAAAAAAATATGGTTGAAAATTACAGACCTATTTCTAAACTATGTATCTTTGCAAAAATACTAGAAAAAATAGTGTATGAACAGGTCTATTCTTCTCTGCGTCATGTCCTCAATGAATCTCAACATGGTTTTTTACATGGCAGATCCACAACTACTAACCTGCTGTTATGTCAAGACTTTATTACAGAACATATGTCACGTACACAGACTCAGGTAGATATAGTCTATACTGATTTCAGTAAGTGTTTTGACCGTATAGACCACAGGCTTCTTTTGAATAAGCTGCAACTGGTAGGTATCCGGGGCAACCTTTTTAGATGGTTCAGCTCATATGTAGAAAACCGCAGCCAAACAATAGCACTACATGGCTACACCTCCCGCAAGCTGCCCATACCCTCAGGTGTACCACAAGGCTCACTCTTGGGCCCATTATTATTTACAATCTACATAAATGACATTAGTTCTTCTTTTATACATAGTAAAGTCTTATTGTACGCTGATGACCTTAAAATTCTTTGCCCAATCACCAAGTTGTCTGATTGTTTAAAGTTGCAAGAAGACATTACACGGTTTGAAATCTACTGTGCCAACAATAAATTAGATTTAAATATTTCTAAATGCTTTATTTGTACATTTAGCAGAAAACCTAAAACTTATTCATTTGACTATTATATAAATCATCAAGCGTTAACACGGGTTACCTCTATGAAAGATCTAGGAGTCACATTCGACTCGAAATTACTTTTTGATATACATATAGATTCAATTATAACAAAAGCAAGAAAGGCTCTTGGATTCGTGATGCGTATGTCATCCGAGTTTCAAGGTATCAAAGTAGTAAAAATTTTGTATTGTGCTTTCGTGCGCAGCCACCTGGAATACGCGTCCCAGGTTTGGAATCCCCAATACAACATTTACATCTCGCGGATAGAGGCAGTGCAGAAAAGATTTCTACGATATTTGCAATATAAATGTCATAGTTTCTTCCAAAATTACACACAACGGTGCAAGCATTTTCATTTCTTACCACTACATAAAAGAAGGGAAATGTCAGATATAGCACTACTTCTTAAAACATTCCAAGGTAATATTGACTCTGCCGGTCTACTCAGTAAAATTTATATTAATACACCAAGGAAAACAACGCGACACACAAATTTACTGCATGTACCTTTGTCAGGGACTAATTATCGATCTAATGCGTTCATCAATAGGGCGCCTGAGCTTTTCAATTCAATGTGTCGAAATATGGACTTAGACTTATTCAACACTAACGTATCTAGGTTCAAAAAATTATACAATAATAACTTCTTTATGTATGTTAGCTCATGAAAGGTATTTATCCATTATGTGTCACGCACGGCTCTTAAAAATAAAGTACTTAATATTAACAACGATTTGCCAAATGTATCTACATACTTTGTTTATAGGTGAAAACTTGTAATTGGCCTTACTGTATTTATACATTAATTTATTTTTAAAATATAGCTGTAAGTTTTCCAAAAATTGTAAAATAAAATAAAATAAATAAAATAAAATACAAAACGACATTTTGGTCTATGGGACGTTGTCCGTTGGACATCCATTTGAAAAAATGCTTGTGTTTAATGGTATTATCTCAACAATAATAAAACATCATCAAGCCTAGCATTAAGTATTGCAAAGTGGAAAAACTCGAAAGTTAGAAAAAACCATTCCTTCCTAATAAATGAATATAATCAGATTTTCTAATGACGAGAATAATTATGACGACAATGTTTATCAGTACAATGGGAACTGTCCTAAGAAATCTGACAACATTACCTCTTTTTTTTCCTTTTGTTGATGGCTTCGTGCGATTAGCACATTTAGCCAGTGTCAAAGTAATTTTTCTTACAAGTAATATATAAATAAACAATATTTCCTTCCTGTATGATGATGATGAATGATAATAGAAACGAGAAGGGAGAAATGATATACCCCCAACCCCTCGAGTATCTCAGTAAAGATGTGGGGTTTTACTAAGTCCTCACGCCGACTTCTTGAGAGAATTTGAAAGTGACGTTGCACTGTTTTGTTTCATTTGCCAACACTTATGCACACTCACGAACACTTAACGGTTAATAATCCACCAATATTTCACATTAATATTAGACATAATACAAATTTTAATAAATTAAACAAAACCGCAGACATGACTCTTCACTTTTCCGCCGTGAAGTCAACATTACCTCATAATAAAACTGCTTTGTGATTAACCCTCAAATCAATGAAAAAGAAAAACAAATATTTTTTTCAATACAATTATACAAAATAACTATGGGAAATGTATTGTGCTTCTCAACTCACCTTTTATACTCGTAGCTGGTTCATCTATTACTTCTCATTTGAACAAACATAAGGGACCATTGCAGCTTTTATAGCGTGCTTATGCTGTTAAGGACTTAGAGAAAATAAGGGAAACGGTGCTGCTAAAAGTCTATGCAGGACGGTTAATTGTTTCTTGAAAGGCGCCGTTTCGTTTCATATAAAATTGGTCTAAATTTTTCTAAAAAACTAAATGATGATGATGTATACTGTGTGAGGAATCTATTAATGAGTCTGAGTACAAACAGTAATGCTAAGTTATGAATGGCAATTATTAAATTTAGTTTTGATTATGAAAGTCAAGCAAAAGTTGTGTCAGATTTCAAACGAAAGAAGTGAGGATTGTGATTATGGTTATAATGTAAATTTTACGCAAATATTGTTGGAAATAAATTACAATTTGAAAAGGTATTGAAAAAAAATCCATGACATACCGGATCAGGTGCACTGCTATCGTGCTGTGTCCAAGCTTTATCAGCCTTATCTACTATTACTTTGTAAGCCATAGGATCGTTAAAATTCAACACATTTTTAAATAGTTTTTTTCGAAAAAACAATAAACGTAATTATAAAATTCGACTTCGACGTTTGATTCGATAAACAAACAAATATGAAAACTAGTGTTCGCATAAACTTCAGCGGACTGTTACTAATGCATAAAACGTCTCTAGGTACTACTTTATTGGTTCTACTTCAAAACAATGCAGACAGAATTTTAATTACAATTAATTTAACTCCAACTCGAATTGGCATTTTACGAACAGAATTCAAGATGGCCACAAGCATTTGTGGTTAATTACACGAATTGATTCGGTATAGCCACTCGACCCGATAATCGGAGGTTCTGGGTTCAATTCCTAGTTCGGGCAAAGCGTGTTTAAGATAATCTGATGCATAGCCCGACTTTGTGATCACCAACACGTACAGCAAGCGTGGTGATTAAATCGATAACCAATTAGTTATAGCGCTGATAATTTTTTAATAGCTTCATTAATACGTCTCGTATCGCTTCAAGGAATTGATTTGAATTAAAAACAAGTTCATAAACCGCCTCTGTGGTTAAGACCACCGGTTTAGACCTAGAGGTCCCGGGTTCGATTCCCAGCGGGGAGTACATGTTTGTGTACTCGGTTTGGTTGGTGGTAGGGTTTGTTTGTCCGCCTGGCTAGCTACCACCATCTTATCTAAATATGTCGCCATAACATCAATATTTGTAGCATTGTTGTGTTCCGGCAGCTAGAGATAAAATAGCCAGTACCTCACTAGTTGAGGATCCCGGGTGAAGTGCGCTTCCATCATTGGCCTTATCATCACTTAACATCAGGTGAGATCAAGGCACTGTGTTTACCCGTTAATATAAAAAAAAAATGATTTAATCGAGTGAGTTGCCCAGCTGTGGGGTAGTAAACAGCCGTAAATAGGCTTTAAACAAAAATCGCCTCGGTGGCCGTGTGGCAAAGCGCTCGGCGCGATACCAAAAGGTCCCAGGTTCAATTCCCGATCGGGCAAAGTGTGCTTCGGATTTTTTCGATGCAAAGCCTAGGTTTGTTGGTGATCACATTTTTTTTGTTGTGATTCACAATTTGTTGAGGAACCCACATTTGGAAAGCGTGGTGATTTAGCCAATAGGTACCCGTCAAATGTAGTGATGACTGTTTTCAATGATAGAGGCCTATGCCCAGCAGTGGGTCATTTATAGGCTGTTTACTTCTTTACTTACTTACTTAACTACTTTAAATAAAATTACTGGTTGACGTTGCAGCTAACATAATAACACTTACTGAGTATGTACAAGTAACAAACAAGGTACGAATACTGATCCGCTAATTACTCCATTTAAGCTTAATTTAGGTCAATTGTAAGGTTGCCGACACTAAATTTTACACTTCACTCTGAGGTTACACTAAGAGCTACTTAAGTCGACGTTATTAGTTATCACGAGACGCTAAAGTAGGCGCCTTGTGGTAACCCTGAGGCTTTTGGGCGTAATAAGTTCGATATATCATATTAAATGAAATGAGGTGCTGGATAGCGCAGTGGGAAACGCCTTCGTTTTGCGATAGCTGAAGTAAAATAACTTTCGCAAAGGCCCGGTCATTTGATGGGTGACCAAACATTTATTTTATTCAACTTCTCCAATGCTTTGGAAGTTACGTAAAGCTGTTGGATCCCTGGAAACTGCTGCTTAAAGTCGTGTATAGGAGGATTGTTTAAGCAAACGTTAACAACCACTGATGTGCACTGAGCCCTCGTGGTGGTTTAAAGCTCGTTCTCTGTGGTGGTTCCATCCATATGGAAGGCCGTGGCCGTGGCGGTGGCCGTAGCCATGGCCGTGGCCGTGGCGGTGGCCGTAGCCGTGGCCGTGGCCGTGGCCAGTGGCGACATTAAATGAGCTTGCGATAAAATTTTATAATTCTGAAACAGAGAACAGAATTCACAAAGTTAGATTTGCTGTACTTTTGCTATTCCTGGGGTGTAATAAAAAGAGACGCTTTGAAAATTTGAATTCTAAAGGAACCGAAGTCGTGACCTTCGTTTAGCACCCCCTGGGGTTACTCAAGTTCATCCCCACCTAATTTGAGTTTTGAATCTTATCTTATTTCATCGTTGACATCGGTAACGACGTTTCTGCGATCAATGTGGAATTGAAAAGTTCGGAAACATAAAGTTAAAAGGTTTCAAAGGAACTGAGTGTTCCGTGGAGTATTTTTATTGACGTCCGAATCTTACAAACCATGTTACTTTTTATGGTTGCTCTGTATGTTCGTTAATCGTTTTGCATTATAGGCACTGCCAAAACAATATGAATCAGATAGTCCAAATGTTTTTACCAATATTAATTTTTTTTTTCAATCTAAAACAGTCAAGTTTTATTTTAATTTTAAAGGAATTCATTGCTAGAGCATCTATAAATAACATCAAACTTAATGTATACCAACCCGGAATAATTTTGTTTACTTTGAATTAATGACTCGCTTTCTGTAAAATTTATGAAATGAAAGTAAACATACAATTTTTTTCTAGAAACAACTTTATAAAAGCAACTAATAAACTTTCTAAAATACCGATAATTATTAGACTAAACGACAAAAAACTATAATAATAAAAGTTAATGATTCTAATTTTTTTAATAGACAACATCAAAAGTAACTGATGACTGATCAAGTTTCAAGATTTGTATGTGTGACGTATTGTACGATCTTTTTTAATTTCTATTTATATTTCTATAAGATATAAATCCAGTACGAAAATGTCAAAAAAAAATTCAATCTAATCGAGAAATATTTGAGTACAAGTTTTTGCAGTTACATAGCCAAAGACCAACTAACAGTCTTGAAACTAAAATGTTTTTGTTTTGTTTATATAATTTTAACGTAAATTTTGTTGCGAAACAAATTACAAAAACACAAATGTTGAAAAAATTTCCACGAGCAGGATTTGGACCTGCACCCTTCTGACATACCGGGTCAGGTGCTCTTCCAATTGAGCTATCGTGGTTCACTAACCAGCCCGCCGAAATTATTCAACACTATTTACTTTTTTACTTTGAAAGCCAAAGGCGCCAATTCAATGTCAACAACTACCGTCATTAACATCTGATCATAATATTTTTACAAATACTAAAGATCAGTTAAGAAGTAGGCAAGCTATTTATAATCTTCAGTTTGAAATTTAGAAAACATCATCTGCTTTTGCCTGATGACTGTACTACTAAAGGTTTAAAGGGCCAATGTCAAAGAGAAAATCAGACTTGAAATACAATGCAAGATTGTGGTTTAACTGATTGGGAAGTAAACAGTGGCTCGCAAATATACATAGAGATTGCATATAGATACGATGGCAAAGTGACATTCACAAGAGCTACTTGTAGCCTAAACTAAATAAATGATTATTGAATTTAATTGAATTGAATTAATGATCCATCTCAATGTTTGCAACTAGATTAGTTTTGTATCTTAAACATTGGTTTTTATTAAAAATCCTTCATTAATTTAAGGAACAATTGAGCTCTTATTGAGCTCGACATAAATTCGTTAGTCTACGGCGAGACTTTGATTTCAGAAGAACCTGCGAAAAACATAGCAAGGGCAGTCTTTTTTCTCCCTAAAGTTATTGGAAAATACCTCGTATCATAGATAAACTCTCTCCAAAATAAATCAAAATACAAAAAAATCTATGGTAAGTACCCAATTTTGCAAAATCTCATTATTAGCAGAGGAACAGAATGAAACTTTTTTATCGTTAAAAAATATAAGTATTAAAAACTAATGCACCTGACAATGGTGGCTGCAGCATAAAAGAGTTATTATTAAGCCAATAAAAGCTTAAACTGAAAAGCAAGATTTTTATAATTATACTGAGAATGAAATCGTTTGTTACAGTGCCAGATAAAAATCTTGCTTTCAAAAGTGATGACGCCATTCGTCGTTTTTTTCAGTCCGATCCCATTGTTATGGGCTCATCGGTCAACGACTTTTGGGCTCCAAGATGCAGAAGCGACCTATTCATAAAACAGACTGGGTAGGCTATATAAATTTCGTCCTTTCTTCTTGGAGGAAGCTGACATTGATGAAATATTATTCTTGTTTGTTCCTATTTTCATATCGATAAAAGCATATTTCTTTTAAGTAAAGTTCTGTAAAGGTCGTTTTTACGGTAACTGTAAAGTAGAAGATTGTGTTTATGACTAAAAAAATTAAGAAATAACTTTACATAAAATATGAAATAAAAGACCATCAAATAGACATTATTTGGATCAAAATATAGAGAAGCCAAACGTTAATAACCACGAGTCCTGCAAAGAGTCCTTAACACCAGTATAAACCAATAAGCCTATTGCAACAAAAACACGATTAGATAGTCCGGACAAAATGTTTGATTTCATTGAATTAACAAAACTTAAACATGTATTTCGTTTAAGTTTTTTGTATCGAGTCAATGAGACAGTGCAAATTTTACACATTAACGTATTTAATATTAATTTCGTGTATCAATTAAAACAAATATACTTGTCATACCACAATGACATCAGACAATACACTTCCACACAATATTATTCAAGACACAAAGCAGAACATTATTTTCATTACGTCACATCCTCTTTTTACCGCCAGCAATCTGGCTGTATGAAACCCGTTTCAGCGTTCTTCATACTTTCGCTACGAAAGTATCTGATCCTTGATGGCCTCAGTGTTGAATAGAAGGGTCCCCAAATTGTTATAATTTTCTGTGCTTGAGCTCACAACATTTCACTCGGAGAAAAGCTTTTACTTTCGACTGACACTATGAGTACGCGTAGTGTCTGAGGAATGAGTTTCATATCTTTTTAGGGGTTACGAACCTCAGAGAATACCCTTTTGTAATACGAGAACTGTGAACAGTGTTACCGCTCAGTTTTGTTGTAAATTTTCGTCTTTGAATGTTGCTACTCGCAAAAGTTATATACGTGTAATTACAAATTAAGAGTACCCACGTCGCGATTTACTTGAATGAGAGTGTAAGTACTGGCCTTTATTTCGCCTTTATTAAAAAGGTTTTTTCAAAGAAGAAGGATAGTCTATTCCTTGTATATTCTTTGTATAAAGCTTAATTACCTACCACCAAAATTTCAAGTTTACTTTGAATAAATACTAAAAGCAATTAGCTTTCGAGCCAATGCTTGATCAAAGAAAATTGTCATTTCGCAATACCGATCTATTGGAAAATAGTTAGTAGTTAGGGACTCTTACGGCGCGATTCGAACTAAACTTGACAACAGTAAGTTAAGTCAGTAATTGGACATATTTACAACGTTGGTGTAACTTAAAAGTAATGATGAAGTTAGCTTATTCAGAGTGTAAAGCACCGAACGGAGCCTCGCATTTTTATGACAAAAGAAGATTTAAAAAATTGGAAAACATGGCAAAGTGGCTCATGTTTACTACGTAAAAGTAGTCCTATACGGGGTACAAACCAACTGTTGGTTACGCAATATGAGTAATCGAGACAAAACATCAAGCTCAATGACAAGAAACATTGATGTGCGCTTCCACGACAAAGCGTGACATTTTTTCCCCTTAAGACTGTTCAGAGAACGACAGATGTGCTACTTTATATTTATTTATTTTATACGCGACGGTTGCAGGGTGGCAACGCGCTGGACCCGATATTCGTAGTTCCAGGGTTCAACTAGCAGTAAGCAAGAGTTCCCAAATTAACAACTAACGCTAAAGTTTGAAAGTTTCTGTATACAATTTGCTCAAACCATTTTTGCGTTTCGTTTATGATAGTTATAGGAATACCTACTCTATGCGTTGGTCGGCATGGTTTCATATTATTCGAAATATAGGTTTATTCCTAGTCGGTAGGTGGGTGTTAGTCAACTAACGGACGCTACAGTATAAAATTATAATTTTAAGCTTTAAGAAACGAGCCTATGGTATTATGTATAGTTATATTTATATTTATTTTGATTACTAGCAGGTGAAGTAATATGAGTTTTGGATTATTCGACGTAAAGCTAGCAACGCACGCGTGATACCCTTGGTGTTGCAAAAGTCTCTAGATTGCGGTGACCGCTGTTAATCTGATGGGCCGTATTCTCCCCTACTTGCCAAGCAACATTAAATAACCGTCTGTAACACAACGCATGTTCTAAGAAGCGCTACACCGTTATCCCTCTTTCTCCCTTGTTTCATAGAGCCAGTTTAACTTCGGTGTGTCCACTATTTCATCGCGAACACAGAAATTGTATACCTTTTTACTTTGCCGCACATCTAAAAATCGTACCCCTAGCCAGTACAGGTCCTAACCTATACCACCTACGTATTAATGTTTTAATATCCAAAAGATTATTCATGAGCAAACTGACAGCGGCTGATAAATATTCAGTGTTCAAGTAAATCCTGCTAGTAATACGTCAGCTTAAGTATACAGTGTTGTAAATGAAGACGGAATGAATAATTTACAATCTCCGTGACTGTCATTTGTATGAGGTTTTTGGTGGGAGATGCCATTGATTGGTTGGATAGTTACCCAGTTTTCTGTGCCTTAATGTTTTTTCTGGGGTGCTTTTATGCATGGCCTCTAAGCTGCTATAAAGACTAGCAGCCCAAGGTTTTATGCTTAACCCATAATGGACATAAATAATATACAAATAGAGATCGGGCCATATCCAACTTTAAAAATTAAAAAAATTAAAACAAATGTTTTATAAATAAAATTATATTAAAAGCTAGTAAACAACATTTATTTAAAAAAAATACGTTTATTCAACTAGTTTAGGTAATGCAATTTGAAGCAAGCATTACATAGTACACTTGGTAGCAGCCTGTCTAGCTTAAGAAATAGGTGTTTAATATAAATCATAGTATAAATTATTTAACAAAACGCAATTTATTCATAATTTTTGATAGAACATTATAGTTTAAGTATTTCTTCCATTAAGCGTACAAGCATAATTTTCACATGTCTGTTCACGTTTGTAATGTGTGTAAGCCACAAGCCTTACAACTGTCTAATCTAATGTGACCAATTGATTGACCAATGTTAACCAATCAATGTTAACTGATCAGACACGACTGGGACCGGTAATTATTTGTTGGTATTTGTTGACAATGGGATGCTTTATTACATAATGCAGCAGTGTAAACCACATTAACTAGTAACAAGTGAGAAAGCTTGAAGAGGTCTATGTTCAGAAGCGTCCTAGTATTCAGATGATGATCAACACGATAAAGTAAGACAGAACATTTTAACTATAATTTTAAATTCATTTCGGCAAAGACTTTGTTATTTTAACAAAACAAAATACAATAAAGACTTTAAATTAGTTACTTACTTTGGTAGGTAAGTAACTAATTTGTTGTTGTTGTATGTACAAAGTAAAAGACCTACTTTTACTTTGTACATACAACAATTGTTATAGAAAACTTTGGACTAAAACGACTTACTTAAAATATTCCAGCTTACCAAAGGACCCCAAAGTAGTTTCCTTATATGCAAAAGGTATGTGTTTGTGTTGAATATGTTCAAAGTAATATTAACTTATATTTGATTAAATACGAGTACCTATCTACTTACTACCGGCTCGCCCACTTATATATCTATGCGTATAATATGTAAAAGAACTTTAAAAAATCCTTAAAACACATGAAATAATAATTACTTATTATTTTTGAAATTTAACTAGCCAAATGATTGTCATGAGTTCAAAATCGAACACAACCATTAAAACAGCATTGCTTTAATTTCAAACGATAACACTCAACAAAAGAACGAAAGAAAAAAAGAAAAAAAAAACCCTTCTATAAAATGCTCTCAATAAATTCGGAAAGAAACTACACGCTTCTCTATTTCTTATCACGTACGCGCGTGTAATGTATGATAACCGCCTTCGCTTGTATTATTGGAGAAAAATAAAATAGACAATGGGATTATTGGTTTAACAAATCAGTACAATGCCACTATAACAATGTAGAAGTATAGCCTACACTTTCCCACTGCTGGGCAAGGGCAACCCTCAAATAAATCAAGTCATCCCAAAAAAATATGGGTATTGACACATGATGACATGATCACAAATAGAACCTTCGTATATTAAAGTAATAATTTCAGTCAAAAATTAATTTGGTTTATTTGGGCTGACAGCATAAGATTACTTCTACGTTGAAGAATGCTTGTCCAGATGATACCTTAGGTACTAGAATAGATGAGAAAAAATCTTTATTTGGTACAATCACACGTATTAATTCAAAACACAGGAACATCATTTATGCATATACCAAATTGGTTTCCGCTCAGCATATGTCTTGATGTTAACCACGATGCTGGTCGTGAGGTGTTGTAGCCTTTGGGAATTACCAACACTGGCAATACATTCCACTCTGGTAAGGCGCATTTGACAATGCTACTCACAATTTTCTTTGCTAGCGAGGCGGACTTAAAACAACTATCTACCAAACCGGTCACAAAAATAAAATACCTACCTTCGCTGTAAATAAACCCTAGGATTGTAAGACAGATTGTGTAAAAAATTACATTCGAAATAGAAAGACAGATACTTGCAGTCTAACAGCTTTACTAGGAGTAAATTGTACGAAGCATTGTCCAAAATGGTTCTATTGAGTGTGCCAACCAACAGTGTCCCGCTATTCACGGGCTTACCAACAATCTCAACACTATTCCAGGATCGATGAGATTACGGCAGCAAATTTGCGAGGTTCCTGCAGACTTAGAGACGGACTTCGATGCTCGAAATAATTTGAAAGTAAATTGAAACAGTTTCAAATAGAAACGGTTTTATTCGGCCAACACCAAATAAAAAATGCTTAAGTAAAGTAAAGTAAAGTTTTAATTATACAATAAATAGGTATTTAAATTACTATATGTGAATTTACTATCGTTAGGTATTGCTAAAGCCTAGTTCCTAGCCTAGCCCTAGTTCGTGTATCATTATATCGATTGTATGAAACACTAAAGAACACAATTCTCCTGGCTACGGCTCCGCGACTTCTATATCAACAGTAAACTAACGAACCCAATAAACTTCAAAAGCAACTATCGTAAAGGAATAATACTAATGTAAAGAGGTTAAATATGTTTGTTTGTTTTTGTAGCGGATATTTTCTGGAGCTACTGACCCGATTAAAATAATCATACATTATTAGGAAGCTACGTATCCTTTTTTTCTGGAGATAATTAAAATGAAAGGGTTACTAAGGGCTACACATTAAAAAATCCCCGTGTATCCTGCTGATCGCAAACGGAGCTAGTGTGCGAGGATATCCTCAGCGACGCCACACTGGTGGCATGTGGCCAAGTCATCCATCTCAATCCTGTGCAGATAGTTGTCAAAGCAACCATGATCTATTAGGATCTGCACAAGTCGGAAGGTTTGCCACTTCTCATTGCGACCGAACCATCGCTTCAAGACGAGCTGAATCGCTTCGATGATCATGTAGCCGGTTACATGATCATCGAAGCGATTCAGCTCGTCGTGCCGGCATGAGGATGCTCAAGCTACTCCATCGACATTTGCAGCGTCACCTCCTGAGCATACTGCCGCCATCTCTGCTCCTCTTTAGACATGGGTCGACTGCCCAGCCTACGTATTGGATATTTGCATCACCGTGGCCAAAACTAGTGTGTGTAATGAATATTATTTATAATTTAATTCCTAAATAAATTTCCTTCTTAATAAAATCAGAATTTATTAGGTTTGAAAATGCTTAAATTAATCTCTCCTAATTTTTTATTTATTCGTTATGATTATTTTTTAATAATATATTTTATGTGATAAAAAATCCAATTTCATAAAAGATACTCTCTACTATTACATCATCATCATCATCATCATCATCTCAGCCAAAAGACGTCAACTGCTGGCCAAAGGCCTTCCCCAAGGATTTCCACAACGATCGGTTTTGTGCTGCTCGCATCCAGCGAGCGGCTTCCCGCGACCTTCACCAGATCGTCGGTCCACCGTGTTGGAGGCCTGTCCACACTGCGCTTTACGGTACGCGGTCGCCACACAAGGACTATTCCGCCCCATCGGCCATCAGTCCTGCGCCAACACGGATAAATACGGCCTTAAAGGATATGGTGCGGTATCCGCGTATCACCCTGACTTTATGCCTCAGAGGCAATCAAAAATCTCTCTAAAAAAAAAAACACCCTGACCGCCATGACCCGTTGCGATTTTCGCAGTTGGGCCACGTTCGGTGCAATCTACAGTATTCCTAGGTTAGAAAGGCATTTGACTGACACCGAAAATTGGTTGCATTCGGTGTTTCTAAAGACGTAGGTACGCACTATAAAGTTTGTAAAGTAAATAATTATTAATTAGTTTGATAATAATACTGTTGTGAACCACTCCATGCATACGCAACGGCAGGCTTAGGATCCAGTTAACTTGATTACGGTATTAAAATTTTCTCTCGCGCTAACAAAATACGACTATTAATACCTCCAACCCGGCACCGGCATTATTATACCGAATTATGTTCTTAATATGAGGCGTGTAAATATTCATAGGCTCAATTTATTATTCATGGAAAACCACGTGTTCTCGCATTGGCGTTTACATACTGCTTACGTTTTGAATAAACATGACTTTTTTATATTTTGTTTTATTCTTACGCGTAAGTACTTGGCCTTGGCGAATGCCTTCGTGGCCGTGTGGAAAAACGCTCACCCGTTACCCGAAGATCCCGGTTTCAATTCCTAGATTGGGCAAAGTGTGTTTCAGATTTTTCGATGCATATTCCCGGTTTTGTGTTCACCAACCCGTATAATACATATCAAGCGTGGTGATTAAGCCTTTACCCATCAATTGTTAATTTAAAATTTAATTTAATTTAAATATTATAAATTAATAGTGATGACTTGATTTCAATCATGAAGGCCTTTGCCCAGCAGTGGGCGAGTTATAGGCTATTTCCTACCTTACTACTTACTTGGCCTTCATCTCACTTGATCTCAAGTGACGATAAGGCTAATATTGCTTAGGTACCCGAAATCCTCGACAACCCAGGCACTGGCTTTATCTTATCTCTAAATATCCGATCACAACAATGCTACAAACATTAATATTTGGGCGATATTTTAGATAAGATGGTAGTAGCTAGCCCTACCACCAATCAATTACATTACAATAACATTTTATTAGCCTTAGTACTTGAACTATTTTGTGTGACAGCAAAGGTAAAAAATACAATGCCTTAGTGTTGAAAGTTATTACCCATTATTACTGTCACAATCGGTGATATATCTCCCCTTATAGGTAGCGGAACAATAAAAGGAAGATACAGCTCCAAGTAAATGTAACGGTTGGGTAAGCGAGAAGTTTAGTGGGCAGCCATGTTTCTTGTGTAAGCAGTTAGCTTTGTATCGAACAAAAGAGTTCCATTAGTTCTATTAATAGGGTACCTAAGCTAGAATCTTGGAGCTCGTTCAAAAACATTTACTAAAATGTTTTTGTTTGTTTATATAATCTTAACACAAATTTTGTTGCGAAACAAATTACAAAAACACAAATGTTGAAAAAATTTCCACGAGCAGGATTTGAACCTGAACCCTTCTGACATACCGGGTCAGGTGCTCTTCCAATTGAGCTATCGTAATTCTAACCAGCCCGCCGAAATTAGTCAACTCTATTTAGTTTTTACTTTGAAAGCCAAAGGCACCCATTCAATGTCAACAACTACCGTCATTAACACCCGATTATAATATTTTTACAAATAGGTACTAAAGATCAGTTAAGAAATAGGCAATAGCTTGCCTACTTTCAGGCTGCAGTCAGAGCAGCAAGCACAAAAAAAAGTAAAAATTTACTAAAGCGTTGTGTCATCCAATTTGTGGAATTTCATCTGCAAAGATGAATCTGCATAGCAATCGGTTGCAATGACCCATTAGCACTCAAAAAATTAAAAAGCAGTGTCAACATTCAGCGCTTACGTCAGCCTTCCCGGTAGCATAGCAGGTCATTTCCGCCCGGATTGCGGAAGACCCTGGTTTGATTCCCGACTGGGTTGGGTGGGCGTCAAATTTTTTCACTGTATTTTATAAATATATGATTTAGCTTTAATGCAGCAAGCACTTAAAAAAAATGTAACAAACTGTCATTAATATATTTATTGTACTTACAATTTTAAGTAAGTAGGTACTATTTATATATTTAACATTAAAAACTTTTATAAATCGATTGGCGTTCGTGTCTGACGTCAAACTGCCTTTTAATTACCAAACAAATATTACCACACTGTCGTGGGTTTAGTTTTGCAGCTGACTACAGCACACCATACCTTAAGGACACCTATATCTTTTCTTTCTGAAATATTCACTAAAAGTATAAATAGTTTGTTTTTCCTTTAGTTGTCGGCTTTGTCTGGTTAGCACGTTTAGCCAGTGTCAAAGTAGATTCTAGAGACAATTTATATATGTATAAATAAACAACAATATCCATGTTAACAATCCACCATTATATAATTCTCATAAATAATAAATATTCGACTTACACATTTTTTTTAAAATAAAACAAAACCGCAGACATGACTCTTCACTTTTTAAACGAAAAGCCCTCTTTAAAAGTGGTCGGCAGTTCGTATATATATATCTGCTAAACTTAGTTCAGTAACAATAAATAAAGAGATGAAAAAAAATGGTTCGATAGAACTAAGTTACATGCATAATGAGCAATAGAAGTGAACCATAGATAAAAATCATATATATTGATAAAATGATGATAAATGAGGGTATATAATTTACAACATATACATAAATAGATTATTCATATATATATTTTTAATTATTTGATTATATCGGTTTGGTTGGTATGATAAATCAACAAAGATATCGATATATTTTCAATATCGATACATATGGAATAGAATAGAATATAAAACTTTTTATTAACATACACACTTAATTATAACAATTATACTACTATGTTCCTGTGCCCATACCAGCTTGTCATAGAGATACTGTGGCCTCCCTGCATCAACAATGTCAAACACCATTGTAGCAAGATGAAGTTTTCTACGAGCTTCCATCTTAAGTAGACTTGCAGCATTAAGAAAGGGAGTCACATGTGTACGTGGTGGTATAAGAAAACAAAACCGGGCACAGGCATTTTGCACCCGTTGGATGAGTTTTATAGACCTGGATAGAAGACATGGTCCATACACAGTATCACAATAATTCATTTTGGACAAGACCAGTGACTCGCACAACTGAATCCTGAGCTCTTCGCACAAGTAGGATCGTATTTCATATAATAATTTAAGACGATAAAAGCAGTTCCGGGCACATTCAGCAATATGAGTCTCAAAGTTCAGGTGACCATCCAGGACCAGTCCCAGATTTCTGACTTTCTCTACTCATTCAATGCTTTCCCCATTGAGAGTAACATTGAAAGGTATATAGTTGCCAATAAAATTGCGGAGGTTGTATTTTGCTCCAAATAAAATAAATTTAGACTTTCTGGGGTTCAGGGTCAGGCAATTTAACTGGCACCATGTGGTTATTCGGGATAGATCATCATTTATTTTCACCACAGCTGCGGCATGTTTTGAAGGTGGAAAAGATAGGTATAATTGCAGGTCATCTGCATATAAGTGGCACCTACACTGAGTTATTGTTTTAATTATATCTGCACTGTTTTAATTATATCTGCACTATATAAAATGTAGAGTATGGGACCTAAAATAGACCCTTGAAGCACACCGCGCGTAACAGGTAAAGGGGAAGATTGAACTCTAGCCCTATTGGCCTTGGTCAACTCCAAATACTGCTGCCTGTGGGATAAATAGCTACTAAACCACCGGACCGCTCTTGCATCAACTCCGTAAAATGACAGCTTTGACAGCAAAAGAGTTGTATTAATTACAATTTATACAACTCTTCGCGGTTCGATACATCGAAAGCTCTAGAAAAATCAAGCAAGACCATGGCGCTAATCATCCCACGGTCCTGGCCTGTCAGAAGGTCGTCAACCACATCCGCCAAAGCAGTAGCAGTACCATAGCCCCTGCGAAAGCCAGATTGTGATTGAGGGAGTATGTTGTAATCTTCCAGGAATTTTGTTAGTTGTTGACATACCACTTTTTCCATAATCTTGGAGACACAAGAGAGCAGACTGATAGGTCGAAGCTCCTGCACGGAGTCAGGCTAGTTGCCTTTTTTTGGTAGCGGTTTCACAACTGCAAACTTCCAACTCTTGGGAAATGTGCATTCTTCTATCGACCTGTTAATCAGGCTAGTGATAGTCGGCAGTGATTGAAGGAGAGTCAATTCCAACATCTCCAAAGAGATGCCATCATCACCCTGCGCGTTGGTCTTGAGGCTCTTAATAATGTTTAGAACCTTGTCCTCGCTGACGGAGTTCAATGAGAAAGTCGCTGTGCCATGTCTGTGGTGCTCTAGATATGTTAGTTAAGATATTGACACTCCATCGTCACCAGGTGTATTAAGAAAATGTGCATTTATTTGATCTGGATTTTCCAGAAAAGCTGGATGATCTGCTGCACTAAAAATATGACAGTTCCAAACTTGTTAAATAAAGTGGGTATAAAAATCAGACTTATCTTTTAATTTTCCTGAATTATTAGACCAATATTCTCTTGGATAACGATGATGCGGCCGATGTTGACTTACACAACACAATACAATCACTTCAACGATGAATAGATATGGATATAAGTTAATTTCGGAAAAAGATATAGGAGTACAGTGTAAACAGTGGCCAGTGTTGCCTGTCACTCCGTATCGAGCAACCGGAGCACCACTTTAATCATTAACACATCACTAATAACCTACCAGTAGGTAGGTAGCTATATTAGTAAATATAGCTGCTTGAAAACATAGTGATTACTAAAGAGTAGAGTTAGTTCGTATCGTATGTAGGGTAGATAGAAAGACACGAGCGGATGGCATAAATATTCCACCCGCTCTTTTTCTTGTTTAGCGTCTCCCTGCAAAGCTGATGTACGAGTGCAATTATGAATTGCTCTTTAACTAAAAATAAACGCGCGTCGTTATCTCGACCATATTTTATTCTTTGATTTAGCAACTGCAATTGCTACAATAAATTGTGTATTCAAACTAACAGTGCAGTGAGGTTTCTACTGGACTTTGTCTACGATGTAACTGGCCACGCAGCACCATCATCAGCTCGACAATTCCTGCTCAAGTTTTTTTTTGTGATGACTATTTAAATGGACCATAGGCTCGAGTTAATACAGCAAGATTGAGGTCTACCTAAACATCTTTTGAGTTAGTCATATTAACACACTAGCTGTCACCCGCGACTACGTTCGCGAACACTACACTATCCCACAGGAACCTGTTACCGGGATAAAAACTATTCTATGTGTTAATCCAGGTTTTAAACTATCTGTATGCCGAATTTCATCCAAACCCATCCATCCGTTGCAGCGTGAAGAAGCAACAAATATAACACACTACAGACAAACTTTCGCATTTATATTATTAGTGTGATAGGTATTAGATATAGGTGTATTTTATAAATATTTGATTCAGCTTAAGTGTAGCCATTAGCACTTAAATGTAAAATTTCATATATGTAAAGATA
The DNA here is from genome assembly GCA_949315975.1 of Eudonia truncicolella. Classification (NCBI taxonomy): domain Eukaryota; kingdom Metazoa; phylum Arthropoda; class Insecta; order Lepidoptera; family Crambidae; genus Eudonia; species Eudonia truncicolella. Next base: position 10,710,309 of record OX438839.1, read on the forward strand.
ACGCACACATTGTATGATAAAACATTACATTTTTGACTAACTTCTGCTGCTCCAAAATTTTTTCTAGTCGAACCGCATGAAAAATATTTTTATCAAATTGGCTGATTTTACTCACACTTGACCAAAAAATTTGCTATGCCAAAATTAAAAAGACGTGATGGTTCCTTAAACAGTTTATCTGTATTACTTAAGGTTTCAAACTTCCTCATACGGCACCGGTTAAAAAACTATCTATTGTTCTCCGTGTTCAGATCTTTTCATAAGTTTGTACGACTTTTCTATCACTCAAACATTTCATACAGCCCACACCTTTATATAGAAGCGACCTTAGTCGTCCTTTACACAAGTTTTAACACTTCTTTGACCACCAAGGTCATTACGGCGGCGCGGCGGTGGGCGGCGGTGTGCTGAAAGTTCGCTACGGAGTCATGTCTGCGATTACGCGGGCATACCTATGTCTTTCTAAATTAGTTAGTTTTAGGCTTGTAGGTACGTGCTTATTTATGCAGCACGTTACATTATAAATGCTCAACCTGACAATTAGCCTATAATTATTTTAAAAAGCCTCATTGTCTAGATTTATGTTTTTAACAAAGGATTTTTTTTTAATTTATTATGAAAAAAAAAAGTCTAAAAACGTAAAAATTACTGAAATCGATGACTTTTACTAAAAAAAATATTAATGATAAAAATAGGTTGCTCGTTGGAAATCGATTCCCGAATTGATTCAGGGTGGGCTTTTATTATTATACTGTAACACCTTGTTTAAGTGTAGGTATATTAGTGTTATGCCAATTTACTACTGGAATCAAAGTAAATGTATAAAACGGCATAAATACGCGAACGTGGATCGTAATTATTTATTTGTTCCGTTTGCGGTGGAAACAATGAGTCCATGGGGGCCGGAGGCAAGGTTGCTTGTTAAAGAGCTAAGTGCTCACCTTATTGAGGCCTCCGGTGACAAGAAGGCTGGCAGCTACCTCTGCCGGCGCATTAGCTTGAAAATCCTGAGGGGCAATGTTGCCAGCATTCTTGGGACCGTTCCCATGAGCCCACAGTTGGAAGACATATTTTATTTATAGGTATTTAGTTTTTAATTTTTTTTCTGTTTTTTTTTAAGTTCACTTGAGTTATGTTTCTTTTTGTTGTGTATATATTTCATATATTAATAACTTAAAGTATTCAACTATTTTTTTGTACAAAAAAAATAGTAAACATCATATCATATACATATCATATACGTAATAAACGCGAGTAGATCTGTATAAAACTATTCACAAATTACTCAAAAACATTGTAAAGGAAAGGAAAATTAAACTAAACTAAAATTAAAGGAAAATTAAACATAATTTAAGAAAACAATATAGGTACAGTATAGTTTTGGAATATTTTTATCAAACTGAAAACACAAATAATAAAAGGACATAAGCCCTAATTTCATTTGTAAAGAAGGGTATTACATTCACCGTCTCCTTTACCTCGAATTCCATTTCGAATAGAGCAGCGTCTGATATTTATAGAGCTACAAACAGGCCAATAATAAATTAAAATAAATTTGGCGAGCTTAAATAATTATTGTTTGTATCACCGTGAGCCGGATACCCTCCACTTACCTTACAAATAAACAAAGAATAAGGTCCGAATAGTTATTCCGTGTTTTGTCTCTTTTACTCCAATTTGAAATGACGTTTCAATGACAGGAACAAAACACGGAATAACTATTCGGATCTTATTCTTTTTTATTTGTAAGGCACTACGAGTTTAACAAGTAAATTGAAAGAGAATAATAATTGCTGTCAAATTAAATGTGTTGCAAAATTACAGCAATGACAAACAAATAGGGTTTAGGCACTAGAAATTACTGTTATGAATTTTACAAAACTTGTTTACAGTAACATAAAATCGCAGTAAGAAATAGCCTATGCCGAACATATTTTAGCTTGTTCCCGGCACAAGGCCTCCATCGTAAGGAAAATTAAGCCATGGACTTAGATTATGACGTTTCAAAACGCTTTTATAAAAGGATATTTTTAAAGATATAACACGATGTGTTGTTAGTAGCATATTATTGCTAATCGATATCAACTTATACATAATATTCCTTTCAACTCCCCCAGCAGGTAAGCTTAATAAATTTCGCACTCAAGCAACGTACACAATACAAACGCGCTCGAGCACAAGTATAGAATAAAACACACACACACACACACACACACACACACACACACACACACACACACACACACACACACACACACACACACACACACACACACACACACACACACACACACATACACACACACACACACACACACACACACACACACACACACACATACACACACACACACATACACACACACACACATACTACACATTACTTTTATTTTTTGTTAATCTTTATAGCAACTTTATGTTAAACTAGTACTTAAAAGTTATATTCATTGTAATGTTTAATATATTTACTTAATTACAAGAACACAATTTTGAAAAAATTTCCACGAGCAGGATTTAAACCTGCACCCTTCTGACTTACCGGGTCAGGTGCTCTTCCAATTGAGCTATTCAGCTATCGGGGTATTGACCCGGTATGTCAGAAGGGCGCAGGTTCAAATCCTGCTCGTGGAAATTTTTTCAACATTGTGTTCTTGTAATTTGTTTCGCAACAAAATTTGCGTTAAAATTATATAAACAAAATCATTTTATATTTATTTAAGATACATTCACAGTCAAATATCACAAATTATGTTAAACGAAGAGCAGAACCTTCTGAAACCAGTATTATTATGCTCAAAAGGAGACTCTGGCCCCCTGCTGTTGTAAAATGATATTTGAACGTAAATATTTTTTTTTATCTCGTACCATGTCGAACCAGTTTGAACGCAGCTGTTGCAAGATTTCGTGTCCGTGAGAGGTTGAGCGCATTTGTATGAAGCTTATGAAAACCTTCTACAGTTTCCTCATCCTGTGATAATGAGTTCACATTAGTAGTATAACGAAGCTATGTGAATGAAACGATCTATTTTACTTTCGTCTTCCAGTAAACTAATAATGTCAGTGAAAAGACGATGCGATAAACGATACAAACATATACCTAACTTGTTTCTTTAAAGTAAGAAACTTTTAATTGTACTTTTGAGACAATACCAACTACTTGACGCTTTTAATAGTGCTCATAGTTTTGTAGTAAACAAAGAGCGTACGTTCATTTCTAACTTTTGTTTCCATTCTGAACAATGACACATGAAAGTTCCCGTGGAATCTTAGCCGTTTGCGAGAGGAATTCGCAAAAGCGCTCGGATTCTCCACGCTGCAGTCTCGAACTTAATGTTGCCTGGGGTTGGAATATGTACACATAGAAACCAACGCCTTAACTTTATTATAAACATGAATTAATAAAACACTAGATATATTTTGCTTCTCAAAATCTCGGTGTCAGACTGGTAAAACGCTCCCGAATGTCTTGGGTTCGATTACCAGGTCGGGCAAAGTTTCGGATTTGATGAATAGCCCGGGATTGTGGTTACCAACCCGTATTTGTCGTCGATGATAAAGCCATATACTAATTAATTTTAGCGATTACTTGATTTAAATTATGGAGGTCTTTGTCCAGCATTAGGTCAGTATATACAAGTTGGCTGTACCTACTTTACGTGAAGATGTACAAATTATTTTATAATAGCAATCCCCGAATACTGGTTACGGCAGGAAACCCTCAGTGGTTGGGTATTCCGGATAAAGACCGTTTCCACCACCTTCCTTACTCACTTATCGCTCAGCTATGAGCTACAAGGCTACAAGCAAAAGCATCTTGCGATGAAGCAAGCGATTTCTAATTCATTGCTTTCTTTTTATTACCGTTGACGAAGACTGCCGTAAGCATCTTGGCAGGAAAGTGAAGATTCATGACTGTGGTTTTCCATGATGTGGAATAATAAAGTGAAAAAATAGTGAATTATTAACCGTTACCTGTTCGTGGACGTGCATGAGTGTTGGCAAACGAAACATAACAGTGCAACGGCACTTTGAAAATTCTCTCAAGAAGTCCGCGTGAGGTCTCAGTAAAGCCGCACATGCCACTGACTTCTTTAGAACATTGTCAGAATAGTTAACAAGTGCCTGTTACATTATTTGGTTAGTTTGACAAAATGTTTAGTAACTTTGGCTGCTCACTGTACCACGGCTCAAGTTGACCGAGTCGTGGGGAGAAGACGCGCGACTTACGTATAAGTCATCTGACCCATATTCGCCCTTCATTACGCTTTCTCTTTTCAAGACAAGCACGTATCATGCTTACAGCATTAATAATTTTAGCTCGGCTGATCCGTTCTTTTAGTAGGTATCATGGGATAATCTAGAAAATTGCCTTTACTAAGCTTTCGAGAAAAACCAATTTCCGAAGGTTATTTTATAATAATTCTTAATAATTTTTCCTTTATCAAGTGTTAATTTAAAAACAAATTGTACACTGTAACATGATAGAGAGCTGTAATAGAATACAAATCCAAAACTTTATACGTAAAAACATTACAAAAATATTCTGTACTAAAAATACCTTGAGCTTTTACCACTAGGTATATGTATATTTTTAAATACACTATTTTGATTTGCGAGTTCCAAGCTTTTCATGAACCTACCTGCATGCACAATTTTTTTTAAAGGATTTTAGCTGTCGACATTGCCTGTACGGTGCCACTAGATATTTTTGGACGTGAGAGCGTGATGAATTTATTATTATCACTAGCTGTCCCTGTTGGAATTTTATATACGTGAAAAGAGGAGCGAATCGATAATACGTAAAATGTTCAAACCATCGCGCATGAAGAAATTTGGTAATGCGTTTCAATGTCGCACCTCCAAAAGATAAAATGGCCCACCAGCACCAGTTTTCCCAACTTCTTATGATATGGGGTTCTTCAAATGAGGCGAGAATATAGGCTCCTTGTGGGCTGGCAGAGTGACTGTGACTGATGCTACGTCATCTTTACACACCACCAGATGTCTTCGCGTCTAGACTCCATATCCGCTTACCTTATGGTAAAGTGGAATCATTTGCCACAAAAAAGTATTTCACAATTGCTTGCTTACAGGTAGGTACCTCCATTTACTTAATTTTAAATAATAAGTTATGAGCCTGGACCAGTGGCTCCGAATTGTATCAGAGGCCAAAGCTCTCTTGGCTACCACGCCAGGAGAGTAAGTAAATAATAATAAAACGGTTTATGTGATAAAATCATAAAGAAAAAATGTTTCACAGAGCTATTTATGGGTCAGTGATCTTAATATAAGGACAAGCATCAAAAAACATAACAGTCTGGATATTTTTACCCTTGGCAACCCCTCTTTAGATGACAATCAAGTGATTCAGCCAACTGACAGCCATGAGTTGTAGAGATGTAGTTCTTTAGTCTAGTTTATAAACCAAACGTCCGCCATACATACCATTTACCAAAAAAACTGTGGTGTAGTGTTCATAAACTATCAAAGTAAAGCAACTGCAATGGAATTACTACGAAAACTTGGATATATACTTACTGGTAAAATGGCTTGGTAGCGCAGCAGTTAGCGTGTTTCAGTTAGGTTTGTAAATAAACTTCTTTATCGCCCTCCTCGCTGTATTGGAAATCATTGAGTAGTTGTTATTAAATGTTGTAAGATGATAGACATGAATACCCTGCAACCGCAGAAGGAGCTCGATGGCGCAGTGGTTGACGCGCCCTTAATGTTAAGCAACTTTCGTAAAGGCCGGTCATTGGATGGGTGACCAAAAACTTATTATCTCGAGTTCCTCCGTGCTTCGGAAGACACGTTAAGCCGTTGGTTTCGGCTACATTAGCAGTCGTTAACTACGTCGTTGTTTATGGCCCGTTCTCCCTATCCATCCACATGGAAAGCTCGTGCCCCAGCAGTGGGGACATAAAATGAGCTGATGATGATGATGACCCTGCAACCTACATTGAAGTTTGGTGGATTATGATAAGAGCTTCTGTGCGAGAGTTCTATAGTCGTAGGTATTTGTATTATAAAATTATTCCACATTTTCGCCCTTATTATCACTATCACATTTGAAGAGAACTCCGAAGGAATTAAAAAAAATCGTAACTAAAATTATATTATTTATCTGTTGCTTGAGTTGCACACTCACAGTTTTTATGCTGAGTCTTATTAAGCTGTGTCTAACTTGCTACTTTAGTACTATCCTGTCACCAAGTCAGCTAGAAGAAATGTATTTTAAGAAATAGGCCGTTTTCTACTTTTGTACTCCAAAATGTTAGCCTATAACACTGTCTATTTGAATACAAACCAATGGTAAAATCAATACTCCATAAAAGTCTTCTAAGTTTCGACAATGAAGTATTACCTATTACTTCATTGCCGCACCAGCTAAAAGGTTACTTTGAACATATAATGCAAATAGAAACATCGCAAGTTGCGGTTTCTTTGTTACCTTCCGAAGTGAGCTGTGTAATTGATTTTCTACCTCGTCGAACCCATTTTCCATTTTCTCTATGGAACTTGGAGATGATATCTTGCGGTTCATGGAAATGTAATATTTGCCTACATTGAGATTGGATGGGATCCAGCTGCCTTGGAATAATTGAGTTGAAGTTGCACTTCCTATAAGTTAGTTTTTTTTTTGTAAAGTCATTGCTGTTGGCCTTATGACCTTGACAGCCTGATCGGACCTTCAAAGGCGACGAGAACTAAATGTTTCTTTTGTAATTTAATGACTTTTTATGAACTTACTGGTATTAAATTTTTATATTATTTTATTTTGACAATCTCATTGTTACGAAAGACCCTGCAAAGGTTTAAAAACCGGCCTATAAAAAATATGGAAATTAAACTTAAGTAAGTTCTTAGGAGCTTCTTTCATGAGAAGCTCGATGGCGCAGTGGTTACCGCGCCCAGTCTGCGGTTGCTAAAGTCAAGCAACTTTCGCAAAAGCTGGTCATTGTATGGGTGACCAACAAATTATCATCTCGAACTCCTCCGTGCTTCGGAAGGGACGTAAAGCCGTTGGTCCCGGCTGCATTAGCAGTCTTTCACAACCACAAATCCACACTGTGCTCGTATGGTGGCTTATGTATGACATATTCTTCCTATCCATCTATAAGAAATTAAGGCTCCTTATCCCAGCAGTGGGGACACAAAGAATGAGCTGGTGATGATGATGGTGATGAAGTTCTTAAAAGTTGTTGCATTTCAATATTATAATGTATACGTGAACTTTAGAGAACAATATCAATGCTTTTATTTTAATATTTTTCCTGTTTCATATAAATTCACTCAACTTTAATATAAATTCAACATGTTTGCTAAATTTTCAGGCATAAAATATGTGAAACACGTTGACTAAGTATGATATATCGTGAGAGTAAGGTCGTTAATTTTTTTAAAATATGGTTGAGCGAAGCGATGGCTGATTCATACATATGAGTAAGTCATGCCAGTGAATGGGTGCCACCTGTGTTGGGTGCCACCACTATTATTATAATTAGAATAAATAGGTTTTATTATTCATCAATACTTTACCCCACATTTTATTATTTCTAATAGTGGTTATTTTAAATACAAGATCTCCCGTTGTACGTCTCAGAAAAGCTTGAATTGTAGCCCCAATAGAGTAAATAAATAAATTAAAGGGAAATATTACTAAAAATGGTTAACAAAAAGGTAAAAAATAAGCTTTTTTGTCATATTATTAAATTTATTGATACCTTTACAGTCATTTAACATAGTCTTTTTCTGTTTACAGATGATAAATTTGTGTATTATTAACAAAAAATGTGCAACAACATAATTATAAAATATTTCAATTGCGGTTTTCATAAATAATGACTACATATATATATTTGGCTTCGCCTTTATAACCCCTAAATATGTTACAAACAAGAGAAGTTTCTATACTTAGAACAAGAAGTATTGTAGCTTTATACTGTACAGTTTTTTTATAACAAAATACACGTACATTATGTATACCGTTATACTAATAAATGTTCCTTGTTCGAAGACAATAGTATAATTATTAACGGATCTTACTATTTACATTCTACATAATATTTATAATTATTAGCCTTATAAGAGCAGAATTAAATTCTTATAGCTAATCACACAATGTGCGGTAATAATACATTTGTCAGTAACCGAGTTGAAAAAAGTTTCACCTTGAAAAATATTTAAAATCAAACACCAAAAAGTATGCGGCACAACCTGGTCAGCCTGCTGTCATTACTGGAGTCCAGTTAGGTCAGCATGCTGTCATTACTGGAGTCCAGTTTTTTTCTGCTAAGTTGCTAAGTGGCAGCTGACGTAAGTTGAATGAATCGTAAAATTTACCCCCAGCGGTGACTTTAACAAACTGTCAACAACTTTGTTATTAAATATTGAATAATATACATTAGATAATATACTTTAGTATGCCATTCTGACTCTTTAGATTTACCTTCTTAAACAAAGTTCAATGATCTCATCAGCTGTTCCAATTAATAAAACATGTTTTTCGTGGCCCGCGTACGACCAATTCGCTAGTTCACATTATTAGCTTCATTCCAGTATCGAGTTATTGTTGTTTTGTTATAGCTCGTATTAAATGGAAATCGGTGCAAGTCCGTAATGTATTTTAGTGGTGCAACTTTTGCAACCGAACGACCGCAACTTATTTAATTTATTGCAAAGTTTACCTGAATAGTAGCGTTTCAGGTCAAAACAAGTATTGTACACAATTTGATTGCGTCGTTGTTAACAATAAAATAACAATTAATATGTTTTTTATTATGAACACGACAATTTACAATTTTGTATGTCGCATCTGGTCGTTTTTGATTAGTTTGAATTTTAAAATGACGCTCTTTTGTTTTAACTTAACAAGTCAGCATTGTACAAACTACAACATACAACGATAGTCGTTATTGCGACTCATGTCAAAGACAAAAGAAAAATAACAATTGAAATTGTACACAATGTCTGAGGTTGCCAGAACAGAGTCCCTTTATTCCATGTGTCGTGATGCACCGCAGCTTGATTCTCACCTAATGAAAGAACAAAGAGTTGTTAGAGTTAATAAGGGAAGCCAGACATTTGTGAAACCCCACGGTGCCACACAGTAATAGTTAAATTGTGTTAAATTTATACGTTTTTGGAGCGTTTTTTCAAAATTTTTATGGTATTAGGTAACATGTCAAGTAGGTTCAAAGAGTCCCTTATTATTTTTAAATTCATTAATGTTTGTGTATTTTTGTAAAAATATTAATATTATTTATATGGCATGACAGAAAGTTTTTAAAAAGTATTAATATAACTACTCGTAGTTTGAATTGCTTGTGAGTATGTATAGCTACAAAAAAACAGTTCATTAAAAAAATATTTTTAAATAATTTGGGCCAATACATTTTCTAATTGTACGCAAATGTTGTTGCGAAAAAAGTTACAATTACCAATTACTACCGGCACCCTCTGACATTCCGAATCATATACAACACGGTTCCGGTTCAAACCCACAATTTTTTTACAATTTTTTTTTATTTAACAAAAAGTAGTTGTTTATTTATCTTACCGATTAACACGTGGACATTAACAACAACTTGTGAATGGTTCTGTAGAATACAAGTGTACGCGCCACTGTCATTTTGTGATGCAGATGCGACGCTGATTGTGGCGCTGAAATCCAAAGACGACAATCAATCCGAGGTTCATTAGGAATTCCGATCTTCAAGGCAAACGTTTGTCTTGATTGTGAGGTTGGAGGGCTTGAAGCGGGACAGACATTTGGTTGACTTTCTATACGTACTATTCTGTACAGGTCGAATATATTCCAACCAATTCCTATTGGGTATTTTTTAACTTTCAATATAGAATTTACTCATCCCGTGATATAGATTCATTGAATGTGTTATAGAGCTTTATTAGTATTGTATTTCCCATCACTCTTCTTCCTCAGTGAAGCTGTATTTCGAAAATAAACTTCTACATTTAATAATTAAGATTAAGAATATGCATAAAAAATTTGCTCACGTATAAAACAAAACAACGTATTAAAAAACTAAAAATAAAAATATGACACAACATCACATACATTGTTCTGATCCCAAGGTAAGTGGCTAAAGCACTCGTTTCATGGAAATCAGAAACAACGACGGTACCACAAACACCCAGACCCGACACTATATCGAAATCGTTCGTTATCGTTCGTTTTCGACATTGACCCGACCGGGAATCGAACCCGGGACCTCAGAGTTAGCGCCGCCCAAAGTCCGACGTGCAAGCCACTCGGTTACAGGTTATCAAAACGGTCGTCAAATTATTACGGAAAATGAGAAAGAGTGACATATATTGACTTAAATCCTACTTTCTTAGTAATATAAAATTCAGTGCGAATTGTAATTGAGTGACACAACTGTTTTATTTAATTTTCAGTTTTTGGTATAGACTCATCATGTTTATAGCATTTGTTATAAGCCTCGTTGGTTTCCTAAATGCTTATTACAAGTTGTATTGTATTTTTTTTAATGATAAATAAATTAAAAGAATAAATATATTGCGAAATATCATAATGAGTTACTTTTATATTCCTATTTTAATCGACACAAGATACAAAGCTGCATCTCCATAATAATTGCTTAAAGTTCTCTAAATTGTGATGATTATTAGTGATGCTCTGTTTTATATTTTTCATCACTGATCCTTATAAATTATGAGGAATATAACGCCTAGGTGGCCGAGTGGCAAAGTAGGTAGTGATGACTTGATTTCAATGATAGAGGTCTTTGCCCTGCAGTGGGACAGTTATAGGCTATTTACTTTACTAATATAGTTAGTAAGCACTTTTACTTAGGCTTGATATACTAGAAAAAACTTCTGTATTAGTACCCTCCATCGTCAATCTTATCTAGACCATATGGTCCTGTTTAGGGTAAAGAGTTATCCTATCTTGCATGAAATTGCGCTCAGAATAAGAAAATATGTATGTAGAATTTATTATTTCACGAGAGAATAATATTATAGTCTGCTACAATTGAACTTGCCAAAAGGATTAACAATCTTGGCAACTCTTTTTATCACGAAAATTATTGAATAACATTACATGAACTGCTTCACTTTGTGAACAACCTAGTAACATGGGTAAAACTAGACAGTAAATGCAGCATGCATATACTGTCATTTCTCTCTTGGCAAATCATATTGGAACAATATTAACCGCCTCTGTGGTCTAGTTGTTAAGACCACCGGTCTCAACCGGGTTCGATTCCCAGCTGTACATCTTTGTGTACTCGGTTTGGTTGGTGGTAGGGCTTAATTGTCCGCCTGGCTAGCTACCACCATCTTATCTTAATATGTCGCCATAACATCAATGTGTGTAACATTGTTGTGTTCCGGCAGCTAGAGATAAGATAGCCAGTGCCTCAGTAGATGAGGATCACGGGTCAAGTGCGCTTCCACCATTGACCTTATCATGACTTAAAATCAGGTGAGATGAAGGCACTGTGCTTACCCGTAAGATATATAAAATATTAAAAAAAACAATTTGTAGTGAAATTTATAGATAACTTTTCACACGATCATGTTGGCAGGTTAAAAAAGACCTCTACAAGAATTTGCTAGTCAAGCAATCTGAGGTGCAGAGTGAATGAAACGACACGGCTCGTGAATACAATTATAGCTAGACCGCTTAACTGAGTCCTCGCCTGCGGTAGGTACGCGTACCGTATATTTTACGATCCATCTTTGACTTGTCATACAATTATTGTTAGTTCAGCTGTGTATATTACTGCCGGTATTTTTAAATATACACCGTTTAAAATAAAAGTTTACTGACATTCTAGATAAGGTCATAAGTGAACTTATCCAGAAGTTAATTATGCTTTCAGTGACGTTGGCTTGAGCAACATCTCATTCTATAAATTAACAGGATTCTATAATTTGCTGCTGAATATCAGCAAAGTATGGACGGAACCCTTCAGCTATGCATCTTGTTTCGATTTAATAAAATAAAAAAGGAACTTTCACCACTTTGTTATCACAATAATAACTTCCACAGCAAACTACTACACAGACAATGAGAAAACTTTAAACTTGTCACGGCAACAATAGCCGCAGCTCCATAAAAAACTTACCTCATATTGCGGAAGGTAACGTTATCAATGAACTCCTTCCCTTGCTTCTTCCACGCTAAGCCATAAATATTGTTCACTGCAGGCGGTGCAGTGGGTAGCGCTGTAGTCGACACAGTCGTCTTCTCCAACTCCGGCTTTCTTGAAGTAGTACTTACACTAACCGTCGAAGTGATCGTCGTTGTTTCAACGCTCCAACTTTTGTTCATCATTAAATCTATTCTATTAAATACAGTACTCATTCTTGTTGTTAATTCTGTTGTTGTTGATGGAGTTGTTGACGTGGAAGGGTTGAGCGTGGTCGCCGACGGTTTGGTCGGCAAAGTTATTACATACTCCTCTGATATGATACACGACAGTTTTATAGAACTACCGGCTTTGTAGAACCTGTCCTTCACTTCGTGTGTGATATCACTGTTTATAGTTAAAACTGGTGCTGGAAATTAAATGTTTATTTTTAATTATAAAGAAAAGGTTAAATATTTAAATCAACAACAATATAAATGGATTAAATAGAGTGTATTGCTAATGTGATTGTATTTTCCTAAATAAACTCCTTAATCAAACTTAGGACATTTGGTTAAGCAAAAATTGGTCCAAAACACATTTTGTCAATTCAGTGGTTTGTCTAGTTGACTCTTAATTCTTATAAAACTTTACATTTGTTATCAATCCATAAATTAACGTAGGTATCTTAAAATTGAGAGTCTTATGTAAAGTATACGAAGAAGCAGATTAATTAGAATTAGATCTGTAGATAGAAAAATAACGCAATAAATTTTGTAAATATGACATAATCATATCTATAGTATTCTATTACTTTTATATGATTTAAAACATTTACATCTTGTTTGGCTAAGGCACCAAGAGGCAGATGGGTTATAGAAATTGATCGTTAGTAAGTAAAAGCGTTATCTTTATCGTACACAATCAAATGGTAACTTACGCAATACAGTCAGATTAACATAAATGGTCCTTGGCGGGTGAGTCGATATTTGGCACATATAGTTGCCCGCGTCGGTCCGCTTCACGGGGTTCATGCTGAGCCTCCAATTGTTCGGGTACTGGAACTTGACAGCTATCCTATTGTCCCCGGTGTAAGGCGCCGGGCCCACTGTCAGCAGGTGAGCGGAGTCGGTCGAGTTACGCATCCACATCACCTGATTAAACACAAATTAAAAACTAATAATCTGCATAGACAATCGGTTGTAATAACCGTTAGATAAATGGCACTACTGCCGCAGAAATCAAATCTGTGAAAAAAACAGTGCTTACGTCAGCTTTCACGGTAGCATACTGGTCAGTGCAGCCACCTGGATTGCGGTAGACACAGGTTCGATTCCTGGCTGGGTCGGGTAGGCATTTAATTTGTTCACTGTATTTTATAAATTATTAACTAAAAATTATTTAAGTAATAAAAATTAAGTTCACCATCACCATCACAAAGGGTAACAAGGAATAACAAAACTTAATATTATTTGAGATCAATAATTTATCATTCTAGTATAGCCTTAAGAGTTTAGCATTTAAATATAAATCTGTACTATGAATAAAGTGGTAAAGGTGACTTTGTTGTTTGTTTGCGGAGGGTAATCTCTGGTACTACTGGTCCAATTCCAAATATTACAGATAGAATGCTATATTCATTGCGGGTAACATAGGTTACATTTTATAATAAAAAATAGTTTATTTTTAAAATCTCAAATCTACGCGGACGAAGGCGCGGGTGAAGTGCTACTTTATAAATTAAATCTTAAATCTCATAAATGTGTCAAAATATGTATCAAAATATGTCGTCGCAACATCAATGCGTGAAGCATTGTTGTGTTTCGGCAGCTAGTCAGTAGCCAGTAGTTACCAGTAGTTGAGGTTTCCGGTTGAAGTGCTTTTCTGCCTTCGGCCTTTATCATTACTTAACATCAGGTAGGATGAAGACCAAGTGCTTAGCCGTTAGCATTAAAAAAATATTTTAAATGTATCTCTAGTCGATTACTCTATTTTCATTTCATTGCAATGTTAATGTGAAAAAACTACGTAAGTGTGATTTTTTAAATTCAATAACTTATCCAATCCTAATACTCTAGCTGATCAATTAAGTATCACACTGAACCGTCATTTTTCAAGAGCACAAAGAATCGAATTACTGGAAAAGGAAAATGATGAATAGTATAATAGAGCTATCTCCTTTCTCGTGCCCTATTCAATTTGTTAAGATCTCAAGTTATTGATCGAACGGGATTATCTGGAATTGCCCTGGCTACATTACTTAAGTAGCTCTTTCATTTCTCGCAGCATGTATTTGTAGACGTACTGGCTAGTATACTACAATTAGTATTTAAAGTACACGGATAAAATTCTGCTTTCTATACATACGTCTCGGTGGCAAAGGTGGAGTGGCAAAGCGATCAGTCTGATACCCCAAGGTCTCGGGTCCAATTCCCAGGTCAGGCAAAGTGTGTTTCGGAATTTTCAGTGCATAGCCCGGGTTTGTGATCACCAACCCAATTAAAGCCAATTTCCCATCAATTGTAGTGATGACTTGATTTCAATGATGGGGGCCTTTGCCCAGCACTGGTCCAGTTATAGGCTATTTACTACTTTACTATACTATTATTATACTTACGTAAATCATGAAAGATCGGACAAATTATTTAAGTCAATATACCAACCTGCATTTGGCAAGCGATGGTCACACAGTCAATACAATTATATAGGCCATTGCACCGTATAGGCTAATTAGTTTACTTATATTTTAGTCGATGAAAATGTTATAATAGAATTAGATGATAAAAATGATTCATCTCAGATATTTATATAATATTTTGTTGCCGTTTTGTAAGGCTTAATTAAGTGATAAGTATAATGATGTGTATTACGCTGGGAATCGAACCCGGGACCTACCTATTAGACCGTCAATCTAACAAAGGCCGTTAAAACGACTGTTAATAAAATCGGTATAAGAAACATGTAAATAGAACTTCCCATTACATTAAATTTAATTAATATTTAAATTGTTTTTGTTTTGTTTATATAATTTTAAGCCAAATTTTGTTGCGAAACAAATTACAAAAACACAAATGTTGAAAAAATTTCCGCGAGTAGGATTTGAACCTGCCTACTGACATACCGGGTCAGGTGCTCTTCCAATTGAGCTATCGTGGTTGTATCCAGCCCGCCGAAATTATTCAACACTATTTACTTTTGTTATTATTTTATTTATTTATTTAATACCCGATCATAATATTTTTACAAATACTAAAGATCAGTTAAGAAGTGGGCAAGCTATTTTTTAAAGAAGAAGGGTGCAGGTTCAAATCCTGCTCGTGGAAATTTTTTCAACATTTGTGTTTTTGTAACATATTTAAATTGTTTTATTTCATTAACAAACCATATGTTTACAACGTTGTTGTGGTGACGTTCCTGATAAGTATAATACTACCTGTATCAGGGCATCAGTTGTATAATGAACTAGCGGCCCGTCCCGGCTTCGCACGTGTGGACATTTCTTTTTTAATATAGCCTATGTTACTCAGCGCTAATGTAACATTCTAACGGTGAAAGAATTATTAAAATCGGTCGAGTAGTATTTGAGTTTATTCGTTACAAACAAAAATACAAAAATACAAAGCTTTCCTCTTTATAATATTAGTATAGTTTCGAAACTATATTAAAAAGCCTAATGTTGATCTATAGCTGTAACATATATAATATATACCACGACCCGCATAGCTTCGAAATGTGCCTGTCGAGATATTTGAAATGTCATTTATAACTCGGGTCTTTTTACCTCGCGTACGCCTACTTCTTAACCGAGTTTCACGTAAGGGTCTTTACACGCGGCGATTTTTTCACAGAGTTTAGGTAAAATAAAAAAAGGTTTGTAAAGGTAGGTAAAAATTAAAAGTTTTTCTCGCACGTGTCTCATTGCGACAATACTAAATAAACTATTAAAAAAAGTAATATTAGTGAAGGTTGTTATGATTTACCAAACAATTGTTAGACAAACTACCTATTACTATTAGTTTTACGTTTCGTACACTATCCATTCTGCAAAAATACTGGTACTTGTTGTAAGAATGATAGAATAAAATACTCTGAACTGATAATACAACGCAAGGTATTCGTCAATCAATACAAGTATTGCGCATTATCTACTACTATTCCAAGAAAATAAACATGAAATAAATATAATTTACTTTCCGCGCTCCGTTACCCGCTGCTGCGGCACACTCGTTCTATCGTCACTACATAAAAACATTTAGATACCAAACTGACTACCCCTTTTTTAACTATGGTGAGCGACATTGGTGCTGTATAACGAGTGTATCTACTAAAATTCGTTATACTTACATAATTAAGATCTCTAATAGACAATTATGTTTGAGGGAACAAGCTGTTCATTAGGATACCAGATGAAGTGAAAACTTGTGCGATTATATATACATGTTTAAAAATAAATTTAAACTTCATATCACAAACTGTACTATAATTTATGTAAATTTTACTTTTTATTTTCAAGTGCTAATTGCTGCACTGAAGCTAAATTAAATATTTATGTATTATATATATATCTCATTATAAGTAAAATGTTTTTTCGTATCGGAATAAAGATCTTCTAAATATTGCGACAAAGTCGTGAAGTGCTGCTGCGAAAAAAACGCCATGTGTAAAAGGCATTATGCCGAGGTTTTTCGCTTCAATAGAATAGCTGGAGCCTATCGCCCCTTTCCATGCATTCCCGACCTTTTAAAAACTCCTAAAATATTTTGCTCTTTGTACAGTTCTCAACACAATGGTTTCGTTTAGGCGAGTACTAACTGACATATACCTTGATGAAAGATCAGTGAAATTATTATGGAAACACGTATGAAAAAGATTTGTTTTACTGTATCGTTGCAAATCATCCAATACATAAATATCTTAGATACTATTTCTGTAAATATATTTGGAAATAGAGACTATATTATGATATACGTAACCTAATCTGTTACATAAAATAAACTACGATTCCGCCCAAACCAACTTTAACTTACATGCTTCTCCACTATATTAATCTATAAGATAGGATAGAGAGAGAGAGAGAGAGAGAGAGAGAGAGAGAGAGGGAGAGAGAGGCAGAGAGAGAGCTAAGCGGCAGACCTGTGCCACAGAATAGCAATTCGGCCTCATTATGTAACTCTATATAGAAATAGAAAGCGAATTATATCTTACTGAGTTCTCCGAATAAAATGGAAAAACAGACATATTTCAAAAGAAAATTGCGTAATTAAATTAAGAAGAGTGCTCGCGCGTGTGCCTGTGTATGCGTGGACATGTGTAAGTAATAATCTTGCGTAGCCAAATAAAACTTGGGCTCCGCTGACCACAAAGGGTGATTTTCATTACACAATATAATAACTCCGTCGTTTGATAGCGGGAGTGTTTTGTATGGTAAAATCCTTGCGCTCGAATGACTGCAAAAGGTCGCTGGACATTTACCAAAGATAAATTATGTCGCTAGCGGGGGTACCTACAGTATGGGTAAACTTTTAATCGGAAAACTGAAGTTAAAATTTGACTAATATTTATTTAAACATATGTGGTCACAAAATCAAAAGTTTTTATCGTTGATTGTACATATTCCATAGGCTGTATAATTCACAGTAGGCTTATTTATTTTATGTTTTATGTATGGAGTACACAACAGATGATAGTCAACATTCGCGTAAAATTGCAATTTACAATAGAACAGTGCAAGACCGACATCCAGAAAACGTGTACACACAGCTAATCATGCAGATGCGAAAACAATGGAAATAATGTATTATATTATAATTAATTTTAAATTTCTTTTATGTATACAAGAAATTTAAAATGCAGTAAATTGAATTGAAATAAATTTGTATGATTAATTTAATAACATTCAAAATTGTATCAAAATATAATGCTTATAAGGGCAATGGGCAATTAGTACAGGGGGTTGTTGCCTTTTTCAAAATTCTTGCGCACGAACGGGACTTGAGTATTTTTCGCAATTTCTTATAGATTCAGATTTTCGGATTCAGATCATACAAAAAACCCTGTATAAAATTATTCATATCTGAGAATTGTTGGGGAAGGCCTTTGACCAGCTAGTGGACGTCATTAGGCTGAGATGATGATTCTTGGGTGAACCTTTCGTTCTCGAGTAACGAGCCCAACTACTGTGTAGAATGTAGATGTACCGTGAAACTTCCAATATTACCTTGTCTTCAACATGACGACCCTGCAGTTGAGCAGCGCCTCTGAGCCGACGTGAGCCGTCACTTGGATGAACTTCTTGACCTAGAAGAACGGGCCTAACTACGAGCTACATGTAAATGAAAAATTCAATATTACCGTCTTGTCTTTCAGCATGACGACCCTGCAGTTGAGCAGCGCCTCTGACCCAACGTGAGCAGTCACTTGGGTGAACTTCTCGTCTTCGAAGAACGGGCCCCAGTGGTGCTCGTGGTGGTGGTCGTGGTAGCTGGGGTACGGCACATTGTGTCTCGACTCCTCTACTTTACCTGTTGAAAAGATCAGCTGTTATTTATTTTATTTTTATTTGTTTTAACATAAATAACTAAATAAAATAAATAAATAATATAAATATTTAGACATCATCACATACATTGTTCTGATCCCAAAGATAAGTAGCTAAAGCACTCGTTTTATGGAAATCAGAAACAACGACGGTACCACAACCACCCAGATCCGACATAATATCGAAAAGTTCAATTACAACTGCAATGTCAATAACAGCTACGACTTCCGTAGCCGATTGGCTTGCACGCCGGACTTTGGGCGGCGCTAACTCTGAGGTCCCGGGTTCGATTCCAGGTCGGGTCAATGTTGAAATCGAACTTTTCGATATTGTGTCGGATCTGGGTGGTTGTGGTACCGTCGTTGTTTCTGATTTCCATAAAACAAGTGCTTTAGCTACTTATCTTGGGATCAGAACAATGTATGTGATGTTGTCTAATTTTTTTTATTTTTTTTATTAAGGTTATCTATAATAGTACGCAAATTTTGTTGGCGGAATTTGGAAAAGTGTTGAAATGACATTGAATAAGGCTCCTTTGGCTTACAAAGTAAATGTAAGTTATGTTCAAAAATACTTGTTTAGAATGTTCTTTCAAAGTTCAAGACATTCTTTAATATAAATGTATTTACGCAAAATAATCATAATTATCATCAGCTTAAAAACGTTCCTGCCGCTGGGCTTGGATCATCCCACATTGACAATAGAACGTTGGCAGATTTGGTCATAGTCCCACCAAATTGTGGCCAAATGGGCACAAGGAAGTACGGGTACAATAATAAAAAAATAAGTTGCTTGCTTATTATGTCATCTGAGTGATTTATTTGTAAACATTAAAAAAAAAAACGATTTACAAAAACCGTTACTACGCTACGCGTTTGTTTCGAGAAACAATTAGTTAAAGATATAATAAGACTTTTTTGCTTCCTCCGAAAAATAAAACACTAGTAGAATGAAACTGATAGAATGTAAACAGTTATTTGTGACCCTAACCCGGTAATATGTTTACATATCAGCCTAAATTTGATGTTTACTCATAAAACTAGCAAACGATGAATTTTAAAAGTTCCCAATTCGCATTTTGTGTGTTTTGTCTATCCAACCCAACTAATTTAACAAACGAATACTAGCAATTCATAAATAAACATAACCCTTGAAAGTACGCTTTGTAAAATAATTATGCAAAACGTAGCGCTTGCGTCCTTTCGACGATAGTTATCTGTACAAACTTTTGGAATAAATTGATTTATTGTCAAACCCGGCCTTATAACATTATGGCAAAACACAAATTAATTGACTTGCCGATTGTAAATTTAATAATCAGTTAAAACTGGAATTGGCACTCGACTAATTAAATTAAGTGATGGATATAATTGTTTTGTGTCTATGATTAGAAATAGCAAAAGGTATTGTGAGGCTATATTGAACTTATTTTGCAATAAACTTTGATTTACTTATTCATTCAAATGTACGTTTATTATTCTTTCGTAGTTATAATTGTTTATTAATAAAATAGCCGTTGTTAAGAAATAACAATATTTTATTATTATTACTTTTACGCTTACTTAATAACAAATACAATTCCATTTTTAAAGGGACACACGTAGCTTTAAATTTAAATAAATTACGCTCATCAAATTAAATAACAAATAGTTTGTAAAACTTAAAAACTGTAAAACTTTACTAAAGAAATCACTTGAAGTTTCAAATTGAATCGCAAAAACACTCACAAGTTGCACAAAAGTTCTCGTCTAACACAAATCTGTTCAGAAAGCATGTTGATATGAGAAAAAAACACGGAAACGGAAACACATCTAGCACTCGCTGGCGTTGGCGGGTGATCGATTCCCGGTACATGGTAACTCTGTAAAAAAATACATGTCTCGAATCGGGAACTAAACCGAACCGGTTGGATCGGTATAAAAATACCATAACTCATATAATATCTGGAAACCATGAATGTCCTGAATCCCATATTTTAATTGAATTTTGTGGCATCTGAAATTTTTGTAGTTAACCTTAATCAAGATGTACGTACCTATCTATCATATACATGCTAAGCAGATAGTCAAGTACTGGCTGGAAACTAAAAGCCTGTTGTTCATGTGAAGGCTTTTGATTTAATTATTTAATAAAAATTTGGTACACTTACTATTTCTACTTTGAACTAAAATTTTAAAAGGAAGGAGGGGTAAGATTTGTTTATTTCTCCAAAATATTTAATTTTTATGCCAAGTACTTTGTTTTAAGATAGCATATTTTTATTGGTTAAGCTATCGTTACATCATCGTAGTACTATAGTAAGACCACAAGCTTGTCAGATACAGCTGTTTCTGTTTGTCCACTTATAGAACACAGAATCTCCAACGCTTTGTTGATTTGTTGTTGTTATGACTTTTATATTTATTAAAAACTAAAATTGATTTTAAACCGTAAGCTATTGCAACTGGTCACCGTTTTACATAGTTAGGTAGCTGGTTGGTAACAAATGATCGCTCTTGTCAGGCGGCACTTTCTGCTATTTTGTTATTTCCTGACATTTTTGGAAATGTGAAGCGGAATTTGGTTGCGAAGTTTTTATACCTACATGATTGTATCTGTTTATGACAATTGTTTAACGAACGCAAATGCAATGGTAACATTAAATAAAGGGGTGTCCGGATTAAGTATTTGAAATGTCTATCACAAAAAATAAATAAATTCAAAATAGTTATGTTAATGATAATAATATTATGCTTTTATGGGTCAGTTAATTTATGTCACCATCAGCCTATAAGTATCACACTGTTGTACTCAGCTCTTTCCCCTTTTTATTTGATACATATAGAAAACACCAATTGCAATACTTAAAGATTACAATACAAAAGAAAAAAAAAACATAATTAAGATGAACTATGTTGTGAGAAAATTGGGTATTAACCCATCTGGTGCAATGGATATCAACCGGGATCAATTACTTAACGAGCCTTCCGTTAGCACGGAGGAGCTCGAGGTAATTTTTATTTGGTCTTCGGGTAGCTCGGCATTGTGGTGAAAATAGCTGAACGGGTTGATGGTTCAGTGCTCGTTATAGAACGGAAGTATTAGTGAACGGTAATAGAAATAACGCGAAGTCGCGTGACGCCGTTACAATTTAGTAACGCAACGCGCAAGCCGTATCGCCGTCGAGTTTAAAATGCTGGTATTTATTGTATTCGTTACTTAATTTTAACGCACCCGATCTGTGAGTGCTGGGGTTAAGCAACTTTTGCAAAGGTTCATAATAGAAAAAAATATTATTCGTACATAATAGAGACATTAAAATAAACTGCAATTAGATTAGGCGTCTAGTAAAGCAGGATGTCAATGATAGTTAGCACAGCTGTCTGCTCAATTCAGTACATCATTTGATCAGGATGAATGTAAGTGCATGTTAATGAGCCTTCAAATATAGAGTTAGTATTATTTTTAAATAGTAACTATTAAAGTCAGATTCAGTAAAAATAAATAGTTTTTTAATTGAAATGAAAGCATTCAAACTTAACATATCGGTAGTGTAAATAATTATAATGTTTTAGCAGATAATATTCTACTCGTACTAGCGCCACAGTAAAAGAAGTTAAATCTTTTTATTTTTTTATTAGGAGAAATGCATTGTGTTTACCATCTTTCGCATAATTCTGTCGGAACGACGCGGCATCGGCACCGCTCGCTTGCAAATACTACAACTACGACCTATTTCCTCTTTGCAAAAAGCTTTATATTGACTAGTAGGAGGACCCAGATAATCAAGTAGAATAGTCGTGAACTTAAAACTTTTAGGTTGTTGTGTCACTTTAGTTTGAGGAACTTTTTAAGATCCTTGCTTTTCATTTTATATTCAGCTCTAAAGGCAATCTGCGCACAACAGCTAAGATCTCTCGTAAAACACACAAACTTTTTAACCAATAGGTAAGTACCTACCATATTTTTTGTCCATTGTCCAATAAAAAGCTGTTGCTTGGTTTGCTGTTTTCGTAACCATGTCGCTTTTTTTTATCGTTAAGTAAAACGAGGATATGAGTCGTGCACTAGTCTAGCTCAAATAGATTGGCACTGGCTGAGTCGCGCTCAACCCGACATCCAAAGATCCTGGTTTCAAAACCCGGGTCGGACAAAGTGTGTTTCGTATTTTTCGATAATAGCTGGAGTGTATTATTTCCAATTAGCATCGGCAATCGTGGTGATTGAACCAATACATATAGATTCAATATCGATAAAATTGTAGCGATGCCTTGAATCAATAATGTAGGCCTCTGCCCAGCAGTAGAAAAGATTATATGCTATTACTTTTTTCTTTAATAAATTATGGAAACTGTAACCATTAGGCCTAGACAAGTGGGATAACACTAGTAGAATAGAAATCGAAAATAATGATAAAAAAATGGGATGCCATAAAGCCATTCAACGTCATTTATTCGTATCGTTGCGTATGTCAATCCCATGTCATCCTCAACCATTTTAATTCTATTAGCGTTATGCCACTTGTCTAGGGGGGGCTGGTAAGTATACTTAGCGCTTAATCGACGCATCTATAGAATTTACTAGAGAACTGTATGCAATAAGAATAAAGTAGAAATTTGAATGGGACTCACTCTGTGACAAGTCGTTCCTGTCTGTGGCCCCGTCTCGCTTGATATTCTCGCGCAGGTGCTTCGTGATATTCCTGAATATCTCCCTGGACAATGCCAGACTGTCTCTGTCATCGCTGCGTCTTCTTCTGACACCACTGGGCCGGTAATCCTCCGAGAGGCGTAGGGGCTCTGTACAGAGGTACATTTCCAGGTTTAGCGCCTGACTGAACGATAGTAGGTGTAAAAAAAATTGTATACTCGCGTATTTAGTTGCGCGTTTGACTAACGATTTTTAAGTATGCTTACGTCAAGGGTGGTTTAAAAAAAGGAATTATGATACCAGTGAAGGCGCATAAAGCGAATATATTTGTTAGTAAATCACCAAAATGTAACTAAATAAGATATCAACAAGCAGAAATGCCATTAAAGTTTGTGATTTTGGGAATACAGAAAATATATATTTTAAATTTTGACGTATTGATAGACAATAAAAAGTTCATTCATCCGGGATCATGGCGCATGCAACTGAGCCGAAAAATCGGAAAAAAAATACTCAAAATTAATAAACATTTTTTACACAAGATGATAAGAAACCATTTAATAATTACTCTAATAATAAGTAACCTATGTTTACTGTAGACTGACCTTAAGTATTTTACGGAGGTAAATATTTACTTTCTTATTATTATTCGTAGATGTTTCTAAAATAAACTTTATGAAATCTCCACAAATTACAGAAACACAAATGTTAAAATTATATAAACAAAAACATATTATAAATCTCAACAAGTCATAACATTCAGATACGTATGCAAAATTTTGAGTGAATGAAAAGTTTTCAATAAAGAATACTTTTATTACAAAACCACTGTAATACCACTGTGGTTAACTATACGAATGACCGAAACTGTAGTTACGAACACAATCTACCGTTTAAGTGGTTGCATCGGAAACCAATTTTCATCGCGATACGATATTGACTGGGCGGGATACAAATAAATTACGTTCATCAACAACAACAGAACGAATGCCTTTCGCAATAAGCATTTCGTTTCGCTTCTGTCATGTTAATGGAAATCTCATGGTGATTAAAATCTACTTAAGTTTAATCTCAGTTGGGAATTGGGCTTTTTCAGTAATAGGAGAGGTTGAATTTTATCTTTAGAGCTTTAAATTTACACAGGCATCTCGGGCGACAGACGAAAGTGTTTAAATCTTTGTTTATTCAGATCTTCTGTTTAGATTATTGTTATCATATTTGATATTTAAATTGGTCTTCAAACACATTGACTTTAAGTGTCTAATACAATGGCATTATATTATTATTATAATAATTGTATTGATTCGGTCAAATCAACAAAATACTAAAGGATTTTCAACATCTTTTTTCACTAACTGTTAAATTCTTAGAAAGTACTATAGCCGTACTTTATGTGATTAAATAGGTTCTTTTAGCATACTTGAGTCAACTTTGTTATTATAACGTTATAATGAACAAGACACTTTATTTGAACGTGTATGCTATCTTCTACAGTACTGTACAGTCGTGTAAACAGTGCCCAATTAATACAATCTTTCCAGCACTTGTCATATTGCCTGTATGATCAGCATATTTGAGTCCACTGTGCCCAAATTTTTGCATCTGATTTGCACCATTTGATCATATTGCATGCCAAGTTACTTTATAACTTATGAAAAGTCCAAAAGTACAAACGTAAAGTACGTTATAAAATCACATTAGTATAGAATATATCTAGAACAAAGCAAATAGATCATGAGTCTTTCTTTACGTGTGTGTTATAAACCGTTTAAGCAGGCTCTGGTACAATCAGCAGCATTAACTCGAGACAATAGTAACCTAAAAAAACTTGTCACAAAAATGAGTAGGCATAATACATAATAATAAATATACATCAATCAACAGTAAACATTCACAATACTTATCACAAAGATAATAGGTATACACAGCATTTACTGTAATTTCCTCTATAGACTTTCAACTTTAAGGCTAAGGTATATGGTTGAAAATGTACTGAAGAAATTTGACAGTTCTGGATAGGTTGATGTGCAGGCGTCTGTACCTAGTTACTATCGTAATATTTTATATATTTATGTTGAATATTTATGTTGATTTCAACATTAGATATAAAAAAAACTTAGGAGACTATAAAATGCATTAGGAGTTACAAAAAAAATTATAATTTTCTCATCTGTTTTCCGAGTGTATGATGACAAGTTCAAAATAATTTACTGATATGATTATTGTTTTTTTTTAAATATTTTTTGGGGAACCACTGGGCCTTCATCTCACCTGATAAGTGATGATAAGGCCGATGGTGGAAGCGTACTTCACACGGAATCCTCAACTTCTGAGGCAGTGGCTATCATATCTCTAGCTGCCGGAACACAACAATGCTACAAATATTGATGTTATGGCGACATATTTAGACAAGATGGTGGTAGTTAGCCAGGCGGACAAACAAGCCCTACCACCAACCAAATCGACATGTACCCTTCGCTGGGAATTGAACCCGGGATCTCTGGGTCTACACTGGTAGTCTTAACTAGACCACAGAGGCGGTTATAATTGATTGATTATTTATAGTCATTGTAAATATCAATATTGGGTATTATATTTTTTATTTAATTATATTAAACGCGATACTTTTTTATTTAAAATTGAAATATTAATAAAAACATGCACCTGTTCACTTTCCGAAAGACCATCATATATTAGGAGTGTACAAATTTCGGGCACGCTATTAAACTCTCAGTTTGTTTTGTCGAGTTTTATTTGTTACGTCATGAAATAAAGGATTCTAATTAAAATTTTAATTGTTACCGAAAAGTTTTGTTCGTAATTATTTTCGGTAACAATTAATATTTTAGAGCCCCAAAATTTGAACGATACAGTGCTGTTGAAGTATTGGGAGAACAACTTTCATTGAATATTCTAGAAAATCCAAGATGTTTTTCCTTCAGTAAACAGCTGTTGCTGATTTTGTTTATAATTAGTTACTATTTACATATTGCACAAACAGCATAAAATATGCAAGTATCGATACTATTTTATTTAAATATCGATTGACATTGATAGATGTCGACATCGATAGATGTCGATCGGGTTCGATTCCCAGCGGGGGTACATGTTTGTGTACTCGATTTGGTTGGTGGTAGGGCTTTGTTTTTAGCATTGTTGTGTTCCGGCAGCTAGAGATAAGATAGCCATTGCCTCAGTTGAGTATCCCGGGTGAAGTGCGCTCCCATCATTAGCCTTCTCATCACTTAACACCAGGTGAGATCAAGGCACTGTGCTTACCCGAAAATATAAAAAAAACAAAAACATATTGTATTATGATCGCGATATATAAAAAGGCATGATATTTATGCTCTCCTGAAAAGTTGTAATTTCTTACTTCCGCGGTGTTAGAACTTAAGCGAATTATGCTGATATGATATTAGATTGGCTCTAACCAATAAAATTTGCTTTTATGAAGTAAAGTAAGTTGATTTACTTATATGCATTTAATATTGAAACTACAATCATATTTATTGTATTGGGAATTGGGATTCAAGATTGATATTCACGTTGCGTGGGGGGCGTTGGGGATTGCATCCTGGCACTGCTGCGTGTCACCTATACTGCTGTGAGTGAACGTGGGGGAGATCTATTGTTTTGCCACTCCTTATGTCATTCAGCGCTTTGAAATAAACATTTAGGTTGTCAAAGGGTGGAATTTTGAGATTGTGTGCGTGGCAAGCGCATGGGTTTTCCTGAATTGAGATGGCGGTCGAGGCGCGGGTGCGTAGGGTACACGACCGTACGTGGTCAAAAATGTCAATGTCGCTTATACGACAGTGACAGTGTGGCTGCGTTCGGTGTGTAGTCCGCCTCGCCAGTTTTTTATTTGTGTATGGTTTTTTTCATTGTGTACGATGTCTTTTATTTTGTATATTTTGTTTTTTTATGTATGTGCATTTTTAAAATGTATTTAGGAGTATATAGGTTTATTTATATAAGTACAATTATATACACATACATATATTTATATTTTATTTATTTATTAGTCTCAATAGGATGGAAACGTCACCTCGTACAGGCCCTGTCAGAATACCAGCGCCGTTGCGTTGTGACTTTGTCACACCGTAGCGACATATGCCGAGGTGGGGTCCTGATTGGCTCCTCACACTTGTGTTCTTTTATTTGTTAATTATTTATTTATTTTTATTTTTTATTTTTTTTGTGTCTTGTATTTTATGTCTTTGTGTCTGTGTATGTGAGAGTCAATAAATGTTTTTTTTTTCTTTCTTTCTTTCTTTCTTATATTGTTACTGTATTGTAAGGTCGAAAATCTTGTTTCAATTCAAATAACCTAATTCTTGTTGTTTTGTTTTCTATTTTTCTGGTAACATTATTAATTTTATACTGCGAAATTTGGATTAAATTAGTTATTAAAAAACATAAGCAGCTAATTATATGTTGCTTAGTAATTTCATTCACTTA
This sequence comes from Eudonia truncicolella, assembly GCA_949315975.1. NCBI lineage: Eukaryota > Metazoa > Arthropoda > Insecta > Lepidoptera > Crambidae > Eudonia > Eudonia truncicolella. The sequence goes on from OX438839.1 coordinate 10,738,059, forward strand.
CTTTCCTTTAATAATATTTTTTAAAGCATCATAGTTTGATTAATCTTTTTTATATAATTTATAAGTAAACTTTAAAATTATTATTATATTATTTTATTCTAGCAGATTGTTATGTCTTGCCTCATTAAGATATGAAAATTTGAACTAAACTTCGGTGCTTCAGAAGCGTGTTAATCTGTTGTTATACAATAACCGCAGTCATTCATACCATGACAACCCATATTAGGCATACGTCGTGGGTTATAGCTTGCCCTTATATCTTATATGTTCTTGTGGGAAATTGTTTTTTTTTTATGTTAGGAAAAACTATATACCGAGTAATCACCACTTCTGGGGAGACGTGGATGGTTATGTGGGACTCTCCCCCCAACTCCAGCGACTCGGGAGAAGGGCGACATACCCACTACTTACCATAGCCATCCCCTCACTTACCACCAAGGTGATCCGAAAGTCAGAGCCGACTAGTGGGACGTTTATAAGCTGATGATAATACAACTTCAGTAGTCATCTCTCTTCCAGTTAATAAGGTAACAACTTTGTGCGCGACCCTCCTGCTGAACAAATTGGTTCTTCATCATCAGCTCATTTTATGTCCCCACTGCTGGGGCATACCCCAGGGAAGGCTCGTAAGCCTTCCCTATGGATAGGGAGAACGGGCCAAACTAGTGGTTGTTATCGACTGCTAATGTAGCCGGGACCAACGGCTTTACGTGCCTTTCGAAGCATGGAAAAGCTCGAGATTATAAATTTTTGGTCACCCATTCGATGACCGGCCTTAACCACAGCACTCGCAGACCGGGCGCGGTAACCACTGCGCCATCGAGCCCCTCGGTTGGTCCTTAGTAAACATTAATCAGAAGGTCGAAGTAATTTTTGTTATTTATCACAAGGTTCAGATAAAATACGGAATGAAAATTATTAAAAAATAAAGCTTATATAATTTTACGCAAATCCAAGTGCTGTGAAAATTTCCATGAGCAGTATTCGAAACCATGACATGCCGGGTCAAGTGCACTATCAACTAATCTATCGTGGTACTTGCTTTTCAAGCTGTAATCTTATTCTATATTCTATATATTCCGTTGTACGGAAGCTAAGCCCAGCAGTGGGTTGTTGATTAGATTTTTTCTTATGAAAGTCTGAGTCGCAAATACGCAGTCTTACTTTTTACTTTACCTTTAAAGTACTTAATTGAAAGTTGTTTTATCATGTTACTGGTGTATTTTGAAAGAGCTCATTGCTTGTCCTACTATCAAAGTAGCTGAGCAATAATGTGCACGTCCTTGGCTGGGTTACCCAAATTAATTAACTAAAGCTACCCCGTTCCCGGCTGGCTAGACTGTTGGCCGCTTGTTATAATAAATTTCATTCGTAAACACCCACAAACATTAGTTTGGCCAGGAATTCGGCCCAATCTGGACCGTGTGCTATCCTCGTTCGGTACAGCTCAAGTATCTCCACTCTATCCATGATTTGTACAGTGGTACCCTGGAGCATGACGGTATTTTTGAAGATCAGAGAAGTCATGATCTAGATGCAAAACGAGATGCAGTCAAAAATATGTCACCGTCATTAATTTACATAACAATATACTTTCCTTATCGTTAGAAATTGGCAAACGAGCTGTCGAGTCACCTGATGGGACATTTGCAGCGTACGGGGAGCTGCCTATGCGTTACTAACTTTAAGAGCCGTATTTGTGCGATTTTTGAATCTCTTATGTTTTAGTGCATGACAAAAACCTTTGAAGGGAGCACCTTCTACTAGTGCTACTTAGTCGGCTGACTTAACGAACAAATATTAGCTGACCAACGCAAGGGACTGGTCTGAATCTAGCAATGCCTTACTTATAGACTGATGATGTTACGCAAATTTTCTTGATTAGTTTTATAGTAACAACTAAAGATAAGGTATAGTTAGCGCCACTTTAATGCGTTTTGGAACTAGTCCTGGCTACCATCTAAGAATTGCAGTCTTAAAAATTAAAAGACAAAACTTTTTAGAAACAAGCTTTTATTACTTGTAAATAAAAAAAAGAACTAAAAAGGTAAAAATAATTTTAAAACTGATAATAAGAAAAAAAAATCTTTATAAATAAAAGCGTGTGAACATTTTGATGGAACATTAAAGAATATTTAGCCTTAGAATTACACCTTCATTATTTTTCTTTTGCAATCACAATGTAACACTATTTTTTCTTGTTGAAAAGTTTGTTTTTAAAAAGTTTTTTTTTTTAATTTGATTTTTAACTTTTTACTATTTTTGGAGGGGGATAAGGGCTTTAGTACAACAGGGTTTGCTCTGGTACCCTGAGGCGCAACGTTAACGATATGCCATGTTTATACACCCTCATACCATTCAGCCCTCGGCACGTGCTCACCTTGGCATTGGGTCATCCATCTAATCCATCTAATCAAAGGCAGAATCCACATTCATAACAAACGGAACGAACGAACTTATTTTCCCGAGTTCCTATGGCCATCTTCCAGCTCCAACATCAGACCCTAGTTACCATCTAGCACCAAAGTACTCGTCAAGACGAATCATACGAGCCCAAACTCATGTCAGTTTTATAGGAACAACTACAAAAAAGTCGTTAGCGCCACTTTGATGCGTTTTTTTGGGAACTAGTCCTGGCTGCCATCTTAGGATTGCAGTCTTAAAAACGAGCACTGTCAGAGGCCTGAAAGAGCGGTCCTAAAGAATCCAGTTTTATCTTGTGGTTCGTTAGAATCCACAAAAAGCATAGAAATAATTTAAAAAAATATATTACATCAGTTGTACGTGTCCCACTCCTGGGCAAAGGTCTCCCCACACTTTTTCCTAATCTTTCGACCCACAGAAAGCTCATGCCAGATTTCTCATGTACACACGCCTGCACATCAACCTACCACAAACTGTCAATTTTCCTCAATAGACTTCGAACTTTATACCCTTACATTATGGTTGAGAATGTATTGAAGAAATTTGACAGTTTTGGATAGGTTGATGTGCAGGCGTCTGTACATCAAGGTCGTCCCGCCATCTTCGTCTCAGATTACCGAGAATATATAAAAGTAATGAAAAATGCAATAATTACCAGTTGCTGTATGTAGACAGCACAATGCTAGAGACACGAAGTAGAGACCGCCCCACTGCATATTAGAGGGAACATCACAGCTGACGCATCATCCCCTTCACCTGTTAAACATTTCAACAAGTTATTATCTCTTGTAAATAGCACAGCAAACTTTGATTGGTAGCCCTCATGAATATTTTGGGCTCACATAATTGGTTTGTATACGTTCGTGAATGAAATATGATTCCGGTTAGTCGGTAATGGAGGAGATATGGGAGTTGGTATCATTTTGCCGGGGACTCAGACGTGTGAAGCCGGCACTGTTATGTAATTATTTTAGCCATATCTTGTGAAGTCTTACTCGTATTTATATCTGCAAACGCCAGTGTTATACCAAAGTACCAAACTCTTTCTTGTAGTTACGGAAAAATATAATGGTCAAAGAAACTTTATTTCTCAAAAGAATTCACTTACTGAGAAATTATAATTACATTAAGAAATCATTTGTCACAGTGAGCGTACACTATGTTTGAAGATTAAAATGTATATATATTTAGTTTAAAAAATTCTACTACTACGAATACCACCAACTACAGTGACATCGGGCATCGGAAAATATATAATATCTACTATCACTATGATTCTCTAATACCAATGTAAGTGGTCACCATGTGGTCGAAATTCGACCGTAATTCATATTAATATACAATTTAATGTAACGCATATTGTACAAATAACTAAAGACTACAACCTCTTTGGATTTTGGTTAGTAGCAACAGTAAGGCCAACACTTGAAATAACTACAACTGAGGAACTGGCCATGCTATCTCTTTATTGACTATGTTAAAATATAATAAATGCTCCCAAAATTTTTGTAAAAGTGCCGGTTTTTTTTCGAATAGTCAAAAATAACAAGTAGGCTTAGCCAAAGTAACATTAAGAAAACGATAGCGAAGTTCAAAAAGAATAAAATGTATGGGCTGACATAGTTTTCGTTTTGGGACAAGTAGTTTATATTTTTCATATTACCCGGTGTTCACATACTCGTATATGTAAGGCAATCGTAGGCATAGTAAGCGATGAAACTAGCCTAACTAACTTGAGAAAACTTTGATCAAACATTAATTGCTGAATGTTACCCGATAGAAACTTATCATTTTACGGACAACCAAAACGTATGCGGTGGTATAATTGGCCATTAGTGTTCCTTAACTCTATGACCTTTAGTTAAGAACTTTTTCACATTAGATAATAAATACGACGCTTCGTCTAACAAAGCAACTTATAACAATATAACTTATTGTCAACTAACAAGTATTATGTGACAAGGTCCAAAAGAGGTCCTTGTTTAACCGTGTAACCGTGTCACCGTGAATTAATTTGGCTTCAATAAAAAGAGTGAGATTTTAAAAAATGCGAATATCCCAACACCGTTTACAGCTTTATTACTGCTAGCATGTTATGAATGAATGAATGAATAAAAGTCTAACCCACTCAGCTTACTCGTATGTTGTTATTGATTGAATGCTTCTAATAGGTTCTCAGTTTACGCATCACCCCAATCTTCTTCATAACCCTTAATTCTGATCTTATAATGCTAAAACGTAAGTGGGAGCTCAGGAACTTTGCTAACACATTGATAACTATTTCAAGTGTTTCTAATTGGTGGGTCTGTGTATGAATAATAAATGGTTCCGTTAGTTCAAGCGTTAACGCTGCGGTTTGTGTAACTTTACCAGTATATATTAATGCGTTTCTACTTGTGTGTAATTTACGATGTCATGTCTATTTTAGTTAAGGGTCTATTTCACCGTTTCCTGGTTATTCCGTTTCTGTGGTATGTGGTTAGACCACTGGTTCCAGACACCGGTTTTTATCGTACTCTGTTGTCATAACCACCGAAGAAAGATAACACATAACTAAAGAGATCTCTGCACCATCCTATGGTTGACTAGTAGAGAATGCCTCAAGCATTAAGTCATGTTGCATAAGCTTTAAATGAATAAATATTAAGATAAATTATTCGGCTTAAGAAGAGAAATTCTCTTTACGTTTGGACTTATCGTCAGTCAAAATTTAGGTACCATCAAATGATACGGTAGCCAAGATTAAAATTTGGGAACACAATTATCACACTTGTGATTTTTTTTATTATTAATGATTACTTTAATTACCGCTGGAGCCTTCCTTATGGATAGATAGGGAGACTGGGCCATAAACCACCGTGCGGGCCATTCGCCATTCACCATAATATGCGGATTGGTGGTTGTTAACGACTGCTAATGCCGGCCGGCTTTACGTGACTTCTGAAGCACGGAGAAGCTCGAGATATAAAATTATTGGCCGCCTTTTCGAAAGTTGTTTAGGTTGTTGTTGGTACACTTTACAATAATTGTAGCGATGAATTGATTTCAATAACGGAAACTTTCGTCTATCAGTAGAACAGTATGTAGACTATTTATACTTTATAAAACCAGAACACATCGAAAAGTTATAATTCAATGTCATGATAAAGCTTTAGATATGAATGAATGTTGTCGGAATGTTTTAGTTATTTTGACGATGATCCATGGGTAAATAATGTTGAGTGATTAAATTGCAAACAAGAAAAGTAACATCTAAAGAAAAAAGCTTTTCTGACAAAAAGATGATCATCTTCATCCGTCGGGCTGGAAGAACATTTACTTTCAGGGATCAAAGCATGAATTTGGGACAAACATCTTTCCTTTATTATGAAGATAGCTTGCCTCATTTTTGTTCCTACTCAAACATACAAGTTGTGATTTAAAGTAATGTTTCTTTTCCCTTAATAGCTTCGAACGTTTTAGCTACATTTGACTAGTATTTTTCTTACAAGTTATGTATACAACGAAAGGTGTGGTAAAATAAAGATTTAAAGTGTATCCGATATAGATCTCGTATGCAGATTTACCAGATTTAGAACCTTCGATCTTTGGATAATCGGTCTAATACTTCTAGGGCCTCGGTAGCTTAGCGGTCAGAGCATTGGACCGGTTATTCAAAGGTCGTGGGTTTGATTCCTACTCGGGCTTCTTAAGGCTGGTTGCTTTTCTCTAGTAAAATTTTATCTTGTGCCGTTTAATCAGTTTTTCGTATAAAAAAAATATTATACAAAACGCGATTTAATCTGTAATAGCTGCGAACTTTTGACGACCTCCTTGTAAATGATTGAATTTTATCTAAAATTGCATCACATCCGGTGCGTGATAATCGTTGTTCCAAAATGGGGTTCTACGAAAGACGGTGAGCGTCGTCGTTGCCCCGAAGTTTTTGTTTGGAGAGTGAAAACGAATTGTCGGGCTGTCAACCTCAAGGCGAAAATACACAAAGATAATTAAAGATTAAATTACTACTGACTGGTATTGAAGGTTTACATTCCCTTTTTTTATTAAACTCGAATAAGCTTTATGTACACACGCCTGTACATCAACCTACCACAAACTGTCAAATGTCCACAATAGACTTTGAACGTTATATCTTAAAACTTAAGGTTAAATTTTACAGTTTTCGATAAGTTAACGTGCACGCGTGTCTGTACTAACAAGTACTTAATTTTTTTGTATTTAAATTTAAGAAAATCTTCTAATGTCGTGTATTTCGTAACTTTTAAAGAGAGTTTTTAAGATTAGTTACTCTCTTTAGCCTACAAGGCAATACAGCTTAGACATAATCTTTAGAAAAAAGTACTATGTTCGAGGAAAATCTATAATGGCTGATATTACATATTTTATAAAAGGCGGGTCCAGGGGTCACGCAAATGGCAATGGTCCTTTGATATGACAACCCACACGAAACTCAATATAACCTCAACATAGAAAGAGATCAAGGAAAATTTGGGAGGTATCTTTGGAAAATAATGTAGCGCTTTTATCCTTATTTGTATACTTTGCAGGTTTTTTTTTTGAGAGATTTTGCTGATTGCCTCATGCGACAATTTTAGCTTCAACGGGCTTTTGAGAGGCGACGAGAAACGGCAGAGACGGACTACTAGATTCTCCGTGGGGTGAGGATCGGCTCACACAAACCACACACTGGAGCCTTACCATGAGATCTTAAAGCAGTGTTGTAGCAATGTTGTTGCAGTTGTGATAACGAGACGCATGTAGCGGCGTATATACACGTGTGTCGTTTTCACAACTGCTCTTTGGATCTTTGTAGTTTTAATAAGAAGGCTTAAAATTTAATACTTTTTATAATTTAAGACTTGACTTTAGTTGACTTTCTGTGCGCTTTGGCTATGCTGTAAGTTAGTAAGCATATTAAATTAAATTAGTTGAATAAATTAAACAAAAGACATTAGTGCCTTAAGACGTTATTGTTCACTACAAACACAAAACACTTTTTATGATAAATCATTCGCCGTAAATATAAAGCTTGGCTCACAGAATTTTGAAATAATTCCCAAACCAAAATATCAAGAGTACTCCATTTAGTATTTATTTTTGTTCAGAAGTATTCAGCCTATCTAATAATAACGCAATCGCGTATCATTATCAAAGAGTATCTTACCGAAATAACGATTATTCTCAAGAATTTATTGTGTAACAAAAGTCTGGCTGAAATACCGATATTACCCACATAATTAAAAATTCTGTTTTTCTGTAACGGAAAAGAAAACCTTTTCATATAATTTTATTCGTTCATTCATACATTAAAAAGGTTAAACGAAGGTACACATACAAAAACAGAGAATAGAAAACAATAAATATTTGTAACTATTTGACTCTTTGATAGCTAAACAGTTTCTATAACCTGTCTCTAGCTTAACTTACTATAGATATTTTGACACATTTACTGCAAAATTAAATCGTGTCAAAATTGTATCTGTAGTAAGTTTATTATGTTTATCTTAATAAGAACCGTTATTACTGCGCTTACACATTTTTTTAGTCCTGTTAACCTATCTAGAAAAGAACCTTTTTTTATACCTGGCTCGGCAAATGACTCCATTCCATTTGATGTTAAGTGGAAACGGAGTCCAGACGCAAGGACAACTGGTGCAGCGTGAAAACAACGCAGCATCAGTCACCCTCACCCTGCCGTCCCACAAGGTGCTTCTTCACGCATCGTTTGAAGAACCCCATGTTATAGGAAGGAGGGAAAACGTGTGCTGGTAGACTATTCCATCTTTTGGAAGTACAACAAAGAAACAAGTCACCAAAATTCTTTTTGCGCGATGGAATGTTTGAGACAGTACCGCGGTGACTCCGGAGAGCAGCACGCGTACTCCTATGGTCCTCCATAGGGAGAAGGTGGGATAAGGCCAAAGAGAACACTCGCCGTGGTATAAGCGGTAAAAGACGCTGAGTGACGCTATATCTCTACGCAATGGCAGGGGTTCGAGAGTATAAGTGACCTCTGCATCGCCGATAATGCGTATAGCGCGCCGCTGCAATCTGTCCAAGGCATCGAGAAGGTACTTTGCGAAACCGTCCCATGAGGTGCGAGCAATACTCCACGCAAAACCGCACCTGCGTCTTGTACACAAGGCACAACTGATCTGGCGTGAAGAATCGCCGTACCATGTTCAGGATACCCAGTCTACATGAGGCTGTTTTTATCATGGCTTCGTTGTAGTGCCTCTGATTCAGATCGCAGCGAATCTCCATACCGAGCGTGTCAATACTGCTCTGCAAGCCGAGTGACGTGTCTTGAAGAGAGGGAAGGGTAGGAATGGCGACTATTTTGCCGTGAACGCCTGTGTTTTCTTGGCATTGAACTCAACAAGATAATTGGAGCCCCATTTAGATATGAGGTCCAATACCCGATTGAGTTCAATGACAAGATTTACTCGTTTCTCTTCAGTCTCGACTCGCCCAGGAGTTATTTGCCGCAGGGTGACCGTTATACCCACCGTGCACTGTACTATCATTTGCATAGCAATTTATATTTCCAAGTTGAAGCATATCATTTTGTCAATACAGGTTTACGAAAGTAGTAATGAACCTATGGGGATTGAACCATTATTTGTCTCATTCTACCCGAGCATCTTTCCGTTCGTCTTTCACGCTTCAAATAGTCGATTGATAGATCACACAGAAACTGACAGTTATGAATAACATAACTCTTAATACAATAAACAGTTCATCTCATAATAAGATCGTGATTGAATTCAAAAATACACATTAAGATAAACGAGATCTCCATCTAATTAGACAACTTGGGATAGAAGTCACAACTCCGTCGACACACGTTTATCTTAGTGACGCGCGCGGAATGATAAAGTATCATTGTGGGATTCAGGGCACCGGCTATGTTTATTAAGTGACATCGGGCCATTTTGTTTTGTATTTGCCCTACTCATCTCACCTGATGTTAAGCGATGATAAGGCCGAAGTTGGAAGCACACTTTACCAGGATTATCAACTACTGAGGCACTGGCTATCTTATCTCTAGCTGCCAAATGCCGAAACACAACAATAAACCGGTGGTCTTAACCACTAGACCACAGAGGTGATTAAAACATATACCTATACATTACCTCTAAATTTGGACGGGAATAAGGTCGGGCTCAAGTGCGCGCCTTGGGAGAGGCCTATTTCCAACAGTGCGCTGCGATAAATTGATGATGATAATGATACAATGTTTTTTTTGTTTGCACGGCAAATGACTTCACCCGATGTTAAGTTGAAATGGAATCCAGACGCGAAGACAACTGGTGTAACGTAAAAACAACGCAGCATCGGGCACCCTGCCGGCCCACAAGGTGTCTCGAAAGGGTAAAATTTTAGCTTGTTATTAAAATAAGTGTTTTTTTTTTTTATATATTTTAGCGTTTTATTAACGCTTAAATATACTTAAGTAAAATTTAAACACTGAAAAAAGACGACAACCTCAGGCGGGAATCGAACCACGCACCTTCCGCATTCCGGGCGGCTGCCTTAACCACTTGGCTACCGAGGTCTGGCTTTCACCCTTGCTTGGTTATTAAAATATAAAAAATAACAACAACATGCACAATAAGTAATCAAAGAAAATTAATTTAACGAGTTGAAGCAGCTGCTATCGCGCTCGATTGCGATCTTGCCAGTTGAGCAACTATTGCAATGCTGTGTCACTGGATGGGTGAGCAATGTAAAATGTCTCGAACCCGAGCCTCCGTGATTTGGAAGATACGTTAAGTCCCAGTTGTTATCGTTAAATAGCAGTCGTTGAAACTCACTCACCTACAATGTAAAGGCTCTGTGGGTATGACCTAATTTTCCTATGTACCTACCTATTTGCCATTGTTTTCAAATTCAGTTCAAATTCAAAATTATTTGTTTGCCTTCACAATTTAGGTAGGTAATTACTCATTGTTAAAACAAGGTCAATATGACAATTTAAGTCTAAGGTACTTGTATGGTGCTTGTAAGTGTGAACCCGTTACTACAGGCACCACTCTCAGACAATAAATCAGAGCATGACCAACTAAAATAAACTTATAGACTAATAAACCGATAAACAGAGAGCATGTACATTTAATATGTAAGTCTAAGTATATAGGTATGTGTATTTTATTGGTGTATGGGTAGCAGGCGTTAGTTAACGTTACCAAATTCCCACTATAAGTATCGATAGGTAACGTTATCTCTAAAAAGTTAAATGGTAAATCGTTATTTTTTTCGTTACCTAATGCGCTTTATTTATTTTGTTAGGCCTAAGCCAGCCAGTGAAACGATAGTAGGCTGATGACGATAAACAAGTTCAATATACACCTGTAGGTAACGAAATTCAATTTCTATTTATACTTTTGCCCCATATAACTCAATTTTCCAAAGAAAACAAAGCAATTTATATTCATAAGACGTAAATGCTCCATTTAGTCTTAACTGCACACGATTTAACCGTGATTTAAGCAATCACGAAAAATACATACAACCCATCCGCTGCGAAATTGTTACTCGACCTCTAAAATCCCTTTTGGGGCAGCTTACAAAAACCCCAAAAGCAAAGGTCTGTTACAGTAAACACTCTCAGCACGTTAATTTCCCAAGTAAATATGTTTAACTTATCGAAACAATGCTAAGAAGTTAAGCGCCTTCATAAAATAGCCCTTTATTTCGTTCAAAGGCTCTCAACATTAAAATGTTTACAAAACATTAGGAGCCACTCTTGTATTTAATTTACATAATCATAATGATACTACTTAAAATACATGTTGTTTGCACGTCACTTGACAACTTTTGCATGTTATATGACACATCACTATTCCAGTAGTCTGTCTGGGGGCCCCCCCCCCGCCAAGTCGAGCAAAAAAGCGGCACGGCCGTACCATCCTTTTCTCGAAACAGTTCAGGCCATTTTCGACCCCCTATAACTTCGTTGTGGATAAAACTAGAAGCCTGAATTTTCAGTTACCAAGCAGGCATTGTATAAACACGGTTTTCATTCAATTTGAACCGGTAGTTTAAGAGTTATAACTAGTCAAAGTTTCTTAATTTTGCCACTCACTCACTGACTCACTGGCCGATCCTCAAAACTCTAAGGCACTTCTAGCAGACATAGAAGCTTCAAATTTAGAATAAAAATAGTGTTTAGTGTATAAATCAAGGAAAAACTAAAATATTTTGCAATTTCGGTTTAGTTCTCTAGATACACCAACTGCATAAATAACTTTGTAATCCCATATAAATATATAGGATTACGAGGATCAGAAGTCAATCTGTTTGTTTAAAACATATTTTTTTTTAAATATTGATATGGTCACTATTCGTAATAACTTAAGACAGAAGGGCCCCTAAGTAGGGTCTGAATAAATTAACCGACTTGGTATTACACGCACCTCACAACTTTTACGGTAAAAGAACTGAGTTTCGAGACTTGGTTTTTTTTTTACAAGTTTGTTTTTGATGGCTTACTATTAGCACCAATAGAGTCAGTATATTTAGCACTAGTTTTATATTGAATTGTTTGTTTGCAATTCTGTATTTCATTATCATTTTTATCGAACAAAATAATGTAGGGTAGATAGAAAGACCCGAGCAGAACACATATCAATTCCACCCGCTTTCACTTATGTATTATTGCCCTGCAAAGATTCTGTACACATAATCGTTCGTCAACTACGATAGAAGGCGAGTCGGCTCGCGATCAGTTTGTCATAATATTCGTTTTAACGACATTGCTGTCGCTACAGCTATTCATTGAAGCTTGTGTTTATCATTCTACTGTGACTTTTTTCGTGTTCAAACTAAATGAGGAGCTCTTTCGTGCGGTTTCGCCTCGACTTTATCTGTGACGTCATCGGCCATGCAGCACCGTCATCAGCTCGAGAGCTCCCGCTGTAGAGTTTACAGAGCGTGAATAAAGTGTGTAATTTATAATGCAATCCATTTGTAGATCTTTCTATACCACGTCCAACTTTTCTATCTTTCTTTCTATTATTATTGCCGTCAGTTCATTTTGAGGAGCTCGATTGCGCAGTGGTTAACGCGCCGGTCTTCGATTGCTGAGGTTAAGGAACTTTCGCAAAGGCCGTTCATTGGATGGGTGACCAAAATTTTATCAGTTCGAGCTCCCTCGTGCTTCGGAAGGCACGTTGTGGAAGGCACAAACCGAACTGTGCCCGCGTGGTAATTTATGGCCTGTTCTCCCTATCCATCCATAGGGAAGGCTCGTGCCCCAGCAGTAGGGATGTATATGAGCTAGTAATGAATGGGACTACGGCATTTTTTCTAGCCTAAAGAAGTAAGTTCTTTCCATATCTATCTGTTCGCCGGCCACTGCAGTGAACTAATCTGGTTGGTATGCGTCCAGTTCGTTATGCCGTCTTTGCTTCTGTCTTCACGTTCGTGCGATGAGGGGGACCAAAATGGCGTTGGATTTGGCCCAAAGCTCGTCTTCATACATGAGTGGAGGTACTAAACCTATAATTAGAAATACATTGCCCACTTTTTAACTAAAATCTTTCTTGTTCTTCTAATATTTCTGTATCTAAAATGTTATGTGTCGAAAAAAAGTATTTATCTTATCTTATCACAGTTATAAAAAAGAAGTTTCAACAAAAGGGCCACTGGCAATATTACAAGATTATTTATTCGTTTGTTAACTATAGTTATATGGTTATTATAGTAAATTATTTTTGTTAAAAAAATAATTATGCCATACCAAGTTTCAGGCTTCATAAAACAGTTGACTCATACGTAAAAGTCTATTTTTTAGAACAAACTTCCACGAACGGTTGTTGAAATGCCTTTACATAAATTTTAAGTACATGTCAAAGAAACCCTCATGAACAAAGGTTATTATTATAAAGTCGAATATTATGGAAAATACAAACAATGGTACTTATGGGTAGGTATAGAATAACATATTTACTCGAGAAAATGTTGGTAAATTTTTTATAAAACTGAATTTGGATTTTTTACTATAGCACAACACTGTAGAATAAAATAGACCTTACCAAGGTCTTGTGGCTTAATTATAAAATGTTTAAGAAGTAACCAAGAGTAACCTCGATCAATTAATTTTAAAACTGTCTCTGTTTTCTAGTGGCTAAGACCACCGGTCTTAGGCCCAGAGGTCTCGGGTTTGATACCCAGCGGGGGGTACATGTTTGTGTACTCGGTTTGGTTGGTGGTAGGGCTTGTTTGTCTGCCTGGCTAGCTACCACCATCTTATCTAAATATGTCGCCAAAACATCGATGTTTTAAGCATTGTTGTTTTCCGGCAGCTAGAGATAAGATAGCCAGTGCCTGAGTAGTTGAGGCTTCCGGGTGAAGTGCGCTTCTACCATTGGCCTTATCATCACTTAACATCAGGTGAGATAAAGGCACTGTGCTTACCTGTAACATGTATCAACATCATCACCATCATCATCTCACCCAAAAGACGTCCACTGCTGGATAAAAGCCTCCCCCAAGGATCTCCACAACGACCGGTTTTGTGCTGCTTGCATCCAAAATGTATATCAAATAAAAATATATTATAATATTAATATTATAAATACTTTATCTTGGCTTCAAGCCAGGTTAGATAGGTAGGTTAACAAACTGTTAATTTTTTATTTCACCGAAGGGAATCGTTTGGCCTTAACCTTACTAGTTCCCAAGATGGTGGGTGACGAAAAGGCCGGAGATGCAATTAATGTCACCCTCATCTTCAACGAGGAACTGTCGCATCACCAAACTGTCGAAACACAATGTATCTTTACAAAACAAATGAAACACCTAAAAATTTATGAATAGGTATACATTATAATTTAAATATTCTTGTGAGTTATTAAGGCGTGAAATATAATAATACAACAGAAGTACGACTGTCAAACATTAGGGAGCGTATGTTGAAGTTTCGACTTAATATTTACTCGGTATGCTAAATAAATAGGTACCAACATGTAGGATGCTTAAATTTCTTACGTAACATGAAGGAATGCGGGTCTTAATTGTATCTTGACGACTTTTAAAAGGCGCTAAGGGGAAGGGGGGGGGGGGGGGGATTATGACGAAAACGGGATTAGGATAATTTGTATTGTCTCCTCCAAAAAAACCGTTAAATTTTTCTAGTTATATTCCTTCATCCGATAATGGGGCTGTTACGGAATATTGCTTTGTTTCTACTGTTTTGTTTTAGTTAGTTGTTGGTGATTTGTGGTGTTAAGTTTTGTTTAAAGGAATTACAGTTGCCTTTATGCCAGTGTGTATTTTGTATATATTTCACATTACATTACATTATTTAAAATCTGCAATACGTGTCGATTCGATATTTATGTTGTTTTATATCAAGATCCTATCTTATAAATATCGAATGTGATATTTCTATCCAATCTAAAAAGTTTTAATATCATTATGATACCGATCATTATGATACCTACATTTCAAAATTAATGAGAAATATGACTACAATCACGTAAGCAAGTTAACATGCTCGCAATTATTCAGACAGACCGCTATGAGCAATTACTTTAGTTCGCCCCAGAAGTGGTTTGTTAGATACACAATATCTTACTTAACCTAACGCTTGTGGGGGGCTTTGCTTGTTATTATTTTTACTATCGGTATTATATTCCTAAATTAAAGTATTTTCAATAAAATAATGTTACAAACCATTTTACATTGACTTTAACAAGCTTACAGTATCAACTATCATATTTATTTAATTCTTAATTAAACCAAAGTTTTTCATCCTGAAGAGTACCTAAAGCATAATTGGAGCACGTGCTAGCAATTTACTCGTGAGCAAGAGTTAAGTAGCCATCCTTATATTCAGTAGTCCCATTCTGTTAATTAAGTCTGCAATCGTACATTAAACCACCACCTAATTTAACTAGTAATTATCTATACGTATATATATTATTTATTTATATATTGTTTATCTGTAATACGTTATAGCTGTAGAAAGTTTGAGAAACAATGCCAATTTGGTATAGAATTTCAGATCATTAACGTAATGTTATATAACGTAGCATAACATTAACGTATTATTACCAATTTTGGTTTGTTCGCCTTTGCATAAATAATTATTATGATTTGCCTATCAACTACTTACTGCCTTATGTGGATGGCTAGATTGCCACTTTACGATAAAGATCCGATTAAAACGCATACATGCACCTTTCGTACAAGAGATAACATTTTCATACCCAAGTGTTTGCTATAATTGTGTATTTTCTTTATATAAGAAAATGTGATTGTCTCGGGTGTGACCTGAGTCTTCGACATCTTGTAATCCAAGTGACTGCTTTTTCAATTGAGTTGCCAAGACACAAAATATTTCAAGTGCTTGTTCCAATAGTCCTAAGTGGTAATGGTCCAAAAATACTGCCGCTGAGACCTGGTTCCACAGCACTGTAGTTCGTGGTAAAAAATTACGTAAGAAACGCGCAGTAGTAGACCGCCATCCATCAAGATAGTGTGGATGGAAAGACAGTCGATTGCGTGTGGTGCGGTGAAAAAAATCAGCGGCAGGGATCAAACCAAACAATTCCTTAGAGCACTCTCCATGATAAAGGCGATAAAATATACAGAGAGACGCAACGTCTTCTCGAAGGGCCAATGGATCGAGCCTACCAGAGGTTACCACGACGTCGACAACTCGAGCAGCTCTTCGTTGAATGCGGTCAGGTCAGGCGCATTGTACTTCTTTTTGAGCACACTGGTGTTTGCTTGGTAATGCTCACGCTTCTGGCGAGACTCTATTTTGCAACATCGACCAAACCATTATTGGGACCTGCCGCCAATGGGATCCATAGAGTTTGGAATGAAGAGTTCCATTTCCTGCAGTATCACATCAACGACAGAATCGGCGGCGACATCAGGATCATCCAGCGAGAAGCAAACTCGCCACCATGGGTACGACGCAAAGAAATTTCGTATCCCATCCCAGTCCGCTGACCTATAATGTCAGACCCGACGGTTAACCGCACGTTGCGATTTTAATGTTTCTGTGAGAGGCACTGTGCTCCGAATCAGGCAATGATCTGATTAGCCTAGTGGTGCATCAACGGACACTTGATAGCCATCTGGGTGCGAGGTCAACAGGAGGTCCAGTAAGGAAGGTGTATGGTCCTCCACATCTTGTACCCGCGTAGGCTCGGCAACCAGTTACCGGTATAATAAATAGGTACCGCCAACAGTACTGTCATGACTATTCAATTATATTATGTAAGAACATTAATTGTACATTTAAAATGTACAAATATTTTTATAAAAAGAAAACCGTACCTAGATATAAAACAATATTTGATTACTTTTTACTTTGGTGTTTTGGTGTACATTCATGTTATTTTATTTACTTTATTATTTGGGGCAAAGACATACTCTTAGATAAAACCGTAACATAGGTGCAACTAATTTTTAATATTTATAAATTAAATAATGTCGAAGCCTAAAACACATAAACAAACCTAAACAAACGAGCAATAAGAACAATCTATAGACTCGGATCACGAACTTCCTTAAGAAATCTTTTTAAGGAGATTGGTGTCCTGACAGTTGCATCTCAATATATTTATAATTGTATAGTTTTTGTACGTTGCAATATCAACTCCTATACTAAACATGGTGACGTACACAATTTCAATACTAGGAATAAGACAAAACTTGTAATGCCACTGTTCAGGTTACAGAAGGTTCTTGGTTCTTTCTTGGGGCAAGGTATACACTATTACAATAAAATACCAAGTACTGTACTGTAAAGGTAAATCACCTTTAGATAAGTTTAAAAAACATGTGAAATCTATATTACTTTTAAAAGGTTATTATACAGTCAAAGAATATTTAGATGATAAAACAGCTTGGTTATAATGAAAAACACATACTCTATTTGAATTAATATAATAAAATTAATTTATATAATTTTTAAGCCTTTATCAGCAGTGTCCTACAGATAACAAACAGCGTTGCGTTAAATAGATCATTAAGTTTTTATTTAGAGTATCTTGAGTATGTCATGCTCTCTTTATTTGTCTCTGCGGTGGTGGCGTGTGCGTCGGGTCGTTACGTTCCCTAAAATATGGTTGAGCGAAGCGATGGCTGATTCATATGTCATACTCGTGAACGGGTGCTGCCTGTGGAGGCTGGTCTGCTCTTGCATACTTATCTTATTTTTAATATTATTTACTGTAGTTTGACTTGGTTTTTCTTAACCAATTTTTTTTTTTAGAGTACTGTAGTGGTACTGTATGACATTGTGGAAATTAAAACTTTTACCTGATGTAAATTTGTTAACTTAGTTTTTTTTTTTTTATTTTGTGATATTTTTGTTTTTTATTTACATGTTGTGGTTGTCTTCTATAATTTTGTGTTTATTTGTAATGGAAAGTGTCCTGCTATGATAGGGCATTTTCCAATATTTTTGACGCTGTAAGAGAAAAGAATATGGACACTTGCTGAGTTTCTTGCCGGTTCTTCTCAGTACAAGATCTCCCGCCCAGAGTAGACTTACGAACCGATGGCATAGTGACATTCACAAGAGCTACTTGTAGCCTAAACTAAATAAATGATTTTGAATTTTAAATTTTGAATTTCATTTTTAAAACCAAATATTATAATAGTGTTTTTTACAGTTGTTTAATTTTTCACATACATTGTTCTGATCCCAAGGTAAGTAGCTAAAGCACTCGTTTCATGGAAATCAGAAACAACGACGGTACGGTACGGTTTAATAGTGTGTAAGGTAGCGCGTTCATTAAAATGATAAAATTACTAGAAACTTAAGAAAACAGCATAATGTTCAAGCAACACACACAGATATTGTATATTACGAAACCCTATTTAAAATCAAATCGTCTCATTGTGCTCGCTCGAGCTGTCGACATTTTAATAATGATTAACTTGTTAACAATCCAGTTTTGACCCCCAGACAATGTATTAAATTGCTCTCTGGGTCAATGCGGTGAGAAACACGGGTATGACAGCACACGAGTCTACCCATTGTGTCTTGTCTTTGAATAAGTAATTCGATTCGATTTGACTTACATCGATCTACGCGATAACCCACATCTTATTTCAGGCACGGTCGATTTATCCATTGGCTCAAATTGTACTATAGTGTGTCCTTTGCATTCTTCGAGATAATAATTGAAAGGTTAGTTACATAGTAAACTTTTTGATAAATTAAATTATCTGTTTCATATTTATACATCATTTTCTGTCAAACAATATAAAGGACAGACGCCTGCACATCAACCTACCACATACTGTGAAATTTCCTCAATAGACTTTGAATTTTATGTTTAAGGCATAACGTTGACAATGTAATGAAGAAATTTGTCAGTTAAGGGTAGTTTGACGTGCAGGCGTGTGTACTTTGTTAATTTGCTTAGACCTCATGAATCTGCAAGGAAATATTTAAATTGTAATTATAGTAAAATTAAACGTTGTATCAATATTCGAATTCTGCTTAAGCCAGAATTAGTTTTGACAGTAGGTCACGGTAATCAAAAAGTTCTCGGAAGATTGTTAACCTCAAAGCGTTTCTAACAAAATTGGATTATTAAATATGTCGTCATTCTAAAAAATTTCATCTCAACAATAGCACTAATAATATCTCTTTATATTCGTTCAATCTACTGTACTAAACAACAGTAACTGTTCCACTTTTTCTCAACGATAAAACAATGACGTTTCACTTAAAATTCGCTTGTATGTTAGGGCTCTAATATACCCTCGTAGCTACGAAACACTCTTCGTAGCTTCGCGATGCTACGACACGCAGTAACGTATCCGTAGCATTTTCGTAGTCATTTACAAGCAATAACTCCGTAGTGCCTATTACCATTAATTTATATTTTATTCTATATTCTTATTAATTATAAGTTCGTAGTAGTATTGGAAATCTTACTGTACTACAATACTACTGGATCGTTTAGCTATAAGATGGTATACAAATAGTAATAGGAATCAGAATCTTCGTTTTGAAACCTTAACTGTGGTTTGTTGCTGCGATTATAATGAGCAAACGGGTAACTTGTCACTGGATATTGTTAATTTAACAAGCTAAAGCTTTTTTTTAAGCTTTGTCATGGAACATTTTAAATTAATGACAATCGTCTACCTTAAAAAGACATCACTTGTCGAACTGATTTAATTTTTTCTATAATAAAACATATTTATACTCGTAGTACGTAGTACTCATCATTATACTGTGCTCGTAGTATACTACATATTTTATTACAACTTTGTAACACTTAAAAATTATTATCTTTAATTTATTAAAAGCCTTTGCGTGTCAAAAATGTTTAGTACAAAAAAAATATATTTATCAAAACTGGGTAACATAAAAAGAGGTTTTATACCCAGAAAATTCGCCCAATAAAGACAAGCTACGACAAGTTTGATGGCACGCGCCCCACCTTATAGTACTCTTCACACCCCATTCGACGAGGTAAGCGAATGTGCTGATATTATACGGTGCCACAATAATAGTATTCTATCCTCAATTTGTCTTCATACTTGTCTTCGAGATCGGCGCAAAATATAAGTTATGAGTTTTCCCTGGATTAAAGAAAAAAAGTAATTTTCGGGTTAGGTAAAATTTGCGGTAAGGTAAATACGGTAGGGGAATACACACTATATTGCTGTAGTATACAACAATCCATACGCGTTCAATTAATGTATAGAATAGAATAGAATATAATAGAATAGATTAGAAATATTTTTATTCACACACACAAAATTAGTAAAAGCTAAATAAAAAATGTTGTACTGTTACTTTAAATAATTGGCATCATTTAATTCTATTAAAATTAAATAGTTTATATTGTTTGTTGTGAAACTTGACGGTGCAGCGGCTTACGCGTTTGGGATGCGATCTTGCAAGTAATGCAAATTTCGTAAAGCTAGGTCACCAGGAAGGGTGACCAAATTAAAATACCTCGCGCTCATCCGTGCTTTAGAAGGCTTGCTAACCGATTGTTCTCCTATTGTCGTCGTTATAGCGATGTATGGCCGTTCCACCAATTTATAATAAAGAATTATCTAAAATTGATATTTTGAAGATGTCGTTGTTTTTATTGAAACAAGAATTAAAGAAAAAACTTAAGTAAGTAAGCTTGGCTAGGTAGTCTATGACGTATTATATAGCTCAAAATAATAATGCGTGCTTTTCTTAACTATTTTTTTTATGTTTCTCTGAAAACCTTTGTCTAACCACATACATAAAAGATATAACTACACAAATTATACAATGTAACAATTGGAGTGAAAAGTAAAGATTGTATAATTATTATTTATTATTATTATTACTCATGTTAAATTATTCGTTATATAAATTATTTGGCACTATAGATCTTTATTCTTAAGATACAATATTTACAATAACATACTATTTGGGAAAATGACTATGTTGCCAGAATAAATGAAAAACAATAACAGGTTTAATTTTTTTCATTACTGCCTATGTGCTGTTGTACATGTGGAAGGGTCTGAGCCCAATAGTAGGACTCTTGTAATTGAGCTTATAATAGACGACACTTGTAATAAAAAGGCAGGTGCAGTGAATAAAATAAACTAGTAACCAACAATAGGTTAATATGAATAACTATTATTTTAATAATACGTATATCTTAAGAGTATTTACATGCATAGCTATTTGGTTAAGAACCTAAATATACTTTCCAATATTTTGGCGCTGTAAAAATGGAAGAAAAAGCCTTATTCGGTTTTTGCAGTTTCTCCTCAGACCAACAATAATATATGTGATCTACAAACTTAAGAATGAACTACTAAATGATGACACTAAATGATGGTGATGAAAATGTATATAGCCGTAGGGTTACGAAGTGACATTCAAAAGAGCTTTCAATATATTTGTAGCAAAATTTTTATTTGAAAATGATTCTAATTGATTTAGAGCCGACTCCGCGATTCTATTAATATTCCTGTCAACCCACCAGCCAATCACAACGGGTAGCCTATCAAAATATACCGTACAGGAAATGGCGGGTACATGTCCCAACGTAAATAGAACGTCGGCACAGAAATCATTTTCAGTTTGAACTTTTGAAGCGTATAAAAACTATGTAACTGACTATAGTGTCAATGCGACAGTTACTGATTAATCTTTTCATATTTATTTATAAAATTCCGAGTGAATGATAAATATATACGTCCCATGCGTATACATTTATCATCTTATATCATTTATACGATTGCCATTTTTTTTTTAATTGGTAATGCGCAAATCTGCTAAAATTGGAAATAATAATAAAATATATACCATGGAACAGCGTTTCTTCTGAAACTTCATTCAAGACCAAACCTGTTTAAGTAACCTTCATTCAGAAGTATATACCATGGAACAGGTTTACTTCTGAATCTTCATTCATAAGTTACCCTGTTGAAGTAACCTTCATTCAGAAGTAAATACTTACTTATTTACTTTTTTATTATGTTTCAACTTTACCGGGAAGTGAAGTGTATTCAGATACTGTACCGCACTATCCTCTACGCCATCAAGTAGGCACCTTTAGTGCAGTAAGAATAATAAAATGTCTAGAAGGACGACAACCAGAAATAATAATATAACAAACACGTAAATATATAATTACACGCAAATAACGATAACAGAACTTAAGATAAACATGCTAGAAATACAAGATTTAATGAACTTGACACAGTAGTTATGCTTTGTAAGAGGGATGTTTAAAAAAAATATGTTGATCTTAGGACTTTCTGCTATTCGAGTTTTGCACTTACTAAAATGAGCTGCGAGACTTCGCAAGACACTAGGAGCCAGGACCTTTCGCAATCCTATTAGTATTAGGAAATTAAGATGAAAGTTTGAGGGAGGATTACATTATTAACTAAGGTCACAAAGAAAGTTGTCTTTTTCAGACAGATTTTACATGACTTAATTTTTCTATTACGCCTAGGAGGCCGAGTAACGCTTCGGTGGCTGAGTGGCAGAGCGCTCGGCCCCATGGCCGAAGGTCCCGGGTTCAATTCCCTGGTCGGGAAAAGTGTGATTCGGATTTTTCGATGCATAGCCACGGTTTGTGATCACCAACCCGCATTTAGCAAGCCATTACCCATTAATTGTAGTGATGACTTAACTTCAATGATGGAATCATTTGCCCAGCTGTGGGACATTTAGGCTTTATATACTTTTTATAACAAACAGCGAATCCTTTCTTCTTGTTACATTGGAGCAACGACTTAACATGCTACTTGAGCCTCTGCCCAAGAAGCATACTACTAAGAAGTGGCATAGACTTTTATTTTATTCTTAAAGCCTATATTGCCGTAGTTTGCTGGGCACAATCCTCAAATTATGTTACAGGTGTGCTTAGCATAACTGACATAAGCTAGTTATTCTGTTAAATGTTTAGTAACATAACTTTTTATTTGGAACTCTGAAAACGTTCAGTGCGTTAACGAATTCAAGAGATAAAAAATGTATTTATTCAAATCGTTGCGCTTTGTCTACCATTTGGAGTGAAACCGCCCATACAAATAGGAATAAATTGAGTAACAACCAACGGGTGAAAAAACGGAACGGAACGGGTGAACTGAATGTTTGGATTTCATTTTGTGACTTTTGCAATAACGATTTCCTATACACAAATCCGCTGTTCCATACATTAGGATAATAACTACTAACCCAAAATGTATGGTAATTACAGAGTTGGTCTAGTACAAAAAGTTGGTCCTATTTATTTGAACTATCGCCTGCCTCAGGCAAATAACAGCGACGAAAAATTCACGGTGTATAACGGAGTTGCGAATTTCAAACTTCGGGGGGTATATGTACCTACTCTGTGCTTCAAACACTGAATGTTAAAACAGATTGATATTGATTGCTGACAACGCAGTCTGTGAAACGATAACTAGATTTACATACACATGAGGTTTGTAGGTATGGAATATTAAACATAAGAGATTGTTTAGTAGTTTTGAACACATCTACTAGTAAAAGTATAGAATTATTACTGATATTGTATTTATAATATTTATTAAAATTTTGAATGAGGGTTAATATTTTCCGTACTTATTTGATAAAAATACATTTTATGTTGTATTAGAAAAACAATTTGTTACAAATAAAATAGAAAGTATTACCGTTACGTTACAGGCTGTTTATATAGACAATAGTTTATTTTTTAATCTTCAATGTTAGACATCGGCTAGTCAATTACCTATTACCTATTACCAATAACCTATTACCTATATACCTATAAATAAAACAAATTAATAATCTGTATTTGTCCTTATACATTTTAAAAAACCTAACGACATGCAAAACGAATTGTTGATTATATAAAAACACATAATCAAGAATGTGCAAAAATTATGAGATTTCTCAACTTACCAAGAAGATCTACGAGCTTATTCCCAAAAGTAATTTGTCGCAGACTTATTTAGACCATCGTCTCTCTAACAAAGACTGATGTGACAGTTCTGTAAGGCTAATAGAAAAGGGATTATTGGCCAAAAATATATTTCCTCAATGTTTTACGTCAATAAAAAACAGCTTTTCGATAGGTATAAAAGTGGTTTGCCGTTGACAATAAGCCCCTTAGATTGCTCCGAGAATGGGTACGCCGCGCTTCGCTTACGTTAACCGTAAGATACCTACTTAAGTGTGAGTATAAGGTAGAAAGCATTCATGGTAAAGGTTTATAGATGATATCATGACAGTCATAATATTTGGGATCAAATCAAGATTTTACTGAGACATTTTCTTATTTAGGCAGTATCACAATACTACACATATATGATTGAGTGATTATTAAACAACGCTTTGCGGAGTAATATAGGTACACTGTGGTGTATATTATAACAGGGTGCTGTTAAAGGGTATAAAACGTATTTCAGGATCTACTCGCGTTTATTTTACACATTGATCTATATTTTTTAATTCTGACGTTTCGTAGTAGATCCGTAAAAGTTGTTTTATTTAAATGTGTAGTATTAGCGTAAACTTAAGAAAACAATACGTATTTTCAGTTTGACGAATAAAATGTAATGTTTTAATTGTTCACGACAACCTACTTCAGCTCTATATCTCAAAGCAGGCTTACTCAGATTCTGAGTAAGCCTGCTTTGAGATTCAGATAGCGGACACCAATTCATTTTATAATAATAATGTTGGAAGTGAGTAAAACCTAAAAGTAAATTCAATTCAAACCTCGATAGTGTTTAATTAAGGTTTGATTGCGCCGTCTAACTTTAACACTAGCTTTCATAACTATCAGGTCGCTCGGATTAAGCATTGTCGCTTGGACAAGGCATTTAAAAAGATTGGGCTAGTCTAACCCATGTTTGTGGGTGTTAACGACTGCTGACTTACTACAACAACCGACCAAATGGCTTCGCATGCCTTCGTACTGGTGAAAAATTCTTATTTGATCAACGGAAACCCAAATTGTTTTAAACATATGTGTATATTATATAATAGGGATAAAATATAACAAAATGATAATGCCTTCCAACGCATAGCTATCCTCATACTCATTAGTTCATTTTTATGGATAAGGAGAACGGGCCATAAACTACCACGCGGGCCCAGTGCAGATTGATGGTTGTTAACGACTGCTAATGCAGCTGGGACCAACGGCTTTACGTGCCTTCCGAAGCACAAAGGAGCTTGAGATGGTAAACTTTTGGTCACCCATCCGATGACAGGCCTTTGCAAAAGTTGCTTAACGCATAGCTATATTTTATATTATTGTAGTACGTCAAAGTTCTAAGAATTTCGTAATAGCATATATTGAAAGGAGGTTACTATATTTTTGAAAATGTAATTAGTATACATAAATATAACCACAGTTATCTCAAACAACTGAAACTAATAGATCAAATTTATCATTGTAAAATTTGTCATCGTATTAACATTAAAATACCTTTATAAAGTAGCAATTAAGTGCATTCCCCTAAAAAGCAATTTAGTAGAACACGGGTCTTTGTGTACGTACACACCTAAAGTCTACGGCATAAACAGACCCAAATCGGTGGCGCGCCATTTAATTAACCGAATAGAGAAGCATGTCTATGTGTATACGTCATCACCGTTGTATACTGAAATTATTTACATGTTGAACAGCTTTCTTTGAAATGACTACACGTTTTTATAATATTTTCTCCCCTTCTTCTTCTTAGTCGGGTACCCTTGGCAGAGTGGTCGCGGTTATGAGTGGGTTCTGATAAATGACGGCTCTGCCAATGCGCCTCCATTTAACTCTATTGGAATTCTAAATTTAAAACCAGAATATAAGCAGCACACTCACAATGCACTATATAAACAATGTTATTTTATAAGTTTGATGTATTTAGATTAAGTGTTTCGATCATACGGCTTGAGGAACCCTTTAAGTTTCTCTGTGTCCCTAAAATGTAGAAAGACCTTTTGTGGCCATTCTACATTTTAGCCATTAACCCTTACTTACTCGCACGGGGTCCCCACTGACCTCAATTTATTTTGAAGATTACTAATTAACTAATGAGGGATGGAGTGCTCATTGCACGCGAATTTAGTGCATTTTATGCATTTTTGGCACATTTCAGTCAATGATTTTAGGGCAGTTATTGCACCGTCCTCTCTTGGCTGATGATGGGGAGGATCAAAGTTTGTTTTGTTTGCCACTAAATGTCATCTTTAGGGGACTTAGGAAGCTACTGTAGGTGGGAGCATTTCCCGACAGACTGAAGTATGAATTTTTGGCGAGTAAAGTGGCGTTGACACCATGCGAGTAGGTAAGGGTTAAAAGGAATCATTTTTTTACGAATTATGGAGAGTCACCATGTAATTACATACCCAGCAAAAGGTTAGAAACGTGATGCTAAATGTAGAAAAAAATAAAAGCGAGTAGATCCGTATATAAAATCTCATTTCAAATGATAATTTTTATTTAACTCCTACTTATTTTAAAGTGTACGTACACTTTTGTCTGTTTTTAAATCACGCTGTAGCGTTTCAACGAACTCAAGTAAAACTTGGTGCTCTGTGGCTTTTGGTTTTAGGAAAACGTCTTATTCCTTTAGGAAATTGCTCTTTGTGACAGAAGTCGTGTGTTCATTACATCTTACACTTTGTGTCATCGTTCAACACCGCATTACTTGTTATTATTTATTTGTTTTAGTCCCATCTCTCTGCAGGGCAAGGACCTCCCGTCACTACCACCCTCCCACTTGGTTCAAAGGCATCGGCTTAGTCCAACTCATCCCGCCATCGCCGTCTCGGTATACCGCGAGCGCGGTTTCCATTATCTGGCACCAAATATGTGGATGTTTTGGAAGTTACAATAGTCTGGGACTATCTATTTGGTTGAAGAGTTAACGGGAAGCGGAATCTGATAAGATGGATTCATCTCATTCAATTATCTCAGTATTTTATATTCTCTGTAGAATGTTGTTGTACTCGAAAAGAGTAATTAAGTTGGAACCACTTTAATGTACACTTAACCTGCAAATATGGAACTTGAACTTGAAAATAATAAGGGCTTATGCTGATCAATCTAAGAACCTCGATGGCGCAGTGGTTAACGCACCCGGTCTGCGATTGCTAAGGTTTAGCAACTTTCGCAAAGGCCAGTCATCTGATGAGCTTTTTTTGATGATATGTTTTGGTCACACATTTGACCGGACCGGGCGCATTAACCACTACGCCATCGAGCTCCTAGTGACTGGATCTAGTACCCTTCAAACAAGAACATAGCTTAGCAATGCAAAATAATGCTGCTTGGCAGCAGGAACACAATTTTGGATGCTAATGGGCAGAATCCTAGCATCAGGTAGAAGGATTATCAGGCCTTAAGGCGCGGAACGGTAAAAGAGAAAAATGGTTAAGTGGTCGCAAAATGGTAAGAGAGCATAACGTCAAAAGTTACAGTACAATTTTAAAACTCGTAGGTACAATGGTGGTCTGAAAAGTTTCCGACCTTAACGCAAAGATGGCGCCACTCGTCAACAAAAGCTAGTGAATGTAGTTGTGCATCTTTTGACAGGTTACTCACCAAAGTTTCGGCCATTTTGGACGCGCAGTTTTTAGTTGACAGTCGTTTGAGTGAGTAGATGTGAGTGTTTTTGTGAAAATGGAAAAAATTGAGTATCGAGCTGTTATTAAATATTTGTTTTTGAAAGGCAATACGCCTACGCAAATCAAAAATGAGTTGGACTCTGTGTATGGGGACTCTGCACCATCATTTACCACAGTGAAATTTTGGGCAGCTGAATTTAAACGTGGCCGTAAGAGCTTGGGAGACGATGAACGTTCAGGACGTCCAAAAACTGCAACTACTGACGATAACATTGCTAAAGTTCACGAAATGGTGTTAGACGACCGCCGAATTAAAGTGAGAGAGATAGCAGAGGTTATGAAAATGTCCAAAGAACGTGTTTGTCACATATTAAAACAAGATTTAGACATGAGAAAGCTGTCCGCGCGTTGGGTGCCGCGTTTGCTCACGTTAGAACAAAAACGTGTTCGAATGAACATTTCCAAGGCTCTGTGCGCGCAGTTTAGACGCAATAAATCCGAGTTTTGGCGCCGATTAATTACTGTAGATGAAACTTGGATACACCATTATACGCCCGAAACAAAACTACAGTCAAAACAGTGGACTGCAAAGGGGGAACCAGCTCCAAAAAAAGCAAAAACTGTTTTTTCGGCTGGGAAAGTGATGGCGACTGTTTTTTGGGATAGTCATGGAGTTATCTTAATCGATTATCTTCAAAAAGGAAAAACCATTACAGGAGCATACTACGCATCATTACTTGACGAGCTGAAGGCACAAATTGCGGAAAAACGGCCACATTTGCAGAAAAAGAAAATCCTGTTTCACCAAGACAACGCGCCGTCTCACACCTCAGCGGTTGCCATGGCAAAAATCCACGAGTTACGGTTTGAACTGCTTGACCATCCGCCTTACTCACCAGATCTGGCCCCAAGCGACTTCTTTTTGTTCCCTCATCTAAAAACTGCGCTCGGAGGACAAAGATTTTCGTCAAATGAGGAGGCAATCACCTTTGTGAACAATTATTTTGCAGAGAAAAACGCCGAGTACTATTTGGACGGGTTACAGAGATGGGAGCATCGCTGGGAGAAGTGTGTAGAGTTACAAGGAGACTATGTAGAAAAATAAATAAAAAAATTAAGAAAAAAAATCTTGTATCATTGTTAGGTCGGAAACTTTTCAGACCACCTCGTATAATGCTTTCAAATTATAATATCGAATACTCAAAGGAAAAAAAATATATACATACAAATTATAATTGAGCATTTTTTAACTCTTATTTAACTTAAGTATATAAACTTAAGTTACAGCACCGCGTTAAAACTTGCCATCACGACTTTTATTCAAAATCAGATAACTATGTCAACCATGAAATTGCTTTACTAACTTAAAAGTAAATGTTGTTTTTTACACGTCATACGAGAACTCAAAGCTTATCTAGAATGTTAATTGAGTTAAGAATAATTTTAATAGAATGGTTAAAAATCACATAAGAATTCGTTTTGCCAGAGGTAGGATTCCCGCACACGACATGTTCCAACGGTCACTTTTATTTTTAACTTTATTTATTTGGTACACTAACAATTTATATGACACTAACACTTTGCCCGCGACTTCGTCCGCAGTAGTTTGGTAATTTTCCTTACATAAATTTTAAATTTTATTTTTTTTTAAATATAAGTAGTCTATGTTACCCGCAAGGTTACAGGTCACAGGCAAAGTCACAAACTTTACCACAAGTAATTATATAAAATCCTTTTACGCACTTTTATTGCTAAGCTCTTATGTCTAGACGAGTGTGGGATGTCGTAGTCTTTAGACTACGAAATTATAATATAATTGAAAAAAATGTTAAACAGCCTGAAATCTAAACAGAACAGTACAAGAAAATACGTTAGTAAAAGTCGCTGTAAATTATTCTAAGCCACTTATTATTATACATATGTATATGTATACACACTGCATGTTTATAAATATAGTGGAGAGCTTCGATCAAAAATAGTACATGGAGAGCAACAAAATGATTGAATAAAAATTTTGAAGTGCATAAATAGAAAACTAAATAAATAAAAAATTTAGTGGAATATATTTACTAATGTTTCATTCATACGCTTTATTACTTACTAAAAACCAAACTTTACTTTTCATTCGTGAAATAATGATATAGTATGATTATAACCAAGGACTTTATTTATTTTTAACCACGAGGCAATTTGAAATTTAAATGCACGAGAAACACTGTTTACTTAGGTCTAGTGTGTAGTTACGAGATATTTCAACGACCTTAACATAATAAAATTTTTCAGCAATCAAATAGGAATCGTTTACAAATAATGCTTATTGGGAACCCATTAAAATTGTATCCAGTAAAGCTATAAACTTAAAGGTTCCAACAGAAAAATTGTCTTTAAGGAAAATAATATAGCTAAATGTTTCTCCATGAAATCACAATCATAAAAACTGTATTTGGTTGGTGGTAGGATTTGTTCTCAATTAGCTAGCTACCACCACAATCTAAGTCCATTGCAAAAACAGCAATTTTAATAGCCTGGTTTTATTCCGACAGATAGATGCAGCTAGTTCCTCAATGGCTAAGTAATGCAGGTGAAAAGCGCGTTCACCCGGCCGTCGATGATTAAATAAAACACAGCACAAAACGAAAAAAATAATCAAAAATATCAACAACAAAAAAAAATGTGCGAGGCCAACGAGGGCCCTGTCTCAGCATAATACCCCCATGACACTCGAAGATGGGCCAAGTGCAGTGGGAGCACTGTTATTCTGACACCATTTTACAATCCAAAGATCTTTTAATAACAAGTCTTATTGAAACGTACTAAGCTCCGGTTTTTTAAACGCAAAAAGCTCTGAGATTATCATTATCAACAATACAAGTTATTTATCAAAACAACTAAAAATATAAAATTAATAATGATGACACTTATACATGTTAGGTGTCTAATAAAGTCCTAGGCCAGTTTTCACCGATAACCCCTTGGGTGTACCTAAGCCCTTATAGCATCCTGAGTCATGCTAGCGCTTTAAACGGTTTTGCTTCGGCAACCTATCATCCTATCACTTAGGGATCGTCAGTAAAAACGGGCATTAGTTTCTGAAGTGAGATTATGAAGTAGAAACGAGAGAGAAATGAGAATAAGGCTAAAGTCTAGGTTTGTCCACCTTCCACTTGTTACCTTAGGTCTATTGGTAAGAGTATCCCTGTTTATTTATATGTGTATTTATTAATTTGATGGTTGGGGCTAGGGCTTTTAGGGCATTAGGGTATTAACCGTTCTTTCCTTTTCAATGTATTTATATGTGCTAGGAGAATCTCATTAAACATTTTAATGATGACAACTGACAACTTATCTGTCACTTGGTCCTGTTAATTAAGATATGTTGTATATATGCCTTGTTGTTTTATGATATGCAAACAACATAGGACCACCATAGGATGACCTCCGTAGCCCGCCGGACTTTGGGCGGCGCTAACTCTGAGGTCCCAGGTTCGATTCCCGGTCGGGTCAATGTCGAAAACGAACTTTTCGATATTGTGTCGAGTCTTAGGTGGTTGTGGTACCGTCGTTGTTTCTGATTCCATAAAACGAGTGCTTTAGCTATTTACTTGGGATCAGAACAATGTACGTGATGTTGTCTAATATTATTTAATATTGTCTTATATAATACCATTTACTTTTAAGTTAGTAAAGCAATTTTTAACTTATCTATTTTTTTAATTAAAAGTCGTGATGGCAAGTTTCGATGCAATGCAGTAACTTAATCATAACATTAATTAAGAGTCAACAGTTGTTTAATTATAATAATTAGTAGCGCTGTATTCAAAAGTTATAATGCTAACTAATATAATGATTGAACTTAAGTGTTTCAAACTACAACCTTTGAAGAAGAAGTCATTCCTTTTTATGCGTACGTATACAAATGTTTTCCTTTTAGTCTTTATCAATATAATTATTATTCAAAAGTATTACACCTACAAGTAATGAAATTTTACTTTACCTATTAATTGTTGTAGCAGATATAAATTAGTAATTATTTAAAGCTTTTCATAGACTACAGAAGTAAAGATACTTTTAATCTAAAAAAGGCGTTTATTACGAGGTTTTATTTAAAAATATGCAGTTAACCAAGCGAAAGAACAACTCTTAAAAAATTGAGAAAGCGCTAATGAGGTTCTGTAGGATCATAGGTAATTTATCATTCTTAAAAAAAAGAACTGAAGTTAACTTTTTTTTATTTGACGCAGTCGGCAAACTAGTAAACTATACGTAATATTTGGTAAAATTTACGCTAATACTACAACGTGAGAATTGTCCACTGAATACGGACCTAGCAAAAGATAGATATAACAACAATAATACTTAATTGCACAATAACAAAAAAAACTTGGAATCCGTATAAAAGACTGGACAATTGATGTTTTAACTCAAACTGCTCAGAATTCTAGGTACATGTTTTGTAGTATCTGACGTTTTAGCCGAGTTGCATTGGTTTTTTTTAACATATCGCTATTGGTTTCCTAAAGCCTTTAGAGCTTAACCGGGACTTTTGTGGGTGGTGAATAAACTTAAGTTTCTCTAGCCATGGAGATCGATTATCCTCAAAGGGTCCTCTAGCTAAATTCTCTAGCTGGTTGGCCCATGACCACATTTAATTTTTTATGTATCGCTAAAGTTTAGAACTTTCCTTAAATATACGATTTCTATGTTAAGCCGTCATCTAGTAGCTTTAGTCTAACATAGTGTTTATAACTATGAGTTAAAAAATATTTACCGTTAAATAAAGTTAAAAATAATATTATAACATTTTTTTTACGCCATTATTAATTTTACGATGAACTTGCTAAAGAGGTTCAATGATAACGCTGTTATTGATGTTACTTGAGTATTCTGAAGCCCCGCCGGACGGAGTGATGACGCCAATGAGTTGCGAAAAGCTAAAGCGCCACTAATCATCTCAAGTCGGCTATTATATTATCACAATGGCGACAAAAGGAACGAATCTACTTTTCTTATACACAGCTGAAGTTATTTTTGAACGAATAATATGGTTATAATTTAGTTAATTTGAAATACAACCTTTGTTTTAAGGATTAATAGTATTTGGTTATGCACACCAAGTAATTTTGAGTTTAGGAAACTAACTTAACACAAAAAAATATTAAATAAACTGTGAAGTTATTAAACTAGCACAGTTATTTATTATTAAACATTAAATTTGCCCCATTATATTAATTTAATTTAGTACTACTTTAACTGGTACTTACATCTTAACTCATAATTAAAACACCGAAAGGTACCAGGAATTCATAAACGGGCAGCAAGCAGCACTTATATGAACAATCACTGCACTCCACACGAAAAACGCAAGCGAACGAGCGTAGCTTAGCGGGCCGGGGCGGGTTCACACGCGGAGCAACGCTGCCTCGTCTAGAGGCTGCGTGATACTGACTGGGCACGGAACTTGGGAGCGAGCGGGAGCGAACTCACTCCGCTGTATGGAGGCCGGCTTACACTGCCTCCGACTCCATACGGCTTATGCCGAGCTCCTGAGAAAGCTGCTACCTTGGTAATTCATGGGCTTGGATACCGTTAATTATTAATTCAGATAATGAACTGAGTATTTACAGTTTTAAATGCACACATGGTAATTCAAATTGTAAGGTTAATTAAGTTTTTTTTGGGAGTATCACACTCATTCAAATATTTTTTTTTAAGAATATAATAGAAGCACTTTATTTGTAGGCAACTCTAATATAAAACACACATCACAAAAAAATTAAACTAAAATATATTTAAAAAAAAAGCAAATAGAAATTATGATACATTGTGTGCTGCAGAAGCAAAAAAGGGGGATATGTTTTTTTTTATAAAAGTTATTTACGTACCCCTTAGTGTTTGAAATGAAATCAGTTATTATAACCTAACCATTTGTAGACAGAATGATACGAGTAGCTATAAAATTAATTAATTATTTTTAAATTAGCTGTCTTTTATTGCTAATTTAAGGGCTTTTTCCATATTTTCTTTTATCAAAGATTTTGATACTCGTGATACTCGTTTTGTCGTGAAAACGAGTATCATTCTTTTTGAGAGGCAGTGTACGCTATTGTATTGTATGTAGGCAGTGTTGTAGCGCTGCCGGGGACGTCATTTGAATACACGAAGGAAACGGAAGCGTCTAAGACAGACGTAATTTTTAGGGTAAATTAAAATGTGCTATTCCGAGTTCACCTACCAACAAGGTTTTACGCAAACATTCTTTCCTTTTTACTCTAAAGAGCAAAAGTTACAAACAGCCAGCATTTTATCAAAAACGACCAAAACCACTCCGTGTTTGAAAACTCCGTCGAAATGAAAGGAAGAAAAAATAAAGTGAATACTTTGAATTGCTTTAATACTGTGGTCCGGTAATTGCCTGGAGAGGACAAAGACACAGGGATCCGTAATAGCCTTATTCATTTCGGTATAATTGGCCAGAATGAGGTAATTTTCGCTAGTCAGTAGAATTAAAAAAGATAAAACGGGTAAACTGAGAGTGAGAGTATGTGCGACTTCTTGGCGGGAAAGTGAAGAGTCATGTCTGCGGTTTTGTTTTATTTTTCTAAAATTTGTGTTATGTCGAATATTAATGTGAAATAATGGTGGATTATTAACCGTTAACAAGTTCACCGCCGTTGGGTCCAGACACAATAGAAATTCAATTGTTTGTCGGTCAAATGGCGTTTAAGGTGTAAAGTGTTCGTAAGTGTGCATGAGTGTTGGCAAATGAAACAAAACAGTGCAACTTTACTTTTCAAATTCTCTCAAGGAGTCCGCCGAGGAATTAGTAAAGCCCCACTTCTTTACTGAGATACTCGAGGGGTTGGGGGGTATATCATTTCTCACTTCTCATTTTTATTATCATTCATCATCATTCATCATCATACTGACTGGAAGGCAATATTGTATATTTATGTATTACTTGTAAGAAAAATTACTTTGACACTGGCTAAATGTGCTAATCGCACGAAGCCATCAACTAAAAGAAAGAAAAAGAGAGTATGTGCAATAATCAGAAGCTACTTCAATTTTAACTTTCTCGAAAACTTTTAGATTAGGCAAAGCTAATTCTATAGTTTTCTGTGGTATTACACACTACGTGTTAGCAGAAGCGTCACTAATTGGACTTCTAAGATGTTTTGGTTGACTGTGAGAAATCATGGTTGAATCCCCATAGCTCCGTCGGACTACTAACTAGAGTTTTTGTATGGCAAAATTGTAACTCTTCTCGTATGTAGCCAGGAGGCGCTGCTCCAATGCCATACTAATTTGCGTTTTCGTAAACGTAATCGTATGAATACGGATAGTAACAAAACACACTAGGCACCCTGATATTTTATATTTACTGTACGAGTTTGTGTATCATACATATAAAATTACAAATAATTATAATAGGAAATCATCGGAATCGTCACGTTTGCTAGTGTATGCAATATGTCAAATTTATATATATTCATTAATAATATTGTGACGAATCTACGCTCTGAAATGAACAGTTGAATTTATCATACTTAAGTGTAATGGGAAACCTACCCTTATCTAAGTACTGAATGTAGATATATGAAAACGTGTTAAAAAAAATCCACAAATAAAAAAAAATATTTTTCAAATAGTAAATAACTTGCGAATATTCATTTATTTGATATTGTAATATATGATGATACATTTTGTAAATAACGCTAATTATGACACCTAAAAATAAATCTTTAGATTCATTGATGTTTTGAATTTTTTGCACGACATTACAATTACAAAATGATTTAAAATGTTCTGTAAGTGTTTAACTACTATCATAAGTCGTTACAAGCACTTATTAACACTAACTTATTAACTTATAACGATTGTTATATCTACGTGAGCATATGTGCACTAAGATAAATTAGCTAATCACGAGGAAGTGTTGCGGTCAAATGGAAAGATGTAAATAATGGTGCGCGACATCATGGAATTACCTATCATCTTTTTGGTAAAGTGTTGCAAAACATTTTCGGATTCGATCCGGCACCCACTGACAATCCGGGTCAAGTGCACTTCCAATGACGCTCATATATTTTTTCCACAAGCGGGATTTAAGACAAAAACATTGTTTGTATATTATCATTGTTTTAAGTGTTTGTTGTGTATTTGTTGCTCTAAATAATTAAAAAGTTAATTATAAACATTACTAATTTCAAGTTATTTTATAGCAACAAAAATTTGCGAAAAATTGTATATGACAAACACACTATAACACAATGAAATAATATTACTTATTTGTTTAATTAAAATCTAAAATCTTAGACAACACTTACATTGTTCTGATTCCAAAGAAAGTAGCTAAAGCACTCGTTTTATGAAAATCAGAAACAACGACAACGGTACCACAACCACCCAGACCCGAAAAGTTCGACATTGACCCGACCGGGAATCAATACCGGGACCTCAGTTAGTGCCGTCCAAAGTCTGGCGTGCAAGCCACTCGACTACGGAGGTCATCGTTATTTATAATGCAAGGTTTTGATTATCGATTTTTGCAGTTGTAAGCGATTAGGAGAAAAAGTGGGACGCGTCATCGAGAATTGAACTATCCGTAATGGAAAGGTGGTACTGAACGATAGGTGGTAATAAAAGAGATTTAAATAATCATTTCAGTTGATATTAGGCTGCTTTTCCACTAGAGGTGTAAGCTGATCGGTGTGGAAAGTAAAACCCACCGAAAGGAAGGAAGTTATCATTAATCATCAGGAAGGGTCATCGCTTAGCATCAGGGGCGACAAAGGCAAAATGCTAACCCGAAAATTAAAGTACTTTTTATGATTATTTATATACCATTTTACGCAAATATTGTTGCAAAAAAATCACAATTTCAAAAAAGACAAAGTGTTGAAAAAGTACCTTTTCCTTGCTGCGTGAAATAAAGTAATCCTAGTGGTGGAATTTTTTCATCGAGCAATGCACAGCTGTGTTAGAAAATCAGCATTAGGGTCCACGCACAGCACCCATCTGAACCTCTTTTAGGGCATTAGATTAGTTATGCATAAAAAAGTGTCTTGTAATAAATAATATTATCATAGTATACAAGACATTGATGACTACAATTTTTGTATATAATGTGTATTTTATATTGTTTTGTAATTGTGATACATAGCCGCCTGTGGAGACTGGAAATTGAAACTTTTACCTGATGTAAATTTGTTAACTTAGTTTTTTTTTATTTTGTGTTTTTTTTTAAACATTGTGATTTGTGATTTTTCACATGTTGTGGTTGTCTTCTATATTTTATTATTTATGTGAGTGTAACGTTTAACATCTTTTTTTTTAATTAATTGTTTTCTAAAGGCCACAAAAAGTGTAAAGTAAGCCAATAATAGAAATAAAAACGAGCAAGCCTTACAGTAACCGCATATTATTATGGTATGTAACATTTGGCATCTCATTTTAGTAATAAGCAATTTTAACATTATATTCTGAAAACAATGGGTCAGGTATTAATTGAAATGATTTTTCATAACAAAGAATAATTCTTTTAAATGATATTAGTATTTTATTTAGTTGTCACTAAGAGTAATGCTACACCGCGCGCTCATTCGTCAAATTAAATGGCGTGCGCTTCCCCGATTGGTTGGTACGATCCTACGGCCAACTCTACCACCGCGCGCTCATTCGTCAATTGAAATGGCGCGCGCTTGCTCGCTTCCCCGACTTCCTGTTACACACTTCCGTCCCATTTCATAAAATCACTCCCACAAATTGCAAGAAAGCGTGAGGAAAGATGATACTCATCAAAAATATGTAGTGCAAGTTAAACTAAGAAGGAAGGAAGTTGCACATTAGAAGCATTATATAGTATTTAAAAATATCCTTTACAATAATTATAAATGTGGAATTAAGCAATAACAATAACTTAATTTAAAAAAAACCTCTTTGCAAGGTCCGAGGTAACAGAGTTTTATTTTAATATCTTAATTTTTAAACATATGTTGGTCATAGAAAGTTAGTAACATAAACACAAAATTTAGATACTATGTTAGAACAACAATTACAAATTTAATGTGGACTCATTAATACTTTACAAAACAACCCCCTATTTATTACTGAATACTTCATGGCGGCTGCATATTCATAGCCAGAGTCGTGTAATAAATCCTAATCTCTTTTATTTACACGCCAAATACAGGTATTGTTTCTTTGTTGCGGTCCGCTGTAACATGAACGAAACTGATTTTGACGCGTTAATTGCGTCTGACAACTTACGTGTATTCCCAGCTGTGTGTGTGTGTGTGTATGTAGTCGGTTTTATTGTGACTGACTGAAAACATAATTATACTTATATTTTCACACATTTATAGTTACTACAACGACCGGTTTTGTGCTGCCTGCATCCAGCGGCTTCCTGCGACCTTTACCAGATCGTCGGTCCACCTTGTTGGAGGCCTGTCCACACTGCGCTTTTCAGTACGCGGTCGCCACTCCAGGACTGTTCCGCACAACCGGTCGCTGTGGAGTTCCTGGGAGGAGGCCTTTGTCTAGCATTGGAAGTCTTTTAGCTGAGATGATGATGATGACGACGATAGTTACTAGTGGTCGCCCAGTGGTCAAAATTTGACCATCAAACTCATTAATTAAACTGATTAATATTTCGGTTGATAAGCTTGTACCCATGGCTATGAAAATTTTAAAAAAAGGAAGGGCTTACCTACTGCCAGGAAGGATTAAAAAAAGGTTAATAAGTGTTTGACGTGACATATTTAAATAATACAAACTTTGATTTATGAAGATTTTTTTGTACAACATACATAAATGACTATACCTATATTTTAGCTTTCTGCTTACCTTATGAATTTGCTGGATTAAATATTTATAAAATACAGTCTGGAAGACCCAGGTTCGATTCCTGGCTGGGTCGGGTAGGCATTAAATTTTTTGATTGTATTTTATAAATATTTTATCGATGTATTACACAATGTTTGAGATACGGAACTTTTGGGAATTAAATACCAGTAGTCCCGTCATAGGATAACAATAGTGGCACTTCTAGGTTCTTTGCAACAGTTGTTCTGAAAAGAGCTGAATAAATAGAGTGAAATATTTTTATTTACTAAGAATATGGTTGGTTAAAATTTGTTGTAATCTGTGGTATGTCACTGGTATGAATCTTCATCCAAATTTTTTGTAGTGGTGAGATAAGTTATGTTTTCTTTAGTGGTCATATTATTAGCATAAATTTATTGGATTTAAAAATAAAATGAATGTCATCACACTAGTCATTTATAATTAACAGTTTTAAAAAAACGGTAAATATTTAGAAGCGAAAATTTTTTTTTTACTTATATTTAATAAAAAGGTGAATAACGAGAAAAGCCTAGGGCAGAATAATATTTATACGACTGTTTCGTTAATAACATTCATGACAGGGAGGACAGAGGGATGACAACCTCGACTCCAAAATTGTTAACAACACTAAATAATGGCACATTTTCTGAAACGAATTTACCCCAGGAGGGTACCGGCGGAGCCGGAGAACCCCTCCCTGGGCCTTCGGGCTCAGGCTGCCCCTTGTATCTGGGGGGGGCAAAAGATTTGCCAATATTTAATGCTGCTATATGCGGCGAAACTGAGGTCCCGCAAGGGACGAAGGCGCGCCGTGCCCCTACGGGTGCAGGCGCGTTAACAGCCGGGACTACTCCGAAGCAAAGTGGAGACGGACACCTTCGGGGACCGAATCTGCATAGCGGACGAGGCAGAAACCGTAGAGGGAAGGGCGTGGCGTCCGGTGCTCCGGCACGACATCCACTGCCGGGACCTATGCCAGGGTCAGGTGGGATTGGGAACCTTAGGGGGCCAAACCCGTCGACCCTTGTGCGAGGAGACCAAGCAGGTGGGAGGTCGTTGCATGGTAGGGGGGGGTCTACAGCACCAGCCCAGCAATCCCCTATGGAGGGCCGTGGAAAGGTGGGGCTACGGGAGGGGGGTCCTGGTGGGATCCATCCCGTCGTCACCGCCGGACCATCAGGGCTGCTGGTACTGGGTCCTGATGGGATCCTACCGGTTGGTCCTCGGCCTGATATAGAGAAGGTGAGCGAGGGCAAGGCGCCAGGTCACAGGACGGGCCACCGCAGGCGTAGGGCGAAGCTGTTTAAGCAGCGAGCCGAGGAGGAGCAGGCTGCGGTGGAACGCTCTAAGCGGCAGAGGGAGGTCAGCAATGAGAGCCAGGCGGCGGCGCTTGATGCTAAACGCGTTAAGACTCACGGGTCTTACGCGGGAGCAGTGAGTGCCTTTAAGATGGCCATCATTGCTGATGACTACCCGGCAACCATGCTGGGGGAGAGTCACTATGTGGCCATCCAGGGAACCATTTGGGACCTGCTGGAGGACACACCTGACCCTCTCCCAGTAGTTAATATGGGAGGCATTTCGTCGGGAGCCATACTCTTCACATGTGAGGGGAGTGGCTCGGCGAAATGGCTTCGAGCTCAGGACGGCCTAACCGTCGAAGGCGTGCTACTCAGGGTGGTTGATGCCAAGGACCTTCCAAAGCCAGTAAAGATGGCATGGAAGTCCCGAAACATCAGCCGCCTTGACACGGGCAGAGTCTTGAGGATGATGCAGAGGTGCCATCCCGGTTTGAAGACCTCGGGCTGGAAGATCGTCGACACTAAGGTCGAGGGTCTGACAGTACGGAGGGTCATACTGATGGATGGTGCCTCTGCAGCATTCATCAAGGCGGAGGGCTATTGCCTTAACACGGGCGTTGACAGGAGCGTCTTTAAGCTTCTGGAGGAGAAGCTTACGGGCGAGCCTGTTGATGCCCAAGGCGATGGTGATGGAGTCGTGGCGGGAGTGACTGGGGGTGAGTGCTCCCAGAGCGCACCAGTGGTGAGGGTGCAACCAGGACTGGGTGCTCCTGTTGCTGCTGTAGGGGATGTTGGAGAGGAGATGACACCAATGGAATGTGGTGGGATCTCCTCCCCAAGATCTGAAGACGTTGTGGGGGGGCTCACCCTAGATGAGCTGCTTCTGGGAGGGTCCTCTCCGTTGGGCGCGCAAGCGCACACGGATGGAGAGCTCGGCTCGGAAGATGGCCACTAGACAGCAGAAATGGCGGGTTTAAGGTGTGTACAGATTAATTTGCACCACTGTAAGGCTGCAACTGCCCTTCTGGCACGCGAGCTTAAAATGAACAAGTTCGATATTGCCCTAATTCAGGAACCCTACCTTTATGGGGGACTGATAAAGGGCTTAGGTGGAGCTCCGGGTACTCTTTTTCACAACTGTTCCACTAATGATATGAGGACTTGCATTTATGTCAGAAATGACATACATGCAATGCCTTTAATCAAGTTCTGTTGCAGGGATCTGACAGTTGTCAGGATCCACACAGGGGAGGGGGGGACTAAGCGAACGGTAATCTTATCGTCAGCTTATCTCCCTTACGAGAAGGCAGACCCAGTATCACCACAGATACGGGATCTGGTAACCTACGGCAGCCGGGAAAACTCAGATGTCATCATCGGCTGCGACGCGAACGCGCATCATGTCGTTTGGGGCAGCTCAGACACCAATGAAAGGGGGGAGAAGCTTCTGGAATATCTGGTAAGTTCACCCATGCAATTACTTAACAAAGGTAGCAAGCCTACATTTTTCAACGCCCGCAGGGCACAGGTGATCGACATAACCATTGCTAACAATAGAGCGGTAAGGAACATCACAAACTGGCATGTGTCGGATGAGGTCTCCCTTTCCGATCATAACTACATATGCTTTAGGTACAGACTAGGTGTAACCATAGAAACTGTGCGTAGGAAGAACCCTAGGAACACTAACTGGGAGGGCTTCAAAAAGGACCTCAGAATGGATCTGGATGGTCCTAGCTGTAAACTAAACTCAGCCTTGGACATAGAGTTTGAAGCTGACAGAATTACAGAAGCACTGATGACGGCCTGGCAAAATAACTGTCCAGAGACGAAATCAGTGGCAAAGAGGGTACCATGGTGGAACCCGGAGCTGGCTCGAATTAGAAGAGCTACACGACAGGCGTTCAATGAAGCGAAAGCAAGGAACGACTTTAGCGACTACAAGGAGGCCTTAACGCGGTATAGTAGTGCGGTACGTAAGGCAAAGAGATCTGCCTGGAGGAAACATTGTGACCAGATTCAATCTGTTCCGGAAGCAATGAGACTAACCAAGGCTATCTCTACAACAAAGGCGATTCCATTAACCACGGTAAGGAAGGAAGATGGAGTACGTACAGAGACAGGGAGTGAGACATTGAAGGTTATGTTCGACACTCATTTCCCTGGATCAGAAGTCATCCAAGACGATCATGATCCAGTCAGCTGGAAGGAGCAGCAGAGAAGAACCTCCAAATATGACTGGATAATAGCGAAAAGGGTAGTAGATGAATGTAAGGTTAAATGGGCTCTGGGGAGTTTCCAACCGTTCAAAGCGCCAGGACCTGACAACATTTATCCCATTCTACTACAGCAGGGCGCCTCCATCCTGGGACCCCATCTCTGCAGGCTGTATAAAGCATGCATAGCTTTTGGACACATTCCCAGAACATGGAGGCGTGTTAAGGTAATCTTCATACCCAAAACGGGAAAACCAGATTACGAAGAACCCAAAGCCTTTAGGCCTATAAGTCTACAATCTTTTCTCCTGAAGACCCTGGAGAAAATGGTAGACAAATACATCAGAGCGGGTCCACTGAAAAGATTCCCACTCCATGGACTTCAATGTGCATATCAGGCAGGGAAGTCAACAGAAACTGCTCTTCATCATGTGGTGAGTCGAGCGGAATTTGCGCTGGAAAACAAAGAGATTTGCGTCTGCACATTCGTAGATATCGAAGGTGCATTTGATCGCACTACCTTTGAATCCATCAAGGTTGCAGCCAAGAACCATGGTGTGCCACAACCGATCTGTAATTGGATTGAATGCATGTTAAAGGGTAGAATTATCAACTCTGAACTGCTAGGAGACAATCTTATTGCACGGACAACCAGAGGATGCCCGCAAGGAGGGGTTCTCTCGCCTCTTCTGTGGAGCCTTGTGGTTGATTCAATTGTAGTAAGGTTGAATAAAGGACCATTCTATACGGTTGGTTATGCGGATGATCTGGTCATCTCAGTCAGTGGGAAATTTCCCTCTACGGTATCGGGGTTAATGCAACGTGCCTTGGGTCTGCTAGAGGAATGGTGTAATGACCATCACCTCTCTGTAAACCCGGGGAAAACGACAGCCATCCCCTTTACAAGAATGAGAAACACTACGGGACTGGGTAACCTAACACTCTATGGCACCCGGCTTTCTTGGTCCAAAGAAGTGAAATATCTAGGTTTAACGCTAGATAGGGAACTTACTTGGAAACAGCATGTGGACACGACCATAGCCAAGGCTTACAGAGTCTTTGGCATGTGTCGGTCTACATATGGCAAGATGTGGGGACTCAACCCCAGGATCATTAGGTGGATCTACATGACGATGGTGAGACCGATCCTCACATATGGCAGCATCGTCTGGTGGCCCAGAACCAGGCTGAAGATCTGTAAGAATGCTCTTAGCAAACTTCAGAGAACAGCTTGTCTGGCAATCACTGGTGCCTTTCGAACCACTCCAACGGCAGCGCTGGAAGTCCTCACAGACCTTTCACCACTGCACATTGTGATAGAAACAGAGGCAAAGAAAGCGTTACATAGACTAAAGGTGGCCGGACTATGGGACGCATCTAAACCTCTGACCAGACACACAAAATGGGATCCAAGTGAT
This sequence comes from Eudonia truncicolella, assembly GCA_949315975.1. Taxonomy (NCBI): domain Eukaryota; kingdom Metazoa; phylum Arthropoda; class Insecta; order Lepidoptera; family Crambidae; genus Eudonia; species Eudonia truncicolella. Next base: position 10,781,317 of record OX438839.1, read on the forward strand.
ATTCCTGACAGGGTCATGGAAATGGGGTGCGATAAAATATCCCCCATATTCATGTTCGAAAAGAAATTCAAAGTTTATGTCCCAACCAGGGACGAATGGAAACGAGGGCCACCGTCTCCGGAGAAAGACAGCCTAATCTGGTATACTGACGGATCAAAAATGAAGTCGGGCACAGGAGCAGGCGTCTATAATAATGACTTCAAGCATAGTCAAAGCATGGGAAAATTTGCTACTGTTTACCAAGCAGAAACTTTTGCAATTCTCCTATGCGCAAAGCAGAATATAGAGTTAGCTATGAAAAAGCGAAATATATTCATCCTGAGTGACAGCCAGGCTGCGCTCAAGTCACTCATATCGCCCAGAATCGATTCTGGCCTTGTTCTAGAAACCACTAAAGCTCTAAACAAGCTAGGTAGACATAACAAGGTGCGATTGATCTGGGTCCCAGGCCATATGGGAATCCACGGTAACGAGATGGCGGATGCGCTTGCCAGGGAAGGCTCGGAGACCCAGCTCATTGGTCCTGAGCCGTTCGTGGCACTTGCACCAAGTACCATTAACAAGGCCTTTAAAGATTACATCAAAAACAGGCACGGCATCGAATGGAAAGAGCAGCCGGGTATGAAACACTCCAAATCCTTCCTTGGCGAAAACGCCTTAGGACGGAGTAAGTTCATATGTGGAGGCGGTAGACGGCAGGCCCGACTAACCATCGGTGCCTTGACAGGGCACTATGCCACAAAACAAATGCTTCATAGAATGCACCTTTCAACAAATAGTTTGTGTAGGGCGTGTGGAGAGGAAACGGAGTCGATGCAGCACCTACTGTGTGACTGCGACTCTCTGGCTAGGAAAAGAATGGGACTCCTGGGGTCGGCCTATCCGAAACCGGAGGACTTCAGGCTCTTCGCTCTTAAAGATGTTGCCAAACTTATGGCCTCTATCTTTACAGAGGAGGAAGAGTGAAAGGATGGGGTTGCACAAAAGATCCCGATGGGTCGAGGTGTTACTGCGAGAGGGAAACCTCGGCAGGCCCCACTAAGATAAGATAAGATAATAACATTCATAATTTTGGCTACTTTATATTTATAATTTGCCTTAATGGCAAAGTATTGAATTGTAGGAAAGTAACCAGAGATTTCCACTTCCGCCCTTCTACCCTTGTCCATTAGGACATCAAAAAGCTTTGTAATGGCTTTTTGTTTTCTATAGAAGATTCTATTTTTTATTTAGATTATAAACATTTCATTTGTTTGACGCAATTCATGTTTCGAAAAGTGTTTTATTGAAACGTCGGGTTTTTTTTTAAATTGCATTCTCTTTTGTAAAGTGTGTATTGCCGATTTAGTTATATTTGTTCAAACATAATTTTCCAGAAATGGTATCATCAGCCCTTTTATGTATACAAAGCACGGAGGAACTCGAAATGGAAATTTTTTGATCACCCATCCGATGACCAGCCTTTACGAAAGTAGCTTGACCTTAACAATTTACAGATCGAGTGCGTTAACCATTGCGCCATCGATCTCTTCAGAAACGGTATAGCTAAAGCATAAGCTAATTAAACAACCATAAATATATTGTGATTTTGAATCGAGCTTTGCTAGCATCTGATACGGACGGACATGCGAAATTCATTAATGGTTTATGTTGTCTTCTATTATACTAGTTTTATGTATATACATAGGAGGGCTGTAAGGCTTTGATTGGATGGCTCACAATCACACGAGGCTCCCTTGAAGATGACGCATACGCTTCGTTCGACAACCAATTGCTGCGTTAACAGAATTCTGCTGTAAACTAGTTGGACAAGTGCAAACAAGGGCTTTAATTGTTCATAGCATTGACTGTCCCTTGTTGTTATTTAGTTTAGAAGAAGAATAAGATATTTTTTTTTTTAAACATTTGTGCTAAAAAACGCTTTTGTTTTTTTGGCTATTCGTAATTAATAATAAATTAATTATTATTTTATTGTCCGTATTTATTATTAGTCTAAAATTATCGGTCGTTGTGAAGATCCCTGCGGGAGGCCTTTGCCCAGCAGTGGACGTCTTTTGGCTGAGATGATGATTATGATGATGAAGTGCTTATTTATCAATTCAAGGTATTAATTCATAGACAAGCCCACTAAAACCTTAATATTTTTGTTGATCCAAAGGTTGCCTATCCAATGTTTATTTTGGTGAAGAAAAAAGTAGATTTATCATTATCTAATATGTCATATAACTTACCTATCATTACCTTAATCTATCATAGTAACAATGTAACAGTTATAAAATACCAAACGATTTCTCAAAAAATATTTTATTTATTTTACAAAACTTACCAATAAAATCAAAGAAAATAATATTATATAAAAAACCGTTAAAATTAAAACATTATCGGCAGGTGTATAAAGTACCGGTATCAGATATTATTATTTGTGGTTGACATTGTTATAAGCTAGTCTATCAGCGTATCAGTAGTTATGGATTCTAAGTGAAGTGCGATTCCACCATCGGACTTATTTTCATTAGCTTATTACTCGTAAACCTTCGAAGTGATAAGAATGGCCTAATTGGTTAACTGGAAAACATAATTACCCACGACAATAAAAGCTGTATAACAATGCAAGAAAAGCTCATTTAATAACCTGAATGCTTTATTGTGTTAAATCTCGTTTCACACCATAAAAAATGTTCAGAGAGTCTCTTAATCAGTCTGGATCATTCCAGTGGTTCACACCGTTAACTTTGTAACATGAGCCGTTCGATTAGTGTTCATTTACCTCAAATCGGGGATAAAGTAATTTTTGTCCCAGAGTTCTGGGAATATACTTTTCTGCAATGATAAGAGTAAAAAGTAGAGGTAAGTTAGGGTGTCTCCACTGCTGGGGCACGAGCCTTCTTTAAGGATGGATAGGAAGAACGGACCATAAACCACCACGCGGGCCCAGTGCGGACTGGTGGTTGTTAACGACTGCCAATGCAGCCGGGACCAAAAGCTTTACTTGCCAGGGGGCATAAGAATAACATACTTGGCTTTTTATGATTGCACTGTTTACACTGATATGAAACGACTCTGGTTAGTGGTTTACAAACTAATAAAATATAGAAGTAAAATCCCACGGCTGGGTACAGAACCCAGTCCGTAGAAGGTAGTAGTTAATCAGGAAATCTCATAATCCGATCGTATTAAAGTGGTTCATTTCAATCGGTTAGGAACAGTGAAAAGGTCAAATACTCAAAACAAAAAGCACCAGAAGGGATGAGCAGTCGATCACGCCGTATTCAAAAGTTTTGAATCCAGAAACGAACCTATTTAGTACAATGCCGCATTGTTTTGCCTAATGTACCTACCCCATATATCGTTGTCCGCTTTAACCCAAACACAAAAGAGCCGCTAAATGAAAAAGCATTTATTTTGTATTCTTTCTCTATTTTCCTTCTGCTAAAAAAGATGCAGGACCGCCGAAAAATTTTCCCGTTTCGCTTTATTTACGAGTACGGATGCCTTACCTTCCCTTTTCTTTTTACAAATAAATTGTATGTCAATATTAAACTTATATAAAGTTAAAGTACTATGTTTAGCATATATAAATTAAAGATAAATACTATTTTTTACTGTTTCCTCTCTATATACGGTAGTAGGTATGATATACAGAGTTTACAGTTCTAATGCGTTCATTAGTACTTAATTATGTTGAGCTCAAACAACGAAATCGCTCATTGAGCGAAAAACCAGCTTAAAAAGCGCTGTGGTCACTAAGAAAGCTACAGCGCGAAATCAGTGTTATGTCTGTTTTATAACAGCCATGACGCGTTGTTGCAAACTCAGAATGGCCATGACGCTTTCTAAGCTCTAACTGATCACAATCACGACGGACAGGTTGGTACCTAATGGGAGTTTTATTTCCCATTCGATTACGTTTACGAAACAATGTATATCATTAAAGCATTGTCTCCTGGTCAACGAGCAAAGTAAAAATTTTGCCATACATAATCTCCTTTTAAGTTAATGTGATCGAATGGCAATTAAAATTCGCTCTAGGTACCCTGAAATATTTATTTTTGACACGCCACAGACAACATACGTTTCCGTTTGACACGTAAATAACCAGAGACACGATGAGTAATATAAAAATGGCGTTTTACAACATAAAAAATAAAATAAATAAATATAAATATGAGACAACATCACACACATTGTTCTGATCCCAAAGTAAGAAGCTAAAGCACTCGTTTCATGGAAATTGGAAACAACGACGGTACCACAACCACCCAGACCCGACACAATATCGAAAAGTTTGTTTTCGAAATTGACCCGACCGGGAATCGAACCTCAGAGTTAGCGCCGCCCAAAGTCCGGCGTGCAAGCCACTCAGCTACGGAGGTCATTAAACAACAGACTGTCATTAATTCTTCTGTAGTTCAATTTCCAGCTGGCGTTTTTCACAAAAGAACGCAAAATTCACTAAAGTACTCTCACCTACTCTCACAAATAAAGCTTTAATCAGTTATCGCACTGGCCGACAGTTGGCTCGGTCATCAATCTTGCCTTCGGTTTGGCGCATCAACATCCACACCAACTGTTCCCTCGCTGTTCCACTGGTAATTTGTTCATTTTTTGAATGGAAAACGAATGGATTTATTACTGTAAAAACTGTTACGGTAAAAGAAAAAGTGTGGGTAGCTGAACGGATAGATGCTCGGTTTGAATGCGAGAAATCGTGGTTCAATCCCCATAACTCCGTTAGTCTACTGACGTTTAAGTTTCTGAGAAACCCTTTAAGTTTTTTCAGGAACCCTTTAAGTATCTCGCCGCCCCCAAACAAGCCCGGTGAAGCTGAAAATGCCGTTTGAGGCAATCAGCAAACTCTCTCTCAAAAAAAAACTTAATAAGTTAATAATCTTTTAAAAAACGAAACGACGCACAAAGCCATTAAAAAAGAAAAAAACGAAAGGTAGGATTACATGACATTATGCTGAGTGCCTTTTTGTGCAACATAGTAAATTTTCATATTTTTTTTTAAATTTATGTTTTTATTTTTGTGAATACTGTAGTACCCTATATTTGTGATACAAATAAATAAACGGACCCTGCAAAGGTTCGAAACGTCAGGATAAATATTAATTTATTAATTTATAATGTATAATTAATTAATGTGTAAAATAAACGCGATTAGATTCGTAAAAGTAGTTTCATTACAATAAAATATTTAATTTAATTTAATTTTAATAATTTCATTACATTACAAAAATTAAATGATCTTACGCACAGTTAACAAAGGCTATAGTTTCGATTATGAATAAAGCACTTGAACTTGATCTGCAATTGAACTTGCACTGAATTTTCGAATTTCAGGTGACTATTTGTCTTATTAGGCTACTGACAACTGGTTTTCCGGTTTAATCTTCCAAGCTTGTTTCTTACTCTTCTCTATTTGTGATCATTTTTCTCTGTGAGCCATATATAAATAAAAACGAATTTAACTTGCAACCAGATCTTTGCTTATTAAGTATAAACAACCTTCACAAACGGAATCCGTATCCTCAATACTTTTCCCTTCTCACAAAAAATATAGCTCAAATTAAGTTTCTGCTAATAGGATCCTGTAAGTCTACCCCTTTAAAATATATCTCAATGAAAAGTCAAAGCAACTGGCACAATCCCACGAGGACCGTTGCATCTAAGAAATGGGTCGGGAAATAAATAAAATATGATGTCTGCCCTCAGTCTGGCACGCATCGTATATTATTTCTGCAAACTCCACTGCGGTGCACCGCCTGTTTTTAACAACGTGACGTCGAATACATTTTTATATATAGCTTTTCGAGGGATACGTCACGAGAAGTTTTGTCACTGAGAATAAAAATGTTGCTTACTTTCGTAAATAAATTATTGGGTGTATCCCACTATTTCCATTAAGTATTTCTATTGATAGAAATACTGGGACTGATTTTCCCACTATATTCATTGCTGGCGGCGGCGGCAAAAAAACACTGCATCGCCTCTTATCTGCGTAGTGACGAGGTGACTTTGTGTAATTTATACTGAAGAGTATGTGATGGAAAATTATTCACCAAAATGGAAGATTATTCATTTGTTCTCCATTTATTTATTTTTTCTTTAACTATAAGTCATGTTTTTATTTTATTCTTTAGATTAAATTCTCAATATCTCCTTAGAATTTTATTTATTAGTAATTTAACAGGCCGTCATAAATATTAAAGTGGAGACAGATTCTCAAATAACACAACTGCGTTTTTTTGCCGCAATAGAAATAATGGGATATAATTTGGAAAAAACGCTAGTCCCACTTTTTCTATTTTGTATTTCCATGGAAATAGTGGGATACACCCAAATTATTTAATAACGACCCGAAGTAAAGTAACGTATTTTAAAACTTTTGTTCTACGAGTATGTTACGTGAACAGCTTTTGGTATAGCTTTGACGACCTCCTTGGTCGGGTGGTTTGTACCCCGGTTTTCATGGTGTCGCCATCTCTGAGGTACCGGGTTCGATCCCCGGTCGGGTCAATTTAGAAATTGTTGTTTTTCTAAATTGTCTCGGGTCTGGGTGTTTTCCTATTTCTAATTGATATATATTTAAGTATTTTAAGTATGTTTATACGTTGTCTACTAACCATTTAGCGAGTTTCATAACGAAGCTTCTCTTGGGCTAGATAAATTGGTGTGAGTGTAGGAAAATTTATTTTTAGTTTATTTTTTATAGTATTGATTTGTTTTTATGATTTTTTATTTTATTTTTTATACATAGCTCGACAAATGACTCCACTCCACCTAACGTTAAGTGGAAATGGAGACGCAAGGACAACTGGTGCAGCAACTGTGACATACTTGTATATTTAAATGAAGTGGCTTTTTCCTTTCACTGCACGAATATTGCTTTTCACTACAAGCTACAAGCTATTCTACGAGTAGTAACATTGTTTTTATGGTAGACTTAGATAACCTGGTAATAGCTAGTAAGGCGGACTAGAACAAGCCCTACCACCAAGCATACGGTAAAATATGCACCCTTTATCAAATAAGGAACCGCTGGGTTTGAAATCCGTGGACTAACGACTAGAGCATAGAGGCGCGGTTTAAAAATCTCTTTAACAAAAACAACACCGTAATGGAAAAGCGTCTTAATTGCTATCTTAATATTATTGATTTCTCTAAAGCTTATAATATTCCGCACCAGATATTTCTCAAGTCGTTATCGTGATATTCGTGTGTTTCTTAGTTTGTGGTCCGAGTTATCCAGCAAGGCTGGCTTTGTAGGTACAGACGCCTGCACATGAACCTATCCAAAACTGTCAAATTTCTTCAATACATTGTCAACCATATGCGTTACACGTAATGTTCAAAGTCTATCGAGGAAATTTGACGGTTTGTGGTAGGTTGATGTGCAGGCGTGTGTACTTGAAACGCCGTGATAATATTCAAATCATACTTACTTTTTTACTTATCCATACAAAAACTCAAATTTATTTATTTATGGTACACAGCACAGATTATAATTATTTATTTTATATTATAGCTAAAACATGAATAGGGTAAGTAATAGTATATAAAGTATTTTGATAAACTACAATCCAATGATGAGTGCAATATTTAGACTAGAGGTGCTTTATATTACAATTTAAACAAACAAATGAATTAATCTAATATATAAAATTCTCGTGTCACAGTTTTCGTTGCCATACTCCTCCGAAACGGCTTGACCGATTTTGATGAAATTTTTTGTGCTTATCCGGTATCTATGAGAATCGGCCAACATCTATTTTTCATCCCCCTAAATGTTAAGGGTGGTCCACCCCTAAATTTTTTTTGATTTTTGAAATTTTTCCAATACAAAATGATTTGTTTGTAGTGTTGTCATGGAAACTGTCAAAGCGGTACGAAGTCCGCCGGGGGCAGCTAGTTTTATTATATAAATTTAGATTGTAGAGGAAGGTTTTAAGAAAAACTTTAAGACCTTTATCCTGCAAGAATGAGATGAAATATATATCTACATATCTATATATCTACACTTAAATTATTAATGAGGTCATTGTATAGACAGCACATGCAGACGATAGGATTAAAGAAGGATGTGTTGTTTTTTGCAGACTTGAAGTACAAAAGTGTGTGGATCTTTAACACATGAATTTAATTATAAAATTTGGATTTAATTATAATGGAGTGGACGATTTTGTATGTAAAAACCGCAAGTAACCGCAGTGTAATTGCGCATAGATATTGTAACATTATTTTTATTCTACCCTAACATGTTTTGGATTCTTGTTTCATTGGATCATGAGGTTGACGAACACAAACAATGTATCAGCTGGACCTAGGGCTGTCACTTTGCATTTTTCCTTTGCAACAAACAAGCTCGACATCCTGAAAAGCACCACATGACTGACACGTGGTGCTTTTCAGGCATGTTCACAATTTTCTGGGGGTCTATGCCCGTGCATAGACCCCCAGAAACCACTTTGCCTTTATCCGTATGGGTCCCGTGACCCCATCTACCTTAATATGGTATGGTTTTACCAAATATCATGTATATTATCGGTATCGGCTGTACATTCAAAATTGCAGAGCTGCACGGTAATATCATGTTTCACGGCGCGCAAACAAAACGAATTGGTATCGGCGATATTTTCGGAATTTATTTTATGTTACTTCAGCCTCAGTGCGGCGCTTACTGAGTTGTTTATTGTATTATTTTCCATTATGTATCTTGGGTCCGTTAGCGGACGAACGTCTTCATTTCTTGAATGACTTACCGCTTTTGTAGTGTAGTGGGTAGACCAGCGGCCTGAGTTCTGTTTTTCTAGGGTTCGATTTGAATCGATCGATCGCATAACATAATGTGCTTGGTTTGTTTGTTGGTAGGGTTTGTTTTAAGACCACATGGTTAGCATAATATATTTCGTGGTCCGATCCGATCCGAACCCTTCGGAGAATCTAGTAGGGCACGGGGACGCGCACTAGTGCGTGATGCCGTTCCCTCTAGATAACCTCCGAAGGTGATTCGTTTCACACGGCTTGAGGGACCCTTTACGTTCCTCGCCGCCCCCTAAAAAGCCCAGTGAAGCTGAAAATGCCGTAGAGGCAATCAGCAATCTCTCTCAAAAAAAAAAAAAAAAAATATTTGGTAGCATTGGTGTGTTGCGTGAAGGTAGTTTGTGAATTTCACGAGACATTACAAAAATTGGAAAGTGTGAACTATAAGGGAATTTGAAAATATCCGCATTTTCCTTTGCTTATTACTCTGTAAAAATACTTTTTAAATTCTGCATAGTAAACTATATTTTACTTAAAAGAAGTTCGGGGGCGAAGTGGTTAGCGCATTCGGTTTACGATTATTGTATATACTTTCATAACTATATGGGAAGGCCTGAGCCTAGTAGTGAGATGCTTATGAAACTGATGAAAATGTTTGAAAAGTTTAACTGAAAATATTTAACTGTTTTGTAGTGCACTAGTTTGATTTGATCTTATTATAATGATAATATTATCTTTTTCAGTTATTTCATTCATAGAATAAAAGATTCCTACAAAGGACACTCGTACATTCAACTCCTTTATGTACAAAATGTTAAAATATATCTCCATGATTAAAACCAGCTGGAATTTATTTTATTCCAAACGGGCCGCATTTTAATTCCAGCGTTATCAATAGCCCTCCTTTCAAGCACCTTTTGAGAAGATTTTTCACACTTAACACTGAATCCCATTACATTAATGTCGCGAATAGGATGATTCATCAAATATAAAACACAGAACGCTATGTTCATCGCGACCGAGTACACTCGCTGACAAAAGTGAGATATTACAACAAAGGTTTCCCTACTCAACTGTCAAAAATAGCCGTCATTCTTATTGTGTTGGCTCCCCATGACAAAGGGCTTGCGTGTCAAATGATGGAATAAACCCGTTTGTATTCAGGCCCACTAGGCCAAAGCAACAGTATTCAGTAATGAAGGCAATAATCAGGGACCAATTAGCTTGCTAGGAATATAGCTGTGGTTATTAATAAATGTTATTGCATTGCCATGGTTAAACCAAACTTGGTTCTTTATCATCAATTTTAGAGAGACTCATTTTCGTTCGCATCATTAGTTTAATGCTTATTTAGTATATGAACTTAACACGAGAAACGGTCATTTGTATATAGAACTCTCTCTTCGGCTTAGCAATTAAGCTTTATATAATCAATTTTGTAATGGTTCATCTTCATCATCATCCCACTGCTAGGGCACGAATCTTCCCTGTGAATAGATATATATACAAGGAAAATTGCAATGTTTAAATTTAGTTAACTCAACACAATTTAATTCTGTAAGAAAATATAGCTAATATAATTTGCTTTAAAAAATATGATGCTCTGATATTTCAGTTCGTTCAGTTTTCAGCGGAAACGTCCCATTTTTTTTAAATTTTCTACTTACTGATTGTTTATAATAAGTTTATAAGCTGTCCTACACAATATATGATATACTAGTTGTCGCCCGCGACTTCGTTTGCGAAGACTATACTATCCCACAAGAACATGTTACCGGGATAAAAAGTATGTTATGTCCTAGTCCGGGTCATGGTGTGTCTATGTGCAAAGTTTGCATAAAAATCCGTTCAGCCACTTTCACGGGGTCAAATAAACAGACAAACAGTCAAAAATTCTAAAAAATGTTGAATCGATAGCAGAACTCGATTCAAGTATCTCCAGCCTACTTTTTTTCGAATATCTTCCATGTACATACTTTCGACCCTCTTTAGCTTTAATATGTTTAGGTATCTATACATAATAAAACTAAAGACTGTGCGTAAGTAGTTCACACTTGTTTACTTTGTTACACGTTCCACACACAGACATTCGCTGTCAAAAATATTTAAAAGCAATATTTTACTACAAACGTTTGTGTCTGACAGTACAAGAAGGTTGCGTTACCCATGCGTGCTCACATCTCGTCCCTATGTAAGTGTTGACGTTGGACCAGCCCTATGGGGATTGGTGGCTGTGATTTTGGGTGGACCCTTAGAATTCGTACGTTGCGGATCATTAGTCCACCATTTTACGAGGCATCCATTTTTAGGCGAGCCCCGCTGTAACTTTAAGCTTTCTTCGATCCTTTTTTTTACTGATATTGCAACGCCTCTGTTTAGTATGATGGTGGCAACTTACATAAATTAACCGCCTTTAGTGTAGTGGTTACATACGTTACATTCCCTAAGATATGGTTGAGTGATGCGATGGCTGATTCATCTATATACATATAATGACTTGTCCTGACTGACTGACTCATCATCACCGCTAAAGTTAATTAGATAAAATTTGGACTGTAGGTTAAATGAGTGACGTAACTAGCCACTAAGAAAGGATTTTACGGAAATCACACCCTAAGGGAGTCAAATGGGGGGTGAAAGTTTGTATGAAAATTGGTATTTGGGTTCTTGAAAAGAATTAAAGAATGACTTCTCTCAGGAATTTAGTTTATTTTTCTTTAAATAAGTAAAAAAGGGAAAAAGGTTTTTTTGGGGAAATAGTTATTTTAAAGTAATAACAATAAAAATGAATATTTAAATAGATTTTTAGATTTTTCAACAAAAATAAAAAATGGTGTGTTTTAGCATTTTTCGAAAACCTATACCTAAATACCTAAATAGGGGTAGAAAGTTTGTATGGAAATCTGTAATTTCTTAAATTTCACTATTTGGCTTGGTTAGAAATTATGAAGAATTTCAGGATTTTTGAAAAACGATCCCTTAAGTAGAGGACAAACAAGATCCCTGTTTCAAAGTAGTCCTCAAAAACCTCCACCCCACCATTGACATAGAAGAAATAAAAACTGAACTAGAAATGCAAGGACATAAAGTCGCTAATATTTGGAATGCCAAACAAGGGAATACCAAAAAGCCATTACCAATATTCTTCATAGAAATATAATCCAACAGCAAGAATAAATATATCTATGACATCAAAAGTTAAGTGCACTGTAGAGTCATTTTTGAACCTCCAAGACCTAAACGGTAAATTCCACAATCCGGCAATTGCCAACAATATGTGCTCCACTGCTGGAGCACGAGCCTTCCCTATCCTTAACCAACACGCGGGCCCGGTGCGGATTGGTGGTTGTTAACGACTGCTAATGCAGCCGGGACCAACGGCTTAACGTGCCTTCCGAAGCACGGAGGAGCTCGAGATGATACATTTTTGGTCACCCATCCGATAACCTGCCTTTGCGAAAGTTGCTTAACCTCAGCACTCGCAGACCGGGCGCGTTTACCACTGCGCTATCGAGCTCCTCCTGAAAAGTGTACCGTACCGTAATGGTAAGATGGCTTATTGGCACGTGATTTCACTTCATTATCGGTCGCTGTCTGGCTCAACAATATCAAGTTTCTAAAGGACAACCCAATTTGCAGGAGTAAGGGCGACATTGTCGTATAGATTTCAAGCACCTATATTTTTATCGCAAAAATATATTTAATATTCAACAATGTAGGTACTCCTCTAAGACTACACAGATAGTTTTATTTCAGCAGAATTTGAAGTCCTAATATCATAATAAATTGCAATTAGGTGAATTTTTTATAAGGTAATTTTATTTCGTTAATGCTGTGCTAGTCAAGCAGGTCACATATTTAACAATAAAAAATAAACTATAAATTACGTATGAGAAGCTCGATGGCGCAGTGGTAAACGCGTAAATTAGTTAACCATTTTTAAAAACTGTTAAGTACTTCATTTCATTTATACGTTGAATGAAACTAATAATGTTGTTGTCAATATATCTACTGTCGTGTTACTATTTTATTTAATTGCAACTTTTTTAACGATCCTTAACTCTACTTTCTATTTCTACAGACTAAATAAATTTCGTACAACGTATTCGGTGAAGCGCCGCGCAGTCAATTCCGAGAGTTTAAGTCAATATTGTCTTGCTTTATACAATACCCACATAACTTTTATTTGTTCGGATTTGTTCCGATAATGCTATGTGCATTAGCGGAACAAATCCGCCCCAATAAGTAACTTTATTATCAGTTACAAATACTTGGCCATTCACAAATAATGCCACTTGACAACAGGGAAGCAAACTACATAAGTAGGGACTGGTTTATAATTACGTAATCTGTGTTTTAATGTTTTTATTTTTTAAGGGGCTTTTGTTTCTAACATGTTAGCCCTGGTACATTGGTGGATTGATATCTAACCCAATCTTTAAGGTTTGCACTGAAAATGCTTTCTCGGACGTGGGATTCGACATAATCCTCTGAAAATAATCTAGGTTACTGAAAAAAATCTGTGTTCCAGCTGTGCGATGGTTACCGCACATCCGCACACTGTTAAATGGTTACCGCATATCCGCACTGGAGCCGTGTGGTTCTTTATGGTTCGTTTTCTCTGTAGTGTTTCCATTCACAGGGAAAGCGCGTGCTTGAGTGTAGACATAACATGAGCTGGTGATGGACTACCTAAGTATTAGTGACGATTTCATCACCACCTCATTTTTATGTCCTCGCTTCTGAGCACGAGCCTTCCCTGTGGATGATAGGGAGAACGGGCTATAAATCACTGCGCGGGCTCAGTGCAGATTGGTTGTTGTTAACGACCGCTACTGCTGGGACCAACGGCTTTTACGTGCCTTCCGACGCACGGAGGAGCTCGAGATGGTAAAGTTTTGATTATCCATCCGATAAGCCTTTGAGAAAGTTTCATGACCTTAGCAAGCGCAGACCACTACGCTATCAAGCTTCTTCGAAGAGACGATTAAGCGACCGGTAATCCTTTCAGAGTTAGACTGCTAGACAATCAGTCGCTTGCCAACGCGAGCGACTACGCTGTATGTTAGTTTGTAACTGGAACTATTCTTGTTGTCAGTTTCCCTTGTGCAACTATCATAGTTTCAAAGAGTACATTACATATGTTTGTTAAACAATAGACAGTGTGTTAGCCAGAACGACTATTCTCATTAGTTGTTTCGTTTTAGTTTGATGGTTCAAGCTGATAGTCAATTTTCTGATTAACAAATTTCTGCCTTCGATTTGAAGTATTAATTTCAAGCCCCTTATTATTTCAGGTAGATTTTACTACCTGTATAGTTGAGTGTAAGTTTGTGTGTGAGAGATTGACTGCGTGATAATTTTTAGGAATGTGTTTTGAAATTGATATGATTTAAAGCTAAAACAGTACGTCGGTCACGTATGAATATATGAGAAATAGAAATACGTATTTTAGCCTGTAGATACTGCATTCGGAGTTCACCTCTAAGTAGTTGTACATTGAGTATATGTTACTATAAATGTAAACTACATAATTGTTTTGAGGTAACAACTGTAGGTGACCCAAATAAATTATATTGAAAAAAATATTACATGATATAAGATAAAGAGCTAAAACAGTACTGTCGTATAAGGAATTTTGAAATTCAACAGTAAAACGCTGACCGTCCTCGGTGGCGTGTGACCGTCCGCATCGTACTATTGTATTTCATAAGCGACGATGTATTGACCGACGTACGCACCGGCACCGGCGGCGGCGGCCGGTCAAGCACTGTTTTAGTGAGTTCTTTAAAAAGATTCTGTTAATACTTTGCCAGAAACGATCTTTAACTACGCAAAGCGTTTTTACTAAGAATGGATAGACGTTGAGTGGTTCAACCCGTCTAATACTAATGGGTCAGTAGGTCAGTCAAAGAAGCGGCGGCGCTTACCTTCCGCTCTGTAATATACAGGTTTTTTAAGTCATATGCGTTTTTGAAGATATCTACATTAGAGTAGTATTGCTACGGATTGCTAGGTTCTGTACTTCACACTGATATCGGAACTATTCGTTAGCCCGTTATGAGAAGATGTGACTCAGAAAAGTTATGATCCACTGTTTGTTATGTCTAAGACAGTTAGAGGTACCTTACTAATTTTTACAGCCCTTGGCCCTTTTCAAAGTAGAGGAGTCATTAAAACATACCCATGGGTACACTTATGGGTAAATAACATACAAAAAATAATGACTACTTAAGTTGAACGGGACAGAATTGCTCGAGTGGATAATAAGGACCTCCGCTGGGTTTCTCAAGAGAACCCTCAAGAAAGTGGACCCATACGTAAAAAAATCATTAAAGAATATGAATAAAATGAACGCGAAAGACCTTGTAGCAAGCTGGTATACAAATAAATACCTAGGAGAAACTTATTGCTGTCAAATTTTTACATAATAAACATCTTTAATAAATTTTAATTAAATAAATAAACTGAATTCAATTAAAATATTATACGAGGGCGCAGTGATAAGTAGTAAGCCTACTAATGAAAATCATTTTTTTTTATTCAACTTAATCCCTTTTTAGGGTTATGCACTTTGCACAGCGATGCTCAAACTTTTTTAAGCACTCTGAAGAGTATGAGTTTTCAAACTTGGCAAAATAGGCCTTTGTGATGACCTCGTCATTCGACGCGAATCTTCGTCCATCGAGCCATTTTTCATTTTTTCATTGGAACAGGAAGAAGTCGCAGCGGGCCAAATCTGGAGAATATGGTGGATGTGGCAGCAATTCGTAGCCTAATTCTACCAATTCGGCCGTCGCAACGTAATATGAATGAGCCGGTGCGTTGTCGTGGTGAAAGACAACTTTTTTTCTTTGCGAAATGGGGTCGTTCACCACAAAAAACATAACCTTTTCGGTCGATGGGACTGGGCCTTCTTTGGAGCACGTTCCCCGGGTGAAATGCACTGTTTTGACTTTTCCTTCGTTTCTGGTGTGAAGTGATGTATCAATATTTCATCCACAGTCACCAAACGTCGCAGAAACTCCTTTGGATCGCGCTTTAACATGGCCACCACCGAAGTGGTCACACGATTCCGCTTCTGGTCTGTTGTGAGTAAACGCGGCACCCATCGCGCCGACAACTTTCTCATCCCCAAATGTTAGTGTAGGATGTTTCTTACACGTTTATCCGAGATGCTTGTCATCTCAACAACCTCCCTAATCTTCAAACGGCGGTCTGCCAATACTAAATTATGGATTTTGTTGACGTTTTTCTCGATTGTGACCTCATTTGGGCGGCCAGAACGTGGTTCATCAAAAACGGAGATGCGACTACTCTTGAAATCGTTAAACCAGCGCTTGATGGTGGCAAACGAAGGCGAAGCGTCCCCATAGACGGCATCCAACTCTTCTTTCATTTCGCCATGCGTATCTCTTTCAAAACTAGAAATCGAATCACCCTACGATATTGCTTTTTTTTTCATTTCTCGGACTTGAAATTACTATTCGAATAGATGCAAAACACAAAATGCTCAATGGAATTAGCTGAAATTTTGACAGGAGTCGTTTCAAAGATGTAAGTTGACAAAAAATCGAGTTAATGTTACCAGGTGGCTTCAACGCTCACTACTTATCATATATACATACATACATACATATAATCACGCCTCTTTCCCGTAGGGGTAGGCAGAGACCACTTAAATATATAATATATATTTTACTGTTATTTTGCTGTGAATTCAACATCTCAATTAGTATATTTTCACTTTCATCGATCGTTCTATACATAGTAACACAGTAATAGAGATTGTCAACTATAAATTTTTCGTCAGTTGAGTGTTGAATGGACGATAAACTGTGAGGTGTTATCAAAAATTAATTTTATTTCATTTACATTTTTTTTCTGACTGATGTTATTTTTACTGCTCTCGTCCCTAGAATTAGACTTAGATTACACTTGCTGTTACTAACAAAAAACAGAGTATTAGCTTGGAATAGGTATTCCGTGTTATGTTTCAGTAATGTAAACTTCATTTGTAATTAGAGAAAAAGAGACAAAATGCAGAATAACTATTTGAAGCTTATACTCTGTTTATAAAAAAAAAGTAACAGTGTTAACGTTAGCTTCTTAGTTCTTGATAGGCTTATTAACAACCTGATGTTTCGGCCAAAGCGCTGGGCGACTGAGACGATGACAACCCGTCAGCACGGTCGGTGCATCGCATCACATACCTCTCTATCTCACTTGTAAGACTTAAAACTTTTCCGTTTTCCCCTTTCTTCCCTTTACAAGACATACAATAAAGTAAACACGTGTTATTCTATCAGCATTTTAACGCTAAAATTACTGATCCAAGGTTTAATCTAATAGCAAATTTAATAACAATCGAACTCGACAAATTTTAATAACCTATACGGCATTACGCCGGTGCCACCAAAAAGAAAATGTAATCACGAATTCAGACATGTTCATTATAATTTTACAGGTCGTTAAATTTCTCTGGCTCACAATACCAGGGCTCGTGATAAAAATGTATTGTTCAACCCTTACAATGGCAGCTGTGCCTGTACTTGCGTATATAAATACGCAGAATAAATACTATCTAACTTTTAATTATTTTTTTCGTGATCAACTTTTTTATTTTACAACAAAAGAATATTTGCCTATTCTTAACTGATCCTTAACTGGCAACGTACATATTTAATTAGGCTTACTTTGGTGCCAGTACCCAGATAGTGTTGGCTTTTTTCAAAAGGTCGGTTGTAGGCACAGTACTCTAAATAGTAAGGGTGCTTAGTTCAGATTTACAGAAGGCCCTGACCTCAAATCTCGGTTGTGGAAAGGTTTTCAAACTTTTTCTGAAGTAAGATTAAGACTTTGCTTATATTAGAGTGGAAAGTTTATAACAAAACTAACTACCTAATAAAATATCTCATATATAAAGATTATTATTGCGTGTGCGGTTCGGCATCGCTGAGCAGTACCATCCCGATTCACACGCAAAATGAAGCCCTCTTAAATTTTATTTTTTATTTTTAAGTGCTAATTGTTGCACTGAAGATAAATTAAATATAGAAAAAAACTTCTTTTAAGTGGTTTATAATATTCACATTGTTGGAATGTAATACATAATCTGTTATTACTGTTTTTGTGCAAATATAAGCATAAGGCGTTAAATGCCAGTGTGCGGACAGACTAATAATAGACGACCTCCGTAGCCGAGTGGCTTGCACGCCGGACTTTGGGCGGCGCTAACTCTGAGGTCCCGGGTTCGATTCCCAGTCGGGTCAATGTCGAAAACGAACTTTTCGATATTGTGTCGGGTCTGGGTGGTTGTGGTACCGTCGTTGTTTCTGATATCCATGAATCTAGTACTTTTAGCTCGCGAGTGCTTTTAGCTACATACCTTGGGATTAGAACAATGTATGTGATGTTGTCTCATATATTTTAAATATTGTTTTTTTTTCACATCGCTTCAGAGTAATGATTAATGTTTAGTGCCTTTATAAATTATTAATAAATAAAAATAAAAATATTCATGACTTAACTTGCTTATTCTAAAAAACTACAACTATCTTATCTTATATTACTTTATTCTAAGGTTAGTAAGTATTTTGTTTCAAAACAAAATATGTATGTAAAAATCGCAGACACATCCAATCATTGCATAAAAGTCTTATCCAACAAACCTGCATGCATACGTAAATGTGCAATTACCTTTAAAACGGCAATGCCTCGAGCTTTCATCTGGAGTGGAGCGTACTATGGGTTTATTATTCCGCCGACGCACCGCCCGCTATCGAGTGCAGAATACACTGGGCTAATAGCAACACGACGAGTATTGCCTGCTATTGCTCTATTCCACGCCCCGTGGATAGATCCATCTGAAAAGTTAATTGCTCGACCCGCAATACCGGGCTACGTTAGGGTTGCCAGTGAGGAATTGGACAATGTATTGTTTGTTTTTCTTTTAATTGTATTGTTACCGCTTGTGTGGTAACATTGCCGGTTTAGACCAACAGATCCTAGGTTCGTTTCTCAGCGGGGGATATCACATCGGGAAAACACTGGCTCTTTACCTCCCCTGATTGTGAGTAAAAATAAGGTCGAAGATGGTAGCACACTTTATCATACCTATAATTAAGCAGCAGCTATTTTGTGTCCTAAAACAAAATGGCTGTTGTATTACTAAACTATTGTCGTATAGTGAGAGCCTTAGATAAAATGGCGATAGATAGGAAAACGCAATTTGAACAAGCCTTTGCACCAATCAAACAGAGTTAAATCTATACCAACAAGATTTGGCAATTGAACCCGGGGCTTTTGGGCTAGTTGGTTGGCTGTTACGCCACACAGAATTAACTTATTGTAGAAAAGCATTGAAATAAACGAGGGGTAAGTAACTTTTAGCATTTTAACTATTTTTGTGCTTTTTTATTTTGAGTTTTAATGTAGACACCGTGAACCCTAATCGTAGCGTAGCAAAACATACGAAATACGTGAAGCTTGATACAATGACTCTGTCTTTCTTCGTTTGATTGTTCAATTCCAACAATGTAGAGATTGTGAGAACTACATAAACAGAGACTTAGAATATTATTGTTTTAACAGCTTCTAGGGTTTAGTGATTAGAATACCGGTCTTTGACCCAAAGGTCCTGGATTGGATTCTTAGTTGTAACATGTTTTTACCCGGGTTCGTTGGTGTTATGGCTTGTTTTAAGTCCAAACTAACTCCAATGTTAGTAGCATTGTTATATTCCGATAGTTAGAGATAAGTGACCTACCTGCTTCTAACTTGCAAGAGGTGAGAGGAAAAAGCAACGCACTTTTCCGTTGTAAGCTAACATAATAAATAATAAATATAAAAGATTGGAAGATCCGATTTTATAACAACCAAATATTTTGTACATTTGGTATCAAAATTTATTTTGCCGTTGTCTTTGTCTTAGTTAAAAGAATTCAGTATTCACAAACAGACAGCAGGAAACGGCGTCTAAAGGAACGGTTCTCAACGAAAAAAACTGAGATCGTGAATCAAAAAAGCCTATTCCGTAAGCAAATTTAGATGACATATTTGGCGTAGATCCAAAAAAAAATTGGGAATAATAAAACTTAAGAGCCCCGGTCGGTTGTACTGATAAATTCCGAATTGTTCATTCGAAATGCGGTGACATTACGATGCAAATGATTCGCTTCCTGGGGGATAGTCTGGTAAGGCGATCGCAAATAATCTGCTGAGCTAAAATCCAATAAGAAATATCAGATAAACGTCTTCAGCAGTTATAGCCCTATCATTTTATTATCTGTTAACTTATAATGTTTTCTTAACAGTTGGTAACGTAGCTGTATTTTTAGTCAAAGTTTTACCAATATGATAGTCCCTTAATAACCTGTAAAGGTATTGCTTATAATTTAACTAATTAATATAAATTAATTAAATAATTAACTAACTAATTTATTTAATAATTAATTAGTTAGCTAAATAGTTTAATGTAATCTTGACACCATTTATTTAATACACAAATAGGTATCACCTTTTTGTAACACTAAAAAACTACAAAGCGTCGCTGGCAAATCAAAATAATCATCAAATTATGAGTAGTTGAGTGACCAAATTTTATACACGAAAACTGCTATGGGCTTAAACACACTGTATGTATTAGTAGCTATCTTTAATCTAGCAATAGTTGTTACAATTCTTCATGTAAAATTTTACAAGATGAAGTTTTCTTTGATTATCTCATAACTTCTGTTTTACACATAGCAGGCTTTGGTTTGACAACGACGGCTCTACCATACGTTGTCTGCCACGGTGACAGCACGGGATCACGCATGGGAAGCATCGAGTAGGTAAGTGTAGGTATCACCTGGTTGTCCGTAGATTTGCAACGGTATTTTCTTTGTGTTTTGTTTACCTGGTTGTTATTTCTAGTTTTCAGTTTGTAATTTTTTTAAATACCTATCATAGCTCCAGCGCTTTCCTTTCTGATTATTACCACTGCTTCTCGAAGAAACAGCTTACTACCGCTCTAAGACACGTCAAGTAAAACAAATAATTACTTAGTACCCGAGGTGAATACAGATACAGGGGCGAATTGAGACAAAACGCTGGAAGCGGTGTTAACGTTGAATAAAATAAATTACACCAACATGATCTCGATAATATTAAACATTTAGAGTTCTTATTGACAATAATTAACATTTATTCAAAGTTAAAATCCCTTTCAATGGTTTATCTCAGTTCTTTGTACACCGCTTTTACTGGGTACTTATATATTTTTTTGTTTAAAAAATGTGCATACGACGTCGTTGCTACATACTTTTAGTTAAAGGTGCCAACTAACCATTAATGTCAACAGACGTCTCTGTGATAGGCACATGGGAAAGATGGAAAGAAAAAAAAGCTTTCCGAGTATCTTGCCAGCTCTTTTTAGTTGATGGCTCTCCCAAAATTAGAACTAATGGTAAGTTCTAATTTTAATGGTAATAGTTCAGTAAAATAAGCTAAAAACAAAATTTTGATTTTAAGCCTTTATATTTTTATAGCTTTTGACTTCAACAGGCTAGTGGAGGCTTCTTCGATTTGTACTTTGACTGTATAAAATAACATAAACCGAATAGCTTGATTTTGAAATTTTATTCCCGTTTTTTTTTTAATTTACCTTCAACTATTTAAATGACATCTGTTCAATTTCATGTTGCCTCAAGACGCAAAGCCCACTAAAAAGGTGAAAATGCTACGTTATGTTAGTGAAACGACAAAGTGACACAAACTGCATTGTGGCTTCCGCAAATGCATAATTATTGTCGGACTGGGAGCGAACGCGACCAAAGCGGTCATTAGACGACGCGTCATTTTCCCGCCTCTTTACCCTGCTGAATGAGCGTATGACCTCCTTTTTAATTATATTTGCGTTGGAATTGCACGTTTGTGTTTGTATATTTGAAATTGCTAAACATTGAAATGAAACAACTTTTACGGATACACATTACTTATTTAATAATGTCTATCCTGACGTTTCGAACCCTTTGCAGGGTCCGTGGTCACAGGGACAGGCGTCAGGATAAACATTAATTAAGTAATGTGTAAAATAAACGCGAGTAGATCCGTAAAAGTTGTTTCATTTCAATGTAGTGTTCGCGTAAACTTTAGAAAACAATATTGCTAAACATATTCAAATGTTATGACTTTGAAGTGTGTAGGTAAGACTTAAATGTTAGGTTCAGTTAAAGAAGTGTCTATCCTTCTTGTGTTTTTTTCACATGTTGCTATATTTTGCGTGTTGTCTCTAATTCGTCGTTTTGAAATCGTTCGAGAACCAGAAGTTTTGTAAATCATATCAAGATGTAAGGATACAAACCACTCTGATAAAATAATAAGTCTCTTATTCTTCTTCTCTTATAGAATCTTTTATTATATACCTATTCGTAATCAAAGACTAGAATAAACACGAGTAGATTCATGTACCCACAGAGTTTCATTTCAAAATTGATTAATAAAAACAAAAGTAGAAGTATTCCGGTATGTTTTGTTTTTATAAGAAAATGTTAACTTATTGTTTTCATGTTTGTTTAATATTGCGAATATTGACAGATAAAATATATCAGTGAAGGCTACATCGTCTTGCGCGTTGTTTCACGCAACACAGTAAAACCATCGTTTACTAATATAATTTTAAAACTATTTACATTTTCATTAAATGAATACGTTTTTTATTTGATTAAAGCTTTCAAAATGCAGGTTAGCTATCACATTAAATATAATTAACAAAGAACCCTGCCGTACCTCAAAAATAATTAGTTGAAGGATATAAATCATGTTATCTTCGTGTGGGCCACGACAGCCAATAAGCGTTTTACGCGAATTACGCCAAGATAAATTGCCTGTTCCTGACATTAATGCGAATTTTCTTCCGAAAATAAATTACCTGTATCAGCCCCCATTCGATCCTGTGTCCCGTATTTTCTGGATGGTGACTCATCAATGCCTACGTCAAAGTCAGCAGCTCCCTGATTTTTTAGCGGAGCGATAGACGAGACGATAATGGTGTGTAGGATTACCTTAATTGTTCGTTACGACGGTATTCGTGGTTATCGGTTTACAGTGCATTTTTTTTTCTAAATGTCTCTCGGCAAACTTCGTGTTGCAGCTGTCGTTAGATTTGCTAGAGTTGCTACAACGCCTTTTCCTTGTTATTAATTGATTTAAGAATGAGGAAAAATACTTTTGATAAATACGTATTTGATTTAAGTTTTATAGTTTATAGTTAAGTTATAGTTATAGTAGTTATAGTTATAGTTAAGTTTTATTAAGTGTTGGCAAATGAAACCGAAACAGTGCAACGTCACTTTTCGAGTTCTATCGGTCGTCTTGTGTGAGGTCCTATTAAAAGCCCATATGTGTAAAGTTTGTGAGTTTGATTGTTTTTTGTTTGTTTGAGGATCTTTGGAACTACTGGTCCAAAATTCTTTCGCTTATGGAATGATATATCATTCCACGCATGATATATTATTACCCGCAAGGAATATATTCCTTGCGGGTAATATAAGCTATATTCAATATAAATAAAACATATTGGTTTTAAGAGATACGTATCGATGTGAACGAAGTCGCGAGGAAAGTGCTAGTATTTAATATAGCTCAAGAGGTGTGGGGCAAAAATAATAATTTGATATCACTCAATGTCGTCAATTATTATACAATAAAAATGTATTCATTCAATGATATCTTTTTCAAACTTTTATATTGGCTAACGTGCAATCGAACCAATCTTGTTTGATAGCGAAACACGCAATTCAAGTAAATTTTGGATACCTGTCAGAATATAAAATGATATATATCAGTCAGTGGAGTAACCATTAAATCTTTAACATCATTGTTAAGTAACACCCTGAACTTTACTATGTGAAAACGCAATAAATATTTATTATTATAATTATGATTCATGTTTGAAATAGTGGTCGAATCATTACTTTGCAGGTTAGTTCTCTCTAGAAAAGCTAATTTTGTCTCGATCTAAATCTTAATTTTGTCTGCATACCTCACTGACAAGTTGTTGTTATTCACAGCTCACAAAGGTTCATATATTAGGTATATGTTGAAGAAACAATAAACACAAAAAGTGTTCAAGTAGAAAGATCCAACGCAGCTGTTGCTATCAGCACTATAAATAGAGATTCCGTTCAATGATGTAGATAGGACTGAACAATAGTGACGTTAATAAAATTGACCTGCAGATGTCGTTTAAGAGCGAAATGGGCGACTATGAGCGCGATATCTCCATCCCTCTCTCTTCTATTGGAAGTAAACAGGAATTACCATCAATATCCCTTTCAGACAATTCTGAACGACTCTTTACGGCACCGGCTCAGACGTTCTGTTGTGTTCCGAATCCAATTTCTTTAGATACAGATCTTTATCTCGCCGCCTTTAGTAATACATAATACGTGAACTGTCTATTTTCTATTACGGAATGATGAAAAATATTTTCTTTTTAATATACTGTCTATATTATACTTTGTCGATCGAAAATGATACACTTAGGTAGGGTGACACAGTTTTCTTCGCCAAAAATAACATAGGTTTTCCATAAAATACTACAGGACGACAGCTAGGAAGCAGGTATAGGTACAGAATCAGAATATAGACCATATTAAATAAATGCTAAAGACTAAAATCAGTTGACCAGTTTTTAAAGTCGGTCCAATGCTCTGACCGCTGAGCTACCGAGACCCCAGAAGAATTGTTGAACTTTTCAATTTCAAGTAGTTTGTGATATAGGTACGCTGCAAGCCAGCGCGGTATAACGTCACTGTAAAGTCCTTATATTTATATTTAATATTATATAAATATAAATATTTATTTTTATTCATTTGAATTTTGCATTCACAATGCTATATTTAATAACAAGACAAAATTTTACTAAAAAAAATCAAATAGTCTCAGGAGGCTCGAGTGGGAATCGAACCCACAACCTTTGAACCGTATAACCAGTCCAATGCTCTGTCAATGTTGCCAATGGCTTGCAGAATAAATCACAAACTTCTAGAAAAATTCAACGAGTCTTCACGGGTCTCGGTAGCTCAGCGGTCAGTTTCGAAACAGGGACAATATTAACCTTTTCGGAAACCATGAGACAGCGTAAATCGATAGGTTTTAAGGCAAATGTGTTTACCGAGTTCATCATTCAAGGAAAAATGAAATAAATTTACTCAATAGCAATAGGTGTTTATATTACGGGCTCCTTTCGATCATTAAACGCGTTTTCCTTACGATTGGGTATATAAAAATAGCAACGATAAATTTTCTAAAACGTGCGTGAATCCAGGCCTTTCTCATTCCGAATCCCAATTTTATTAAGCTTTAACACATCCATCCTGAACGAAACGGCGTGATTGAGCCACTTATGTGAATAGGTTTTTTATTACGAAACGCATCATTGCTACAGGATGCTAATAATAAATTGAAACAAACTGTACGACTTTTCGTAGGTAGGAAGGTTTACTGTTGGTTGTTTTGTTTGAGTAAAAGTGAAATAAATTAAAGTAAATTTGCTAATTAATTTAATTGTTATTTGGCATTCAGTTTGCTTCATGTTCAATGAAATATAAAATAGGTACAATATGAAATTAATTAAGACAGAGTAAAGACAAAGTGGCATATTGCTAATCATCTTACATTTTTTAGACAAAGCATCATACTAGCCCACTGCTGGACATAGGCCTCTCCGAGTGCACGCCACTGAACACAATCTGCGGCTACTCTCATCTCATTACAGAGCATAGTAAAGTTATAATTACAATTTAATGAAATATTATAATTCTGATCGTTTAAAATATTATATTTTACGAGAACCTTTATTTCTCTATCGTGAAAATAACATCGAATTTACGCTTCCCTTACATACGTGACTATTGGGGATGTTGTTGTTAATAAAGTCAAACAGTTGTTACAATAACGTCGCTTAGTCGTAGTATGACGGGGGAGGCAGATCAAAATGCAGTAACGTTAAATTAACATTCCAACGGTGACATTGCCCCAACTTTGAACATTACCAGATAATAAGCTGAAACTGGAATGAACGCCTCCGCCAAGGCGTGATAATTGCAGTCTGCTCTTCAGCGATATTGCTTCAGAAATAGATTAAGTAACTTTGATATTAAAACTCGGCAAAGCTCGCTAGACGGTGTTACATAAACATTTAACACTTATAAAACATTTTAATTAAAGTATAGAAAAGTTTGTGTTCAATATATTGATTGGATTGGGGTTTTAAACAAAACCTGTCATGAATCAAAATTGCAAAAAAAAAATATAGACATTGTGTACGTTACTGAGTGTTTGAAGGAAACTGACGGTCTCTAGTCTGATAAATACAATAACGTCTCAGTAGTCAGTAGGCAACCTGATTTTGACATGAGGATAATGAAATAATTATGGGTTGGTATTATTTTTTGAAAAGTAGTAAGTAACACTTGAAAAAACCGTTACTTCGTTACTTAGCTTAGCTTTCATCTCATTTGATGCTAAGTGACAAGGCTGGAAACGGACTTTACCTAGAGACTACTGAGAAACAGGCTATCTTATCTTTGGCGGTCTGAACACAACAATGCTACCTAACATTAATATTATGGACACTGGGCGGACTTAAATCCAGCCATATCCAATCCAACCAAACTAAATAAATAAATAAATATTAGACAACATCAATTACATTGTTCTGATCCCAAGGTCCGAAGCTTAAGCACTCGTTTTATGGAAATCAGAAACAACGACAGTACCGCAACCATCCAGACCCGACACAATAACGAAAAGTTCGTTTTTGACATTGACCTGACCGGGAATCGAACCCGGGACCTCAGAGCGCCGCCCAAAGTCCGGCGTGCAAGCCAATCGGCTACGGAGGTCGTCAATAACTGAGTACAAACATGTACCCTCAATAGGAATCGACCTCTCCGAGTCTGCGACCGGTTGTCTCTAACTAATATAGGCTACCTATGTAGGTTAGACTACAGAGGCGGTATGCCTTGGATCTTCATAAAGTAAACGTGATTCCATTAATTATATCGTTTTAAAAACAAACTTCATACAAAACCTTTAACCTTCATCTTTAATTGCCTCTGTGGTCTAGTGGTTAAGACCACCGGTTTAGACCCAGAGGTCCCGGGTTCGATTCCCAGCGGGGGGTACATGTTTGTGTACTCGGTTTGGTTGGTGGTAGGGCTTGTTTGTCCGTCTGGCTAGCTACCACCATCTTATCTAAATATTTATCAATGTTTGTAGCATTGTTGTGTTCTGGAAGAGCCAGTGCCTCACTAGTTGAGGATCCCGGGTGAAGTGCGCTTCCATCATTGGCCTTATCATCACTTAACATCAGCTGAAATTAAGGCACTGTGCTTATCCATAAAATTAAATACAAATAGAGAACTGCTCAACCCGTGCCGATGAGAAAGTTTATTACACAGTTACCTACGCGATTCTTGAAGAGCAATAACTCAAAAAGTTAACTAGCAAACTATTGGCAATCGAGAAGCGATTAATCCTACGTGGATGAGCCGACTTCTGCCGTTGAAAATTAATTTCGTACAGATTTATTGCAGTTTTCAACCCAGTTGTAAGTTGAGCCCGTTACCCATTTATATTTTTGCTAGCAGTGATTTTGTTTTCAGTGCAGTTGGTTCAGGTAAAACAAATAGCGTGTTACGTTCAAAGGTATTGGAAAGCTGTTATGAAACTGGGTTACCCGCTTACACGAAAGCCTTCAAGAGGAAGCCATTCAACTACAATAACCGGAATGTTAAGATTTCACCAGTTCTGGTTCTATTGTTTTATCTATATGGCAGCTAGTTCTTAATGCGAAAGCGTAGTCACATTATATTATTATTAAATGCTCTTTTTATCGAAGGATAGACAAATGACTATATACGCTCCACAATGCATGTGAAGCAGAAACAAAGTTCAGATGTGAAGACAGCTAGTGAAGCAGGATTGTGCTTCGTAGCCTTAAAATATTTAAAGTTGAGTCATAAAGTAGTGTAAACTATAACACAGCTACTCCTTAAATTTGAAAAATACCCATGCTGGTCTATAATGTAAAAATCATATAATATCATCTGCTTAACTTCCCGTGCTGTAAGAGCCGACTAAGGTTGTACCTTCCAAGATACTCGCACATCAGGCAATCGGATAGCAACCCATCACTGATGTTATCTATACCACCTCAGATCCCTGCTTTGTTTATTCTAAATGTGGCGTCGGGTCACTAAGGTCGCCGAGTATACTCAAAATTTGTACTAACATTTTTTTTATATTTACGGGTAAGCACAGTGCCTTGATCTCACCTGATGTTAAGTGATGACAAGGCCAATGATGAAAGCGCACTTCACCCGGGATCCTCAACTAGTGAGGTACTGGCTATCGGAAACACAACTATCCTACAAACATTGATGTTATGGCGACATATTTAGATAAGATGGTGGTAGCTACCCAGCCGGACAAACAAGCCCTACCACCAACCAGACCGAGTACACAAACATGTACCCCCCGCTGGGTATCAAACCCGAGACCTCTGGGCCTAAGACCGGTGGTCTTAGCCACTAGACAACAGTTAGCAGTTTTAAAATTAATTGATCGAGGTTACTCTTGGTTACTTCTTAAACATTTTATAATTAAGCCACAAGACCTTGGTAAGGTCTATTTTATTCTACAGTGTTGTGCTATAGTAAAAAATCCAAGTTCAGTTTTATAAAAAAAGTACCAACATTTTCTCGAGTAAATATGTTATTCTATACCTACCCATAACCTGTACCTGTTTGTATTTTCCATAATATTCGACTTTATAATATTTAGACTTTGACATGTATGACACAGAGGCGGTTAAAACATATTTTTAACACGCACTTTATCATTGTTGCAATCATCATTGTCGCATTGTTGTTGCAATTCGCTAACTAAACAATATACTTACAACGGTTTGCCTACGCCATTCGCGTACGATTAATGACTGCGTTATTTCATTACGACTCATTTAGTAGTCCACATGATGATGTGGCAACAAATTACTGCGATCATGCGGATTCATTAAGGACTGTCACTGTTGAAATGTCACCAATTATATATTGTGAATATGAAAAAGTGGCCTGTATGAATTAAACTCCTTTTAATAAAAAAAAAGAAACAAATTTGTAGGAAACATTTTCCTAAATTTAATAGTATTTATTTGTGTTTTTTATTTCTTTTTATTTTACAAGTTCATGTTCACACATAAGAACGGGAAGAGTTATTTTTATTATAAATTAATGTAGTACAGTCACGAGCATTAATATGTGCACACTTTTGACTAGTTTTGACACTTATTCCATTTTATTAAAAGTTACATTCTTACATGTTATTGCTTGTGACTGTACAAGAGTAATGGCAAATGTACAAGTGTAGTACTTACCTACAAAATTTCAGACTGAATTAAGCAGATTATTTCCGTCTGAAACTTTTGAAATAACAGTTGTTTTGAAGACTACTAAAACCTCAGTCCTACCTACTAACTTGATAAGGGAAACATTAGGACAAAATAATATTAAAAAAAGACGCAAGTAGATTCTTATATGTAATTGAATTTTGACGAGTAGTGTTTGTTTACACTTTAAAAAAAAATATTGGCCAGTATGTGTTTAATTACTGTTTTAACAATAAAATAATTGCATCAGATATCATACTGTCGTAAGCCCAATCTCTTCAGCAGTTACATAGGCAATACCAGAGTCGTTAATATCCAGCTTTCCTTTTGTTCCTATACCCATTCGCGCCGAATGCTACTGAGTCAGCGCCGAACTGTCTTGAGAATGAGAGATAAAAACTTAAGCTTCTTGTCGGAATATCTCCAACGTCAGTTCTCTTAGCGTACTAACTGCCGTCGCGCAGAAACGTCAATCAATTATAATGCTTACTTAGCACCTACAGTTTTTTTATTATAAGAAAGTCTCATGCAACAGGGCTATAAGCACTTTTTTAGTTTTCATATAAAGGTATTATAAAAAACCGGCCAGCAGTGACCCGGCGCCCGATGGGAAGTGGCTAAACAAAGCGTACCCTCATTGCAGTTTCAGTTCTTATGCTTCTGTTGTTTGTCGTTTCACGGTATCTAGTACCCTTTGCCATTATATCTGGTACCATGTACCAAAATGGAACACAACAATAAACTTTGACGTCAGAAATAGTTGTAGAGTTCTGGGAAGAAAGCTACCAAACGACAAAAGCAATTTTTGAACTCCTTTGTTATTTTAATCCTAATACCTTAACGATACACCATTTACAGAAATGCACACCCAATCTGTATTGGGTGATCACAACTACAACTAATATATATGTATATCCTATACTCCAACAAAATTATAAATATAAATAATAATTTTAGTTTATATTGAATATAGGCTACTATCAGTTGTTCCAACTGCCGGTCTGAATTACCTATAATAATGATTATAACAATAATTTTAATTGAGTCGTAAAACAGTTTTTACACAGCGCTGTCTCACGAATTACAGTAATTACGATTTGTTACGACTGCCACAGTGTACAAACTTCGCAGAGTGGATCATAAAACCAGGACACGTTTTCATACTAATTTAACTTGCTCTGACATTAGCTTTATCGAGAACGCTGGGAGTGGCGCTAGTGACAGCTCGATGTTTGTTTGTTCCTGTTCTATGAAGTAAAATCTGACGTCGTATAACAAAAGAAGTAAAGTTTCCTTAAGCTAGTGAAAACACTTTTGTGCATCACTGTACATACACATATACATACGCTGAATATCACTATAAAGTGATGTTCAGTGGATACTACAAGCGATAAATATTTAAACATGATGTATGTACGAGTAAAGTACTCTAAACAAGCTAGGTAGACATAACAAGGTGCGATTGATCTGGGTCCCAGGCCATATGGGAATCCACGGTAACGAGATGGCGGATGCGCTTGCCAGGGAAGGCTCGGAGACCCAGCTCATTGGTCCTGAGCCGTTCGTGGCACTTGCACCAAGTACCATTAACAAGGTCTTTAAAGATTACATCGAAAACAGGCACGGCATCGAATGGAATGAGCAGCCGGGTATGAAACACTCCAAATCCTTCCTTGGCGAAAACGCCTTAGGACGGAGTAAGTTCATATGCGGAGGCGGTAGACGGCAGGCCCGACTAACCATCGGTGCCTTGACAGGGCACTATGCCACAAAACAAATGCTTCATAGAATGCACCTTTCAACAAATAGTTTGTGTAGGGCGTGTGGAGAGAAAACGGAGTCGATGCAGCACCTACTGTGTGACTGCGACTCTCTGGCTAGGAAAAGAATGGGACTCCTGGGGTCGGCCTATCCGAAACCGGAGGACTTCAGGCTCTTCGCTCTTAAAGACGTTGCCAAACTCATGGCCTCTATCATTGCGGAGGAGGAAGAGTGAAAGGATGGGGTTGCACAAAAGATCCCGATGGGTCGAGGTGTTACTGCGAGAGGGAAACCTCGGCAGGCCCCACTAAGATAAGATAAGATGTACGAGTAAATCGTTCATTCACATGATTTTTGAGATTCCTTACAAATATCTACTAAGTCTGTAGTATTTCGTGGTTGATTTTATTAGTTCTAGCTATTGTCTGATAAGAAATAAAAATATGCACACTCAATTTGGTAAAAGAATATTCAAAACTAATTCATCAAAGTTATCCTCCTAATTTCCGTTCGCTGTCCCGAACCCAGAATCTAACTTTCCACCTTTATTAGTTACAGAACTAGCTAAGGTTTACACGTTTATGTCTAAATATTATGAAAGTCAATGAATGCATCTTCAAATCTAATGTACCGATTTATTTAAAATAAATTTAATGTAAACAATAAACACAAATAAACGTAAATTTAATAAAAATACGAATCGTGACGGAAGTTATATGAATAACACCTTGTCGTCACCACCGTTGATACCGTCGTCGTCATTACCGATAATAAGGAATGTTGCGACGGATGAGAGAATTTGGTAAATTAATTGTTAGTTATATTTTCTGTCGCTTTTATGCTTCAATCATTTATTATGTACTTTACTGTTATACAGTATGAACTATACCTACTGCAACTCTGTACGAATCAAACGGTTTAAATATAATGAAATTTATCTCTCTTGATCTGGTGTAGTTGATCGATGCCCTAGGTGGACAAAAGTTGCGTCACTGTTTGACAGGGTTCAAATAAGTAATGGACTGTTATTTGTACAGATTTTGCTTTTCGGATTTTTGATGTTATAAAAAAACCAGTGGTAAACAATTCAAATCCTATCGGATGTTTGGATCCGGACACCGATATAAAAAAAGTCTGTAGTGAAGTGCTGCGGCTAAGCCGATTACAAGCGTGTACTGAATTTTTGCTCAAACATCTACCGTATTCTACACATCAGCGTTTTATCTAGAATTGGGAACGGTCCAACTCACGTAGCTTGTGGTCAGCATTGAAACGCAGCATTTCTAATTATTGTCAACACAATATATAATTTAAAAAAGAAATTTTTTTTTTTTTTAACACGTATTAGTCAACATTTCTCTTATTTATTCTTATAGCAATTATTATCCTTTTCTCCTTTTAAAACTCATTTCTACTTTATTTTGGAGAAAGCGCCTTGTATTTTTATTCAGACACGACGAACTGTACTGACCGCATAAAATAAGATAATAAAAGATTTTTTTTTACGATTACGATGATTATAACCTTTCTACGAAGCTTATCAACGTACCGTTCTTTTTACCGGTAATGATAGATAAAAGGCTAATATAATAATCCTATGATGTTAGTACTCCGCTTTTCAACTTAGTACAAAATCATTCCACTAGGTATTGCAAATTTTTCACTTGGAGAGTTGCGAGTGAAGTGATTTTCTTTCAGGTTCGTCCATGCGATCTAACAGCTGCGGCGGTCAGATTTGAAAGATGTGAACCTATTTTATTTTATTAAAATGCACCGCTCGTCTCGCTATGCCTCTAGTCGTAAGTTTATGATTTTTTCGGAATTATGGTAAATGTAATGTTAGTTCATCTCGTAATATAAAAAATGAAAATAATTTAAAAATTACCCGATCATTAATTAATATTTTTAATAGTCATGTTTATAAAGCAGTGCCACGCAAAAGTTTTAAACATAATGAACAAACCCCAAAGCTTTAGAAACTATTTAAAATTATTGCTGCTGTTAACTGAAATTATAAATAAACGTCAAGTCTCCTTTCAAGTTAATACATACATATATCGCGTTTCAGCAGAATCCATATCAAAATTCAGTTATATCAATTTATGAAGTAACATAGGTACTTATAAAATTATTCATCAAAATAGTTCCTTAAATAAAAGAAAATAGATGAAAGGCATTATTTTTTTTATTTCAGACTGTTATTACTTTACTATAAATATAATACCTATACGACTATACCACCATCTAATTTGAAAGACACCCAAATGACGATGACGCGCTCTACTTTCTTTGCAAGAACAGGGAAGTAAAAAATGTGTCAACTAAGAAAACTAATTAATGACCCATATTATTATATCGTGGGTTGACCGAGTGACCGTAAAATGTCAGCCTTGGTCGCCATACAACGTTGAAGTGACACTTCAGCAAATTGTTTAGGCATTAGTCGAATTAAAGAGCTTTTCGATGAGCTCGAAAGAGAGATGAAAGAGCCTGAAAATCTGTAGAGAGCATTGGCAAAGTAAGTGGTGTAAATACATAAAAAAACGAAAAGAAAAACATAAAAAAACAAAAAGCATGCATTAAAGTAAATTAATTAATTATGTCGTGCTCGTGAACGGGTGCTGTCAGTTGAGATGGGTCTGCTCTTGAATTCTTATTTTTGCTTTTATTGGGTCTAACTTTACATTGATTCTCATAAACAGGCTTTGTTTTTGACTGGTAGGTACAGATGCCTGCACATCAACCTGTGCAAAACTATCAGATTTCCTCAATAAATAATCAACCATGAGCCATATACATAAAGTTCAAAGTCTATTGAGGAAATTTGACAGTTTGTGGTAGTCTGATGTGCAGGCGTGTGTACTTATTGTACCCTGTTAAGTTTTAAGTACGTGTATATATTTGTAAAATTAAGAATATAATATTGATACGTTATATTATAAACAGTTAAATGTTTGATAGAAAGTGTGACTAATAAATGGTGGCTTTAAAAACACTGAATTTATAAATGTTGTTGTTCAAATTTAATTAGTCAAAGATCTATTATTTACTTTGTATAAGACAGCCATAGAATGATGTTAAGTCTCGTTCAAAAAGTCCATGATAAGCATTTAAAAAGGGACAATGTAATGCAGACCAGATCACGAGAATGACACTCTACAACAGACACTACCATTCAAGGCACGTTCCAATTTCAGTCACCGCAGACTTCATTTAGAATGTTTAAAAACCAAGAGTTTCCCTTCAAAAGCGTTCGTTTTCCAACTTCAGAACACTTGTTTTTAATCAAGACTAAATTCGCCTCTTACAGAAGGATTACCCGACATCTCATTTGCTTTGGACAGATTTCAATCATTCTAGGGAATCTTTAATTAGAACGTCGAGGTTGATTTTTACCTGGAATTGACGGTTTCATGCCAATGAACCGTATAATGGTACTTTTTGGAAGGCTAACAATAACGGTTCAAAATAGAATGGCTTGTCATGAGTCACGTACAGATATCATTAGGCTCACGATTGATGTATTTTACAAGGGTAACGTAAATAATATAGGCAGAGCGGATACGTTGCGGTAAACTTTTTTCTTCTCGTAAATAAGAATTATGAGAAAGGACTTTTAAATACACATAGAGTATTGTAATCTTCGTGAGATATTTGTGTTAATTATTATGAAATAATATAATTATAATTATCTTTATATAATTATATTTACTATTATAGTCGCGGTCTGAGTAGCAGTTATTAGTGTTCACCCAAACAAATTTATATAGTAAGCGACAAATAAATAAACCCTTAAATTGAAAATGTGAGATTGTGTATAATGTTTGCAAAAATGTATAAGTGAAAGAGAAAAAAAGCGCGTTTGTTTGATTGTTTACTTTACAGTTAACTTAACATCGTCATACTCGAGGCTTAAGGTTTTTTTTTTACTAAAACAACACCCCATTTCTAAATCAACTCACCTGATGGTAAGTGCAAATAGGGCCAAAGATGGAGAATGCGGTCTAATAAATGACTTTTTACACTGGTCTTGGAGTTTTTAACTTACTTACATACTTACTTTTCATTCCATTTAATTTAATTTTATTTATTTTATTTATATTTTTTTGTTTTATTTTATTTTATTTCATTTCATTTCATTTCATTTCATTTCATTTCATTTCAATTCATTTCATATCATTTCATTTCATTTCATTTCATTTTATTACTTCGCTGGCTCAGCAACCACTCAGGCATGTTGATCTCCTTCAGGAGATTAAATTTGGAGTTTTTCACTCCAAAGTTAATATTTATTACTGTAAAATGGTGTTTATTGTATGGATAAGTTGGCCAAAAAAAGCCAGCCCTTTTATAATGCATTAACCCAGCAGCGTCCTTTGGCCACACAGTTGATATTAAATATTAGCAAAATGTATGCGCGTGCGTGTAAGAATAGGTCTGTTTAAATTGCAAGACGATTATTCGGGAGTCGGCTAGATGACGCTGTTTCACATATCATCCACAGTCCCACTTCACCCTTTGAGTATAGGCTTTACTCTCAGCTATGACGTTGATGATGTTATCAACCCATCTCGTCCCAGGACGTCCGATCCGACTCGTCCTTTGCCAATGTTTAGTGGCGTATAACAAATAAAACACCTTGCTCCACCTCAATAACCCTTATATTGCTCATTTACACTATAACCTTTAAAACTCTATTTTTATAGCTCCTGTGCATGCCATTAACGTCGAAGTGATACTGACTAAGGAGTGCTAGGAACAGTTTTAAAATATCTTCTTCTCACTTTCCAAGAGCTTTAGGTCCGCACCAGCTAACCTATCCAAATAGAGAGACTTGATAAAGTTTAGTATAAAAAACTTTTCTTTTTTTTTAATTGTATTTTTTAAGGGACTTAAAGCATGCCACGTCAGTCCCATCATAACTTAAACTTACTACATCGAACTTATATAATTACTAGTACTTAAATACTTAACTTAATTTATGTTTAACAATATAAGTAATATCAATCATTGACGGCTCACCAACACAAAAAAAAAAACTTAACACTTTATAGTAAGTACTCCCATATACCTAACCGCCTCTCTCGTAATTCCCTCTGTGGTCTAGTGATTAAGACCACCGGTTTAAACTCAAGGGTCCCGAGTTCAATTCCCAGCGGGGGGTACATGTGTGTGAACTCGGTTTGGTTGGTGGTAGGGCTTATCTGGGCTAGCTACCACCATTTTATCTAAATATGTCGCCATAACATCAATGTTTGTAGCATTGTTGTGTTCCGGCAGCTAGAGATAAGATAGCCAGTGCCTCACTAGTTGAGGATCCCGGGTGAAGTGCGCTTCCATCATTGGCCTTATCATCACTTAACATCAGGTGAAATCAAGGCACTGTAATTACCCGTAAAAAAACTTTTTATAATACGAGTAAATGGAAACTTAAATTTGATAGCCTCATAGAAATCACAGCTGGATTAACATAGAGCGCAAGTAATTATTTTATTAAATTACACGTTATTTTAAGCGTAAATACCACAAATCTATATAACAAGATCCGTTAATAACATGCTAATAAGCAGTTAACAATGCCGATATAATTTTACAGAGATCAGTATAAGTTCACACCGAACTTGGTTAATTTTTAAGTACTTATTCAACATTTACAAACGTCCCACTGCTGGGCTCAGGCCTTCTCACATAAACAATATAATCTGTCTAGCACTGATGATGCACTATGCAATATTTTAAAGCGTACAAGTACAAGCTTTCATCACCTCAGCCGAAAAACGGCAACTTCTGGACAAAGGCTCTCCACCGCGACCGGTTTTGTGCTGCGCACTCACATCCAGCGGCAACCCGCGACCTTCACCAGATCGTCGGTCTAAGGCCTCGGTCTCGAATTTTGCGGGCGGCGGAGCGGCAGCGGCGGCGGCGCGGGAGAGGGGCGGGCAACGCATACCTGTTCTCGAAACCAGCGGGCAGATCGCGCGGCACTGTAGCGGTGTAGTGTTGTGTTCGTGGTTGTGTTGTCGACATTCGCAAACGCGGGACGGTCACCGCTCGACTGGAGTGCACCGCTCGTTGCCCGCCCCCGCGCCGCTGTTTTCGAGACACGGTCCATTTGACGATACGCATAAGATCCTGCCGCTCCCGCTCCGCTGCCGCCGCCGCCCCGCTGCCCGCGGAATTCGAGACCGAGGCCTAACTTGTTCATGTCCAACAAGGTGGACTGACGACCACGATCGACCTGCATACAGAACTATTTATTTATTTATTTTATTTATTTACTAATAATACTAATAAATAAAAAAAATACATATTATTCATTTCAGAAGACATAGTTTGACAAACAGATAAAATTATATGTATTTAAATTATAGGTATGCACAACATTTACATTCTTATCCATAACCATATTATTAAAAAAAAACCGGACAAGTGCGAGTCGGACTCGCCCACCGAGGGTTCCGTACAAATTTATGGGTACATATTATATAGTTCAGGAATCGAGTCTCGAACTTTTCCCGAATGTTAGGTACTACATTACACCAAAGTTATTCGGTACCTATACATATAAAAGAGGGGAAAGGTATTTATTTTTTCATTCTTCATAATAAATCGAAAACTATACAATCATAAAAATAATTGAAAATCTGTTTAAGCTTGTGCAAATGAAGCCCTTTCATACGATACCCCACATGACACGATTAACTTACTTTAAAATTTGAACCCCAGTTCCTTGCATAAAGACCGTTCCTTCCTGTTTTTTTGTGATTTAATTAAACATGTATAGTATATATTTCAGACTTTTCCCTGTATTTGTAGTATAAGACGATATTACTTGCCAAACTTCATAGTTCTAGGTCAACGGCAAGTTCCCTATGAATTTTGATTCCTTTGAGAGTGTCGAAATATACGTTTTTGAGACATAAACGACCGTATCTTAATTTTTCGTTAAATTAGAAGTTTGATTTTTTCACAGGTCCAAGGGACTGCGAACTTGAGTATATGATTTTAATTTCATCTAGATACCTCTACGCGTTCCCGAGAAAAAGGGTCTTGACAGACAGACAGACAAACAGACAGACAGACGGACAACATAGTGATCCTATAAGGGTTTCTTTCTTTTCCTTTTGGGGTATGGAACCCTAAAAAAGACATGAAGGGAGAAAAACTGTAAAACTATTTCTATTTCTAATCTACTACCTACCACTATCTTTATGGTTCTATTTTTATATGTTACATTATAGTTATATTATCTTAAAAAAAATACCTTTTACGTTGCAGTGTTGGTTTGCATTCTATCAAACTTCCTTCTTACAAAGGGATACCAAAATATTTTCATCTTACTCGTAATACGAAAATATTATATTAAAAGCTTACTGTTTTGCCACTGCAGGGCAAACGCAGGGAAGGCTTCTATCTTTTCAATTATCTATATCCTAGGCTTCGGTGTAGCTAGTTCTGGGGTGTAGCTCAATCCTTTGTGGGAATCCAGTTTATCCTTCCATCTCAGTTTGGGCCTTCATTATCGTCGTCCTTTACTTAAGAACCTTGCTATGGCAGTCTTTGTCCAAAAGACTCATATCCCACTTTAGTTGTTTTATATGAGTACAGTTAATAATTATCTAGAAGAAAGAAAACTCGATAGTGTACTTGTAAACATGTTCCGTCGTTGATTGCTGAAGTTAAGCAACTTTAGCAAAGGCCAGCCGATGGATAAGTGACCAAAATATTTAACAATTCGAGTTAGTTTGTGCTTTGGGAGGCATGCCAAGGCAATGCCGTTGGTCACATCTGTATTAGCAGTCGTTAATAATCACCACTATCCGCGTAGCCGTTTAAGGCCCGTTCTCCCTGTGGTGTCTTGATCTACAGGGACGGCGTGCCCCAGCAGTGTGGGAACATAAGCTGGTGATGCGATGACTCAAGAATTGCAAAGTAGAGAAAATCGAGATCATTTGTTGCCAATTAACCAGTGAAAAAAAACAGCAAAGCAAAAAAAATTAATAAAAATGTTAAGAAACGCATCAGAATATTAATTGAATATCTCTAGAAGCGTTATCTAACACCAGTGTCGGTGTGGACGCGTCTTAACTGTAACAATTAAAGCCGTATATTCTGTTGACTCCGGTTTGTCCGATGACAGGAGATGGAGCATTCAAGCTATGCCGTGGCGTATTAGCTAAAGGCAAGTACTTAATCTATTGATGGTACGTTTCAATGTGCTTTTTAACGAGAGCTTAGGGCTTAATGTGCGTTAAATTATTGCTATCTTTGTTATTTGCATTCTGGTAGTTCAGGTAAGGGTCACAGATTTATAACATAATACCGTCAAATGTTATGGAACCTGGTGCATTCCGTTTCACGCAAAATGAGCTCAGTATGAAATGAAATATTTTTAATATTTTTTGATGTGTAACATCTTTCCGCTCGCCTTCTATATAATTTGTGGGAGTGATTTCATAGAAATGGTACGGACATACCGTTATATCTAGATCTGTAACAGTGTAATCCGCTCGCCTTCTATAATATATACAATAATATCGTAGAAAAAGTAACAGTAACATTTCTGTTACTGTTACCAGTGAGACTGAAGCTTACCTTCAGTAGTCTCCTTATTTTTGAAGTAAGCCAGTGCAAATATATATATATGTATCTCAGTCAGTACTTCGTTTGCGAGTTTGCTAGCGAAATTTATAAAAAAGAAAAAAAAAAGAAAAAAAAGAAAAAAAGGGAAAAAAAAGAAAACAAAAGAAAAAAAGAGAAAAAAATATGCGTCATTGTTAATTCTATATTCTATTTTCTATTGTAATATTAATTTCAAAAAGTGAGATGTCAAGTGATTAATAACATCATAAAATATGCGACTAGTGTAAGGCTCGTTTATTTTTTTTATATTCTTGATTACGTTGACGTTTTGAATCCTGTTAAGGTTTATTTTAAGGCCAAGGTCAAGGTCAATTAATTTCAATGAGTTAAGTGGTCGCGTAAACATCAGAAAACTACTATGAGCTAGCTTATAGTATCCAAGTAACCCTTTTTTTGACATAGTTTGACAAATCATCTCGAATACTGATTGAATATTGTATAGATACAATATATATAAATAACAATCTTACTAACATCTAATCACATTTACATTCAATTATCAATATTCTAACTGGTACAATAAGCTTTTACATTTCATATACTTATTGTAGAGAAATGCCATTAGGCTGATATTCCTTCAAGCCAGCAGCACCGCCCCAGGGGTTGGTCGCTTTTTAGGCCACTTATTGAAGTGATAATGAAGGTCTTTAGCATTTTGTTAATGTGTTTATTCTGGGTGACGTTTTTACTGACGCAAAAGACGGTGTATTTATTATTAGATATTTATAAACTGTATCACTCTATGATTCGATTTGTTTACACCTTACACTTTTTTTCCCTATGTTAAATAAGGCAACCAGTTTTAACACTTTTTACATTCGTCTTGTATTTATATTATTAACCTATAACAACAAAAACAACTGAATATCGAATATCGCAAAGTATACATTTTTAGTTACAGTAGTATCGGTATTCTGACTTTTGCTTTTTACTTTTAAAAAATACCTAGTAATAGCCATTTAGGTGGGTTCTGTAAAAGAACAGATTACAATTAATTCCAACAGCATAAAGTGCTTTCTCACTATAAAGCACAATTGAAGTTATTAAACAAATATTTGACCAGTATCAGCAGTTTCAATTCCCGAGAAACATCAAAACAAACTGAACTGTTTGTGCGCAAACAGTGTAATGCCAAACAACGGTTGTCTATGATACTGAGCTTATAAACAGTACCTATAGACGGATATCCAGTGTCCACAATGCACAGGCGCCGGACATACGAAGGAGCGCCCCTATTTTGTAATATTCATGATTAATATCGACAGCTTCTAACTTCGTTCGACCGTTCTCGTTGCGATGCGCATTATAGTGGAAATAGGTTTTTTAGAATGGCTATTCCATCCGTAATGCTATATTCAGAACTAAAAAAGTGCGATCTCTAAAATCATTATTATTAGTTTTTACGACATATTTTTTTAGTCTTGTAGCAAAAGTATTATTTTCCAAAAATGAAGGAATACTTTTTAAAGATAAAATTTTATTAAATAAATTCAATTCCTGAGGCTGGCTGATTTTTTCTAGTAAAATTTTATCTTGTTACTATTTATAGCATTGTTAATG
Organism: Eudonia truncicolella; assembly: GCA_949315975.1. Classification (NCBI taxonomy): domain Eukaryota; kingdom Metazoa; phylum Arthropoda; class Insecta; order Lepidoptera; family Crambidae; genus Eudonia; species Eudonia truncicolella. Next base: position 10,822,481 of record OX438839.1, read on the forward strand.
CAAAATTCAAAAATAATATAAATATTAAAGACGTCAAGGCTATTTAATTCTTGTGCTTGACATCAATGCTATATTTTTAAGTTAATTAAGTTTATAAGTAAGTTATATAAGTTTTATAAAATTAAAATGCTATCACGTCGAAAATTTAAGTTTACCCATCAGCTTTCATCGCAATTCAAACATGTTAAAATTAAACAAAATGTAAACCTGTCGTTTTATTTTGCGAACAAATTATTTGCTCCCTTAATTAAGTTGTCAGTTAAACAACAGCCTTGCATCCAAAAGGACAAACCGTTGATTCAATTTCGGGGGACAAACATCGGAATGGGGTCAATTACCAGAATACACTTACCTTGTCGTAAAGCGTAATTCCACAATAAGGCTAAATTCACATTACGCGTCTATTGACCATCGGGCAATTCGACACAGGGCAGGACTTCAAAGAAGTGAAAAGGGTCTACTCTAAATATTAGATTTAGAATTGTCAGAACAGCACTATAGTAGTAGAGCCCTTAGGCCAATGTTGCGTTCTATATTGTGTTTAGAGAATAAATAAATATAAATAGGTGGTATGCCTAAACTTATTTTAAGGTTAACATGCCACTGTTCACGGTCCTGCGCCATCCTCAATGGAGGACCACCACCAAACTGGAGGACCATCTCCGAACTGGAGGACCACCACCGAACTGGAGGACCACCACCGAACTGGAGGACCACCACCGAACTGGAGGACCACCACCGAACTGGAGGATCATCACCGAACTGGAGGACCGGGTCCTGCCCACCTCCACTTGAGTCGTGTGATCCGTTTACCGACGTCCGTAACTTTCGTACGATTCCGAATCGCGGTATTTCGTTATCATTATCATTAATCTTTAAAATCACTGTTCGTACTAGTTACAAGAAAAATATTTCAACGACAATGTTCTAAAATCTAAGAACAATAATAATAGTAGAAAAAAACCACTCACTAATACTGCTTTTATATGTTATTATAGTATGCAGGTTATTTTACTTAATATTAAGAACATAATAAATAATATGATGATTGACTTCTGTCACCCTGAACATTTGGAGCGTGATTTCATGTTCAGGAAAAACGGATATCGAGTTGGTGGAAAACGGAAACAGCCCACAAAAAGTTGCAAGCATCCCGAAGTTATCAGGCAACCAGCCTACATGCCTTATGTCAAAGGAGTGACAAACACGATCGGCCATATATTACGGGAGTACTCCATACCGACGACATTACTCCTGGCATAAAGGTGAAAAACATCGTGGGCACCGAAGGATGTCTTGCCACTTCAAACACCATGCGTGTACAAGATAGACTGCAGCTGTGATAGTTATTACATAGGCCAAACAAAGCGGACTATACATGAGCGGGTCAAAGAACATATCACAACTGTAGAGAACAGGCAGTCTAATAAATCAGCGATTGCAGAACATCTAATTGAAAGAGGCACACATCACTGGATTGAATTTTACCGTACGCAAGTCCTCTCCACAGATCGCCACTTATATTCAAGAGTAGTGCGTGAAGCGATTGAAATAAAGAAGCACCCTAATAATTTCAATCGGGAAGACGCCCACAAACTATCTTTAACGTGGAATCCAGTATTTGCAAAAAGACATCCTCGTCTTTCTTCGCAGTCGGTAAACAACCATAATAAGGCCATAATACGTAATAGGGACCCCGTTAGTGTTCTGTGTGGCGGTAGTTGGCAAAATGATGTGACGGTGGATGAAGACTGCTGCGCAAACGGAGGCGCAACATCGCGTCAGCAGTCAACGCGTGACCACGGCCGTTGTAACTCGGTCGGAACATCGGGTATAAAGAAGATACCTTTTTACTAATTAGTTTGCGTTAATTCCTGTTTAAATTCTTTGTTTAATTATAGAACACGAAAGTTTAAAAGTGTATATAATAATATGACCTTCAACTTACCTGATGGTAGGACGATAGGGCCGAATATTGAGGCGGACTAAATTCAGATTCCAGACGAATCGGATATTATCTGGAACTGTCGGAATCCAAATGTTTCTATAAAATTGTTTCATGGCGACTTAGATAAGATGATGGTAAAGTCTGGTGAACCCTGGTAAACTCTACAACGCTCCGGTATCTCTTCGATAGGAAGGCCGTTGAGTTTCTGAGAAGCTGGTGGTATCGTAACCCACCACAATAATACTTTGTCCCAACCGTGACAGGTTTACTTTAGAGTCAAAGGTAACAATGACAGCAGCTCCAGACATTTAACCACTAGACCACAGGCATGAACTTATAACCATAGGGGACTGGTAATATGTCAATATGGTAAAGATAAAAACGTGTTGTATGTAGCCTCTATTTTAACATTTTATATTTAATATTAGTAAATTTAGTAAAAATCTTCAAAGAAATAAAAAAAATAACCGTAAAAACATGTTTAGAGATTTACGATGTCGTTATAGATAGAGAATTGACTATATATATGTGTAGTTGAATACATTCTCCTTGATAGAAACGGCCCTGAATCGAAACGCAGGTTGACATCTGCGAACGGGGACCGATTGATTAAACGAAATTATACGGGTTTTGACCCTCACTGATAATAACGGGGGCCATCGATGCGAGACCATCACATACCATGATTAACATGGTATAGAGTAACTGGCAAGATAAGATAGATAGATAGACAGATAAAGTTTTTATTTGGACAATAGACACACACAAACTTAAAATAACAATGTCGCTGAAAATAAACATAATTACAAGGACACACACGCTTTTAAAAAAATGAACGAGGCTTACGGTAGTCGCGTAATGATGTATAACAATTGACTTCTCACCTTTTGAAATCAATATTACAATAGAAGATAGAATATTGAATTAACAATGACGTATAATTTTTTCTCTTTTTTCTTTCTTTTTTTATTTTTTTTTCACTAGCAAACGCGCAAACGAACTACTGACTGAGATACATATATAAATTTCATGCTCTGGCTTACTTCAAAAATAAGGAGATTGCTGAAGGTAAGCTTCGGTCTCACTGTTACTGTTACTTTTTCTACGAAATCACTCCCACTAATTGGAGCTCGATGGCGCAGTGGTTAACGCGCCCGCTCTGCGAGTGCTGAGGTAAAGCAACTTTCGCAAAGGCCGGTCATCGGATGGGTGACCAAAAATGTATCATCTCGATCTCCTCCGTGCTTCGGAAGGCACGTAAAGCCGTTGGTCCCGGCTGCATTAGCAGTCGTTAACAACTACCAATCCGCACTGGGCCCGTTCTAGTATATCTCTAGTATATCTATGGTGTTAGGGAACCATCCATAGGCTCGTGCCTCAGCAGTGGGGACATAAAAATGAGCTGCTGATGATGATGATGATGATGAATTGTAATAAGGAGACCGCTGAAAGTAAGCCTCATACTTTTTTTTGCATGCATTTGCATGCAAAAAAAAATTTAAATACATTATAACCTACCAGACTGGTCATTCTACACTGTAATTTTTGGTCTTCCTCTATGAACGTGGAGACAGCTGTCATTATAGTATTGTTATACCGCTCAACCATGTTTACCTGTGGAGTATATTATTATACATTTTATTTTAGACTTTCGGCTACCCGCGACTTCGTCTGTGTTTATAATATATCTTTTGAAATGATGGCCTTTTCTGTTGTATGATTTATTATATTTTTAGTCTTCTATTTACTGCAATATATTCCTATAAACTATTCAAAGATTTTTTAGAAACACGTGAGCATGCTACGTAGTGCTGAAATAGGAAAAACATGACGTGCCCAAATGTATTCCTGCTACCTTTGGGGTTTGACCCTGTGAAGTTTGAAAAACATTGAAAATGCAACTTTTTATAGAAACTTTTTGTAGAAACTGCAGACTTTTAAAAATAAACGATAGTTGAGACTGTGACTCGCTACCGAGTACCTTTGCATAACTACTCTAAGCGCAGACGCGCTATAGTTATGGATGTATGTATGTGTGTGTAGTTACTAAGACAAGTTGCACATTAACAAAACGGGTATACCTAATTTAATTCTTGCGCATTAACAAAACGGGTATACCTAATTTAATTCCAGCATTTAAGGGATGGCACCCCGAATAGCTCCAAAGAGTTTAGGAACTCCATGGGATAGCTCGTAGTATCCTCGGATGACATGACTGTATCGATGAAGCTGTACACTGATGTTTTGCTAGTTATTTCGTCCAAGATTTATTTATTTATGTTCGGAACAGTCTAATTTTTTGTTGCCAGTTTCACATAACTAATTTTTAACGGATTGCATTGTTGCAATTAGCGCTCAAGTTTTATCGAACCCACTACATCCACGTCGTATTTGAATCCACTACATGACAAAGTTGGTGTGTAAACATTCTCCTTCCTTCACAACGACCGGTTTTGTGCTACTCGCATCCAGCGGCTACCCGCAACCTTTACCAGATCGTCCGTCTACCTTGTTGTAGGCCTGCCGACACTGCATTTTCCAGTGGACACTTGGGAACTGTTCCGCCCCAGCTGCCATTAGCTCTGCCAGCGATATGCCCTGCCCACTTTCATTTCTTAGCAAATCTTTGGGCTATGTCGGTAACTTTTGTTCTTCTACGGACAACCGAATTTCTGATTCAATTACGAATTGAATCTCATGCATAGCCCTCTACATTACTCTTAGGGTGATCTTGAGACTTCTAATGAGGCTCATAGTGAGCGACCACGGTTCGCTTAATTAATAATAATAATATATCCTTAAAAATTATAGCCTATATGTTATTCTGGATAATTATTGTAAAGTTTCATTAAAATCTATTCAGTAGTTTTTGCGTGAAAGAGTAACAAACATCCATCCTTACAAACTTTCGCATTTATAATATTAGTAGGGATTGTGTACATAGTGTATACGCATGTACAGCTGTGAGACGTAATAGTGTCGTTATGAAAGACTTTGTATTTGCCAGCGATAGACCGCTGTCACGCACACCCCCTAAGTGTCCAAACAACTGTTTACTGTATATTGAAGTAGATCTTTTCCTCAGTTTAGCACACAATAAATTGGTATGAACAAAAAGTTGTACCAAATATTCGGACCTTTTTTCATGACCTTTTAGGTATGAGCGCGCCTATCGCCTGCCAGATGTCTGAATTCGTTCTAAAAATATTACCGTACTCGGGATTTACTTTTTTTTTTATTAAATACTTATTTTCTCAGTGTGGGTCGGTCATTTGATGCGTACATTCATTATCTATGTACTCAGAAACACCAATTTTAATCAAAATAGTTTTTATAATATTATTCACTCTATATTTATTTCAAATATTAGTTTTTGGTTTCTTAAATATTATATAAAAAGTAAAATATAAAACAACATGTTTTTGTTTAGTTTATATAATTTTAACGCAAATTTTGTTGCGTTAAAATTATAAATTGCTCGTGGAAATTTTTTCAACATTGTGTTTTTGTAATAAAACAACATCATACAAAAATACAACTTTTATAAAAACCTAAACCTAGAACGCCGCCAGCAGCGGAGCAAGACACAAGCTACCGGCGATTAAGGCTGCAGAGAAAGAAACCTCCTGACAATGCGTGCCGTGTCCAGGAGTGCTGCCTTCTGTATCTGACCCTTGATCCAGCCATTCAGCGAAAGTCTCTTGAGATGTTGGTAGGAGACTCTTCGCTATAAGGCCGTTTGCAGATACAACTATGGGAACAATTATCGACGAATCCGCATCCCACATAGCGGTCACCTCGTGAGCCAATTCAAAGTACTTAGTAAGTTTGTCCTTCTCGGCTTTCACAAGGTTTTCGTCATGCGGGATGGTGATATCGATGAGCATTGCCTGGCGCGTCAATCGATCTGTCAACACGATATCAGGCTTATTGGCAATAATAGTCCTGTCCGTGATAACAGATCGATCCCAGTCGAGCGTGGCACAACCATTTTTGAGAACTGGCACCGGCTTGTACTTATTGCTGATGGATAATCCTGGCTACAAGATTATGTCTGTGCAAGTACTCACATGTCTGTGCAAGTTATTATTATGTACGTGCTTTGAAAAAATTAGGATCACCTCTGTGGTTCTATCAAAGGTTCATACCCAGAGAATTCAGGTTCAACTTCGTGAAGTATATATTGAGATTTGATGTTTTTAGTTCTCAAAAATATCTGGTTTCGATTTTAATCAGGTGGTTAAATATACTTGGTTTGGTTCGTATTTGATCGTAGTAGAGTTTCCTTTTTTATATAACTAGCTCGTCAAATGACTCCACTCCACCTGATATTACGTGGAAACGGAGTCCACTGAAAATACTAAAAAACGACATTTAATTTTCTAATACAAAATGTTCCATGATTCATTTGTTTTTTTTTTGTCATAGAAACTGTCAAAGTGGTACGAAGTCTGCCGGGTCAGCTAGTCACAGTACAATATGATTAAATATATAAAAAGCCATTAGGTATCTAAACATAAAACAGTAATGCCCGTTTGCACTAAACTTGGGTTAGGCTTGTCCTTGTAAAGATACACCTAAGCTTAGGAGCAGCCCAACAAAAAAATTGGTTTGCACTAAAAGTTCTGTCTCAGCTGTGACGAAACTAAAGAATTGCCTAGTAAAGTGAATAATGAAAGAATGGCGAACGATTGGAATGATAGATTGTTTATGGTCTATTATTTAAAAAAATAAAATCTGTTTGAATTTCATCTCAAAAGTCGTGCCTTTCGTGGTATTTTCGTCTGGTTTTTAATAAAATTGAATGCACAAAACGTAAACGAACTCCGAATTTCACGGCAGAAGAAAATAACCCATCAAAAAGTGCCTGATTGATTGATTTGATTGTGACAGACAGAAAATGACATAATATTACTACTTAAGTATCGCCTTACTCTTTGGGCGCTGCCTAATCGGGCTCATAAAGTTATGAATCTCCTAAGTGGAGTTAGGAATTGCCTACAAGCAGGAGTAGCCTAAACAAATTAGGCAAGAACTTAGGCGATTCATAATTTTAGTGCAAACGTGTGTTAATGTTAGAACTAGGTCTTTTAAAGTAGACTAGGTAAAGTACAATATAACTTAAATATATTTTTTTCCTTTAGTTGGTGGCTTCGTGCGATTAGCACATTTAGCCAGTGTCAAAGTAATTTTGCTTACAAGTAATACATAAATATACAATATTTCCTTCCAGTATGATAATGATGAATGATAATAGAAATGAGAAGTGTCGAGTATCTCAGTAAAGATGTGGGGCTTTACTAATTCCTCGGGCGGACTTCTTGAGAGAATTCGAAAAGTGAAGTTGCACTGTTTTGTTTCATTTGCCAACACTCATGCGCACTTACGAACACTTAACGGTTAATAATCCACCATTATTTTACATTAATATTCGATATAACACAAATTTTAGAAAATAAAACAAAATCGCAGACATGACTCTTCACTTTCCCGCCAAGAAGTCTCCTAACTTAATTTAAAAAGTCAGACAAATTTGCTATTAGGCTGAAATATAAGAACAAAATTGAACATCTTGAAAGGACGTAGTGTTAAAAAGTCCAACTGATATGTGCTTTCTTTATCAACTAATACTTTAGTGTCTTCAGTCTAACTGACTATTGGCCAATCAATTAAATATGTTAATTTTATGCAAATGCAACAAGAACTCGCCTATTTACTTTTTAAGTAACCATTAATAAAGTTACGACTCGATGGAAAATGTTTCAGCAATAAATTTTCACAAACATCCAGCAAATTGAAATATTTTAAAGCATAAGACGCTAAAATATTTTAATTAAGAAAGTGTAAAACGGTGTTTAGGCTTAATTGAGGTTTTCCGGACGCTTCTTACTTCTCTAATTGCTTCAGTAAAAAATATTCTACTGCATCTGAATTGCTTAAAACTAAGACGTTATTTTCAGTTTACATATTATTATTTGTTTCTTGAGAGGTTGCATTTTTATTTCGATTTTTGGCTTTCTTCATCATGCAATTTTAGTCCACGGCTAGGCATAGGCCTTGCCAAGTGGACTCCACTGTGCACAATTCGCGATTGCCTTGCGAAGATCATCGCTCTATCTAGCCTGAAGGCATCCTACACTACGCATTCTGATACGCGGTCTAGAACTTCAAATTATGACTTAATTTTTTTATTAATATTGATAAAGTTGAAAAAGAACTAGTTAATATCACATTGAAAGGTTACAAGTTGTTTGATAAGTACTTAATTTTTTACCTACAATGTAACAAATCACATTGTACAACATTGTTTGAATAGCCACATATTATGATTGTCTATATTATATATAGTGTATTTTCAAAAATTATGATCCAAAATGGTGAATAGAGGAAGAGAATACATAACATAAATTATACGAGAAAAAATGAGACCCTCCTTCTGCTGTTTATTTTAAAATTGGTAAAACGTGTTCACACCACCAGCTCATTCTATGTCCCCACTGATGGGGCACGAGCCTTCACTATGGATGTATAGGGAGAACGGGCCATAAACCACCACGCGGGTCCAGTGCGGATTGGTGGTTGTTAACGACTGCTAATGCAGCCGAAACCAACGGCTTATCGTGCCTTCGGAAGCACGGAAGACCTCGAGATGACATATTTTTGGTCACCCATTCGATGGCTGGTTTTTGGGAAAATTGCTTAACCTCAGCAATCGCAGACCAGAGCCATAAAAATAAAAATAAACAGCTGAAAACTGGCAGAAAAGAAAAAAAGATCTTTTTAAGCCTAATCCATCCGCTATCGATCGGAGCTCATACATACGAAGCTCACATTCAACGCGAAATGTTGAAATGTTATCCAAACGGTTTCCCTATTGTTCACGAGTAATATGATTTTTTTGCCAGCAACAACACTCGCGTGAAATACCATTCGGAATATCACAAGTCTTAAAACGGGGACAAAAGGATTGTGGAAGTTGCCATTCCATCAGATTAGTGACCTTGTTCGTGACAACAATGGGCCCTGTCAAGATGGTAATTGGTTGTCAAAGGCATCCAACAATATGTCTGAATTTATGCGTACTGAGTCGTCAGGTCGTGTAATTGTTGGCTGAGCTGAAAGTCGAATACAAAATGTTTTTTTCATTCCACTGACAGTAGCGATTTGTCCGCCAACAATGAAGGATGTTTACGCTTACTACGCTTAACTCGTTCAAATTTACCTATCTAAGAAATTCACCTACACTTTTTGAACGATGTCGTATTTTAAATTTGTTGCGTGTAAGTGATAATAAGTTTGGATCATCTTTTATTGATTCACCTAACAGGTGACTTAATATTATAAAGTCACTGGACTTATGTATTAAGAAAGTTTTTTTTGTGTATAAAAAATTGAGTATTACACTACTCAATTAGTACAGAATATATACGAATACTAGCTGACCGGCGCGGCGGACTTCGAACCGCTTTGACAGTTTACATGACAACAAAACAAACAAATCATTCGTCTGCTTAAGAACACCCGTATCCCATGATGGACCCCTATAGCAGCGCCACCTACCGAGTCCAATTGTAAATCTAAACCATTCTCGAATCTACTTGAACACACACAGAAAATTTCATCGAAATCGGTCCAGCCGTATAAGGAGTTCAACATACACACGCACAGTAGATTTATATATATAAAGCTAGCCATATGACTAAAAAAAACTGTGAAATCTGAACGAGCGATAGAAAAGACTTAACGCTATCTTACCAATAAGGCCGCGTCATCGACATCTGCGATAAGCGGGGCGGGAGCGGTGACGGGGGACTGTTCAATGTTTGAAGTCTTTTTTGGACGCTGCGGTGATTCCGAGCATTGTGCCCGCCCGCTGCCGTCGAGGACAAGCATTTCCTCTCCGCCCCGCCACCGCTCCCGCCCCTCTCACCTCAAACGTCATTGACGCGGCCTAAGGTTTAATACCTTAGGTTTAATACCTTAGGCCGCGTTTACGCACACGATACAACACAGTCTATATAACATTCTAATCTCGTATTACTGACAAATGCTTGTCATAGATGCCCGTCACCACAACAAAGTACTAAAGCGCTTGCCAATTTTTAGGGATCCGTAGTCAACAAGGAACCCTTATAGTTTCGCCATGTCCGTCTGTCTGTCTGTCCCCTGTCTAGCTCATAGACTCTTGTTACTAGAAAGCTATAATTTGGCATGGATATATATATTAATCACGCCGATAAAGTGGTAAAGTATAATTTTTAAAAATATTTATATATATTACCTACCTCTACACGTGAAGTGGGGATGTAATTTTTTTTTCTTGTCTACTCCATTGTGTGGGTTGTCGTTGGATAGCAATTTCAAAAATATTGTGGGTTTTTGAAAACAGTTTTTTTTAGAGGTATCCGTTTGTGAACTATTAAGCTTTAAAGTGCAAAATTTTATTAGAGTAAAGTGACCCCCCCCCCTGCCAGCCAAATGGTTGTTTTTGAATACGTCAAAAAATTCACGGTAGTTGTATATATGACGAAGTTAAAAGGAAAACTATCACAGCTAAGTAAACTTTACAAGTTTACGAGTAACAGTCGACCAACTTATAAAATGTACTTGGCACAGTACAAATTCCTCATCGGGAACTACTTAAATAACGTTGTCAGGTGTGTGAAACCGGTAGTATCTACATTTAAGTATATGAGCCATCGTTAAATAAATATTCATAAAAGCCCTCTTCTCAGAGTCCGCATTATTGAGATGGGCTACGGAACCCTACACTGCGCGTGGCCCGACACGCACTTGGCCGGTTTTTCAATAAAATATAAGAAAACGCATGAGGCATAATACTCCACCCGGGGACGTAGAATGTTATGTGGAATCTTCTCCTAGACCAGGCCAGGCATACGAGAGAAACGATTCGTGGAATCGGGTCTGTGACCGCTCCGCTTCCACTAAAAAATTAGAGAAGTGCTGGACAATCAAAATTACAGTGTTGGACATTAAGAAACATATCTGAAAAAAAGGTTGTTGTCAAGAGAAGACACAAAACTCATTTTAAATCTGTAAATCGTTTAATAAGACAATAATGATTTATTGCAACACACCTTTTTAAATGTAGATAAATAAAATGGAAATAAAGACGCATCCGGTTTTGCGAATTCTAAGGTTGAGATAAGAACTTTCGCGAAGGCCGGTCATCGGATGGATGACAAAAAACGTATCATCTCGAGCTCCTCCGTGCTTCAGAAGGCACGTAAAGCCGTTGGTCCTGGCTGAATTAGGTGGTTTATGACCCGTTACACCTATCTATTCAAGGGAATTCTCATGCCCCAGCAGTGGGGACTTATAATGAGCTGATGATGATGATGATGATGATGATGATGCAGTAAAAATTATGTTTTAAAAGATGGAAAGAGCCACTAACGATAACGAACTACCAAAGAATAGGTATATGATTGGCAGACACATATTCATTGAATTAATTAGTAGGTGGGTACTAGGTGCAACCTTATGAATGCCATTGAAAGACATGCAAACATTAAGTCCCAGACACTAACGGGCAAGTTTTGCTGACCGTTATAGCATTATCAATGATTAGTAGCACTGTGTCATCTTGGATAGAGAGTGCTCTTTGGTGGCTTTACCTTATCATCATAGTCAGTCAGTGCCAGCGTCATCAACATTTAGATATTGAAAGAAACATAATAACGAATATTAAACAATAGGTTATAATGAAACAGCTATTTGATAATTCAAAATTGTTGAGAGAAGTCATCCTGTTAAAAGTGCAATTTCATGTTAATCAAAACTATAACATAGATACAAAGATTAACTACAATAATTAAAATTATCTAATAAATGTCAAATGTAATTTTTAAGTTAAAAAAGTTAATATTTTTATCAGCCCGAGCACACTTCTGCACAATAAATACAGATAGATGATCGGGAGGTCCACACGCCACCATTCCGGTCCAACAATTTCAGTATCGCCATCTTACGATAGCGGCTGATAATAACCATAGATTGCATGGATATTTCAGCTCAAAGTTTCTTACAAATGAATCTACATTCTTCGAGGAGTGGAGGCAGAGGACACTCCAATTAAATCAAGCTGGCTTACAATTGTACTACCAGTAGGTAATAGATGCAAAATCTCCGTAATGACCCACCCGCTTTTATTTGTTATGTATTCGTTCAGTTCTTTTTTTTCTTGGCAACACCCACTATTTTTAAGGCGCTAGAAACTGTGAAATATGCAGGTGCAAGCAACTGTGAAGGCCAGAGCTTTTTTATTATGGATAACTATAAGAAATTTTAACAAAAAAATGACATGCCCTTTAAATGCCCTTATTAATTTGATTTCTTTTGTAGAATGTGCTGTTACTTAATACAATGTTTTTACATTTAAGCACAATTTAAATATGTATCACTTTTTAATTATGTCCCACAATAGAATATAAAAAAAACAAGTATAAGATAAGTTCGATTACACAGTAAGTGGCAAAACAAACCTAAACTCTTCAATTTCCATTTGTCTAAGGCAGTGCACTTTTACAAATAAGCAACGAATATTAAAAAGTTTCTATTATTAGAAACTTGACTTTGTGATGGCCTCACATAAGTTTAATCAAAATATAATCATGGACTTGGAAGATACGTCTCGGAAATGTGCCAACTTTACGTATCTGCGGCCAAAACTTCTACAATTACTTAACGATTGAATAATTTTTACTTTTTAGTGTATTTTCTAATTCTATTAGTTCTATTTTTTATCTGAAGACAATAATACACAATAAATCCATTATGCGTTCAAAAACAGCTCTTTTTATTACAAAAAACAATCTCATATTCTTTTAAATGAATGAAACAATATCTTGTTTAGATTTTAAAACAATACTATAAAGAAACTCAAAAATGAGCATACTCGTAGATATAAGTATAAAAGCGATAAAAATAATAATTTAAGAAAGTACTAAAATCAAAGAATTTAAACGGGGATTAACGTAAACTAATAAGTAAAAAGGTATCATACCTTCTTTATACCCGACGTTTCGACCGAGTTACAACGGCCGTGGTCACGGGCTGACTTTTTTTTTTTTTGGGAGAGATTGCTGATTGCCGCTGCGGCATTTTCAGCTTCACCGGGCTTTTTTGGGGGCGGCGAGGAACGTAAAAAGTCCCTCAAGCCGTGTGAAACGAATCACCTTCAGAGGTTATCTAGAGGGAACGGCATCGCGCACAAGTGCGCGTCCCCGTGCCGTACTAGATTCTCCGAAGGGTTCGGATCGGATCGGGGTCGGGCTGACTGCTGTCGCGATGTTGCGCCTCCGTTTGCGCGGCAGAGCCTTTATCCACCGTCACATTATTTTGCCAACTACAACAACTACAACAACACACAACACTAATGGTGTTCCTATTACCTGGTGCCTGTGGAGGCTGGTCTGCTCTTGCATACTTATCTTATTTTTAATATTACTTACTATAATTTGACTTTGTTTTTCTTAAACAATTTTTGACTTTTATTAGAGTACTGTAGTGGTACTGTATGACATTGTGGAAATTGGAACTTTTACCTGAGGTAAATTTGTTAATTTAGATTTTTAATTTTGTTTTTTTTACATGTGGTCTTCTATATTTTTTTTTTATTTTTATGTGTTTATTTGTGATGGAAAGTGTCCTGCTAAAATAGGGCATTTTCCAATATTTTTGACGCTGTAAGGGAGAAAAGAGCTGGACACTTGCTGAGTTTCTTGCCGGTTCTTCTCAGTACAAGATCTCCCGCCCAGAGTAGACTTACGAACCGATGGCATAGTGACATTCATAAGAGCTACTTGTAGCCTAAACTGAATAAATGATTTTTGAATTTTGAATTTTTTTGAATTTATTACGTATACAAGTCTTATTCTACCGACTATTCTATCTAATATAGTATTATAATCTTTGAAATGTTCAATAATGTGATAAGTAATACTCAGTATTTTAAATAGTACATACAATTAAAATGTTGCCTTTTACGCGAACTGAAATAAAAATATTCATCATCTATAATCGCAGCTGCAAAACCAAGGAAAAGCAAACATTCGCAAACACCATAAAGTTATCGGAACTGTATATTTTTACAAGGCCATTAAACCGCCCGTACAAGAAACGAGATACGGACGAAATTTTACGACCCTTTAAAATCATTTTTTTTAAAATGGATCTCATCAATAGCGCGTTACGAACAAAAATTGCGCAAACAGTTGTATTGGATTTACTGATATTGAGCATTTTAGAGGCATTTTAAACGTTCGGGATAAGCTTTCAAAAACATTTTTTGGCTACCCGAATCACTTATTGGGGATATGGGTAACGAAAATTTGGCTTATATTCATTCCGGTGGCTTTTTCGGAAGAGTGATTTGAAAGAATTTTCTCATTTCAAATCAAAAATTGACAGATATATCGACATATCGCAACTTGATGATCGTCAAATCGCTTAAAATAAATTTTCGTAGGTATTTCAAATCATAGCTTAGGTAACTATGTTAGAATAGTATGGAATTTCCGCTAAAGCTATTTTTCATTTCCACGTTGCAATATCCTGAACCACAGGATGTTTGGTTTAGATTTTCCAATTTCCTTTGAAATAGGCTTGGAAAGTTTCAAATTTTTCACGTCACTTCGTCCTATAAAACTAGCTCGTGCTGGGCGTGTACAATTAACATGACGGTGCTTTTTAAGAGATTTTCTTTAATTTTAATTACATTGACTACACACTACGCGATTCGTTATATTAAAGTTTTTTGGAAACTTATAATTTGGATTTATATTTAAGTAATATTAAAAGAATTAATGGTGTGTACAATTTTGTTTTATAAACCATTCTAAAGATTTTCATTTCAATCCTATTTTTGGACATTAAACAGAACCAAGTTTGCGTCTAAATATGGGAATGCCTCTGAAACTTCGAGTCTAATGTTACCCTCAAGACTTCCGTGGCGTCGCCTAGACCTAATATTTCATCGTTAAGTTAGGTGACAGTATCGACTGATTCAACATTAAAGCTATGTACGTACATTATATACACTTAGTTATTTACCTTTAGAGTGCTTCTAACAAAATCATTTATTTTATACACTGGCAATACTGTTTCAATATCTTCCGCTCTAGTGCTCTCAGTGTTCATCACGTTAATATACACGTCCTCTGTAATGATTGGGCTGTTTTAATTGTCAAGTGTCAATAAGACATTCCTGCCAGACCACACAACATAGAAATACAGTTCACTGATCATCATACCTATTCAAACATGGTCCTTCAAGCCGTATATTTATATATACAGTTCACTGATCGTCACTGACATAAATATACGGCTCGAAGGACCATGTTTGAATAGGTATGACGTTCAGTGAACTGTATTTCTATGTTGTGTGGTGTATCGTAATGTCGTCGGATAGAAAGATATGTCTATGATACCTATACAAACTAGTTTTGTTAATCTTCGTTATAAACCTTTAATTAGATATACAACGTGTAGCAAAAAGGTGTGGTTTTTTTTAACTGATACATTTTGGATTTTTCATTTTTACCACAGCTTTCTGATACTCGTTGTATAACATTCTGTCAAAAATGTAGTATTTTGTTGATATCGTTATTATTAATATTTCAAACAACTTTTATTAAATCCGATGTATCATCAGCGAGTTCACATTTTCATAACCCTTTGTGTTCCACTGAAACGGGCAATTAGGATTGGGTCAAACGATTTTCATTGGAAATTTCTCTTCAGGGAAAGTTTATGGATAAATTGAATGAAGCAGTCAACTAATTACTTTTGTATTACTGAAAAATAATAGCTCGCTTGGAATGAAACACTTTAACAAATTAAATCGTGTTTAATTTTTTACATAATTTTTACTGACGTGGTCCCTGTGACCACAGACCCTGTAAAGAATTCGAAATGTCAGGATTTAATAATATTTAAAATATAACGCTACCTACTAAATTTGTAAAAAGTGTTATATTTCCAAGTGTAGTTTTCGTGTACACTTAAGAAAACAATAGCTTGATGCTATTTTGTTTAATACACGTATGTCTTCAATTTCGTTTGTCGCCATCCAATGCAGAGTTTAGAGAATTATATTTTTCGTCCTTTGCACGCTATCTCCCACTCTATTGGTAGCCAATCCAATCCAGTTCTTTTAACCTCCTACTTTATATCGATAAATCTTTTTGATTTGGTCTAATTAATAATAGTAAATATATTGCAGGTTTAGTAGTAATTTTTCATAACAACCTATTGTGTCTATTAAATGCATTATTTCCATAGACCTCCTTTAAAATACAAATATATTATACACTTAGCAAAAAATGGTAGGTTTCAGGTAGATACGTACAAAAAGTCATTGGTAAAACACCCGTGCATCCAATCTTCGAATGAAACGACGTAAGTCGGTTACCAATGAAGTTGTGTGCTCGAAAAGAACTGTGTCACAGAGCAAAAATAAACACGATATAAAAATACTGTAATAAGACAAGGAAATTTATCCAATTTAGCACTACCTTTAACTTTGAACGTGTCGGGTAACGCGTAACCTGTTATTTTATTGACATCTAACCATCCATCAACTTTGTAATTTTTGCATTTGCGTGCGTAGGTACTCAGCAATTACGAAGTGAACTACGGGTTATACAGGACTTATCTGAAGATAAGATAAATTAGGTTCACCCAGGGGAGATACCGTCACAATACAGGCTGTGGCAGAATACCAATGCATTTACAAATAAAATAAAAATAAAAAATTAACTTTTTAAAAACTTCATTTTATGTTGTTAATTTTAGATTTTTTTAAAATATTAAATGCGTGTCCTTAACTTGAAGGAACAAGAATGGTTATAGAATTTGATAACTTAACCCAAAAAGTTTAATGCCACTTCACAAAATCCAAGAACTTTAAAGCTGATCATCTTAATATAAGACCCTTGTATTGACGAGTATAGGGGATCCCATTAAAAGTACTATTATGGGCGGTTATTTTAATCAAATTATGCTAAGAACCATTCACCAAGAAAATGCTTCCAAATAAAAAATCTACCTTGAAATTGGTTTATCTGTTTGGGAGTACTATGACTTCAAACTTGTTAGACCCTCTTTGATGGTTCAAATAAAAAACAAATTCATTAATTCGTTTTTATTTTCTTATTATTATGATATCATCAGGAGAACGATGATACATCAATGATATAACTTACTGGCGACAAATTATATTATTCAGGTGATTACTTCTTATTATTTTGACTGGTGATAAATATTTATCACCAGCTCATTGTTATTTCTCCACTGCTGGGGCCAGTGCGGATTGGTGGTTGTAAACGTTTGCTGATGCAGCAGAGGAGCTCGCTATAAAAACTTTTTAATCAGCCATCCGATGAACGGCCTTTGCGAAAATTGTTTAACCACTGCGCCATCGAGCTCCTCAGATACTAAGTAGTTAAAATAATAAAATTAGTTTTATAAATTGTTTTATTATGTCCTATTATTTTTGCATGTGTTAAAAAAAAAGGTTTTATTGAACAGAGAGGCATTTGATTAAAAAACTTATTGTGCGCAGTACATCCGGTTAATATAACCGGGAAGCCTTTGTTTGCCAATTATACGGAACCGTTTAAATTGAATGACCGGACTTATTTGTTTTCATTCCATTGAAACTTATACTGATCAAAGTTATTCAAGGAGATTAAACGCAAATTGCCAATAGCAATTTACAAATTTATTTTGACTTTTTTGCTCCTATTTTTAATTATTTAAAATTAGCTTACCTACATACCGCAATGGGTCACATTTTTATTATTTTTATGGGGCCCTCCATCTCATCTGATATGAAAAGATGTTAAGGGATGATGGACGCGCATTGTATTCGGAATCCTCAACTACGCCGAGCTGAAGTGGCTTTCTTGTCTCTAACTTCCGGAACAATAATGCTACAAACTTTGTTGCTATAACATATTTAGAATAAGCATATATATAATAACATAATACATATATAAGCATCTGCCTGGCTAGATGGTAACTAGCCAGGCAGACTTATAATAAGCCCTATGACCAACCAAACTATTTAGAAACAAGTACCTCCAGCTGGCAATATAACCCGATTCTGTAGATATAATTATCACCTTAGCTTTAACAAACAAAAACTAATGAAAGTATTGAAAGTTGCTTTCAAACAGTCGGAAGTGTACGTCATTCCGCAATCCGGGCGAACACCTTCCTAATGCAAAATAACAATTTAAAGAGTAGAAAGGATACTCCAGATTTCGAATATGGTACTAAATTTAGAAACTACATATATTAAAACCACACCGACTATTCACTTTTCCGTCAAGAAGTCCAACCAAAATGTTAATATTCAACAACTATCTTCATGCTTCAAAGAAATAAAAAATAAGACGAACTCTTAGTGTATGATCGCGATGCGGGTGCTGCATATATTATGTCAACTACTGTTTGCTGCATAGTTTATTCTGTACACGCCACAATAATCATAAAAAAGACTGGAGACAGTAATAAGCATGATAAATATCTCTGCGTGGATGCCTCAAGCGTTTTTGTTTACATAATCGTGGCATTATTTTGTAAATCGCTCTAAGAAAAAAGAAGTACAGACGCCCGCACATCAACCTATCCAAAACTGTCAAATTTCTTCAGTAAATGTTCAACCCTGCCATATACATAAAGTTCAAAGTCTATAGAGGAAATTCGACAGTTTGTGGTTTGTCTGACATGCAGGCGTGTGTACCTAAAATCGTTAGCCCGCAAGCATTGTTAAACCGACTGACTAACCCTTTGTACCAGTATGGTGGATTGTGGTCTAAGCCCAACAGTGGGAAATGTGTAGGCTGATTATGATATTTACACTTTTAAGCTTTCGTGTGCCATTGTAGTATGATATCTTTACTAATTACTTGGTTTGCGTTAATCCCCATTTAAATTTATTTGATTAAGTATTTTTTTTAGTTTTATTAAGAATGCATAATGTTATTGTAAGAAACTAACTTCTATTTATATTTATCATTTATCTAAGCTATTTGGTAGACAAATTGAAATTGCTATTGACGTTATGTAGTTATGCCATAAATAAATTAAACAATTTTTCGTTCTTTACCATAGCTGATATTATTATATTATTGTTTCTGATATAGCCACAGCAAGCAAAAATAAGGAATGAAAATGTTACAAAAAAGTTAATAGGTAGATACAATAAATCGTTTACGCACGTAAAGAGATAAAGTTTTCCTTTATTTCATAATACAAGGTAAGCTTACCTATTAAAACTTCTTTTTCTTGTAATGTCGTTTTGTCTTTAAATTACCGCCTACTGAGCGAAACAACTTACTGCTTTTGCTATTATAAATCACAGCGGTACCTTTCGTTACATGCGAGTAAAAAACAAATACAGTTAATATTTTTTCGGTTTGTTAGCCAACACTATGCAGTCAAGAGTCAAGTCGTAAATTACCAAGTGTTATGAACAATAGAAAAAGGTTGAAAGTAAAGAAACAGATCACAACTACACAAATCTTCCACGAGCGGGATTTGAACCTGCACTCTTCTGACATACCGGGTCAGGTGCTCTCCCAATTAAGCCGAAATTATTTAAAACTATTTACTTTTTTACTTTGAAAGCCAAAGGCGCCCATTCAGTTTCTATTACAACTACCGTTCCGTAACAATTAAAATTATATAAAAAAAAAAACAAAAACATTTTAAAGAAACAGACTAATAGCAAACAGTGGATAGAAACAAATTAAGTTGCTGAGTCAAGTTCAAAAGCTTTTTTAAATAATCTCGTGTCTTTTACTTACTGCACTGTATTCGTTATACTACTACAAGCGTCATGTTAGCTTTAACTACTAATATTATAAAGGCGAAAGTTTGTAAGTATGGATGGATGTTTGTTACTCTTTCACGTAAAAACTACTAAATGGATTTGAATAAAACTTTCCTCATATACAGACCATGACCCACACCAGCATATACGATACTTTTTTTTTTACTGTAGTTTTCGCGAACCAAGTCGCGGCCAACAACTAGTACAAAATAAATACTTCAATCACTACCATCATCATCATCAGTCTATCGCAGTCCACTGCTGGACATAGGCCTCTTAACAGGCGCAAATATCCAAAAATTTATTAAATTTGAACAAACATTTTTTTTTTTTCTCAAAAAGCTACTCCTTTGGATTAAAAGCTCATGATTGTTTAATATACTTTGACTTTGACAATGGCAAAATTCTTTCAAACATTTACTTAGGATACCGCTGAATGGGTAAAAGAGGATTTGAAAAACCTTTTCAGAAGATCAGATTCTTCGCAAAGGAAGTGGTTAAAATCAAACGTGAAAGTAAATTGAGCTTTACAGAGGTAAATATAGAGTGGCCGGTTGCCTTCACGTCTAATATTTGCTGAAGATTAATCTCCAAGATCCTATATAGGTATATATATAAGTCCTTTGGAGTTAATCCGATGATATTATTACTTCATTTGTCGCAGTCAAATATCAGGAAATTCACCTTATGGGTTCGGGCAACTGTATTATTGAACTCCTTAATCCGCGTAAACGTCATTAGCTTTGGAAGCTTCGATCAATAATTTGAGTGAAGTTCGAAAGCTAAGTTTGTAAAAAAACATTGTAATAATTATACATAAACATACTCTGATCTTGTTAGACCAACTGATAGTAATATAACATTGTATTGAAATAAGGTGTAGTGTAATAATTATGTAGGGATACTAAAAATGTTTATGGAACGTAAATGCTATTAGCTGGGTATAACTTTTACACCGTACCCAGGTTCATATGCTACACGGAAAATAGTATTTCCTCAAGTCATAGCGACCATAACATACAGTGTGTTTTGGTGTTTTTTTTAACTGGGACAGTATGAGAAAGTCCGAAACCACAGGAGATACAGAGAAAATGTAATAGGAACCATTATGTCTTCTTTTTAAAAAACAATTTTGGCGAAGCAAACATTTTGGTGTACTGTAAGTTGTACAGTCATGAGCATTAACATGTATACACTTTTGACTAGTTTTGACTCTTATTCCATTGTATTAAGAGTTACATTGTTTACATGTTAATGCTCGTGACTGTACACAATAATGAGACAAATTGATCAAAATTGTATGGACAATCACAAAAATACCGAGTGGTTTCTAATACACGTTCCCTGTAGGTATCTCCTATAGTTTCAGATTGTTCCATACCTACTGTCCCAGTTAAAAAAACAACTTTGTCTACAAATACAATATCTTACATAATATGCAAAAAATATATACGATGCATCAACGTTAAAAGGTGCACCACCATAAATATTGTCTGATTGTCTGGAAATGGCTGTTAATAAAAAATATAATGGTACTTAACCGTTCAATTTTCTTTTAATACCAAGAATGAAATTTCTTCGCCTTAGATGTCGCATTATGAAATGTTCACATTGCCCTCACTAACTGCTGTGAAAAGTAATCTAAGTTTTAATCTCGTCTCAAACTAGGTCACAGAAAAAGGAACCTAGTAGTTTTCGTGAGAAACAGAAGGGTATAAATATTTCTCTTACGAATTTAATCCTTTGTTAGGTAATTGAGTTAGTTGAGTGATTGTGAAACGTATTTGTAGAGACAAAGGCGTTAAACAGAATGCATGTGTTTTAACAGTATTACTACGATTCATTTTAAATTTCTAGCCACTCCACAGTATGTCCGTTTTAATTAACTATCCACTAAAAATAATTATAACAGTATATTATGTATGATACAAAATCCATTAGTGAGTAAAGAATATGAATTTCATGCTTTGCTTAATATTATTTTTAATGTTCTGGCGAAATAATGTTAGTCCCGTTAGCTAACATTGCTAAATCTATCGCTCACTTGCTACGTACTCACAGGAACAGGATTACTAATCTCAGTACTTACTAGTAGAAAGTAAGAAGTAAGAAGTAAAGAAGAATTAAGTAAGTAATAAGTTAGTAGTAAGGAAGTAACCCTGTGTGGTGCCGGGGATAAAGAATTGCACCACCCCATCACTTCCCGTGGGTGTCGTAGAAGGCGACTATGGGACCATGCCAGAGGATGGGCAGCAGCATCTCTCTGTGATTATTCTTACCTTACTGCGATCGCCAACCCGCCTACCAAGCGTGGCGATTATAGCAAATTCCCCTCAATATGAGGTTATTGATTTATCCTTGAGGGAGGCCTTTGTCCAGCAGTGGACGTCTTTTTGGCTGAGATGAAGCTAAGGCTGAATTAAAGGAAGTAAAATTTTAATTTAAAACTGTCCCAACTCTAGGCTCTGAAGGCTAAGAATGAAATAAGACAAGACGATCTCGAAAAATTAACAAACTTAGCATGATATTATAACCATGAATACATATTTGGGACTATAATCGTGTTTCTCTGTTGTAGTTGAATATCCTATATTTCGGGTGAAATACTGGGTGATTTATCATGGTGGATGTAGGTAGATTTTTAAGAGCAGTAAGAACAGTACACCTTAGTCAGTGTCGTTTTTTGCGCTCGACCCTCGTTCCAGTGTTTCCAGAGTCACTATTCTCCCGAACTCGCTAACGAAAATCTACACTCACAGTATCAGAAAGTGTAACTGAACTTTTGTTACTCTTGCAGTTTTTACAAAGACAAATCACTGGATTCAACGCATGTAGTAGTTTAAATCCACCATCTCGAATGATATTATTTCTTTATTTCAATCGCTTCTGTACCATCTTGGCATGTAGTAGTATTTTATTAACCTTATCTTAGGGTTTTGTTTAAAGAATATTTATTTCTTATTAAAAACCATACAGTCACTTGCATAAGAAAGTAACAAGTTAACAATTTAATGTCGGTAAGTACTAACTGTCCAGTAGATGTATTGGGATTGGTAATCGTCTTTCAAGTAGATTTGAGCCAAACTGTGTAAATGGGTAGGTTAACGCCCGTTTCATACGAAAACTGTGGTCATACTTAGTGGTTGTAGAACCTAATCCAAATGTTAGGACCTGATTGGATCAAGTGTTCAGTAACAATAATTGTCGAATGCATGATTATAAGAACATACGTTTTATTTGACAATATTTAGGATAAAGATTAATTAAAACTAATGTACCTATAAAATAAACGCGAGTAGATCCGTAAAACTTGTTCGTTTCAATGTGTAGTGTTCGCGTAAACTTTAGAAAACAATATAATGTAGGTAAGTAGCAAGTTATGTTTTTTTCAAAATGGGTAGGTTTTGGCCTTTATCAATAGTTTCATGGTAAGTGACTATAAGGCTGAAGATGGAAACGCGGTTCATTCTATATCCGTAAATACTGAAGAACTGCCTATATCATAACATTAACCGTGGTTATTAATAAACTTTTGCATAAGATGTGTGTCTTTGTGCTTACTTCTATAAATCAAAAGCGGGGTAACTTGGCCGACAGGAAACAAATTGGTCGTAAGAGGCAAACTGCTTAAGCACCACAACAAGATCTTGCTTAAACCGTTTGCAATCCTGTAAGTAGCCAACTGCCGTACGGTTCACATTATTAATAAATATATTCCAATATTAACTTTATTTAAATTTTAAATGTTAAATTGTTAACAAGATTTTTTCTATTAGGTATATTCTATTCTATTTTAAAAGTAATGAAACCTCATTATATACTTTGTAGCGATTCAAGCGGAATATCAGTCATATTGTCAGCCGTATTATTGACAATAACTTACTTTATTTCCATATTTTTTTTAAAAACATGTATACTCATGTAATTACAATACAATATTTATTTATTGAACTTAGCTTAGCGTGTTTTTTGTCAGTAAATCTTTTTGAAAATAAACAACTATAATATAAATTCAATACAGTACTCGACATTAAAAAAAGTTTATTTAACTAAATTTATGCGATGTAAAATAGATATGTGTATAAAGTTATTGGATCTCCGTATTTGCCTTACGCATATAAAAGTTAAAATGGAATTAAAACATTTTAGCACATTGAAGTTTGTACGAGCCATGCCAAAATGATTGAAATCCGATATTTCCAAAGTACCTATTAATTACTTCCTATGTTTTTTAGAAAATACATGGTCCCAATATATAATTATTCTAAAGTTACCGATCTTGGAAGTTTAAAGAGATGTGAATCGTTATATCGTGACGTTAAACTTCTGAATATGACAGAGAACATGCAGATGAAACATGGTAATACTCGTAATGTTAAACTCATGTATTCGCCTAAAGATTCGACTTGGCAGTTGGCACAAAAACGAGATTTTTCATTATTATATTTTTCATTATTATTATATTATATAAATTTGCGTTCAAATTATATAAACAAAAACAAAAAAAAAAACAATTCATAAATAGCTTGCCTACTTCTTAACTGATCTTTAGTATTTGTAAAAATATTATGATTGGGTGTTAATGACGGTAGTTGTTGACATTGAATGGGCGCCTTTGGCTTTCAAAGTAAAAAGTAAATAGTGTTGAATAATTTCGGCGAGCTGGTTAGAACCACGATAGCTCAATTGGAAGAGCACCTGACCCGGTATGTCAGAAGGGTGCAGGTTCAAATCCTGCTCGTGGAAAAAATTTTTTTCAACATTGTGTTTTTGTAATTTTTCATTATTAACTTAATAGGATAAAGCTTGGCAAAATACATTGGATTTTGATATCACAAATGTGACTCACAAAATTTTGCAGACGAATATATTTTGAATATTTAAAACTATTTTCCGGAAAACAATGTCTGAACTAATTTGGTTCATCGAGCGTTATGTATACTGTTTAATAATGACCTGAAGATCTTCTTGTTTTTCATATTAAACCTCATAATAAAAACATGTTCTTTTAGGTGTGTACCTACGCGTGTCCATCTGCCCATCCATCATTTATCCTTTACTGACGCGACGACAAGCTCTTCATTTATCGCAATCCAGGAAAGAATGGTAAGTTTGTAAGAGATAGACGGTTTCAATGGTAAGAGCAGTGCAGTTTTCGCAATAAAAAAATTACATTTAGCGCGCCCGTAATTTCACGTAAAATTTGATTCCGACCAGTTTATTCAATAAAAATTTTAAACAGCATTTATTTCTCAGGGATAGTATTTAAATGAGTTAAATAAAAAGTTTTTAGTTGAAAAATATTCGGCATGTAGTTACAGAGATTATACCTTACATACAGACTATCCTCTTTACAGTATTATTGTAGAAAACACAAGCTGACGGTACTCAAGTAGCAGGAAAACTGGGCAAAATTGTAAAAACAATAATCTAAGTCGACGTCCCACTAAAAGTTATCTACTACTTCAAGTGCAAGAAGCGTGCTAAAAGGAACGGGGCTTTCTTTATTCGGCCATTTATTTGTTTCTAAGTCACCACTCTTACAGATGGTTGCATCAAAACAGCTTTCGTAGGACGTTTTTAGTTTCACTTTAAGATAAGAAAAGAAAAATACACTTACTCGAATATCACAAAAAACGAAGAAAACAAAAGGCAGGACTATCCTTTGGTTCCTAACCAGGTAAAATAAAATGTTTTTTTTGTTGAAATACGCTTACTCGTCAATAAACGTTTGCACTATACACAATAATCCACTGCTAGGTAAAGTCCTCCATCATTGAAATCAAGTCATCGCTACAATTGATGGGTATTGGCTTAATCACCACGCTTGCCAAATGCGGGTTGGTGATCACAAACCCGGGCCATGCATCGAAAAATCTGAAACACTTTGCTCAACCTAGGAATTGAACCTAGTACCTTCTGTAATCAAGTCGGGTGCTTTGCTACTCGGGTACCGAGGCGTTCGATTTTAACTATTATTTGATTTTGCTGATTAATTTTTTGTATACTCTAAAATGTCCATTGTAGCACAACTGGTCTCGGTGCGGTGACACGAACGTCATAACTTTCCGTGTAACACTGTCACTTCTCAAGGCAAAAGTAATTATGCTAACTTTTATAGAGGCCATTCGTTCCCTAGACACGAAGTTTCCTTACGTGGGGCGAAATCTCCAGTATTCATAACAGGTGCTTTGCTCGCAGGGCGTATAAAACATGATATATTTTGCTCCCGAAAGAGCCATTCTCTTGATAGATATTTACTTCCGACTGCTTGGTATGCCTAACATAAGCTGAAATCGATTTAGACGTGATCGTATAAAAAGGGGACATCATTTAAACACAGACTTAAATTACCGCTTAGTTATGCTGTAATACTGGTTAGTGAAGTTATAAGAGTTTTTGGTTTGAAAGGATTTTCACTATGTTCATTACAACAATATATAGATGCCTGCTGCACATCAACCTATCCAAAACTGTAAAATTTCTTCAATACATTTTCAACCATATGCTTATGGTATAAAGTTCAAAGTCTTTTAAGGAAATTTGACAGTTTGTGGTAGGTTGATGTGCAGGCGTGTGTTATGTACTATCATATAGATCACAAAAAAAAATATAAAAAAACCTTTAACTTCAATTGGATAAAAATTTGTATTTAAGAAAAAAAATGTAAATTTGTATTTTTTTTAATGAGTTTGTTGATATGAAAGCTACGTTACGTTAAGTCTACGTTATACAAAACGTGTACACTGTGTCAGATTGGAAGTAAACAAACGCTTATTTATTATAATAGTATACTTGCAGTATTGCATTCCCCTTAAACACACGTTTTAAATAAGTAATATATAAAAAAAACGTCAATATACCATTTCTTCCAGTAAGAAATTTCCATAATATTTCCAATATATCTTCTGGCCCAGGATAGCAAGAACGCCCACTGCGTTGAAGTTATCACACGTCACATTATCACACTAGGATGGTTCCGCAAACACATCCTGTAGTGCTAGTTGCTCATCAAAGAGTAACATCTCGTTTCTATTTGCGGACGTACGTACAAGCTTGCCATGGTTGGTGGATCAAAAATTGCTTCAACAATTTAGTTCGATTAAAATTATAAGCATTGTGCTTCTTAATTTAAGTTTATTCGAATATACTTTTTCGTGCATACAAACTACAAATCATCAAAAGATGCTACATGTTTGTATTGTAGCACTAGTGCTACGGGCGTAGCACACGTAACTCATTCCATGTAGCACTAGTTCAACGTCTCGTCGTTAGATGTCAGGCATAAACAAATTTTACAACGCCATCTATGAGCACCAACGAAAACTATGATTGAACTATGGCAAAAAGCGAGACATGTAACAACAGCGAGAATCGTTGGAACTAATAGAAGTTAATTTCAGAGTGAGATCTTACAGTAATTCAAAAGATGTCGCTTCCGTATCTAAGCGTTGTTTATTATTTTAAAATGTGACCTACAGTGAACCTAATATTGGATTAAAGTAATTTGACATTTGTTGCATTTTTAAAAGCACAAAGAACTCAGAATTATAACTAAAGCTATAGCTTTAGCTATAGCTATAGAAACCGGACTAAAATAGCAACACAAATACATCAGTTCGTACTATTTTTAACCGACTTAAAAAAAGGAACCCTTTGAAAATCGCAGTGGCGACTAGTGCGTTTGTTAATTTTTTTCATTAATTATTTTAAAGCACTACTTTTTAATGAAGGTCTGGAGTCGATCTGATGATGGAGCCGAAAGAAGACAGTCGAGAGAACTACTCAACGATTTAAAGCAATTACCTGGTGTTTGGGCTTGATTAATTCGTATTGGTGAGAACTTTACACCTAGGTGGGTTGTGACTGTCATTAGGGGTCTGATGATGAAGACGAAGGCCCGTCAAGGGAACTCCTCAACGTTTTACAGTAGCTACCTTGTGTGCGGATGAGAATTTTGCACCCATATGGGTTTTAAGTGCCATTACAGGTCTGATGATGGAGACCATAGACAGTCCAGAGAATTCCTCAACGATTTACAGCATTTACCATTTGTTGGGCTTACTTCATACGATTCAATATGCCAAAATGTTTAGTTCGTCAAGTAGTCATGAGATTAAAAAAACCTTAATGTCTAAACTTGTAATACCTTTTTAGAATCTCAATTTACTAAGCAACTTTTTAAAATTATGAGCACGATGAGGACCGTACCTTTTTTTTCACTTTAGTCAAAATTTTAAATTTTAATAGTTTTTTACTAGTTTCATATAATAATGCTTTTTAACTCGTTTTTTAAATTCTGGTCATTTTGTTTGATAAATAACTAATACCGATGAAATTAAAAAAACTAAAAGGAGTTTCATTTGTAGAAATGGCATGATAAAAACAAACCTTAAGTGGGCTATTTTCGATTAGAGGTTTATTAGGAGAAAATTTGAGATTAGAGGGGTCATGGTGAAGCCTATCGATGGTTATAGGATTATCCATTGTTTTTGAGACATCCTGTATTTTTGGTGTACATTAATGACAAAGTCAAATCTACTAGACATCCCTTGGTATTATTTGCAGATAGTACAGCTTTTATTGACGCCAAGGATAACGTTGACTATAAAAACGAGTTATGTCGTGCAATATCAAAAATATAATTAGTTGGTTAAATGATAACAATCTTAAAATTAATTTGCAAAAGACAAATATCATGCTTTTTTCTCAAAGAAAGCCAATTCAAAATCTGGATATTGATATTCAAGGGGTAAATGTTAATAAGACAAACATCAGTACTCGGTTCTTAGGAGTCATCATAGACAGTGACATGTCTCAATCAGTCTCAATCCATAGAAGTTTGCAAAAAGCTATGTAAATTTTCACAAGAGCTATTGGTATACCACGGTTATGTTTTCGTAACTTTACGTCTTTACTTTACTTTACTGGTTCAAAACATATCTACAGAACAGGAAACAATATGCTGAAATATTTTTTTTTATAAAAAAAACAAGAAATTGTGGATATCAGATCAGACATCAAAGAAACTACCCATTCAATACCACAAGGAAGCGTCTTGGGATGCCTCCTTTTTCTAATCTGCATAAATGATTTACCTAAAGCAATTAACCATACTTGTATTCTTTTCGCCGACGACATTTCTCTTCTAACACCATACTCAAAACAAGATAATTTAGACCTAAATACAACCCTACAAACTATACTAGACAATATAGTAGGGTGGCTAACGGACTTTAACTTAGAATTAAATTTTTCTAAGACAAAAATTATGCAGTTTAGGCCGTATCAAAAACCACCTTTAATTATAAATCTAACTTACGATAATAAAACTATAGAGTGCACAAATACTTTTACCTTATTGGGCATCGAAATCGACACCAACATAAATTGGAAAGCTCATGTAGGTAAAGTTGCATTAAAACTTATTTTATAATGTTTTATTGTTTTTATATTAAAATATTGTAAAAAACTAGTTTTAAGAAAGAAAATAAATAAAGAGTATAATAATAATATCAATAATAATAAAAATGATATTACATAATACAATTAAGACGATCTATTCCAACGACCAGAACAATCAAATCCCAATAAATTAATTAATTTCCTTGTTTTATTTACATTAACATCAATAAACTATAATTCATTACCTATTGAAATTTGCCTGTCGTTTCGAATTGTCATACCCAACAGAGTTTATATCTAATATATAAAATTCTCGTGTCACAGTTTTCGTTGCCATACTCCTCCGAAACGGCTTGACCGATTTTGATGAAATTTTTTGTGCTTATCCGGTATCTATGAGAATCGGCCAACATCTATTTTTCATCCCCCTAAATGTTAAGGGTGGTCCACCCCTAATTTTTTTTTGATTTTTGAAATTTTTCCAATACAAAATGATTTGTTTGTAGTGTTGTCATGGAAACTGTCAAAGCGGTACGAAGTCCGCCGGGGGCAGCTAGTGTACTATACATCTGTAACACCTTATAATCTATGATTGACAATAAAGTTACTGCGTATTGAGTATTGAGTACTTTACTCTAAAATAATTTCTCTATAAGAAGAGTTGCCCCAGAAAATAACAACATATATTTTCTGCGGCAACTCTAATATAGAGAAATTATTTTTAGAGCTCAAAAGAAATGTGTTATAGATATAATATCATTGGTTAGAGCCTTCTGTGTATTGAAACTCATAGAAAGTGGCCAACCTTATTTCAGGGTCTCTGGGATTGTTAACTTTTCCGAGCCTCTACATTTTGGAATGCTGTATGTTTGTCAAGTGCAACCCTCATTTGTTTGAAGTTATACAGTCTGCAAAAGATTCTCGTCTTCGCCCAAAACTGCTATGATGAGAAAAAGTGTAATAAAAGTGCAAAGTGCCCCGCGATTATATAATAAATTACCTGACAATATATAGAGACTTAATAGAAATAAATTTAAGAGTGTAATTACTAATTAACAAATGCTATTATAATATTAATGATTTTTGTAATGATGATGATACTTTTGACATTTAAAATAATTTAACGTTAAAATTACAATTTTTTTAATGATTTTAAATTGCAACTGTTTCATTAAGCCTCAGTGCTACTTCGTCAGTTTAGACATTATAATTGGGTGAGGCCGTGGATTTTACCACTTTTCAAAAAAGAAAATTGTCTCCAATGTTCATCATAAAATAAAACAGAAAATACTAGATCAAATGTAACACTGATCTCATAATAACTTCTTTCAGTTATTTTTATCTCATTTAGGATATTTTAAACAGATTATGGTAAAATAAACATGTTAAAACGCCAATCTGAATATTTAAGGGCCCTAATTTTAGTTAAAAAAAGTGATGTCTTTGATGGTAGACTACTTACTTATTGCTATTTTTTACCTTTATTTTATGAGTCTACTGAGCAGTTTTCATTTATTCTTATTGTCTGATTGTTGAGATACAAGAACATGGTTTAAAACTATTGAAAACATGCATTATTCAATGATTTATAAACATTTAAACATTTGTCTCCATTATTTCACTTCAACGTTACTGTTTTCTTCGTTACCGATATTTCGAGACACAAGCATATATAAATGTAATTTTTAGTAGAAAATGGGAATGATTATGGCAACACCAAGTATCCAGGCCAAGAAAAAAAAAAAGTCGCCATCTTAATCGTGAACACATTGCGACAAGTGCACGACCTGTGTTTCGGCAGCAAAAATAAAAAGTGTTTTTTGGTGGAATTAAAGGTAAATATCGACTTTTTAACTATTGTTTATGTAAAACTATGTGTCGAAATGAATAATGTAGATGATAGTTTATAGATTTATTCCAAATTTGGCTTAATTTAGAAATTATAACCTATAAACCTCTTGAAAATCGAGCTTCTACGTTACTTAAACGTTACTTCTATGTTACTAGTAACAAATATTCTACGTTACGTAACGTAGAAGCATTGTAAAGACTAGTGCATACTGTTAGTTTCGCTGGCTATTATAAAAGTGTCAGAATAAAAAAATGCTACAGTGAGGTCTTTTCAAAATGACATTTGTAGACGAGAAAAAAATGATTTTCTATAGGGTAGTATTTAAACGGGTGACTGTAAATTAAAGTTTTAAGGTGTCAAAAATAATTAATTTAGGTTATAGTATTACTAAGTGAGCGACTAACTGCGAGTGACGAGAAATCAACAGAACAGCAACTTACAAACATTAATTTGAGTTACTTAAAATACAAAATGAGAATTTATTACTTATATATTTTTTTTAATAAAAATTTTATTAAATAAATCATTGTTTACCCAAAAAAGAAAATTGAATTCCTAAAATTTGAACTACTTTTCACCTCTCCCTAATATCTAAAGTAAGGTCGATAAATGACACAATTCGGTTCTGGCAATAACTTTAACTTTACTAATAACTTTAAAAATACTTTTACAGATGCCTATGACAGCGGCGGAAAAACAAAAAAAATATAGAGAAAAGCTTAAAAATGAGAAACCTGAAAAATATGAAGAAACTAAAAAGAAGTCTAAAGAAAGATCTGCACAAAACTACAAATTGAAAAAAGCTAGTTATACTGAGGAGCAGAAAGAAGAATTACGTCGTAAATGGAGAGAATCTCGTAATAAAACTAAAAATATAACAGAGCAATCTAAAAATGAACCTTCAACATCACAGTCTATAGATGATAAGCAAAATTTAAACCAATTAACCACAAGAAACATTCAACGACGTGTTGAATATAAACTTAAACAAGAAAATGAACAGTTGCGCTCAAAAATCAACACATTGCTAAGGGGCTACAAAAGCTTACAGAAGAAAGTAACTCGACTTTCAAATAAATTAGAAACGGTCACCGAATATTACGGAAATCTAATAGAAGAGTTAGCTGATGGCCCTAACCCATCAACAAACAAGGGACAAGAAAGCAAAAATCTTAGAGAACATGAGTTTACACCAAATAAAAGAGTTACCAATTTCGTAGAAGAAACAATACCTAACGTAACAACACCAAAAAAAGATGAAATTAGGAAAAAGCTGTTAGAACATGAAATACTTACGGAATCACTGAAGTCAGAATACAAAAACTTAAATAACTCGGAAAAAAAGGTTATGAAAAAAATTTTGGACAACAGTATTGTTAAAAAATATAAACAAAAATCAAAGATAAGAGCCTCTCTAGGAATAAAAAGTAATATCAAAAACTATTGCCATCTTAAAAGCAAGCGCAATACACTACAAAAACGAATTGAGGAATTTTATATTCGAGACGACGTGAGCCGAGCCACGGCTGGCAAAAAAGAATACCGGACTATGAAAAAAGTAACTATGCAAAAAAGATATTTGTTGGACAAGTTGAGCGTACTCCACAAAAAATTTGTTTCTGAGGTTCAAATAATAAGCTTCAGTACTTTCAAGAAGTACCGACCTTTCTTTGTGGTATCCCCCAAAGTGAAAGATTGCGAAAGTTGCGCTTGCATCAAACATTCTAATATGCAGTTTCTGGTTAACGAGTTAAAATCATTGGATATTCTTGATACAGACAATTTAAATGATGTTACATCAAATTTAGTATGTGACTTTGAATCAAAGCGATGCATGTACAACGATTGTGAAGTGTGTTCAAATAACAAATTGGAAGCTCATAATAAAGATTTATCGACAAACGTAAGTTGGTTCGCCTGGGTTTTAAAAGAGGAAGATTATGAAAAGAAAGAGGAAAAGAAAAAAGTTAAAAAGATGGTCAAGATTAAAAAGGATGGTACCTTACAGGAGTTGATAAATATATTTAATTCTGAAGTAGAAGTTCAAAACGCATATTTATAACTTTTACTATCAGTATAAACAATACAAGACTTGTATAGATAATTTAAATGATAATGAGGTAGTCGTACACATAGATTTCTCCGAAAACTTCACGTGTAAATATCATAACGAAATTCAAGCAAATCACTTCATAAAAAACCAGATTACCTTACATACAGGTGTTGCTTACCTGAAGGGCGAGAAACCTATTACCTTTTGTTCAATTTCTCCCTCAAACCAACACCACCCTGAAGCCATATGGGCCCATTTAGACCCCGTATTGAAATTTTTGAAAAATTCCACAACAAGTAAAATAGACACTGTACATTTCTTTTCCGATGGCCCCACCACCCAATATAGACAAAAAAAGAATTTTTACTTGTTTAGTCAAATTTATGACTACGGATTTATTCATGCAACATGGTCATATTTTGAAGCAGCCCATGGAAAAGGAGCCGCTGATGGGGTCGGAGGAGCCATCAAGCGCACTATGGATATGAAAATAGCTCAAGGCATAGACATACCCGATGCTGAGACTGCATTTAATACTTTAGTTGCCTCTGAAACAAGTATAAAAATTTTCTTCGTATCTGCTGACAACATCAAAACCTTGGATACAGCCATAACTTCAAAGTTAACTGCCCTACCCGGAACAATGAAAATCCATCAACTAATAGCTGTCGAAAAACATAAACTCAAATTTAGATATCTCAGTTGTTTTTGTCAGGGTTTAAGTGGTAAATGCGATTGTCACTCACCTCTATTGCATGACTTTGCAACGCAAATAGACAAGAAGGAAAATGAAACCAAAAACAGAAAGAAACGTCGAATCAAAAATAGAACCAAAAATAGTGAAGGAAATTCGACAAAAGCCTTAAAAAACAGGAAGAAAATAAAACGAAGAAAAATCAGCTTGTCATCTGGAAATGATACGGATGAAAGTGGAGTTGTTGAATACGCAGACAGTGATGATACTTCTTGTTTTATTTCTAGTGGTGAAAATAGCAGCCTTGAAGCAGAGCTCGATGAAGAAACGGGGATATTCAAATCGAAAATTGATTCACAGAATAAAATTACTATTCTATCGACGATCATCTTGAGAAAACCCGATGCTGATGTTTCTGAAAACAAAAGAAAAATCGAACATGACAAAAAAGATGTTAAAAAAAACGTCACAGTATTGTCTCAAATTAAAGGTACCCCGGAAAATACTGCCTTTCTAGATATAACGAATTGCGACGTCTTTAAAAAAAAGGTGTGTGAACGGCATGACAAAGATGAGAATGAAGATTATAAGAAAATTAAGACAAACTGAGCAAACTGAGCAAACTGAGACAACAGGCAACGAAAATATTGAGACTGAGGAAATGGAGATTGAAGGGGATTACAAAGATAAGAATTGAGATGATGAGAAAATTAAGACTACAGATGGCGGCAAAATTGCGACTGAAGAAGATGAGCAAATTAAGACTACAGATGACAAAAAACCTGAATCTGAAATTGAGACTACACATAACGGAAAACATGAAACCGAAAAAATCAAGACCAAAGACGATAACATGCTTGAGATTGTAAATGATGAGAGAATTAAGATTACAGATGACGAAAGGCCTAAGACTGAAGGAGATGTGAAAATTGACACGGAAGAATATGAGAAAAATGAGACTGAAAAAATCAAGACCAAAGATGATAACAAACTTGAGATTGTAAATGAAAAGAGAATTAAGACTACAGATGACGAAAAAATTGAGACTGAAGAAGATGAGATAACGGAGACTACGGAAGGAAAAACTGACACTGAAAAAATCAAGACCAAAGAAATTGATAAACTTAAGACTGGGGGAGATATCCAGAACGAATTTGTTTATAATATAAATGATAGAAGAAAAAGACGGTGAAGCACATTATAAAGTAAAATTTTTGAAAACTGTTAAAGATATGGCAAACTCAGTTAAGTTTGCAGTCCAAAGAAAGATAGATATTGATATAATTACGACTGACTGTATTGTAAAAAAAGTAAATTTAGCTAATTTTCCACAAGATTCAAAACTATATTACTTAACGGATGACTTCGAGGAAGTATATTTTAAATAATTGTCTACCCGACAGTTGCACTGCATTTTTAGGTTAGAAAATTGATTTTATTTGTTTCTGATATTTTTTTGTTATTTTGTCTCTCTCGTATAAAATGACTCGAAAAAAAGAAAAAAAAAGTCTGAAAGTTTTTCAGAATCATATTATACATAATAATATATTAAGGCGTGTTTAAAAATGTTTGATCTCGTTTCTTGTTCCTAGAATTTAAAAAAGAATTAGTTACCATTTAAAATAAAAATTTATTAACACCGAGTCTTTTGTAGAATAAAGTGATTCTCGTTTCTTGTTCCTAGAATTTAAAAAAGAATTTGTTACCATTTAAAATAAAAATTTAATATCCCGTACCCACTAGTTTTTTTTTATCAGTATGACATAAGCTTAACAAAGCAACACCGTTACTTTCGCGTTACTTTAGTGTTACTGTAACGTAGAATATTCTGCGTTACTATACGTTACAAAGTGGCAAAATCCACGGCCTCACCCAATTATGATATTTTTTAAGATGCAAATAAAAATTTTTCCATTGGCTCTACCGTTGCAAAATGGAATAAATAAATACTAAGCGATTTAAGTAAAGCTGTCAGACTTGCATAATTTCCAATGAGATCCCTTAATACTTAAAACCAATAACATAAAATTTATCATGAAAAATAAATAAACGTTTTGTTTATCTAACAACGATATCCATATTTAGTTATTTCTAAAGAAACTCGATACAAAGATCGGGAACATCTTATTTTGATAATGGAATTGAGAAACCTATTGAAATATTCTGTATTATAAGCTGAGTAAAAGCTCAGTAATAACAAACATTATTATTCTAATATGAATTACATTTCCTGTTTATATATACGGTCTAAAATATACTATCCTAGTTTAATAATACATACCATCTTGTGTTTAGATCTGGTTTAATACATATTATTATAGGACTGAATATATCAGAAATCATGTGTATGTTTGTTTATTTAATATGAAGACAGTCGCGTTTCTTTTCTTGTGAATAATATTTTAGTATTTTCTGTTTTTTTTTGTGTTTGTTGAGTGAACAATTCGTTGTAGTAGTTGCTGAAGTATATTGGCAGTTTGTCAGTATCTAGATTTTTTTTAAATATTTCTTGTCCCCCGACGTGGGTCAGTGTCGGAGACCTTATCTACACTTATTCTATTAATCTATTTCCTATTCTATTCTATATACAGTATCTAGATTGGGTTAGTATGGTTGACTAAGATGGATTGGCATTGAACTGCAACCATCGTATTACAAGACGTGGACTATCTTTGGTACGGGGTTATGTTCCAGCTTTATGTCTTTCCAGCTTTATGTCTGGGACAAACATTTTAATGTTAAACATTTTAATGTTTGTCTGTGTCTATGGAACCAGTGTAACAGTAAACTCTGGTAAAATCTGGTATTTAACCGCCTCTGTGGTCTAGTGGTTACGGCCACCGGTTTAGACCTAGAGGTCCCGGGTTTGATTCCCAGCGGGGGGTACATATTTGTGTACTCGGTAGGGCTTGTTTGTCCGCCTGGCTAGCTATTACCATCTTATCTGAATATGTCGCCATAACATTAATGTTTGTAGCATTGTTGTGTTCCGGCAACTAGAGATAAGATACCCAGTGCCACACTAGTTGAGGATCCCGGATGAAGTGCGTTTCCATCATTGGCCTTATCATCACTTAACATCAGGTGAGATCAAGGCACTGTGCTTACCCGTAAAATATTAAAAAAATAAAAACCAAAGATAGCAAAATTTCCTTACATTAAAAACACCGGCTTCGTCACGTGCGTTCTTGGATTTTATTAGATACTCGTAGATAGATATACTGTACTGTACGAAGGAATCGTAACAGTGTTTCAGAAATTAAATATCAACGACAACGCACCCCCTGAGCCCATGCCCGGTTAATAACGGGTAAAGGCCCCCGAGTTGATGTTACTTTTGCGTTCAATATAATTGGGATGTGGGTGTGTGTAACGGACTCCTTTTAGTTGCATCCTTTTTAAAAACATAATTTCACAAATGGACTTTTATTATTTGAATTTTTGCATTCAAAATGCTATAATATATTTACAAGATAAAATTTAACTAGAAAAAATCAACCAGTCTCATGAAGCTCAAATGGGAATCGAACCCACGTCCTTTGGATAACCGGTCCAATGCTCTGACCGCTGAGTAAATAAAAATTCCAATTTAATGAATCTTCTGCGGTCTCGGTAGTTCAGACGGACATCTGGAATTCCTTAAGGTTTATGACAATAATGCGGAAGATTGATACTCGGTTCATCCAGAATCCTCACCCACTGAGGAACTGGCTGTCTTACCTCTAACCGGCGGACCACAACTATATTGACTGTAAGACGGTGGCAGTGATTTAGTCACATCACTGCAGACGGTTAATTATGCTTAGGCTTCGTCCTCGAGATTAGAGAATACACATGTAGTAACACCTAATATGTTGCCAGTTTACACAGATATTTGAGATTTTTTTTTTTTGCAATCGGTTTGGTCTGTTGCTATAACTTGCTATCCTGTCAACGTCATTCACTTTTCTGTGTCGCGCCAGTGCACATTCGCGGTCTTTTTTCCTGCATTTTTATTTCAGAAAAACCATAAAATGGGTAAGAGAAAACGCCGTGACGATTACGATCGCATGGTTAAAAAGCTGGAGAAGAAATTAATGAGAAAACGACATGACCATGACTCTTCGTCGTCAACCGACGATGCTAATATTAACAACTCGGTAGCATCGCCGACAAACATTGAAGGTTAGTAACATGCAATTAACAAGGGTATGCATTGTTAGACATCCTTAGAAACAAGTGGCCTGCGTAAATGTTATGTAACAATTCTTTAATGCGGTTAACCGATCGGGTTATCACTTTAAGGTATTAATCATAACAATCTACCTACATGTATTTTATCTCTGCGGACAGTCGCTCGGATTGTCATTTAGTTAATGAACATGATCCATACGTGTGTTGCGGACTGTCATTCGGATTGTCACTACACCGTCACATTATAATTAAAGCGGAATGCTAAAGGTTAACATTTAATGTTACAGACGGCCCACTACCCGAGCTTGAGTCTATATACCAGGACGAGGAGAGCCCAGTGTCAAACAATATCAATAATGACGAGGACTATATCACGCCTACAAACTGTCAGACCACGCGTCCCGAGCGCGAGCGGACGGCGGCGCCGCCGCCGGTCGAGACTACGAGCTTCACGCAAATTGGTTCGACAAGCTCTGCACTGCAGACATCCTCACAAACTGAAGGTGAAGCCCTGTCCATTGATAACATTATATTAGAACTATTAGGTGAGAATCCATCCACAACCAAATCGTATGAAAAAGAAATAAATCCAGATCTTGCTGTAAGACTTGAACATATTGTGATAAACGGCATGTCTACAGATACTCGCAAGGAGTTACACAAAAAATACCTACCACCCAGCAACTGCACACTTGTTGATGCTCCCACACTCAACCCAAGCTTGGGTGTGCCATTACCTGCATAGGAGAAGCAGTTACAGTTCTTCTGAAGGAGGAAAATAAAAATTCTGAGGTGTTCAGAATGCTGATGGATGCTAATAGATTGATATGTGACAGTCACAATAGTGACTCAGTCACCCGCAGAAATTTTGTTCTGTTTAATTTAAAAAAGGATATGCGGGCCCAAATTCAAAAAAGTAAGATTGACAATTTACTTTTGGCTCAGATTTATCTGAAGCTTTGAGGACAGCCAAATTTATCTCAAAATCAGGGGCTGAATTAAAGCAAGTTTTACCACCAAGGCCGCCTGCCGCAAGGTTTACAAACAAAACACCAGCAGCAATTCCACAGAGGAATTTAAACTGGAAAGCTCCTCCCCCGAATCGCAGGCAAAAGGGGACTCCGGATGATCGCGCAGGAAATTGATGTCTTCGTAATGAGACTCAGACTGTAGGTTGTATGCTAGTTTAATCGTAAACTGTACAAATTAAATGAATGATAATAATAAAAAAATGGTTGTAACAGTAAATTGATGCTTCGCTGTCCGAGCCTCCGAGCGCAATTCTTTTCCGTGGCGTGAGACGTCACGTCGTCGCTATTTTCATCTAAACAAAATCAGGCGCTTCTATGTGGCCTGAACATATTCCCCCCCTCGAAAGCTTCAGGGTTTCGAGCAATTACTTTTGTTGTGAAGAAGAAGAAGTAGAAGTATGTAAAGAACATAGATTGTGGATGACTCTGCGCACGATGCCCTTGGACGTGTAAACATCGGCGACTCTGGCCGTTCCGTCGGATCCAGGATATAATTTTTGGATGCGTCCCATACGCCATTTCAAGGGAGGTAGGTTGGCTTCCTTGATCACCACCAAATCATCTTCTTGGAAGCTCCTTTGCTGCATTCTCCACTTCGTTTTTTGTTGCAGCTCATTTAGGTAATCATTCCTCCAACGTTCCCAAAAATGTTGTCGCATCTTCTCCAGGAGTCTGTATCGGTCGAGTCGATTCAAGTTAGCGTCCAACAGGTTCTCAGTAGGCAGACATGTGAACGATTTGCCGATCAGGAAGTGCGCAGGAGTCAAGGGTTCAAGGTCTTTCGGGTCAGAGGAAAGAGGAGTCAATGGTCTAGAATTGAGGATTGCTTCAATTTGCGTGAATAAAGTTGATAATTCCTCAAAGGTCAAATGTCTGTCGCCTAAAATTCTTGTTAAATGGTGTTTTGCCGATTTAACACCTGCCTCCCAAAGTCCTCCAAAGTGAGGAGAGTAAGCCGGGGAGAATTTAAATTGAATACCTTCATCGGATGCGAAGCCAGTTATGTTGCCACTATTTGTTTTTAGAAATTTTGTGATTTCGTTATGAGCGCCGACAAAATTTGTGCCATTATCACAATATAGTTGCAAAGGTTTACCTCTGCGCGATATAAAACGCCTCAAACAAAGAATGAAAACATCTGTAGATAGATCGCTGGCTACTTCAAGGTGCAAAGCCTTTGTGCTAAAACAAATAAATAGACATAAATAGCATTTTGTTATTCTACAACCGCGACCTTTGCGATCGGTAATATAGAATGGCCCTGCGAAGTCGACGCCGCTAACATGGAACGGTTGACTTGGGATCACTCTACTGGACGGTAAGTTGCCCATTATGGGGTTAAATGATTTAGCTTTCATTAGCTTACAAAGTCTGCAGTTATTAACCGTTCCTCGTGCTATTATTCTGCCTCTTAAAGGCCAGAATTTGTTGCGTATATTACTTAGTAAAAGTTGAGGCCCTCCATGGAATAGTTTTATGTGATGATGTGCAAATAGTATTTTGGTAAATTTGTGATTAGAGTCTAATAAAACAGGATGTTTCTTATCATAGGGTTCCTCAGAATGTTTTAATCGTCCACCTACACAAAGTATGCCATTTTCATTAAGGAACGGACTAAGAGATAAGATCCGAGAATTTAAAGGTAAATTTTGTTTGGTTTTTAAGATTTTAATTTCGTTTGCGAAACATTCACTCTGATGTTGTTTTATTAAAACGTTTAAAGCATTTTGCAGTTCATCAAGACTTAATAGACCTGTTAACTTTAACATTTTATTTTTTAAATTGTGAATGAATCGCAAAATGTATGCAGTGGATCGTTGCAGTCTTGAAAAGTTTGAGTATCGATCGAACTCCACAATCCCGCAACCATTCACAGCAAATGCTTCCTTTGTGCATTTTAGTGTAATAGTAGTTAGTAGATTAGTTTTAACATTGTTATGATCTTTTCTTTCTTTTCGGATCGAAATATTTTTTGATCCTAAATTCTGAGGCCAGTTACATTGGTCCTCGGCAAGAAAAGGTGGACCGTCCCACCAAAGACTAGCAGATTGGATAGATTCTGGATTTACTCCTCGAGACGCTAAGTCTGCTGGGTTTTTATCACCAGGAACATGTCTCCAAGTACCGGATGTGGTCAGGTCCTGGATCTCACTCACGCGATTTGAAACAAAAGTTTTTAAATCACATGAGCGAGACGATAACCACCCCAAGACCACTGTTGAATCAGTCCAATAGAAAACTGACTCAACTTTGCAGCGCAGAGCCTTTAGTACTTTAGCACTTAGACGTGCTGAAAGCAATGCACCGCAGAGCTCAAGTCGAGGAATGCTTGTTGTTTTCACTGGAGCGACCTTTGTCTTGGAGCAAAGTAGCCTAACTAGGACCTGACCAGACCTATCGATTGACCTAAGATAGCTGGTCGCAGCATATGCCACTTGAGACGCATCAAAAAACGAATGGAGTTCGATTTTTACAGATTCACGAAGGAGAGCACATCTTGGAATATGAAATTCTGTTATAGACTCTAAATTTGTTGCAAAACTTTTCCATTCCTTCTCTAATGCATCATCCACTGGATCGTCCCATTCAAGTTTGGACAACCATAGCTTCTGTAGAATTGTTTTTGGAATGATTGTGCACGGACTTAGTAAGCCTAATGGGTCAAAAAGTTTAGCCGAGTTTGACAAGATGGTTCGCTTTGTAATTGGTTGATTTAGTTTCATATCAACTGAAAATTTCAAAACGTCTTTTGAAGGATCCCATTTCAAGCCTAGTACACTTGACTGTGAAGACAACTCTAAATTTGACGTTTGATAGGCGTCTAACTCATCTTCAAAGATGTATGGAGCATTTGTTCTCCATTTTCGTAATGGAAGGCATGCTGAATTAAGTATAGAAGTAACAGAGTGAGCTATGTTACGCAAATCATCTTCTGTTTCGGCTCCACAGAGCAAATCGTCTACATAAAAGTCGTCTTTAATTATCTAAGACAATGTGGTATCTTTGCATTCTTTAGACAGTTACACTAAGCATCGTGTACTAAGAAATGGCGCTGAGGCCGTGCCATAAGTTATCGTGTTCAATTGGAATATTTTGATGATGTCTGTTGGTTCATCGCGCCATAAGATTTGTTGTAAGTGACGTTGTTTGGGTTCAACTAGAATTTGACGATACATTTTCTCCACGTCCGCTGACACTACAAAGCTGTGATGTCTGTACCGTAATAATATAGAAAATAGGTCGTCCTGCACTACTGGCCCGACATGTTGAATATCGTTTAACGATATACCCGTAGCGGTTTTTGAAGAGGCGTCGAAGACAACACGAAGCTTTGTAGTTTCACTAGCTTCTCGCACCACTCCATGATGAGGAAGGTAGCAACCAAACAAAGGTCGAGGAATCTCGGTCATATGTCCGAAGCGCTCATACTCATGGATGAAATCGTGATATTGTTGCTTAACCCTTAATTCACTTCCTGAGTCCACTGGACTCACATCAAAATTTCAAACTACCATAATTTAAACGTTTTAGCGACTAGTTTCCCCCCCGTCCCAGTACCTTCCTACAGTGACGCGGGCACCGCGGTGGCGAGAGGACGTGCGCCTGCGACGCGTATTTGGTGAGTTATTACGTCGAGTGAGTCCCACGGACTCATAGTAGTGTATTGTGTAATATTTTTTTTAATTATTACCATTGTCAAATGTTGGTTGGTTGTTGGTTTATTTGTCGTTATTATTGACATAAATTATGTACTTACCTATTTTTTTGTTGTTGTAGGTTTGTAAAATGGATCCAAAAAAATCGGTTAATATGAATGAAGACGAGGCGGATTCCGTTGTAGAATCTTGGCTCCAACAAGTTTTTAATGACGAGAGTGATAATGAACAAGATATTGGCCAGTCAAACAGTGCCATAATTCCTACAAATAACGATGTATACAACTCGGATAGTGAAGATGGTGAATACATTCGTAGTGAACACAACACTGATTCGGAATCTGATTGTGCACAGCAACCTGAAGCAGCTGGGATCGATGATTGTGAGTCTTCATCGAGTGAAAGCAACTTACCGCTATCAGAGCTAACTGGAAGATTACGCAATAATCTACCAGCTCAGGAAAATTTCTCTACTGAACAATCGATGCCTGCACGAAGTCAAAACTACTACTACGGGAAAGATCGATTCAAGTGGTCACGATTACCTCCAGCTAGAAATGTGCGTACTGCAGCACATAATGTGGTTCAAGTTCCTAGAGTCAGGCCTGCAGCTGAAGGACCACTTTCTCCAATTGTTGCATTCCAGCTAATATTTGATCAAAGAATGCTAAATACCGTTTTGATTTGGACAAATAAAAAGCTTGAGGAATTTCAGATGAAATACCCAAAGGATTTAGCTTTTAGACAAACTAATCCTATCGAATTGAAAGGATTTCTGGCGTTGCTTGTTTATTCCGCTATTTTCAAGTCTAACAGAGAGAGTGTTCTGTCATTGTTTGCAACTGACGGCACTGGGCGTGAAATATTCAGAGCATCTATGTCCAAAAACAGATTCATGGCATTTCTCTTGGCGCTTCGTTTTGATGATCCTTCTACCCGTGAAACCCGAAGACAAGTTGATCCTGCTTGTCTTATTACCGACATATTACATACATTTATAGAAAATAGTCAAAACAATCATTCTATGGGTACTAACGCGACCGTTGATGAAATGCTTATAGAATTCAGAGGGCGATCAAGATTCAAAATGTACATGCCTAATAAGCCGGGGAAATATGGTTTGAAGATGCAGTGCTTAGTAGATTCAGAAAAATTCTATGTTTACAACATCTACTTATATACTGGAAAAGGTTCCGATGGATTTGGTTTGACTGAAGAAGAGAGAAAGAAATCAGTACCAACACAGGCCACGCTTCGCTTGTGTAAGCCTATTTTTAACACAAACATCAATGTTACCACAGACAACTGGTATTCCTCAATGGAGCTACTTCAAGAGTTGAAGGAAAGAGGCTTGACAACAGTAGGTACACTAAAGAAAAACAAGAGAGTCATTCCAAAAGAATTTCTCCCGCATAAAGATCGGCCTGTTGAATCATCTGTGTTTGGATTTACCAAAGAGTGTACTCTAGTCAGCTATGTCCAAAAAAAAAATAAAGGTGTTGTGCTGTACTCCTCCATGCACCATGATAATAAAATTGACGACATTACTGGAAAACCTGAAGTAATAATGTATTACAATTCAACCAAAGGAGGTGTCGATATGGTTGACCAAAAGTGTTCCGTGTACTCGTGCAGTAGAAGGACGACACGTTGGCCTATGGCTGTGTTCTTCAGAGTCGTTGATATGGCATGTTGCAATGCACAAGTCATCTATGAAAGCCAACGTGATGTACCAAAGCTGAAAAGATTGGATTTTCTAAAAAGCATTGCAGAAAACCTAAACCAAAGTAATCTGATGACACGTTTGCACAGTACACGTTTGCCGCGCCAAATTCGCAGCTCGATTTCGTCTATCTTGAAAAAAGACATTCCTGAAGATGCGAGCTACTCTGAAACTGGAGACAAGCTACCCAGGGCAGAAAGAAAATATTGCTATTTATGCCATTACAAAAAGAGAACAAAGACTGCATATCTATGCACGAAATGTCTGAAGCCAATTTGTTTGACTTGCTCAAAAAAGGTATGCCGACGTTGCCTGTAAGCAATGGATAAGACCATTGCACGTTTTTTTTTTTGTATAGGAGCATACATTTTTGTTTTCTTATTTTTGTTTTATATACCTTTGAGAGTTATAAAAAGATAGAAAGATATATTTGTTAAGAATATTTTTTATTTTGTAGGGGTTTGAAAATACCTTTGTTATTTGAGACTGTAAAATAAGCTTATTTAATTTTTAAGACGATCTCAGTAGTTTGTCTACTTTTGTTAATTTTTTATAGTGCCTTAATAAGTACTTAAA
Organism: Eudonia truncicolella; assembly: GCA_949315975.1. NCBI lineage: Eukaryota > Metazoa > Arthropoda > Insecta > Lepidoptera > Crambidae > Eudonia > Eudonia truncicolella. Next base: position 10,867,455 of record OX438839.1, read on the forward strand.
AGGAAGAATAAAAAAACAAAGAAAAATAGTTGTTTTATTACAGAAAACCACGCTTAGAAAATATATGAGTCCCAAGGACTCATAGAAGGTGTTTATGTTAGTAAATTTCACCTAGTGGATTGAGGGTTAAGTTGTAAATTATTTTTTTAATTTTCTTTCTAGTTGCAACAATCTTTTTTCTGCAATGTTGTATGAATCACCTAGGCATTCAACGGAATCCTTGAGAGGAATGTGAACGCAAAACCTACCATCATCTTCTCGACGAGTAGTAGTTGCAAACAAATTTTCGCAATAATCATCAGTGTTATATTCGAAATTAGGGGGTACATCCTCAAGTTCCCAGAATTTGCTTAGCTGTTGACTAATTTCCTTTGAAAAATGGCAATATATTTTTGAATTATTTATGTCGTAATAGCCTCCCGCAGTAGGGCCAGCTACTATCCACCCCAATTGTGTTTCGTGCAATATGGGCCTTTGTGGTCCCAAGGTTATCCTACCCGGTCCTAGAAGGTCCCAAAATACATCTGCACCCAATAATAAATCAACGTCAGATGATTGATAGAAATTCGGGTCCGCGAGTTGAACACAGCTAGGAATGCCTAAATCCTGTATACGCACTGCAACATGGGGTAACTTATCAGTAATATGAGGTAGTACAAAACACTTAACCATTACGCTGAAAGTGTTATAAATTGAATGAAGATGTAAATCACAATGTTCGGTTACGTTTAAAACCGAATTAGCTATACCCGAAACGCATTGATAACGATTATCTTTTCGTAGAGAACCTATTTTTCTCTGAGCTTTTTCGCTGATGAATGAGGACTGGCTCCCGCAGTCCAACAAAGCTCTGAGACTGTAGGTTTGATTATTACTGATTACTTTGACTAATGCCGTAGAAAGAAGTGCTTGACTTGTGGAAGTAGCAGACATAGTCACAGTAGTGGAACCAGATGGAGTGGGATCAATGACAGAAGAGGGTAAGTTAATTTCGTTTGTATTTGTAATTTCATTATTGACTTTACTTGTTTTTGACAATTGTAAAGTGTTTTGCTTATGTATCAAAGTGTTATGTTTTCTATGGCAAATTCTGCAGCCGCCCAGTCTACACTGATAGGCCTGATGGCCGCTACGAAAACAATTGCTGCATAATTTAAATAAGGTAAGTTTAGAAATTCGCTCTGCAACCGGCATTGACTTAAATGTAGAACACTCATATAGTTTGTGATTTTGCTTACAGATTAGACATTGTTTGACAGGTGATAACAAGTCAACAGATGAGCTAACAAAATACTTCATGTTGGGAAGACTGTGCCGTTTTTCATTTTTATTATATGAAATCTTATTAGCACTTACAGTCTCTAACATAGTCGCGCGTTGACGAAGAAAGAAATAAAATTCCTCTAACGTTGGAGAATCTTTACTATTTCTATATTCTTCCCATGTTCTAGCAGTTACACTGTCCAGTTTCGCTGAGGCCATAAAAATGATGAGCGTATCCCATCTGTCAGTCGATTCGCCTAATGAATGCAACGCATTCAAGTTTTTAGATAAAACGTCAATTAAATTGCGAATGCCGCTGTGAGTTTCCCTAGTCAACGGTTCAATTGAAAACAAACCTTTTATGTGTTCATTCACTAAAAGACGTTTATTATTATACCGCTCGCAAAGTAAATTCCACGCTATTGTGTAATTATCTGACGACATTGTAACGGAATCAATCACAGCTATAGCCGGACCTTCTAAATATGACTTGAGATAATGAAATTTATTAATGTTTTCGATGTTTTCATTCTGATGTATCAATGATAAATATGTGTCCCTAAAGGACAACCAGTTGTGTGGATCTCCATTAAAAGGAGGAATTCTCAACGCTGGCAATTTCACATTATTATACTTTAAATTTATATTGGCTGAAGATTCCAGTTTAAGTTGGTTTTCAAAGTACTCCAATAACGATTGAGCTCGAGCTATTAAATTAAAAAAACTATTTTCAGTTGTTTCACGTTCTAGCATTTGTTTATTGGTATCTTCATCCAACATTACAATTTGTGATTGAATGTCCTCAAAGTTGCACGAGAGATCACGCATTTTACTGCAGCGCAAACGAAGTTCATTTATTATAATCGCACTAGTCTCTTTGCAATCCAACAAAGGCGACAAATATTTCTCAAATAAAGTTAATCGACATCTGATCTGTCCCCTTTGTTTGATAAGGTCCTTTAGTTCACTCATTTTGCCGGCGAAGTAATGATTAAACCACAATCAATATTAATGTTTACGATGACGAATCTACAAATAGTAATAAACAGTGAATACTTTACATTAAATTCCGGGAGTGGATAACAAACTGGCTTCGTAGCCGGCTTATTGCTAGCGCACACTATGCACCGTGCGCGCTTGTTGGAATGCACGGCCGCAACACTCGACAAAATTCAACAATAATTCCTCGTATTCAATTCCTGTTTGCACCTGGAATGTTCAGCAATTGTGTTTAAGACCTGTATTTACTTAATATTTTAAAGGTCGGGACACTCGATGGTGCTTATTTATTAAGTTTTGTGAACTACGTTACGATACTGTAAGGCACTGTGAGGCACTGTGTTAACACTGTGTGTAACACAAAATTCTAATGTGCAAAAATAAAGGCCAAATAGTTTACTAACATGGATATTTACGTTCCAATGTACAACAAAACACCATTTTAACAATTGAATGTAGTGAAAAAAATCTAATTTGATTTTTTATTATTTACGTGAGGACAATGTCATGAACAGTACTCACTCAAATTGAAGTAGAAAAAATGGGTTTATTTAATGAATTGTTTACGCACTTCCCTCGGAATGATAGCTGCAGCTGGATGCTGGCGAGTTCCTGAAGGATAGTCCGTCTTCTTGTTTGAATGTCGATCTTCAGATCGGTCGTGTTGATTTTGATCACGTCGGGGTCACCAAATGATCGCGCAGGAAATTGATGTCTTCGTAATGAGACTCAGACTGTAGGTTGTATGCTAGTTTAATCGTAAACTGTACAAATTAAATGAATGATAATAATAAAAAAATGGTTGTAACAGTAAATTGATGCTTCGCTGTCCGAGCCTCCGAGCGCAATTCTTTTCCGTGGCGTGAGACGTCACGTCGTCGCTATTTTCATCTAAACAAAATCAGGCACTTCTATGTGGCCTGAACACCGGAGATGAAGGTACCTGTTCAGAGAAATCAGCACGCAAGCTCCTCGAGACCATCATATTGAGTGCCACCGCCCATAAACCAGAACTACAACCGCCATTAGAAACGGTGAGCCATGCCAGCAGGCTATTTAAATTTTATAATCAATGGTCACTATTAACACATGATACTACAATTTTATCATGGATAACTATAATGTCTATAATGGCTATAAGATCTCTTTTGCACAACCTGTTACACAATCATCACTACCTAAAAGTCGTTTATACTCTAAGTACGAAAAATCCCAATTTAGAGACTGTATCAATGAACTTTTGTCTATTGGTGTCATTTCTCCTTGCCAAACATGTGAGGGACAATTTATTTCAAATTGTTTTCTTGTCCCAAAGCCTAACGGCAAGAATAGATTCATATTAAATCTTAAGAAACTTAATAGATTTATTGATACAGAACACTTCAAACTAGAAGATTTTCGTACGGTAGTAAAACTTGTCTCTGAAAATAGTTTTATGTGTACGGTGGACCTTATGGATGCATATTTTTTAATACCTATCCATAAAAAATTTAAAAAATTACCTCCGTTTTCAGTTTGCTGACAATAATAATATTAATAAGTTATATGAATTTAATGTTTTACCTTTTGGTTTAAACACAGCGCCTTTTGTATTCACAAAGTTGATGAAACCTGTTGTTAGTCTATTTAGATCATGTAACTACATATCTAATATTTATTTAGATAATTGGTTTTTAGTTGGAAGTAGTTATAATAATTGTTTAGAAAACCTACGTGCTACCATAAAATTATTAACATCTTTAGGATTTATCATTAATTATCAAAAAAGCAGCACAGAACCTAAAACTAAATGTAAATTCTTAGGTTATATAATTGATACTAAAAACTTCCAAGTCAGCTTAGCACAAGAAAAAATTAATAAAATAAAAGAAAAGTTATTATATTTAAAAAATAAAAATAGATGTAAAATAAGAGAATTTGCAAGTCTCATCGGCTTACTTAACTCTGCTTGCCAAGCCACTGAATATGGTTGGCTTTACACAAAAAACTTTGAGAGGAGTAAATTTTTAAGTTTGCGAGATAATAATGATAACTTTGACGCATATATGAATCTACCAAACAACTTAAATTCTGATTTTGAATGGTGGAGCAATGCAATCAACAATCCAGTTAACAAAATAAAGTATGATGAGTACTGCTTGGAAATTTTTAGTGACGCCTCAACTAAGGGGTGGGGTGCTGCCCGTGGTGAGGAAACTGCAAGTGGCCTCTGGAGTAAAGATGAAGGTAGTTTTCACATAAACTATCTTGAAATATTAGCAGCATTTTTAGCAGCAGTTAGCATTAGCAGAATCTAGGCGGACGCACCCTGACGTTGAATGGGAACTAGCAGATTTTGCGTTCCAAAAAATTGTTAATGCATTTGGGACACCTGAGATAGACATTTTTGCTAGTAGAATAAATAAAAAAAAAAAAATGTCAGAAGTATATCTCCTGGCACAGAGACCCGGATGCATTCGCAGTTAATGCTTTTACAATATCATGGTCAAATTATAATTCTTTTATGGGTTTCCACCTTTTAGTATGATATTAAAGACGATTCGTAAAATCATAAAAGATAAAGCTAGAGGCATACTCATAGTTCCTTGGTGGCCAACCCAACCCTGGTTTCCTGTTTTTAACAAAATACTTGTCTCAAAAAGTGGTTCAAATTTTGTAATACTTACTCATAAAATTAATATGCTTGATGAGTTTGTCTCTAATGTTCTACTTTTCCTAACCGAACAATTTCAAGCTGGTGCTCAATATGGAACATTAAATAGTTGCAGGTCCGCACTTTCCTTGATCCTTGGCTCTCAAATTGGGAGTGATGATAGAATAAAGCGTCTTTTCAAAGGAGTATTTAGACTACGCCCGCCACTACCTAAATATAATATCACATGGGATACCTCAATAGTTTTAAATCATTTAGCTCAGTGGTACCCAAACCAATCTCTAAAATTGGAAAAAATATCCAAAAAACTCGTAACCTTATTAGCCCTCATTACTGCCCATAGGGTTCAGACTCTCTCCAAAATTAATATCAACAACATTGAATTACACTCAGACAAAGTTATTATCAAATTCCTGATCTCATCAAGACCTCCTATCGGATCACATCAATCTATCTTAGAATTAACCCATTTACGTGACAGACCTCAGATTTGTCCAGTTGAAACTTTAAACAGTTTTCTAAATATAACCCAATCACTGTGTAATAACCATGTTCACCTTTTTGTTTCCCTGAAAAAACCACACGCAAAGGTTTCTTCACGTCTCAGACCCTTAGCCGATGGGTTAAATGTACCCTCGGTGAATGTGGCATAGATGTAACTACTTTTACTGCACACAGCACTCGACATGCTGTAACTTCTAAAGCACATAAATTAGGAGTTAATCTTGATTTAATCAGAAAGACTGCAGGCTGGGGTGGAAACTCAAACTCCTTTGGGCGTTTTTGTAATAGGATGATTTCGGAAAGCAAAACACAGACCTCTTTTGCTCGAACTTTAGTAATTGGACAAATACAAGATGATTAAACAATCACAATTATTATTTATACTAAACTTAATTGTACTTCTGGTGTTACTTTAGTATTATAATAATTAATTATAATTGTACATGAAAAAGAATGATTAAACATTATTTTCAGTATACAATAAAAAATTCATTTTCTTCTTATTCATGATATTTCACAGCTTCATTACTCTCAAAATCTACATGTGTATTCTCTAATCTCGAGGACGAAGCCTAAGCATAATTAATGATTAAACGAACTTACCTGTATGTGAAGTTCTATCATAATTATGCGAAGGGCTTCGTCCGAAGAGATTAGCATCCCTCCCACCCTATCCCTAAATGAAATATCATGAGAGCTCTGAACTTAATGACGTTGACAGGATAGCAAGTTATAGCAACAGACCAAACCGATTGCAATAAAAAAAAAAATCTCAAATATCTGTGTAAACTGGCAACACATTAGGTGTTACTACATGTGTATTCTCTAATCTCTTCGGACGAAGCCCTTCTCATAAAAACGTGAAAACTTCATTGGAATAGAAATAGAAGAATCTAGTGACCCGTTGGGACAGGCGATAGACGTTATTACATATAATGAAATAGAAGTAAAACACGTAATATTTGGGTAGACTGGAGCCTAAGCTAGGATATTCCTGTATTTCAGGACTCCAGGATCCCCCACCCGAACCATGTACCGTAAGATTGAGATAGCCATAAAAAAAACATGTTATTGTTATTGACCGCGATTGCGGTAACCCGTCGGTTGTAACAATATGAGTACGTAACTACGTATTTTTATTAGTAACTAATATGTAAAGTATATTTCATAAACTAAAAAGGAAAATTAACTAGCAGGTATTGAAACTAAATTAAGGAGAAATCTAGTGGCTCTGTTTAAGTCCGTATCAGGAAACTCGGTTACTGACAAGACGGAAAGGATTTCAGATTTTATCACGTATTGCACAACCATTTAACCTGTCATAATTTTAGTAAAATGATTTTGACTGATGTTGACGATAACTTTAAGGTTTACTTATTAAACGACTAGATTCTGTTTTATACTACTGGTCTAGCCTAGACAACCACTGTAAAGTACTGATGCTGTGTTGTTTCACGCTGCACTAGTCATCTTCGCGCCTGGACTCCATTTTCACTTAACATCAGCTGGAGTGGAACCATCTGCCCTGCTAATTTAAAAAAAAAACTCCATCTGGTGTTAAGCAGAAGCGGAGAGCGGATTATTTTTCATGGTACTCATCATCATCATCATCTTCAGCTAATTTATGTCCCCTCTGCTAGGGCACGAGCCTTCCCTATGGATGGATAGGGAGAGGCCCAGTGCGAATTGGTGGTTTTAGTGCGTTTCAGCTATTACTTATTAAACCAAGCACAGTTTGGCCAGGCTAACTTAAATTCAAATCTAGATCAAAATCTAAAATCAAGATCAAAATCTAAAATCAAGATCAAAATCTAGATCAAAATGTAGATCAAAATGTAGATCAAAATTTAAGATCAAAATTTAAGATCAAAAGTTTGGCTAGCTTCTTAGAGCGATCAGTTTTAGTTGCTACAGATAGATCACTTATTTCAGTTAAGATGGGAACTAAGCACTTACGATCTTCTTTTTCCGTTCTTATCGATGTTGACTTCAAGTTTGATTCGCTAACGATATTCCGAAAACCTTTTTCGAAATAAAGTTGATACTACATAAGTAGTTACTATTCCATTTCTTACTATTGTATTTTTTATAGATAAAATGGTTTGATTTAATAAAATTAAGTTATTTCTTAACAGAATCTGTTATTCGTATATATCAATATATCTTTATTATTGTAAGAACGAATGAGGATATTTTGTTAAATCCCAGCCGCATATTTATATTTACGTCAAAACAAATGTTAGTACTAGAAGCAATTGTTTTCTTGATGTCATTCCTATCCATGTGGGGCCTGCATACTTCAGCCCATCAAGATGTTGTGTTCCATAATATAAACATTGTATACAGCCACAAAACAAGGAACCTGTAAATTGCGAAATGTACTTTTAGTCTACTAATAAAAAAACTGGGGTTAATTTGTATTGTGTATTGTCTTAACCTATTGTAAAAAGTATATCTTTAACGTAAGCCTTGACCTTCTTTTCAACACCATCAATCATTTTTAGCTTATTGAGTTTCAGAAGGTGTAAAAAAAGAAAAAGGTTAGCCACACTTCTAACAAAAACATAGATTACCGTATATCGTAGCGATGCCCGCGTATAGTAAAGGGTGTTTGTTAATACGCGCATAGTCCAACTAACCAATGCAGCCAAGTATAAAGGACACCGTGATAATATGCAAAATCATATTCACGTATATTTATTTTTATAAACCGAAACTCAAAATTATTTTATACATTATTTTTGATTTCTGTTTTGTTTAGACCATGAGGTTGACGACCAAGGAACCAATGAATCAGCGGGACCTATGTTTATCACTTTGCAATTATTACTTAGTATATAAAAATCTCTTTGGTCTTAGTTTGCAACAACTCTAACGTATGTAATAGGTATATTATAACAATATGTATTAGTAGGTATAATGTAATGTATATATCTTATATTATTTTAAGAAGTATAATAAAAATAGATTTTAATTTTAAATTTCTTAGATGCAGGTACACCTCATAAGGCCGCCTTTACCTTCTTTTATATTTTAATTTTCTATTATTTGTTTTATTTATCTATATGTCTAACCTACCTTTCTATCTATATATGTATATATATTTCTATATATTTATCTATCTATATTACTATCTATCTATATTTCTATCTATCTATATATCTCTCTCTTTTATCTCTAGTGCTTTTCAGGCATGTTTATAATATTCCGGAGTTCTATGCACTGTACCCTATCTGACATATTCGGGATACACTATACAGTCTATCTAGAAGAGGCTTTGAGGTTTTACGCGGCTAGAATCCATCGGCAGCGAGAAACCCCTCCCTTCCCCAAAGCGATGGAGGATGCATAATGCATTTCCCTATGCAAATAAAAAAGGTACGGCAAACACGGCGAACACTAATCGATGTAGACGTGTAATAACTAACAGATAAAAAAAGATCGTTTGTGAAAAAACGTGAAAAGACGAATGGAATTTATTGCTGGATTTAAATCCGAGTTAGATGTAAAAAGCATTTTTGTCATGACGAGGTACTAATTGCATATTTTTGTATTTTCTTCTCTTTTCTTTCTTTCTTTCAAGCAAGAATTTTACAGATAACAGCAAAATGTTATGATTATCACTGAGTTTAGGCAGTTTTGATCAAATTTAAAATGTTGTACACCGCTTCTCACCTGCAAATGACTGCTTTGATCAATTCCCTCTTTAACCCGGCGTCATGGGAGTGGAAAATTACTACCTACATGAAGGTGGGGGTGGGTCATTATGACCCGGATACTCTATCTGAGATAAATAAGGGTCGTGTGATAGAAACGATTTAAACTTGATTATAACTTTGTTTTACATTTCATTACGAACTAATAAAAAAAATTATTAATATACCTCATAATATATATTTTTCATAAATATACTTAAAATTACAAAAACACAATGTTGAAAAAATTTTCACGAGCAGGATTTGAACCTGCACCCTTCTGACATACCGGGTCAGGTGCTCTTCCAATTGAGCTATCGTGGTTCTAACAAGCCCGCCGAAATTATTCAACACTATTTACTTTTATGCAACAAAATTTGCGTTGAAATTATATAAACAAAACAAAAACATTTTATGCTTAAAATGTCAACAAAGTTTGATCCGTATTGTTAATCTCACTTATTTTGTATAAATTATCAGATTTCATATACTTAAAGGACTTTTAGGACACTTTTAGAACCTAAGCTAATATATATTTGACGATCAGATGGCTGTTTGGCAAAAAAAAATTTAGAATAGATAATATTAGTCGTCAATCTCTTTGCTCCTGATCTGTTTATCAAACTACCTAAGACCCAAACAAAATTAATTGTAATAAATTGCAAATAAAAGACAAAATAAATAACAGTATATTTTTTATATTTAGATGAGAAATGGTAAAATATTTAAAATAGTACTTAGGCAAAATGGCTCAAAAATGTTACACGGAATGTGGGGATGGGTTATAATTACCTTTTTGAAGTTTGAATACCCGCAGCTAGTAGCGCAGTGGACACACAACGGATCCTTTGCCAAAAACGTGTAAAGGAGTTCGACAACTGCAGCTATTCATAATATCGGTAATGTCGCATGCATAGTTTTCGAACTGTAGGCAAACTAAAACATAGCGGGTCATAATGAACTTACCGCCATGACGCCGGGTTAAAACATAATAGAATTCAGGTTGCCGAACACAATTCAAAACTAAAATCGGAACCAGCCCAAATTCTAATTCTTATAACTATAGTTTTGAACTAACGCTCCTCGTATACTGACCCACTGCTTTATTTTTTTTTTTATACTTAGCACGGCAAATGACTCCACACCACCTGATGTTAAGTGGAAATGGAGTCCAGACGCGAAGACAACTGGTGCAGCGTGAAAACAACGCAGCATCAGTCAACCTCACTCTGCCGGCCCACAAGGTGCTTCTTCACGCCTCGTTTGAAGGACCCCATATCATAGGAAAGAGGGAAAACATGTGCTGGTAGACTATTCCATCTTTTGGAGGTGCGACAAAGAAACGAGTCACCAAATTTCTTTGTGCGCGATGGGATATGTGTGACAGTGAAGCGGTGACACCGGAGATCAGCACGTGTACTCCTATGGAGGAAGGGAGAAGGTGGGATAAGGTTAAAGAGTTCTTCAGAGCACTCGCCGTGATATAAGCGATAGAAGACGCTGAGTGACGCTATATCTCTACGCAATTGCAGGTGTTCGAGAGTATTAGTTACCTCTGCATTGCCGATAATACGTACAGCGCGACGCTGCAATCCGTCTAAGGCATCGAGAAGATACTTTGCGGAACCGTCCCAGATGTGCGAGCAATACTCCACGCAAGACCGTACCTGTGTCTTGTACAAAAGACACAACTGGTCAGGCGTAAAGAATCGCCGCACTCTGTTCAGGACACCGAGTTTTCGTGAGGCTGTTTTGATCACGGCTTCGATATAGTCCTTTTGATTCAGATCGCAGCGAATCGTCATACCGAGCATGTTGATATTGTTCTGCAGGCTTAGAGATGTGCCCTGAAGAGTTGGAAGAGGAAGGAATGGTGACTTTTTGGCCGTAAACGCACACACCTGTGTTTTCTTGGCATTGAACTCAACCAGATTATTGGAGCCCCAATTAGATATGAGGTCCAATACCCGATTGAGCTCAATGACAAGATTCACTCGTTTCTCTTCAGTCTCGACCCGCCCAGCCGCAGGGTGACCGTTATATCCACCGTGCACTGTACTGTCATCTGCATAGCAATGAATATTTCCAAGTGGAAGCATATCATTGATATGCAGAAGAAACAGCGGGCAAAGACCTCCTTAAAATTAAGTCATCGCTACAATTGATCAGTATTGGCATAAGCAGGCTTTTTAATGCGGGCTGGTGATTAAAAACTTTAGCTATGCATATGAACATCTGAAAAACTCTTTGACCGACCTGGGAATTGAACCCAAGACCTCCGGATATCAAGCTGAGCGCTTCAGTTTGACAATTGACATTTACTACAGAGAATTTGGTTCTTAAAAGAGACGCTATTGGCAGGTATAATAATAAATGCTGTATTTTCTTAAACAGAATCGATTCCCGGGTTGGAAAAATATTTTTTATAATTCTAAAATCTAATCATGTATTTTTGTTTTGTATCATAACCAGCACCGAGACTTCATCGAGTATTTTTCGCTATTTCTCATAGTTTCGGATTTTTGGAATCGGATAATACAAAAACTTCCTGTACGAAATCGCTCATGTCTTGGAATTGTTACAGTTTATTTTATTTTATTTTATTTTAATTTTTTAATTTAAGGCACAATTACAGACATTACAGACAACAGATAGGAAACATACTAAAATACAATTATGTACAGTTAATAAGGTATATCCGTGCCCAATTACAAAAGTGCTCAGCATTTACCTTTAACTTACCAAATAACAAAAGCAATTAACATTAGGTTAAGCAAAGTTTGGTAACATAAAATTAAGTTTAGGGCTAAGCTGTCATAAAAAAATATTATTCTTATGGATGCCCTCTATACGCAATATCTAACAAAGTTTTAATCGTGCGCAGACATTCTAAAATGGCACCAAAACTGCCCATTGTCCTAATTACTTTAACGGTAATAGGCATGAAATCGAGGAGTTGGTTAAAACTCCACTTATAGTAGTTACTAGAATAATAATAAGACTATTCATTCAAAATTTTTTTAAATAGTTTGAACTTAGGTTAAAATTATTTAGGTTAAGGGTTTACTTTCTAGCTTGTGTTACAGGAATAATTGGATCCCTTAGGATTTCATTTCAGCGGCCATATAAAGTGGACTGTACCTAATAATACCCAATTATAAATGTAGCTGGGAGAAAGTTTGATTACTGAATGAATCTTTCGTCGCATACTAAATTGCACACACAGTTGTGATGATATTTTGTTGCTGATTTCTTGAATTAATATTTTGTTTGATTTCACAGACATTCGTGTTAGAGTGGTCATTAATGAGTTCTATATCTAGATTCTCCGGTGCTACAATATAATTTTTTATCATTGTTACTGGATTATTATTATTTTGATTATCCGATATTTCGACACTATTATCAGAGTGAACGAGAGTGCGGCAACAGTGCCGTGACCTTGAATCGACGTACCGACCTACCTACCGGCTAGGGTTGAGTCATACATAGTTTATTTATTGTTGTGTGAGATTGGGTGTCTTTTATATTACAAACTTACCTTGTTATATCTGTCGGCAAAGTAAAAAAGGACAAACTGGGATTATAGTTGTGTGCATTGAGACATCCTCATATACAATAGGCCTATATAGACCTATAAGTATGCAACAAAACTCGCAATCGCGACACCCAAACCAAGAAAAATACGTGTATACTGATCGGCAGCGCTCAGTGACATACTTGTTATTTTCCGTTACTACAGCAACATACGCTGCCCGATCCGCGTTTGCGGGGACAGCCCGCGTCGTCGCGTACTCCTTTCGCGTGCTTTTTTCTGTGTGCTAACGTAGGTGAACTAGGAGCTTGTGTGCGTGCGTTTCGGAGCGCTTTTATGAAGTTGCCGCATTCTCGTTCACTCTGCTATTACTGATGTATTAATGTGGCTGCAGATGAAGTTTAAAAAACTATTTAATAAAGTGTTGAAAAAAAAATCTACGAGCGGGGTTTGAACCCGCTTTCTCTGATAGCCAAGTGCACTCCCAATAATAATTATGCTGTCTTGGCTCTTCCAACCCGTGCAAAAGTGTCAACACTATCCACTCTTACTTTGTAAGACAAAAAAGTCTTAGTCAATGTTAACAACTACGTCATCAACATTTCACAAAACAGAATTTGCGTAAAATAAAAAAAGCTCTCTTTTTATATTTGCAATGTGGAATAGTAAAAAAAATTGTAAATCTTACACTGCTCCATGCTTTAAAAGAGGCACCACTAAGTTGTCTATACACGTATTAATATGTAGATAAATATTATTAAATGAAAAAAAAAATACCTAGTTCAACAGCAATGAAGAATGTAGTTATTATTTACAGCCGACTTCGACAATCATTTCATTCGTAACCTCTCAGTCAAGCAATCTGACAGTTTATCTAAGCAAAAGTCAACTCTTTTGTTTGTAGGGCAGAGGGTGGATTCCAATAAAAACTTATAAGGTTGTTGGTTGTTGATCAGTCGCTCCCTTTGTAAGTTTCCTACTAACTTAAATTAGTTTTAAAACTGTTTGCTGAAGTCAGTAGTAAATGCATCCGATTAAGACGTTTGAGATACGTTTCTATTGAGTCAACAGCTTTATATACTCATTAGCATCACGTTTGAGGTCTATTGAGTAAATACTCTCACTAGGCACCCTGGTGACTACGAATACGATTGATATCATGGTTAACATGGTTACAATTGTTAAAATTGTACTATAATCACATCAGGACGCGGAGGTCACAAAGGACGATGATATACTAATTAGCTTTTTCCGTTTTGGCCGTCTGGACACCATATTCTAGTGATTTGTGCTTTGTCAGGCTACTTGTTTGTTTGTTCCATTTCTTTAATAGACATAGGATTAATTATTTGGGCAATCATATATAAACGTCGTCTATTGACCTCAGTGTTTTTGTTTATCACATCTAATTAATCCCTACCTAAATAGAACGTTTATAAGCGGTGCCATATTTATATGAGAAAAATATGCTTGCGTGAATGTGTTAAAGATAAACCGGGGCTACTTTAGAATCAAGGTTAACACATTGACAACATATTTTAATATATATTTTTTTTCACATGTAAGCCTACAACATGATCTCGAAGCTAATCAGACTAGAAATACCTAAGACGCAGCGATCCCTAGGAAGCAGCTACTAATGTCTAAATAATCTAAATATGTCGCCATAACATCAATGTTTGTAACATTGTTATGTTCCGGCAGCTAGAGATAAGATAGCCAATGCCTCACTAGTTGAGGATTCCGGGTGAAGTACGTTTCCACCAATTGGCCATCATCACTTTTAATATCAGATGAGATCCGTAAAATATCCTCGAAGAATCTAGTAGGGCACGGGGACACGTGCTAGTGCGTGATGCCGTTCCCTCTAGAAAACCTCCGAGGGTGATTCGTTTCACACGGCTTGAGGAACCCTTTAAGTTGCTCGCTGCCCCCATAAAAGCCAGGTGAAGCTAGAAAACTCTCTTTAAAAAAAACTCCAGATTCTTAAGTTTTTTTTGTTGATCTTGTACCCCGTTTAACGATACTTCTTACTTAGTTTTAATTAGGATTCTAACCAATAGTTAAAAATCATGAGTCATAATTATTAGCAGCAGGTTTCTTTTGACTTCCGATTTCTTCCGACGACCGTAACAAGAGTTATTTCCCGTTTTGCAACAGACCCCTCTGACGTGGCTCTTTGCATGTAAATAAGCAAAAGCATTTGCTGTGTTTTGATTAACGACCTATTTTCCAATCGATTATGCTGTGCCTCAAGTCTGCTAATTAATAATGTCAGTAGCCTGATTTTGACTTTAGACCGACATCCTATTGTAGACGTTTCAACAGAATCAAAGCCCTACTAAAGCAGTTGTAGCGTCATCTCAAATTTTGTATCTAGAGCACAGACATTCGCTGATTTCAGCTGGCATCAGCATCATCATCTCAGCCAAAAGACGTCCACTGCTGGATAAAGGCCTCCCCCAGCTGACACACATATTAATAGTTAGACTGGTGTTAACATAAATATATGTAATATGAGGAGCTCCATTGGTGCATTAGTTAACGCGCTCGGTTTGCGATTGTTGAAGTAAAGCAACTTTCGCAAAGGCCGGTCATCAGGTGGGTGGCCAAAAATGTATCATCTCGAACTCCTCCGTGCTTCGGAAGGCACGTTAAGCCGTTGGTACCGGCTGCATTAGCAGTCGTTTCCAACCACCAATCCGCACTGGGCCCGCGTGGTGGTTTATGGCCCGTTCTCCCTATCCATCCATAGGGAAGGCTTGTGCCCCAGCAGTGGGGACATAAAAAGAGCTGATGATGAAACATATATATTACATTTATCTTACATTTATCTTGACTCTAAGCTATTGCTCATAGCTACATTGACTATTTGATTTCATCTCCCCGCTCGGAGCCAAACAGAGTATGACCAAAACGAGTCGTGTGTGGGTAGATATTACATATATATACACCTCTACCTAAACGCGTAGCTAATGGTAAGGAACCTGTTCTGTTCAATGGAAGGACACTGTTTATGAACAACATCAGTTACCCAAACAGCTACTCGTACTCTAAATATATCGATTTTCACAAACAATACCAATAATAATCGCGTAAAGTTTATTTGTTATTGTTGGCACCGATAACATCTGGATAGTATCGATAGAATTAACAGCTTTAAGTACTTATATGTATAATGATTATGCATTAATTATTGCAATATTTATAGTCTACATACCGGATCGCGATCTAGAGCTTCCGGGCTCGATTCCCAGTGCAGAGGTTACATAATATAAGCACTCGGTTTTGATTGACGGTAGGGATTGTTTTGAGTGCGCCAGGATAGCTATATTATCTAAGTCTATAACTACAGTAACAATGTTAGTACTATTCTTGTGTTCCAATAGTGACAGAGCCACAATCAGCGCCTCAGTAGTTGAGGAGGCCGCGTTAGGTATGCTTCCACCTACGGCCTTGTTTTTAGTTACCATCAGGTGCGAAGATGGCCAATTGCTTTATGATTGTAGAAAATATAAAAAAGGTTACTTACACATTACAATAAAAGTCAATATCTAAAAAAGGCCAATTGCATTATAATCTCTTTATTCAAACAGATTTTTAGAAAAACATACATTGGCACCTACTGATAGCTGAAACAAACAGCGTCTACTCTACACATCTCAACTTAGCCTTAAGTTCCATACACACGACACAGTTTGATTGTTCAGACAACACATTCTTTAGGATCCTTTCGTTGTCTACGGTACGAAGTGTCCTTTCGTATCCTAAGTTCCGGTGCTGTTATAATAGACTGACGTTGTGCCCGTTCGAGTACTTGGTAGAGGAGCGGAGCGATCTGATCGTCGTCAGTCTAACTGATGATATGTTGTCGCCCCTCCGAATGAGGGAGGCGTGGTGACCGGATTCCCTGGAAAGAAAGAAAAGTCTTAATGTTTTTCTATTTATTTCAAAGGTTGTGTTTGAAATTTTTACACAAAAACTCATGATTCTTATGCTCCGTTGAAAGAGCTGGCTCGTCTGGGTACTTTATTTATTTATAAGTGCTATTGTCATAATCATAATTATCTTCATAATAATGAGGCAATTAGTTATTTCTTATAGTACCTACATTATCATACAAGGTTAAGCAAGACTTTTGGTGATCAGACTTTTAGATTGACATTGACGTTGCTTGGCTATACCTCCGTGGGTTATATGTGTCAATACATTGAAGCGGAGCTGAGCTGGGCGGAGTGGAGCTGAGCTGTGTGGAAATGAACCAATAGGGTATTTATTATAACGGCTCGTCTTCGCGCTGCCTTGCCCCTCACCACTCAGCTTCGCCCAGCTCGTGCGAAGTTACGGTTTTCCTTAGAAATACGACGTCTTCTACCTCTGCTTTGCTAACTACCGTCCACTGAAGCGGAGCTGAGAATAGCCGTTAAAATAAAGGGACTCTATTGGCTGGTTTTCACGAAGCTCAGCTCCACTAGCTCAGCTCCTCTTCAATGGACTGTCACCATGAGTATGACTTTTGGTAATAGAACGTATATTGCGATTGATATTGACATAGTGTACTCTCGTGTAGTTAGTATAATATTATGTCGACGTGTCTGGTTTGACGGCAACGTATTTCCAATTAACTGCGACATAAATTACCAACACTCGCACAACGACGACGGCATTTTAAAAAAAGGTTAATAATAACAATAAAAGCTAGGTAATATTAATCGTAATATATTGATTACAGACAAAATTATTATTTGTTTCGGTCTGTGACTAGGACCTATGAACGATTACACATATTAATAGCATTATAGACTAACGTTGAATATTGTATTTAACGTATTGCGTATTAAAATTATGACAGTTTAATAGTCTTATCACTTTATGTCATAAACATTGCTGATAAATTTAAACCTTTAACAATATTTTCACTTAAGTCCCGAAATTGAAAGGGAACGGGATATGGGCTGAAAGTTCGCACGAAAGTTATGATAGCTTGAAGTTTTTAATTGAGTTTTATGTGCTTCGTTGCAAAGTAAAAGTGGGTAGTGCCAAACATCTTCTACCGCAGATTAAGAGCGATATTAATTTGTCTGAGGTTAAGTAACATTTGAAGTTATTTAAATAGCTTATGTTTAATTTGTACACTTTTCACCTTTCGTGTTTCATTTAAACAAAGTTTTGAGGTGGCGTAATACTTAGTATATAGTCCATGCTCTAGGTATTCTAGGTATTGAACTTTTAATACCCAATTTCCAACAAGTTGCAACGGACACGGGCTGTCAGCTAGGAGAAGTGCGCTATTGATAATGAATGATAATTTAACAGATGGAACACAAAAATTGTACACACGCCTGCACGTCAACCTACCCAAAACTGTAAAATTTCTTCAATACATTGTCAACCTTAAGCCTTAAACATAAAGTTCAAGTTAATTGAGGAAATTTGACAGTTTGTGGTAGGTTGATGTGCAGGCGTCTGTACTTAAAATCTTTTGTAGTGTTGTCCATTGTTGTTGTCCATGTTTCTAAGAATTTTAGTCTTTAATTTTTCTTGAATTTTAGTCTAATATGTATAATTTCCGATAAATTAACATTGTTTTAATTATTTATTTTATCATTATCTAAATGTGCACAATATTTGTTTTATTTCATTGTAGAGTAACATTTTTATGGCTGTACGTTAGCTAGTTGGTCATGTATCTCGTCGGTTGCTTCTATAGTTGGACATTTTTGTGGCTGGACGTTACTTTAGTTGGTCATGTAACTGGCCGGTTGTTTCTATAGTTGGACATTTTTGTGGCTGGACGTTACTTTAGTTGGTCATGTAACTGGCCGGTTGTTTCTATAGTAGGACATTTTTGTGGCTGGACGTTACTTTAGTTGGTCATGTAACTGGCCGGTTGTTTCTATAGTAGGACATTTTTGTGGGTTGACGATAGTATAGTTGGTCATGTATCTGGTCGGTTGTTTTTAGAGTTGGATATTTTTATGGCCGGTCAAATTACTGATTGGACTTTTTTGAAATTATGGGCATTTTCCTTTTTAGACATAAGTCGTGCAAACGCTATAAACCATTTTTGTAAGTCATTTTATACAGAGCTAGAATAAAAAAGGACCTGAAAGGTACCCCGAGGAACGATGACTACACTTTATTTTCCCTTTGTTTAATATATGAACTGAGCCTCCCATTTAGTCTATGTGTTGATATTTATCTTTGCAGTGTACTGTTGTCTATTACCTACACCAATTATATTATGTTAGTTTGAGTGTGTTTCCTTTATCAGAATTTTATTTCGTCATAAATATTCATGACAATATTATGTTAATCTCAACTAAATCATACTACTAGCTAGGTTCGTAGTCTTTTTTTCGGATCTCTTTTTTTCTTATATAAAATCCACTGACACCGAAATAAGAAATATGGTCATGGACTAATATATATATTAGTCCCTGACATAATTAAAGAAGATGAATAAAAATTGGGTAAAAGTATAATTTTACTTTAAAAATGATATGTGCTAAGTTTTTAGTCTACTCCTACATTCTAAAGTATGTAGTGCGTTATTTACTTATTTTAAGTAGGTACAAAGTAAACCATGGTACACAATTTACACACTTTATACATACAAGTTGAAAGTTAAATTCTCGTAAGGATTCTGCTATTTGTTGAAGGGCTTCTTATTTTGTACGTAAGCTTTTGTCCTCGAATAATATTAGGTATTTCATCCATCGAATTCCGTTAACGTCAGATATTGGAGGAAATGTAATAAAAGATGAAAAGTCAAACGTATCGCTTGATCAGATGTATCGTTGGTTAATTGAAAATACAGTGAGAGTTTTTATTTGTGTTTGTTCTTTGACACAAACACAGACGAATCACTTTTATTGAAGTTACTTTAATCAATAGGCATTCAAACAAATATAAAATCGTATATTTTTATTTACGTTGCTTTAGTAAATAACCCTTTAAGTCTTTAGAACCATATTATTCTGAAGTTAAAAATGAGTAACATTTTCAAAGTAATATAGTTTGCAAGGTTTTAACTCAACCGTTATCTAAATAACTTTAATAATTACCTTTGCCGAGCAGTGGGACAGTATGTAGGCAAATAACTTAACTGCTTTTTCATCTAAAGAATATACCTAAACATTATTCTAGATAAACAAATAAGATACATTTAACATTCCATCTGTGTAGATAATATTGTCTAGTAATGTTTACTTTCTATTCTCTCATTATTTTCTATTCCTTTCGTGTTGCTTACATCATTGTAATGCTCATAAATATACTTGAAATAAAGGCATTTATAATAAAATATAGACCATAATAACGCTAAATAGAATCACTGAAAATATTTTCACGAAGCAAGAGCGTCCCCATAATAAATAATTCGCAACCATTATTCTCGCCTTAGAAATACACATACACTACGGTTATACACATGACACATGCTAATCTTGACTAATGGTTTCTGAAGATCTATTTATGGGGTGGTTAAGCGATCATATTCCAGAGTGCAGCGGTTGAATGTATGAATAAGAAAAAGGATTTCCTAAAAATCAAAGGACCGAAAATCTTTATCTAAATTCAACACTATTCGATTCTTTATTACCTACTACACATTTTTGGTATCAAACTACAAAATATATTTATATATTTTTGTCATAACAAAGAACTTAGTCATCGCACTTCTAAATAATTATTAGTCAGATTTGCTTTACTATTCATAAGCGTAATATGCCCTTTTTTTATATTAATTATCGTACAATAAACGTAAAATACTAGAATTATTTAAGAACACTGTATTTTTCAACCGCCTCTGTGGTCTAGTGGCTAAGACCACCGGTTTAGACCCAGAGGTCCCGGGTTCGATTCCCAGCGGGGGGTACATGTTTGTGTACTCGGTTTGGTTGGTGGTAGGGCTTGTTTGTCCGCCTGGCTAGCTACCACCATCTTATCTAAATATGTCGCCATAACATCAATGTTTGTAGCATTGTTGTGTTCCGGCAGCTAGAGATAAGATAGCCAGTACCTCACTAGTTGAGAATCCTGGGTGAAGTGCGCTTCCACCATTGGCCCTATCATCACTTAAAATCAGGAGAGATCAAGGCACTGTGCTTACTCGTAAATATAAAAAAAGAACATTAACATGGATAATATGTTGAAATGAAACAACTTTTACGGATCTACTCGCGTTTATTTTACACATTAGTTTTAATTATTGTTTATCCTGACGTTTCGAACCCTTTGCGTGAAGCATAGGCGCGAAAATAAGTCTGCAGTATGCGAACATTCCCTTGAGAGGCCCAACCATTACATCAGATTTGATAAACCACAAATACTCGCTAGAGAACAACGATTCATCGCTAAGATGACGTGCGAGGCTTTTGAAATTAAAAAACATCCTAATTTTAATAGAGAAGATGGTTGGAATCTATCACTAGCCTGGGATCCCATCATACAAAATATTAAATCCCAGCCCCAACACCATACTGCCAGACCAAAAGATACTGTAAGCTCTTAGATCTGTAGATCTTTCTGCGTAAAACGGAACGCACCTGATTACATTTAAATGAGGGTATACAAGCTACTAACTTATTATGAGACGACTAACACCTCAGTCTCCGTCGTCTCAGTCGTTAGGATAAACATTAATTAAAACTAATGTGTAAAATAAACGCGAGTAGATCCGTAAAAGTTGTTTCATTTCAATGTGTAGTGTTCGCGTAAACTTTAGAAAACAATATGGATAATAAGTCATTGTAATACCTCATCATATAGTTATCTATCAAATAAATCTTATTGAATATGATCAATTTTATAAAATTTATAAAATACAGTGAAAAATTAAACGCCCACCCGACCCAGCCGGGAATCGAACCTGGGTCTTCCGCAATCCGGGCGGCTGCACTGACCGCTATGCTACCGGGAAGGCTGACGTAAGCGCTAAATTTTGTCATTGCTTTTTAATGTTTTTAGAGTGCTTTTATAGCAGCACAGCGTCATCTATCCAACGGTCGTTGCAACCGATGGCCATGCTGATTTATCTTTGCAGATGAAATACCACAAGAAGGCTTATGGTGGCGTAGAGCCGCAGTAGGAATAAACAAAGCAGAATTAGACAAAGTCCAAAGGCTTGCGGCCCTAGTGACCACGGGCGCGATGAGGACAACACCTACAGCCGCGCTCGAGATCAACAATTGTCAAAGAATGCAAGGAATCATTAAAAAGGCTGGCCGAGAGAGCGCACCTGACGGTAGCATGGGTCCCTGGACACGAGAGAAACCCGAGAAACGAACAGGCTGACGAACTAGCCAGAAAGGGAGCAGAGGAAAACTTGGTGGAACTGGAACCCCGGCTGCCAATAGCGCACAATATCACCAAGGGAGTAATCAGCCACAGCATCACAGCAGAAACCAACCGAAGATGGAGGTCCTCGACTGGTATGAGACAGTCGAAGATTTTCATCAAGGGAATGGACAAGAAAAACACTAGCAAACTGATGGGACTATCCAGAGAGAACATGAGGCTAGTCATAGAAATCATAACAGGACACTGTCCACTGAACAGGCATCTGACAGTGATAGGAGTGAAAACCGACCCCATATGCCCGGAGTGCACGGAAACTAAGGAGACCAGCCTCCGCCGGCTAGCTGAGTACCCTATGTATTTACTGATAAGATGGGAGCTCTGGCGGTCGGACACACTAGACATAGAGGACCTGAAGGATCTGAAGGTGGAGCAGATAGTAAGATTTACCAAAGAGACCAAAAGACTCGACGGGGCGCCGTGAAAGCTGGATCAACCTTAGCTCCCTCAAATCGTCGATCGTCCGTTCGGCTGGCTGGCGGCGTCCCCACAAGAAATAATAATAAGCATAAGTTACAGACACAAGAAAGACAGAAAATAATAACTCTAAACATTGCGCCCTGTTATGAGATGCCAACACTTTGTACACAGCTCAGTATTATAATTTTTTAAATAAAAAAAGAAACTTTGTTAATATTTTCTAGCCTATTCTGTATTCAAAGCTAATCGTCGAGTTCATTGCATGTAGCACATCACCTACATATTATTACGCTTAGATGTACCTACAATCAGGAATATAATTATTATTCTGTCTGCGATCTTTAGTTATTAACTTAACTATACAGGGTGGTATACACGTTATATTCTCGTTATATTGTCATAAGTGTTTTGTGTGGTACATTCAGAGCACAAACAACTATACGCTGAGGCGTAAATTTTTTTAAATTGGGTGTGTAATGTTTGGTATAAGTATATTTGATCTAACATTTAAGTGATATAAATTCATTTAAGATAATCTTTTATGATATAACAACTCATTTCATATAATAAACGTTTGATATAAATTCACGAAATCTAATTTTATTTGATATAACAATGAATAACTCTAAACTTCATTTCATATAATGTTCAAATATTATAAACAAGAGTAGAAATTTTGTTATAAGTATATTTAATCTAACATTTAAATGATATAAATTCATCTAATATAATGTTTTTGTGGTATAACAACTCATTTAATATAGTTTACGTTTGATATAAATTTACATTGTCTTATTTCATTTGATATAACAATCACCATCTCTAAAGTTCATTTTATATACTATTCAAATGCTATAATTATTATTCAATGTAAAATTGATAAATATAAGTCTCATATCGTATAACGCCTGCCGTACATCAAACAGCAAAAATGTCAAATGCAGGCATGCAGCATGCAGGCAGGCAGCATAGAGGCATGCAGAATACAGACAGTCAGCATGCAGGCAGGCAGCATACAGACATGCAGCATGCAGGCATGCAGCTTGCAGGCATGCAGCGGGTGGGGGCTGCCGCCCTCCGCGTCTCCGCCTTATTGAATTACACTCTAGGGTTAGGGCAGACAAGTACCACGTGGTGGGAGAGGTTGATTGAGTCGGATTCGCCCTAAAGTAGAAATAAATTCCAATTTTTTATAGCAAATTATTGTTATATCTCATAAAAGTTATAACATTTAAGCACTAAATAGAATGATTTTTATATTCCATGACTGGTATACAAAATGCTTTTATAACATCTGTATATTATATCAAACAATGATTATACGAAATTAAATTATAGAAACTGTATTTATTTTAAGCAAAGTTATATTAAATAAGCGTTATATCAATTAAAATTTGTTTACTTGTTTTTCTATCAAATGAAGAATTATATAAAATGAATTTTATATCTCATGAGTGGTATACAAAATGATTTTATAGCACCTGTATTATATATCAAACAATAATTATACGAAATGTAATTATAGGAACTGTATTTATTTGAAGTAAAAATTATATAAAATGAACGTTATACCAGATAAAATTAGATCATTTAATTTTCTATCAAATAAAGCGCACCCGCTCGCCTGGCGTATTACCACCATCTCACAGAATGAAAGAAACAATGGCACTCGTTGATGTTGTGTTTCGTCCGGTGAGTGAAAGTACAGGAGACTCTCCCCCTTCCCAATTCCTACTCCCTCCTTAAGATCCAACTCCTTCCTCTAGGCCGGCAACGCATCTGCGATTATTTTGGTTTTGCGGGTGTCCATGGGCGGCGGTAATTACTTTCCATCAGGTGACCCGCCTGCACGTTTGCTTCCGAAAATTTAAAGCATTTTTAACATCCATATTTTTGTGGTTGCTCCGTGCGTGCCCCTAAACCAACTTTGAACACATAATGGAAGTCCTCAGAATTCCTACAGAATCAACAAGAATAAAATTTGTTAATAGTTGGGTTAGGAACTTGCCCAATTTAACATATTTACTGAATTAGAACGCCAGTCTTAGGCTGGTACAAGTTGTTATTTACCTTACAATTTCCATAAGCTGTGAAAACGAACATTGCTCACGTTAGTACAAAGTACTGTAAATATGACAGTGCATTATAAATGAGTATCTGTCTTTTGAGGAAACGTTCTTTTTGCTTCAATAATAAGTTTTTGTCGTAAATTAATTGCTAATTTGGCTATCGTACTTCTGTATTTTAAATAATGACGTTTTTGGCAGGAATCCAGGAAGGTTCCATACGGACGATACGCTGGTTACCTCTAGCGAATATTTTTTAGGCAGCAGCTCAACTCGCGACGATTGATGATACACACGTCGTCCGTCGCATCGAAAGTCTAGGCCTCAAACTGGCTCTTATTCAGAGCCAGTTAATATTTTTATTTTTAGTCTATTTAGAGACCGAAGGTCTTTTTTTTGGCCCCAGAAGATGCATACCATCCTCCGTCCACCTGAGGATAAGTGTGGTGTAGATTGAAATCGGCACATCCATGAAGTACCTAGTGCTAATTCTGGACGCCCAGTGGACATTTGATGAGCACTTTCCGCAACTCACACTGAAATTGTTTGGCAGTGCGGGGATCCAAACGCTTGCGTTAGATGATTAAATGTGGGAGTTGTTGAATCGATGGCCTTGTAGGTACGGTGCCCCGGTGTGGGCGGCTGTGGTGTTCCTTCAATAAAAGACTATTGCGGAGACCTCAGCGCAGGCAGGCAGCCTGAGCGCTAACTGGTACCCCGCCATGAGACACTGGAGGCGGAGGTGCTCTCCGCTGTCTAAGACAGCGGAGCACCAAGCAGTCTCATAGCCAAGGAGGACGGAGGTGGCTAATCGGCGGCGTGAGACGAAATAAGATACGTCGTTGAAGGGTCTGACTTTAGCAGCCGAGTGCTGGCGCTGGACAATTATAGTAGTCCAGCCCGTTCTGAAGGAATTGGTCAGCCGCACGGAAAGGTCATTCTAGTACATAACAGGTTGATGCATGCCTCTTAGGGCATGGTTGCAACGGGAGGTATCTGTGCCTAATTGCCGGGCGGAAGTTGACCGCGGAGTTTCACTCAATGAGTGTAATCGAATACACAGCCATGCATTCCCTGGCTGAGTGTGCCGGGTTTGGAAGGCAACGGGCGTAACTCACGGCTGATATCGGCGGAGACATTTTACTGTAAGGCGTAGTCTATGGTTAGTCGGTAAGAGATATTTATTCAAAGGAAGGCTGACCGGGCCTGGCTAGAAGATCCCCGGCCTTGACTGACCGTAAGCGTATGGATACGTGTTTTTTATATATTTTAGCGTTTTTTTTATTAACGCTTAAATATACTTAAGTAAAATTTAAACACTGAAAAGAGACGACAACCTCAGGCGGGAATCGAACCACGCACCTTCCGCATTCCGGGCGGCTGCCTTAACCACTTGGCTACCGAGGTCTGGCTTTCACCCGTCGAAATTTTTCAGTGCTTGATGCTTATGTTTTTTAGTCAACATTGCTTCATCAATCTTAGAAGTTTTCACCTCTGAGATCCGAAAGAAATATTTTTACAAATATTTGAACATTCGGTTAAGATGAAGCTGCGTTATAGATAAGTGTTTTTTATATATTTTAGCGTTTTTTTATTAACGCTTAAATATACTTAAGTAAAATTTAAACATTGAAAAGAGACGACAACCTCAGGCGGGAATCGAACCACGCACCTTCCGCATTCCGGGCGGCTGCCTTAACCACTTGGCTACCGAGGTCTGGCTTTCACCCGTCGAAATTTTTCAGTGCTTGATGCTTATGTTTTTTAGTCAACATTGCTTCATCAATCTTAGAAGTTTTCACCTCTGAGATCCGAAAGAAATATTTTTACAAATATTTGAACATTCGGTTAAGATGAAGCTGCGTTATAGATAAGTGTTTTTTATATATTTTAGCGTTTTTTTTATTAACGCTTAAATATACTTAAGTAAAATTTAAACACTGAAAAGAGACGACAACCTCAGGCGGGAATCGAACCACGCACCTTCCGCATTCCGGGCGGCTGCCTTAACCACTTGGCTACCGAGGTCTGGCTTTCACCCGTCGAAATTTTTCAGTGCTTGATGCTTATGTTTTTTAGTCAACATTGCTTCATCAATCTTAGAAGTTTTCACCTCTGAGATCCGAAAGAAATATTTTTACAAATATTTGAACATTCGGTTAAGATGAAGCTGCGTTCTCTTTCGTCGTATTTCTTTCGGATCTCAGAGGTGAAAACTTCTAAGATTGATGAAGCAATGTTGACTAAAAAACATAAGCATCAAGCACTGAAAAATTTCGACGGGTGAAAGCCAGACCTCGGTAGCCAAGTGGTTAAGGCAGCCGCCCGGAATGCGGAAGGTGCGTGGTTCGATTCCCGCCTGAGGTTGTCGTCTCTTTTCAGTGTTTAAATTTTACTTAAGTATATTTAAGCGTTAATAAAAAAACGCTAAAATATATAAAAAACACTTATCTATAACGCAGCTTCATCTTAACCGAATGTTCAAATATTTGTAAAAATATTTCTTTCGGATCTCAGAGGTGAAAACTTCTAAGATTGATGAAGCAATGTTGACTAAAAAACATAAGCATCAAGCACTGAAAAATTTCGACGGGTGAAAGCCAGACCTCGGTAGCCAAGTGGTTAAGGCAGCCGCCCGGAATGCGGAAGGTGCGTGGTTCGATTCCCGCCTGAGGTTGTCGTCTCTTTTCAGTGTTTAAATTTTACTTAAGTATATTTAAGCGTTAATAAAAAAAACGCTAAAATATATAAAAAACACTTATCTATAACGCAGCTTCATCTTAACCGAATGTTCAAATATTTGTAAAAATATTTCTTTCGGATCTCAGAGGTGAAAACTTCTAAGATTGATGAAGCAATGTTGACTAAAAAACATAAGCATCAAGCACTGAAAAATTTCGACGGGTGAAAGCCAGACCTCGGTAGCCAAGTGGTTAAGGCAGCCGCCCGGAATGCGGAAGGTGCGTGGTTCGATTCCCGCCTGAGGTTGTCGTATGGATACGGTTTTATCTTAGTTGCTGTTCCTGACGGGGCTATAGCATGACAAATAATTTTTTAAACATTGCACAGGTTAGCACTAAAATTTCAATAAAAACATTAAATGCTGACTACAGAATAAATGACAATTAACGCCAGTTATCAGCTTATGATCAATGAGTCTAAGTAATAAATAAGGGTCATCACATAGACATCTGCCTCTTTCGATATTATAATTCACGATCTTTGAGTTCAGTGCCCCTAGGGTGTCAACGAAAAATAATAAGAAAATATTTTTAAATTTCTTACCTGTCACTATGTCTTGATACTTTTTTCTTCGGCCAAAGATGGAATGCGCCATAGATGACTGGATTGACTAGACTATTCGACATTCCAAAGAAGAAAATTCCAGATAAAAGTTCGTCGCTCAACTGCAAAGAACAAAAGGACAACGTTACAAATTAATACAAAGATTTGACAAAGAGAAATGGATATAGGAACTGGGAAATAATTTATTTGTATTACGAAATAAATATTTGGTCAGCAGAATTATACAATCGGTCAGCATAAGAATTCCTTACTGTTGGTTAGGTTAAGTTAATTTTTTTTTCCAGCCAGTCACGGAAGGGAGGAGCGGCATAAGATTGCTGTTGAGAATGATATAAGTTGCAGACTGATTTAGAAATATTTGCTGACCATAATGCTGCCCAACTAGCTTTTTTGCTGCCCAATTAGCATTTTTTTGCTAACAAAAATACGAATACTTTGCTAACCGTTCAAATGACACCCTTTAAAAATAAACATTGCTAGATACAAGTTAAAAAGAAACAAAAATGAGGTTTGAAAAAGACATGGCCAATATTATTGGGCTTGGAAATTTGCTTTTACCGTAAACTGAAAATATTTCTCAGAATATTAGGTGCTTCATTGTACCCACCGGTATCAGGCTTACAAATATTTCGTAATTAATTTATCCTTCCTCTCTATGTAAATACTATGATTGTGTTAAGTATTCAATCATTTACTTACAATTAAAGTAAAGTTATCTCTTTGGTCGAGAGGTTTATAAAGCTATTATACTTTATTCTTAATTAACCTCTCTACCAAAGAGATAATAATTAAAAACTTGAATATTAAAGTCAAAACACTAAGGGCGGAACGGTCAGCCTATTACTTCAAGTGTCAAACTTTTTGCTCTCAGAGTTTCAAAAACTCAAGTGACTACTATTACTTACTGTTGAGCTACTCCACGGCTTGTTTTGAGAACGAGTTTGTCGTTATTAATGTTTAAATAGATAAAAGCTTTTCGGCTATTCTATCGTATTTTACTGCATTAGATAGCATAAGGCGACATAAAGATTATTTGTAATAATTTTCACGAAAAAATAGTTGAAGGCAACATAAGATTTTATACATTTAAACATTTTTTCGCTTCACTATAAACAAATAATCTAACGGAATGTAGCGCATTTTTTGTATACACGAGGTTTTGACGAAAAAAAATACTTTGTTTATGATATATAATTTTCTACATATTCAGGATATCCAATCCAACACGGTCGGTATCTTCGCACGTACTTATTTCTCTCTTTATCTATAAAATACAGATTTTATAATATTGATTAGAAACTCTTTATCATAAATCTCTCACAAAGTGGTGGTAATCGTGCCTGCGGAAGTTTATTAATTGCTTTCGTACGAGGATCTCCTTACATAGTATATTAATTAACATATGAGCATGACATCAATATCGCAATGTAGACCTCCACCGTGATCTTGATCTTCCCACTATCAAATATTTTATCAAGGACGTTTCCATACGTCACTTTGATAACGCCCCCCACCACCCTAACCCGCTTGTTGTAGCGGCCGCCAACTATAATGTTGGAAGCCTTCCACCAACAAGACGGTTCACATCTAGGCACGACCTAAACACGTCCTAGATGACCCCGATGATCCCATAACTGTTGCGAACGCCCCCTCGCCCGATCCCCTAAATGCCACTACACATTTACAGAATATACTAAACATGCACACTAGTTTAGGCCCAAGGCACCGTAGTCGTAGAACAAGGGTACGAAGAACCGGTTCACACGCGCTCTACACCAGGTACAGACATATACTTGGGCTCTTCTCTCCTCCATCACGCCCCGATCAACCCAAGCCGAGGTCTGAGCCTTTAGAAGCGGGTTGTTCCGCGCTCCGATCTGATCCGAACCCTAATCTAGTAGGATCCGGCATAGGAGAATCTAGTAGGGCACGGGGACGCGCACTACTGCGCGATGCCGTTCCCTCTAGAAAACCTCCGAAGGTGATTCGTTTCACACGGCTTGAGGGACCCTTTAAGTTCCTCGCCGCCTCCAAACAAGCCCGGTGAAGCTGAAAATGCCGTCTGAGGGAATCAGCAATCTCTCTCCAAAAAAAAAATAACATCAATATAATTTTGAAGTTCAACCACCCAAATCAAACTCGTAAAATACTCAAAGATTATAAGATCCACACTAAATATGAACAAGTAAAATGGTTTGTTTGTTTGTTTGTCTATATTTGGATGGTTGTTTTTTAAAAATGGTAGTCGTTTTCATCTCATTTTGTTCAGCTAGGTAAGTAGTGACGAGATTTAAACCATATACCAAACATATACCATTACACAACACATTAGACAGAGATCGGTTTCCAAAGAATTTTGTATTAAAACAGTATCTTTGTTAAACTCATACATAACTCCACCCACTCCACAGGCTTACCGCTCGGACACGATCACTGGCGTATTGCGACACGGCGAGCAGCTTTATAGTTCATTGCGTTCTTTCTATCACCGTTGCAATGACGACTGTAAGTATAATGCGCAATGAACAAGAAACCACTTGCCGCGTCGCAATATGCTTGTGCCCGTTGTTGAGGCCTTAGACAGGGTCGATGAATTTATCTATTAAGTACTTTAAAGTCAAAGTCAAAATCTAAGTCAAATATTTTTTATTCAAATAAACTCTTATACAAGACAATCCGTTCCCGCGAAGATCTTTGATTGTGATTTTCTTTTTATATATTTTTTATATCGTCGCACACACTTAGTAATGTAATATAATAAAAACGTGTTTTATTTTTGTATAACATGTAAATTTCATTCTCTACCCTTTGAATTTATAAAAATTTCGTAAATCCGTTTCTTTCTACCAAATACCTAATGACGCAGTTTTATAGAGTGAGCTCCAAAAATGTTCGTAAGTACTAATGGCCGTTCACAGCCATGTCTTCATCAGGTCACTTGGACACGATTGTTGACGTTTTCAAATAGCAGAATCGGAGCCCTTGTAGACTTATTATAATATACAAACATTTAATTTTTTTTAAATTCTTCTACGTTTATATTTAATCTTACCTTATACGCGTAGTACCGTAAAAGTCAAGATATTGCCGAAAGTTACAAACTTTCTCAAAAAGTAAATGTATTTTAATCTTTAAAATATACAAGTGTAGTACTTTATTTGCCACGTTTTACTAAAAATTAATGTTATAATTTCTGCGCTATCTGTTATTTCTTTATAATGAAATGTGATGTTTCCTCTTTTTAACCAACTGCAGAAATGAAGAAGCTTTACTATAACTACAAGTTTTTTTTTATCGGAAGCAAGTTGCGAAAATATATTTCAGTTATGCAATGCACATTACTTTACGCGAACACTGCAACTCACTATACATTAGGGAATCGAAACTTATATACGTTATAATTCGTACGTAAAGTTCCAACAAACGAATATGAAACACCGGCACTACATCATAAAGTGCATAGCTTTCCCACATTAGTCAGTCTAAGAAATACTCCTGTGTAAAACAATTTAGAAAGGATGCAATTTTATAATAGCAACAAAGAGTACAATTGAACGAGTGTTCAAAATGAAACTGTTTGTTATAGTACCTACGTCAAGTTTTATTTCAAGTTTGATAAATTGCTTCCACTCATTTTATAATAAGAAATCTTTTCTCGAAAAGTTCTTCAAGTACCGAATAATAACATGGCAACTTTTATAATCCTATTGCTAAATGAGATTCATTTAAATTTTTTACTTTTTATTTTCAAGTGCTAATTGCTGCACTGAAGCTAAATTAAATATTTATAAAATTTTATAAAATACAGTGAAAAAATTAAACGCCCACCCGACCCAGCCAGGAATCGAACCTGGGTCTTCCGCAATCCAATTGCCACAATTGATAACACAACGCTATAGTAAATTTGTGGTATTTCATCTGCAAATTTGAATCTGCATGGCCATCGGTTGCAACGACCGTTGATAGGTAGATAAAAATATTTTTACGGGTAAGCATAGTGCCTTGATCTCACCTGATGTTAAGTGATGATAAGGCCAATGATGCAAGCGCACTTCACCCGGTATTCTCAACTAGTGAGGCACTGGTTTTAAGCAATGTCGTTTTATAGGTATAGAACTAAGCTAAAGCGAGCTTATGAAACGGGCGCTATTCAACTATTAAAAAAAATACTATGAAACAGTTCTATGATCTACAAAAACACAAATGTTGAAAAAATTTCCACGCACCCTTCTGACATACCGGGTCAGGTGCTCTCCCCAATTAAAAAAAAAAAATTTTTACAACATTTGTGTTTTTGGAATTTGTTTCGCAAAAAAATTTGCGTTAAAATTTTACAAATTGCTTGCTTACTTCTTAACTGATCTTTAGTATTTGTAAAAATATTATGATCGGATGTTAATGACGGTAGTTGTTGACATTGAATGGGTGTAAAAAGTAAAAAAGTAAATAGTGTTGAATAATTTCAGCGGGCTGGTCAGAACCACGTTAGCTCAATTGGGAGAGCACCTGACCCGGTATGCCGGCAGGTTCAAATACTGCTCGTAAATTTTTTCAACATTTGTGTTTTTGTTATTTGTTCCGCAAAAAAATTGCGTTAAAAATTATATAAACAAAACAAAAAAGTTCTATGATCTGTTACAAGGTTAAATGCAGAGCAGGCAGAGCTGTTGATGCTTACTGTTGCGAAGGGTCAATAGAAATAATCACCATGAAAGGGTAAACAAAATTTATACAATCATAACGGAATATCGCTGTTCGAAGTTGAGGAATAGGAAATTCTTTTTTCTGTACATGTTTCTAACATTTCATATGAAAATAAGGGTATAGGAGTGTCGTGTTTACTTTGTTTGGTTTAAAAGCAATATAAAATACGTAGGAGATTGAGATTCTCATAAAATTTATTCACAATCTTACGCGTATATTTCAAGCCCTTACATCAGCAGTGAGGCATTTATGAAATTTGATGAATATTAAAAGAAATACATAAGTAAATTATACTTTTTGGCCTTTGCCCAGCATAAGATGATACAGGCCTAATGTAACTGTATTTTACTACTTTACTCCAAATAAAACTGCATAGTTGACAGAAATTGGACGTACAAAGGGCGATTTTTATCTCAAAAAATTATCTTTTCAAATAATGTCTTATAATGGCCACGATAGAATAAAGATGGTGGTGATTACAATATAAAAATATACTAGAAAAAAATCAACCAGCCTCAGGAAGCTCGAGTGGGAATCCACGACCTTTGGATAACCGGTCCAATGCTCTCACCACTGAGCTACCGAGACCCTGAAGACTCATCGAATTTTTCTAGTAGTTTGTGATCTACGCAGTAGTCGTATAGTAGCAGTGAGTTTTGTAACTATACAGGGTGTTTGGTAGAGGGTTGGCCATACGTAAATGTCGGATAGCAGGGGTATTCTGCTACTTAGCCAGCCCCAGTAACATCGCATTGACCTTACAGTTCAAGAGGCTTTCTGTTTTTTTATTACAAAATACAATTAAAATAAAAAATAAAATAAAATAAGATAAAATAAAATAAAATAAAATAAAATAAAATAAAATAAAATAAAATAAAATAAAATAAAATAAAATAAAATAAAATAAAATAAAATAAAATAAAATAAAATAAAATAAAATAAAATAAAATAAAATAAATAAAATAAAATAAAAGACAACTGCAGGTGGACTCCACAAACCCACCGCCGGTCTACCGATGCGCACGCCTAGTGACGTGCAGATCCGTAAACCTACCGATATAGCATTGTGAATGCAAAATTCAAAGTCATAAAATATTTCTATTGTAAAAAGTCTTTTTCTGTTGACTGTACATATCTACCATGCATGGAATCCTAAGGGATCGGATCGGACAAGCTAAATGTTCAATGGATCCGATCGGATTTTATTAATAATAATTGTTGCAAATGGATCCGTTTAAAGGATCAGATTGGAATAACTCATAACGATGATGGTGATGTTTACTTTAACAATGTTAAAATAAGGTAGGTACTTACATTTTCATCTGGATTCAGGAAGGTAAATATAATCATCATGACGTAATAAGGGGTCCACCAAATTATGAATGCCGCTACAATGACTACGGACATTCTCAGAGATTTCATTTTAGCTCGATCAATCAGTCTCCGCCTATTCATGTCTGGCGTCAAATAATTTGGCTGCCTCATTACCTCAGGCTGAATCACTTTCTCGCTATCTGAAATGAAAATATCAACATTACTTATCAATTAAGGAAAACTAATTAAATATAAGGAAATGTAAGTAATTAAAAAAAAACAAAGTGTTGAAAAAAATCCATAAGCGGAATTTGAATCCGCAACACATGACATGCTGGGTTAGGTGTACAACCAACTAACCGAGCCACGATAGCATAGTTGGTAGTGCCACCTGACCCGGTAAATTGTAATTTGTTCGCAACAATATTTGTGTAAAATGTATTGTTATTTAATGAAACATGTGCGCTCCTCCGTGTTTTGGCTGTAAAGCCATTGCTCCCTCCTGCATTAGCAGTCGTTAACAACCACCAATCCGCACTGGGCCCGCGTGGTGGTATATGGCCGGTTCTCCCTATCTATCCGTAGGAGAGGCTCGTGTCCTAGCAGTGGGGACAGGATTGATGAGTTGGTGATGCATTACCTAACCGTTAACCTACTTAGTCCAAATAGATGTCTATGATAGAAAGAGAAGAAGAAATTTACTTAGTTTAGGTATCACTTCGATTTCTTTGTATTTCTAACCTTAATTTTAAAACAACAATTTAAGCAGTACACTTAAAACGCATTATGATAATATGTATATTATGATATTTTATAAGTTTGATGTATTATATAGACAAAGTTAATTTACAGAAAATAAAGTTATTCTTTTTACGAATACCTACATGAAAACAGAAGTGCAAGTAAAACTGACAGATTTTTTATTTACCACTTTAAATCATGCTTTTTAGGGTTCCGTAGTCAACAAGGAACCCTTATAGTTTCGCCATGTCCGTCTTTCTGTCTGTCTGGCCCCAGCCTAGCTCATAGACTCTTAGTACTAGAAAGCTGTAATTTGGCATGGATATACATATGTATATCAATTAATATTAATGACGCCAACAAAGTGGCAATTTAAAAAAGTAGAGCGGGTTTTTGAAAACAGGTTTTTGATTGAGGCATCCGTTTGTGAACTATTAAGCTTTAAAGTGCAAAATTTTGTTAGAGTCAAGTGTCTCCTCCCACCCTTCCTCCCCAAATTCACAGGATTTATAAGTTTGCGAGTAACAGTCGACCAACTTATAAAATGTACTTTGCACAGTACAAACTCCTAATTGGGAACTACTTAAATAACGTTGTCAGGTGTGTGAAACCGGTAGTACACACATTTAAGTATATGAGCCATCGTTAAATAAATGTTCATGAAAGCCCTCTTCTCAGAGTCCTCATTATTGGGATGGGCTACGGAACCCTTCACTGCGCGTGGCCCGACAAGCACTTGGCCGGTTTTTTATTAAATTGAACGGTAACAAAAAAACATTTTTTAAATGATTGGATGAGATGAAATGTATAATATTTACGTAGCTTTTAATTATAATAACTATAAGTTATGTTTATAATGTAATTGAAAGCCTGGCAATCTGAAAAGGCCACACTAGCAATTTTACTAAAAGCAATACGTGTCTTTGTATTATATACTAAGTCTTAGCTGGCAACTCCGCTAATTTTGGTAAAGTTGTCATTACTCGTATTTATTGTTAATCGAATTCAGTTTAACTATTTCAAAGATTCTTTCGTATTAATCACAATTCATATAAAAATATTATAATACTAGCGGCCCGTCCCTGCTTCGCACGGGTGGACTTTTTTTATATTTTTATTTAGCCTATGTTAGTCAACGCTAACGTAGCATTCTAATGGTGAAAGATTTTTCAAATCAGTCCAGTACTTTTTGAGTTTATTCGTTAGAAACATACATACATACAAAAATACAAAAGGTTCCTCTTTATAATATTAGTATAGATATATTCTTTAAAGTGGCCTTTTTAGATTTGCTGTTTAGAAATATTAATATTTAACGAAGCACTACTTCAATTATATTTTTCTAAGAAGTTATATTATTACAGAAATTAATAAGCTTATTACTTCTTACTAAGTCATCTTAAAAATTTCATTCCGATAGAATTATTTTTCTTTATCGTAAACAGAAACGGCATTAAAATATATACTACATCTAATATAAATCTTGTAATGCCCTACCTTATGATAACCTAATCCTAAAATTAACTTGTGCTTGTAGGTAAAACACAAAATTTTTGGTAGTTTGGTGGTAACTAATTACAAAAAAACCTTTTTTTTAATAAATTGATAAAATTTATCAAAATTATATAATATATTATGTATTGTATATTGTTATCAAAAATTAAATATCAATATAATTATGGTTTAAAACTTATACAGTGGTGGACATATAATTAGAAACACTACCAACGGAACTTATTATTACACAAGACATTTGACCCTAATACTTTTAATTTGGAAATGAAACAAGAAATAGTTCAATAACTTATCATTTATTAGAAAAAACAACTAAATATCAACTAATCAAGTACCGATTCAATATTAAATTTCATACAAACAACTAAATGAGTTTTAAAGTAGTAGCAATTTATTATCAAACAGAGCTCTACAACGACGTGGCATTGATTCAAGCAATTTCATACATTTTTCTAGTGGGATTGAATTATCTGCTTCGACAAAAGCTATATAGAGTTCGTTGTGACTGAAGTTACGTTTGTTTGAGACTTTCTTTTTTACGACATGCCACAGATTTTCTATAGGATTTAAATCAGGGCTATTTGCAGGCCAGTCTAAGACGGAAATACGCTGTTCCCTAAGAAAATATTTTACATTGTTGGCGGTGTGTTAAGAGTCATTATCATGCTGAAAGATCCAGGTTACAGGCAAATTGTCGTCAGAGTAGGGAATCATTGTCTCTTCTAATATGTTTTTGTACTGCAGTTGATCCATTGTACCTTTAATCTTTCGAACGGAGCCAACTCCACATCCGGAAAAACATCCCCATACCTTGATATTGCCGCCCTTGTGCTTGACTATGCTACTAGTGTATTTATAATTAAAAGCATGGTTTATTGGATGTCTAACGTAGCGCTCGCTTGCCGTCTGAATATACCATGTTTATTTTAGTTTCATCCGAGAATAAGACTTTTTTCCAATCTCGCGTCGTTCAATTGACATTTTTTTTAGCGAACAATAATCGCTTATCTTGATGTTGCTTGGTAAGAAGCGGTACCTTTCGAGAAACCCTCCCAAACAATTTTACTTCTACTAATTTACGGCGTACCAGTCTTGACGATACGTTTCTAGGGTCATCAGGCGAAAAAACTTCATTTTTAAACTGGTTGGAGCCTTTAAATGGGTCTTGTTTAGCAATACTTACGATTAGCATATCTTCTCTGGTCGAAGTTTTCCTCGGTCGAGCCTTGCTAACGACAGTTTAGATAGTTTTGTTTTTTAATGTATTTTATGAGTATTCTAATTTGAGTGGCTATATTATTGCATGATTATTAAATATTGAATCGATAAATTTTTCACGAATATTGTATGTGGACTTCAAACTTTCATAATTCATATGAAGTGTTTCTAATTATAAGTCCACCCACTGTATATTATTAAGAAACCCACCTAAAACTGTTAGAAATAAAATTCAAAGAAAATACTAGTTTGACTTACTTGCTATCGTCCTGACAGTGGACACATACGTTGACACCAATATTACCAGTGGTAGAATGAACATGAAGATCAATGAAAGCGTAGTATACGCCTGCTCTTGCCATCTCTCCGTGTAGAATCCATGTGTGACGCATTGGTAGAAGTCTTCGACAAACGGACCTTTCGCCACACCAAAAACCACCGCCTGAACAGAACAAGAAGAATCTATAATATTAAAGGCATACAATTTTAAAGCTCCTGTATGTTATTGCCTCTGATATTATCTATTATTATTTAACTTAAATTAGGTTATCTCTAATACCTAAACTCATTTTAAAGATGGATTACAGTTAAGTTTATATTTAGCAAATTTTTGTCAGGGCTTGAAAAATATCGCAGTATCATTTTATATGTATAGGAAAAAGGCAAATCTAGGACCGGCTGCACTTTGTGTGTATTTTTGTACGAACTGTAATGTTGAATTTACGCAAATAAATATAAATGTAGTAGATGTATTTGTTTTTCCGAGATATCTTCTTCTTCTTCTTCTTCTTTTATTTATGACATGTTTTGTGAACGGAATAACTATAACTTTTCGGACCATATTCTTTGTTTATTTGTAAGGCACTTAAAGTTTTATTAGTAGTAAACTGTCAAATGGAAGACAACTAAAAAATTAAAAAAAAAACACTTTAATCTTCACTGCATAAAAATGTAGGAAGACCATACATTCTAATTAATTTTGGTTACCTAATTAAAAAATACAAAATTAAATTTATAAAAATAAAACATGTAACTACTATTATTATTGCAATGGCCATCATTTATTTAGTTGGAATCAGTAGGTCCTGATATCCGATAAAAAGTCTTCGTATATACATTGTTTTCTAAAGTTTACGCGAACACTAATTGAAATGAAACATACATAAATTTCTCGCCTTTGCCTTTCGTCCTGTCGTAAAAGCCAACTGTAGGAACGTTTTTGTTTATTATTGGCAACATTATCACCTTGTACTGCCATTAGCCGTGTTAGGTTTGTTTGCTTGGTTTTTTTTTGTTATCTCCGTTTTGTTTATTAATTATAAAATTAGCTTAGTTTAATCTATTTGAAGTTATTCAAGGCAATAAAAGGAGAAAATCCCTGTTACCGTGTGACTTGAAAGTCGGCACCTTGAGACGTATTTTGAGTTCGGCATCATAAGTACCAATTGAACTATTATGTTAATTTTTTTCGTTATTGATTGAGTAATATATTATTTTAATTTGTAGGTAGTTTAACAAAAAAATAATATATATTATTTTATTTGCTAATTGAATATTTTATATGTATTAATTGAATGATTATAATTGAATTATTATGTTATATTCTTTCTATTTTATTTTTACTGGTTTGCGTCTGTTTTGTATTTCGTAATATTTGATTTTGTTTCTCGTTAATAATGTAGTGGTTGTAGTTGTTTTGCAATTGTTATTTTGCATATCTCACTGTTTGCTATCTGATGGTGTGTGTAAGCACTGCGCATTTATAAGATCTTGATACTGACAACGGGTCAAGCATATTGAATTGTATGAGTTTGTATTGTATTTTGTTGCTTTTGTTATTATTGTCTGTATTTTGCGTGTGGATCCGGTGTTTTGGGGTCAATTTTGTTTATTATAGTGAATGTCTGCTATTTTTTTTGTTTGCATGTATCTTCTTCAATGTACTGTTAAATGTTAAATGATAATTTAGGGAACTATAGGTTTATTTTACTATCAATTTTAGTATATATTTACAAATCATGTGTAACTGTTTGTTCCTAAATAAATTTAAAAAAACAATTAGTGACGTTTAATTCCCTGAAAAGGTACATTTTATTTATTTAATTTATTTTTACAAATTTAGTTAACTATTTAAAACCCCAGTTCTTCGCTAATCTCTTTTATGAAGATCTCGGGTAACAAGAGGTTAGAACCCTGTCCGCCACGTGGTCGGAGCGGCCAGATGTTTGTGATTAGTTTTTTCAATTAAAGTCTCAAATGTTAATGAATGTATTTACCATTAGAAAGACTATTTACAATATTTTATAATTAAACTAATTCTAAAACCCTTACATTACATAGTTCACAATATAAAGCATAATTTTACATAATTACCTTGCAATCAGCATTTTTTAAAATTAAATATATAAATTGATACATTTCGAAAGTGAATAGC
This sequence comes from Eudonia truncicolella, assembly GCA_949315975.1. Lineage (NCBI taxonomy): Eukaryota > Metazoa > Arthropoda > Insecta > Lepidoptera > Crambidae > Eudonia > Eudonia truncicolella. Next base: position 10,907,182 of record OX438839.1, read on the forward strand.
CTCCCCTAGGGTTTATACATTCATTAATAGCCCTTACCCTATCCTTTTACTACTACACTTCAGGGTACTTGGACGGAGCCACAGTCTCCACCAAGCCACTGAAGCTGGAGCTGGTGAGAAAGGGACAGACTTGTTGTATTATAGAAGACTAGGCTGATGAAGAAGCGCAGTCCTGACTCTTCTGCGACACATACACATTTCGTACCTTTCTGCCGCCAGAGCCATAAGAGGTATTCTGTACGAGCTAACATAAAGATCCATCCCTAACATTACTTACAGGTATCTTACCTACTAACCAACCCTTTTTATTGTTTTCCCTCATTTTGTTATTGTTTTTGAGCAAGTAGTTACTTTTGTCTGACCTCAGGACTCCTGGTACCCTTTGTTCAAGCATGAATCACTCGATTGGCACAGCACTAGTCGCACGCCTACTTCACTATTATTTCTTCTTTTTTTTGTCTATGGTTTTTTCCCGCTCTCTGTATACACGATTTAAACAATACAAAAGTATTTTTACAATTCCATTGAATTTAATTTGACCAATAAAGCCTGCCCCCCTACACCCTTATTGTTTTTGCAATTTTATTTTCAAGATATTATCTCATATATCCTTGTGAATCTACCATTGTATTGTATAATTTAATTTTAATAAAATATCTTATATCGTAAAGTGTGGAGCGTTTTTTTATTGTTTTTGTAGCCTCTTCACAGGAGGAGTAGAAGATCCTCATTACAGAACACGTACGAGTACGCACGATACATGCCGATCCTCCGACTTCTATCACAGAATAACTACTTGTACCTTCTATGCTGCTATACTTCTATACTATAGGTATTTCTGTCGTGCTATGGTCAAATCGTGCATAAATCTAGTGTATGAGGTAACAAAGTATGTAGCCATCGCATTCAAAGTGCGGCCGGCCTAATACAGGACAAATACCTACCTCTATTTTTTAAATAAATAATTATATATTATTATTATTATTATTATTACGCAAATTTTGCTGCGAACAAATACAATACAAATACGATTTGGAAAAAGACAGTGTTGTAAAAATTGCACGAACAGAATTTTTTCACTACTGTGTCTTTTTCCAAAAATAATAGAAGTTATTATCAAAAATTTATAAATGTACTTTAAACAACTTGATAACAGCGTTTTCGTACAACAGTTTGTAATCGCTCTAAGTATATACCACTGTATATAAAGCCAGTTCGACTAATTAAGACAAAAATCAACAACCGTTTTCTGTTGTGGTTAAGCCTAAGGCCCTTATCTACCCATTCCGCTACCTTTCACAGTTTGCGGTTTAGATCTCGCAAGGGGCGAAATGTCTGTTCGAAAAAAGATGAATACACACACCAAAAATGTCTAGGGTCAAGTACATTTTTTTAGCAAAAAAAATTCTAATAACATTTACGTAATCTGGTTTCCTAGACTGGCTTCTTACTCTATTTTTTATGTTTTTACCAAATTGCAACTGCAATTTTAACATATTGGGGAAAATTAGCTTACCTACGTTAAAGTCGTCGCCTAATTGACAAAAAAAGCAAGAACAAGGTTGATTTTATAAAATGTTATTGTAAAAAAAAAACTTTATTTCTACCATTCACACGAATCACACAAGCACAGCGATTTGGCATGCTTAAAATCAGTTCATCCAAATCACTTTGATGAATAGCCGCCCACGTTCTTTCTTACAAGTCAAAAAATTGTTGTGAGGTGTGCACGACATCCATACTCGGCAGAGCTCTTCTTTAGAGCATATCCCATGCATGCTCAATTGGGTTGAAGTCTGGTGGTTGTGCAGGCCACGGCAGGACGTTGATATGAGAATCGGCAAGAGTGCGTGTTACGACTCTAGCCGTGTGTGGACGTGCATTGTCATGCATTAGGTGAAACGAATCATTCAATTGGCCTCGTAAAGGGATGATCATATCTGAAACAATCCTCTCTGCGTGGATTTGAGCATTGAGGTTGCTTCTGATACAAATGATGGTTATTCCACCGATCCAAATACCGGCCCAAACCATGATTGTTCCCCCTCGATATGGATGAACTTCCTGACAAAATCTCAATCGTTCTTGACGTCCAGAAATCCTTCAAACTTGAGTGCGTCTTGTATCCGGCCTCATACCGAAACGTGATTCATCAGAGAAGCAAACACAGCGCCAGTCTTCTTCCTTCCAATTTTGGTATTCGCGAGCCCATTGGAAACGGGCCCTACGATTGTGGGGTGTTATGGGTGGACCCTCAGCGGCCTTCGGGAACGCAGACGCACTTCGCGTAAACGATTCCGGATGGTTAGGTCGCTTATCAGCAAGCCTGAAGCGCTGTGGAGCCTTGTGGCCAAAATCATAGCGGTCATGGTACGATTCCGTCAAGCAGTATTTTGGATGTGCCGGTCTTGTCTTCTAGTGGTCATACGAGATCTTCCTCCATGTCGCTCAGCCACGCTGCCCGTGATATGATAACGTGTCCAGAGGCGGCCTATGAAACTCTGTGTAGTGCCAATAGCGGCAGCCATAGTACGTTGCCTGGAACCTAGCTTCCAACATTCCAACAGCCCTCAACATCTCTTCCCTTGTCAAATGACGCCGTCGCTCCATATCGTAGCAGTTTTTTTTCACTTCCAATGCAGAAATTGTCCTTCTTTTGTGAAATTGCCATTACGCTTTTTTATAAGAATTCAGATTGACAATTAATTTTCCATATTTAAGCAATGTAAAAAAAAAATATTCATGTTGTGAAATTCACTAAAAAGAATCAATAACGATCCATAAAAGTTAAAATATTAATTCTATAACGCAACGATACTTTAAAATGTACTTGACCCCTAGACATTATTGATGTGTGTATTTACACTTGAGTCTAAATTATATAACAGAAATCAATGGGCGCTTATGATGCCTTTTTTTAAATGTCTGCGCGCAAACAAGGTTTTGTTATAATATGTGTTAGATGTATTTTTTTTTAAGAATACGTCCTGTATTATTTGCAGTAGCTAATAGTGCCGCTTGTAAAAACTAAATTCAAATAAAGAAAAGCTCAAATTCAAAAGCGCAAATTTGAATGTTTTTAGTCAGTAAAATCAGTTAATTAAACCAAATACCCACTGCTGGGGCACGAGCCTTCCCTATGGAAGGATAGCAAGAAGGGGCCATTACGGGCCCAGTGCGGATTGATGGTTATTAACGACTGCTAATGCATCCGGCACCAACGGCTTTACGTGCCTTCCGAAGCACGGAGAAGCTCGGAGATGAAATTTTTTTAGACACTTATCCGATGACCGACCTTTGCGAAAGTTACTTAATCTCAGCATTCGCAGATCGAGCGCGGTAACCACTGCGCCACTGAGCTCCTCTTCCAGTATAGATTTACTTATATCTCTGAATGATTTCAGTTTAAGTCTAACTTGTCACAATTAATGCTTGTGTGGCAAATCTCTATTCACAGAACCAACACCGAGCGCGAAAATTTTGAAAAAGGCACCAACCATCTTTAATTTGCCCACTGCCCCTTGCTAAATGAAAAACATTTTCCTACAATTTAATAATTTTCTACAAATCATAATGAAAATTGCTATCGAAGTGTTTTAAATTTAAATTAGTTTCGCTGTCGAAACGGAATTCTTAAAAGATATTATTAGATGCTGATTTCTTTGAATGAAGCTAGAAGTTACTCCAGGGTAATGAAATGTTATTACGGGAAAATTAAATCATCAAGCAACAAAATACGGAAATTAAAAAGTGTGCGAAAGCATACTGATTGAGAGAGTCCTAGAACATTCGCATATTAGAATATTTCCGTGCAATTTATTTATAAACACTATAACAGCAATATTAGACACATTGTTGCATTCCAGCATTTTAAGGTTGATAAATTGCCAAGTAAGTTAGTATTTAGTTACTTTTTCGTTAGCAATCACTTTCTAAAACACTACTTACGTATAAATCGTTATGTAACCAAATTGATACCTATTTTCTTATTTACGAAATCATTTCGGTATAACTGTTGAAGCGAGGAAACATAAAAAAAGGTTTATTTAATTTTTGTAACAGCCGTTTGCTTTTATTGAGAGTGGATGTACGGAAATGAAATCGTCCTGGAATTCCCGCGAATTTTACCTTTATGTATTCGTATGAAGTTCTGTACGTTGCTTAACTAAACAGTAACTCCTTGATTGGTTTCGGTAAAGCGTTGTGCTTTTGTATCTCAAAGTATAATAAAAATAGAATTTAAACCGTTATTTAAAATACGGTAAAATCTTGTAAATTTAAATTATTAAGGACATCATTTCATCCTATAACATAATCAGTTATTTACTAACGTTATTAACTATGTAAAGAACGGTTTATATATTATGTAAAGATAACGGTTATTTCAACAAATAAATATTTATTAACAATCAAACAAATTCTCAATGTTACGCAACAAACAGATTCTATTCCGAAAACACAAGAAAAGATTTGTCCTCGTGTTCTTCATGGTCGAACAACAGTTCGCGGAACGTACCGATATTTTGACAATGTCGTTTGCGTGAGACTCAAATGCGTAGAGAATTGTGTTGTTTCACGATTTACACCATACACAAATGAAACAATATCCTAATTCGAGTAAAGCATTTTGTCATAAATACACCTGTGTTTATAAGTTTAAATACTTGGTATAATGTGATAACAATGTTAGAACACGTGTTTGTGTCAATATCTACAAGAATATTACTTATTGCGTTTGCTTTCTAGCTGTTTATGAAAGGAAATCAATAAGGCTAAGCGTAAACAAGAAATATAATAAAATAAAGTTAATACAAACCAAACAGATAGAGAAGAAAGCTACAGAAAAAGCTGAAAAGACAGCTTTTCAAAAAATAAAGTTATTATAAAAGCATAGACAAAAGCACCGGCCCGATGGCCAGTTCGTAACACTAGCGAAAGTTTTTTTCCACTTCAGTTGCCTTACAAAACTTTTAATTGCCTCAAAAGATCATCCTCAGATGTTTAATGTAAAGCTGGTTGATTTACGAGTATAAACTTACAGTGGTTCAATTGACATTTGTACTGAGAGTCTGTTTACACTTATACTTATCCTGCCAGAATCAACCAGATAACCATCACAGATACTTTGTTTCAAATATATTAAAAAATAAAGGCCATTCTTAGGTAGTCTAGATTATTCTATACTCGAGTTAAAATGCAGTTAGGCATACAATATTTAAGACTAGGCCATTCGGTGCTAGATTAATTCCTTCTTAAATTTAGAGGGATGTAATCTACCACCAAGGAGCTCGATGGCACAGTGGTTACCGCGCTCGGTCTGCGATTGCTGAAGTCAAGCTACTTTCGCAAAGGCCAGTCATCGGATGGGTGACCAAAAATTTATCATCTCGAACTCCTCCGTGCTTCGGAAAGCACGTTAAGCCGTTGGTCGCGGCTGCATTAGCAGTCGTTAACAACCACCAATCCGCAGTGGGCGCGCGTGGTGGTTTATGGCTCGTTCTCCCTTTCCATCCATAGAGAAGACTTGTGCCCCAGCAGCGGGGGCATAAAATGAGCTGATGATAATGAATCTAGCACCGAATCATTGAACCGTATGCCCTACAAATTACGGTGGAACACTTAATGCACAACTTACTGACCTGCGGTATGCTCAATAGTAAGCTGAGTACCCAAGCTACAATGACCAATTTGCCGTTTCTCGTTGCAGTCGCCATACTTTTCATTGGGTATTTGACAGCGAGCCACCTGTCCACGCCGATTAGAACGAGGATGAACGTGCTCAAGTACAGAGCGAACATTTGAAGGAACTTGAACAGTTTACAGGTGAGGTTGCCCGCGTACCACTGAACGGCAAAAGACCAAGCTGCTTCACCCGCTATACAAAACACGGTGACTAGCAAATCAGCAATGCTCAGTTGGAATATTAAGCTGTATATCGCCGTCCAGGAGGGTCTCGCTCGACTCCTACCTCGCTTTCCTCTCTTTAAACTTATTATCGTCGCTAAATTACCGAACAGCGATAGTATCGCCATCGCTGTGAGTATGCTTGCCCTGATTATAGTACTTTTAGTCAGAAATGGGGCATGCTCCGAGCACATTACCTGTGTACCGTTATAAATAAATACTCGTTTCGTTATATCATCAGTCTTAGTGTCATTTATTAATTCTAAGCATCTCTCTATTGGCCATGTATTGTTTGCTATTATGTCTTTGGCAACGTTGAATTCTCTTTGTAATGTGAGTTTGCTGGGGTAGGATGTGTCGTCATCATATAATGTGGTATTGTTGCCTACGCTCTCCATGTTTCGTCATGCGTGTGGAACAGTTTCTTCAGCGACCTGGAACAAATAAGAACATGATTGAAAATTGTAGAGTGAGGGTACTAATAGTACACACGCCTGCACATCAACCTACCACAAACTGTCAAATTTCCTCAATACACTTTGAACCTTATTACTAAGTTATATGGTTGAAAATTAATTGAAGATATTTGACAGTTTTGGATAGGTTGATGTGCAGGCGTCTGTACGTGTTTAGACGTTAGATGATGTTGTATTCAGAATTAGTGATTCTACTCTTTGTATAATCTGACTAAAAGGGTTTACACCTGAATAAGCTTGCCAGATTGATTCTATAACATTTTTTTTATGTGAAATAAAATATCCTGGATAAAATAAATCAAATTAGACAGCGCAGGATGTAGTTGAAAGAAACTACACGATGATATTTTGATATTGCATTACAATTATAAAACAATATTATGTTATTCAAAAATTTTAGAAAAGGGAACTTATAACAACAAAAGTTATTGTGAACTTATTAAAATGAAACAACACAAAAAATTTTAAAACGGCCACATTGGCAATTTACTTTACAATTTCCTAGTTTACGCGGCAATCATTTGGAACCGAATAGGGAAACAGTGCGAATTGTCTAAAGTGGCTTCGTGAAATCTGCTGATATATCTGTAATCATTATCCTTATTCTTATAATAATAAAATTATGAAATATACATAAATCTATGGCTGAAAATGTATTGAAGAAATTTGACAGTTTTGTATAGGTTGATGTGCAGGCGTCTGTATAATATTAATAATATTCTGTATAATTGGAAAGGATCGCTCATCCTACTTTCACCTTCGATTTATTAATCTAGTGCAAGATAAAACTGTACATATTTATAAATAAGTTTTTAGCTTGGCTAATAACGATTCCTACAAGATAAGTTTTATATATATAGTCTCCAAATTCCTAAGATATAGTCGTTTCAATGCCGCGTGTCGCCGGCCGCGGCATTTTTACCGTAAATCGCTTGACACATGCGCGTGTTTTGAAGTTTAGTTTGGGTTGTGTTGTACCGTGATATAATCATGAAAGGGTGTAAAGTAGTGTATGGGGTAGGTAGTAAATAAAGTTTTTTAAATAAAGGCTTTTATTTAAAAATATCACATATTTTGTATAATAAACTGGAAAATAATCGCTCGTCCTACTTTCACCTTCGAATTATGTACTAATCTAGTACAAGGTAAAACTGTACATATTTATAGATAAGTTTTAAGCAAAGCTAAAATAACCTTTCCTACGACATCAATCATGTTTCTAGTTTAAAAGTGTTACATGGGGCAAGTAAATACATAGTTAAGTATTTCTCTTATTGAATTAGTTAATTTAAATAGTTTGAATACAAATATCACTTTTTACTCCTACCTATCTATTAGTAAGACTAGGTATACCTCTAATACTACTAATATAGATGTTAAAGCTCGTATATTAACCGAAATTGTTGTATTTACGTATATTATTATATGTTAGTACAATAGGTATTTTTCGATAAACCAGCGTAATGACAACAAACTATAAAATATACATATTTAAGAGAATGTAAGTAGATGTCTACTATTGAAGTGAAATTACTTTTACGGATCTACTCGCGTTTATTTTAAAATAAATCGTAACAGTAGTTTCATTACAATGTGTAGTGTTCGCGTAAACTTTATAAAACAATTAGGTGTCTACTAGTTCTTCAGACTTGTAGACAGATGCCGCAAAAGCACCACTGAAAGAGATAGAGATTTGACGCTCGAGCTGTACACACGATAAGACTGATAACATGACCCGTAGTTCCTGCTGTGAACCCAACGTATATGGGTCGGTAGGTACGGATCTATCCTTATATGAGGTAAGCCAAGGATCACTATAAATAATTGAGAAAACATTTATAGTGATCCTTGGCTTTCTTTCACAGAGGTTATATTAAAAACCATTGCGCACAAATGTACCTATTCATATTTATATTATAATTTTGTTATAATATTTACAAGAAAGTACATAGGTAAAATTTACTCTGTTCTATTACTCTGTTTTTCCTATTGCTAAACAACTGTCTCTTTTAATCCACTCGCGAAGTCCGCGCGAAGGTTTGTAAAAATGTTCACACTTTTAATGAAACTCGAGGGCATCGGAAAAGTATCATTTATCATCTATCACCCATCAAATCTAAGTTATGTGTAAGCTAACATTATATCCGAATGATAGACTTGAACCCATGTCAGAAAAACCATTATATAAAAACTGTCATGTCACAGAAAGGGTTGTGTTATATATACAGAGGTTTTGTATTTTATATATGAATAGGATTTTGATTTTGTGATCATGTCGAAACAAAGTTTTCCTAAGCAAGAAATATTGTTTATTTGTAAGATATTATTAAAAGTTTGATGTATGTATAATTCAACAACATTTTCATAATTATGTTATTAAAACATTTATTTAAGGAAACTCAGACAAACAGGTATCAAGACTTAATAATTGAATCTCCTCATTTGGCACCGGATTGTGAAAAGCTTAATAACAGACAGAAGTTGACTATGAGTAGGATTTGAAGCCTTCCAGTACTCAGGTCAGGTGCCAACTTAATATTTTCGATTTAAGACATCATTCGCAGTGAAATTGTTAATGTTTACACATAATTGAAAGCGAAGTTTTCATTCGCCTAAACTTTGAATAAGGTTAACCGTATTTTTTAAAGTAAATGGCTAGTGTTTACAACTAATTTAAATACTAATTTATATACTACAGCTAATTTAAAACTGCCTTACAATGACCTTATTCAAAATATCCTAATAACAAATTTAGGGCACTGAGACGCAAACGTGTATATTTTAAGATATAATAATAGAAGCCTAGTCTACTAATATACAAAACGTACAATTATTCTGATGTGTATACACACACATACGTTTTGTATGGATACTAGCTGCCCTACTCCTGTAGGTCACGTGATAGGTTAGAAATTTAAGACAATCAAGAAGCGCAGCGTAGCGATTGTCTTGAATTTCGAGGTTATTTTTTTTATTAGACAACATGAAGCAAAATTTACCAAATTGAAACTGGAGGCATAAAATATTGGTATTATCTAATTGGTGACAATATAACATATTTGGTCTGAAATGCAGTTAAAAGGTATTCATATATTTTTAGGGCATTTAATAAAAATATAAATTGCATTATTTTTATAATATTTTAGGAAACACAATTTGGTGATCATTTATCCATTTCGGTAAGCGTTTTGAATTTTATTAGTAGTAAAATCGATACATTATTGATAGGCGTTTAAACACAAGCCTACTTAAAATAAGAAGAAACGTCCAAAAGGTACCTAAGCTCTGGTGTCGATTGTATCAGGTTAAGTCTGTAAATTTCCGCTATCTGAATGCGAAATATTTTAATACATTATCTTAACGTGACTAGACTTCATAACTGCTTATAATCTAGGCGTTAAATTTTAAAGGAAATTATATATTTTGGATATTTATGGTTCTACTTAAACTTTTCAAATTATTTCAATATTTTTAAAATATTAATTTGCTACTATTTTTTTTTGTTAACTAGCAGCTTGACACAACTAGTACAAATTTAACAATTGTTAGTGGCAACAACTGAAAAACTGTTGTCGATAATCGACACTCGCAGCTAGAGGTCCTAACTATACTAGCGTGCACTACGATGAGGCACTCTAAACATGTTGAAAGGCTTGTTATCTCTGGCACGTGTAAGATACAAAAAAAGGATAAGATACACGCGCGTATTGAGATAAACAAAAAATTCAACAGTGGCCGGCACTTGATTTGGTTTTGCTAAAATAAGTTTCCTGAAACACAGAGCTGTAATTTTTTTTGTATTAGTAACATTGAATAGTACAACATTACTGTAAAAACAAAAACGATGCACCTATTAAATAAGGACACCAATTTAATACTTCTCGCTCGAAGAATGCCAATTACGCTGTAGCAAGATCTAGATGTTTTCATACAAAAAATAACGGCGGCGAGAAACATAAAGGGTTCCACAAGCCGTGTGAAAGGAATCATCTTTGGAGGTTTTCTAGAGGGAACGGCATCACGCACTAGTGTGTGTCCCGTGCTCTACTAGTTTCTCCGAGGGGTTCGGATCGGATCGAGGAGCGGAACAACCCGAGGGCGCCTCTAAACTCGGACCACGGCCCGGGTTGACCGGGCAACACTTTGCCCGATCTGGGAATTGAATCCATAACCTTCAGATATCAGGCCGAGCGCTTTTTGCTACTCGGCGTTTTCACATTTACAAAATAAATTAAAAAAATATTTTAAAAAGGTGACATAGATTGTAATGGACACAATACGTCACAATGACACACAATACGACGCTTATAAATAGTGATATAGAAATTTATATGTAATTTTGTCGTGCGATTACAATTTTTTGCACGAAGTTTTGTTTCATTGAGAAAGTTCATAGTATACAACCTCCTCGATATTGCCGCGAGCGCAGGGAGCGCCAACAGAGTCCTAAAGCTGATTGGTGACCGAATGGACTCGGCACTTTTCAGGCGGTTCACTGGACTACATGTTTTCAAACGTGTACAGACGCCTGCACATCAACCTATCCAAAACTGTCAAATTTCTTCAATACATTTTTAACCTTACGTTTAAGGCATAAAGTTCAAAGTCTATTGAAGAAATTTGACAGTTTGTGGTAGGTTGATGTGCACGCGTGTGTACACACGGCGGCACATCAAGTTCCCCCCCTATATAACTATAGCTACGCTACACACGACACAGAGAATCGTAGGAAAAGGACTTCCGTGCGGCATGTTGGCCAATCACGATGCGCTAGCGTTTGTGTAGTAACAAGCGCCTACGAAGCTTTGTTTAGATTTTACGGCACTTTAAACCTTATTTCAACAGAATAAAAATAAGGGATGGATTGGTTTTTCAAATGATCCTTAATACATTGCAATAAGATGTATTTTCACACTACGGTTTCACACACCTCACACCCTGCGTTTGCGCACGCACACAGATGTCTTTTCAATCGTTTCTTGTTTTTTGAACTTTTTTTGGCATGAGGCCGGGGCCAGCCAGTAGTCAAATGTTATCTTACGCCTTGCGTTGCGTTTGCGTGCTGTGATTTTGCGAAGTGCGAGACTCTATCGGCAGAGTTGGTGATTGTTGTGATAATGGCGCTACAACTAACTCCTGAGCAGCGGCAACTCAATAGTGGTGTTGAGAGAAGCCGGCTATTCTATAAAAGATATAGAAAGAAGGACTGGGATAACAGTGAGTATTGCTTTTATGTCAAGTTTTTATGGGTTTTATGGGTGGTTGTGGTACCGTCGTTGTTTTTGATTTCCATGAAACGAGTGCTTTAGCTACTTACCTTGGGATCAGAACATTGTATGTGATGTTGTCTAAATATTTATTTATTATATTTAATAAGTATTAAGGGGTTTTCTTTAGTCAATCGTCTTATTTGTAAGACAAAGTAGGTATAGTTAGGTAATGATTATAGATCATAGTGAAAGTTTAGTGATTCTCGAATCGAATTGAATTTCTCTATATTTTTGACACTAAATTTATATTGTCATTTTTAAAAACGATGTGGAAAGTAGAGTCCATTTCATCTCGTAGTTCCATTGCCCTTTCTGTTGGCAGCACATTTCAGTGGATCTTTATTTCTGTAAGGCTAAGGTTGCTTTTGCAACGAATTTAATTTTACTGATAACGTTCAATATATTTTTTTTTCAATAACGTGCGACTAGCTGAAGCGCAATATTCTATTTTTGTATTTTGTTTTCATTTTTAGCCACAAATGGTTTTTGATTTCTGTTTCTAAAGAATAAATACCTACCTATCGACTTTTTTTGTCTAGATTGTAAGATCCCCCCACTATTAAGGGAACAGATCTCTTCTTCCCTCTAGTGACTAGTGTTACTAAAATATTTTAAGAAATTACAAACTAGATGTTTTTTCTCAGATATCAACCTCAACGATACGTCGAAGGCTGAAGGACGGCGAAGAAGGATGGCGGGGACGAGAGCTCCAGCAAAAAACAATTTTTTTTCCCCTGCCCATGCCGAAGCCAGGGTGGAATTAGGAGTATGTGATTATAAAGACTGATTGTTATTACCTATATTTTTACTTTGATGATTGATACTAAATCCTAAATATTCGTAAATCAACATCTCATCCTTAGTGTTATTATAAAAGTATACCTACTTATTTTATTTTTTAAATGTTATTTTACATTTATGCATTTGTGCAAATTACAAATATTTTTATTGTAACTTCCTTACTACTACTATGTGTTGTAAACCTATTTAAGATTTTTCAATATTGAGATAAGGTAATTTCTACGAAATGCTTTTACACTTTATTTCATTTATTGTTGTTGATTATTACTTTATAATATTTATTAACATTCCTCAGATTTTTATTTTTATCTGATAAGATGAGAAACTTTGAAAAAAAATAAAGATAAATATATTATTTTTTTAAGTGCTGATTTTTAAATAGTATTCTTATAAAAATATTACCGTTGTCTAATTTTTACACACTAATACTTGCTTTAAGATTGTATTACTCGTGTATACTAGTAAACTATTTGACTTAAGTGTTGTTAGTTTATTTAGATTATTTTAAGAAAGTTAGTTCTTATCTATGTTGTTGATATGATAATAATGTTAACTTGTTGATATTAAGCCGTCTTTATGTCATTTTTATTGCAAATAAAAAAAAAATACCTTGAAAATGGTTTTTTTTCACTCAATATCATATTATCATGTTTTGAATGTCCAGGTTCTGATTTTAATTACTCGCGAGCATGAGATTTTTTCGAAATACCTACTCAAATGTGCCGCCGTTCACTGAAATCAGTAGAATTCTATTTAAATAGCAATAAGGTTGTGATTGCAACTTTTTTATAAAATTTGTTGCTATAATAACCTTAACGTCATAGAAATAGAGTTCCAGTGAAATGTGCTGGTAATTTAACGATACTTATTTATACGTATTCGATAAAATAAATAGTAAAATTCTTGCCAAATTTCTGGTTAAAAAACCTACCCCGTTGCGAGTAAGTATTCTTAGTACTTATTTAGGGCGTTATTATCAGAAGTTATTCAGCACGTGTGTAAGTATTGTTATTTTCCAGTCCGGTTTTAATATTTATTAATAAATTTTACGTTAGAGTTGTTTGTTCTAATTTTTTTTCCATACAAGAATAAAGTTGCATAAACATCCTTAGTGCTATAGAAAAAAAGATGACAAGTGCTGCTAACGTAGCGGCAAAGTAGAAATAAATTCTTAAAAAAACAGGTCGATTATGTGTTTTTCTATTTAGAGAACCCGTTTAATTCTATTTGTTGTTGCGCCCTTTAACATGATGCTTCGAGTATTATACATTTCCTACCTAAGTATGTGCAATTTCAAGTAGGTATCATGATTAATGGTGGTCTCCAAGATTTAAACAAACAGTATAAAATCGCTTTAGGTATACTGTTTACTTACCTACTTTAATTATCTTCGTCGAAGACAAAACAATTCAGGTGAGATCGTTTGCTCAGGTAAAATATCAGAATCTCAATAGATAAGTATCACAGCAGGGTTCGATTCAACAATTTTATACCTGTTATTGTTTGTAAAGATTTTGTAGGTGTGTGTGCAGAAATAACATTAAAAGCTAAACCTATTTATAAGTAATTTATAATTAAGTAAAATTTAAACACTGAAAAAAGACGACAACCTCAGGCGGGAATCGAACCACGCACCTTCCGCATTCCGGGCGGCTGCCTTAACCACTTGGCTACCGAGGTCTGGCTTTCACCCGTCGAAATTTTTCAGTGCTTGATGCTTATGTTTTTTAGTCAACATTGCTTCATCAATCTTGGATTTTTTCACCTCTGAGATCCGAAAGAAATATTTTTACAAATATTTGAACATTCGGTTAAGATGAAGCTGCGTTATAGATAAGTGTTTTTTATATATTTTAGCGTTTTATTAACGCTTAAATATACTTAAGTAAAATTTAAACACTGAAAAAAGACGACAACCTCAGGCGGGAATCGAACCACGCACCTTCCGCATTCCGGGCGGCTGCCTTAACCACTTGGCTACCGAGGTCTGGCTTTCACCCGTCGAAATTTTTCAGTGCTTGATGCTTATGTTTTTTAGTCAACATTGCTTCATCAATCTTAGAAGTTTTCACCTCTGAGATCCGAAAGAAATATTTTCAGAAATATTTTAATATAAATAATATTTTATTTAGCGTTAATAAAACGCTAAAATATATAAAAAACACTTATCTATAACGCAGCTTCATCTTAACCGAATGTTCAAATATTTGTAAAAATATTTCTTTCGGATCTCAGAGGTGAAAACTTCTAAGATTGATGAAGCAATGTTGACTAAAAAACATAAGCATCAAGCACTGAAAAATTTCGACGGGTGAAAGCCAGACCTCGGTAGCCAAGTGGTTAAGGCAGCCGCCCGGAATGCGGAAGGTGCGTGGTTCGATTCCCGCCTGAGGTTGTCGTCTTTTTTCAGTGTTTAAATTTTACTTAAGTATATTTAAGCGTTAATAAAACGCTAAAATATATAAAAAACACTTAATTTATAATTATTTAATTAATAACGATGACATAGTTGTTTACTACACGAGTAGATATTAATCTGAACGCGTTGCACCCTTGCACTGCACCGCAGCGTCCACAGTAAAACAGAAATTATTGAAACAATATTTTGGCGCGCAGGCAAAGTGCGGATTGCGGTTTTTTTTTTTTTTTTGGAGAGAGATTGCTGATTGCCGCTGCGGCATTTTCAGCTTCACCGGGCTTTTTGGGGGCGGCGAGGAACGTAAAGGGTCCCTCAAGCCGTGTGAAACGAATCACCTTCAGAGGTTATCTAGAGGGAACGGCATCGCGCACAAGTGCGCGTCCCCGTGCCCTACTAGATTCTCCGAAGGGTTCGGATCGGATCGGGGAGCGGAGCAACCCGAGGGCGCCTCTAAAGGCACGGACCTCGGCTCGGGTTGACCGGGCCGTGGAGGAGGAGAGAACCGACCAGGTACATGTCTGTACCTGGTGTAGAGCGAGTGTGAACCGGTTCTTCGTACCCTTGTTCTACGAGTACGGTGTCTTGGGCCTAAACTGGTGTGCATGTTTAGTGTATTCTGTAAATGTGTGCTGTCATTTAGAGGATCGGGCGGGGGGGCGTTCGCAACCGTTATGGGATCGTCGGGGTCATCTAGGACGTGCTTAGGACGCCTAGACTTGAACCGTTTTGTTGGTGGAAGGCTTCCAACATTATAGTTGGCGGCCGCCACAACAAGCGGGTTAGGGTGGTGGGGGGCGTTATCAAAGTAACGTATGGAAACGTCCTTGATAAAATCTTTGATAGTGGGAAGATCAAGATCGCGGTGGAGATCTACGTTGCGATAGTACCACGGGCAACCCGTGGCACCACGCATGAAGCGGTTTTGGAGGGTTTGTAATCGATACAAATAGGAGGGCGCAGCGTGCGCGAAAACTACGCTAGCGTAAGTCATGACTGGGCGGATACAGGCTTTGTAAATTGTCGTCTTATGTCTAAGAGACATTTTACTCCGCCTGCCTATAAGGTGGAATAACCGACCTAATATAAACGCGGCCCTGTTACGGACGATTTTAAGGTGAGGCGCAAACGTCATCCTTCTATCGAGGGTGCGGATTGCGGTATGTGCGCGAGAGCGCGGTGATGTGCAGTCGTAGTAGTGTAGTGACGTCACAGCCGGCCGGTCCGAGCCGAAACAATATTTTGGCGCGCAGGCAAGTGTTTAAATAATATTACCGTGGTGCGGTTGCGGTGTGTGCGCGAACGCGCGTGGTGCAGTCGTAGTGACGTCACGGCGCGGGCGCGCGGGGGTGTCACGCCGGTCCAAGCGCACGAGTGAGACGAAGTAACAAAAATATACTGAACCCTCTCGCACGATTCTCCGCGTACGACTTCAAACGGTTCAAAGTCCATTAAGGGTAGCTTGAAGTGACGCCGAGTGTACATCAGTAAACCATTCGATGATTATTTTAAAGGACAACATTTTTTTTGGGCTTAAAATAAATGAAAACTTAACAGAGATCATTTCTGTTGATTAATACTATAAACATTTAATACTTTCATTCTACACTTTTTGCAGATTTTAAAAGATGCCCATTTTATTTTGTAAAAAAATGTATTATTTTAAAAAAATGCGTCGAAAGGAACTATGTCCGAGTTCTTTTATGACAGTTGATTGACATAAACTGACAGCTGAGCCATTTGCTAATGTCATGACGAGATTTTTTATTGTTTATTACAACGTTTTTGTTGTTTTCCAATTCAGTAATTCTATTTTGATTTCATCGCTTCACTGACGTGCATATTATGGTATCTACAATAACAATTAGCAACTCTATGATACATAGAGGCAGCTTTCTAAAATATGTGAATGTTGGTTGTAATTCTGAACTTTAAGTGCCTTAAAAGTGCTTGCTTACTCCATAAGCGATCAATCTTGCGCATTTGCACAACTGATATATACATCTTACATGTAGTTTTACTTTATTTTAATGTTAGGAAAAGTATAGTATAAGTATGATGATTGTAAACATGAGATGTAGACATGTATTTTTTATTTATTTAATGAAAAACGCACTGACCGCTGTCACGTCTATGTCAATAATATTTTTTTTATTATTGCAACATTACTTCTATTGTTGCTAGGAAAATGTATTTTTGTATATGAATTAAATTAAAATGCGCGTCTATTTATTAATATAAATACTTTGATCGTAATCCTAATATTTTTTTCTTTAATTTGATGTATCATTTGCTTATGTTAATTGAATTTTTATTTTAAGCCCAGCTCCCATAGTAAAAAAATCTTCTCCTTTAAATTTAATATAGTTTTTTAACTAACATAGTATTTTAATTTAAATTGTTACAAACCAATGGATCTAATGGTTTGAATAAATGATTTTTATTGTTTAAGTGTCTTTTAGTAATTTATGTTATATATTTATAAAATACAGTGAAAAAATTAAATGCCTACCCGACCCAGCCAGAAACCGAATCTGGATTTTCCGCAATCTGGGTGGCTGAAGTGACCATTATGCTACCGGGAAAGCTGACGTAAGTAAGCACTGAACTTTATTCACTGCTTTTTGATTGTTTTACTGCTTTTCGATTTTTTCACTGCTTTTTAGCGGCAGAGTGCAATGTATTTTATAAATATAGAATTCAGCTTCAGTGCAGCAATTAGCACTTAAAAATAAAAAAAAACAATTAAAAAATATATGTTATTCTAATTTTACATTTCACAATTTAAAATTAATGAGTTTTTGTCTGTTTACGCAAAAGTTTACTGAAAAGTAGCATATTTTCCTATACCATGGTAGTATTGATGACCTCTTAGGATGATTTGACCAATGAAAGTTCACGTATTTCGTCTCATAATGGTATTTCGACAATTCACTTTATTTGGCACAAAGAAAAGTTCTTTTTCTGATAATACAGCACGTAAATTTGTCATAATCCAACAACTAGGCGAATTTCCCGGGATTTCGAGGGGCTTTTATATAAATCCCTTCTTAAGGAATATTACTTCAGAATCCTGGAAAACTCTTATTTCAATATTTAAGTTTCAATATTAGGTCAATATTTACATTTACGATAGAAGGATCTATTGACCGTCAAACATTGTTTGAGGAAGTTTTTTGTTAAAAAGTTAAAAAAACTTTAAAAATTGTAAAGAAATAGATCTTGCGCGTATGCGCTACTTGACCATTAAATTTCATTATAACACGTTCAGCCAACTTGACCTGATTAAAGACCTTTGGAGGAAAAAAATGACTTCAACACTGTTATAATAAATCTAATGCTTGCTATTAATTATTGTTTTTGTAAAATAAAAATAGTCTACTCTACGCTATAAAAACAGTAATTCTCATCAGCACACTGCTAAGTATAAGCCATAATAATAAAAACATTAAGAATATTATATTTTTGTTATTATATTAGTTACATAAAACAATAAAAACAACGCACGGAGACACTGCTAATTTCATTTGAGAAAGACAAAGAAAAATATAGGAGCGTTTGCGTAAAATCGAACAATCATGATAATGGAATTATCATGCGCCAAGATAAAACTTCACAGGGTATCTTGTTAATTTGATTTATACTAACAGATTGATTGAAAATTCAATTCTCATGGCAACACTTTAAACAGTCCTGTCTCATTAAAGTCCTTTAACAGTCTATAAACGTCGGTAGGCAGCCAGTAAATTGGGTATAATTAGGACATAACGGACCGCCCCGTTCAAATTGGTAGTAGGTGCTAAAGGCGCCAGCAACTGTGAAATGCGCTTTACTTAAGCATGGTTTATATAAAAGTATTCAACACACAACGCCAAGAAAATATATGTTATAATAAGCTATATTTGCAACAACGTTATTATCTTTTTCATTTACTAAAGTCGTCGTACGTAAGTCGATGAAAAGTAAGTATACCTATTCGTTACACTTGATAGAAAGACGCTATTGTTTTATTTTTTTTAATAAAACATCCAAGCAAACAAACAAAGAATAGGCTCGGAATGGTTATTCCGTGTTTTGTTCCTGTCATGTAAACGTCATTTCAAATTAGAGTAAAAGAGACAAAACACGGAATAACTATTCGGAGTATATTTTTTGTTTATTTGTAAGGCACCTAGATTTTAAATAAATAGCGTTTTTAAATTTCGTGACTTGAATTCAGCGGATCACGCACTATTTTCATCCCTTTTGCTTGTATGCAGCAATCTGCAGATCAACATGAAACAGCGCTCTCTGTATCTCTTGATACAGAAAGCGTTGTTTCATGGTTGTCAGCGCCTTAATTTGACTTTTTAGTTGTACGAATAATCGTTTTGAACTACCTACATTAGTCTGAAACTTATCTTCATTGACGGATCGTTTATCTTCCTTGCTCGTATCCCATTAACAAGTTCTAGAATTCTAGTCAGTAATATTGCAACGGCGCAAAACGATTCTTTGATTAATTGGTTTTACTTTGGTTTAAATTTTTTTAATACATGTTTATTTCCCTTTGTTACTTTTTGTTTGCGCTCCAAAAATAATGTTCTTAATATAAGATACCTATGATGATACCTACAGGGGAAACTGATGATTGTAATTATTGTTGACTATTGAAATGGTTACTACTCTGAACTATCATTCCCAAACTTCTCAGTTCTCAGAAGCTGGATTGCATTATAATGCTTTGCTATATCTGTTAGAATTGATTACTTATCAGGTGACCCGGCATTGTTGTATATCTAATCTCTTTTGAAATTGACATTCTTAAGAAACTTACGAAGTAAGAGTACCTAGTTTTGATAAAGCACGTTCGGTCATCGCCTTAATAGCCTAATTGATGGTGCGCCTGACCTGGAATAATAATATCAGCAGATTCAAGTCCCTAGTAGTAAATAAACAAACTTTATCCCCGATTTTTAAAATCCCATTAACTAAGTATTTTTTTCCTTAATGATATTACTTTAAACTATGTATCTCGTCCTAAGTTATTGTTAAAGTCATAAAATAACATATCAAAAGCGATATACGGCCTCTAACGGCTACCCTTCAATTATTTATTAATAATCTGTATGGCAAAGGTTTTCTGATATTAAAACTGTGGCGTTGAATAAGCGGATCACAAAACATAAAAGAGAGCATACCGCAAAATAAGATTTCGCCCTATCTTATGCTTACCCTCTTACCCAGATTTCGTACACCGACCCGCACGTGAATGTGTTTCTTAAACGGTGTATTTCCCTGAATAATCCCCCATTTGTACCGTTTCCTATTACTTTTACTTATTATATCCTCCTTTAATTTATAGCTTTATTGTAAGTAATCTGTAGGTAATTAATTTTGCTTCCGTCTTCTAAATTAGTTATTTGTATGCTAAGAAGGAGATGTATGGAAATGGAATACAAAATTGGATGGCGATCTTACAAGTTAAGCAACTTACGTCATGTTGAGTCATCAGATGGGTAACCGAATTAAAATACCTCTAGCTCCGCCGTTGCAAACGCAACCCGCCAAACCTCAAGTAGGGATTTTTCTAAATTCACCTGTTTATCATTGTCTTATCTAGTTTTGTCGCTATAGCCAACAGTGGAAGTAGCATTGTTCTTAGTGGTTGAGGAAAGTTGGCTTCCATCTTACGCCTTATCGTCATCTAAGGGCTTAATAGACATGGATTAGAATGATTATCGTATGGGATTGACTAAGCCAACGATACGTATAATATATGACGTTTTATTGGTTTTATGTCAATCCCATACGTTTATAATTCTATTCCGTGTCTATTCTACTGTTGTGCCACTTGTCTAGGCTCTCTCTCTTCCCGTAGCTGTTTAAAAAACTGAACATATTTATTAATATTTCTCAGTATCATACCTACTTTAAGAAATTAGAACCTCTTTGTTGCATGCTTCTCGCTAGTCTAATTAACCGTAGCTACGCTCTGGAGACCATCTAATGGCTCTACAAATTTTTCACAAATCACGTGTCACCTAAATACTTTACAAGCAAATATAAACCTTGTGTCTGGAGAAATGAAAAAGATAAACGAGAACGAATTAGCGACTACTATACCGTCTATTTTCGACTATCGATACGGCGCCTATGGTAATTTCAACAAAGGTTTTTATTTAATTGCTTCGACAGCATACGGGCCATGAAGCTAGAAGCTAGATACGGGCTGCACTTCAAAATCAGTACAAATAAAATATATGTATGTGGGCACAGATTAACAGTGCAATAATGACTGAAGAATTTATGACTCAATCACATATCGAGTGACACAGAAACCGCAAATAGTTTTCACTTTCATGCTTCATGTTTAATTTATAATTTTTTAGGTGTTAACTGCGGTTATGTAGTAAAACATCGGTCAAGTGCGAGTCGGAATCGAACTGTAATTTTTTTAAATATTTACTTATATTTTTTGCTTTAACTGATAGTATTATGGATGTAAATTATAATTACAAATTTTATTTATAGACTCACCATCATCATCATCATCATTAGCTCATTTATGTCCCCACTACACATTTATGTGCTGGGGCACGAGCCTTCCCTATGGATGGATAGGGAGAACGGGCCATAAACCACCACGCGGGCCCAGTGCGGATTGGTGGTTGTTAACGACTGCAAATGCAGCCGGGACCAAGGGCTTAACGTGCCTTCCGAAGCACGGAGGAGCTCGAGATGATAAATTTTTGGTCACCCATCCGATGACTGGCCTTTGCGAAAGTTGTTTAACCTCAGCACTCGCAGACTGGGGGCGTTAACCACTGCGCCATCGAGCTCCTTCTCGAGCTCGAGATTTATAGATTGAGAACACTTTATACGGCCATATATGTAATCTGGTTTATTTTATATATAAATTTTAACGGTTTTTTTGAGCCTTTTGCAGTGCCTGTGATCACAGGGAAATCCTTGTATATAGTTCACTAACCCTTTCGAAAGTAATATAATATTTTAAAGTCTTCTAACTATAAAATCCGATATTGGATTGTGTTCGATATTGTAGTTTTTAAGTCAATCTATTTTAAATGACAACCTTCATAATAAGTAGCCACTTATCTGTCCCACAGCTGGACAAAGGCCTCCATCATTAAAATCAAGTCATCGCTACAACTACATGATGGGTAATGACTTAACTACTACGCTTGCCAAATGCGGATTGGTGATCACAAACCTGGACTATGATTTAAAAAACTGAAACGCACTATTCCGACCTTTGAATTGAACCCGAGAGCTTCGGGTATCGGGCCAAGCAACCTATATTACTATTCTATGCTTATGCTATTCCCAATTTGTTATCTTGTTCAACTAAGCATAAATATTGATAACAAACTTCGCTCAAGTCGAATTGTTTTCTGATAACAGAAGGGAAATGCGTAACGCATACCAAAATGTGTTATTTACATTACGCCTTGCACGTTATTTACACGTTGTTTTGACAGAAATTGTTTCGCCTTAAATTGGATTTGATAGTAACATGTTTTAAGTCCGCCAAGCTAGCTTCCACCTGGCTTTAACTCGATCGGAACAATTTCACACTCGCTATTAATTATATAGGTCACTTTTAGAAAATTATTATTAATAACTAACTGAATAGATAAATTGTTAGATTTTTTAATACCTCTTTATTTAGAAAAAATCTCAATGTATTAATAAAATTGACTAATACTTGAAGAAAAAAAGTTTAAATGTACTGATTTGGGCAGTTTTGATTATTTTTTCTGTGAAAAGTAAAGAGAATTTTGTGATTTGGCCTCTATACGTAACTAGTTGATAATATTAAGGAAAAATTTATCATAAAGTAAATTTTCATTTTATAACAGTTATAATCTGCGTCAAAAATGCCTCTGACCTGCATTTTGAAAAATCCGCTTGATCATATAGTCTTCATTTTAAAAAACTGTTGATAAATAATTTTATTTTACTCTATAACTTCCTTGCTAAAGACTTCTTCTTTCCAAAACCGACGTTTACATCAATGATTCTCCTTGTATTCCAAAGGAATCTCCTTTGAGAAAACGCATATTCAATGATATTTTGTCTGAAATGGGATGCACGCTCTTAAATAAGTGTAATTTTGAGTCTATTTTTGCTTGAATTAAAAGTGTGCCTGTGTTTGTTAGAAAAAAACACTCTTACTTCATAATAATAAGTCATAAAACAATTACGCGATCCAAATGTATATCACAATTGCCGTTTTTGATAGACAATCGGTCTACCGACCCTACTTAACCCTACTTTATTCTGACTTTGAGTGAATTATACGCACTCTGTGACACTAGCTGAAATTACTTTCATCTCCAAATGACGTGTGAAATGGGTAGATAGAATAATGGAACCGTAACAATCTTGAATAAGTATACAGGGTGTAACATTTAGATCGGTCAGTATGGGAAAGTCTGAAACTATAAGACATACGAAGATCTGTTCTCAGGAACCATGTCATCGATTTTAGTGACAAGAAAAACTGCATTCGTACATTTAAAAAAAACTTATTCTTAGCTTGGGTATCGAACCCGGACGTTTTGAAAAATAAAAATAACACTATTTCTATTTAGATATCGATTGTATAGTTCTTTAGCAGCAAATGTTACTATGAAACATGATGTCTAAAATTAATAAAATGCATTGTTTTCATATCCTATAATAGCTTTGCTTCCGTACCTCATAAACCAGAGTCTTTACAGCAAAAGGGATAAAAAGGTACCGTCACTTCAAAGCCGCATATTTACATAATTTTGTGATAAAGGTTTCAATATCTATTCGGTATCCATACAAGCTATGCTTTATTTCTGATATTTGTTTGAAATTACCTTGATGAGAGTGAGAGGAGCTCGATGGCGCAGTGGTTAACGCGCCCAGTCTGCGAGTGCTGAGGTTAAGCAACTTTCGCAAAGGTCGATCATCGGATGGGTCTTTGGAAAGCACGTAAAGCCGGTGGTCCCGGCTACATTAGCAGTCGTTAATAACCAATCGGCATAGGGCCCGCGTGGTGGTTTATGGTCCGTTCTCACTATCTATCCATAGGGAAGGCTCGTGCCCCAGCAGTGGGAACATAAAATGAGCTGATTATGTCTGTTAAAAATGGGAGTGTTGGGAATGTGAATTTATAATATATTTTTTTTTTAATGAAACTTTGTTTTATATGATACATAACATAACTAACTACATTAAAGAAAAAAAAAATTAGGATAACTAAAGACAAAATAAAACCTATAAATAAAAAATGTCCTCCAGCTGTGGGATATAATATTATGTTTAAGTCTTTTTTGATTTATCTCTAAAACCGTTTATTAAATATTTTAAAAAAACTTTATTATCGGCTTATGATCGTCCCACTGTTGGACTTAGTTATCTTCATATGGACAATAGCATATAGGGAGTTCTGTTCAATCACAACAATAGAGGTTTGTGTACTTTTATTGATCTAAATTATATGTAAAGCATAAGTACCTACATATTATGTACAAATCCACAACTATATCAGCACCAGAAAAGTATTCAACAAATTCTACCTACACAATATCCTACTAATATTAAAGTTTGTAAGTATGGATGGATGTTTGTTACACTTTCATGTAAAAACTACTGAATGGATTTTAATGAAACTTTCCTCATATACAGACCATGACCCATCCCCGGAATAAAGGATACTTTTTTTTGTAGTCTTCGCGGACGAAGTCGCGGGCAACAACTAGATAATTCATAGGTATTTACTTGAAGCGAAAACATAATTATGATGTCAACTTATTCAAATATGGTAACATGGTAATGCTCGAGACTGCGAGATGTTTATATTTGGTAGTTTAAGTTAATACTCGAAAAGTATAGTAATGGGCTTATTGTCCAAATCCGTAGAAAGGCTTTTTAGTCACATACCATTATGAGAAACACCATTACATAAACATATAACCATACTTACTAATATTGTTTACTTAGTTTTATTTTCTTCAAGATTAAATTAAGATTGCGCTATTAACATAAAATATAAACAGTCCTGTTAACCCATCTAAAAAGCTAATAAAACCTTGTGTAAGGCATGGCTTTACATCAGTAGTCAAACGGAGCTATGGCGATTGAACGCATTCAACTCTAGCATATACACTCAGCCTCAAAAAAATCGCACCTTTTAAAAATCGTTCTTAAAACTTTAAAAAAAAAACAAGCGTCTTTAAAACTTATGTAAAATCAATGTTGGGTACCATTTGAAAGGTACTGAAAAGAGGTACACAAAAACAATGCAGTATTTTTTTATTTCACAAAAACACAAATCTGTTTACAGAATTTAAATTATCATCAATCATATAATATGTACAGAAAAATTGTAAAATGACCGGCAAAGTTCGGCTTCGGCTTATGATGAGATATAAATTGATTATAAAAGGAGGAACTTTTTCGGTGTTGCGGGGGAATGTACAAAACTAAATTTAAATTAAGGAAGTTGTGCCTTAACATTGCAATAAGATTAAACTTCGGATATACAGAGCTACGATACTGAATACTTATGGTGTATTGTTAGATAATTCCAGGTAAGTATGTACAAGATAAAAAGTTTTGGATCCACGTATCACTGGTCAGTTTCCTTACTCGTAAATTTTACTGATTCACCTGTTTATCTACCAGCCGCAGGAAGCTCGAGTTGGAATTGAACCCACGACCTTTGGATAACCAGTCCAACGCTCCGCTGAGCTACTGAAGCCCCAGAAGACTCCTTGAATGTTTCTAGTAGTTTGTGATTATTTTTTTTATTTATTTTTTTATAAGCATGCGAGTCTGCTGGCTTACAGCTTGGGCCAAGACGCCAGCAAACTAATTATTACACTTAAATACAATTAAAGTGTTAAAATTAAAATTACTAATTATACAAAATAAAATTAATATACCTAAATAATAATGCATTTCAGATAAAATTATGAAAATGACAAATTATAATTACAAATGCATGTGTGCATGCAATTATAATTACAAATGTCAAAAAAAAAAAAGTTATGGATTAAATACAAAAATAATTTAAATGTTTCGAAGTCAGTTACGAAGTCATTAATGTCAGCGGTCATATAGATATACTGTATATACTCGTACTTTAATTAAAGTACACTTAAATATTTAATTTATAAAATACTATCCGTATGTAAAACCAACTGTCCCTTCCTCTGATATTGCAGGCAGCTTTTTATCTTGGAAGGTAGTAGTATAGAAATATTTGAGTTAGTTTTAAACATTACCAACTGTACTTCAAATGCCCAACAAGCAACGCTAAAATGCATTTAATTTTATATACGTATTTAAGTATTTAATTGTATTAAATGCACAATATAAATTAGTACAAAAGGCGGCGTAATGCCAATATGACATTCTCGACCTAAGCTGAACAGAAAGATTGATATATTATAAATTCTAAAATACATTTTAAATCTTTTCTCTTAAAAGCTTATGAGAATTCAATTTAGTAATTACAATATCATTGTAAAAAGCTTAAGGAAACCCTGATGTTGATCAGGGTTCACTGAAACTGCAAATGCACAGTCATACCGCAATAATAATTCCGCTATAACCATTCAGGTCACATAGTAATATTTCGTGGCTAGCACATACGTAGATTAGACTTATACAGGCGTCCACTTCCTCGAACTGCCAGCACAAATGCTACGAACGACGCCATCATTAAATTTACTACGCATTTGCCACAAGACCACTTTGGGGTTGGATTTAGAAATAAGTCGCCTGAATCTGAGGAAACTGAATGTATAGGGGGCTCAGAGAAGAAGGGGACTAAGATCCTCTAAAACAATTTCGGCTGCCGGAGTTACGTTTGAATATATTTAATTAATTTTTAAAATTCTTATAAATGTACTGTGAATGCGTGAATAGAAACGTATTTTCGATACCTTTTTAGTCTAAGCCCCAGACCTATATTAAATTTGGTCTGTGATCTAAGCTATATTTTTGGAACTTTTGAAGTATTAAAACACATGAAACAAAACGCCAATCCGCCATTTGAACGTAGTTTTGACATTTTTGACAGCGTCAAATTGCGTCATTCCGTTGCTTTCGAGTTTTTAAGTTTTTATTTTTTTATTGACAAATCCGTGACAAAGTGACAGAACCGAATTTTTCAACCCCGACTCCACGTGGTATTTATTTATTTATTTAAACGAGCAGCAACATAGTGTACACCATTACAATTTTAAATAAAATACACACACAGAACGACACAAACCAAATGCCACTACAATTATAGGTGTGGACAGCATGCAATAAAAAATAAAAATAAAATAGCGAGTAACAGGACAGACCACAATATTATACAAAATTGAGAAAAAACAATAACTATTAATCAATTTATGAACAAATTTAAGTTTAAATTAAAATCAATTAAAAAAAAATTAAATACAAAACAAATTAGTCTGCCCTACCCCTAGAGTGTATATAAAAAGCCGGAGACACTCAGAAGTCTCAAGTTTTTTAATTCTCTTAGTGCAAAATACATTTTGAGGTTAGTTTAAAAAAGAAAACTAAATAATTATGCATTTCTAGCAGGCGAAATTGGTAGGGGGTGACTCTTTTATACCTCCCCCTTACCCCTCGACCCCCAAAAAACGCGACTGATTTCAAAATTTTTACCCCACTATAGCCTAGATAAGAAACTCGTGACATGATCTCAATGGATTTATATGCCACCCTTATACCAATTTCTACCGCTGAGCAGCATTGTTTTCTATTGCTGTGTTCAAGTTTAAAGGATACTAAATCCAGTAAAATTACAGGCATTATAAAACTGACGAGAAGGGATGAATTGCATGCAACTAACAGATTGCTGAATAAAAGTGTTGATAGATGGAGAGAGAGAAGGAGGCTAAAGAAAAGATTATAAATTGTGTGTGCGATGACATAAAAAAAAATGGAGTGACTATTTAGTTAACAGTCCAGTTGATGGAAGAAACGGAATGTTTTCGCTGACTCAAAGAAACATGGAACCAGGGCAGGAAGATGAAAAAATCATCATCATCATCATCATCATCATCATCAATATAATTAGTCTAGCTATTCAAAGGGGGAACGCTGCCAGTATCTTCGGAACCTTGCCTAAAGGGACTCCTTTTAATAATATATTTTAGATAATTATTATATTATATATTTTTTTTTATCTCAACTAAAAGACGTCCACAGCTGGACAAAGCGCCTCCCCCAATGATCTCCATAAGGACCGGTTTTGTGCTGCTCGCATCCAGCGGCTACCCGCATCGTTCACCAGATCATCGATCTACTTTGTTGGAGGGAGGCCTGCCCACACTGCGTTTTCAAGTGCGCGGTCACCACTCGGGAACTGTTCCGCCCATAAGCAAAAGAAATGAAACTTGAGAAATGCAACGCGTGCCTGACCCAAACTGTTAACGGGGGTTACCATTACCATTAACCATTCATGAACTGCTTACGAGGAGGTCCTTATACTCGTTAGCCGGCTCACTAATATAGAAAAAAAATTTCAGGCTAGGCGCCCGAGGTTTATTGAAAGCTCGGTTGTACGGAGAAACTGGTCGATCCAATTTTAAATAAGATAGTTCGAGTTTACGTCATGGCTATTTTTCATGCTCGCTGAATGGAATGTTACTAGAGCCAAGCGATAAAGCCTTTTGTTGGACCGAATTTCACGTGAAAGAAGAATGGCTACCTTTAAAATTGTAAGTATCGAAACTGAGAAAATCCTCTAAAATTTATATAAGATAAAACTGGTTCACAGACGTTGAATGTTTTTGTGTCATCTACGTTTCACTGAGCAATTAATCACTACGTGCTACGTTCATGTCACTAGAGGCTGATTTTTCAATCGTCAGTTGGTTTATTCATTGAATAATTTTGACATAATGACACATTCTCTTTAGGAAATATGTCACAATGACAATATTATTGAGGATTGAAAAATCGGGGGACTTCTTGGCGGGAAAGTGAAGAGTCATCTCTGCGGTTTTGTTTTATTTTCTAAAATTTGTGTTATGTCGAATATTAATTTGAAAATATGTATTTTTTTTTTGAGATAGATTGCTGATTGCCTCTGCGGCATTTTCAGCTTCACCGGGCTTTTTTGGGGGCGGCGAGGAACGTAAAGGGAGGGACCCAAGCCGTGTAAAACGAATCACCTTCAGAGGTTATCTAGAGGGAACGGCATCGCGCACTAGTGCGCGTCCCCGTGCCCTACTAGATTCTCCGAAGGGTTCGGATCGGATCGGGGTGAAATAATGGTGGATTATTAACCGTTAAGTGTTCGTGAGTGTGCATGAGTGTTGGCAAATGAAACTAAACAGTGCAATGTTACTTTTAAAATTCTTACAAGAAGTCTGCGTGAGGACTTAGTAAAGCCCCACATCTTTACTGAGATACTCGAGGGGTTGGGGGTAATATCATTTCTCACTTCCCATTTCTATTATCATTCATCATCATCAATATTGTTTATTTATGTATTACAATGAAATTATGAAACTAATGACATGGCAGCATGACCTTAGCCGGTTCCTTAAGGAACGAACTAAACTTAAAAAAAAAAATTAAAAATTGGGCCTAACAACGTCAAAGTCCATTAAAAAAAAAATGTCAAAGTAACAATAAATTGTGTTACCTACGCCCACCTTCTTGTTAGTTTAGATTCTAAAAATTACCCCCTTCATCTACGAGTACCTATCATAATTATGTATAGAATAGCAAGTTTTATTTATATGTTTTATTATTTTTATTAAGTTTGTTTAAATTATTTTAGGCATTATTTATGATGCCGCACCATTAAATAAAATTATTAAAAAACTGTCAGTTCAACGCGGAGTAGATTACTTCTAAACGGTACGAAAAAATAAAGGTTAGTAGGTTAGTGAATCAGACCAAATAAAAAATAAAGGTACATACCTCAAAAGGTACAGGAGTCACCGATGAGAGACCATTATCTCTAAAGGCCTAACAAAACCAACCATACCTATTATTGTATTATTGTTTGTTTAAAAAGAACATAAGTGCTCATTAATTTGAGTGGGCAAAATAGGGTTCCGTTATTTGAATTGAAATTGTAATCTACTGGTGAGGAGCTCGGTGGCGTATGACGTGTTCAAATTGCAAGTTTAACAATCAAGTTGATCTTCAAAGTTAAGGAACTTTTGCAATGTCAGTTCATCGAATGGGTGACTAAATTAATATATCCCTAGGTCCCCCGTGCTTCCAAAAGCACTGTAAGCCGTTTTCGTGGTCGCTACCGTAACAGAGAGGATGTTAGCACTCATCATCAAGCGTGATGGGATATAATGCTCCTATGCCATAGTTTATACAGAAAAGCCTGACTAAGCCTATCAATGGGACACTTAGGGCTGATAATGGTGATGATGTTCAATGCTTCTAACAACCGTAAAGCATTTCTAAAAATATACCAAGAAAAGTTAAAAAAAACGAGCGAGGCTTACAGTAGTCGCATATGATGTGTAACATTTGGCATCTCACTTTAGTAATAAGCAATTTGAACATTATATTCTGAAAAAAATGTGTCAGGTATTATTTGAAATAATTTTTCATTATAAAGCATTATTAGTTTTAATGAAAATTGTATTTTATTTAATTGACACTAAGAGTAATGCAATACCGCGAGCTTATTCGGCAAATCAAATGGCAATACACACTTCCGTCCCATTTCACGAAATCACTCCCACAAATTGCAAGAAAGCGAGAGGAAAGATGTTACACATCAAAAATCATATTCATTTATGTAGTTCAAGTTACACACGCCTGCACATCAGACTACCACAAACTGTCAAATTACATACATACATACATATAATCACGCCTCTTTCCCGTAGGGGTAGGCAGAGACCACTTCTTTCCACTTGCTACGATCCTTACATACTTGTTTCGCTTCGTCCACTTTCATTATTCCCTTCATACATGCTCTTCGGTTTAGGGTACTCTTGACCTGGCCTTTTTTCAAGACGTCCCTGATTTGATCTCGAAACGTCCGCCTAGGTCTACCCCTACCAACACTTTCATTCACACTCGCCTTATACACTTCTTTCGTCAATCGTTCTTCATCCATTCTCTCGACATGGCCAAACCATCTCAGCATGCCTTTTTCAATTTTTGTCACTACATCTTCTTTCAGACCACAACGTTTCCTTATCTCACTATTTCTTATCCTGTCACTCAGTTTAACTCCTATCATACTTCTTAACGCTCTCATCTCTACTGCATTTATTCTGCTTTCGTGTTTCTTCTGCCATACCCAACTTTCACTTCCGTACATGAGTGTCGGAACCAACACCCCCCCATGCACAGCCAAACGAGCCTTGTTAGACACCTTCTGACTGTTCATAAAGGAGTGCAAAGCTCCATTCACCATGTTTCCTGCATTCACTCTTCTTTCAATATCACTCTCACACTTTCCATCTCTTGTAAACTTTGAACACAGATACACAAACTCATTCACCTGTTCAATTTGTTCATCCCCAATCACAATATTGCAGTCTGTCACTGCCTCATCTCTTTCAAACACCATCACTTTCGTCTTCTTTACATTCATCTTCATTCCCTTTCTAACAAAAGCTCCACCCATAGCCGTTACCATCTCCTGCAACTCGTCGGCCGAAGACGCAAGTAGTACTTGGTCATCCGCATAGAGAAAACATTTGACGAGTAACTCATTCATTCTCAACCCACTTTCATTCTCTTTTAAATCTGTCAAGCAATTGTTCATGAACAGATTAAACAGCCACGGTGACGCTACACATCCCTGTCTAACACCTTTTTCGATATTAAACCATTCAGTGTATGCCCCGTTTATCCTTACACAAGCACAAGAATCCCTATAAAGAGATTGCAATTCTCGTATAAGGACACTGCTCACACCGTTCACGGACAATGCTGACCACAATTCCTTCCTCACCACTCTATCATAGGCCTTTTCTAGATCTACGAACGCGCAATAGACCTTCTTGTTTTTAGCCAAACACTTTTCGGCTATGCACCGCAAGGAAAAGACCTGATCCGTACATCCCATTCATTTTCTAAATCCCGCTTGTGCATCCCATACTTTTTCGTCTGTTTCATTCACAACCCTTTCAATCAACACTTTCGCATACACTTTACCGACTACGCTGAGAAGGCTTATACCGCGGTAATTTATGCAGTCCTGCCGTGACCCTTTTCCCTTATACAATGGCACGTATACGGCTTTGCACCAGTCTCCCGGTACTTGCCCATTTCGCCAGCACAAATTGAAAAGGCGGTACAGCTGGCTAGCCACTATGCCCTGTCCAGCCCTCAGCATTTCGCCGGTAATCCTGTCATGTCAATGAAATGGGTAAAGAATAATATGTATAAAATAATATGTTTTAAAATAAGAAGTACCATGTACCAGTATATTAATCTAATGTATAATGTAATAAAGTAATAATGTAATAATATAATAATATAATAATGTCAAAATGTAATAATACAAAGAAAAGAAAAATGTATTAGATATAAGAGATACATATTAAAAAAAAAAGAAAAAGAGAAAAAAGAGAAAAGAAACAAAAAAAGAGAAAATAAATAAAAAGACTAGAGCTCATCAAGCTCAAATTTAATAACCCCAGTGAAAAAAGAAATACAAAAAAGAAAAAGTAGATAAAGTCCTGCAAAAATAGCGGGGAGTAGCTGAATAAAAAAAAAAAAAAAATCCTGTCATACCCTGCAGCCTTACCTAATCTCATACTTTTCAACGCTTTCACTATTTCATCCATGCTTATCTCACTTTCATCAACATTTACATTAGCTTCCATGGAAGGTGCCGGATGTTGTACCTGCACTTCCTCTCTTTCAAACAAACTTTCAAAATACTCTTTCCATCTCTTTAACACACATTCTTCTCCTTTTATAATGCTCCCATCTTGACTCCTGATCGTACTCAGCTCCGAGTACAGCAGCAACCACGCTTTCTTCTTTTCTTGCACAGCCCTTTGTACATCTTTATCCATCCACACATTATAGTTCATTCTTCCTTTCCTTCTTTTAACTACCCCACATACCTCAATCTCTTCTATGCCTTTAAAACTATCTTTCAGTTTCTCCACATACTCGTCTTTCTTTTCTTTTTCTTGTAGATTTTCCACTTTTACTCTGTCCAAAACACTCGTAGGCTCGGCCCCTCGGTGTCGCCACTGTTTAAAAAGGCCACGCATTCGGGTTATGACCAGGAAGTGGTCTGTGTCAAGGCCTACCCCGCGGTATGCCCGAGTATCTAGCACTTTCTTCCTCAGTCTTTCATCCACAATTACAAAGTCAATCATACTTCTAGACTCACCCTCATCTCTTGTATACAAATGAATCTTTTTATGGTCAAACATTGTGTTGGCCACGCAAAGATTCCATTCCAAGCATACTTCAAGCAGGCTTCTCCCATTGTCGTTCACTCTCTCGTCCCCAAACGTACCCAGAACTCCTTCATACCCATTACGCTTTACTCCAACCCACCCATTAAAGTCCCCTAACATCACGATCCGTTCATTTGCTCCACATTTATTCAAGACCTCTCTCATGCTATCCCAAAATTCCTCTCTCTCTTGTTGGGCTTTTAATGACCCACCTCCGCGCAGATCCGTCGGTGCATAGACCCCAAGGATAAACAAGCGAGTGAGTCCGACTTTTAACCTAATCCAGAGGAGTCTTGGGCTTACACATTCATGCTCTATCACACATTCAACTATTCGAGAGGAAAGAATCACACCAACTCCCTGACAGCCTCGGCTGGTTTGGGGGACTCCCGACCAGTATACCGTGTAGGGACCATGAACCTATCAAATTACTCGATAGATTATAGTTACATATATAATTTTACGCAAATATTGTTGCAAACAAATTACAATTTAAAATTTTTTCAACACTATTTTTTTTTAAATTATTCAACAGACTTTGAACTTTATATTCATGGAATATGGTTGTACATTTATTGAAGAAGTTTGACAGTTTTGGATAGGTTGATGTGCAGGCGTCTGTACAACAACAAAGCTCTTATGAATATCACTACGCCATCGATCGGTTCGTAAGATAAACCGGCACGAAACTCAGCAAGGGATTTCCTTTCTACCTTTCTTTTCATCGTCGATATTGTCAAATATTTGATAATGCCCTCCCCTCTTCTATCATAGGACACTTTCGTTTCATTGTGAACACCGTTGAGTCCAATTAAGATAAGTTGGGTTCTCAGAACAATAAAAAGGTGTCGTTTTTAAAGACAACCACAATCAGTTTCCACTAATGAAATTACAGCGAACAGGTTTCATCTGCAGTTGATAAGCGAATGAGAGAAGCGAGGCGGGGTGCCTGCGAATGGCTATGTCGTGAAGTGTCAGATGATAAAACTACTATACAGAGTGGTCAGTAAAATCGGGTCAATATGGGTAAGTCCGAAACTGTTAGAGGTAGGGTTTGTTATAATACAAACTTTGTATTAAAAAATAATTAAAACATTTTATCGGGCATTAAACTTGGTTTTTTTTTTATTAATAGCGTAAGGGGCACACACCGATAACAAATGTATTTTACTTCAAAAGAACGAGATAAGTCATTTTATGTAACATATAACGACTTATTGCTGTAATAAATTCTAATCGATAATTAAAGAAATAAATTATATATTAATAGATTTATCAGCATGACCCAACTATTGCAAAACGTTGCAAATCATTAAATCTTTATAATTTTCTTTTTTGTGTGTTGTTTTCTTTCCTTAAAATCCACTAAACGAACTGCAGTAAAACTTTTGATATTTAAAATTAAAACATGGTTTCCCGTTACCAATTATTTGATATCTTGTACTTTCGAACTTACCCATAACCCATTTGGATAGCGCACCCTGTATGTTATAATGTTAGATCGTTTAGCCGCAACAATGATATTATGGTGTTGATTAAATATCGGTACTGCCCTTAAACGTACAATATTATTTTTACTAACCTAGTTATTTATTATTTTTATAAGTATGTTTCTTTTTCTCAGCTACAAGCCGGTGTTCTCTGTAGTTAGGGGTGCAAACCAAGTAATTACAGGATGTAGTGTTGTTTGTATATGACACCACATACAAACAACACCACATCCTCACAACCCACACGGGTAACGTTCAGAATCTTTCATGGGTACACTTCCTCACAATTCGGATTCAACACCGACCAGGCGTTTGTGTGTTGTTGTAAATTAAACTTTAAAGTATAAATTAGGGTACATCTATTATAATATCTTTTAGAGGTGTTATAACACCCTGTCGGACTAAATGGGTAAGGATAGCGGCTTTCTGTAATGTATTTATTGTATTCTCATTTCACTTTATATGTGAGCTAGTAGTTGACGAACAGTACTCGTATAAACTTATGTGTAGAATAATTTGCTTCTGAAAGGCAGTATTAAAGCACTTTGAAGACGTGTATCAAAGTTTAGACATTAATAACGAGTAACTTCTTCCTTTTACGTGCTAACTAAGTAGGTAACTGTCACTGGCAGTGTGAACAAATTATTGCTTTTGTAAATGTTTGCGGCTGTTTATTCGACTTTTTATTACTTTGGTCGGTTAGGAACAGAACGACACTTTTTATGACCTCAATTAAAGCATAACTTACCTTATAAATTTTTTAATTGCTGAAGTTTTGCTAAGATACTAAATATTTAAAAAATAAAATATTAGAAAACATCACATACATTGTTCTGATCCCAAGGTAAAGCACTCACTTTATGGAAATCAGAAACAACGACGGTAACTACCACAACCACCCAGACCTGACAAGACAACGAAAAGTTCGTTTTCGACATTGACCTGACCGGGAATCGAACCCGGGACCTCAGAGTTAACGCCGTCCAAATCCAGCGTGCAAGATACTCGGCTACGGAGGTCATCGAAAATATCCCACATTTTGTCCTACTGCTGGTCAAAGGTCTTCTTCATTGAAATCAGGTTATCGCTTGATAGATATGGTCCTTAAGGGCCGAGGAGCTCGATATGGCGCAGTGGTTAACACGAGGACATAGTTACGCAAAACAAAACTAATCCACATGACAATAGTTTTGAGATAATCAAGTTTATAGTAAAATAGATTGTAGAAAGTTCTAGGTTATCTAATCTAGTTTAAAAAGTTTATGATCTTGTTGGATATATTTCTAATGATGTATACACTTTATTAACAACTATATTCTTTCAATAAGAATCTTTTTTTATTCTTCTATAAACGTCGCTAGTTTCTTACTGTAAAATACTGTATTAAGCATATTTAAGTAGGATAGTTCCTATATTTATATTCATATATCGATATTTATATCTCTGTACGAAAATTCCAATAAAATTGTCTTTATTTGGACGTTTGGAGTATTTTAAGTTAATAATCAGGTTTAGCAATGAAATAATCAGTCAATTTCACATAACTTATACTTAATTTATTCTTAATTTTAGTTTTTAGTAACATCTATATAAATAAAAATGAATCGCTAAATGCGTTGCTAATCGCAAAACTTGAGAACGGCTGAACCGATTTGGCTGATTTTTTTTTAGTTGTGTTTGATGAAGTCTGAGGAAGGTTCTTATGGAGAAAAAAAACGTTAAAAAAATACGAGTAAAATAGTAAAAACAACAATTTTCTTTTCCCATACAAACCACTCTCTACTGAACCGATATAAAAAAATCTTTCACCATTAGAATGCTACATTAGCGCTCAGTAACATAGGCTATATCAAAATGTCCACCCGTGCGAAGCAGGGACAGGCCGCTAGTTTTTTATATAAATAAAAACCGAAATAACTTGAATAAAATAATAGCTGCGAATCCGACTTGAACTCTGGACCAGAAACAACTCTCCCGATAGCCTAAACTAAAGTCTATAGAAAGGTAAAGTTTCGAGTTTGAGTCCCAGTCGCGGCTATTCAATTTATTCAAGTTATTTCACATTAACATCTTAACTACTCAAAAAACAGGCAAATTTAGGTAGAAAATAACGAACTAAGTTCGTAAAAACGGAACCATGAGGACTGGTTCTAGTTTCTCTAACAAATATATTAAAAACTGTTGGTACCATGTGACATAGATCTTTTTGTTCTTTTAGAAGCTAGATTTTTGTGAGTTGGTAACTATGGTGATAGTCGATAGTAGTGATTGTCTTGTTAGCAGGTACTTACAAAACAACAGTTTTTGGCATCGTTCTGCATACTTAACAAAATTTAACCATAGTTGTGGGTTGGTTCTGTTTTGCGTAACTATGTCCGATTGATCTGTGATTGCTGAAGTTAAGCAACATTCGCAAAAACCGGTCATCGGATGGGTGATCAAAATTGTATCATCTCGAGCTCCTCCGTTTTTCGGAAAGCACGTTAAGCAATTACTCCCGGCTGCATTAGATAGTCGTTAACAACCACAAATCCGCTGTGAGTCAACGTGGTGGTTTATGACATCCCTGTGGTGTATCTATCTACATATTGAAGGCTCGTACCCCAGTAGTGGGGACATACAATAGTGATGATGAAAATGTTGATAGGCCTAATCACCACACTCGGCTCGGTAATCACAAACATGAGCTTTGCATCAAAAATTTCGAATCGAACCACAGATGTAATAATAACCTTAAATATTTGCAATCATCATGATGAACGATCACAAATAAATGGTACATTTAAATTTTCAGCGAACATTCCTTTCTCGGCGAATTAAATAACTTTTACCTTTACGGAAGCTCCACGACATATTGAATTATATCCGACATTCCACGACTAAGACTTTTCGAAGGCATTATGTCGCGCGTTAGGAGTAAAGCCTTGTCTTCGCAACGTGCTTCCTGGATTTCATTTTTATATTTTGATATTAATGTTTGATGTATTTAAAAAAAAGTTTTGTCACTTCAATCTAGTAGACAACAGTAGACAAAGTGTTGCTGGTTTTGAATCTTGGATTCACTGTAGATCAACTATTCTAAAACTTGAGAGGTCCTAAATATTTATTCATCTTGCAGTTCGACGAGCTTTTCATCTTTGACATATTACACATTTTTTAAATATATTTTTTATATTTTACAAAAAATCTTAAATATGACCACGTGGTGTTGGTTTTTGTAAAGATCACTTGCACCTGGCGTGACGTCATTAGGTAGTCGGACGGTTCGCACCGTCGATCGGCGCGTCAAGATTTTGACAATTATGGTAAATAAGCGAGCTGTTTGGCGGGTGGCGCAATTAGACATGACAAGTACCGGATGACGTCACACGAGTTCACGCGGTCATTATCCGAGCGCTAGGAAACTAACTAAATTAACCAAATTAATAAGTATCTTTCTAAATATCGTATCGAAGTAAAATAAAAACTATTGGTTTTATAGTAATAATATTTTTGTGTATGGTAAAAATGAAGTTTCACCTTACCCAAGCTCATTTTAATTCCTGTACTTGCATACTCACTTTAACCTTTCTATCTCGAAAATCGTTTCTCATTTCTCCGTGATGCACACTCGCGCTCTTCGAGTGCATCGTAAAACTGAAGCTTGACAAACCCGAACATCTTACAAAATTCTTCTAAAAATCTTTTACGTAATCTGCACTGACATGGTATAGTTACAATGAGATTAAAAACGATAAGCCATGTGATTTAAAAAAAAAAATGTTTTACGTAGGTACACACGCCTACACATCAGGCTACCACAAACTTAAAATTAAAATTAGACTTTGAACTTTATAAATTTGGTTGAATATTTATTGAACTGTTATAGGCAGGCTTACTTCTGTAAAACTTGAAGCTACAAATAATATGATTGTAGTTAGTATAATCTAATCCAATAAAACCAACGATCTCTACAAATATGGCTTTAACATTTTCGGTCGAGTGAAAATTTTATGAAAATTTATTGGAATAATTACGTATCTATATAAAAGAAGAACGTTATCGAGCTGACGATGGGCTAAAACTCATCGGCATTGGTTATATTCAGTGGTCCGTGTTGCAAATAACGTGAAATACTGCCCAACTACTTGTGACTTTTCTTTCATTGATTTCTTTGCCGTTTCCAGGACATTAAGCATTTCACATTGCAGTGCATTTCACCGCCGCAATTTGCTTTCAAAGTAAAAAAGTTTGGCAGCTCCAGACTTTGTATCTCTATAGAGATGTGAAAGCCACCGGCCGATCCGATCCAAACCCTTCGGAGAATCTAGTAGGGCACGGGGACGCGCACTAGTGCGCGATGCCGTTCCCTCTAGATAACCTCTGAAGGTGATTCGTTTCACATGGCTTGAGGGACCCTTTACGTTCCTCGCCGCCCTCAAAAAAGCCCGGTGAAGCTGAAAATGCCGTAGAGGCAATCAGCAATCTCTCTCAAAAAAAAAAAGAAAAGAAAGCCACCGGCCTCTAACTCTGGATTTTCGGGGAGTGCATATTGTACCCGCCAAAAGTTAGTACTGGAGCTTATTCTAATTCTAATTCAGTCTGTCGCCATACCATATACTTTGGTAGCATTGTCGTAGAACGGGGTCACTTCTGAAATAGGTCTAACATTGATCACAGCTATAGATTCTGTAATAGCTGCTTAAGTAAGCTCTATTCTATCATCAAGCTAATCTTGAGTGTGATTGACCTCCAGAATCATACCATAGAACATAACTACAAGTGGAATACCACCTTAGAGAACAGGAGCTGTGATCAGTGCCACACCTGATTCCCCATTCTACTTACTGTGGTCAGTCAGTTTGAGGTAAGATAGCCAGTTCCTTAGTTGTCGCCTTTGTCCTTATCGGCACTTATCGGCACGGCCTTTGGCTTTCAAAGTAAAAAAGTAAATGGTTTTGAATAATTTCGGCGGGCTGGTTCCAACCACGATAGCTCAATTGGAAGAGCACCTGACCCGGTATGTCAGAAGGGTGCAGTTTCAAATCCTGCTCGTGAAGTTTTTTCAACATTTGTGTTGACGTTCATTTGTTTTGAGGGGATAGAACTGTCCGATCTTATCGGAACCCCTCAGAGGATCTAGTTACCGCAGTATGGGCACGTCGGAAGTGGTATGTGAAATGTGTCTGTTTAATTACCCGCTGTATGTATCAAATAGGTTATATAACGTATATAAGCAACGCGGACACGCACTAGTGCGTGATGCCATTCCCTCTAGAAAACCTCCGACGTTGTTTTGATAACACGGCTTGAGGAACCCTATAAGTTTCTCGCAGCAGAAAATGCCGTCTGAGGCAATCGGCAAAAAAGAAAAAGAAAAGAAGGGAGAGAACTGTGATTGTCAACTTGTTTTGACATATAGGAAGATATATTTTTCAATGTATTTCACGTTGTGTTCAAAAAAGGTAACGTTAAACTAAATAATGCAGAAGATAACGCGAATAGTTGCTTAAATAAATATTTATAAAGCACTAAACAATCAATCAACCAATCATGCAAGTGTGGTAAGCTATTATTCGGAGCTCTTAGTTTCGGTGTTTCAGGGATTAAATGCGAATTAGAATGCTAGCCAGGGCGGGCATGCGCTAATCCAGGTAATCTGTCAATCAACCGTGCGAATTAGATGCAAATAAGCTGAAATAGTCACTTATTGCTCATAGATCTGTTGCTACAATGCTTTGTCAGTCCTTGTCTATATCTATACTATAATGAGGATAATATCATAAAGAGGAAAGCTTTGTGTATTTGTATTTTTGTTTGTAACAAATAAACTCAAAAACTACTGGACCGATTTAAAAATTCTTTCACCATTAGAATGCTACATTAGCGCTGAGTAACATAGGCTATATAAAAAAGAAATGTCCACCCGTGCGAAGCCGGGACGGGCCGCCTTACCTATAAATCAGTTATTGGGTACGAGTTTTATTTGACATGCGAACTCGTCAACGAAATTTTAACTCACCTCGTTTGTCACCAAGAGATGCTACTTAAAACGAAACAAACTTTTGTTTTCAGTAATGTGATTGATTGGCAAATAAAACAGGAGACAGGAAAACAAATAAAACACCCGCTTACTGATTTCCTTTCTTCTAAGTGAAAGGATTTTTGCCGTAGACTTATGTACCGATAGCGTGATTTTTTAGAGCTCATTTATTAGGACTATACAATGAATATACCTACCATTTTAGTTTATATTTAAGAATCTTTTATTTTGTGATTCAGTTTGTCTTTTCATTAATCGCTTCCGCCCCACGACCAACTTTTTGTCGGACCGATAAAATCGGTGCGATTTTTTCGCCGAGGTTTTAGTACCGATTTTGTGACCGACTTTTTGTAGAACGTGTGCATTGCAACATAGAATTCCATACGTTTCATTTTCACTGTCTAAAAATTCGGTCACTGATTATCGGACGTGGGCAAGGGCTCTAAGTGACACTGCCACAAACACCATGTAACATGAAATGACAAAAGTAAAAGCAATCATTTCTTTGTTATTGAACAATGGTACGAGAGTTTTACCCGAGTTATTTTTTTAGTTTATAATAATAATACAACTTGATGTTGATACTGGCTTATTAAACACAAAGCCATTGATTAAGATTAATAAAAACAACGGTACACGTCATGATGTTTGATACACAAAAGCGTTTGATAAACTCTCTTTGAATAGTACAACAGAATAAAACAAAAACGAAAAACACCTACCAATTGTTTTTCTCATTTGTGTTGAGTGTCCCGAATTGAAAGCTTCCCTTGTTAGTAAAAAACTTTGGCGACTAATCAGCTTCTAGCAAAGATTCGGTTGGAATGTTGGATGCAATTAGCATTACCACGTCATTCGTCGATGGCGTAGTGATGAACGTTCATAAAAGCTATTTGTCAACTGAATAAATGATTTTGAATTTTGAATTTAGAATACGTAGCCTGCAAAAGTGGAATCAGAATAAGCTTTAGGCTTTTGCGAAAATTAAGTAACTTTAGGTGATCAAAAATTTATCATCACATAAATCTTCCGTGTATCTGAAGGCACGTAAAGCCGTAACTCCTGGCTGCATCAGTAGTCGTTAATAATGAACAATCACCGTTTGGCCCGCGTTGTGGTTTATTGCCCGTTCTCCTTGTAGTGTTTCCATCCATAGAAAAATCTCGTGTCCAGCAGTGGGGACATAAAATAAGCTAGTGATGATGATTTGTATGTAAACTGAAGATGCAGCTAATCTATATCTATATTACAGTCTTACAGTAGTCGCATATGATGACAATGTGTAACATTTGACATCTCACCTTATTATTAATATTACCTTATTACTAAGCAATTTTAACATTATATTCTGAAAAAAATGGGTCAGGTATTACCTACATCATTTTATAACTATAAAATAAATGCAGTAAATACTCATTAGATGACATTTTACATATCAAAATGACATTTAGATAATCAAATGACACAATATGTCACATAATAATATATGTCATATGGTGTCCATAATACCGATTTTAAATTTACAAAATGGCGCGCGCTTGCTCGCTTCCCCGACTTCCTGTTACACTGTTACACATACTTCAGTCCCATATCACGAAGTCACTACCACAATTTTTTTTGAGAGAGGTTGTTGATTTCCTTGTTGTTTTGTTTGGTTTGTTTGGCTTGTTAAGGCTTGTTTGGGGGCGGCGAGGAACGTAAAAGGCCTCAAGCCGTATGAAACGAATCTCCTTCGGAGGTTTTCTAGAGGGAACGGCATCGCGCGCTAGTGCGCGTCCCCGTGCCCTACTAGATTCTCCGAAGGGTTCGGATCGGATCGGGGACTCCAACAAATTGCATATATATACTACTCAAAACAAAATAAGGGCCACGAGGTATTTTTTCATTTTGGTGTATATTATTAAACATTTACATATTGAAAGTAGTAAAATATTGAGTATACAAACTCTTTGATACCTAAACTTTTTAATATTATAGTATTCATCTAATGCTGGCAACAATTTTAAATAAAATTTGATTTAAAATTATTTTTGAAAATTTTGATTCCATTTTCTTTGACGTTTTGCTTTCCTTAGCTTCTTGGTTTATTAGAAATTATCAGAGTTCATTGATATCTCGAGTCAGAAACATCTTTTGCAATATGCCATATAGGCGTCATATGGACTCGCTGACAGCAACCAGAGCCGTTACAATGATTGAAGAAGGTCATTCGCAGCGATCTGTGGGTTTGCAATTGGGATTTTCTCGAAGAGCTATTCAAAATCTATGGAATCAATGAATGGAATGGAATGGAAGGAATGGAGCTCAAGAGGATCGTTACATTCGATTAAGTGCGCGCCGAGATCGCACAACGACGGCCCGCAAGCTGCAAAATCGTTTACGGCTCACAACGGGTACTCGTGTCAGTGACCAAACTATTCGTAATCGATTGCATGAAGACCAGCAGGCATCAAGAAGGCGAGTTGTCCGTATTCCATTAACCAGAAATCATCGTGCAAATCGTTTAGGATTTTCCCGTCAACATTTGGACTGGGACATAAACCAATGGGGCATGGTGCTCTTCACAGACGAATGCAAAGTTAAATTTTTTAACGACGATCGGCGTATTAGGGTATGGAGAAGACGCGGCGAAAGATTTTCAGAAGCCTGCATCCATGA
The DNA here is from genome assembly GCA_949315975.1 of Eudonia truncicolella. NCBI lineage: Eukaryota > Metazoa > Arthropoda > Insecta > Lepidoptera > Crambidae > Eudonia > Eudonia truncicolella. The sequence goes on from OX438839.1 coordinate 10,950,635, forward strand.
AGTCGATCGTTTTGGTGGTCCAAATGTAATGATTTGGGGCGGGATAAGCTTACACGGCAAAACTGAGCTCGCTATTTTAAATGAGGGTACTGTTACTTCTCAGCGGTATATTGAGGAAGTCGTCAGACCACATGTGATCCCATTTGCCCAGCGAGCGGGTCTTGGATTCATCTTGATGCAAGACAATGCTCGTGCACACACGGCTCAAGCGACTCGGTTTGTACTGGAAGCGTCTCAAATTCAAGTCTTGCCGTGGCCGGCGAACAGTCCGGACTTAAATCCAATAGAGCAGTTGAAACGAAGAGTTAGAGACGGTGATCAGGAAATCCACTACCAACAGCAACTCATCAACGCTGTTAAAAGGGCCTGGGAAGAGATTCCAATGGAAAATGTCAGGCATTTGATTGAGAGCATGCACTCCAGGCTTCAGGAGTGCGTAACGAAACGAGGGGGGCATACCCGTTACTAAAAGATGAGCATGGAGTATTTTCTTTTGTTTTCAGTAACTTTACATTGTTTTTATTTTTAACCTTAAATGTGTTTTTTCTTTCAAAAGCAAATAAACTTTTTAATCATTATTATTGGAATAAATTTATTGGTCTACACGATAAAAACAACATTAGTTTTCGTTATGGAGACAAAAAAATTAATATTGGTTTTATTATTTTCATGGTACAGACAAAATACCTCGTGGCCCTTATTTTGTTTTGAGTAGTATAGAAAGCGAGCGGAAACATGTAATACATCAAAAATTCTTTCACCATTAGAATGCTACATTAGCGCTGAGCTATATTAAAAAATAAATGTCCACCCGTGCGAAGCCCGGACGGGCCGCTAGTAATATATAAATATTAATATATAAAAACATACTATGACGTGATATAAGGTCAATTAACAGCAAAAGTCAATAAAAAACCAGAATACAATAAATGAATAAGTAAAAAATAACGTAACTACCTATACCTACCTGCGAATATGCACGCAATAAAAACACCTAGTTATTAATATTAAGTTTTAAAACTTTTATAGCTTAATCAAAAGAATTTTGATGTTGCCTGTACCCGTAATCGACATATTGCTCAGCGAGGTATAGTATCTGAAGTAAATAACATACAGCTTTTGGGAATTTTCGCTGCTATATTCCAATATATTTGGCGTTGCCGGAAGTTTATTGAAGACAAAAATCTAAGGATCCTTTAGCTTATACGCCTCCTTAGGTTTCCCTTGAGTACTTGGATGATCTCTTTTTAACGATAAGCTTGCGTACATACTTGTTCTATATGTTCTCTTGTTGATTTTAAAATTCTTTTTTTTGTTATCATAATTTCATTGTTTAACAAAAGATGATATGAGACAACCTGCAAGGATGTTTGCTATAAATAAAAATTGCAAATCCTTATATATCATTATTTATAATATTCATTACATAACTTTAACAATAAATAATAAACAATAATTTGTTTTTAATAAAAAAAATTAATATTCATATTCATGATCAGCCTATAAAAAAACAATTTTATCTTCTCATCAGTAAGGTAGTCCATAGTTTTGTTTTTGGAGAGTGTTTGTCGATTGCCTCCGGTGGCATTTTCAGCGTCACCTGCCCTGACTATGAGCTCTTATGGCGGTATCATTGCAGTTGTGGAAAAGAGACACGTCGCCGCTACACGCGTCTCGTTTTCACAACTGCAATAATACTGCTAGAAGAGGTCGTGATTACCCCCCTAACTTTAAGCACATAAGTAGTATATACTTAGGATTTGTGCCAGTAAAATAACTGTTTTGTCAGAGTCTGATGCCGGTGAGAGTTTTAGAATATGCAAGTTATAAACGTCCCTGTGTTGCATTCAGGTCATAACAAACCACACTGGCTCATTGCAGCTTAGTCGATATTTAGCTACTGCTATCTCACTAACTACAGAAGGCACCAGCTGTTTAGCGTACCTTTTAAAGTACGATGGAACTCGAGACATTTTAATTTTAACACCTAATTTCGCAACCCAATCACTTTCGCCGCTGAAACCCTTGATAATAAATACTAATCGTCTTAGGGTCGTTATCTCGCTATATAAATGTTCGTTGACGAGTTCTTGGCATATCTTGATCAAGCAGAAAGTTCTGTAACAATGTGTATGAGTAGGTTCCCTTTCGAAAGTTCGACAGTTATTAAATAAATTTTCAGACAGCAAGCAAGACGAAAATTTATAATTTCCTAAACCAACTCTCCATATAAAATTGTTCTATAAACTTTACATCTCACAAAGTTACATCTTCGACCTTGAGAACCTTAACAGTATAACAAGATCTATCTGTCAGCATTTAAATATACCTACTGCTGTACGTGCACCCCTAAATAAGTAAAATATTTTTTTTTCTTCATAAGCTTCCATCCTCCAAGTTTAAGTTCAGACCTTCCTATTACTCTATCAGCAATTATTGTAGTCTTCAACGGCCTCTTAGGCCATTTCCTGATCACTTGGACTTTTATCTCAGAAGTGATGATAAAGCCGATGGAAAAAGTGCACTTCACCCAGAATCTTCAACTACCGGCCATCATAACTAAGTATGATCATTTGATCATACTTAGTTAAGAAACTGTTTTTCTTTATTGGATTTCCAATAAAGAAAAACAGTTTCTTTCAAAAAAAAAACGAGTTGGTCTGGTTAAGAAATCCCCGTCAGGAAAGTTAGGTCCTTCGTGCTTCGGAAGGCAAGTAAAGTAGTTGGTCCCGGCTGCATTAGCAGTCGTTAACATCCACTAGGGCCGCGTGGTGGTTTATGGCCTGTTCTCCCTATCCATCCTTAAGGAAGGCTCGTGCCCCAGCTGTGGGGACATAAAATGAGCTGATAACGATGTGATGAGGTCAAGAATAAGTTCTCTATAAGGGCATTGCCTTGTTAAAGTGCTAGCGAGTTGAGTTTTCAACTTAATTAAAACAAAGCTTTATGGAAACATGATGGAGCTCTTGATAATGTAATTTGGTGTGCCACTTGGAGACCCGGCAATGCGAGAGTTGTTCAACTATCACGATGTTAACCTGAAAGTGATAACCAATACTCCTACGAGTACCGCTCATGAATATTTCATTTGTGACTTATCGACAAAGTTATTACCTTAATGGCATTGTTTTGATTTTCATTAGTTAAATATTCCGGGTATCCTGCACCAACATTTTCGTCTTAATAATCGTCTTAATATACTGGTTGTCAAAAGGCGAGATGAATGTCAAAAGTTTCCCCTGTAACTGATAAATAGTTTTAATGATCATTTATACATTTTATTGCTTTCTAAAGTTTAGTCTACACTACGTATTGAAATGACACAATTTCTGCGGATCAACTCGCGTTTATTTTGTACGTATGAAATTCCTAACCATGGTTCAAAACGTCGTCGTAATTTATATCTCAAATGTGTAAAATTGGATTAAATTATATAGAACTCTGTTACCGTAAAAGTTGTTTAATTGTAAATACTTAATACTTTTAAAAGGCTTTAATACTTTATACAATATTTGAAATGTCATCGTCCATATTTATTTGATGCCGCGCGGCCATACTAATTTTGGTATGGGGAATTTAATGTGTTAATTTGAAAATTAAAAATCCGCTCGATAAATCGAAAATGAGAGACGGGCGATTTGTGGTTTAGACCATTGGTGATTGTTTAGACAAAATCAGAGGTACAATAATTTAGATAAACTATAAGATATCAACTAAACGCAGCCGCCGCCAATCGTTTTCAAGATTTTTGCTTAACTTTAAATGATATTGTAGAAAAACCTATCATGTGTAATGAATTTAAGGATCGGACTATTGTAAACACGTTCCCTTTTATACTAAATATATATTTTGTTTATTTAATACGATAGTATTTTCAAATATATCAACTTAACCGTGACTGCATTTTTGTATTTTTTTGGTCGGCGCACCCTTAAGTAGCTAGAACACAAAAACATAAATGTTGGAAAAAATTCTACTAGCAGGATTTGAACCTGCACCCTTCTGACATACCGGGTCAGGTGCTCTTCCAATTGAGCTATCGTGGTTCAAACCAGCCCGCCGCATTTGTTTCGCAACAAAATTTGCGTTAAAATTATATATACAAAACAAAAACATTTTATAGCTAGAACACATTTAGTTCCATTTCGATTGAGTTTGTGACTTCAATAACTAAAGGTTTTTTAAAATGAATTATTTAGTTTCAGACTTAAGCAAGCAAATAACTTTATTGCCCACAAGCTTGTAAATAGTATAAAGGTTGATGATGTTGAAATCGCTTTGTTACTACTCAGGGTACTGTGACAATATACGAGATTTCATGTAAGTGTTGCCTCTAGCATGAAGAGTCGACTATTCAACAACTGTAATGGTTTTCTGAAACACAATGAAAAATCGAGGACGTAGATAAACAACCTTTTCTTCTTGTATTATGTACATCTACATTTTTTTTTATTCGGCTTAAAACGTTTAAATGGGTAGTAGTTGAAATATTATATCCTCACATAAAATTATTGTACACACAAATTTGCAATTGAAATAAGCAATGAATGAATGATTTAGCGGAACCAAAACTACATTTTCAATTGCATTTTTGTGTGCCATGGATTTTCTTTAAGTAACGCTTGATTCCATTTATTACTATTAGTCCATAATAACGTTTAAGGTACAGTCATTTCAAAAAGTGTTTACCTATTATTATTCAAACCGTCATAGGCTTGGACACAAACTCTACATTTTTAATTAAGTTGATTTTTGTTGTTCTTATATCCTTCATTTTAGCACAGTTGCATGCGCCTTTACAATGGTGCAGGTACATAAGAGTGCTAGTAAACAGCCTATAATTATATCTTACATTGAAATCAAGTCATCGCGATAATTGATGGGTAATGGTTTAATTATCACGCTTGCTAAATTCGGGTTGGTGATCACAAACCCAGGCTATGAAAGATGTCGAAAAATCCGAAATACATTTTGCCCGACTTGGTAATTTAACCCGGGACCTTCGGGTATCGGGCCGAGCTCTGCCATTCAGCCACCGAGGCGTTAAGAGTGCTAAGTAAGAGATACAAATACCCCTAATAACACTACTTCAACTACAAATATACGTACTATACGCAATATGTACGTGAATAATAACGTTAATACAATACATAGAAAAAAGTTATATTCCAATAGGATAAAACTGCTCAAGCTTTAAGTCTGGGGACGCAAAAAATGCCGCCTGAGGTAATAAGGTTACATGTCTCCAAAAACAGCTTGTAAAAAAAATACTCAAGCTCCGTCATGACATCGACATGGGGTCCAAGTATTTATTAATCAATTTACGAGTACAAAGGTGAAAAGTCGACACATTGTTTCTTTTAAACAAAAATCTTTATCTATGATTCATCAGCAAAACGATTGAGAAGCGTAATTGATTGATACAGGAGCTGACATTTTACGGTCAAGTGGTCTGTTAACAATAATTTTTAAATGGAGGATCTTTAAAACTTTTCTGTATAAGAAAAAAAAATGTACTTACTGGTTTTTTTTTATAAGATTTTGTAGTATTAGTACACCAAAAAATTTTATAAAATTAAAATAACCATTGTTTTTTTTACATATTTAAAACTAATTTATTTAACACTAATGTTAATGCAATTCCGTTCCCTCTAGAAAACCTCCGAAGGTGATTCGTTTCACACGGCTTGAGGGACCCTTTACGTTCCTCGCCGCCCCCAAAAAAGCCCGGTGAAGCTGAAAATGCCGTAGAGGCAATCAGCAATCTCTCTCAAAAAAAAACTAATGTTAATATAACAAATTAAAGAACTATTATTTATACACATACAATTGTTATTTACTTCGACATTGTTTGTATTATTACTCGGTAGGTTTAATGTAAGTATACATACTAACATACTATTCTTAATATTACTATATTGTACTGATGACAAAGTGTTCATGCTTAACCAAACTGAAGTTTGTATCTATTGTTTAACGGTGCAATCAAATGTAATGTAATGACTAATCGTGCGAGGGTAAATATAAAACAATACTTCACATTAATACGGGAAGTCGTGCGGGAAAATCGGATGCGCAAACACTGGTATATCCCATATTACAAAAAACTGACAAGACGCGTTCAACCGCCTCTTTCACAAGAAACCAAAATATGGCTAGCTGCCAAAACACTGGACTAACTTAATAAAATAAAGGAAATATATAAAATGATGTTCTTCTATTTTATCATTTCCAGTCATCCCTCTAGTGAAAGATAGAATTTTATACTAAATATTAGCATTAGGCAACGATCGAATGAACGTTCGAAAATCGATTTTTACTGTTATATTATAGGGATGTCTGGCTTAAATCAACACAACCGCGTATACTTTTCAGTCTAAACCCATTACACTTTCTTCCGAGCTTACCGTTCTCTACTATTCCAATTACCAATAAAAACTTTTTAACAAAATGTAATTAACTTTCCGGTTGAAGTGCGCTACCACCTTAGGCCTTATCATCTCTTAAAAATAATAATAAGAGATTATTATTATTATTATTTAATTATAATAATATGTCATTCTGAAATCAGGTGAAATAAAGACCAGTGCTTACCCATACGTAGGGGATAAAAAGCTCCATACATTGAAAGTGAATTCGCCACACCTGTAAAATGTATGAGTAAATTCGCCACAGGTAGATATGTGTTATCGTAAACTCGCCACCAATGTCGATTTTATATCAAATTTTCAAAAAGTACCGTTAGCAAGCAAGTTGGCTCATAATAAATATTTAGAAGTTATAATTTTGTCCACGCCAAGATGGATTGATGCATCTACTGGGAGGAGGCAATGGACCTGGAGTGCGGGGAGCAGAAGATCATGCGCACAACCAAGAAATAAAAAAACATTAGAGATAATTATAATAATGTCACTAGCTGAAGTCTTACACAAAGTTAGCCTTTTGCAACGATTTAGAGATTTATAATTATTTTTACTTTTTATTTTCAAGTGCTAATTGCTGCACTGATGCTAAATTAAATATTTATAATATTTATAAAATACAGTGTAAAAAGTGGGCGTTTAATTTTTTCACTGTATTTTATAAATATTTAATTTATAATTCTATCAATATGAAAACTGTAATCTTTTTTAAACTGTGATTTTTAAACGAGGCTTATGTCAATTATTTGGCAAATCTTTAAGTAAAGTAGGAAGGACATTGCATTGCAAGTTAATTAGCAGACTGTGATTTTTATATAAGTTGAATAACTTATCAATATTTCTGTTACTATTAGATACAAAGATATTTCTTATGATTTAAGTCAATCGGCGCATTGGTATACCTCTACCAAAATTATTATTAAGACTTATTTTTTTATTAGATGTAAGTTGAATATCTTATAATATTTCTGTGATTATTAGATACAAAGTTTTTACTTAATTATATTTTTATTCTAATATATAAAATTCTCGTGTCACGGTGTACGTTATTGAACTCCTCTGAAACGGCTCGACCGATTTTCATGAATCTTAGCGTGCATATCGGCTAGGTTGGAGAATCGGACAACATCTAATTTTCATCCCCCTAAATGTTAAGGGTGGTCCACCACTAATTTTTTTTTAGATTTTTGAAATTTTTCCAATGCAAAAGTGTAGTGTTGTTTGTAGTGTTGTCATGGAAACTGTCAAAGCGGTACGAAGTCCGCCGGGTCAGCTAGTTATTTTATATAATTAGGATTTAAGTAAATCAGCGCATTGTTATACCTCTAGCAAAATTTATTACACTGTTAATTAGACTGTTTTTTTAATTAGATGTAAGCTGATTAACTAAACAATACTTCTGTGATTATTAGATAGGAAAATATAGATTACTTATTTACATTTTGATGGTTTTATGGTATTAGGATTAAAGCCAACCAGCGCATTGTTACATCTCTAGATGTAGGTACATATATGTCATTTCGTAATAAGATTTGTGATTTAAAAATGAATAAATAATGGTTTTATTATTTTAAGTGTTTGATTTATCTGCAGTTCATATGAAAACACCTAAAGTGGCGAGTTTACAATAGAACAAAATAATTAAAAGCAAATGTATGCATGTATGTATGCATATGTAATGTATGTATTTTAAAAAAAAACTACTGGTTGCGAATTTAAACATGTTTTTTCAGCGTTTTTTCGATGACGAATTAACTCTTATGGCGAGTTTACAATAACCCAAAAAATACACCGTCGAACTCGTAATATGCCAATGCCCCACTAAACAGCTAACTCTATATGCTAATTGATCACGTTTACAAAACTAAAACTGTATGGTGTTGAAGCAGAACCTTTATTCGTAAAAGAAAACATACTTTCCCTGCCATCACTGTACTTATTTGAAATCTGCCTATTTGTTCATAAACACCCAAAATTGTTTTTGAATTAGGAGACCTCAAAGTGATAACGCTCTGTACATACCTGATAAAAAACCTTAAGTTCACAGTAGTAACTTTTATTGTATGGCAGTAAGGCTTTATAATAACCTTCCAGAAAATCTTAAGGATCTTAATCTGGACGTTTTTAGAAAACATTTGTTTAAGTACCTTGTCCAGAAGTGTTATTATTATTTATGTGTAATATTATTAAGGATAAGTAAATAAACCTAACATAATATAATTATATTTATATTTATTATATAGTTATTATATAGTTATTTATTGTATTAATTTATAATGTGTTTTATTAGAATGTAATTTTGAATAATGGATTAATGAATAATAATGATTTTAATAATAATATCAATATACCTATGTACACTTTATAAATACAAATCTGATAATTTTAAATTAATTAATTGAATTGAACTTTATTGTAAAGGAGATTGGCGAACTGGGTATCATGTGAATTATTGTGAATTTTAAACGTACTGAAAGCGAACTATATGCAATATGTAGGGCAAAATACTAATAATATTTTCCAAGACAAAATGTTCTGATAGCTGTTGGGAGTACTAAATAAACCGTAAAAAATAATTTCTATTCAATCGTGAACAATTTAGTTGCAGAAACAAAACGCACATCCACCATAGTAAAGCCTATGTTGCCATACTCAGCAAATATCGATGTTGATTATCGATCATAGATATCATCAATATTTTACCAATTGTCTATTTTGAATAATGGTAAGAAATAAAGATTGAAGAATGTCTTCACAAAACATATTCCCAACATTATGTTGCACAGTGTCAAAAATAGACATCTATCACAGGAATAGATGACCTAAGTATGTTCTTATGCCTGTTATGATATCGATTTTTGTTATCGATTTTTTTTTTTATGTATTGGCAACAAACACTTTAAAAAAAATGTATTCTGAATTCGATTACCACCCCATAATACAAGTGCTTTAGCAGCTAGGTACTTAGCCTAGGATCAGAGGATTTATTAGCAAACATCATTTTGTCTAATTATATCTTTGTTTCGGTAATAATTGCGGTTACTAGTTTAGAAAAAAACCTTGAAAGGTTGAAGATTAGTACTTACTGTGAACCAAATATTCCATAATTGAGTACCTACCTAACCTAGGTACCTATACCCGTTAAATCGGAGTATTTGTCGGTTACGAAGTGTATCGATCTCCAAAGAAGACGAGCCTTAGGTACAATAATAATCAGGAGGAGACAACCTTGCCAATTATTTTGTCATTGTCATTTTCATAATTTAAACCGTAAAGGTACCTTACATACAACTTACAAACGTCAGTAATGAATTTGGATAATGTTTAACTACAGGAATGTTGTATTCCGGCATTAAAAGATGAGATGCCTGTTCCTGATTGTTGAGGCTAGGTGAAGATTCTTATCATCATTTAACATTAGGCAAGATGAAGATCAAGTTATTTCCCGTTATGTATAAAAATAATTTTTCATTCGTTAGTGGAATAAGCGCCGTAGCAAAATGGCGTCCGTCCCGACGAAGGTTATGATTTTGAGGTTAGATATTGGAGTTCACATTTTATTCCCAATTTTAAAGTAAATGCTATGATTACATTTTTTATTACTTTATATTAAAGCAATAAAATCCACATATTTATTTAACGGTACGCTAAGCCTATATGCGATACTGAAATTACATGGGCGACTGCCAATCTCCTTTTGCATGTCCACATGGCACAATATGTGAAACTATAAAAATATGACCAACTTGTAACACCAACCATGTTCTTTGCAAATAAAAAATATTCTATTCTATTCTATTCTATTCTATTCTATTCAGTGCCTCCTGGCGAGAAACGAGTTCAGTAAAATTACGTGAGCAAATGGCAAATAAAACGTCCACTAGGTTTTCTCTGCTCCGCTCGCTCTGCACACTTGCCCGGTCAGAGCGTTGTGACGTTAGAGAGCTATGATGTCAGCGGCGTTGAATTCTCTAAAACAAATGACGCGCCTCCATCCATTGCAATATTATAGTGACCGCCGCATATCTGCGTGCAACTAATGTGTCTTATTATAATATGTAATTATTGTTGCACACCTCTTTTTAAGTTTAATTTATTTCATTGAAAGTCACGTGATACGTAAAAATGTAGCGGCACCTCAATACTAAACGCTACAAATTATAAAAATAAGTTATTCTAAAAGATAAAAGGCTTAAGTTCTTGTTTAACATTTTGTTCTGTTTTTTTTTTTGTTCTCATATTAAACAGAAGATCATATTTATATGTGTATTTTTTTACTATTTTCAGTCTGGACCAGGCACCACGTTAACTAATGTTTAACAGATCAGCGTCCATTCGATCAGCTGAACCCAAAATTCACCACCTACCATAAGCTACAACCTGAGGCTACAACACATACAGCTATAATACGCCGTGATTGATGGTCTATTCGGATCTTTTTCTGTGAAAGTAATTGAGCCAATTACACGTTCTACCTGACTGTTTTTAGGTCTTTAGGTTATTAAGTTGCACACCTTGATTACCTACCCTTATACACTTGCCCTAAGCTGCAACGTTTGTAAGAAAAACGTAAAACGTAAAAAGCGTAGAAAAAAATATGTTTTCAGCACAATGTCAAAAGGCCCACCATCTGCCGACAACAGATGATGGTGATGTAAAACTACTTTTGATTTCGACGCTTTTAGAGAATTGTAGTCGGTGAAGACTGATAAGTGCTGACAACACAACATGATGTCAGCACTTAACAGTCTTCTCCTTGTAATGTTGGAAGTTCTCCACCGCATGAACGACGACCATAGTTTCTAACGAATGAGACCGACTTACACAAAATAGAGGCAGGCATAACTAAGCTGTTCGACAATTGGAATATAATAAGCTGTGGAGTTATAGTACACACAATATTATTCACGTTGTTTGCTTAAGAAACCTTGTAAGTAAGTCCACATTAAGTAACATGTTATATGTTTTGTTTTGCTTTATTTGGAAAACATACAGTGATGATTAATTGTTAACATATACTAAATTGACACTATGCACTATTTACATGTTTCCGCATATATATAACTAAAAAAACAATTACAATTCATTGGCACAAACAAATAGACAACAAATTAACAAATAGCATTAAAATATATATAAGTATATTAAACTAAACAGTTAGAGAACCATTAAACCAGGATTTAGCCAGCGTATCTTTAAATTTATCTGGCTTCGAATTAAACAAATCCAGTTCAGGGAAGACAACCAATTTATAAAACTTATAAACACAATCAATAATATTTTGTGCGATCTTTACCAGAAGAACGCGATTTTTCTTCTTTCTTGCAAGGGTAAAATGTGACATCTTGCATCAAAGTCGGAATCAAAGTTTCTACACTTGTATTGCAAATATTTCAGAAATTTTCGCTGAATAGACTCTAGTCTCACAATTAAAATGTTGTAACGCGGATTCCAGATTATAGAACAGTACTCGAGAATGCTACGCACCAAGAATCAATATAAGATTTTGACCACTTTAATATTGTCAAACTTAGAGCATGATCTGATAATGAAACCCATCGCTTTGCGGGCCTTTTTGGCAACATGGTCTATGTGTTTTTCATACGTTAACTTAGAGTCATGTATGATACCTAGATCACGAATCTCTTCTACTTGTTGTAGTTCTTGACCTCCTAGAAAGTATTTGCAGACAGCAACATTCTTTTTCCGAGTGGAACTAATAAAATTACACTTTTTTACATTTAAATCAAATTTATTTTAAACGCAATATTGATCTAACCTATTTAAATCTTCATGTAAAAGGCGACAGTCATTAAAATCATTATTTTTTTGAAATATTTTCATATCATCTGCCTAAAGAAGAAGTTTTGAGTGCTTGAATCTGAGGTTAACGTCGTTTATGAAAATATTAAAAAATAACTTATATATTTGCCATCTTCTTTGCCTATATTTAAAAGGTCAACAAAATAATTACAAGGAAAATAAAATTTAAGTTATTTTTGAACAGAGGGATCCACTATCAAAGAAAAAGGAAACGGGTTTACTAACGAGTCCCCCACCTGTTATTCGGTCGGCAAGACGAAGCAACGATTTTAGTACTGGTGACTAATTTTCACGCTGTGATATCAATTACGAAGATTCCATTTTCTCATATTCAAAGTCACTGGTACATATAGATAGATAGATAGATAGATAGATAGATAGATAGATAGATAGATAGATAGATAGATAGATAGATAGATAGGTAGATAGATAGATAATACTTTTATTGCAACACTATAAAACAAAAACAAAGAAAAAAAATTACAAAGTTACAATTTGGCGGTCTTATCGCTGTGATGCTGTGCTTGCTTATATAATGATTGAATTGAATGAATGATTATTGTGAAACATATTTGTGACACCAAAAATTCCCGAACAGTATACATTCAGTCAAGAAAGTATTGGGAATGGATGATATTTTGTTTATGGTTCCAAATTCAAATTTTTGTTTTTTGTTGTTGTTAGATTGGCACAACTGTTTTCCATTTTGGCGCGGAGTTTGATTTGCATCTGTTATTTATATTAAATACAGTGCTGTTTTTAGTTATATCATATCTAGTGTGTATTGCGAATTTCATAATGGACAAAAACATCGAACAAAGAGTTTACCTTAAATTTTGTATCGCCAATGGAATTTCGTGTTCGGAGTCACTGAAAATGTTACAGAAGGCTTACGGTGAATCGACTTTATCAAAAACACGTGCTTATGAGTGGTACAAAGCGTTCAAAAGCGGTCGAGATATGAAGGAAGATTTGCTTCGCTCTGGTAGGCCATCAACGTCTGCAACTGAAGTTAACATTGCAAAAGTGAAGGAAATAGTGACTGAAAATCCTCATTCAACTTTGAGAGAGATAGCCGCCGAACTTTCTGTGTCTCACGAGAATCACTTGGGTATGAAACATGTTTCCGCTCGGCTAGTCCCAAAAGACCTGAATTTTCTCCAAAACTCAATCGCATGAGAGTCGCAGAGGACATGCTAGAACGAGTAAATTCCGACCCAACATTCACGAAACGCATTGTTACTGGTGACGAGACGTGGGTTTACGAGTTTGACATGCAAACTCGTCAACAAGCTTCGTCGTGGCGCCTTCCAACTGAACCGAAACCGAAATAAAGAATATTATTTGAGCGTTATACGGCGTTTAAGAGAGCAAATTCGACGAAAAAGGCCAGATTTGTGGAAAGAAAATTCTTAGATTTTGCACCACGATAATGCGCCTTCGCACAAGGCCATCATTGTGAACGAATTTTTGTCCAAACACTCAACAAATACCATCGAGCAACCACCATATTCACCAGATATGGCTCCAGCCGACTTCTTTCTTTATCCTAAGCTCAAAATTACCACTTCGTGGCACCCGTTCAATCGGTAGAAGACATAAAGGAGAATTCGCGGCGAGAACTAAACTCAATTCCGGAAACAGCGTTTAAAAATGTTTTGATGATTGGATTATTCGTTGGCGTAAGTCTATCGTTTCTAAAGGAGCATACTTTGAAGGTGTTAAAATAAATTTGGATGAATAACAAACATTTTGTGTAGTATATCTTGTTAATCAAATTTTAAATAATGCAAACAATATTTATTATATTTTATAGTGTACTAGTTGTTGTCCGCGACTTCGTTCGCAAAGACGACAGTAAAAAAAAAAAGTATCCTATATGCTGGTCTGGGTCATATGAGGAAAGTTTCATTAAAATCCATTCAGTAGTTTTTACGTGAAAGAGTTACAAACATCCATCCATACTTACAAACTTTCGCGTTTATAATATTAGTAGAATTTCATCGGTGAAATTCAAAAATTGTCCTAATCGTCACGAAGCCAGTCACAGGTTCAGTCAGGTTGTGTCTTCCCGGGAAATTGCTAGGAAATAATCCGGTATCTTGATCGCTGAAACAAGCTACTTAGCGGCAATCGTGTTTTGTGATATGGCGCCCAGTGAAGCGTTGTTCGATGAAACACGCTTTATTGGTTTCGCTAACAAATTCGTTAATATAGGCTTGTCTACATTTCAGCGTTATTTCATTGTGAATTCAAAAAAGGTAGCCGCCTTTTCTAACGCTTTCACATTGAATTTTTTGCACAACACTGATGGATGCTACAAATCCTTATTACATTATGTCTTCACTCGGCTATTTTCTTGAGAGCTACAAGTATAAATTTCAAGTGACAAATTGAATTAAGGACAAAGCTCAAGTAAATAATATAATTGTCACTTTTGATTTATACCTAACCATTAATTGTCCACAAGTTAGAATGAATTCTGTCGAGAATTCCAAAAGGAATGAGATTATTTCCCAGTTTATATGTAAGCTATTTACATAAAAAAATCCAAATCACATTACAAAGGTAAAATTATGAAAACTAAGTACACATGTGCTCAGTCAGACCTCCATGAGCTTATTCCCACCATCTCTCTACCCTGTTGTGGTAACGAAAAGTGAAGTAAATAGCCTATGACTGTCCCATTGCTGGGCAAAGGCCTCCATCATTGAAATCAAGTCATCACTACATTTAATGGATAAAAAAAAGTTAAAGAATGGTAAAGGTAAAACTATAAATATTTGATATTTCAATTATATATGGTCGTGGAGACTAAAGTATGAAATTTTATATTTCGAGAACAATGGTCTATTGCAGATGGGAATAACCCGTAAAACATTGTCTCGTAGGCAAACAACGGAGCCAGGGTCAACATCGGATTATGTAGGGCTCTCCTACCCTCTCTCATCCATACAAAACTCGACGGTAGAGGTCAGCCGGTCTGTTGTCTGTAAAAGTAAATATTATCATTCTGAGCGGTGTGCTGATATGAGAAAAACAAGTGCTTTTTTAGATAGTTCAAATACGATTATAATCCACTTTCAGTTAAGCCACCGTTTGTCGCGCACTGGTACAATTTTTTTACTATGATATTTTAGGGTACGCGGCAAGGCAAGCAATAAAGCTAATAAGTGTCATCTCGCTACAACGTAATTATTTTTAAGGTTTTTGAAAAGATGATCTAAACAAAACAAATAAATAAATAAACCAAAACTGAAAGTAAAGCTTGTTTTTTTCTTTTCAGTTTTTTCTCTTTGCAGTTATTTTTATGTTAATCCGGTTTTTACGACTATATAATTGTGTTTTATATAGTTGTTTTAGCAGTCAGGTTTTTTGTTTTATTTTTTTTAAACAAGTTTCAAGTTTGGTATCAAATTGCTTTATTACAAAACCGACGTCGTTACAATACAATATTTTCTTACATAGTATTTAAACACAATAGGTAAAAGCTAATTATAGGTTTCCTTATCATTATTAATTGCATTAGGCCTGAGACAAAATACAATTGTTATTTAATATGTTGAAAAAATACAAAGTGTTAAAAAAAATCCACGAGTGGGATTCGAACCCACACCCCACGACATGCCGGGTCAGGTACACTACAAACTATCGTAGCTCAATCCAACTCGCCGATATAGCTTGCCTAATTCTTAACTGATCTTTCAATATTTGTAAAAATATTAAGATCGGATGTTGATGACGTAGTAGTCGATATTGAATAGGGCTCCTTTGGCTTACAAAGTAAGAGTAGATAGTGATGATTAGTTACGGTATTTCGGTATTTCATATGTTGCTTAAATTAATATGCACTAACATAAGTTTTTAAGTTAAATAAAGTTACTAACACTATGGACCCAGGTCTGAAATAAATGATTTTATTTATTGTTTTCTAAAGTTTACGCGAACACTACACATTGAAATGAAACAACTTTTACGGATCTACTCGTGTTTATTTTACACATTAGTTTTAATTAATGTTTATCCTGACGTTTCGAACCCTTTGCAGGGTCCGTGGTTACAGGGAGACTGAGGTGTTGGTCATCTCATAATTATAAGAAGCTTGTATACCCTCATTTAAATTTAATCAGATGCGTTCCGTTTTACGCAGAAGGAGCTTACAGTATCTTTTGGTCTGGCAGTATGGTGTTGGGGTTGGGATTTAATATTTTGTATGATGGAATCTCAGTCTGGTGATAGATTCCAACCATCTGCTCTATTAAAATTAGGATGTTTTTTAATTTCAATAGGTTCGCGTATCATCCTAGGGATGAATCGTTGTTATCTAGCGAGTATTTGCGGTTTATCAAATCTGATGTAATGGTTAGGCCCCTCTAGGGAATGTTCGCATACTGCAGATTTATTTTATTTAACTAATGTGTAAAATAAACGCGAGTAGATCTGTAAAAGTTGTTTCATTCCAATTATTTCATTTATTTAAATAAAGTAGTATTTTTTTTTATTGCGCGACAGATCGGATTCCAATCAGAGCGCGTCTATTACCGAGTAAGGTATACCGATGACGTATAGATGAAAAATGGCAGGATAAGAAGGTCATAAATAACATAGCGATGTTGCGCAGACAGGTGAAGGATAAAACTTATACAGATGAACTCTCCAAAGCGATTTAACACATTTACACTGTGAAGCATACCAAATAGATATATTTTTATTTTTTATTTTATATTAACCGTCTGCAAACGATTAAGCGGGTCGCCTGACGGTGAGCGGTCACCGTCGCCCATGAACATCAGCAAAATAAGAGATGTTGCTTTTGTGTTGAAGACCTAAAGAAAACCTCTTTAAATCCCTTTTGAAAGAAACCTCGGATGGCAGCTCATTCTACAGTTTGATGGTACGTGGAATAAAGCTCCACTGGAAGCGAACCGTTTGAGAGAACTGTGGCTCCAGGAAGTGTGCGTTTGCCCTGTTCCGATAGCGAGGATGGTGGTAGAAGGAGAAAGTGGGCACCAAACTAAAAAGTTCCTCAGAGCATTCTCCATTATACCTACATGCGGTAGAACAGCCCAGGTATTTATTCTAACTCGGCCGAAATTTCACCGGTACTTAAATGGTATGCCTAGGAAACTAATACTAAAGAGTTTTGCGTTTAAAGTCTTTAAGCATTTTATTTATAACAAGCGGCCCGTCCCGGCTTCGCACGGTTGAACATTTCATCTTTAATATAGCCTATGTTACTCAGCGCTAATGTAGCATTCTAATGAATGAATTTTTTAAATCGGTCCAGTAGTCTTTGAGTTTATTCGTTGCAAACTTACAAAAATACAAAGAAATGAAACAACTTTTACGGATCTACTCGCGTTTATTTTACACATTAGATTGAATTAATGTTTATCCTGACGTTTCGAACCCTTTGTAGGGTCCGTGGTCACAGGGATTTAACACATGTTCACTCCCTGTGACCACGGACCCTGCAAAGGGTTCGAAACGTCAGGATAAACATTAATTAAAACTAATGTGTAAAATAATCGCAAGTAGATCCGTAAAAGTTGTTTCATTTCAATGTGTAGTGTTCGCGTAAACTTTAGAAAACAATATGTGATCCAATACCATCCAATAGATGGAACGCAAAACTTGAAAATGGTGTTAAGTTTTAGTTTTTAATGTATTTTACTCGGTTCGATTTGTGGTAAGGCTTGTTGTTAGTCCACTTGGCTAGCTACGTATTAAGTACACGGTATATTGGGTAGGACAAAATGCAAATGTTTCTTGTCAATACTATAAAACGGTCAGCAAATTATAGTCGTCCAACGTCAGAATAAAACAATATGTAAATTTAACGCGAGTACATCCATATAAAGTGTTATTTTACAATGCGTTGTGTTTGTAAAGTGACGAAAACAATACAATTTACTGAGTTACGAAAAATAAATTCCGATCACGTCTCCCAAGTCTAACAAAGTGTGTAGTCGGATATATATTTACCATTCGATCATGTTAACGAAAACAAATATTTGTATGTCATTGAAGCATTTTACCGCCTCTATGGTCTAGTGGTTAAGATCCGATATTACCTGCTTGATTTACCTGCTCCTTCTGCATGTCTTGCTTGGCGCAGGTTTGAGATCACATCCCACTCCCGTAGAGGCAAGCAATTCTTTTTCCTCCTTCCCGCATTTTTTTCCTGACTTCCATTGCGTCCCACTAAGTCTGTGCTTCCATCCGACATTCGCTTGCCACGTCATGAACTCAAGCTGGCTGTAGCTGTCCATGTGGCCTACATGTGGCCTAACATTACGTGATAAATAACTAATGTGATAACTTGGCATTAAAAAAGCTAGCATCAAAAACTTCTCTGAAGAAGGACACACGACACAGGGGTTAGCCCATACAGCCAAGGTTTTTTCACTTTCACTTTTATATATTTAATGTACCTACTTTGTTTTATATATATATATATTTTTATTTGTTTGTCGGCGTCGCGGTGTGTCGTCACTTGTCTCCCTCCAGCGGCCCTGTCAGAATAACAGCGCTCCTACGGTGCTCGGCCCATCTCCGAGTGTCGTAGGGATATGGGTAATATGCTGAGACAGGGTCCTTGTTGGCTTCACACACTGACTTTTGTTTATAATTTCATTTAATTGTTTTTTTTTTGTTTTCCTTCTTTTCTTATTAGTTCTTGCTTTGTTTTGACTGTATTGCATTTGTGTGTGTGTGTGTGTGTGTGTGTGTGTGTGTGTGTGTGTGTGTGTGTGTGTGTGTGTGTGTGTGTGTGTGTGTGTGTGTGTGTGTGTCAATAAATGTTTTCTTTCTTTCTTTTATATTAGACCCAGAGGTCCCGGGTTCGATTCCCACCGGGGGGTACATGTTTATGTGCTCGGTTTAGTTGGTGGTAGGCCTTATTTTTCCGCCTGGCTACCACTATCTTATCTAAATATGTCTCCATAACATTAATCTTTATAACATTGTTATGTTTCCGCAGTTAGAGATAAGATAGCCAGTGCCTCAGTAGGTGATGAATCCGGGTGAAGTGCGCTATAACCTTAGGCCTTATTATCACTTAACATCAAGTGTGATAAAGGCTAAGTGCTTACCCGTTGTCAATGAAAAATAGAAGTGTCAGTAACACGTGATCTTCGGTTGCTTAGGTAAGCAACTTCCACAAATGCCAGTCATCGGATGGGTTACCCATATCATCTCGTGCTTATCCGTCCTTCGGAAGGCACAGAAGTCGTAAGTCCTGGCTGCAGTAGCAAAAAGAAACAATACAAAATAAAATAAATGAAAAAAACAATATAAAAACTAAGGCATGTAAAATAAAATTATACATACCTACATGTAAAAAAGAGACAAAAATCAAAATAGGGGGTGTGAAGCCAACAAGAACCCTGTCTCAGCATAATACTCCCTCGTCACTCGCAGTTGGGCCGAGTGGCGTAGGAGCGCCAAACCCCGTCATGACTTACGCTAGTGTAGTTTTCGCGCATACCGCGCCCTCCTATTTGCATCCCTTACAAACCCTCTAAAACCGTTTCATGCGTGGTGCCACGGGTTGTTCGTGGTACTATCCCAATGTAGACCTCCACCGTGATCTTGATCTTCCCACTATCAAAGATTTTATCAAGGACGTTTCCATACGTTACTTTGATAACACCCCCCACCACTCTAACCCGCTTGTTGTGGCGGCCGCCATCTATAATGTTGGAAGCCTTCCACCAACGAGACGGTTCACATCTAGGCGTCCTAGACACGTCCTAGATGACCCCGACGATCCCGTAACAATTGCGAACGCCCCCCCGCCCGATCCTCTAAATGCCTTTACACATTTACAGAATACCTTTTGCTTGTACGTAGATAGACAGAGAGCGCTGTGTCGGTGCCTTAATACGACACATTTTTTCGTAGTTGTGAACGTGATAGAATGTCAAATTAGATTTGCGCCAGACATCCAGCGCATTGTCTATTTGTACTATAAGTAACAAACACATCAAAATAAACAAAACCGCGTCCTACTTCATAAACAGAAGCCATATCTCATGCTTTGCCTAATACACCATGGCGTTAACTGAACGATGTTACGAAATATTTATCCATGTCTACAATAACATTTTTGACGACCTCCGTAGCCGAGTGGCTTGCACGCCGGACTTTGGGCGGCGCTAACTCTGAGATACCGGGTTCGATTCCCCGTCGGGTCAATTTTAAAAACGAATTTTTCGATACTGTGTCGAGTCTGGGTGGTTGTGGTACCGCCGTTGTTTCTGATTTCCATGAAACGAGTGCTTTATTAGCTACTTACCTTGGGATCAGAACAATGTGTGTGATGTTGTCTCATATTTATTTATTATTTATATTATTATAACATAAATGTTTCGCAACATGATAGATGACTGCCGTCTGCATTTTCTTCCCATCATATTTCATGCAACAAACGCCATGTCTACTAAGCGTAACCAAACATGTTGCGACTAAAACGTGATACACCCTGACATATTTCCATTATAACAGGATTGTTGCATACATCAATGGTTTACGAATATTAATGACTATCATTTTGCCCGCGACTTCGCCAGCGTGGATTTTGTATTTTTCCGTACAAAATTCAATACTTCGTTTCCCAAATTAAAAATACAAACATCTTCGAAATTCTGCTCCTATTTCTACTCTTCTAGTTTTTAATTTTCTTAAGACGCTTAAACACGGTAAGTGTTATTATTAAAAATATTCATAAAAATATTTAAGCACTATTTAGTTAATCATTGTTTTGTCTCTTTTTCTCAAATTCAAAATGAAGTTTGTGTGACGTTGACAAAACAATATTTAACTAAATAATGCTTAAATCGTTTTTATAAAAAAGGGGGTTATTTGTATTTCAATCTATAATTAAAAACCTTCATTTAACATACAATCTTCCAAACTTTAGTAGTACCTACTCACATTTTGCCACATATTTAAGTTTTTTGCTTTACTTAAAAAATCTAGGTATATACCTATATCACCTCAAAGCTTTTCTATTAAATTGGTAATTGTTTTTTTTTTTGTTATCTGGTAGCAAAACAATAAAAGCACTCTCAAATTGTTACCCACAAGTGCGAATGTTATGTCCTCTTAAACTTTAGAATAGCAAATGATTTACCAGAACTTAAAATTTTAAAGGATAGGAAGCCTGTCACGAATTAAGATTAGCTCCGACAAACAAACAAACATTATCACAAACGTTACTTTTAGATGAATAATATAGATAGGTTAGAAAGATTTGCGTCAAAAAATTGTTTCCTTAGTTGTTTTTTTTATTAGACCTCATTAACAAATTGCCAACAGTTTTTTTTTTAATTTATGTTACATATTAATTATTTTGTTATCACTGGAGTTATATGTAAGTACTAGCGCCACACACAACACATTATTGATAATATTAAAAGCTGATACAGCAAATTTTTCGTGCTTTAGATTTTACTAGAAATTGTTTTGTTATTATATTTGAGTAGTCATTACTCCCGAAGAGCTCAAGACACTCAAGTAGGTATATAGTTTTAAATAAAACACGATAATGGACACCCCCATTAATTCCTCTTCCCTATAAGAAGTGGGGCGTAACTGGAAGGCACTCGAGCAAAACATCTCAGCGCCCAAAGAAATGGAGCTCCACAGAGCTGTTGCCCCGAAACTAATTTCCAAACAAAACATTGAAAATTACGACTAATTTGCGGACTTCTACTTAACTTTGTCCAAATTTTGTTTTCCAGTCACCATTCTTGGGGTGGACTCCGTTTTTATAGGAAATAAATTATAGACTTAAGTTGTACGTGGTGATAAACAAAATTTAAAGGGGCCAGATGCTTTGTTAGAAATGAGAAAGGAGGTAACTAATCTGTATTGAGTAGAATAAGAAACTGTACTTACAATTTTATTATTGTATTGTGTGTGGGAATAAGATATTGTCATCATCATCATCGTCAGCTCATTTTTTATGTTCCCACTGCTGGGGCAGGAGCCTTCCCTACGGATGGATGGGGAGAACGGGCCGTAAACCACCACGCTGGCCTAGTGCGGGTTGGTGGTTGTTAACGACTGCTAACGCAACCGGCCGGGACCAATGGCTTTACGTGCCTTCCGAAGCACGGAGGAGCTCGAGATGATACATTTTTGGTCACCCATCCGATGACCGACCTTTGCGAAAGTTACTTAACCTCAGCATTAGCAGATCGGGCGCGTTAACCACTGCGCCATCGAGCTCCTCGAAGATATTGTACGTACAGGTTTTAGATGTACGTATGCTATTGACAAATATACAAACCCATGGGAAAATATCACCTTTCTTTTATTATATATTACTTACTTTGTTTAAGAATTATTAATAAAAAGTAAAAGTAAAATGAAATGTAGTAAATAGCAGATAAGCAAGTCCTAATCTCAAAGAAAACTAAATATAACGCAAAAATAAATGCGATCATTAAGTTTAGAATGAAACTCGAACAATTCGATTATACGTATTTATGGAAAAGAAAGATCTAAATATATTTTTGAATTGTGTATTGTTAGGTATTAGTTTTTGCATGACTGAAAAACAATTGAACATACACAGGAGTCTGAGGTATCACTCTATATAAATAAAAATTAATGTTGCTAAGCTCAAAACTCGAGAACGGCTGAACTAGATTTCGATTAAATTTTGCACATAGGCCGACAATGACCCGGACTAGGACATGGTACTTTTTATCTCGGTAACAGGTTCCTGTAGGATAGTGTAGTCTTCGCAAACGAATTCGCGGGCGACAACTAGTTAATAATATAATTAGTGTTTTATCTTACTCAGCTTACTTAGCTACTCTACATACTAAATATTCTTACTTAATCACATGAAACCTAGTATCATTATAAATAACGACATCGTTCGCGTGGTAGTATAGTATTCCAAAGGAACCTGTTACCGGGATAAAAAGTGTAATATACACTGTCCGGGTCATGATCTGTCAATGTGTCAGTTTAATCTAAAGGTTAAACTACTTAGTTGTGTTATACTTTTATACTTTTTTATACCGACCGAACTATATTAGAAGCTATGTTGAACTTCGAAAGAGCAGCTGAAAGCCTTGTTGAAAGTTATATTTTTGAAGCCTTACCTAAACACCTCACCTATACAAACACTATGACGGCCAATATAAGTGCTTTTTCACCCGCTCTTTAACGTAACCTTTACGAGTATATGAACAACGTATGAAAAATTTGTCAGAATATTGCCTAGTGGATTGGAACTAGTAGATTAAAAAGAATTTTGTATTTTTTATAATCAATGACAGTTTTACAAGTATTAGCTCAATATAGGTTGGTATACTATACCAGCCGTAAGTATCCCTCCGTCTCCTGGCCAAATACGAGTACAGCGCTTTTACTTTGTTAATGTCTCTCGGTAATCATTGCATTTCCGAATGCAATCGAATATTAATTTCCATGACCATTGACTATTAAATTTATCATGTACTTTAATTTGAATTCCGAACAACGTACATACTTTATTGTTATTTTGTTTTTGTTTTCGTGTGAACTATACAAAGTTGTAAAACTGTAAATCGTAAATTAATTATACATTACACTATAGCCTTTCCCCTCAGTCTGAAATAAAAAGAGTATCAACTCTATCTCTCACTCTCTTTAACTAATAGAAATCCAACGACGGCCGTAAAACATAGTTTGCCGAGATACTTAAGAACATAGATGCACTGTACATCCCCACACTTTCCACATCTTTCGGTCCCTTGCAACGTGATGCTAGTCTTATATATTATTATCAAGGTCATTCCGCCAACTTCCTCTCGGTTAACGTAAGTAGGTATATAATAAGCTGAGTTTATTAAGAAACCATAATAAAGGAGACTCCTTACGAAGCTCGTATAGGTACACAACTGATCGGCAAATTTTTTAAATATTTGCAAATGCTATGTTTAAAACTATTTTTAGTGAAATATCACCAACATGCAAAGAAGGTTCTCTAGCTTGAATTGTAAATAATACGTTACAGGAAACGTGCAATGACGACATTACCTGGGTCCAATTTTATTATACGGGACCATTAAAAGATCGCTTACGGACATTTCTGTTTTGATATGATCTCATTTGTTAATAAAGGTGACCTTCTAACGCTTTGTTGTCACCTTCCAAAAAGGTGGAATTGTGTTGTTTGTGTTTCTGGCTTTTATTGTTCATAAATTCACTTTACAAGTTCTGCCGTAAAGGGATTTTCGAATTGTTCTTTTACTCAAACTTAAAACATACCAACACGCTAGGACAATAAAAAAGAGACCCTTAGAATTATCCTTATTTAAATAAGCGTTGTAGGCAACCCGCAATGCCTCCTTTTTGTATTAAATAATATGGTTCTTTTCTCATTTTGAATTTGGATACTTTTTATGTTTCACCAGACTGTAACATGTTGGGTTTTTTTCTAAAAAATGTGTGTTTTATTGAATGTATTTTTAATAATAAACCTTTGGAAACGTGAAAGCAAGCATCGGTGTTGGAAAATAAAAGCGATGATAATGAAACAAAAATGCGAAGTCACTTTTCGGACTCTCAACAAAAGTCCACTTAAGTTGTCAGAAAGTATATCTACTAACCCTAATCTTTACTAACGCCTACGATGAGCCGGAATGGTCATCAATCATCATCTACCGCCACTAGATCCCTTAAGGTAAAGCCGAAGATTGAAGCCGGAATAACTGTTATGTCCTACCTAATATTATAGAGGGACAAGCTACTAATAAACATGGTAAGAATCCCGTTATAAATTACTCTATTATATGACTGTTTGTTACCAGAATAAATGAAAGAAAAGAAATATCAATTTAAAGGTGCTCTTTCACCTATATATGTACTTGAATTGAGTTTGTTTAACAGCGTAATTGTGTTAAAACGCCTTAGAAAGTCCATCAGAATAGGTTTTATCCTTCAACTCTGCACAACATCGCTGTGTTATTTATGACCTTCTTTTAACCTGCCATTTTTCATCTATACGTCATCGGTATACTTAAATCGGAGATAGTCGCGTTTTTTTAAGACAGTTCGCCGATTATCACTGCGCATTTTCAGTTTCCCCTGGCTTTTTTTTTGGGGGCAGCAAGAAACTTAAAGGGTTCCTCAAGCCGTGCGAAACGATGCAGCTTCTGAGGTTTTCTATAGGGAACGGCATCACGCACTAGTGCTTGTCCCCGTGCCCTACTAGATTCCCCTAGGGGTCTGGATCGGATCGGGAGCGGAACAACCCGAAGGCGCCTCTAAAGACTAAGATCTCGGCTCGTGGTGGGGGTGGAGAGAAGCCCCCAAGTACATATTTGTATGGAGCGCGTGTGAACCGGGTCGCTGTACTCTTGTTCTACAAGTACCTACGGTGTCTTAGGCCTATGCGAGTACGCATGTTCAGTATATCTTGTAAATGTGAAGTAGCATTTAGAGAATCGGACGGGGCCACCACATCCCTATAAAATTATAGGATAAATACCCATAAATATCGTATTACTGCAACGAGTCACTGTTGACCCAAATACATGTATTATTTAAGTGAACTAGGTTTGGTTGGTGGTAGGGCTTGTTTCTCCACCGAGCAAGCTACCACCATCTTATCACCAGTAAGTAGGTTTATCATCAATATTAGTAGCAGCGTTGTTGTGTTCCGATTCTGACACTCAGAAATATTTTGCTTTTTTTCTCTTGCCTGATTTAAGGTAAATTGATAAATAAAGGTAAATTAACCGAAGATGCAAGTGCACCACACCCGGAATCCTTAATTATTGAGGCACTGGCTATCAGTGTCTCACTTTTGGCCTTATCATGACCTCATCACCTTTACCTAAAATTAGGCGAGAGAAAGAAATGTACAGTGACAACCGCGGTAGTTCGGTTACTATGTTAACCTTATTTTTGTCTATTGCCATCCAAAAATATCTATTCCATGTCTATCCCCAACAGGAAATTATTTTCTATGAAAGAAGTACAGCGGTGATGTGACACGGTTATTACCGCTCACTGTGTGCGCATACGATTTATTGTCACTCTCGATTGGCCTACTCTTGAATGTTCTATCTATGTATAATAATGGTCAAAACGGTTCGTTTTATTGACAAATTGTAGCAATAATTACTAAGATAGCGAAAAATAGTTACCCCCATAATCATAAAAACTATTTAAGCATTATTTAGTTAAATATTGTTTAGTCAACGTCACACAAATGTCATTTTGAATTTGAGAAAAATAGACAAAAAAATTAATAACTAAATAATGCTTAAATAGTTTTTATGAATAATGGGGGGTTAGTGTTTAATCCGGTAGTACATCTGCTGATAAGCTCGATGGCGCAGTGGTTAACGCGGTCGGTCTGCGATTGCTGAAGTTAAGCAACTTCGCAAAGGCCGGTCATCGGACGGGTGACCAAAAATTTATGATCGTTCCCCAGCAGTGGGGATATAACATGACCTGATGATGATGATGACGTGTGCTGGACAGATCATAGATGACCGATAGCCATATCATGCCATTCTGTGGCACTCACAAAGTGTAATGCCACAAAAGTATAGCTGAGACTGCTACCCGTTAGCGTCACACAGGTATTTTTAAATATTATACTTAATTTTAATTGTGTTATTAATCTTTAATTGTTGGTGACTTTTGACAATAAATGATTATTTTTCTTATATCTTATTTATCTTTATTATATCAGTCAATCCCTTTTGCATTTTTTTGTATATTCTCACAATGGGGCAGCGCTTTATCCATCCTGATGGTAAATATAGATTAGACTGATGATAAAAGCGTACTGCACCCCTAATCCTCAACTACTGAGGAGCTTGGTGTCTTTTCTCTTATTGTCGTACCAAGGTTAATTTATTAATGCTACTAACATAATTGTTAAGGGACAGCCTTAGATAATAATAATGGTAGCGACAGAATTTGATGGTCGTAGCTAACCAAGTGGTCTTTAAATAAGAATACCATCAATCAAAACAACCACGTTAATGTGTGTCCCCCGCAGCGAATCGAGCTCGTCGGGGTCTAACTGCCGTACTCAGAGACGTCGATTAAGTTTTAATGACAATTAAGTCTCTTGCTGTCACTTTCTTATGTATAGTGCTAAATAGAGAAGGAAAGACATTTAATTGTCATTAAACTTAATTGACGTCTCTGAGTACGGCAGTAAGACTAAGTTATTAAGTTAAGTTAACCACTAGATCACTGAGGCTATTAGGAATAATAAGGTTCGTTGGTGCGTTATCTTAATCTAAACTAAACGAAAGCTTTGTGGACCTATCCTGTTGTGTAATTATAACGGGATTGTGTTGATAATATTATAAACATCTAACTATAATCTTGATGTTTTTGAAGTTAAGCCAACATGCCAGTCTGACGTAGGTCGGCTGCTAACGAATTTAATCTGCATTATGAGTTAAAAGGTTTCGTATCCTTATCTCATACATGTAATCTCTATATAATAACTAGTGGTCACCCAGTGGTTCGACCGTTTCATAACAAATGATTGTTACAGATAATTATGATGACACGTAAAATGTTATTTTTTGCACTCCTACTTTATAACATGAACTTTAATTCAATATGATTATTTTTTACTTTATTTGGGAAACATACAATACAATATAGGTTATAAATATTACATACAATTTTACATACATCAGTAAAGTTTCCACTTATTACTAATACATAAGTTTGGGTAGGTACTAGAGTAAAGATACAAAATTAAAGAAAAACATTGTGGATCCTTACTCCCCAATATTATCAATAATTAATGTACTACCAATAGCACAATAGAGTAAATAGCTTAGTTATTTGATAAGGTCATGATATTTTATAACTCTCTCTTCAGTAGGTGTATATTGAATTAATATCTCCTGCCTCCTTAAAATCCTCATAATACCACTTAATCACCTTAATAAAAATTAAAATTGCTTATCTAGAAATCCGAACATTTTACGTTATTGTTTCATGATTCTTAAACAAGAATATTCTAGAGTATTCGATATGTTATAATTTTAATTGTATTTCGGTTTAATCATTACCATCAAACGCCTCAATGGCCGAGTGGCAAAGCGCACAGCTTGTTACCCATAGGTCCAAGGTTCGATACCCAGGTCGGGCAAAGTGTGTTTCGGATATTTCAATGCAGAGCCTAGTTTTGTGATCAACAACCCGCATTTGGCAATCGTTGTGATTAACCCATTACCCATCAATTGAAGTAATGATCAAAATTATAGAGGGTTTTGCTCATCAAAGGGACAGTTATATAAACTATTTAGTTTTTTTTTACATTACCATCAGTATTCATAGTAAAATATATTATAAGAATATTGGTCGCTCGAATCATTAATATAATTATTGTTTTTTTTTTTCATACCATGAAACACTTGACCTTCAAGTTACCTGATAATATGACAAAGTGGAAACGCAATTTACCCGAATGAACTTACAGTTATGGCATCAAACAGATGGGATGGTGTTAGATACGAGTATGTCGACCTAAAATAAGCCAATTCTGCTAAACCGAATACAATATCATGTGCGCCCGTTGGAAATTGAACTTTTGTTCTGACAGTATTACCATTCTAGACTATAGGAGCGGATGACCGTAACTGCTATCCTACAAAACGATGGCTAAAGTTAGACAATGCAACAACAGATGCTGTCACTTTTTAGCTAATATAAGCATGTCATACCTATCTATACTATCATACTAATACCGATCCGATCCGAACCATTCGGAGAATCTAGTAGGGCACGGGGACGCGCACTAGTGCGCGATGCCGATCCCTCTAGAAAACCTCCGAAGGTGCATCGTCTCACACGGCTTGAGGGACCGTTTACGTTCCTCGCCGTCCCCAAACAAGCCCAGTGAAGCTAAAAATGCCGTCTGAGGCAATCAGCAATCTCTCTCAAAAAAAATAATACTAATTATATAAAGAGGAAAGCTTTGTATTTTTGTATTTTATTTGCAACGAATTAAGTCAAAAACTACTAGACCGATTTAAAAAAATAATTCACTATTAGAATGCTACATTCGCGCTGACTAACATAGGCTAACGTAGATTTAAAAAAAGACGTATATTTAAAAAAAATTCCACCCGTGCGAAGCCGGGACGGGCGCTAGTAATAATATCCACGCTTGAAAGGAAATATTGACTAAGCGACATTACGAAGTTACACGTATATTTAAAAAAATTTCCACCCGTGCGAAGCCGGGACGGGCGCTAGTAATAATATCCACGCTTGAAAGGAAATATTGACTAAGCGACATTAAACGACTTTACGAGAGAGTAGTTTATAGTTTGGATTTAGAGAAAATAAAATCGTGTAACTTCGTAATGTCGTTTAGTCAATATTTCCTTTCAAACGTCGATATTATAAAGAGGAAAGCTTTGTATTTTTGTTTGTAACGAATTAACTCAAAAACTACTAAACCGATTTAAAAAATTCTTTCACTATTAAAATGCTATATTAGCGCTGAGTAACATAGGCTATATTAAAAAAGAAATATCCACCCGTGCGAAGCCTGGATGGGCCGCTAGTAGGTACATAAAGTTCAAGATCTGCTGAGAAAGTTTGACGGTTTATGGTGGTCTGGTGTGCAGGCGTGTGTACGTGCATGTATATAGGTACGTAAGCATGAATGTGTGAGTTGACACACATCTTCATACTAATACATTAAACATCACAGGTTATACACATATATATATTGGATAAAATTAAACTACATGCACGTACAATCTGTAGTTCGTTTACAATCTGTCTTATATATATATAAGACAGATATATTATATATCTTATTCTTATATCACTTACAATTTTGATTATAAATTATGAATCGAATAAATATAAGCCACAGACCCAAGCCCTACACACAAGCCCTACACACAAGTGTAGGGCTCGGGTCTGTGGCTTAAATTTATTCGATTCTTAATTTATAATTATAATCAAAAATGTAAGTGATATAAGACAGATTGTATAATGATTACCTTAGAACACGAGCATTTATTATGTTGTCTTGCCTTTTGTTTTTCTTAATATGTACCTAATAATGAATTAGTATAAGTTGTGAGTTTCTCTAATTGACTTATGTATCTTAAAATAAGTAAGTAAAAATGCGTTTGTAAAAAAGCTGTGGAATTTCCTATTAAATAAATAAAATTAAATAATATTACTTTGAAAGCCAAAGGCGCCAATTCAATGTCAACAACTACCGTCATTAACATCTGATCATAATATTTTTACAAATACTAAAGATCAGTTAAGAAGTAGGCTAGCTATTTATAAAATGTTTTTAATTTGTTTATATAATTTTAACGCAAATTTTGTTGCGAAACAAATTACAAAAACACAATGTTGAAAAAATTTCCACGAGCAGGATTTGAACCTGCACCCTTCTGACATACTGGGTCAGGTGCTCCTCCAATTGAGCTATCGTGGTTCTAACCAGCCCGCCGAAATTATTCAACACTATTTACTTTTTTTACTTTGAAAGCCAAAGGCGCCAATTCAATGTCAACAACTACCGTCATTAACATCTGATCATAATATTTTTACAAATACTAAAGATCAGTTAAGAAGTAAGGCTTTCAAATTCAAAGTAAAAAAAAAAAAAAAGTAAATAGTGTTGAATAATTTCGGCGGGCTGGTTAGAACCACGATAGCTCAATTGGAGGAGCACCTGACCCGGTATGTCAGAAGGGTGCAGGTTCAAATCCTGCTCGTGGAAATTTTTTCAACATTGTGTTTTTGTAATTTGTTTCGCAACAAAATTTGCGTTAAAATTATATAAATAAATTAAAAACATTTTATAAATAGCTAGCCTACTTCTTAACTGATCTTTAGTATTTGTAAAAATATTATGATCAGATGTTAATTAAATAATATTGTTAGACAGTCACAATATTTTAAACACGTATTTAGCCAATAGAGAATACAGCATTGGGTATCTTCAAGAGGTCTTGTTGGCCGGCAGTGAGAGGGTAACTGGTGCTGCGTTGTTTTCACGCTGCACCAGTTGTCGTCGCATCTGGACTCCATATTCACATAACATCAGGTGAAATGGAGTTATTTGCCGTGCTACGTATAAAAAAATGTTATTTTAATGTTTACCCCAATTTTATTGTGTGCCTCAATCACAATCCTAAGAACTCTCTGACACGAGGCAACATTGATAATAAGGTTACTCTCATGGGGATGCAATTTTTTGCTTTCCTCCACCGCCATAGATATTGCGATATCTACGTTTAGGGCGGGGTCCCAATGAGAGCTATTAACTAATTAGCTATTAACTAGGAGCTAGGAGTCCAAGAAACTGCAGTTTGACCCTGCACATCAGACTAACACAAACTGTCAAATTTTCTCAATAGATATTGAACTTTACAACTAGGACATATGGTTGAATATTTATTACAATAAAATACCAAGTACTGTATCTATTACAATAAAACTAGACACTAGACTAGTACTAGATTTACCTTTAGATAAGTTTAAAAAACATGTGAAATCTATATTACTTTTAAAAGGTTATTATACAGTCAAAGAATATTTAGATGATAAAACAGCTTGGTTATAATGAAAAACACATACTCTATTTGAATTAATATAATAAAATTAATTTATATAATTTTTATACTGATATGATAGCCTTTATCAGCAGTGTCCTACAGATAACAAACAGCGTTGCGTTAAATAGATCATTAAGTTTTTATTTAGAGTATCTTGAGTATGTCATGCTCTCTTTATTTGTCTCTGCGGTGGTGGCGTGTGCGTCGGGTCGTTACGTTCCCTAAAATATGGTTGAGCGAAGCGATGGCTGATTCATATGTCATACTCGTGAACGGGTGCTGCCTGTGGAGGCTGGTCTGCTCTTGCATACTTATCTTATTTTTAATATTATTTACTGTAGTTTGACTTGGTTTTTCTTAACCAATTTTTTTTTTTTTTTAGAGTACTGTAGTGGTACTGTATGACATTGTGGAAATTAAAACTTTTACCTGATGTAAATTTGTTAACTTAGTTTTTTTTTTTTTTATTTTGTGATATTTTTGTTTTTTATTTACATGTTGTGGTTGTCTGCTATAATTTTGTGTTTATTTGTAATGGAAAGTGTCCTGCTATGATAGGGCATTTTCCAATATTTTTGACGCTGTAAGGGAGAAAAGAGCTGGACAATTGCTGAGT
This sequence comes from Eudonia truncicolella, assembly GCA_949315975.1. NCBI lineage: Eukaryota > Metazoa > Arthropoda > Insecta > Lepidoptera > Crambidae > Eudonia > Eudonia truncicolella. Next base: position 10,983,085 of record OX438839.1, read on the forward strand.
TTCTTGCCGGTTCTTCTCAGTACAAGATCTCCCGCCCAGAGTAGACTTACGAACCGATGGCGTAGTGACATTCACAAGAGCTACTTGTAGCCTAAACTGAATAAATGATTTTGAATTTTTTTTTTAATTTTATTAAAGAAAATTGACAGTTTTGTATAGGTTGATGTGCAGGCGTTTGTACAAGATTTAATAGTTTACTAGTTTTCGGGTCACATTATTAAAAACTAAAATTCCTACTCATCTATAAATTAAAAATTCTGTCGATCCGACGTCCTAGCATTTATAGGCACCTTTGAATTGTTCCGCTTTCAATCTGATCTGAACTTCTCGGATAATCTACTACGTAAGGGACAAGGGCACGCTTGATCCTTGATGCTAGCAACCCTCTGACGATGTTTTGATCACACAACTTGAGGAACTCTTTTAGATTCGAGCAGCCTACAAAATGTCCGCTGATACTATACAGATCAAGAACTGCCAACAGCAAACTCTCTCCACTAACAAGCCCTGTAGAAAAAATTGCACTTTAGATTTTCTTGAACTACAAAGTAGCTCCTAGCTACTAGTTCATAGCTCTCAGTGGAACTGCGCCCTTATATTGAATTGGGTCAGAGCGAATGATTTGCAAAAATAATCCTTCATGCATTGAGATCGTGCCCGTATTCACATTTGCATACGTACTCACATTGTTGTATGGGTGTGAACGAATCATTTGCTAAAATTATCTTCCATGCGATGTTATTGTATATTATGCCGTTTACATTATAGGAGTAGTATCAATGGTACGCCATTGGTAGGTAATATGAATTCAAAAATTCATAATTAATTTTTTTTATTCAAAATTTCAAAGGAGCTCGATGGCGCAGTGATTAACATGCCCAGTCTGCGAGTGCTGAGGTTAAGCAACTTTCGCAAAGGCCGGTCATCAGATGGGTGACCAAAAATTTGTCATCTCGAGTTCCTCCCTGCTTCAGAAGGCAGCCGTTGCCGTTAAGCCGTTGGTCCCGGCTGCATTAGCAGTCGTTAACAACCACCAATCCGCACTGGGCCCGCGTGGTGGTTTATGGCCCGTTCTCCCATCCATCCATTCGAGAAGGCTCGTGCCCCAACAGCGGGGACATAAATAAGCTGATGATGATGATGATGATTCAAAATTAACTTTTACAAGTGTTTATTGAACGTCAATTCAAAGCCATGACTTCGAAACTCCTACGGTGGATACCTGTACCGAAAAGAAGCCGCAAGAAACTTGGCAAGGGCTGTTTCTTGCTCGTGTAGTGTTACAATACAAGTTTATTAAGAAAAAAACAATAATTATATCACATTCATAACATTAATTTGCACTATTGTGTATGTACAACTATATGTATATCCATACTGTTTTGTCATTAACATAACGACACGGCTGAGTTAAAATACTGTTTACTTATTTATACTGTGACTACACTAACCTTAGATAAAGGATCCGGAACAAAAATGCATCTCGATCCGATTTGCTCATACGAGGGCCACACCGAAAAGATCGGGAATGGAATACTTTTGAATAAATTAGACTTAAAATCTTTTTAGTATTTGAAATTTAGTATTCTTACGAACTTAATTCCATTTTTGAAAAATAAAAATTTTCAATAAAAGAAGAGTGGTAGCTATTTCAAATTAAGAAGTCAGTGAGAAAATGGAGCTTACGCGGGAACATTTCCGTGCGATAATTTTTCACAACTTTCGCCGAGGCTTATCTCAAGAACAATGTCTTGCCGAGCTTGTTTCTATTTATGAACTTGAAGCACCTAGTAAAACGACTATATATCGCTGGTATTCTGAGTTCCGTCGAGGACGTTTATCTCTTACCACAGTTCCTTCTACTGGTCGGCCAAAAACAGCGGTAACACAAGAAAACATCGATGCTGTACGCCAATTAATACAAGAAGATAGACATGTGACATACGAGCAGATACGGGCTTCCCTCAGCATTGGTATGACAGCCATTCAAATAATATTGCATGATGAACTGGGTGTCAGGAAGTTAGTTTCCCGCTGGGTGCCCCATCGCTTGACCGAAGAACAAAAGTCGGCTCGTGTTAATTGGTGTCGGTCTTCTCTGCAACGGTTCGATAGAGGGAGCTCAAATGCTGTTTACAATATCGTCTCGGGTGATGAATCGTGGATTTATTCATATGAGCCCGAAAGAAAACACCAATCGGCTGTTTGGGTCTACGAAGGTGAGGTCAAACCAACAAAAGTTGTGCGCTCTCGTAGCGTGTCGAAAAAAATGGTCGCTTCGTTTGTATCGAAAACCGGACATGTGGCTACAATTCCTTTACAGGAACGGAAAACGGTTACTGCTAAATGGTACACAACAGTTTGTTTGCCGGAAGTCATAAGAGAACTTCGTAAAAGTAATCCGAACCGTCGCATAATCCTTCACCACGATAATGCGAGTTCCCACACCGCTCGGCAAACGATCGCGTTTTTAAATCAGGAAAACGTGGAGTTGATGGACCATCCTCCATACAGCCCTGACCTGAGCCCCAACGATTACTTTACATTCCCAAGAACTAAAGATTTGCTACGTGGTCAACGGTTTCCAGGTCCAGAAGAGGCAGTCCAAGCTTATAAATCGGCCGTTTCGACTATGTCTACTTCAGACTGGAATTACTGTTACAATAATTGGTTTGAACGAATGCAAAAGTGCATTGATTGTCACGGAGAATACTTCGAAAAACAATGAAAGTAAATATTATTGTGTTATCTTTGTAGTTTTTTCTATTCCCGATCATTTCGGTGTGGCCCTCGTACACACATTTAAAATTCGAACAAAGGAACGAAACAAAATCAGAAAAAAACGTTTGATAGCATCAACAACTTCACCTTACTATGAACCTTAAAATTTAAAAATAAAGATTACATTTACGGTTGCAAAATATTCGTACTTAATATTTACTGTCATCGTCACAAAACGTCATTGTGGCTCTGTGGCACCAAAGTCGCCTACCGTTTTTCAAGCGCTCATCGGGAATCTAGAACATAATTGATCGAAGATTAACCTATCCTTTTTTGTGTAGGTCTAAGATTTACAGTACAGCCAACCCACTAAAACTACCGGCTAAAGAGACACACCACTGAGTGGTTTACGCAGGCTTTGTTAAGGGGAAAGTGTTCAGCGCCTCCCTCGGATACTAACCTAACATAATATTTTTATGAAGTGAAATAAATAACCTGTAACTGTCCCACTGCTGGGCAAAGGCCTCCATCATTGAAATCAAGTCATCACTACAATTGATGGGTAGTCACAAACCCGGGATATGCATCGAAAAATTCGAAACACACTTTGCCCGACCTGGGAATTGAACCCAGGCCTTTCGGATATCGGTTCGAGTGCCACTCGGCCACTGAGAGGTTTGATGGAAAAAACAAAAGTAAAAGATATTTATTTTCATCAAATCTAACCGAAACATTCATAAAAAAGGCGGAGGCTGTAGGGTAGGGTTACTAATCTGTAGATTGGTCGGCCAGTAGTAGTGCTCTGAAATTGATTGTTCATTATTACTATACAACGGCGATGATTGAATTGAGATAATTAATATCAGACGCCAATTTGTCCATTTGTTATCAAAATTACTTTCACTTAAGTTATACTTAATTACGCTTTATATTTCAAATCGGTAGGTAAGTGCTTAATTCTTAATTTGTTTATTTCAAGCTTTAGTGACGGCTTATCCGCGGTTTGAATTGAACATAGATTGGCTTATGTACGTCTTAATTCTCAGCACAGTGGTTTGTATCTTCGTATATTATGTATGTAGTTATATATGTGTATATATAGGTATGTGTGTGTTTCCGCTGAACTCATATTCAATCATGAGACGCTTTGCTTTCCAATGTTTTCTTGTTACATAAATAAGCGTAATGGTCATAAGAGGATTTACGTAATACTCGTCAGTGAAAAATTTTGTCAATTTAAGTATTCTTACGCCGATGTTTTTGTCAAACCCTAATTTAGACGAAGCTGTTTTGTAAAGTGTGTACATCTCGCAGCAGCTGCTCTCTGACCGGGGCGAGAGGGTCCGAGATTCCGTTTCCCTAAGTTGGGATGAAAAAAAAACTGCTTAATCTTTTTACACGTCTAAGCGTTGTCTAAGTGCTTTTTCGCTTTTTTGCTTTTTCGTGTACTTACAAAACGCTGGCTACGTTGTGTTGAAACGAAAAACGTGAAGCTGTCTGTCTGCTTGCTTGCTTAATACGTTTTTCGTTGTTAACATGTTGTGTTGTCAACATGTTTAATTGTCATTCAAACGAATATTAATTAAGTATTAAGTTGTACGACGTAAATATGTAGAATTTTATGTTTTTTTAAATTAATGAACTTTCTTTCGTACTTTACAAAAAAAATTGTTATAAACTTAAAATTTATTTGCACTGAAAGTTAATTAGACTAATGTCATTACACAATTTTTTTAAAACTTTATTATATTAGTAAACATTTCCATAAGGCTCGAAAATAAGCAGGCAAGCAAGCACACTGTACAAGAACGCGCACTTACCGCTTCACACTCAAAAACGTACTACTTTTTACTAAACGAAAAAAAGTCGAAATAAGTGCAATCACTTTATTAGGTGAAAAGCATCATACATTCAAATCTAAAAGCAAGCTTAACTACTTTTTTAGAAAAGCATGCTTTTTTTAAATGCTTTTCTTTAAACGACTTAAAGACGATACTGATTAATGATACACAAAGAGTCAGGCAAAGTCATAATTAACATATCCATTTCTATACCACCTATGCCTTGAGCATTAGTTGATTTAGACTTAATTATATTGAAAACAGTTATTTCACTGATAGGCTTCAAGGCAAAAGTTGCAGAACCAAAACGATGATACTCAAAATATGTCAAAGTAGAAATGTCCATGTCTTGCTTAAAACTAATTTGAAGGGAGTGATTATTAATTTGGTCGGGATTATTAAAGTGGGAAGGTAAGTCATCATATTTACTTTTATTAAAAGCTACAACATTTCGTTTTATATTCTTCCACAAATTACGCGGATCGTTGGCATTTTTATTTATGTTTAATTCGAAATATGCAGTCTTTTCTCTATAAATAGCTGCAGATACAAATGGCCTTAAATTGTTTATAATAATACCTCGGCATTATTTTAGTTTTTTTTTATATGAAACTCATTTGATATGAACGCATGTTTATTTACGCATGTATTCAACATTTATTTTATTTACCTTGACATTTTTTTTTATACTTGTCCCCTGACGTGGGTCAATGTCGGAAACATTCTAGATCTAATCTAATTGTCTATGCTAATATTATACAATATCCTTAAAAGTTTTTCCTATTTTCGTTGCACGCTCGGTGCCCTGTCTACTCTTGCTTATTCTATTTCCTACTTATTTATATTCAATTTTCATTGCATATATTCTCTAAACTACTTCTCTTTACCTATACATTAGAACATATTAAGTCTAATAAAGATTCTCAGTGGTCCGTAAAATGCGTGGATTGGGTAACATACTGACATATTGCCCCAGACTAAAACAACGTAAAAAGTTTTATAACACTTTGAGCCCTAGACACATCTGTTCAGTAAAGTGAGTGGCCGGGTGATCTAGTACTCGCGCAGTAATACCGCGACGGATGTAAAGGTCAACGCCGCCGCCCGCCGTCACCACGCGACCACGGGCCGGTGGTTTGGGGCCTAGGCGCAGCCACGTCTCATTTATAGCCATAATGTCTACAGGTTGCCGTACCATGGCCGCAATGAATTCATCATGCTGTGTACCCAAAGATCCCGGATTAAGTAGACATGTTTTTGGAAATAATATATACAATAATAAATGAAAACAATATATCAATGTACTTAAAATTAATTAAATAATTTTTTTGCATTGTAACGTGGCGCCAATCAACAAACATTGAGTATAACTTTTTGTTCTTTATCTCACAATCAAATTGTAACGGAGGTGTCATCGTATTGTATAAAGTATTTATGTATTTATAAAGAGTGCATTATAGACTCGTATTACTATCGTGAAATATAAAATCGCTTAAGTATGAACTAAAATAACACACCAAGACCAAAAGGCATAACATACCTATACAGAGGCTTAAAAAGGACCACAAGGCTAAAATTTACTTGCTTAAACTGACAAAAATCAATATAACTAAAATATGTAACTATAAATTCAAATATAAACATAACTAAAACCAAAATGACCCCATAATATTAAGGTGTTGCACAAAAAATATTATAAAGAAAAAACAAATGCGTGTCTATTACAAACCAACTTTTCACCAAAAACCCTTTTCACATCGCTTTCGTTACGGATTCTATAGGCGGGTCCGGCGCCGTCTCGACGCACAAATATACCGCCTTGGCGGGTCCACACGTAGCGCCACTGCAGCCGCCGTGCTTCCATGCGCACTTTGTAAAAGAGCTCCCGGTTATACCGCGTGAGCCGCTCGTTCACATACAGGCGGTGGGCCTGTAACAGCTGGTCCCGCAGCACGCGTCTAACCAGGCGCATTGCCAGCGGCCGCGGAGCCCCACCTTCGCCCTCTCGTCGCACTCTTACACGCACAACACTGGCTGGCTACCTCTTGCTCTCCCACAGTCATGCCAAGCTTTCTGCTAACCAAAGCCACCAGGTGAGTCGGATTCTCGGCAGGCATTTCAGATAGACCGGTGATCTCCAGGTTGTTTCGAAGTAGCTCTTGTTCACGATCATTTACTTGGGACTTTAGCCGTTCCAGATCTGCTACCATCTCACCTCTCAAGCCTTCGTCGCAAGTGTCAAGACGCGTTCCCAATGAAGATAATCGCTCCTCAAATCCGGCCATCCGCGAGGTGATGCCTTGAATGGATTCCTCTTAGCGAATATTTTACTAGAATAATCAGTAAAAGCTGCTTTGATGTGTTTCTCAATAGAGGCATTGCTCAAATTAAATTCTGGGGTCGTAGAGCTTGCTTTTTTGTTTTCAGTTTTTTCTCTTAGCAGTTATTTTTTATGTTAGTCCGGTTTTTACGAGTATTAATTGTTTTTTATATAGTTGTTTTAGCAGTCGGGTTTTTTGTTTTATTTTAATAATTTGGTATTTACAATCGTCATCAACATCAAAAATTAGACACTGGTATCCATTCTTAGAAATCGATAAGTAAATATTTAAAAGTGAAGTTAAATATTAAGGATTTATAGTGCTTTGTATTAAGTCTATTCTGTTGTAATTTTTTACTACCAACATATAGCCTGATTTAATTTAATTTAAACGGATTTAATTTAATACCGTACAGCGTCTGATTGGGTGTAACTACGAGTGCGCCAATTAAAGTAACTTAATTAATATTATCAAGCTAACGCAGAGAAGCTTATTAACCAAAAAATATTTCTTCTTTTGATATTAAAATAGGATTATTATTGTTTTGTTATTTGTTATAAACGTATGAATTTAGGGTTAGTTTGACAGGAGAAAATATTAGTTCGAAATATTGATACTAGATGGCGTGCTCAAACTGAATCGCGGTATCACATTGTTTTGTATCAAACTTATACCTATAGGGCTAACAAAAATACTAAATAATCTTTACTTTACTAAATACTAAATAGTTATTTTTTATAATTAATAAATAATTACTAAATAGTTATTTTCTTTAATTATTGATAAATAATTAATGATATTGTTGATGAGTGATAAGTGCGAAGTGTGTTCCGAGTTTCAGTAAAATTTGTATAGTAATTTGTTATTAGCTTTTATAAATACTTAATAGTTAAATCCACCATTATACTCTCATTAACATCCCGGATATTAGACAATTTTAAACAATAAAACATAAAATGAACTTTTCCGTTAAAAAGTCGCTGCCAAGTCAATAAAAGGTAAAGAAAGGTTTCGCAAAGGTAAAGAACCGGATAAGAACAGCTTTCAATTAAGTAACAGATGACGATCAGAGATTCATTTAACATTTCTGGACGAACGTCCGATTTAATCATGGGTCCAATAAGTTTTATTATATACTATTATTATGTACGTAGTGTAAAAGTATTTTTAGCTTCAAGAATAAATTGTTGAAAAATATATTATTGATATTAAATTTATTTAACCATTTTTGTTTTCGCATTTATCACACACACAAAATGAAATTCCAATATCGAAAATTGAACTCAATATCTACAGGGTAGGCAAGGTTTTATCAAAAATTTTATCGGATGGTTGTCATAACAACAACAAAAATATTTTTTTATTCAACGTGTAACAAAAAGGTGTGGTCAAGATAAAAAGATCCAAAGCGTATCCCATCTAGAACTTGTATGTGTTGTTATTAAGACATAATTATTAACTTTAATTTGTCATGCAATGGTTAATGAAATATTTATATTTGTTAAGCTTATTAAGCTTAGCAAGCAGCAGTGATTATAAATGTTAGTACACTCAGGTTACTAAACCAGTAGGGCTGAGACTTGTATATTTTGATGTGACGTCACAATAGAAATATTAAATAAAAAACTGCATAACACATTAAAGTTAATAGTCATGAATTTTACTTTTTATTTTCAATTGCTAATTGCTGCACTGAAGCTAAATTAAATATTTATAAAATTTATAAAATACAGTGAAAAATTAAACGCCCACCCGACCCAGCCAGGAATCAAACCTGGGTCTTCCGCAATCCAGGCGGCTGCACTGACCGCTATGCTACCGGGAAGGCATTTTGTCACTGCTTAATAATTTTTGAGTGCTAATAGCGGCACAGTGCCATCTATGCATGTTTAATTTTTTTACTATATTTTATAAATTTTATAAATATTTAATTTAGCTTCAGTGCAGCAATTAGCACTTGAAAATAAAAATTAAAATTTACTATAGCGTTGTGTGATCAAATTTGTGGTATTTCATCTGCAAAGTTGAATCTGCATGGCCATCGGTTGCAATGACCGTTGGATAGATGGCACTGTGCCGCTATTAGCACTCAAAAATTAAAAAGCACGACAAAATTCAGCGCTTACGTCAACCTTCCCAGTAGCATAGCGGTCAGTGCAGCCGCCCGGATTGCGGAAGACCCAGGTTCGATTCCTGGCTGGGTCGGGTGGGCTTTTATTTTTTCACTGTATTTTATAAATTTTATAGATATTTAATAGTCATGTCTTAGTAACTCTGTATACAAGATCTAGATCGGATACACTTTGGATCTTTAATTTTGACCACACCTTTCTGTTACACGTTGTCTAAACATTCTATAACTATAATCTAGTGGTATATTGGATACCCGGCCAGAACAATGTGATTGCAATTCAAATACTAATTTCAATGGAATAAGGTACAGAGTCCAAGGTATTTAGCACGCTATGAAAAAAATAGTCGGCGCATAAACAAAGCTTGTTAGTACACACTACACCTTTTCACCTTTACCAGTTAATTTAAAAAAGTGGTCGTTAAACGGTTATGTTAGAGGTTCATGGTTTTTTGAATAATCATTTTTCTGGTTTGTCCTTGTTCAGCCAACTTTTAAGGCTGTAAGTGGTTTACGACCTAAATGTATGTTTTTTAAAATATTTTTTGAACATAATGGACCTTTTTGATTGCTCAGCGGGAAAATGAAGAGTCATGTTTGCGTTTTGTTTAATTTTCGAATATCTGTGTTTTGTTGAATATTTGTTGAAAATATGAATGGTTTATTATTTGCGAAGGGTTACTAAATATGCAAAATTGTTGGCAAATAAAACATGTCTATTTAAGATTACATAATCTTAAATGAACATACAATTTTACGCAAATATCAAGTTACAAGGATTGAGCCACGATAGCATAGTTTGTAGTGCATCTGACCCGGCATGTCATGGGGTGCAGGTTCGAATCCTACTCGTGGATTTTTTTCAACACTGTCTTTTTTCAATTTGTAATTTGTTCGCAACAATATTTGCGTAAAATGATATGTTACATAATCATAAATATAGCTTGCCTAATTCTTAAACTGATCTTTCAATATTTCTAAAAATATTAAGATCGGATGTTGATGACGTAGTTGTCGACATTGAATAGGGCTATTAGATAGGTGTTGCTTAATTTTGGCTAGTTGCATTGAGCCGCGATAGCATAGTTGGTAGTGCACCTGACCCGGCATGTCATGGGGTGCGGGTTCGAATCCCACTAGTGGAATATTTTTAAACACTATCTTTTTTCAATTATCTCAAAAACTACGTCTACGTAAAGTCTAAATAAAGTCCCACATTTTAAACAAAACTCAAAGAGCTTGGAGAGAGAAGATTGTTTTAGTCAAATAGAGATCCATTCATGGATGTAGGTCTTTTCCCTTCTTCTTTATTCCCGGTGGCATTGTGCTCGCTGCATGATATGGTAAATTGTGTTTTTTTGTCATCTACATACATTAAATTACTCAACTTTCAGAATAAAGTTATGAACGAAAATAAATATATAAGGTTATGAATAGAAAATAGGTTCTAACAAGAAGAAAAATTACCAGACCGTTTTTACAAAATTAAAAAAAAAAACCGACTCCAAGAAGGAAAATAAAATTAGTTAAAATAAATTTACTTAGCACAAAGTAATTCGTATTTTGATTTAGTTCATCAGAAATGATTAAATAAGTATACAAAAAACAGACTTCAATAGACGTTCTTTAAAACTGATATGCGTATCTAGGTAATTAGGTACTAATATGATTTCAATATTATTTCTTGCTTTTTAGAGCTGTTTTTTGTAAACTTATTGAATCATTTCTGATTAACTAAATCAAAATACGAATTACTTTGTGCTAAGTAAATTTATTTTTTACTTTTTTTATTTTTCTATTTTAAGTCGGTTTTTTTTGTTTAAAATTATTTTATTTTACGATTTTTAGTGATGAGTAGACCTAACAAGGGTGCTTCTGGGATGAGGAAACGACGGCCTAGTAGGTGGTGGTATTCCTATGTAAAACTTCAATTTTAATTAGATATTATTTTTGTACGAACTGAACATTTTGGCATATTGAATCGTATGAAGTAAGCCCAACAAAATTAACTGCTGTAAATCGTTGAGGAATTCCCTTGACTGTCTATGCTCTCCATCATCAGACCTTTAATGTTACTTGTGACCCAAATGAGTGCAAAGTTCTCATCAATAGAAATGAATTAAGTCCAAACACAAGGTAGCTACTGTAAAACGTTGAGGAGTTCCCTTAACTGTCCTTCGTCTTCATCATCAGACCCCTAATGACAGTCACAACCCATCTAGGTATAAAGATCTCACCGATACAAATAAATCAAGCCCAAACACCAAGTAATTGCTGTAAATCGTTGAGGAATTCCTTCAACTGTCTTTGGGCTCCATCATCAGATCGAATCCAGATCTTCATTAAATAGTAGTGCTTTAAAATACTTAATGAAAAAAATTAACAAACGCACTAGTCACCACTACGATTTTCGAAGGTTCTCCTCGGATTCTTTAAGGTTCCATCATCAGATCCTGACCTGATGACCATGGGACCACCTGGAAATATACCCTTTCAAACAAAACAAGAATTTTAAAAATCGGTGTATAACTGACGGAGATATCGCGTAACAAACATACAAAAAAAAACATTCAGTCGAATTGAGAACCTTCTCCGTTTTCTGAAGTCGCTTAAAAAGAAAAGGCGTTGAAAAGGCCTTATAAGCTGTTGGGGTGGAAAATCTGTTCTGTTCTGTTCTGTCAGTAATGTCATGAGACGTCTTCTGTCATATAATTCTGGTCCAGATGACGCTCTTGATGATTGATTGCCTCAGATTAATGAGATAAAAGGGACTTCTTGGCGGGAAAGTGAAGAAACATGTCTGCGGTTTTGTTGACGCGGTTTGATTTCTAAAATTTGTGTTATGTCGAATATTAATGTGCAATAATGGTGGATTATTAACCGTTGAGTGTTCGTAATTGCGCGTGAGTGTTGGCAAATGAAACAAAACAGTGCAACTTCACTTTTCAAATTCTCTCAAGAAGTCCGTCGAGGAATTAGTAAAGCCCCACATCTTTACAGAGATACTCGAGGAGTTGGGGGCACATCATTTCTCACTTCTCATTTCTATTATCATTCATCATCATCATACTAGAAGGAAATATTGTATATTTATGTATTACTTGTAAGAAAAAATACTTTGACACTGGCTAAATGTGCTAATCGCACGAAGCCATCAACGAAAAGAAAAAAAATGAGATAAAAGTGGTTTCACCCGAATTCTTCCCGTAATAACACGTCTTGTGAGACTCCATTTCAATTTCTATCTACCGTACAATTGTACCCATACTACTTATAGTAAAAATACTTGAAAGTGGCTAAATGCTAAACGCGAAGCCATTAATTAAGATGATTAATTAAAGCTCTTGATTACGAGTGCTCACTATTTATCACTATTATAAAAATAGTGACTTACTTTTTATTCGGTTACCTATATAGTGACTTACTTTTTATTCGGTTACCGAATAAAAATAGTAAGTTGGTAAGGTTTTCTTTGCTTAGAGACTTTTCGATTATATGTATGTTAATTATCAAACGCCATTAGGTCTAAGGTAAAAGACGTCTTAGGAATTATTTCAACACCTTTTACAAAATGTAATTTGTACGCAACAAACGTAACAAATTTTGCGTAAAACCATATTTAACCATTTAACCATCATCATATTACAATAATCTAAAAGGCTTATAATATTGGCAATTCTACAAAAGCATTGTTATAGCCTTGCAGATTTATAGCTTTAGTTTTCGTATAGAGATTTCAATTTCGTTAAGTGATTCAAATCGTGTGATTGATTTTAATTATTATAATAAAACAATGTGAGTTCATATTTTTAATTATTACTCCAAAGTGGATTTTATACATCTGCTACTCGAAATCTAATATCTCATATCTAATATCTAATCTGCACGCACATTTTGAGAAGATACCTTACCCTTAATTACAATTAACATAGAAAGTCTTAATGTAAATTTAAATTCATTAAAGTCTTATACAAAACAAAATTTCGAAGGCGTTGAAGCGCATAAGTAATAATTAATGCAAATTGACGTCTCTGAGAACGGTAGCGTTAAATTTCATGAATTGCGGAACATCAAAATCAGCAAAATAAGACTCGTAAGTATGTTATGAATATATAGTATATATATTTTTTCATTAAAGGCAAATATTTGACCGTGAGTCACCGTGGACCTCGATGGCGCAGTTGTTGCTTCGCAAAGGTCGGTCATCGGATGAGTGGCCAAAAATATATCATCTCGAGCTTCTTCGGGCTTTGGAAGGCACGTAATTCCGTTGGACCCGGGTCCATTATTATGCAACCGGCTGCATTAGCAGTCATTAAAAACCATCTTTCCGCACTGGGCTCGCGATGTGGTTTGTGGTTGTTCCCCATATCCATCTATAGGGAAGGCTTGTGCCCCAGTAGTGGGAACATTAAATGAGCTGATGATGATGATTTGACCGCAATTTCACCTGATGGTATAAGTAACGATGCGTCTTAAGATGTAGCATACATATCTAAAAAAATGCTTGTGCACTCTTGCCTTGAAAAAGTCCGGGTTAAACAGATCTGCTGGAAGATAATTTCACTCCTTAATAATGTCACAAAGGGTTTTGTGCGTTTCGAGGCGGTATGTTGACAGCATAAGGGTGTGATCTCGGCCCGCGTTTCGTTCCCGGAGATGAAAAGGAGATGGTGGAATCAGCTCGTTTAATGTAAATTATATTCTAACTCCAGGGACATATAAAGAAAAATGTAAATAAGAATTGTAATATCCGGACTCAATCTTTAATCTTTCACGTCAAATCCACATAATGTTTTTAATTATTATAATATACTAAATTTCATAAATTTTAAATAACAACAGTTCTTAACCCTCCACGGCAGGGATAGTTTCGGGGAATATATAGCAAACAAACGCCGAGAGAGGAGCTTGTGAGAGGAGAATGTGTCATATTGAGCTCCTCCATGCTTCGGGAGACACGTAAAGCCGTTGGTCCTGTATGCAGCTGTGCAGTGTGCTAATGACTGCTAATGCAGTCGCATTAACAGTCATTAGCAACTACCATTCCACACTGGGCCCAGTGGTGGTTCATGGCCCCTTCTCCCTATCCATCTATAGGGAAGGCGCGTGCCCCAGCAGAGGGGACTAGAAATGAGATGATTACGAGTATTACAAACTAAAATATCAACAATATAGCACAACTTTTCGCCAAACATCCAAATCGCTATCTCTCCTGGTTTCGTCGGGCGAAAGATTCAAAGTAGCCGACCCGTTTTTTGGCTCTCCTGAACATTTTTGTCGGAACGAGTTACTATGTTTTGATTTTAAGCAGCCGATCTGTCCAAGGCATCGAGAAGGTACTTTGCGGAACCGTCCCAAAGGTGTGAGCAAACTCCACGCAACATCGCACCTGTGTCTTGTACAAAAGGCACAACTGATCCGGCGTGAAGAATCGCCGCACCCTGTTCAGGACACCGAGTTTACATTACAGATTTGAAGTAACAATTATATTTTCATTCACCATTCACCAGTTCATTTTCAAGCCTCCCCTATGGATGGATAGGGAGAATGGGCCATAAACCATCACGCAGGCCCAGTGCGGATTGGTGGTTGTAAACGACTGCTAATGCAGCCAACGGTTTTACGTGCATTCCGAAGCATGGAGGAGCTAGAGGCTATACATTTTTAGTCACCCATCCGATGGCCGGCCTTTGCGAAAGTTGCTTAACTTTAGCACAGCACTATCAGACCGGGTGCGTTAACCACAGCGCCATCGAGCACCTCTATTTTTATTTGGTTACTTGTAAATAATTTTGATATAGTATAGGTAAGTTATGATGGGACTGACATGGCATGCTAGAAGTTTCGAAAAATAAAAGAAGAAAATGTAATACATATTTGAATATAGAAAATTAAAATACCTACGGGTAAAATATAAATGTTCAAAACGTCGGAAAGTTTTAATATCGATTGTATTGAAATATCAAAAATTGTTATACCTAAGCTCAAGTAAGATGTCTAAGATTGAAATGCTAAATGATTAAAATATCGAATGATTAAAAATGTCAATAGTCTTTTTTGTTTTTCTTTTAGTTGATTGCTTCGTACGATTAGCACATTTAGCCAGTGTCAAATTAATTTTTCTTATAAGTAATACATAAATATACAATATGATGATGATGAATGATAATAGAAATAGGAAGTGAGAAATGATATACCCCCAACCCGTCGAGTATCTCAGTAAAGATGTGGGGCTTTACTAAGTCCTCACGCAGACTTCTTGAGAGAATTCGAAAAGTGACGTTGCACTGTTTTGTTTCATTTATCAACACTTAATCACACTCACGAACACTTAACGGTTAATTATCCACCAATATTTCACATTAATATTCGACATAACACAAATTTTAGAAAATAAAACAAAACCGCAGGTCAATAGTCATTATTCCTATTTCTTTTTTGAGAGAATTTGCTGATTTCCTCTAGGTATTTTTAGCTTCACCGGTCTTTAATTTTATTTAAGTTCATAATGTCAATATTTAAAATACTGACTAATAAAAATATTTATTTCTACCTTGTTTGGTTTACAGTTCTAACCTAACCTAACATAACATTTATATAAGGGACACATTGAAATTAATATAATATACAAATTATGCCAAAACAACTAAATTAGACCAAATGATAGTTATGCTAATCTATGCAAAGGTTTTCTCCATGTCATTTAAAGGTGAACACCTTACTTATTTCTAAAGGAGTTCCACCACACGACTTGTACCTACATAATAAAGAAATATCGCTAATAAGAAATATCGCTAAATAACCACCTAAAAGCTTAAAAGCCCATTAGTGGGATGTTTACATACGCTTAATTGACGGACTGACTTAATTTAACAGATTGCAAACAAATTTACTTATACTTTGAATGCTCGTAAACCGTAAATAGTTATCTACATTGTCATTTAGCAATAAATCATTTATTTTTCATTCATTCAGTAATTAATAAGGGCAGCCACTAGTTTCCAATATAATTTCAATTATTGGAAACTAATTGGATTTGTTCAAAAAGTCTTCTATAAGATATTAAACGTATGAGCGTAAGATAACTATGTCTTTTGAATTCTAACCCATCAAATTAGTATAGACATCATGTTTCGCTTCCATATTGTAGGCACTCCAAGTATTCTGCAGAACCACGCACTAGAACGTAGCGTCAATTGCGTATAATATTTTTTCGTTTTGTCTTCTTGTTCTTCTTCATCAGCCTGTCACCACCCAATGCTGAGTGTAGGCCTCTCCCTTTGCACGCCATCTGTCTCTGTTGGTAGCCATTCCAAACCAGTTCTTTCCAGCGACTCTATTTATATAGCCTCTCCATCGAGCCGGTTGCCGTCCTACGTTTTTACGTCCAGTTCTTGGTCGACATGTTAGGATCTTGTGTGACCATCATCCGTAGTTACGTCTGCAGACATGTCCCGCCCAACCCCACTTCAGGATGCTTATGTAACTATGTCTTTATGTTTCGCTTCCATATTATAATATGGTACTCCAAGTATTCTGTACAAGAACCGTAGCGTTATTTGCGAATAATGTTGTTATTTATTATTTATTTTATTCAAGTACGACCACATTGGTATGGGAATGGGGACCACAGTGAAGACAGCTTCACCACGCGTTTTGTATTTAATTTAATTTGTATTGTTAGCCTAAAGTCTTTTTAAAGATTATTATTAAAGCGTTATTAACACCATGCTTGTTAAAATAATTGACCCGATCTTCTATCTGTTCGGCTACCGATGCTTTGTAATGTCAGTAATTGTAACACTAAATGTTGACTTTATTTTTTTGCTTTATCAAAGACGCCACTCACGGTATTCTTATTCAAGTTGTTTCTTGTCATTTATACTCATGTGACACAACGCTACCCTCCACGAGGGCACAGTATTTAAATAACGGGTGGGGCAAAAGTAATGGCATAATGTAAATGTGACAGCATTTTTGCAAATGGCGTTAAATGTCATTATGCTTTGACATTTATATTGTAGACAGATAGAGAATATAAGCAATGGAGCGATAAACACCTGAAGAACGCGGAATTATTGTTACTACCTATTTGACAAATTTGCGGGCCATGTGGTCTCCTGCTTTGGCGATTTGAACTGGCCATCCAGAACGCCAGATCTGACGGCGCCAGTCTTCTTTCTTTGGGGTTTTTTGAAATCTCGCGTTTACCGCAACAAGCCACAAACATTGCAAGTTTTGAAAACCATTTGAAGAAGAAATTATCAATTTGTGGCCAGATGTCTTGCGAGCAACTATGCAAAATGTTGTAAAACGAGCACGAATGTGCATTAACTCTGGAGGTGGTAATTTGACCGATTTAATTCTTAAAACCTAATGACATACATTTTTTACCTTTAAATAAACTTTTTGTAAAAACAGAGCGCATTTTTTTCATTTCGAACAAAATGGCAGCCAATTCTTATTATGACTTTACTTTTGCCCCACCCAGTATTATATTCAGTGAGAAATTAGTACATATAATGTCATGAAAGCGCTGACTAAGTGTTCAATATGATGCCCGTCTGCTTTAAAAGTAAATTCCTAAACTAATTGACACTGTCAAGCTGTATGCTTAGGTAATGATTCCTAACTTTCGCCTTAAAGCTGTCAACAGAAGATACGTTACGCAAGGGAGGTGGAATATCGTTCCATATTTTGGTGGTGGCATACTAAAAACGACCTTTGAATGCCGTTGTGTTGTGCGAAGGAACATCAAGACGAGAGAGACAAGTTCGGGAAGAACGGTTTTATTTTACTAAAAAACTAAATTGAGGTTTCCTTTCGCCAGGCTTTGCATATGAATGCAAGAACTTTCTCATGGGCATGGAAATTTTCATCTTAGAGCAAGTTTTTAATAAAATCTCTCAGTGAATTCAAGTTTACTAGAGATGGAAAAATAAATTCAATTCATATACAATTTGTGTTTGAAAAAAAACTTTTCGAGAAATAGAGTTATGAAATTTGTTTTTTTGTTAACAAAGTTGCTTAACTTCGAGTACTGTCATTGTTTTTATAACGATATTTCTTGTCGTGATAAAAGACCTCGTGATTACTTTATACTTCATGGTGTCTTCAAATTTTATAGATTCGTTATTGAGTACTTTTTGCTTAAAGTTTTCGTTAACAAAGAAGAGAAAGATAGAGACAATTTGGAACAAGTATAAAAGTGAGTCCAGACTATAAGACAAAACATGTTTTATAGCATAGTTATGTTACATGTTTTATTAGTGTAGACGAGGTGTAGACGATAAATGTCAATAAAACAACCTTATACGTATAGTATAGTGTTCTTATTTAATATGGACTCATCGTTACAGACACAAACTGACGATGCGGTTTATTGATTTTACCTATATATTACTAGCGGCCCGTCCCTGCTTTGCACGGGTGGACATTTTTTTATTGTATCTTATGTTACTCAGCGCTAATGTAGCATTCTATTGGTGAAAGAATATTTTAAATCGGTCGAGTAGTTTTTGAGTTTATTCATTGCAAACATACATACATACATACATACATACATACATACATACATACATACATACATACATACATACATACAAAGATACAAAAGTTTCCTCTTTATAATATTAGTATAGATGTATTTTTATGAACTTTAATGAACTTTATTGTTTTTTAAACTTTACGCAAACACTACACATTGAAATATGTTATTGAAATTGAAATTGATGAAAATTGAAATTGAAATATGTATGAAAAATACTTTTACGGATCTACTCGCGTTTATTTCACATATTTGATTATTTTGATTTGATTATTAACTTTTCATAATTCTTTGACATCTTACTAGCGACCGCACGCGACTTTGTCTGCAAAAATTACCGTGTTCCGAAATTATCCTATCATTTTTCACGTCATTCTGCCTTATTTTTTATTTTTTTTATTTGCTTATATTTAGGGGAGGTCAGCTGAGAGCGGCCATTTTAACTTTGACTTAAAAATAATGCCACTATAGAATCGGAATTTTGGAAAAGTATTTTATATCAATAGATTTAATAAACTTTTATAAAGTGTAATCGCATTTCGCAAAAACCTAAATAGTTTATTATAATTTTGTAAATTACGAAAACTTGTCAAAAAACCGGACACGGGTGTGAGCGCCTAAAGCGGCCATGGTGGTAAGGGCAAAGTAATCATGCCAAATTTATAACAAGAAATGCATTTAAAAAAGTGAACAAAAACACCTAAAATAAATTTAAAAATCTTTATTTGAGATAAAAATAAATTGTTACCAATAGTTCAAACAAAACAATAATTTCAGTCTTCAAACAACAATGTCTTCTTACTGAAATCTATGTACCTACTTAAAGTTCTTCTAGATAAAATAATACAATCAACAGCTAATAAATAGATAGCAAATAGATAGCAACTAAATTATACTAAAAACTAAATATTAGTGTGATAGGTTATCTAATTGAAACACTTGCTATAAGAGCTCCTTTTTTTCTTGGCAGATCCTGATTTTAAGTGTCTTACTGCCGTACTCAGAGACGTCAATTAAGTTTTAATGACAATTAAGTCTCTTGCTGTCACTTTCTTAAGTATAGTGCTAAATAGAGAAGGAAAGACATTTAATTGTCATTAAACTTAATTGACGTCTCTGAGTACGGCAGTTAGTAGAGTTATGAGAGGTAATAGCGTATTTGAGTGCAATAGATTTATCTAAGCCGTGTTTTTCATTTATCTTTTAATTTTTCCTCCCCTGCGTTGTTTTTCTTTTGTAGTTGTTGACCATCTAAAAAAATAATTAAACATTCTAACCTCGACCTTGGAATTTAGCCAAGAACCTTCGGATGGACGGGCCGATCGCTTTGCCACTTGGCCTCCAAGACTTTATCCATTAATAAAGAAAGTTTTTTAATTTTGTAATCGTTACCCAAATGTGTTATCCGATGCGCCCGCCGATCAGATTTGAATGACATCGTTAATAGAAAATTTCGTTAGTTGTTGACTTGACTAACATTTATGACAAGGCAAAGAAGAAGCTTAATTTATCGTTATGATTATTATTTTTAATGGTATGCACTTGGCCTTCATTTGACCTGACCGCCCATGGACACCTGCAAAACCAAAGTAATCGCAGATGCGTTGCCGGCCTTAAGGAAGGAGTTGGATCTTGAGGAGGGAGTAGGAATTGGGAGGGGGGAGGGGTGAGAGCAACGAGTGCCATTGTTTCACGCCGATATTATGTGAGTGACACTGTCTGGGTGGTTTACGCCACCCGGGCGAGCCGGCCCATTTCGTGCTGTAACGCAGCGTGGCTCTACCACTCATACAGTGTCACTCATTTAGCACCACTCAGATAAATCTACGGACGCGAATAACTTTAACCCCCTATGTATGTACGTACAATCATGTACGTATGTATGTACAATCATGTTTTATCCGCTGGGAATCGTACCCGGGACCTTTGGCGCAGGGGCAGTTCAAATGTGTGCAATTGATTCTAATGTGTGCAATAAACAGTGTTTTTCATAGATAAATACCACCTAGGTTTAAAATAACGAGTGAAAGAAAGCGTAAGTAGTAAAATAAATTAGCTAATTATTATTAATTAAATTAAAAGATATTTACATTTCTAAATGTAACAAGAACTATTTAAAAAAAGGACGTTATAGGCTCACTTTGGCGTACAAAGTATAAGACTATCCTCTTACTTAGCCAACCCATCTTGATATAAGATATCAAGATGGGTTGGCTGCAACAACGAAAGCCTAATTGGAGCATAATAATATACCTACCAAGGCTGACAAACTAACATCATACGAATTAGTGTGTAAAACCTCATATGATATTATAAGGCCTAACCGCCTCGGTGGTCTTGTGGTTAAGACCACCGGTCGCAGACCCAGAGGTCTCGGGTTCGATTGTGTACTCGGTTTGGTTAGTGGTAGGGCTTCTTTATCCGCCTGGCTAGCTACCAGCATCTTTTCTAAATATGTCGCCATAACATCAATGTTTGTAGCATTGTTGTGTTCCGGAAGCTAGAGATTAGAGAGCCAGTGCCTCAGTAGTTGAGGATCCGGGTGAAGTAATCAATTAACATCAAGTGAGATCAAGGCACTGTGCTTACGCGTAATATAAAAAAAGTACTTTATTTTATGCTATGAAACATTTTTGACATTTAACATAAAAAGTAAACGTACAAACTGCTTTATTACTAAAGGTATCTTACAGACAACCTTAAGATGAACTTAGATGTAAGATCAACATAGATAGAACATAGATTCAAGATAAAAAATAAGCGTGTATCATCGCATCGGTGCTCTTTAAAATAAATAATGGGTAATTATAATAATATCCTTAAAGCAGGCGACGTCCGGTTGGCCGTCTTAAAAGTGACTCCACATTAAGTAACATGTTACCTAACTATACTTGAAAATAATGTTACAAAACAATAAGTATAAGGTTGTTTTGTTGACACTTATTATCCACACTAAAAACATTCTACAAAACTATGCTATATAACATGTTTCATAGTCTGGACGCACCTTTGGACGCTGGAGGGATGAAGTAGAGATAAGTCTTACAACGGCTCCAGATCAACAAGTGGTCTGAAAGGGCACACAGTAGGATGTATTGACATCTTGTTAGGGCCAATGTCTTATACGGGTCGTTGGGCCAGCGGAGTAAGTAAGTAGTTAATAGTGTATATTTTGCTTTTTAACATTATTTTTTCGTAGAAATGGGACGGAAATACCGTAACATCTTTCCACTCGCCTTCTATGGGAGTATTTTCGTAGAAATGTGACGTAAGTAGGTCCGTAACAGTGTAACAGGAAGTCGAGAAACTCAGCGCGCGCTATTTTGAAAATTTAAAATCGATATTATGAACAAGACATATTATTATTTTAAGTGACATTTTGTGTCAATATTTTGATATGTCAAATGTCTTCTAATGAGTGTTTACTGCATTCTCTTTATGATTTTGGACTTCTTGGCGGGAAAGTGAAGAGTAATGTCTGCGGTTTTGTTTTATTTTCTAAAATTTGTGTTATGTCGAATATTAATGTGAAATAATGGTGGATTATTAACCGTTAAGTGTTCGTGAGTGTGCATGAGTGTTGGCAAATGAAACAAAACAGTGCAATGTTACTTTTCAAATTCTCACAAGAAGTCTGCGTGAGGACTTAGTAAAGCCCCACATCTTTACTGAGATACTCGAGGGGTTGGGGGGTAATATCATTTCTCACTTCCCATTTCTATTATCATTCATCATCATCAATATAATATTGTTTATTTATGTATTACAATGAAATTAAGAAACTAATGACATGGCAGCATGGTCTATGACCTTAGCCGGTTCCTTAAGGAACAAACTAAACTTAAAAAAAAAAATTCTTTATGATTTTTAAAAAAATATACGTAATTGTTAATTTTATATTCTATTTTCTATTGTGATATTGATTTCAAAAGGTGGGACTTCTTGGTGCGAAAGTGAAGAGTCATGACTGCGGTTTTGTTTTATTTTCTAAAGATTGTATTATGTCGAATATTAATGTGAAATAATGGTGGATTATTAACTGTTAAGTGTTCGTGAGTGTGCATGAGTGTTGGCAAATAAAACAAAACAGTCACTTTTCAAGTTCGCTCAAGAAGTCCGCGTGAGGACTGGGGGTATATCATTTCTCACTTCTCATTTCTATTATCGTTCATCATTATCATACTGGAAGGAAATATTGTTTATTAATGTATTACTTGTAATAAAAAATACTTTGACACTAGCTAAATGTGCTAATCGCACGAAGCCATCAACTAAAGAAAAAAAAGGTGAGATGTCAAATGTTACACGTCATATGCGACTACTGTAAGGCTCGTATAAAATAATGTGTTATGCTCCGAACTCTGAAACAATATTCTTTTTTTAATAAGATTCAGTAAAAGGCAACTCTATTATTTTTTTTGTGTCTCATTTATACCTAGGCCTGATTATAGTTTAAAAAGTTCCTTGATAAGTATATACTATTGTCAAGCAATCTTGCTCCTAAAATTTATTTATTTATATACATAATACTTATTGCATTTTCCCAATTTTTTATTATCGTCACCAAGTTCTAACAATGGCTTGATTTCATTGTGGCTCACACTTTGCTAACACGTTAAATGAGGTAAGGTTAAGGTGAGACAGGTAAACTGGTTTCCTAGAACTAATATAAATCTATTTGTACGAGAGCATAATCACTAATTATTTTAAGTTTGTAGGTGTAGTAAAGGTGTAACTAGTAACAAAAAATATATTTTACACGAGCGAGACTTAATTACGTGCCTTTGACATCCTGACTCAGGCGAACTTTATCTCGGCGTGGCGTACCCTACAAATTACATCATTTTTAACTCATTTATGTCCCCACTGCTGGGGCACGAGCCTTCCCTATGAATGAACCTATCCATCCATAGGGAAGGCTAGTATCTCCTAGAGAAAGGGCCGTAAACCACCACGCGGGCCCAGTGCGGATTGGTGATTGTTAACGACTCCTAATGCAGCCGAGATCAACGGCTTAACGTACCTTCCAAAGCACGGAGGAGCTCGACATGATAAATTTTTGTCACCCATCCGATGACCGGCCTTTGCGAAAGTTGCTTAATCTCAGTTCTCGCAGACTGGGCGCGATAACTGCTGCGCCATCAAGCTCCTCCAGAAATTACATCAACACTATGTAAACTCTTGTTATTATAATAACGAATAAAAGAATATTATAGCAAAAAGCAACATTTTAAAGATAGTAAAATCGTACTCGCACCGTCTGCATGAACAAAAGTGTCGTTTCGTTTGTGAGGCCAAGTAAACCCTAAGTTTGAGACTTCGCCCCTTTGTACCAATAATCTCTACTGTTCATAAAGATACAGCCGAAATAAATAACTCTGGAAGAAGGTTAAACGTTCCATAAAGGGACAATACCAAAAAGGAATCTGACGGAAATGTTATTTTATGGCTCGTCCTTTGCTCCAGTAGTTGGTTATCCTTTGGGTTGGCTGCTAACACCTACTTGCATTTTGTGACCCAATTGGTCGGGCAACAGGAAAATGAGACATACAAGAACTGAAAAAAAATTTGTGTAATTTTTTTTTGCTTATAAAAATAGACTGAGAAATGGCTCTATGATTTATTAATTAAGCACATAATTATTACGTTAACGAATGATATAGGATAGTAAACAAAAGTCACACTTAGGTATAATGTCCGAGATTATATAAAATACAAAAGATACTATATTATGTATAATTGGTTTCCGTGCAGTTTCTTATTTTTATTTATATTTAGCTACACTTAGCTTAGCTTATAGAGCCGAGACCGGTAGCTCAGTGGTCAGAGCATTTGGCCCGCTAATCCTAGGTCGTGAGTTCGTTTCCCACTCGAGATTCATTAAAAGTAATTGATTTTTTTTCTAATAAAATTTTATCTAATTTGTTTGTATTATTAAAAGGGAAAGAACTTTCTTAGTCATAATGTGGGAAGCACTATTTTCGCTCATCTTTGGTGAATCTGCTAGATGTCAGTTATATGTGATTTTGGTCACAACTATTGTACATCATTCCTAAATAAAAAAGCCTGCTTATTACTGAATGCTTTTGCAAATAAAACAAAACTAAAATAATTGTAAACATTTAATTCTTTCACCGACTGTCCTTCAGTAGCATTCCTATGCAGTAACACCCTTTGAACGCTTCTAATTCCTTGACATTAATTTGAATCTGTACTTTGAATTGCCACTTTCTAACGCCATAAATAGGCGTTTTATATATGGAATTACTTTTTATTTCGCACACACTCGTATTAATTTAACATTTTTAGACAGCGTCTATCCTACCTCATTGTGTCGTATTCTTTATTACTAAGAGTCATGACCTCCTGGACATATCAATTCTTATTAGTATATAATATGATCATAGTGGGTTCCCAAGTCCTTCTACGGTAGTCTTTTAGAAGGGACTTAGTACTTCTGGGTAACTTTAAGCCATCCATGTCTAATCTGGACATATGCGTGGGTTATTTAACCGGCGCGCGATGCTCGGCGTTGACGGTCTTACCGTTTTTGTCTCCTCCAGTTTAACCGTCCTGATTTTTCAACCGGGCTTGGGACCAAGATTGATAACAAGTTCTTCGCCTTCATTTAAATTGTCACAAACGTCAGAACAAAACCGTAATAAAATATATCGCTAATGTGCACTACCTTTAATGACAATTATTAACTGTTTCTGTGTGAATCTTTGGTTTTACTCGTGTCAGTATTGTGTTCCTCACCAGCACAGCCTTCCCTATGAATGGAAGGAGAACGGGTCATAAACCATTGGTGGTTGTTAAAGACTGCTTATGCAGCCGGGACCAACGGCTTTACGTGCCTTCCGAAGCAAGGAGGACCTCATAATGATAATTGAGATGCTCGATAGTGCAGTGGGTAACGCGCCTGGTGTACGATTGCTAAGGTTATGCAACTATTGCAAAGTTACAAACAAAGTTACAAAGAAATTGCAAACTATTGAAAAAGCAGTGGAAAAAGTAACATTCACACAATATCATTGCATTCAAAGTTCAGACGCCTGCACATCGACCTATCCAAAACTGTCAAATTTCTTCAATACAATGTCAACCATATACCTAAGGCATAAAGTTCAAAGTCTATTGAGGAAATTTGACAGTATGTGGTAGGTTGATGTGCAGGCGTGTGTACACGAAGGCAAAGCGAATATTTTTAATGATTACTTGATCGTATAAGCCTAAGGAGAATAATTATTTTTTTAATCGGTAATTACGTATTTCTTAATAGCAATTAAAGATTTTTATTCCATATTTGTTGTTATAGCAAGACAGGAATAATGGTGTGCGTTTCCTTCAAAAATACTTTTAAAACTAATTAATTTAGATATTTGCTTTCCGGCAACGATAGTATTAAAGATATTTTTATTATATTTATTTATATTTTACTGTAAAAATACATTCTAAGAAGTAACTTGTTCAAGAAAAGCCATAACTAAACAATTCCCTTTGCTACATAGTCTTCAGTTCAATACATAAAAGATACCGAACATTTCGCCACTTCATTTGATCTAGCGCGTTAGTAATATTTACTTCAACGGTTAACGCGAAAACCATGGGTTAATGTTAGGCCAACGAGCTGAGAAAAAGTTAATAGTTGGAGCGGACAATACAGTACGGCTATAACAATTAAATTTCTATTGTGGTATTAGGTGTCGTGGTAGAAAATTTAAAAAAGATGTTGATAGGTTAACGTAAGTTTAATGAAGTAACCAACATTAATATAATAATAAAACATTAGTGTTCTAAGTAAGTCACTTTCACTTTGTTCGTATTGTCATCAAATATTAATGATTATTTTCATACTATCACACTATATAATCCATATACAGTTATCGTTCGAGCTGTGTATAGTATTTATTTCTTGACGCTCTGTTTTCTTGAAAATGCGTAACAAAGTGCTGATTTAAACCTTAATATTATCATATTTGGATTAAAAACATTTTCTGTGATCTAGTGGTTAAACCACTGGTCTCATACTCACAGATCTCAGGTTGGAATCCACGTCATCCTTCCAGCGCATCTGCAGTCGTTCTCTAGGATGTTTAACTCCCCAGAGTCGCCATTCCAAAATGTGTTTGCACCAGGAGCCATGCTTTCGGGCAACATGACATGATGTAATTAAGGTAACAATGGATCTTGCCGCCATAAATAAAAAGGGAAATTATTAAAGCCGATGTCCCTAAAATCTTACTACCTACAGTTGATTGAAACAATGTGAGCGTTCAACAGCTCTCTAAAGATTAAATCAGCACTCATTCAGCACTCTCGTAGGGATTTAATGAACACCACGATAACATTCACGCGCCTCCTTAGCAATCGGATCATCTAACGCATGGGTAAAATTGTCCTAAATTACTGGGAAGCCGATCGAGAGCTCAAATTGCTCTATATATGGACCAATAACTACCAACGACTAGATTCAAAGACTAGGAAATATATGGAGTTGTATTTTCATGAAAATTTTGACTAAACACTTTCCCTTTTCTTGTTCGCGTTGGTGACCAACTGTCAAATGTTTTTTTTAACATTATAAACTAACTGTAACTTATTTTGATTGTAAATATATTTTTAAGACTTAGTTACAAGACTTTGCTACAAGAATAAATTTAATTTGACGGTGACTATCTTAGCTCAATTTTAAACGTTTCTAGACAGTCCTACTTCACTAGATCCTTTTACTCTATAGCTAGTTATCATAAGACCCTCTATTTGGACGTTACAAACAGAAAGAACAAGGCTTAATACTTTACTTAAACCTTCTACAACCTTATAAGCCAGGTGCAAAAAATCCAAAAGAGTCTTGTCTCATTTTTATTTATATCGAATGATATACGTCCAGGATGCCAGCAAACGGATTGAGAAATAAGGCTCAAGTTGTTTGCTTATGGCAAGATGGTCGAAAGAAAGATACATGCAACTCTTTGCATCCACGACGCCCTACTTAATGAGTCGATGATATAACTAAGACCGCGTCACGTCATGTGCCAAGACTAACCCAGGACCGAGGCAAATGGCATAAGCGAAGAGAAATCTATGCCCAGCAATGGGTTGGGAAAGGCTTATGATGATGATGATGAAAATGATAGGGACAAATATTTTAGGTTGGTTCTCTATCTCTAACAGACGATAAGACACTGACACCATCCGAGGCGGTAGACGCTACACTAGCTTCGTGGATGTGAAGGCGTGTTCGGACGATCTGCTAAACCACGTAGAAAACTGGCACGTGAACGAGGGTATGACCAGCTCCGACCATAATGGAATAGCTTTCAGAATCACCACACACAAGATCCAAGGCATTGGAATGGAGAGGACAACACGATTATTTAATACCAAAAAAGCAGACTGACAAAAAAGCAGGCAGGCAAAATTTTGAGAATCCTTTGAGAATCCTTTTAGAATCTTTTAAGAATCTTTTGAGAATCTTTTGAGAATCTCATACTTGAACAAGTTCAAGTGCAAGAACAGCCCGTCATGTGTCTTTGACCCTGACACACACGAGACCCTCCCACTTGCAGGGCACTTGGAGAGGAGTCTTCAAGTGCCCTTTACACGCTCTGGAGAGGTTGGACATTGAAATACAAACAGGCATAATGGTGATACTGGAGAACTGTGCCGCCCTTATAGCTGGCGAGTATGGAGACATTTTTGTAAAATAATGTATCAAAATAGTGGAAATTGTTAAAAATAGGAATCACACTAATATTATAAATGCGAAATTTTGTGTGTATGTGTGTATATTTGTTGCTTCTTCACGCTGCAACGGATGGATGTATTTGGATGAAATTCGGCACACAGATAGTTTAAAACCTGGATTAACACATAAGATAGTTTAACACATAAGTCGTGGGCGACAACTAGTAAGAAATAGAATTATGAAGTTAAATTTACTTAACTAGATTAGTAAGATAGGAATAGAATATATACTGAACGTATATATCACTATTTCCAAAACTATTATTATAAGTAAAAAATGCATAAGCTTTTCATTGTTTTAAAAATAATATGTGTTTTAATTTAAGAAAATGTAATAAGTAAGTGTCCCAAAAAGAGAACATAAATGTTAGAAACCTAAGATAATATAAGATATTAAGCTAAAATCTTTATAATCTGTATTTACCCATGTATGCTATAATAACAACATATTGAAAAACTTATATACCCGCTTCATTGTTACCTAGAATTAAATAAAATAGAAACAGAATAGGAATTAAAATAGGCAGACCACCCACTGCCCAGGAATGAAAGATGATGCATGAATGTAAAATATGTGGCATGAAAATACGAGAGGAAAAATATATATAGAACTAGTATGAAAGAGAATTAGATTACAATAGCTCCGATCATGTTGGAGGAGGAGCATAAAAAAAACATCTCTTACGTAAAATGGCATGTTGACACGCCCTCGTCACAGTATATATAATAATAATATAAACTTTATTTCAGAGAAGTATCCATATTCCATACAATAAAAACCAAAATTGAATGTAAAAAAAAAATATATATAAAAAAATATATAAATAAAAATAATAATAATAAATAATAATAATAATATATAAATATAAAAATATATGTGTACCTATATATTTATTAATTATTATTAGTTTATGTGAATACTTTGTTGTAGTCATTTTATAAGCATTGTGTGTAGCTTAGACCGCTATCAGTCTAACCTATAAACCGAAATATATAGGTCTCATATTAGCATTTTACTCGCGACTTCGTCCGCGTAGGTTTGAGTATTAAAATAATTAAAATATATAAATATATAGTCTATGTTACCCGCAATGAATGAAGCATTCGATCAGTGAAATAATTTTAGGAATTAGAACATTCTTTCCAGAAATTATTTCCTTAAACAAATAAATTGTTTTTAATTTGTTTATATAATTTTAACGCAAATTTTGTTGCGAAACAAATTAGAAAAACACAATGTTGAAAAAATTTCCACGAGCAGGATTTGAACCTGCATCCTTCTGACACACCGGGTTTAAATTTATAAATAGCTAGCCTACTTCTTAACTGATCTTTAGTATTTGTAAAAATATTATGATTAGATGTTAATGACGGTAGTTGTTGACATTGAATTGGCGCCTTTGGCTTTCAAAGTAAAAAAGTAAATAGTGTTGAATAATTTCGGCGGGCTGGTTAGAACCACGATAGCTCTATTGGAAGAGCACCTGACCCGGTGTGTCAGAAGGGTGCAGGTTCAAATCCTGCTCGTGGAAATTTTTTCAACATTGTGTTTTTGTAATTTGTTTCGCAACAAAATTTGCGTTAAAATTATATAAACAAATTAAAAACAATTAATGTTATTTAATAAATTTATAGGTACTTACACTTTTAATTTTGATTTTTATTGTATGGAATATGGATACTTATCTGAAATAAAGCTTATATTATTATAATATATATTCAGCGAGAAATTAATCTATAAATAATGGACTGACGACCTCGTCAAGTCAAGGTAGCGGGGAAGAGTTGGATAAAGAAGGCGCAAGACCGGAGGGAATGGCGTTCATTAGAAGAGACCTACACTCAACATTGGGTGGATAATGGTTGAGAAAGACGAAGAAGAAGATGATACTTATGCATAAATAAATACAATTTCAGGAGTTTGAGACTTTAGGACATAATATATGCTGGACAGCTACATAGTATGATATATCAGTCAATACAAATAATTATGTAAGTACTCGTACTTTGCCGTCATAACTATAGGTAAATATAATTGTTTTGTTCCGGACAGATAAAGATAAGATAACTATGCCATAATATGTATTTCATAAAACTAAACGTGAGCTTTCACGCCATTTAGAACATTGTGCTCTATCTCGTATTATCTATCAGTCAGTTCATCTTATCTCTATCAGTACTATTAGATTAGAAAGTAAGTGCTAAAAGCCAGTCGCCAAATACGTGTAGGAGCATAATATAAGTAACTATGCGCTATTTCATTTATTAACAACTAAAACGTCTATTCATTTGGTTAAAACATCAACAAATCACAATAGTTTTGTGTGAAATTAAAAATATTAAGAAATCGAAGAAGAATTGACAAGGTTTAAACAAAAAGTTTCAAGTTGCGTGCTGTCTGTATGTAACTTGAAATAATGTCTGTATGTAA
Source organism: Eudonia truncicolella (assembly GCA_949315975.1). Classification (NCBI taxonomy): domain Eukaryota; kingdom Metazoa; phylum Arthropoda; class Insecta; order Lepidoptera; family Crambidae; genus Eudonia; species Eudonia truncicolella. The sequence continues at coordinate 11,013,830 of OX438839.1, forward strand.
TTTGTATAACATTAACAGTAAGTTAATGTTATACAAATAAGGAATAACAATTTATAATCGTTAATTAATTTCCTCGTTTAAGACTTCTTAATCTTGACACTGGAGATGATAGCGGATAAAAAATGTATTAGTACCTACTTGGTATACATTTACAACTTTTGCGTTAATTTATTTTATTGTTCTTGGCAGTTACAAAAAGTATTTATAATGAAAACATTATGCGTGTCCCAATTTTATGGTTCAGTGGTTCAGATTTTAATTAGCATATTATTATAATTGTTCAGTGTGTGTGCCTTGGGCCTTTTTTTTATTTATTTAAGGACAGCTAACAAGAACATACACCAAAACAATGCATTGATACACTTCAAAAACAAGCTATAGTGTTGTCTTGCTTATAAGCTGACACGACATGTATTACTATGCAACTAGAATTTAAATAACTAAGTTCAGAGTGAAACAAATTCAACAAGATTATAAATCTAAATTCACAAAATATAAGGCACAGAGTGACTGTGCCTGTTATTAACTAACTAATATTACAACTTGTACATAATTAAATAATTTAACAAGTATTAACGATATTAATAAAAAGCCAGATAACAAGCAACTAAAACTAAAGTTATCAAGTATTGAGCAAAACAAATCTTGACAAGTACAAAGTGAAACAAGCTTTATTAAGTACAGAGTGAAATAAACTGTAGCAGTATTCAACGAAGTTTACAACAGGCATGTTTACGAGCAATTAAAACGATAATTAACAAGTACAAAAAGTATTAAAGTGAGATAAATAAACTTAACCTATACTAATCGTCATAAACAGTAGGCAAGTTATACAATATAACAATGTTTATAAATGCCCATAAACTTAGATGGTATTCCATCCTCGCAATACGCCCTTCCCATCTTCACTAACAACTCAATATGGTTTACGTAAGGTTGAACGTCTAATAACTCTGGCGTAAAGTTGTTTTTAATATGAAATAATGCTCACTTTGGATTACTAAGTAAATTAATAGTGTTCACAGTTAATATAGCGTATGTTCGGAATAGACTGTATGGCCGTGGTGCCTTTGCCTTCGAATATTTTTCAATATGCAACTGACGGATGTAAACGGTGTGTCAAAAAAACGGTGTTGGAAAAACCTCGAGGAGCGAGTGTATTCAAATAAAGTAGATAAATAACTCAATTCACAAAGTTTATAAAAAGATATATCTTCTACCGGCCAATATTTGTAACTTCTACTGGCCATTTTCCAAATTATAACGTGTCTCGTTAATCACTCGACATTGGCGAAATTATTGGTGTTGGAGAAACACAACAGAAGCCATTAAAAAAAAAAAAAAAGAGTGTATTCAAAATTGTAAAGGATTGAATATTTTAAGTACACTCGAAACCCTTTCGTTTTCATATTTATAAAAACACCCACAATTATAGAAAACTTTCATAAGAAAACAGTAATTATGTCTCTCATCACAATGTTTATTTTAGGCACAAAAAGTATACGAGAAGTTGCTTTATTATTCAGGACATTATTAGGTCTTGTATCAATAACGTCCATCTTGTTGTTTATTTGCGGTGCGTCCATATCATACAAACTTTCACCTTTCCCTTGGGAAACCTTTCTATTTCCGGAATAATTTATTATCCTCGAAGTTGCTTCTACATTTAAAGACATTCGAAAATATTCGTAATTGAAATGAAAATGAAAATAAATTTATTTGAGACAGAACAGTTCAAACATACATATAAAAAAGGAAATTAAAAAAAATCATTGGAGTGCCAAAAATTGTGTTCAGTGGACCTTAGCGCTACAAATAAAATGCCTTTGTACTAAAAAATAAACATGAGCTAAGCAACAAGGGCAGATAAACGAGACATTTCTTGAATACTTTAGAAAACGTTTTTCCATTAGCGAAGCTTCTACTCATAAACATAATTTCCAAAAAACTTGCGAATTTTGAAGTGATGATTGCTTGTACAGTTTTATACACACATACAATTGTTAGTTTAATCGAAGGCACATGTTTGGTTGTATGTAGGTACCTATACATTTATTAATTTCAAAGGGGCATTACTTACATCACAAGTCAGCTCCATCTTAACTGTACAAGTATTGCATTGGTAGATTAGAATCTCGCACTTGAGATCCGACAGAATAATTTGAAACACACCTCTATCTATAATGTTGTGTTTATTCACAGAACGTTGATATAATTTTGTAAATTGAAAATGTATTTAGAACAAACATCCAAGATACCTACTACACAAAATATCAAAAATATAAAGGAATAATTTTCCGTTAACATTATTTGCCATTCACTAGAGTCACCGCCCTGAAGCCCTACGACTAATTTGAATGTGAATTTAGATATAAACGACCTTTTACAGCATTTGTAATAAATACTTATTCAAACCTCAAGAACAACGGTTAAATCGTCCGCCTTCTTATTTTAGGGTTCCGTACCCAAAGAGTAAAACGGGACCCTATTACTAAGACTCCGCTGTCCGTCCATCTGTCAGTCTGTCCGTCTGTCACCAGGCTGTATCTCATGAATCGTGACAGTTAGACAGTTGGGATTTTCACTGATGATATATTTTTGTTGCCGCTATAACAACAAATACTAAAAAACAGAATAAAATAAATATTTAAGGGGGCTCCTGTACAACAAACGTAATTTTTTTGCCGTTTTTATAGATACTTAATGGTACGGAACCCTTTGTGCGCGAGTCCGACTCGCACTTGGCCGATTTTTACGAATATGCAGTAAACCATAATTCCATACGGAATCAACATATGCGTCAGTTTGTCCGTCTGTGTGATGGTGTTAACTGATGATATGAAATGACAAATCATTATTTAAGAGATTTGAATTTGAGATTTGAGACATATAGTGCATTTACAAACATCGAGTACCTACATGTCTTTAAATTTGCGTAGTAAATGATATGAGTAGTAAATAAAATTATATACCAAATAAAATTATATTTATAACTGATAAACAATACATTATATTTAATGTGATTCTCGTAAAGAAGAGCTCGACGGCGCATGGAGCTTCTCCGTGCTTCGATAGGCACGTAAAACTGTTGGTTCCCGCTGCATTAGCAGTCGTTAACAATAACCAATCCGCACTGGGCCTGCGTAGTGGTTTAGGCCCGTTCTGCCTATCCAACAGAGGGGGCATAAAATGATATGGGGATGACTGCCTGTGTGAAAGATTGATACTACTGAGAACCTCAACTAGAAACTTCGTAGCTCTCTTTTCAAATCAAACGTAGAGATACGCCAACAAAAAAAAATACTTACAAAAAGCCGGCTTTTAAAAATTTTAACTTATACTACAGAACTCTCACTTGACCGTTTCTATTACGTACGAAACTCAGGCGTGGCTCCCGAAAAATTAGTCTTATTATTTTTGCAATCCCCTTCGTGTCAAATATAAGCTGCTCGACGCAAATTGACGTACCTCAATGTTATTCTTTAATTTCAGTAGTTTACTTGGTATTACTCTTAGTACAATTTATTTTGCCAAACAACAATTCCAAATCAATCATATACCCCATTTTGCGTTGCCGAATGTGAAAAGAAAAAATCAGGCACGAAAGGCTCATAAAGCCGTTGCTTCTTAATTATTATCGTAAGATAGTAGAGTAAGTTCACTCACACACCCTCTCACACCCTCACACACACCCCCTCAAACACACACACACACACACACACACACACACACACACACACACACACACACACATATCGAATCAATAAAATGTAGTTATAGGTACCCGTACACCTAATTGGCAGTATACATTGCCAATGCCTTGGATTTATTGACCCGGAACGCATCCGGGTAAGAAACGTTCATATGGGGAAACTGGAATGCGTGTAAACACTGATATCCGATGGGATTTCAGATAATCCCGTCTTATTTCTTTCCTATGTCGTCGTAAAAAGTCTATTTCTGGAAAAATTTCAGCGTTTTCAGTACTATTGTTGGAGCTGAGTGATATTAATCGTTCTTTAGTCATTCAGATAAGAGTTCTTTTTTTACTGCCTCTGTGGTGTAGTGGTTACGACCAACCGTCTACATAATTTAAAAAATACTCTTTTCCACTTTTATTGGTTGACTGGTAAAAAATGCCTTAGGCACTAAGTCCGCCATGTAATATTTTGTAGCAAAAGTGTGAAATAAATAAATTATTGTACTCGTTTTGGTTGGTAGTAGGGCTTTTTTAAATCCCCTAGCAAGCTACCACCATCTTTTCCAAGTCACCATAACACCAATTTTACTTATTATTTTCAATTGCTAATTGCTGCACTGAAGCTAAATTAAATACTTATAAAATTATTATTTTATAAATTAAATGTTACGACAGTTAGATAACAAATATATATTCTTATATCTATTTGTTATGACTCTCTAAGATTAGTTTATCAGTGGTTCTGGTTTCCGGTTGAATGCGCTTACACTTTTGGCCTTATCCTTATCCTACCTTCACATGTGGTGAAATAAAGGCCAAGTGCTTACCCGTAAAAACAAAAAAAAATATATAGGTAAAAGGCTTCACTGAATTGTCGAGTGGATAAATAAGCTCAATTCGCAAATAGTTGCCTACCAAATTGATGTGATGACAGAATAGGAAGCGTAATGTATGTTACTGCGTATATATTGTATTTATATTGGAATATGTCAATTCTTGGAAATGGTTCATCGGCTCTGATAGGAAGAAATTTGCTTTTTATAGATAGTTATTGACGGCGAGAAACAATATATAAAACAAAAGATGTATTGGAAATAAATATAGAACAAAGTAATTATATTAAAAATAACTCTTTGTTACAAATATAACAAAAGAGATTACAATATATTGATAGATAGGTAGGTCATTCATTCACGTCAGCCATGACAAAGAAAGTATATTTACGATATCAAAAAAAAGAATATATTGAAATAACGTTGATGAAAACTAGCATACGACCTTCACGATCCTCCAAAACATTGTGTCGGCACATATGCCAAACATCCTGTTTATTTATATATAAATTAAAGCAATTTCATTGAAAACAAATTATTATTCAGAAAAAGTTTCCCTACGAAATAAATCGACATAATGACAGAATAGTAAACGTCGGGTACAGAGGTATGTCTATGTATCATAGACTATACGTAGTTGTTTGTGTTAATCCCCGTTGTAAAAACTTTGATAACAGGAGAGCTCAAAAAAATGGTAGGACTCCTTGACTCCGGGCTTCTCGGCCCCTGTTATTTATAGTCCCAAGCCAGCAAATGAGGATGCCACGTAAGCCACCGGTAACCCCAGACTATGGAATATAATACAGATTTTCGCAGTAAATTAAGCCCCGTTCGTGGGAATAAAAGTCTAAATCCGGATTTTTAAGATCAGATTCCGTGAAATTTAAGGGCATTTGCTGAGTTAGTTATAATTAATAAGGCTTTTTGGTAAACGCGGGTTATACACACAGAACAGTTAAAAACAGTTAAATAAGGTCTATTCTGTAGTTATACACGAGCTATATAGAGGCTGCTGTTAAGGCAGACTGTGTAGATATGAGTCACTGCATAACTAGGAACAATATTTAAGCCCGCCTATTGCTAAGCCAACAGTTACCTAAACTCACAATTTACTACAATATGATATTGACCACTAAATTCACCTTTTAAGTACACAAATATTATCGTAAATTATTGCACAAAAAATGATTAACAGTCTATGTTACAAAATTAATTACCTTTATTAAGAATGAATAAAATTGCAAAATAAGTTTTTTTTAAACTATTTAATGTAACTTTATGCTCTAATTAAGACACTTCTCTATAAAATGCTGTCTGTAATTACACATTTGACATAATATGTACACAAAAATTCCAGTAAAATCTATCCATTATCTCTTACTGGAACACTCTGTTGATGAGCAAGATAGAAAAGTAATAAAGAATGAACATTATATAAATATCATCACTATTTGCATTAAAAATAAGTAGGTTTAAATAAATAATTTTAAACTTTTCATGTTATAGACGATCTAAAGTTTCACTGAAAGCAACAAATAAAAAATACATTTTTTTTAACTTGTTATTAATATAAAACTTACGGTAGCACTTTTGACTTCGGCAGTAAGTTTTAAGTCACTTTAAACTTTTGTTTCCGTGTTGTCACTTCACAAGTCTTACGATTATAATACAACACAAAACTGTTTGACAGAAAAGTGATTTTCCCACGAAAATGCTTAACTTTGCTGTCCAACTGTATGTCCACAATGTATTTCTCACAAACGCGTGTAGTCGCCGCGAGATCGAGCCACAGACTGAGTCAACTGAAGATGCCTACCGCTCCAATGAAATTTTCAATTTGCACTTTTACTACACCAGCTAAGAATACCACCATAGAACTTTCAACCTTACACTTAAAGTTCAAAATCGAAGCCACGAGTAAAAATGTAGCGTTTTTGTTTTAGTGTTTCCACAGCTGTTATTGTATTTTTCTAGCACGTTAAGGTATACACCAACTGTAATTTATTTACTATGAACATGGAAATACGAGGTGATACAAAAAATCCAATAACACTTGTAACATCTGCGAAATAATTATACTTTAAATACATATTGACAAAAGAAAACATATTTCATATTATTGTAACAGAGAGTTTAATTTATAAGATACTACTATTACAAATGGAATGTTTGACGAGATTTAACACAAAATGCTAAGTTTTATTATCCTAGGTATATTAATAAATAGTAAGCTATAAATAGCCGAATAATCCCACTGTTGGAGATACGCCTCCATTATTGAAATCGAGACATCGTTACAATATAATGGGTATTGGCTTTATCACCATACCGTGGGGTTGTGCCTTGAATAATCTAAAAGACACTTACCTGGGAATTCAGCCCAGAGCCTACCTCTTCCTCCCAAGTAAAGAGCTTTGCCATCGAGGATATTAAATGTAAGTTATTGTTTATTATTAATAGCTCAGTCAATAAATATTCAACATAGTCTTCCTATATGAAATCTACCCCCTCGACCCCCCTTTCTTCAGTTTCCTAAGTTAATAATAAAAAAGGTTTTCCACATAGGCACTAGCACGCGCGGAGATTTGCCCATTATCCACCAAGGGAGTTAGAAGGTCTTCACGCCCGTCATCTATCAATTACAACTGAGACCAAAGTGTGCCTTCCGAAACATGAGGTAGATCAATATAATTAAATAAGGTCACACATCCAGAGACTGGCAAAGAGAGAATTTCTAAACTTCAAAACCGTGCTTTGTCACAAAGCTTAAAATGATAGCGAAAGTTTTTATTAACACAATACTGGAGTCAAATCAAAATGTTAAAAATTTTTGTGTGTGTTCAAGTGGATCCAAGAATGGTTTAGATTTACAATTGGACCCGGTAGGTGTTTTCAAGCGGACGAAGTCGCGAACGGACCACTAGTATAATATGAAGTTGCTTAAAAATGAATGAAAATACTCGGATAAAACCAATATTTGTTTTTATTTCATACTTTTTTTTTTTTACTTGTGTAAAGCACTGGATCTCTATACGTTACTCCGCCAGTGATAAAAGAAATCGCTATTATTACTAAATACGTAATGAAGTCTTTACTATTTTTTTTTGTGTCGGGTTGTCTGAGTTCCAATTAGCGTGCCAGTAATTCTTTCGTTGACAATATACAAGTTGACATATTACGAATAAAGAAAAAAGTATGAAAATCATTGAATAGTGAAAGTTTTTTTCACAAACGCTAACATACAGACAGAGCGCAATGAGAACTTATCTTCAAAAGTGATTCGTTGTTATGTTCTTTGTTACCTAAATTATCTTTGATACACGCTCACACGGTGTACCTACCAATTATATAATTTGTGTGTTGAGACTGTTTAAAAGTGATATAAAAAAACTTTTTAAAAACAAGCTTTTATTACTTGTTATAAAAAGACCTAAAAAGTTAAAAATAGTTTAGTGATATGTGACATGTTTACACACCCTCATACCATTTAGCCCTCGGCACGTGCTCATCTTTGCATTGGGTCATCCATCTAATCCAGCTAATCAAAGACAGAATCCACATTCATAACAAACGGAACGAACGAACGAACGAACTTATTTTCCCGATCGAGTTCCTATGGCCATCTTTCAGCTCTATCATCAGACTTTGGATACCATCAAGCACCAAAGTTCTCGTCAAGACGAATCATACGAGCCCAAACTCAATGGGGTTGTGTCGTTTAATTACCGAGTTCCTATGGCCATCTTCTAGCTCCATCATCAGACCCTAGTTATCATCTGGCACCAAAGTATTCGTCAAGACGGATCAAACAGGTCCAAACTCGATGGGGTTGTGTCGTTTAACTACCGAGTTCCTATGGCCACCTTCCGGTTCCATCATCAGACCCTAGTTACCATCTAGCACCAAAGTACTCGTCAAGACGGATCTAACGAGTCTGAACTCGACGGGGTTGTGTCGTTTAACTACCGAGTTCCTATGGCCACCTTCCGGTTCCATCATCAGATCAGCTCCATGTCATAATAATTTGGCATTGTCATCCGATTTACATATGCAAGCATAATTTCAGCTCAATCCGTCAAAAGAAAGGGGGTCAAATTTTCAATTACTAGATTTGAACCATATAAATAAACAGTGCAAGATATACAAAACCGTTTCATAAAAACAGACTGAGTGAACCCAATAAATATTTCGAGGTATAGTTAAATGCACTTACATGAAATTTGTTCAAAATATTTTGTTACGAATTGGTGTAATTAAAATCGGATCATTATTAAAATAACTCATATTATGGCACCGAAGCCTTCATCATCAGCTCATTTTATGGCCTCACTGCTGGGGCACGAGCCTTTCCTATAGATGTATAGATATGGAAAACGGGCCATAAACCACTATACGGGCTCAGTGCGGATTGGTGGTGGTTAAAGACTGCTAATTCAGCCGGGACCAATGGCTTTACATGCCTTCCAAAGCACGGAAGAGCTCGAGATGATAATATTTTGGTCACCTACCCGATGACCGGCCATTGCGAAAGTTGCTTAACTTCAGCCATTGCAGACCGGGCGTGTGCACTGCACCATCGAGCCAAAGCCTTAAATCTAGGTTAAGCCGACTCTTCCCAGAAAACTTAATTTTGTCTTTATGAACTTCATAACTTTGAATAATATCATTTCGTAAAATATCATTGCATAATTTAGAAATTGCTATAAAAAATTGCATGATTATATTATATTGCATGATTTAGTGTAAGCCGGCGAGCGAAATCGCTTTGACCTACAGATGGACAAAAAGGCATATCAAAATAAGGGTTCTTGGTTTACTACAGAAATCTAAAATCATATTGGATTTTTTCTATACAATATCTATTTTTTCCACGTACCTTCGCTTCAATATAATCGAGCCTTACGGCTATAAAATATATTCATACGACATATTCACTTTAATTAAAGGTACCAGTTTCCGGTCTACGTAGGTAGTAGACAACAGTTTGCATACTTTTAAATGAGGTAAAGCGATCATATTTGCTTTCAAAGGTAAATATTCAATGTTTTTAATATAGTCGCTTAGGATGTCATGGTAGGTACAATTTGTTTATAAAAGCTATTCAAAAAATCAAAATTCAAAATCATTTATTCAGTTTAGGCTACAAATAGCTCTTATGAACGTCATTTTTCCATCGGTTCGTAAGTCTACTCTGGGCGAGACCTTGTACTCAGAAGAACCGGCAAGAAACTCAGCAAGTGACAAGCTCTTTTCTCCTTAACACCGTCAAAAATATTGGATAATGCCCCTTCATAAAAGGGCACTTTCCACCACAAATAAAAACACAAAATATAAGACAATCACAACATGTTAAAAAAAAGAAAAAAAATAATAATATCTAAATTTGCAATCAGTTACCAGTTAAAATTTTCACAATTTCATACAGTACTAATAAAGGTCAAAATTGTCTAAGAAAAAACAAAGTTAAACTATAGTTAATAATAGGTAAAATGTTTTTGTTTTGTTTATATAATCTTAACGCAAATTTTGTTTCGAAACCAATCATAAAAACACAAATGTTGAAAACATTAAAAAATTAAACTAGCAAGATTTGTACCTGCACCCTTCTGACATACCGGGTCAGGTGCTCTCTCAATTGAGCTATCGTGGTTCTAACCAGCCCGCTGAAATTATTCAACACTATTTACTTTTTACTTTAAAAGCCAAAGGCGCCTATTCAATGTCAACAACTACCGTCATTGACATCCGATCATAATATTTTTACAAATACTAAAGATCAGCTAAGAAGTAGGCAAGCTATTTATAACATGTTTTTGTAAATTACTTTTAAAGGCTTTTTAAATGGCTTTTAAAGTAAAAAGTAAATATCATATGTAAGTAAAGATATTTGTGTTTTTATAATAATAGGTAGTAAAAATAATAATATGCAAGAGCAGACCAGTCTCCACAGGCGGCACTCGTTCACGAGTATGACATGAATCAGCCATCGCTTCACTCAGCCATATCTTAAGGAATTTATTTATTTATTTCACATTGCCAGCATTACAGTATACACTATTGCACTGAACAATATGTAACATACACCAATCAACAATGAAAAACATATAACAAAGGACAGACCATTCAGACATGTCGCTCATGTAACGACCCGACGCACATGCCACCCCCGTAGAGGCAATCACTCAAGCTACTCTAAATAAAAACTTAATGAAATGTTTAACGCAACATAAATATTGTTTGTAAACTGTAGGACTATGCTGATAAAGGCTATCATATCAACGCTAGATATTATTAAAGTAGGTACCTAATTATTGATAAAACAAAAAGTGTTTGTTTATTATAATAACCAGGCTGTTTTGTCATCTAAATATTGTTTGATTGTATAATAACCTTTCTTAAGTAAAGAAAATTTTACATGATTTTTAAACTTAACTAAAGGTAAATCTTGTACCATCTAGGCAATTTGTTCTAGGTACTTTATTATAGTAGCATCATAGTACTGTGGTACATGGTACATGGTACTGTGTACCATGCCCCAAGAAAGAGCCAAGAACCTTTTGCAACCTGAACAGTGGCATTACAAGTTTTTTCTTATTTCTAATTGGTTGTGCCAGTTGGTGACTTTTAAATTTGCCGCGCAAAAATAGTTACAAGCATTTTTCGCTATCGTAATATTTTCTTATTTGATAAAAGTAATTTGATTGGCTGTACTAGCTTCCTTTACCCATTTACCCTACCATTTTTTCAACATTTGTGTTTTTGTAAACAGTTCTAATCAACGTCTGTTAATTGTCTAATTTTTCTGATGGCATAAGCAGCAGACAGGACTGACTTTACCGGACAGTTTCGATAAATGAGAATTTTATTGAAGTTTTGTGTCAAGTGTTATACCTAAGAAGACTGTTGGAGTCTACCAAATCCAATTTATTACCGTTTATTCTAATATAGGTTGGTTCAGTTTTAACAATAGGTATTGTAAATTTAATACATTTTGCTTTATTTGCATTAAGCTGTAGATTATTTACAGTAAACCAACTGAGTACTTTTGCGAGAGCATTATTTACATCATCATAATTATTCTTACACCTAGTAACATTAAAAATGAGTGAAGTATCATCTTCAAATAAAACAATATCACAGAAGTTCTCCACAAATAATGGCAAGTCGTTAATATAAATTAAAAATAGGAAGGGCCCAAGAATTGGCCCTTGCAGAACTCCCATTTTTACATGAGATCCAGATGATTTAGTTTCATTTATATCGATAGTTTGTGTCCTAGAACTGAGAGATACGACTATTAACTAGATCAGTAGATAAACAACTTTCTTGTTGCGAAGAAAATGGTAACGAAGTTAAACTTATTTGATCATTATTTTCAGAAATCGTAGATTGACAATTCAATAAGCAATCTTATCTGAACAATTTTTGAGAATAAAATCAGTAAAAAAATAGCCTATATACTATAGGGAAAAAGGCACAAAGGTGAAATCATGTCTTCACTACAAGGATAAGTATTGGCTTAATCACCACGCGTGCCAAATGCGGGTAGATGGTCACAAACCCGGGCTATGCATCGGATCCGAAACACTTTTTGCCTGACCTTTGATTCGGTCACCGAGGCGTTTTTAAGAACTTCATCATAGATAGGGATTTGAAAATATTAAAAAACTATTTTAACTGAAGGTTGCGATGTAGCTATAAATCAAACAATCAAAGGAGATAGGCTATTGTTTGAAACCTATAATTATGCCCGTGTGGGTAGCTTGTCTGTCGCCATAACTACAAAGTTAGCGGCATTGTTGTGTTCCAAAAGTTAGATGTAAGATAGCCACTTTCCCTATTAATTGAGTATTACTGATTCACTTCAGTGCGCTTCCATATTCGGCTCTGTTGTCACGTTCTACATGAAAATTCAATATTTAAATAAATTATTTGCATAACTTTGTGTTATGCAAAATGTGAGGTCGTTGACCTAAGTTACTGAAAACTTCAGTGTTATGTTTCTTGAAGTAGACAAGTTCATATTAGGTTATTTTGTATTTTTATTATATTGATTACATTTTATAAATTAAGTGTGTTTAGCAACTTTTGTTGATACCACCCATTAAAATTTTATGTTAAGCGTTCCCCAAAACTTGTTAAGTTTCATAAATAGTTGAATAACATTAGTTATTAAATAATTTATATTAATTAACGTTCATTAACATTGGAGACACCATGTTATTTTCGTGTAAATGATTCCTTGTAAGTTATTTAGCTCATTTTTAGCCAGCTATTTATTACATTTCGTTTTGGCGGTTCGTGCTCGGTGGCGTGCACTTGGAGAGGCCTATGATTATGATGATTTATTAAATTTAAGTGAAATAAGGTCTCTCGTTTCATCTGGCAACGCGGTATAAACTTTTATCGACATTGCAAAAGCAGTTTCATTACTTACCTATGTTATTCTACACAATCTGTAATAAACTCGTATCGTTGTGAGGGATTTTATTTTACTACTTCTTTAAAGGTCACTCGTGGGTGATTTTTGATATAAGAATATATAATTTATAGCAGATATTATCGATGGTACATAGGTTAATGTGCTTGGTCTGCGACTGATGAAGCTAAACTTTCGCAAAGGCCGGTCATCGGATGAGTGACCAAAAGTTTATCATCTCGAGCCCCTCCGTGCTTCGGAACACATTCCGAAAAGTTTGATGATACATTTTTGTAAGGCCGTTGGTACCAGCTGCAGTAGCAGTCGTTAACAACTACCCGCGTGGTATAGTCCTTTCACTCTGTGGTGTTTCCATCCATAGGGAAGGCTCGTGCCCAAGCCGTGGAGACGTAAGTTGGTCATGATGATGATTATTAGATATTTATTTTATCTGCCTTTGTGGCCTATTCGTGGTCTTTAATTACTGCTAATGCAGCCTTTAACAACCACCAATCCACCAATTCCGAAGAACGGAAAAGATCAAAATAAAAAATAATTGTTCACCCATCCGATGACCGGCCTTTGCGAAAGTTGCATAAGTTCAGCAATCGCAGACCGGGTGCGTTCACCATTGCGCCAGTGAGCTCCTCTTACATAATTAATTAAAGTCAATAAACTGGAAATTTTTAATAATGACCCGTAAAAAAAATTCAGTACTGCTTATTGGAGTTGTTGAGTATTCCGGGTGAAGTACGCTTCCACCTTTGGCATTATTATCACATCATAAATAAAAATTTATAAATTTAAACTTTTTAAAAATCACATTAAAAAAATTCAGAACTGCTTATTTGTACAACTATTATGACATAAAGGTTTTCTTATCTACTTCGTACTGCAGGATTGAAACTACGTAGTAGGCATGATTCGTTTAACTATCTAGAAACTTTTGTATCTTACCCTACGCAAAGTAAGCATAAATCTACTCTAATCAACTAATCATAAAACTAATTTCTATATATATATTTTATCAAATCAAAACTTCCAACGTAATTTTTTTCGAATAATATAATACTACAATAATAACGCTTTGATGGCCGAGTGGCAAAGATTTGTAATTTAAGAGGTCAATGCTCTTTTAATTATTTACTTTTGCATGATTGATAGTCTATAGATCACTTGATGTCGTAAACAATGACTTGTTATTATTTTGAATACTTGTTCGATTTGTTTGTGAATTCCGATTATCATAAGTAATTATAGTGTATCCGTAAGCGTGTCAACAAAATATGTTATTACGAAAGTAAATGTTTTTTTTATGTATCTTACCTAGGCCTTCATCTCACTTGATGTTAAGTGATGATAAGACCGAAGGTGTTAGCGCACTTCACCCGGAATCCTCAACTACTGAGGCACTGGCTATCTTATCTCTAGCTGCCGGAACACAACAATGCTACAACCATTGATGTTATGGCGACATATTTAACACGTTAACTGCCGCAAAACCAGACACAATAGAAAATTTATTGTTTGTCGGTCACCGGTGACCACCACGGCGATTAAAGACTTAAATGATTGTTTATATTGAATTATTTATATGATGATAGTAGGTGGGGTTGTTATCTGAAGGTTCCGCTATGAAGGCAACTTAAATAATTCAAGTATCGCCATTCAAGATTTTTGTTACATATATTTTTAGTTATCCTATGTTGGTTGGTTGGTTCCATTTCGTGCACAGCGAGCGAGTCCGAGTAGCGGTCTAGTGTGGGGCCCGAAGCGAAAGGATCCGCGGGGCACGTGCCCCGCGTGTCCTTGGACAACTCACGTGAGTTGTCCATAGTTGGTTGCTCTGCTTTATGGTTTCTATTAAGTAGGCTTCCAACATCTCCGGTACTAGTCTGGATAACTAGTAGAGGCACCCGCAAGATGCAAAGTCTCCGGTTGAATCAGCTGCGTAGAATTTTTGAAATTGATGAGGTGCCTGGATGGGTACTGAGAAGTGAGTGGGCTTACAACTCCGCCACCAAGGAGGATGTTTGGTAGTTGGCTGTAGAGCTGACGGCCCGAGCAGTGGAACTGCGAGTTGTGCTTATGGTGCAACGAGAAGTGAGCGAGCTTACAGCTCCGGTAACCTATCTGGATATTAGGTAGTGGACTATACGAGTCCACGGAGCAACTCGCTCGAGACACTTGTCTTAAAAGTACCGGATGAAGAATGCGCTTCGGTGCGTCCTGATCTGGCGTTATGACCTGACGCAGATGGTCCCATGTGCTTGCGTATGGATATTCTGACACTACTTTTTATAACCGTTAGGTTGGTAAGGGGTGTCAGTATAAACTTTAAAGTCGTGTGTAGCGGGATGTATCCTATGTTGGTAAACTTAACTATTTACCACGGTAATGTCACCAGTGTTCGCCGCTCAATATTCGTCACTAAACAATAAAATAGATTTTCATTGAAATTTTACAACATGACAGCTAGGAAGCAGGTGGTGTGTATTAAATTGTTCATCATCATCATTATAATCAGCTCATTTTATGTCCCTACTGCTGGGGCATGAGCCTTCCCTATATTGATGGAAAGGGAGAACGAGCTATAAACCACCACGTGGGCCAGATGCGGATTGGTGGTTGTTAACGACTGCTAATGCCGCCGGGACCTTACGTGCCTTCCGAATCACGGAGCTCGAGATGATAAATTTTTGGTCACCCGATGACCGACTCAGAACTCGCAGACCGGGCGCGTTAACCACAGCGCCATCGAGCTCCTCGAGCGATTAAATTGTTGCCGATGACTAAAACCAGTTCCTGACGATTTTTTTTTTTGAACACTGGCCACTTTACGACAATGTGCAAAATGGCCGGTCACAAATTACAACCAAGATGATTGAAATAAAATAAAATTAATGAATACCAAAATAAAATGTTCGTTTTGTAAAAGTATGTATCAATTTGTTGGTTGAATCCTCAATAAGTAATGAAAATAATCTTAGTACAATTATCTAGGGTCTAACATAGTCATCCCAGTAAAATACTAGCGGCCCGTCACGGCTTCGCACGGGTGGACATTTTTTTTTATTATAGCCTATGTTACTCAGCGCTAATGTAGCATTCTAATGGTGAAAGAATTTTTTAAATCGGTCCAGTAGTTTTTGATTTTAAAAATGACGAATAAAAATTTGTTGCAAACATACAAAAATACAAAACTAAAAAGCTTTCCTCTTTATAATATTAGTATAATATACTTTATTACTATACTATATTAGTATACTAGCACTTTTCCCGCGACTTCGTCCACGTGGATTTCGTATTGTACATCCAAAATTCAACACTTCGATTCCCAAACTAAATAAAATAGCCTATGTTAACAGCTAGGAATGTAGCATTCTATCTGCTAAATATTTTTTGGAATTGGACCAGTAGTTTCAAAGATTACCCTCCGCAAACAAACAAACAAAGTCACAAACTTTACTCATAGTATAGATATAGATATAGATTAGATAAAATTCATTCAGTAATAACTAACGAAACTTTCTTGGATTCTTCAACCTAAGGTTGTCTGGAAGAGATCGTTTGTAGCGATAAGACCGCCTTTACCTATTACTAGCTTAAAATTTTTGTGTAAGTTTCCATCTGTGTGTGAGTCTATATCTTCTATGTCTTTATCTATGGTAAAGATAGGTACGAGTGGTAGGATTTTGAATGATGTAAGCTTTCACATGTTGTATTACTCACAGAACAATATATTGTTCTGTGGTATTACTTGTGTCTACGATATGGCAGTTACAAATGAAATAATAGTGGTAAGCGACAAGGTACATATAATTCAATCAGGAAACAAATAGCTTGCTATAGCAACTACAATAAATTAGAGTAATGTAATTTTGTTTAATAAATCAGTTCTTGTTATATTTGCCTAATTAGAGTTACAAGCAATTTATTTTTTACTACCGGAAATAATCAACCAGTCTCAAGAAGCTCGAGTTGGAATCGAACCTGAGCTACTGAGACCCCCTGGCTCGGCGGTCAGAGCATTGGACCGGTTATCCATAGGTCGTGGGTTTGGTTCCCACTCGAGCTTCCTGAGACTGGTTGAATTTTTCTAGTAAAATTTTATGTTGTAACTATATATAGCATTTAGGATGCAAAAATTCCAAATTACAAAGATAACAAGAGTAATCTAATTTAGTACAGATATGTGATAAATCAGTTTTTGTTATATTTGTCTCGATGGCCAAGTGGCCAAGTGCTCGGCCTGTTAGTTAGTTCTGAAGGGGCTGGGTTCAATTCCCAGGACGGGCAAAGTGTGTTTCGGATTTTTCAATACATAGCCCGGGTTTGTGATCACCAATAGTCCCTGATAATTTATGTTTAATGATTCATACAATTTGTTGTTAAAGTTCATTAAATAGGTTTTGTTAATATTGATTATTAAATTATTATTTGTTAGCCAATTTATTATTATATTCATGGTATTATTAATCTCACTAATATGATCATCCAATGTCAATTTATTATCAGTTGTGACTATAATAGAAATACATACATACATACATATAATCACGCCTCTTTCCCGTAGGGGTAGGCAGAGACCACTTCTTTCCACTTGCTACGATCCTTACATACTTGTTTCGCTTCGTCCAATAATAGAAATATCGTCAGCAATTAGGATGCAGCGGTGCTTTGTCAATTCAGGTAGACTATTATTATAAATAAGGAACAAGAAAGGTCCTAGCACGCTCCCCTGTGGGACTCCAAATCTATTTTCTTGATTGATACCTTTGTGTTACAGGTTTAGAGCCAAGGTAAACAATTTCGACCGCCTGCATTCTGTTGTGTAAATCAGTCTTGATCCAGCTTAAGGCTGGTCGTCTGATATATATCTTAGATAGAATGGATATTAATGTGATTGGTCTATAATTCTTTACGAGTGTTTTTTGCCCTTCTTATATAAAGGCTTAATCAAAGAAAGCTTTAGTTTGTCAGGAAAGGTACCGGAGGACAGAGACAGATTTATAAGATATGCCAATACTGAGGCTATTTGTTCATTGCTAGCCTTTAGGACCTTAGTACATGTGTTATCATATCCTTCTGAATTTGTGTCATTCAGTGACATAACAATTTTTTTAACATAGTGGTCATCAATTGGCATTAGATAAATAGAATTGCCTAAAATTTTCTTAGATGATTTATTTTTCAAATTGGGGTTGGATCCATTCGTTAAATCAATGAAATAATCATTAAATGTGGTGGCAATTTCTGTAGGGCAGTTAATAATTTGGTAGTTGTATTCAATTGAGTCAATACAATCGTTGCATTATAACATAGATTTGTCTCAGCTTGTATTATTCTCCAAGTAGCTTTACAAGTGTTTTTATTTTTTTTAACATATTTATTATTTGATTGTTTTTTGGCCTGTATAATACATGTTTTTAACAGTTTAGAATAAGTTTTTGTTAGAAAGGGAATGAAGATGAATGTAAAGAAGACGAAAGTGATGGTGTTTGAAAGAGATGAGGCAGTGACAGACTGAAATATTGTGATTGGGGATGAACAAATTGAACAGGTGAATGAGTTTGTGTATCTGGGTTCAAAGTTTACAAGAGATGGAAAGTGTGAGAGTGATATTGAAAGAAGAGTGAATGCAGGAAACATGGTAAATGGAGCTTTGCACTCCTTTATGAACAGTCAGAAGGTGTCTAACAAGGCTCGTTTGGCTGTGCATAGGGGGGTGTTGGTTCCGACACTCATGTACGGAAGTGAAAGTTGGGTATGGCAGAAGAAACATGAAAGCAGAATAAATGCAGTAGAGATGAGAGCGTTAAGAAGTATGATAGGAGTTAAACTGAGTGACAGGATAAGAAATAGTGAGATAAGGAAACGTTGTGGTCTGAAAGAAGATGTAGTGACAAAAATTGAAAAAGGCATGCTGAGATGGTTTGGCCATGTCGAGAGAATGGATGAAGAACGATTGACGAAAAAAGTGTATAAGGCGAGTGTGAATGAAAGTGTTGGTAGGGGTTTACCTAGGCGGACGTTTCGAGATCAAATCAGGGACGTCTTGAAAAAAGGCCAGGTCAAGAGTACCCTAAGCCGAAGAGCATGTATGAAGGGAATAATGAAAGTGGACGAAGCGAAACAAGTATGTAAGGATCGTAGCAAGTGGTAAGAAGTGGTCTCTGCCTACCCCTACGGGAAAGAGGCGTGATTATATGTATGTATGTAGAATAAGTTTGGTATTTTATTTTGTTTTTGTAACTTTTCCTTCTATAATGATTTAGTCTAAGCACTCTGTTTGTATTACAACTTTTCCTTATGCCTTTTGAGATCCAGTGTGAACTAGGCTTATTATTTAGGGCCACCATGCACACAGGAAAGCATAGTTTGTAAAACCAATCATGAAATATGTTAAATGCTACATTTGGATCACTTTCACTTTATATTTCTGTAAAAGAGAGGTTTGCCAAATGGTTTGTAAGCTTTACAATATTTTCTTCAGAGTAGCATCTCATAAATGTGTGAATTTGTTTTATTGTTACAGGGTTAGTTTTAGTTTTAAAGCTACGGACTTGTGCAGTATCATGGTCAGATAACCTTATGGGGAGTATGATGCCCGTTGCACCCTTTATATTACCAAATATATGATCAATACAGGATAAGCCTCTTGTTGGTTGTGTTATGTATTGGACAAAATTGAAATTTTTTAATGTATCTAGAAGGTAATATTGTTATTTTTAATAGTGTTTATATTTATGTCTCCTGTGATAACTAATCTTTGTTTATGGTAATTGTGGATATATTTGTTCAATAATTGTTTAAATTTGTATAAGAACAATTCCAGGTTTCTCTTATTTGTAGCAGTTGAGCTACGGTATAAGCAAACTATAATAATATTGTAAACTGGGATTAATATGGATCAGAATTCAAAATGAGAGTTTGCTGAAAGCTCGTTAAATATACAGACAATTTTGTATGCTATACCTTTCTTTATTAGTACACATGAATAATAATTATGAATGATTTCGGCGGGCTAGTTAGAACCACGACAGCTCAATTGGGAGAGCACCTGACCCGGTATGTCAGAAGGGTGCAGTTTCAAATCCTGCTAGTGGAAATATTTAAAATTTTTGTGTTTTTGTAATTTGTTTCATAACAAAATTTGCGTTAAAATTATATAAACAAAACAAAAACATTTTACCTTTTATTATTTTTTTTTATTACATTATATTTTATCGACATATTTTATTTTTATTTTTTCACTTGCTGATACCATTTAAATAAAGACAAATTGTAAACATTCAACGAAAATAAATTCAATTATAAAAACCCTTTCAAATTCAACTTCTCTTGAACCTAATACAATCTGTCACCGCAATTATGAATTAATGTTTCGCCTCAAATATTTTATGCCGCCGCGATCAAACGATGCCTTTTTTTGAAAACAACATCGTCGTATTTCTTATTTATTTTTTCTATAAAACCATGGTGTTTATTATGACAAAGGGAACAAATTGGCATCACGTTCCCTTAGAGTGTCGTTTGGCTGGCTATATTTCCCCCGAGTAAGATAAAACCACGGATAGTGTACCTAAACAAGAATTTAAGAAAAGATAGCATCAAAAATCTTATAAGGTAGGTTTTAGCATTTTAAAATATATTACTTTTGTATTAAAGCTCGCGTAGGATACTAAAGAATAAGGAACGCAATTTATCTCAAGATAAGTGGAACTTAATTACTTTTTTTTCAATTTAGGTCGCACCTCCAAAAGATGGAATAGTCTACCAACCAGCACACGTCTTCCCTCTTTCCTATGATATGGGGTCCTTCAAACGAGGTGTGAAGAAGCACCTTGTGGGCCTGCAGAGTGAGGTTGACTGATGATGCGTTGGTTTCAAGCTGCACCAGTTGTCTTCGCATCTGGACTCCATTTCTACTTAACATCAGGTGGTGTGGAGTCATTTGCCGCGTTAAGTATATAAAAAAAACAACCAAAAGCGCTTGACTTCTACAATTATCACCAGATGGAAAGTGATAATAAGACCGATGATGAAAGCGCACTTAACCCGGAATCCTCATCTTTTGAGGAAAATGCTATCTCCACTACAAGATAATGTTACTAATATTGTCGTTATTTCGACAGACTTAAATAAACTGGTGGCAGGGCTTACCCTACCATCACTCAAACCATTCACAAACAAAAAAAACTAAACCAAGAGAAAATAAAAAAAAAACAATGAATGGATGGGACCTTACTATCGTGGAGCCTCTCATCTGGCTAACATTGAAAATAGTTCAGATGGCTCAGGTTCCCGTCGTGAAACATCCTGTATATCTAATAAATCCTGTTCGTTCAATGATAATGCTCATTTATTTGTACAGACGCCTGCAGTGCTCGTCAACCTATCCAAAACTGTCAAATTTCATCTATACATTTCAACCATATGATTAAGGCATAAAGTTCAAAGTCTTCTAAAGAAATTTGACAGTTTGTGGTAGGTTGATGTGCAGGCGTGTGTACTTGAGTCACGTATGTTAATATACTTGAGTAAATCCGTTATCTATGTAGTTAATTAGCTGTTCCTAGTACAAAATATGCTTGGTTTGGGGCTAGTAAATTGGTTTTAATTGTTGTTGATCTCTATTTTCTGTGAATGTGTGACAGATACTACATATAGAAATTGAAATTTATTGAAATTAGTTTCTTTTATATTCTTGTCTTGTTTACTTTTGACTATAAATGTCTTATATGGCTACACGTTACACGTTTGCCTTGAAGTCTTTAATACAAAATCGGTATTGCAAGGTTAAAACATATTAAACAGATATTCTCGTATTATGGTCCATTCGAACTACTTTACCTAAACCTTATGCGTGAAATAGCAATTTTTTAATGACAACGGCAAATATGTATTCACTTTTATGCCATAACGGAAACACATAGCCTATATTTCTGTTAATTATTATTTTCCATTATAGCATTTAGTTAATTAGCGCCGATAAGGCTAATTCTGGAAGTGAAATCTACCTTGAATCCTTACAACTGAGTAACTGATTATATTATCTGTAATTGGCAGATCGCAACAATGCTGCCAACATTGTTACTATGGAGACAGATTTAGATTAGGTAAGTCACTTGATTTAATTTGGATCAAAAGCTAGTCTTGCCACTAACTTAACCATTTTACAATATAACATAATGTGCTCTGCTGTGAAATTAAATTTATACTAAAGAAGCGATTAAACAAACATATTTATTTTTTTAATTTAAATTGACGTTACTTATTATTATTACGATTGATTACGATAAAAGCGCAAAGGCTTCGGATAAACCAAGTGATAGCCATTCTATTTTGGGGATCGTGTTAAGAAATACCTACTGTTTTCTAACGAGGTAACAAATGTCGCTTTAAACATTTCTCAATGAATGATTTAATACTATTTTTATGTAAGTTAGTAAGTTACGAAAACACGTAAAAGTAAAGTACATACATAAACGCAGTATAAATCAATATTAGTATGTGAAGAGAATAGAAAATGATAATTTGTAATAATATAATTTACCTAATAACTTACATGTTAACCAAGATTTTATCTAATAATACAAGATTATGTTAAGTTACTACATTGCTTACAGGGAGTAATTATCACTCTCTTATAAAATACGCTCCTAATGGCAGAGTGTGGGTAACGATAGTATAAAAGTACATACCTTCATCATCGTCGTCATCAGTTGGTATGCTTAGGCCTCTCCAAGTGCACGCCACTGATTACTGAACCTACTCCCAGCTCTTGCCAGCCATCTCAAAATAAGGTAAAGTAGGTATCTATTTACCCAAATGTAACAAATTTAATTGAGAACAAAATGTAATTTAAAATAAGGGTTCCGACCTTTTGTCCACCCTTTTCCCAACATACCACTGTTACCTAAGTGGAACAAATCCCACAAGCGAAAATTATATCAACAAGCTTTTTCGTACACAGTCTGTTTCAGACAATTGTAACTGTTCCTGTATTTACAAAGTCACAGGTACATTTTTGTAGTTACTATTTAAATTCATGCTAGGTGAGCTGATGAATATCGCAAAAATAGTATGGGTGTGCCCTTGCTAACGCGCACTGATCATACGGGTTCCTTTACATTTAAAGGAAGTACTGTTAATGCTACTGTTGTGTATAATGAGTTATTCATGAGCAAATGTAATACATCGGTGAAAATTTATCAGTTAATTTGCATTATTGCCTAAGACTCAAAACATGAACGTTTTAATAACCTAGAAAAGTTTGTATAATATACTGAAATGTAAAATGGCTACAACGATTTTGTGGGGATGCTGATAAGACTGATGACGAAAAAAAATGAAAAACATTAAACATACAAGCAATCAAGATCCCCTTTAAAACATAAAAGTTACAATATCCATTGATCAAAAAAAATTATATAGAACCACGACAGCTCAATTGGGAGAGCACCTGACCCGGTATGTCAGAATGTATGTATGTATATAAGGTATTTGTATGTAAGGTATGTCCATGTTTCTTTTTACGATGACGAACACGATTTACGACGAATCATAACTTTACAAAAAAGAAGAAATCGCTAAGGGCCGCCCGATATTCAAAATCTGATATTTTGGTAGCACTTTGTGATCTTTTGTGAATGGTTTACTGCTCTAAGTTTGTGAACCTCCACGCTGAGTGAAACCATACTTTAATTTGATAGATGATTGACGCTTTGCGATGAAGTTTACTTTAACCCTTTCTCATTCCTCTTCGTCAGAACATCCCTGAGTAAATAGTAACATTCGACTTGTAATATCTCTTTATTTGTGAAATCGTCAGTGTCTATATTCGAATAAACAATACGAGACTGGAATATATTATTACGTCCTGTAAACACAAACATGTTCCGTATTGCGACCCAGTAAGGAGTAATAGAGTCTAAAACTTTATGGAGGTCTCTGCACCTATTTTTGCCTAGAAAGCCTAAATTACTTAGGGTAATCCTTTGTGATTTCATTAACAAATGGTATACACTTCCATACAAAACGTTAGAACATTACTATCAATAAAGTTTCCTTTCACAGTTGCTGTACGTGGAATATTTTGGAAACGTAAAGAAATCTTGATGCTTTTGTATACTTGATACTATTTTAATGATTAGAAATATACACTTTCCACTTTAACTGCCGTACTCAGAGACGTAAATTAGGTTTTAATAACAATTAAATGTCTTTCCTTCTCTATTTAGCATTACACATAAGAAAGTGACAACAAGAGACTTAATTGTCATTAAAACTTAATTGACGTCTCTGAGTACGGCAGTTAGACAATATTATTTGTACAATAAAATGCAAAAAAAATATCTAAGAAATCGTTGAAAAAAGGTCTGGTGTCGGTGTAGTGGTAATATCACCGATCTCAGACACTTCTTATTTACGAGGTATTTATTTAAAGGTTAATTTCACATGCGCGTTAATCCAAAACTACAAAAAAAAATCGGGGCTGATTTGGTGGGTGAAAACTAAAACGATATCAGTTTATATTATTATTATTATTATCTTAGACAGGAATCGAACCCCATAATTTTTAAAATAGCACACTGTATTATTACACCATAATAAAAAATCTACTTCTCAAAAGTAATAAGGCGAGTGTTGATTTAAAAATACTAATTCATACTTTCACGTAGGTATCCAAACTATTCAAATTGTTTATAATTACTTTTATTTTGATTATTTTCTATTTTTCATAGTTTTTCATTTGACTATCCACGCAAGCTTAGAAAATTAAACCTGCATATTGGGTAATTTCAGTTTCAAAATAAACAAGAAATAAGATACCATTAAGTGAGGTAGAGCAAACGGAGCATTTAGCTCGAAATTGAGGTAGCTATGAGATAATAAAATGGATAACACCAGCCAGCCAACTGGCACTCACAGAATATAGAAATTAAACCAGGAGTGTATTAAAGTAGCGACGATGCTGAAAAACTTGTTTTGCCTGATTTCTACCCAGCAAGTGGCATAACGCTAATATAATAGAAATGAAATAGAATGTATTTTAAGGGATTGACATAAATGTCATATATACGTATCGTTGACTTATGGCAATCCCGTACAATAATCATTCTATATAATTTCTATTATACTAGCCGACAGTTTGACAGTTTCCATTACAACAAAACAAACAAATTATTCGTCCGCTTAAGAACATCCGTATCCCGTGATGGACCTTATAGCAGCGCCATCTACCAGTTCCAATTGTAAATCTAAACCATTCTTGAATCCACTTGAACACCCACAAAAAAAATCATCCAAATCGTTCCAGCCGTTTAGAAGGAGTTCAGCGACAAACACACGCACAGAAGATTTATATAGGTATATAAAGATTAGCATTATGCTACTTGTTTAGAGGGGCAGATACCCACCACCAGAAAATATAAAGAGGTTAGTAAATATTTTTATCTTTTTTCTAAAATAATTAAAATAAAGTATTTCATTTTTTATAATAAATTACGACATTTGATAGGTATTTAGGAATGTGTTGTGTAAACTGTCAAATATTCTGTAACAGTTGATCAAACATTATGTGAACACCGTCTGATAATTATTATTATCATGATCATAATATCATACGCTAGAAACGTAAAGATAAAACAGTTGAGAAAACTAAATGATGATTCACATATTAATTTATTTTAAAAATTTTGAATTCATGAATATACATACCTACCACATTTTGCCTATAGAATTTCCAATACGTAATTTAACTGTGGTATAATAAAACTATTTTAAGCAAACACAAGTCTGGTAAGAATAATTATTTAAATTTCACATACGTCAGTAATTTTCAATTATAAAATAAACATCTAGATGATTTGTTTGCCTCTTTGACTTAGCCGCTTGGAGAACACAAAATGGAGTATTTGTATAGGTTTGGAATTTGCAACGAAATGTTAGATGCTATAACAGATCATGATTTTCATGCCAAAATCGGGCAACCATTAAATTTCCGACTTTTTACAAAAACAAAATCCAACTGACTTATTTTAACTTAGAGTTTATTTTGACTTTTGACTAAGTCCCAAATAAAAAAATACATTTTAGTAAACATTCCAATTTATTACGCTTTAGAGATAATTTTAATTGAGTATGGACAATTTGTAAATCTTTTAGTATATACACTTCAATAATTTGATGTGGACTGTACTGCCCAGGAAATTATATATTTTACAAGCATAAAACCGAGCATAATAGCTTGAAATAAAATTATTTCTAATAATATTATATCGGTCAGCAACACTTGCCTGTCATGCGCATGGAATTAGTAAGGTTTTTATAATTTTATTAATCTCTAAACCTTAACGTATGTAGTACTACGCTTTTGTAGTTACTTATTCAATGGTATCTAGTGTGTGTTAGTGTCTTCATGAATTTAAAAAAAAAAATCTAAAGTATTTTTCCCTACCGCAAATACTGTGTCCGATTTAATTGTTTGTTATGTGATTGCTTTAATTATAATAAAATAAACATGTTAATTTTTCCTTACACATGACGTCTTTTTAACTCTATTGAATGCGAACCAGGTAATTACAAATAACTAGTTGAGTTAAATTAAATTTATTCAGCTTAAACATCGTTTATTATTTGCGAAATTTGTGGTTAGGATTAGGTATACTTGACATCATGTAATTAAGGGTACTAAACTAAAATGTTTTTAATGCAACTGAGCAAGTCAAATCAATATTAACAAACCCAAAATACTTATTCAGTATTAAATTTTACTTTTTATTTTCAAGTGCTAATTGCTGCACTGAAGCTAAATTAAATATTTATACAATTTATAAAATACAGTGAAAGAAATTGCGGAAGACCCAGGTTCGATTCCTGGCTGGGTCGGGTGGGCGTTTAATTTTTTCACTGTATTTTATAAATTTTATAAATATTTATTTAGTATTGTTTTCTAAAGTTTACGCGAGCACTACACATTGAAATGAATCAACTTTTACGGATCTACTCGCGTTTATTTTACACATTACTAGGATAGGGTAAACACTAATTAAAAGTAATGTGTAAAATAAACGCGAGTAGATCCGTAAAAGTTGTTTTACTTAATCAGTGTTAGATTTGTCGATAAAGCCATCGAAAGTTATTGGAAAATGAAATTAAACTAATAATTTTAAAGTGTTTATTTAAAGTATAGATGCCTGCACTTTAACCTATCCAAAACTGTCAAATTTCTTTAATACATTTTCAAACATAAACATAAAGTTCAAAGTCTATTATGGAAATTTGACAGTTTGTGGTAGGTTGATGGCAGGTGTGTGTGCCGCAGAATGGGGCGACTTTGATCAATTTATAAATTGAAAGGGATTCAATTTACGCACAAGACATGTAAAAAAATCTTATTGACGACTTATTACAAACATTTTTTTTTAACTAAAAATGTTGGCTTGATACTTTTGGATAAGAAAAATTAAATGTGGCGTAGACTGGAAATGGGGTTGCTTTGATACCCGATGTTTTTATTATTGCTGTCCAAAGTAACCCCAATTTGAAATATTAACAAAAAAAATGAAAATTGTTTTGATAGGTTATTTTAGGTATTATGGAGTTTTGAAATCTGTCGGGGGGTCTTTGACACAAGGGGTGAAGTTGATATTGGCATTTTTATTTCGTGATAGCATATAGTGGAATTTTAAGTAAAACTATGCATTTCTGATTAAAAATATCGTGTATTAATAACTAAAGAAAAGGTTTTAATAATTTCTTCTTTCTTCTAGTCTAAAAACTTCAACTACTTAATTCTGGAATCACTATTCAGTCTTCGTAGTAGGAAGCGTAATAGCTCAAAGAGGAATAACGTTTTCTTATCAATATAGGTGTGCATTCACACAAAAGTTTAAAATGGAGAGATTACCATCATGGGCCTCTTCAAGTGCCACGTCTGTGTAATTGTTATAGTTCCTCCTCTTCTTCCCGCAACTTTTTTGTATGTGCGAACCATCACTAGTTACCTAAAAAAAGTAGGGGTTAATTTGCAATTCAATACAATTTCAAGTATATCTCTAGAACAATACCCATTGGGGCGATATTGATAATTATCAATGTCGCCCCGTAGCTCTAGTCAAAGTAGCCCCTTGTAACAGATTTCGTTGTGCAATACAAAATGGCCGACTTTGGTCAAAAACAAAAACCCTGTCGATTATGCAAAGTATGTCAATATTACATGACCTTATTATTTATTACTATTACTTTACTATGAATTTTATATTTACGGCCACACTTACGAAGTTTTTTACACCTAGCTAGCTATCATCAACGTCGTCCTGTTATCCAAAATCGCCTCATTCTACGGTACTTACCCCATTTTAGTTACACAAAACTATTCTAGCTTTGTTCTATCGCTTTTGTCGCGAGTGACAAAACATTATCAAAGATGGTTCCACTGAGCTATTGTTCTGTTCTGCTTTAATTACTAAACATAGTTTTAACTGATTTATATATGGAGATACTGGGCGACAACGATTCGAAAGGATTCTAAAGGTTTAGAGATCAATAATTTAAGAAGATCGTTTACGAATAATGAATTTTGTGAAACTGAGTAATTCTTAATGTTAATTTATTATTAATTAACTAATTAATTATCACTGTTATTATTAAGTATTGAGAAATTGAGTTTCTATACAGTATAATAGTTTCTCATAGTTTCATAGTTAATCAGAATAGATTCTCAATTCTTATATAATTTCTATTGCGTTGTGGAGTTGGTCTTAAGTTACATGGTTTGTGCAAATTATTACTATCAATGTTATTATTTGCATGATTTCAAGTAGCAAAAAGGCCAATATAAGATTTTTTACCGAGTAAGCCGTGTGGTGTGACATATATAATAATAATTAAACGTTAAAGTTTAAAAGTGTCTTATAACTAACAACAGCTGTTCAACACTTACTTAAAGTTCAATATTAAAGAGAATGGCTGAAATTATGATAACGAAAAACGAGCACCAACATTGCGATTTTTCAATAGAAAGTAGGTGATTGTGAAGTTGAAATCATTATCATTCTACGGAATATTCCGAGGGCTGACAACGATAACAGAATATTGAATTGGCTTTTATCTGCAGCCCATTGATGTTTAGTATGTTCGCTTAAGCGACAGAAAGGGAAGATAATGTCTAACGTTAACGACTTTTATGCATGATTACAAATTATACGGAAGTTTTAGAATTGCTCTTGTTTGGTAACAAAGGCTTAATCCCGTTCTTGGTTGTAACATACTAATATGGATTTTTGCGTAGGGGAATAAACATATTATCGAAATTATTACCATGTTTTTTGTTTTATGTCAGTATCCGATATTTCGTTACAGTGGCATACGCCATGATCACAGATGTGGGATCACAGATGTGGGTGTATATTTATGATCAGCTAAAATAATTTACTCTTATGCAAACTGCAAAAATGTACGAAAGAATTTAAAAGTCTTGGCGTTTAAACTAATGAGTGAGTGATACCTTCATCACCATCATCAGCTAATGATAAGTCCCCACTGCTGGGGCACGAGCCTTCCCTATGGATTGATAGGGAGAACGGGCAGTAAACCACCACGCGGGCCCAGTGCGAATTGGTGGTTGTTAACGACTGCTAATGCAGCTGGGACCAACGGACTTACTTGCCTTCCAAACCACACAGTGATACCTTATAAAAAGCAAAATAATGTAGTAAATAATACCTTTTTTATGTCACCGGGCCAGCAATAAGTCAGCTCGCCTGATAGAAAGCGGCCACCACAGTCCATGCCCTGTCACCTCACTGTATATATTTTTACCTTTTTTCTCTGTCAATACCATTTTCATATTAAAATAATACCGTAAATCATTCTTATTAAGAATAAATAATAATAACAATATTTAATTAATAAGTTTAGTACCCACGGAACTGCGCCTAATCGTTTGCATTAGTGTTATGGTTAGCATTTTATTTTAAATTTTAAAATAATAATCTTTCGTTCAATTAGTCCTTCCGTTACAGTTTTAGCTTTATTCTTTAGCAGTGTGCCTCATCCTTTATTGCATTAGGCTCGAGTTTTATGTGTATCAAATATTTAGGTCGATATTAATCTTACTAATGTATTGCATCATGATTTGCACTCCGCACCACTCCCTAATTTGTAATACTTTAGTCATAGTAACGCAGTTTCTTGATTTCGATATAAACCTTGTTTAACACTCTCTGTACGACTGTGAAGCAAGCAACATTACACGCAGTGTCGCAGTCTTAATTTTATCTGTTGTTTCTCTAACCAACCTCATCAAGTAAACCTCTCGTCGTACGAATACCTCAGCCAGACGCAGTTGTATAACAGTGTATAGAGTTTTGATAGAAACAATAGCTTTGCAAATAATTATGTTAAGAATCGGATGTTTTAATTTTTTAGCGCTGAATTAATTGTATTTGCTAGATAAGCTTCGTTTAGAATTGTAGATGCAAGATCTAAAGTTCATTGGACTGCATTTCTGCAGCTGCAATATTTATAGCAATTTTTTATTATATTTAGTAGTGAGTTTGCTATTAGTCTCCTGTTTCCCTTAAGGTGAGTCTAGCATACATGACAAAACATGTTATGTAGCTTATATCTGTAGCACGTTTTATTAGTGTAGACGATAGTGTTGTAGGTGCAAGGTTCCTATCCTATTAGGTAGCCATGCAAAATAAATACTACGACTTTCTTCGATAGCTATGTTTATGAGTAATAAATAATAAGTTACAATATAAATTTTGTAATGTGAGCGTCGTTCACATACGGACGTGACAGGCGAGCGAGAGCGATAATGGCGTCGTAGTGATGTGCTATGCACGTAGCGTTGGCAACAGTGTCAATAAAACAACCTTATGCTTATAGTTTTGTAACACGTTATTTATCACGAGTTACATATGTTATATAACATGTCACTTAATGTGAACTCACCTTTACAGCGTTACCGGACATTTTGTGGACGGCGAGAAATTTAAAGGTTTACGTAAGCCGTGTGATTGGTTACAATAATTCCATCCCCTCATAATTCCTCCTAAGGATGTTAATCCTCAGGGGGTTTCAAGAGGGGATGGAATTACGCTAGCATGTATGTGTCCCCGTCATCTACTAGATTCTGCGAGGCGATCGTGTCGGATCGGGAGCGGGACAACCCGAGAGCGCCTCTGAACCTTGACTCGGGTTATTTAGCTACTTGTGTTACTAAGGCAAATCGTCGAGTTGGATTGAGCCATGATAGCATAGTTGGCAGTGCACCTAACCCGGCATGTCATGGCATGCAGGTTCGAATCCCGCTCGTGGAATTTTTTCAACAATTTGTCTTTCTTTTTTCAAATTACTAAGGTAAATTAATACAAGCATATTACATAAGCCAGTGGTCGGCAGCCTACGGCACCATATCCGACCAATTAGAATCCCCTTGTATTCTACAAACTTCACAAACTTCTTAAACTTCTTACATTTCTTCACTTCTTCTTCTTTACAAACTTCACGTAAAATATTTCAACCTTTTCAACCTTCGACGACCTTTCGACGACCTCCGTAGCCGAGTGGCTAGCACGCCAGACTTTGGGCGGCCTGACTCTGAGGTCCCGGGTTCGATTCCCGGTCGGGTCAGTGTCGAAAACGAACTTTTCGTGGTTGTGGCTTTAGCTACTTACCTTGGGATCAGAACAATGTGTGTGATGTCTAAAAAAATATATATATACAACCTTCGTTTTCCGTTAAATCAACTAATTTGACGGGGACACAATCTACTTAATTTAGTTATGGTTTGCGTAGTAATTATAATGATGTACATTCTTCATGTTCAGCCGCACCAACTAAAATCGCTAAAGAGATCTCAAAATAAAATTATAAAGACATTGTCCATTTATCCATTTCCTAAACCAACTAAACAATTCTACAATAAAACTAAACTAATAAACCTATCCCAACTAGATGTACAACATGCATTCTAATAAAAAAAAAAAATTTTAAAGAGTGTTAAATCAAATATACAATTAAATATAAAAAATATACGCATAATCTCTGACACAAAAACAAACTCAAATTAATTACACCTAGGACTAAATATGGGAAAAAGACAATTCTGTTTGAGGGAGCACAGCTGTTTAATAGGTTACCAGATGATGTGAAAACTTGTGTGACTATATACCTGTATGTTTCAAAATAAACTTAAACTGCATATCGCAACGAGTACCACATAGTGACAATTTGTAAATTTATAATTTTTTTATATCTCATGCTAAATGAAATGTAATTCCGTATGAGAATAAAGATCTTTAACCCTAACCCATGTTTTGTTTGTCCGCCTTTCACGTCACAAATCAGTTTAAATAATTGGAGGGACTTTTGTTGGCTTTTACATTGTTAGGTAGCTAGTAAATGTAATAGGCTAGTTTTTATCCTGATTTCGTTAATGGTACATGCACACAAAGTTGTTCGTTCCATTGTTACGTAACAAAACCGTTTGATTTTGCGAGCCCATCTAAAAGGTTGCCGGGCGCTGACTTCAGCAATCATTGACAAAAGCTTTGCATTGTCAGAAAAAAAAAGAAATAACTAAAGGCTACATTCCGTTTGGTAAACAGTTAAGAATTTGTAGCGTGCATAAAGTATTGCAATGTTACGAATCAGCAATAAGTAACTTGGTTGGCGCCGGCAGTGTAGCTGTAGAACCCGGCTGTCTTCTACAGAGCACCACCTTGCTCCCCGCCAGATCTAAATGCTACTACACATTTACAGATTACAGATTACAGTTTCGCTCCCGATCCGATCCGAACCCCTCGGATAATATAGTAGGGAACGGGGAAACGCACGAGTGCGTGATGCCATTTCCTCTAGAACACCTCTGACGGTGTTTCGTTTCACACGGAACTCTTTAAGTTTCTCGCCGCCTCCAAAACAGTCCGGTGACAGCAAAAATGCCCATTGGCAATCACTAAACTCTCTCCAGAGAATAAAATCACTTCGCTATTATAGGTTATTTCATTTATCTATTTCACGGTCAAACTATAAATATAGTTTCGGTTTTTTTATATAATTAGGTTTGTGTCGATCAATTAAACACAGTGGATGAACTCAATCTCTTCATTTAATACCTTTAACCTTAACATAGGGTAAACCTACTAAAAAATAACAAAGGAGAAGATTCCTTTATAAGGCGTCTAGTTCAAATAAACTTATGAAAAAACGTAGTATTGGAAATATTGACCTCTAAAACTAGATATTACTAGAAACTAGTTGAGACTTTTTTAATATTTAGTTTTTACTTTTTGTAAATAGAGCGCTCAACTTAGCAAATCACAAAAACACAAAAGTTGAAAAAATTTCCACGAGCAGGATTTGAACCTGCACCCTTCTGACATACCGGGTCAGGTGTCCTTCCAATTGAGCTATCGTAGTTCTAACCAGCCCGCCGAAATTATTCAACACTATTTACTTTTTACTTTGAAAGCCAAAGGCACCCATTCAATGTCAACAACTACCGTCATTAACACCTGATCATATTATTTTTACGAATATTAAAGATCAGTTAAGAAGTAGGCAAGCTATTTATAAAATGTTTTTGTTTTGTTTATATAATTTTAACGCAAATTTTGTTGCCAAACAAATTACAAAAACACAAATGTTGAAAAAATTAGCAAATCAATTGAACAGATACTCAGAATAATTATTACTTTCACTTTTCGTCACTGTAAAACAGCCTACTAATAATTTGTTTCCAAATTTCTTTTGCCGTAATTTATTGTTCAAATATGTCACAGTTCCTACAATTCAGAAAGATGAAAGAAAGAAAATAATAACACACATAAATACTAAAAAAAAAGGAAAGGCAGAAAGTATACAAGAGAAAAAATAACATTAAACAAAAAGAGTAATGAAGGTTATAACAATTATATTAATTTGCGGTCTTCTTTAAACGTCCACTTCATATTTAAAAATAAGTAAAATTCTAAAAAGTATACATTTTTATTTTCATGAGCAATTCGAAATTCGAATTCAATAAATTTTTTTGTGGCCAGCATTCTAAAAGAAAAGTTTTTACTGTGTGACAATACTTATGACCTGACTGTGTATATAAATCTTCTGTGCGTGTGTATGTCACTGAACTCCTAAACGGCTCGACCGATTTGGATGAAATTTTCTGTGTGTGTTCAAGTGGATTCGAAAATGGTTTAGATTTACAATTGGACCCAGTAGGTGGCGCTGCTATAGGGGTCCAGGATAGGGATACGGGTGTTCTTAAGCGCACGAATGATTTGTTTGTTTTGTTGTCATGGA
The DNA here is from genome assembly GCA_949315975.1 of Eudonia truncicolella. Classification (NCBI taxonomy): domain Eukaryota; kingdom Metazoa; phylum Arthropoda; class Insecta; order Lepidoptera; family Crambidae; genus Eudonia; species Eudonia truncicolella. The sequence goes on from OX438839.1 coordinate 11,048,103, forward strand.
AACTGTCAAAGCGGTACAAAGTCCGCCGGTCAGCTTGTAAGAAATAAAAAGTTAAATAATAATTGTCATAATACTCGTACGACTCATACGAATTCAAACTGTATTCAAGTAAAATTTAAACACTGAAAAAAAAAAGACGACAACCTCAGGCGGGAATCGAACCACGCACCTTCCGCATTCCGGGCGGCTGCCTTAACCACTTGGCTACCGAGGTCTGGCTTTCACCCGTCGAAATTTTTCAGTGCTTGATGCTTATGTTTTTTAGTCAACATTGCTTCATCAATCTTAGAAGTTTTCACCTCTGAGATCCGAAAGAAATATTTTTACAAATATTTGAACATTCGGTTAAGATGAAGCTGCGTTATAGATAAGTGTTTTTTTATATATTTTAGCGTTTTATTAACGCTTAAATATACTTAAGTAAAATTTTCACCGAAAAACCGAATGTTCAAATATTTGTAAAAATATTTCTTTCGGATCTCAGAGGTGAAAACTTCTAAGATTGATGAAGCAATGTTGACTAAAAAACATAAGCATCAAGCACTGAAAAATTTCGACGGGTGAAAGCCAGACCTCGGTAGCCAAGTGGTTAAGGCAGCCGCCCGGAATGCGGAAGGTGCGTGGTTCGATTCCCGCCTGAGGTTGTCGTCTTTTTACAGTGTTTAAATTTTACTTAAGTATATTTAAGCGTTAATAAAACGCTAAAATATATAAAAAAAACACAAACTGTATTCGTTTTCCGTGCCATACAACATAAAAAAAAACAAAGACCTTCAATGACATCAGCCCCATTATATTGTCAGTGGAGACTTGAGACCAATCATCATTATCTGATAATAGATAAAATTTAAATGTTATAATTAAACTGTGTGCACCGACGTCGGTCATCGCACAATGGACCTAAGTATGTCATCAATCATTATTCTCTAGGTGGAATGCTTATTGTATCAAAGCAGTGTGTAGTACCTACGTACAGTCACGAGCATTACACTTTTAACTAGTTTTTACGCTTATTCAACTATATAAAGTGCTACAATGTTTGCTTGTTAGGGCTAGTGACTGTACTTATAATATTATTTCAAACTAACATACTTTTAAAATTTTGGATTTTTTTTTACTTATATCTAACATTTGTAATGAGATAACTCGAATAGCTGAGGCAGGGTCCTAGTTGGCCTTCACACACTTTCATGTTTCCTTATTGTTGTTTTATTATTATTTTAAAATGTTTCTTATTCATTCATTTTTATTTATATTAGATACATAGTGCATATCACATCACATTGCGCGGTCGAAACGCTCACCGCACTGCGTTTTATTGGCATCACACGCCATGTACCAGAAATTCGCTATTCGCCAAACTCGCCCCGACTCGTGGCCAAGCGGTTAGTAAAGTAGTAAGTAAACAGCCTATAACTGTCCCACTGCTGGGCAAAGGTCTCCATCATTGAAATCGAAACACCGCTACAATTGATGGGTAATGGCTCAATCACCACGCTTGCCAAATGCGGGTTGTTGATCATAAACCCGGGCTATGCATCGAAAAATCCAAAATACATTTTGCCCGACCTGGGAATTGAACCCGAGACCTTCGAGCATCGAGCCGAGTGCTCTGCCACTCGGCCACCGAAGCGGTTATTCGGTAATTATTTTAAAACGCGGAATCCATATTTTCCTAGCGGTCGATGTTTCGATAAAAGATCACAGCAAGAGAGTTCAGTTTCATTTTAAGAATTGGGTGAAAATAAAATTGTATGAGATTAGGTATTTTTGTTACACATAGATTATTTCGTTTTTATTCAACTTTTCTTTGTATAACAAACTTTTTTGTGCGTTTGCCTTTTTATTTAAATTAGCGGGATAAAAGAAGTAATGAATAAAAAGAGGTTTTAAGATTATATTACAACCGCTTCGCAATATATACTACTCAAAACAAAATAAGGGCCACGAGGTATTTTTTCATTTTGGTGTAAATTATTAAACATTTACATATTGAAAGTAGTAAAATATTGAGTATACAAACTCTTTGATACCTAAACTTTTTAATATTGTAGTATTCATCTAATGCTGGCAACAATTTTAAATAAAATTTGATTTAAAATTATTTTTGAAAATTTTGATTCCATTTTCTTTGACGTTTTGCTTTCCTTAGCTTCTTGGTTTATTAGAAATTATCAGAGTTCATTGATATCTCGAGTCAGAAACATCTTTTGCAATATGCCACAAGCACGCAGGCGTCATATGGACTCGCTGACAGCAACCAGAGCCGTTACAATGATTGAAGAAGGTCATTCGCAGCGATCTGTGGGTTTGCAATTGGGATTTTCTCGAAGAGCTATTCAAAATCTATGGAATCGTTTCCAAGAGACCGGCAGTGTTAGAAGAAGACCTGGTTCGGGCAGAGTTCGCATTACAACAGCTCAAGAGGATCGTTACATTCGATTAAGTGCGCGCCGAGATCGCACAACGACGGCCCGCAAGCTGCAAAATCGTTTACGGCTCACAACGGGTACTCGTGTCAGTGACCAAACTATTTGTAATCGATTGCATGAAGACCAGCAGGCATCATGAAGGCGAGTTGTCCGTATTCCATTAACCAGAAATCATCGTGCAAATCGTTTAAGATTTTCCCGTCAACATTTGGACTGGGACATAAACCAATGGGGCATGGTGCTCTTCACAGACGAATGCAAAGTTAAATTTTTTAACGACGATCGGCGTATTAGAGTATGGAGAAGACGCGGCGAGAGATTTTCAGAAGCCTGCATCCATGAAGTCGATCGTTTTGGTGGTCCAAATGTAATGATTTGGGGCGGGATAAGCTTACACGGCAAAACTGAGCTCGCTATTTTAAATGAGGGTACTGTTACTGCTCAGCGGTATATTGAGGAAGTCGTCAGACCACATGTGATCCCATTTGCCCAGCGAGCGGGTCCTGGATTCATCTTGATGCAAGACAATGCTCGTGCACACACGGCTCAAGCGACTCGGTTTGTACTGGAAGCGTCTCAAATTCAAGTCTTGCCGTGGCCGGCGAACAGTCCGGACTTAAATCCAATAGAGCACTTGTGGGATCAGTTGAAACGAAGAGTTAGAGACGGTGATCAGGAAATCCACAACCAATAGCAACTCATCAACGCTGTTAAAAGGGCCTGGGAAGAGATTCCAATGGAAAATGTCAGGCATTTGATTGAGAGCATGCACTCCAGGCTTCAGGAGTGCGTAACGAAACGAGGGGGGCATACCCGTTACTAAAAGATGAGCATGGAAGTAGTATAATATTGGGCATTCTATCCCACCCCTCGTTCGTGTCGGCAAACGTTCGTTTGCCTCCACTCTCTTGCGGTGGGATAGAACGCCCAATATTATAAATAGATTTAATACGGATTTTACGTTACGATCTTAATTTTCTAAGTGTTCAAAAACTTTACAGAACCAAATCGCGTGACAATACTGAACATTGCAGTTAGTATAAAAAGCTGATTCAATAAAAACTTTATCATTTTGTCTGCGGCGACATCCTGCACAACTATGAAATTTGTTAAGCAATCTCAGACGCTAGAATTGAATATTGTTTGCCCGGACAACGAAATAGTTGCTTACCGACATGGGCACCTTCTTCCTAATTCTATTAGATGTATTATTTGCGGTCCATCAAACTGCGGAAAAACAAACTTAATCATAGGACTGTTATTACATGAAAATGGTTTACGTTTTAAAAATGTATATGTGTACTGTAAAACACTATACCAACCCAAGTATACTTTCTTAGAAAAGGTTTTTCATTTAGTTCCAAATATTTCGTTTGCTAAATATCAAGACAATGAACTTATTCTCAGCCCACATGACGCTAAACCACATTCGGTAATAATTTTCGATGATGTTGCATGTGAGAATCAAACAAACATGCGTGATTATTTTGCTATGGGTAGACATAAATGTATAGATAGTTTTTATTTGAACCAAACGTATAGTAAAGTTCCAAAACAACTAGTAAGAGATAACGCAAACCTTTTAGTATTATTCAAACAAGATGACGTAAACTTGCGTCATGTATATGATGAGCATGTTGGTACTGATATGACATGGACAGATTTTCGAGAAATGTGCTCAAAAATTTGGAATAACCCATACAATTACTTAGTAATTAATAAAGATTGTCAAAAAAATAAAGGTTGTTATAGAATGAACTTTGATACCTTTGTTGATTTTGAAAAATGAATTTGATAAAAGGGTATCAAAATGATAATCGTTTTCATTTTATTGATAGAACAGCGACATATAACACATATTCTCAACATCAATTTGAATTAAAATGGAAAAAGAATTAAAATCTAAGGTTGTTCAAGCTGCAGAAGCCGTCAAAAAGAAAGTAAAAGAAATGCGATCGATGGACTCTTATAATGAAAAAATGTTGGATACAGTTTTTCAACCCATAACAAAACCTCTTCATCAAATGATTCATGATAATAAACACTCAAAGACATTAAATAAACCTAAAGATGATTCCTTCGTCATAAAAGATGATAACATACACGACGAATCACAGGACCAATACTACAAAAACATAAAATCTACACTGAACCTTCAAGGAGTCGATTCGGATGAAGATAATAATGAGAACAGCTATGAAGACTCAAATAAAAGTACTACCAGCAATAGTTCATTTAGAACCGTTGAGTCGGTGCAAAGTCCTAGTCAAGAAGTCTCATCTTGGTCGTTGTCATCTGAAATGTTTGAAGATGTTCCTTTTGGAATTAGAAATGAACGTGGAAAGCTTTTCATGGGAACATCACGTGTAAGCGTTCATGACGATACCATATCTATAGCTGGTCATGTGTATAGAAAAACACCTGGCTTAAATGAACTTTTATTAAAAAAAGTACCTGATTTAGATATGGTAACAAGAAAAGATGAACAAACATATAAAGAAATTTTGATAGAAACAAATGCTCATCGACGAGATTATGATCCAAATAAACCGATTAAGTCAAATAGAGGTCGAAAGTACTTGCATATAATTAAACCGCTTTTTAAGCTACGCAAACCTTCTACATCGTCTGTTTCATCATCTAAAAGTACTGAAGACCACGTGAGCAACGGAGAAGGATTATTTCTTAGGAAGAAATTAAAAAAATATACTGATTTTGTTTATTGGGATGATCCTAATGAGTTAGTAGAAAGATTAAAACTGTTATTAGCCTCTAGAGATGCTGGAAACACTGGAGTAGATAACGAAGTTATTTCTATCATTGAGGAATTAAGAGAAAAAGGCATTATAAATTAATAATCACAACACTTTACTTTTTATTTATAAACCTTTCTTTAAATGTGAAGGAGCTCCCAATAATGAATATTGACAAATTCGGGCATAATGTTCACAAACGATTACGTTTCTCAGAAATATTTGATTACAAGGAAAACTGTTTAGTGAAATCAGAAAATGGAAGTTATGACTTGCAATCATCGCGATTAACTGGTGTTGGAGAACCTTTAGCACCGGATGATGTTGTAAATAAAAAGTATGTCGATGAACAATTATTAAGTTTATGTTCAAAGGACGAAGTAACAATATTGATGAAATCGATAAAAGCTGATATCGCAGAACGAATTAGGCAGTTGGAAAATAAATTCGGTAGTAAAGACGTCTCAGTTCGCAATAAACAAAATGATAAAACAACAGATAGTAAAAGAAATACATAGATCAGCTCGCAAAAATTTTGATCGACGATGTGTTAAGCTCAAAGGAATAAATGATTTATGGCAAGCTGACCTGATTGACATGAAGTCGTTAAAAAAGTATAATAAAGGATTTACGTTTATTTTAGTTGTGATAGATTGCTTTACCAAATATGCGTGGGCAGTTCCATTAAAAACAAAATCAAGAGAAGAGGTTGTTGCCGCATTTAATGATATTGTAAAAACAAGTCGCAAACACCCAGTCAACTTACAAACCGATATGGGAACTGAGTTTTACAATAAATCGTTTCAAGAGCTTATGCAGTCACTAAACATAAACCACTATTCATCGTACTCTACAAAAAAAGCATCTATTGTTGAAAGGTTGATAAGAACTTTAAAAAGTAAATTGCATGTAGCGTTCAGTTATAATGGCAGTTACAAGTGGTTGGGAAATACTTTAAAAGATGTTTTGACTACATATAATAATAATAAGCATAGTGTAACAAAATACAAGCCAGCGGATGTGAATACTCTAAATGAAGCTAGTGTTAGAAATAATATTAAAAAGTTTAATGACAAGGGCGCTAAAACACTAAAAAGTATATTGAAAATTGGTGACATCGTTCGAATTAGTAAATATAAAAGCAGTTTTGATAAAGGTTATACTCCAAATTGGTCTGCAGAATTGTTTACAATTAAAACAGTTAATAAAACTTCTCCTGTTACTTATCAAATACAAGATCAAAGAAAACAACAAATATTGGGATCGTTTTACAAAGAGGAATTACAAAAAACAAACCATCCTAATGTTTACTTAATCGAAAAGGTTATAAGGAAAAAAAACAACAATTATTTCGTCAAATGGTTGGGACTTTCTGATCGAGAAAACAGTTGGGTAAACAACAGCTCCATCATAAATTAATATAAGTATCTCATCTCGTAGTTTACAATCATTACATTAAAGAATATGCAAGGAGGAGGACTTGTTAATAATATAATTGATCGTTTACCATTTGAACTTCATTTACCCGGTTATAACTATTGTGGTCCAGGTACAAAGTTGAAACAAAGATTGTTAAGAGGCGACAAGGGAATCAATAAATTGGATGAAGCTTGCAAACATCACGATATTGCGTACCTAAATACTGACTCAGCTAGCAGACATAAAGCAGATATCCAACTTTTAGATATGGCTAAAAAACGATTACATTCAAAAGGCGCTGGCAAACGCGAAAAGTTGGCTGCCTGGATAGTTAGTAAAGCTATGAAAGCTAAACTGAAAACGGGCTCAGGGATCAAAAAGTTTAAGACCGCTATATCTAAAATTCGTTCACACGTTAAAAAATTTAAACCGAAAAATCAATCAACAACAATTAAATATGCATATGAAGCCGCTAAAAAGTGTTTTCCTAAAAACTGTCATTTTCGTTTACCACGAATAATACCAATTCCCAAGACGGGAGGAATTTTACCGCTGATACCTATATTTGCGGGTCTGTCTGCTTTGGGTGCGTTAGCTGGAGGTGCAGCTGGTGTGGCAAAAACCGTTAACGAATATAAAGCAGCTCAACAAAATTTGAAAGAATCAGAACGCCATAACAAAACAATGGAAGCTATCGCAATAGGTAGAGGACTTTACATCAAACCGTATAAAAAAGGCAGCGGATTATTTTTGAAAAGTTCAAAAAACTAACTCTTAAGCTACCCAATCGTGCTCTAACGAATATTGATATAATTAAGTATGCTGTCAATATCCCATACTTTCGTGGAGTTTATATGAGAGATAGTTTGCCAAATAAATCAAAATTAATAGAATGTGGGATCGTTAATTTAGATGATTCCAACAATAACGGCACACATTGGGTAGCTTACGTAATAATTTATAACTATTGTGAATATTTCGACAGTTTTGGTGATTTAAAACCTCCTACAGAACTGGTAAAATATTTCGGTCGCCGTGATATTTATTACAATTATGTACGATATCAAAAATATGATAGTGTAATCTGTGGACATTTATGTTTAAATTATTTGCAGAACTTTTGGAAAAAATATACTATATAATAATGAATTAATTGTATCATTCAATCATTTCCAAGATGTCTTTCACACTATCCATATCTGGAAAAAGTTCTATTTTAACAACAAATTATACTCCTTCACTGGAACTCGATGGTGATTATGAATGCGCTTTGCTTCACTTTTCTACTTTTAATTCTATACCAAATATCACTAAAAATAACAATAAATTTTATTATGACAACGAAGTTGTTGAAATTCCTGAAGGGGCGTATGAACTCCAAGATATATACGACTTCCTAAAATTTAAAGTAAAAGATTGTATTTTTAAATTATATTGCAACAACAACACACTCAAAACGACTGTATTTTGCACCAAAGATATTCATTTTGAAAAACCAGAATCCATTGGAGGTTTATTGGGTTTTGATAAAGTATCTTTAAAAAGCCATAAATTACATGAATCATTACTTCCAGTCAACATTTTATCAACAACCGTGGTGCGGATCGAATGTGATATTATTAACGGTTCCTATATAAATGGAAAATCAAGTCATACCATACATGAATTTTCCCCAAATGTACCTCCTGGTTATAGAATAATAGAAATTCCAAAGAATACCATCTATTTTCCAGTTAATAGAGACACTATTACTAGTATCAGCATAAGAATATTAGACGTAAATAATAATCTCGTTGATCTTCGTGGTGAGGAAGTGAATCTGTATCTACATTTAAAGCAACATGATAGAATACAATAAATATGTTATACCCCGTTATCAAAAGATCAGTGGTAAAAGAGCAGTCCAAAATACCACACATTCCCGTGCTAAAATTAGAAAATTAACAGCAGAAAATAAAAATTTCCTGAAATTAATTGGATTGTTAAAATGAATATCTTAAATATAACTAATCCGCCTGCTTACGATAATTCAATAGAATGTATAGAAACTCATTCGTATAAGCCTTACATAACCAGCTTTAATAGAAACGACGAAATAAGAATCCCTATAAACCAACAAGACTTATACATTCTTCCGAGTGCAAGTACCTTGTACATAGAAGGTATGGTGAATGTTATGAAGAACGATAACAAGGAGAGAGCACCATTTTTTCAATTTACCAACAATCCTCTTATGTATTTGTTCCAAGATATTCGTTATGAATTAAACGGTGTAGAAATAGACAAAGTGAAGAATGCCGGAATAACCACCACTATGAAATCATTACTGTCCATGAATGACTTCGAAGCCAAGGTATCTAGAGCATGGGGTTGGGACTTACATGGTATCAAAAACAATATAATGGGACATTTTTCGGCATCCATTCCACTCAATAAAATATTGGGGTTTGCAGAAGACTATAAAAAAGTTATTGTGAATTGTAAACATGAGCTTGTACTACTACGAAGTAACACAAACCTCAACGCAGTGAAACTCAGTGTTGGCGAATCAGTTCAAAGCATAGAAATACATAAAATAATTTGGCGCGTACCTCATATAAAAGTATCCGACAGAGAAAAAATTAACTTACTTAAAATTCTTGAAAAGGATAGACCGATTCAATTAGCGTTTCGGAACTGGGATCTATACGAATACCCTTTGTTACCAAAGACAACAAAACATACATGGTCAATTAAAACTTCGACACATATTGAAAAGCCAAGATACGTAATTCTTGGGTTGCAAACTAATAGAAAAAATGATACGTCTAAAGATATGTCGCAATTTGATCATTGTGATTTACGTGATGTTAAAGTTTATTTAAACTCTACATATTATCCATACGAAAGTTATAATACCGACTTTGCAAACCATAATTCTTCCTTAATATACGAACAATTTGTAAACTTTCAACAGTCTTACTACGGACGTCAATCTAGCTCGTTGTTGAGTGCTCAAGAATTTAGGGATATTGCTCCATTATTCGTTATAGACTGCTCAAGACAAAACGATAACATAAAAACTGGACCTGTCATTAATATCCGCTTGGAGTTGGAGAGTCATAAAGAGATACCAGACCACACAGCTGCATATTGTTTAATTTTAAACGATTGTATGGTTGAATACAAACCTCTTAGCAACATTGTTCGGAAAATATCATGAACTCAGTTATTTTTGTTGATGTTCAAGGATTCAAAGACTATCAAAATCAATTTATTATCAAGGAATTTGCATTATCTACAAAGGATTTCACCCAAGTTTTCTTGATAAAACCTCCATATCCGTACTCAAAATTAACTACGGACGAAAAAAAGAGAGTAAGATGGATCGAGCGTAATAGAGGTATTACTTGGAGTCAAGGTAACATTGACTATAGAGAGTTCAAGAGATTAATATTTCCAATTTTACAAAATAAAACAATTATAATGAAAGGTCTTGAGAAACAAAAATGGGTTAAGGAGTTATGTGAAAACTGTGATTTGATAGATATTGAGGACAAAGGTAGTCCTAATTTTTCAAAATTATACATAACATATTGTAAATGTGAATCTAGTTTTACTTGCCTAAGCCATAATAAAGAGTGTGCTCTTAAAAACGTTATCTGTATTAAAAAATGGTATTTAAATAATTGTTGCTAAAAATGTAAATTTTATGTTTTTAAAATAAATAAACAAGTAAATCTATTATAAACAGTTTTTTCTTTCAACGTCTAAGTGTATTGTAGGATCATTCAATAAAACAAAGAACACTCATTTTATATCTTTATTTTAAAATTACTTATCTTATATACATAACTATCTTAACCATAATTTTAAATTTAACTAACTTTACTTACATATTTTTTAGAAATTAGTACACATCACATATTTTTTTACTTATACTAGTTATCAAGTGTTCCGTTTGTTCCATTATCGGGTTAAAATTGTCTGTAACAACATACTGAACACTGCAAAGTACATTTTCATTTACACCATCACTTTGCACAGCACTGTTGTTCTCCAAGTCCACGACCTCCACCCTGATGAGTCGAATACCTCGTCTGGGTTCACTGCTGTATACATACGAGGATGCATTTTGTAGGCAAGGTTTCTTTGACGGTACAAGGCTTTCTTGACTGCAGCGTTTTGTCCTTCTTTTCTTTGGTTCCCGTTGTAGTTTGGCTAGCTCCGGGTACACTTCGTCAAAGTCAGCAAGAGGGTCTTGAGCATGTTGTTCAAACAAGTTATATGATGACTCCATCTCTGTCAGTTCGTTTTGTTATGGTATTATTATGTGTAAAATCGTGTTGCAGTCTCAATGGTCAACTCTTGAATGACAGAAATTATTTACATTATAATTACTTCAAAAGAACATGCTGATTTTCATTAAATACAAACACGTGCACCAGTAAAAATTACTCATGTTCATACATGATTGCGTAAGAGCACAGTAAGCATTTACAAAATTGAAGAGTCTTGTTCCATTGACTTGGTGTTATTTACGTGCTCCAATGCTTATTTAACAAAAAACATGTTAATACAGTCACGAGCAAACATATGTTAACAATTTCTAACTCTTAATACAATGGAATAATGTTTATTAACGCTTAAATATACTTAAGTAAAATTTAAATCACTGAAAAATGTCTGCTGGCGGCTGCCTTAATCACTTGGCTACCGAGATCTGGTTTGAACTTGTCAAAATTTGTCAGTGCTTGATGCTTATGTTTTTTAGTCAATATTGCTTCTACAAATCTTAGAAGTTTTCACCTCCGAGATATAACGCAGCTTCATTTTAACAGAATGTTTAAATATTTGTAAAAATATTTCTTTCGGATCTCAGAGGTGAAATCTTCTAAGATTTGATGAAGCAATGTTGACTAAAAAACATACGCATCAAGCACTGACAAATTTCGATAGGTGCAAACCAGATCTCGGTAGCCAAGTGATTAAGGCAGCCGCCAGCAGTCTTTTTTCAGTGTTTATAATTTTACAATGGAATTAGTGTTCAAAGTGCAAAACATATCCGTGCTGGTGACTGTACTGGATGTTAAATGTACTATATGAATATGGAGCATAATATAATGTAATAATTTTATGATGAAATATTTACTAAGGTACTTTAAATATTTTTCTGAAAGCTATTAACCAAATTTATAAGGTTGATATGGAATAAAACACTAGTATACAAGGATGTCAACTTTATTTACTTATAACATTAAAATAACTAAATACCACTAAAATAACTATATTTTAATTACATTTCTATTATGTATAACTTACTCTAAAACAAACTAAAATTAAGAGACTCTTTATAACCACTCTTTATAAGACATAATATCCAAACATTTACAGTATGTCAGAACTTCCCCAAGCAATTGTTGATATTTTGTTGGACGATATCAATCTTTTGTCATCATTACCAGAGAGCGCAATTTTATTTACATCTCTAGTAAATATTTCGTGTCTGATAGATCTAAATAGTTTGTTCTTTTTACGTATTACATTCTTGTTGAGGAGTACAGACTCATAATCCATCATGTTTAAGTCACGAATAACGTAAGATTTAACGCCCTTTGCTTTTTTTATAACTTTATCTAATGTTCTTATACAATAGAGCTTGGACCGCAATCCAACGAAATCTGATATCAATTGTCCACTCATTTCGTCTTTAAATAATCCTGGAACCTTTTTATTTATTAGTGGCAAATCGAATTGATTATTATTACCAAAATTACTTGTGTCAAAGTATTTCAAAAAAATATTTTTAAGATCTTTATAAAAATCTGAGGTATTAATGATGTATATAAAGCTATCGGTGTCCGTGTAACATAATTGTACTTGTTGATCATAAAAAGGTTTAATGATATTATAATGAAAGTGGTACATATGAGATTTAGATAACTCTAGTACGGTAAAACCGATATAAATTGGTTTATCTAAAATAATTTGTTCAGGCTTCATTTGAACGGCGACTAAATTGTTGGTAAATATAGATACGCTATGAAAATGAGGATTAGCAATCAGTTTGCTCGCACTCAATCTTTTTTTAGTTTTATTACTAGTATCGATCCAGTTATTTACCAAATGCACGTTTACTCTAGCCTCGTTGTTTTCTAGCGTTTTACCAAATACAGAATTATTAAGGAGTTTAAAAAAATCTTGTTCAAAAACCGATTCAGCTTTTTGACGCAAACATGTATTTAATTCAATATATTTTTTAAGATATGCACTTTGTCGAAATGTAATTGCGCGATGAATTTTGCGCAGCAAAAGTCCGTGCTCTAAACATTTTTTTAGGTGAACGTAGTGAATTACATAATTATATTTGTCAAATAAATTAGGTATCAATTTACTGTTTTTACCGCCAGGTGGAACGCATTTCTCAGGACAAAATGGCAAATCATTATGGCTACGATGCAAGGATTTAGGATAATACAAATCGACTTCGAGTATGTAACCATACTCCGCATCGTCATTCACTTCTAAAATATTTAACGCTGTTACTTCAGAGTTATTTAAAAATCTAAAGTTAGAGTAGGGTAGGTACTGACTCATACTGTATCCATATAAATTATTACAATCTAAGTAAACTAAAAAGGAGTCTTCATTGGAGGAGTCATAGTCAGGCATATATTTGTTGTTCGCTTTGGCGTATCTATGAGAACACATGCACACTCCACCTCTTATTCCCTTTTGAATCATACGTATCATTGACAAATCGTCAAGCAGTTCAAGCTGAACACCTGTTTTTAAAAGCATAGCGTCGAATGATAGACTCGGTGCAGTAACATAAAATGCAGGATCAAGTTGATAATGACGTTTACACGTTTTGCGAAATTTTTCAAATATATCAGACAATAAAAGAACGTCTGTTTTTAGATACAAGTCGGTATAGTCACCTAAATCCTTTATTCTAAACAATGACCAAACTGCTTGAGCATGTTTATAGTCGTTTTCAGAAATATGTTCATTTATAAGTGAGTTATAGAAACTTGATTTAGGTGGTAATACATTTTCCGAATAAGAGTTCCAATTATTCATGTAATCGTAAGGATAAACTCCTTTTCTTGTTAATAAATCAAACTGAATGTTATTAGAGAAATGAGATCGCAAGCAGTAAAAATCATCCTTCTTCATAGTTTTAGCTAGTTTGTCCAGACTGGTTCCTAAAAATTTAAATGAATCTGTGAACCGTAGTTGTATAAACTCATCATTGATCACGGGTAGAAACTTTATAAATGATATATAGTTTTCCTTCGTTTTAGGTATAACTTTTACTTTGCCTGGCATTTCCCCTAATTCTTTTATAAAAAGGTGACAATCATAACCTGATAAATTATGAAAAAATATTGGAAGAAATTGAGGTGTTTTGTATCGTAAATTACAAATTTGATGAGCTGCGCCGCGATAACGACCTGATATATGACAATGGTCGCGTACTTTGTCATGCCAAAGAACATGACTACATATATGACATCTTATAGCTTTATCAAAATGTTCTGCATCTAGATCAGTCAATATCATTGGTTTAGCACTGCTTAACACTTTATGAATATTTCTCGCTTGATTATTTATAAGTTTTATAAACTTGGTAACACAATCTTTACCGCGATAAGTTACGAATTTATTCTGCGTTGCATCAAAGGAACAAACAACGTTGTATGCAAAAGCGACTGGTACGTGTCGCTGTAGGTCGGTAGTGCTCGCCAGGCTCGGATCGGGTTCACAACCCGACACCGGTTGTAACATAGTCTCAAAGTCGGCGTATATTACAAAAGGTATATTTTGTTTGCGATCAAAGTTTTTAAATTGTAAAACAGAACCTTTTCTCGGTAAAACAGTAACAACTCCTCCGCAAACGTGATTATTTAGCTCATCTTCCGAAGGAAAAAATATTAAACAGCTATCACAAAAAAACAAAGAGCCATGATGTTTAGTTATTTGACTTCTAACGAGACGGCCTAAATTTTTGATTAAACAATAATGAGATAAGTCATCCTTATTTATAAGTAAAAGATGAATGCGCTTACCATTTTTATAATGATTTTCTGATTTATATAATGGGCCTGTAATAAACTTATTATCTTTCAAGCCATAAACATATATACTAATGTTAGTATTATTTTTCTCAAATATACTAATATCAGAAAAACTCACTGGAAAACATATATCGTTTGTATTAAGTACATGTTTATAATGCAGATAGGACGATACGCGCTCAGGGTGTTTGTCAGTCGGGTAGAGGGCCGCGATAACACACCACAAGAAACAATCATTATCTTTATTGCGAATATTAAGACAGGCTCTTTTATTTTTTATAAACTTTGGTAAGTCTATAAAAGTAGATCCTCTAAGTGGTTGAAACTTATTGATATTTATTTCAAAATGTGAGTTATGCATTAGAGACCACCCACTGTCTCTTTCTTGAAATTCTTCAATATTTTTTCTTAAAGAATTCTCAATAGTAGAGTAAAGTTTATTAAAGTCATAATTTAAATGGATTGGATAGTTTTTTGATGCAAACGACTTCATTTCCTGTCTGTCGTCCTTGAACAATAGGAATATTGCAAAAAGTTCAAAGTTAACTTTAACACTAGTATGAATTTTCAACGATTGGTCTATTAGAGATTTTACCCTGGAACGCATACTATTAAAGAATGAATTGAAACAATTGAGTTCATTATCTTTGAGAGCTACAATTCTGTAAGTAGCAATGCGCCCGCGAAAGGCTGATCTCACTATTTGCACACCTTCGCAATACGCGGTGCTACTGTTGTTCTTGTGACTGTTACTTCGTAAGTGTCCTATCCATCGCCTTTTATCTACTGTTACACTACAAGATGAACAAAAAGGCATAATTGCTTACTTATAACGTAAAAATATTTTTGATATGAATCTATATTACCTAATGTAGGATATTATGAATTTATTTGTTGGTTTACAAAAAGTAACAAAAAGTAAATACTGTAAAAGATACCCAAAACAATTATTATTATCTTAGTTAATATTATTATTATTATTATTCAATATTTATAGGCTTAAATTACTAATTATTTATCGTTAAAAAAAGAAGGTTCACTATTATCAAACAAAAGATTAGCTTCTTTTACGAACCGCTGCAGGTGTTTCCACTGTGTTGAGTCGCTCTCCAGCTGACAGTTGAGCCGAAGCAAAGCTTTCTTCCAGCGCTCGTCTGCGCGGCTGGCCTCGGCGTCCTCGCGGTGGTATACCTTCAACTCCACGTAGAAGTCGCCGAAAGTGGAAGCGAGCCGACGTTGGGATCCGTTTGCCACTCTGTTACTGATGCACGATGGCAATGTGGATGGCTTTGTCTCCTCGACTTGGATGTCTTCTACACATAGACCAAATATGTCCACAGGTTTAGATTTCTTGTTAGAGTTTCTGTAAAAAACAAAAAAACTATATAACAATTGCTATTATTGGTATAAGTAAACCTTACTAGGATTCGAACCCAATACCTCGTACAACAAATGTACATAAATTCTTATACTCAGATTCACTGAAAAGTAAAATACTTTTATTTTATTTTTACACCATCACTTTTCTTTAATATTATAATTTTTAGATATTAACATGCATATGTCACATCTTTAAAATATTTAAATCTTTACATAAAAGAAAAAGTATTTAATTGAACACAATATTCGGCACATAATAAAAATGTTCCTTTGTCCTATGTTATGAGTAAACCTTACTAGGATTCGAACCCAATACCTCGTACTAGCAGTCACATAGAAACCAACAGGTACATAAATAATTGTTATACTCAGGTTCACTAAAAAGTAAAATACTTTTATTTTATGTTTATATCACCACTTTTCTTTAAAAATATCATTTTTAGATATACATAAGTTACATTTCTATAATATTTCAATCTTTAGACAAAAGCAAGAGTATTTGATTGAACAGACTATTCGGCACATAATATCAAATGTTCCTTTGTCCTACGTTATGAATTTATAAAGAATTACAAAGTTACAAGAGTTACTAAGAGTTTAATTTCATTATAATTATTACACATAAAAGAAACAGAAATAATTACCGTTCGGTGTTGTTGGTACTGGTCTTGCGCTTAGTAGCAGACGATGCCGCGGTCTTCTTCGCTGGCTTCTTCGCCGTATTAGCAACCACTTTCTGAGGAGCAACGGATTCACACTCGGAGTCAGACCTGAAAGTAAAACCATTGATTTGTAAATAAACCTTTATATTTGAATACACTTAGAATACCCATAAAATCTAAGATAAATCTTATCTTGAAATTTGTAACAGTTTGAACAGATGGATTTTAACTCACTTGTATTACAAAACTAAAAAATACGTTGGAAAAAATGACATACAAAATAAAACAAAGTTACAAATTAACAGTCTTATCGCTTTAAAGCGATCTCTTCTATACAATCAGATCAGTAAAATAGTTTATAAAATAATACAAACTTACTAACATTTTTATAAGTCTTCAAAGTTGTAGTTTCCAACGAAAATAGAGCAAACCTCAAGGTTATACAGCACAGCTCAAAGGCAGCGAACAGCGAGGGGCAGCGGTCTTGAGTACTTGATGCACAGAGTTTATAAATGAAAAGAAAATCGTTCAAATATTCCGAGTTTTTATTGGAAAAAAATGCTTAACCATCAGTTTTCCATATTTATTTAAAGGACGTAACTCCCACCTTTCAATTATAGTTTGCAAAATAACCCTAGTTGCTTATACATTATGTATGATTCATAAATATTATTAGCGTAACACATTCAACACCTTTCAATAATAATTATTATTTTTATTTTTCACCTTTTAATAGTGACATAATCATCATCATCATCCCATTTTTATGTCCCCACTGCTGGGGCACAAGCCTTCCCTATGGATGGGTAGGGAGAACGGATCAGAAACCACCACGCGGGCTCAGTGCGGGTTAGTTGTTTTTTAACGACTGCTAATGCAGCCGGAACCAACAGCTTTACGTGCCTTCCGAAGCACGGAGGAGCTCGAGATAATAAATTTTTGGTCACCCATCCGATGACCGACCTTTACGAAAGTTGCTTAATCTTAGCAATCGCAGACCGAGCGCGTTAACCACTGCGACATGGAGCAATGGAGCAATAATTTGTATGATTATTTTATATTTTTTTATATTATGTGCTGAAACCAAAAAAAATAACCAAACATACACGGTCACAAACAAACAGAGAAAAGGAATTATTCTTAGTTGATCAACCGGGAATCAAACCTTAACATCGTAAGACCATTAATCGAACATCATGTCTATTTCGCAAATAGACAAGAGTAAGATTTATGTGTTTAATTGTGCAGTTAGGTCACTATTTATCACTGTTATAGGTGTCGGACTCAATTTATAGCCTATTATTATACCTACTCGATTTGGTTAGCAGTAAGATTTGTTTTAAGTCAGCCTTACAAGCTACCACCTACTATTTTATCTAAGTCTGGCGCACACGATAACAATACCAATAACATGGTTGATATAAATGAATTAAGTTACAATATTTTGATAATATTTTAATTTTATAAGTATTTAAAAATAAACAATAGTAAAATGATCAAAATAATATAAATAATTAATAATAAAATTAAGTATATGTAATAAAACAAGTGATGCCAGGTCATATTATTAACTTGCTAAAATATCATTTTTCAGTTAGAGGATGTCGGCGAAGTTCTATCGCTTACATAAAATCGACACCAACACATACTCGTGAAACCCAGTACAGGCTATGATATAATATAACAAAAAGCGTCGCAATCACATTTACTTACGTTTGATTATCAATATATTTATGGTAAATTTTATAAATTAAACTGTGTCACAGTAGTTGGTTCAATGCTTTAAGGTTTCAAAAGATGAAAATCAAATTCTCATAAACATTTATAACATTTTATTTAGATAATGTATACGAAAATTATTATTTCGGTAACATACATATTTGTAATGAAAACATTGTTGAAGCCATATTTTGAGTACATAAAAAATATTGTAACAGATGACTTCGCTTCTTCAAAACCAATTGATAATCAAATGTATGTACTTAGGTATGAATGTTATAAAAATGTATCTTAATTTATTATAGCTCATCGAAGAACACAGCCTTTATTATTATATGTCTTTAGCAATGTAATTCAATACAACCCGATTTCTCATAATTCTACGCTGCAAAAAATTGTAGCATGTGAAATACTGTATGTTGCAATGAGGTGTGGTCTAAGTAACGCGCTCGGTCTGCGATTGCTAAGGTTAAGCAACTTTGCAAAGGCCAGTCATCGGATGGGTGACCAAAATTTATCATCTCGAGCTCCTCAGTGCTTCGGAAAGCACGTAAAGCCGATGGTCCTGGCTGTATTAGCAGTCGTTAAAAACCGTCAATCCGCACTAGGCTCGCGTGGTGGTTTATGGCCCGTTCTCCCTAACCATCCGTAGGGAAGGCTCGTGCCCAGCAGTGGGGACATAAAAATGAGCTGATGATGATGATGATGATGATGAAGTAATAGGACAAACACAAACAGTTTAATTTAATTTAAAGGTTAACATGTATGAAATACATCAATGCAGTTGTTTTTAAGTAAATTAGTCTTAGAGTTTATTTGCATTGATAACTGTAATTAAATGAAATAAAATTTTTATTATTCAATTAAACAGTAATTTTGTATATATAAACGTTACAAAATGTAACACATGTTGTTAAAAATATATAATAAAAAACCAAATGATTACATACAGTATGACTCTAAGCTAATCTATCCTACAGGAAGATATGCTACCTATCTGTTTCGTTTTTAATTACTTCAGATTTTTCATACTATGAAATAAAATGTTGTTTAATAGTGTACACAAAACAAATTAATTTCATTTAACATGTGAAATTATGTATTTTATGTTGTTTTTAACTCTCATGTTATTTCCAAGACAGAACAATATTTTATAAACCATTTTATAAAACGTTGTTCTGTTACTTTTTCGCTCACAAAAACACACAGCCGTTTTTTATTAAAGTGTATTATTATTTTGATTATGAATAATATAAATGCTGAATAAAACCCATTAAAAATGATTAATCCATTGTATTTATTATTTTTCATATAAATAAATAATATAAAGATTATGTATTTGTAATTAAATCTCATAGCATTGGCGACACAGTACTCGCTCCGCTTCAGTCTAAGCATTGGAACCACACCTCCTCAGACGCTTACGACGACTTAGTACGTTACCGATATAATTAGTTGCGCGATTTGCGATGAACTGAACATTAGTGTGTGGTGAAGGCAGAGCTCAGTTAATTCATTATGTTTCCATTTTTAGTGTTTGTATTTATTGATGTAACCTAACAGTAAGTAACTATTGTAGAACCTTTTTATCTATGTTGGGTGGAGGGACACGAGTCAAGCCGAACTAGAATATAAAGCTTTTAACAGAACTATTGAAGTCGAGATGATCACTCCGAAGCAATCTGCACTGAATATCATTTAGGAAATTATAGGAATAAATAAACTCGTGATTTCTATTGGCAACTCCGAGGCAATCGGCTCTGAATAACATTCAGGGAGACCAAGAGCCATTCTGGCATAGATATCATGAAGTTTAACAAATAACCTTGAAACTAAGTTAAGTGAACTTTTGATTTCTATATGGCAACTCCGAGGCAATCGGCTCTGAATTACATTCAGGGAGACCATGAGCCATTCTGGCGTAGATATCATAAAGTTTAAGAAATAACCTTGAAACTAAGTTAAGTGAACTTTTGATTTCTATATGGCAACTCCGAGGCAATCGGCTCTGAATTACATTCAGGGAGACCATGAGCCATTCTGGCGTAGATATTATGAAGTATAACAAATAACCTTGAAACTAAGTTAAGTGAACTTTTGATTTCTATATGGCAACTCCGAGGCAATCGGCTCTGAATAACATTCAGGGAGACCATGAGCCATTCTGGCGTAGATATCATGAAGTATAACAAATAACCTTGAAACTAAGTTAAGTGAACTTTGATTTCTATATGGCAACTCCGAGGCAATCAGCTCTGAATAACATTCAGGGAGACCATGAGCCATTCTGGCGTAGATATAATGAAGTTTTGCAATTGTCTATAAACCAAAATGTCTTAAGTGATATTCAGGGAAATCATGAGCCATTCTGGTCAAGACGTTAATAAGTTCTACAAACACTTTAAAATTCTGGGTGTTCCTCGTGGTAATCGGCTCATCCACATAGGTTTAAGGTTTGCTATAGTGCTAATGCTGTATAAGGGCATGCGTCAAACTGACCTATGAATACAAATTTCTAAGGAAAACTTTTGATTACAAATTGTGTCTCAAATATAGTTGAAATTGTTTTATATTAAATCTGTGAATATCATACTAATGATTATCGAGCCAAGCGGAACGATCAAGCTAGGTGAGTCTTTTGTCAGCACCAAGCAACCGGCGGACGCAGTCAACACAAACCAAAAGGCTCTTTTCAGAGCCACCAATTGCAATTCAATGTTTCCCGACAAGACTTATCATTCTGTCTACAAACCGAACCTAAATGCCTAGTGAATAAAGTAAACGCGAAATCTGTTCATGTTATATATATTTATAATATTGGGCGTTCTATCCCACCGCAAGAGAGTGGAGGCAAACGAACGTTTGCCGACACGAACGAGGGGTGGGATAGAATGCCCAATATTATACTACTACTCATGGAGTATTTTCTTTTGTTTTCAGTAACTATACATTGTTTTTATTTTTAACCTTAAATGTGTTTTTTCTTTCAAAAGCAAATAAACTTTTTAATCATTATTATTGGAATAAATTTATTGGTCTACACGGTAAAAACAACATTAGTTTTCGTTATGGAGACAAAAAAATTAATATTGGTTTTATTATTTTCATGGTACAGACAAAATACCTCGTGGCCCTTATTTTGTTTTGAGTAGTATATATACTCTTGCTGTGGAACTCAGCAAACTAACACTGTATTCTAGTGGTAAGGTAATATCAGACTCAGAGGTCCCGGGCTCGATTCCCAACTCTATTATATTTATTGTTTTTAATGTAGTCAAGTATACTGACGACAAATATATTTTTTTTTAGATGCATTACTTTTGAGGAGCTCGATAGCGCAGTGGTTAACGCGCCCGGCCCACGAGTGCTGAGGTTAAGCAACTTTCCCAAAGGCCGGTCATTGGATGGGTGACCAAAGTTTTATCATTTCGAGCTTCTACGTGCTTCGGAAGGCACGTAAAGCCGTTGGTCCCGGCTACATTAGTAGTCGTTAACAACCACCAATCCGCACTGGGCCCGCGTGGTGGTTTATGCCCGTTCTCCTCATCCATAGAGAAGGCTCGTGTCAGCAGTGGGGACATAAAATGAGCTGATGATGCACTTCTTAAACACTAAAGATTGAATACTCGTATAAAGGGAAATAAAAGAGTTATAATGTTCATTTAAGCTATTTATTAGTTACTATCACAAGATATAGCACTGACAATATTTTAATTTATCCTATTATCCATTGATATAATAGTTTACAATCAAAGCTGTTTCCGTATCAAGTAAATGCAAATAAAAATGTGATCATAGTATTGTGAGCGAACAAACGTCGTATTCCATTAGCGGTAAAATGTGCAATCGATATTATGGCCAAGGGCATTTCACTTTCCATACGGCAATGTATAGTATGTTCGTAATGTACCTACATTAAATATAGTTTATTTACTTTTAAGGTAGAATTTGTGCATAATATTTTTGATTTACTTTTTAATTGATTGCAGCATAAAATGGTGAAAACAGAATACTAAAAAGTACTCTAGTATCATTTATATCATTAATATTATTTTGAAATATTATTGAGTGCGTTATCATTAAACCTCACATCGAAGTAATGAAATTTTCTTATCTTCGTTCGTTTTAAAAGTCGATAACAACAGTTTAGGAGCATTCCGTAGTCTTGATTGGACTTTAGCGATAAAACTGTTTTGATCTTTGACCAAAATGTCCTTGGTCATTACTTTAGGGTAAAGCTGAATTTCTTTCACACTCCCATAGTTCTTATCGTTTTGAGCACAAAGTGATTGCTTGCTTCCGCCGATATCGTTTTCAAACTTCACAATAGTCTGTCTGATAGCGAAAAAGTTCGAGGAGTTTTTGTCCAACTTCACAATTCTGTCTTCGAGTCTTTTTACTTTACCGTTCACCCCCATTATATATGTATGAGTACTATTCGTGGTTGCTTTCAAATCAATAAGATCAGTCTTCACTTGATCCATATCGTACAGTAGCACACTGAGTTTCCGTTTGAGTTTTGCTATATCTTCCAATATATCATCCAGATTGGGGGGAGCTGATACATTCTTTGACAGACCACTATTATTCAACAAATCGTTTTTGCAATATTTGCAATTCCAATCGACATTCGGAAACTGTTTGTGGTATTCTGCAACGTTACCATCGTGACAGAGTAAATCGGAAATTTGCACACATTCCGGACAGTTTGGTGTCTTCGATATTCTTGTGTTGCAGTCTTGACAAGAACACATTTTTGAAAGTTAAAAAATATTTCTTAAACCCTTTTAACAGAGCTTGAAACAAACTGAGGCGCGTTTTACCCCCGCCATAACCAAGGGCACACTGTTCGTGGAGGTAGCAATGGAATACACTATGGTGGTTTAAAAATAGGTTTAGCTTATGACGTATGTTTAGTAATGAAATTTGCGTTTTGCACGGCTGTCTGTTCTTTTGATGAAACATATATTACGAGGGCCAATTGGTGGTTTGATTTAAGCTATTATTGTATTTTAATATGAACTAATACTCATTTAAAGATAGTTATCGTCCTTTATTATTGATTATCCCATGCTGGTCTGGGACTTGAAAATAATGTATTAGCCGCTTAAATCCTGTGCAAGCTGTAAGAGCCGTCTAATGGACATGGGTTCCAAGATTCTCGCACATCAGACGATCGCCTAGCAACCTTTCACTGATGTTATCTAATCCATCTCGGAGCCTTACATTGTTTATGATAAATGTGCCGTCGAGGTAACCAATGGTGAGTCTACTTAAAATTGGCAATTTTGATGATGCTCTGTCTAACCCTTTTTGGGAGGATGTGAGAGAATGTATGTATGTACCCATGGTTGAATTTCCAACTACCGATTAGAAGAAGCGGAAATTTCTTTGAAGAGTTTAGAAAACTAAAGCTCATTTGTTTTCATCTTAGATCGTTTGAAGTTTTCCTAGTAAAGATGGATATGGGAGTAGAGCTTTGACATTATTAACATTGTTAATAAACTATCATTAAACACCCGTATTATTGTATCTCAACTTGGTGTTTCCTTACCGAAACCAAATCCGGAGCTGAACTGAGCAACTTTGACAAATACGTTTGATGTGAACGTTATAAATATCTTAGGAAACTACGATGCTTCCCTAAATCGTTGTTAATTATTTTGAATTCATTTAAATAATATAATTCTAATTACAAATACCTACCTATAAGATCATTTATCTAAATAGACTTTCGACATAAATTTAATCGCGCATATTTTAACTACTTATAGATACTGTCTAGCTTGCACTACAGTGTCCCACAGATATTAAATAAAATTGTATAAGTTGAGATATTGCTTATTGTAAGTTTGTCGAGTGAAATAGATATTTTTTTGTTTAAACTAAAATAAAGTATTTTACACAAGTCTTGTAGGTATTTCCCATAAAGTTAATGTTATAATAACTTTATGGTATTTCCCAACCGTTCGAAATAAATAGCCCATTGCAATTTTTTCTGAAACTGTGCTATCTTTAGACACTCCTTGTTAGAAACACGAAGTCTTAGTTAATAACTAATCATTAATTAACTGCGAGATATTGGCAAACTGGTGCGTCAAATGTAAATGACACTAAAATTGCCCGCTTAGAAGAGAGGAACTTTGTGATTCACATTACGCGAACCGCGAAATTGAAACGCCCCCCTAACAACTAAACAGATCTACGAAATACTAAAGTAATAACAGGTTTATGACGAAACAGAGAAATGGTTGTAAATTATTGGGTTTTCTCTTTGTGTCGTGCCTTTAACTGCAGAAGTAAGTTTTAATCCTGATGACTAAAGCCTGACTGTTTTGCTTAACTGAAAGTAAGTGATGATAAGATTTAAGATAAAAGCCAGTAATCTGGTTTGCATTTCCATTGTGGAAATGAATTACTGAATTACTGTCGAACACAACAATGCTATATTGTTAATGTAAACAGACTTGGATATCATGGTTTGGCAGACTTGAAACCAGCTATGCCACCAACCAAATCTAGTACAACGATGACGAAATGTGCCTCCCTCTGGGAATCGAACACAGGATTACAAAGTCTGGGGGGCTCAATAACTAGATTACAAAGGTGGTTTCAAGAATTTCTTAAATTCAATTCGAGAAATTGAGTCAAGCCCAATAAAGAAACGTAAATTGTTTTGTTTACCAGTACTGATTAGTGTAACTCTAAAAAATAATTTAAAAAAAATACTACCAAAGGTCTGCGTCTTAAGAGCTTCTTATAGTATTTTTAATAACCTGGCTTGCTTGCTTACGAAAGTAGGCTTTCTAGGGTTAAGCAATATGATATGATCATCATTCAATGAATAAAGTCTATTGACGATTTTTAATCTAATAAATACGAAACATAGTTTTTAGTATCATCATCATACTAGTTCACTGCTAGACATAGGCCTCCTCATCCAGCTCTTGAATGACGATGACGTAGTTGCTGATACCCCTTCAAGATGCAGGCGTGTACAAACTGGACTGCGACTGTGGGCTCTCTTACATCGGGCAAACAAAGAGAAGTGTAGGGACCCGGGTTAAAGAACATATAGCCGACGTCAAGCATAGGCGCGAAAATAAGTCTGCGGTATGCGAACATTCCCTTGAGGGGCCCAACCATTACATCAGATTTGATAAACCACAAAAACTCGCTAGAGAACAACGATTCGTCCCTAGGATGATACGCGAGGCTATTGAAATTAAAAAACATCCTAATTTTAATAGAGAAGGTGGTTGGAATCTATCACCAGCCAGAGATCCCATCATACAGAATATTAAATCCCAGCCCCAACACCATACTGCCAGACCAATAGATACTGGCTCTTTCTGCGTAAAACGGAATGCACCTGATTAAATTTAAATGAGGGTATACAAGCTACTAACTAATTATGAGACGACCAACACCTCAGTCTCCCTGTGACCACGGACCCTGCAAAGGGTTCAAAATGTCAGGATAAACATTAATTAAAACTAATGTGTAAAATAAACGCGAGTAGATCCATAAAAGTTGTTTCATTTCAATGTGTTGTTGCTGATATCAAAATAAGCTTTTTTTACGTTTAATGTTTTTTTTTTAAATATTTTACGGATAAGCACAGTGCCTTGATATCACCTCATGTTAAAGGATGATAAAGCTAATGTTGGAAACGTACTAAACTTCACCCGGGATCCTCTACTATTGAGGCAAGGTAGTCGGATATTTTATCTACATTTAGAGATCCAACATTTAGGGAATCCAGTTAGATTCCCAAGTAGACATCATTAATCAAATAATAAAGTCATCGTTAATATCATTTTAATATATTACCCAAAGCAGTAGTCCATACCTGAAGTAAAAGACAGCATTTATTACCCAAAAAATTATGAAGGTCAAATAAAATGCACATAAAAAAATACTACAGCTCATATAATCCAAGATACACTTTCATATTCATCAACAATGATCACAAGTTTCATTTCTTCTGTTTACGCACCGCATAGAACATTCTGTTGGCATACAACTTAAAAATTAATTACACAACTGAAAGTAATAATTAAAAATTATTTACTGGAACAGTATTTTTATTAAATTGATTTATTTACATTAAAATTCGCATACACAACTGGTATTTACATAATAATATATTTTTTTAAATTATTTTACGTAATGTCTTATGCCTCGCATTTATTATTTACAAATTCTATAATTATCAATCTTAAACAACATTTGGTCAATTCTTATTCCAAATAAATACTTTTTTGAATTTCAAATTCCTCTTACAGGATACATGTTAGCAAAAGTATTCACCTAAGTAGCAGTGATGTTAAATACTAGTACAAATAATTAATTTTGAAAGACGTTTTCTTCTGAGAATATGTTAAACAAACTATAAAGCGATCCCTAATGACTATATCAAATTTAATTCTGTCCCGGGAATAGTTTTAGTCTACTGATTAAGGATAATTAATTTCCTTTCTAATAAAATACGCCACTGTAGATATTATACCTTATTACTTGTGCGTTGGAATTAACTACATCAGTATGGAACTTTTGTGTTTTTGATAATTTTGGTTCTTTTATGCAAAATGTTGTCATATCAATAATGTATGTTTATGTTTTCGTTGTAAATACATTTTTATGAAAGGCTATATATTCTGAATGATTCAGTGGCAGTTGCTACAATAATATATTGATAATAATTCCCTATGACATGTAAAATGTCGAGGCAGTTACAAATACTAGAGAATAGAATTTTTAAAACACTGTTATGAAAATTTTAGGGAAAGGTTATAAAGTTGGGGTAGGTGTTAAATAATAAATATATAAAGGAAATATTATCTAATATGCTAAATTCATCGTATCACTAAATATTCCTAATTGGTGTTTTGCGTACGAATGATTAAACAATAGGTACTTTTGTTGCCTTAATTATTTTTATTGATTTCTAATTGCATAAAATGAATAGGCATTAGATCAAGGATTCAAAGTTGATTCTTAGATGTCAAGACTAGGTACACACGCCTGCACATCAACCTACCACAAACTGTCAAATTTCCTTAATAAACTTTGAACTTTATGCTTTTATTATATGGTTGAAAATGTATTGAAGAAATTTGACAGTTTTGGATAGGTTGATGTGCAGGCGTCTGTACTTACAAAATAATAAAGTAAGATTTTGCGTTTAACGCATTTTATTGTATAAGAAAACAAAATCAAGTTAGCAATTATATATGATTGTGCTACATGTTACAATAAAAAATTGAATCCTTCTTGCCAGTGCAATGCCAATAAATTATAACGTTGTATGTTACAGTTGTTTCTTTAACAAATATTCCAGTTTTTCAATCAAATGAAGTAGAAAATACAAAAACAATAAATTTTCAAATTAAATTTTGATAAAGTATTAATGCAGTATGCGTATGACAATTTTAAATGTAGATACGAATTGAAGATTTCAATAGTGGTTAGTTTATTATTATTTTAAAACATAATACAAGTAAATTACGTCAAACTTCGAATAAGAGGATAGAGAGAGAGAGAGTTTAATAAACTTGAAAGTAGAATTTATCGAAGTATTATAGAGTTGATTAATTAATGTATGTGTTAGGTAGTTCCTAATTTTCTATTTAAATAAATTACTGCTAATATGCTTTGAGCACATCACAATATCAGAACTAAACATATAAAACTAGTTAGAAGCCGTTTATAACTCTTTAAAAGATATCATATTAAAAAAAAATTGCTGTACCAAAATTATTAGAAGATATAAGTAAATAAAAAATATTTATAATGTCCACTAATAATGTAAAGAAACAACACATAGCTACTAATAATAAACGTACAAAGAAATTGTTCCCATCATACGTCTTCGTAAATCTACAAAATTCAGATATTACTAAATATTATGCTCTCAAATTTTAGTTCACGTATTTACATTTCATAAGTTATTAGAATAATAAAACTGAATTATCGAAATTTTTCGTAGTGTTTTAGGCACTATTTAGACAGCCATCAATCTTATTTCTTATACAAAGCTTTACTTAGATTAATCTTAAAAAATGTTTATAATCTACATGTCAATAGGCAGGTAGTAACAATTTAATTATTATTTATCTAAAATTTACCTAATTTCTAAATAAAGTGTGTATACAGGATCATATAATTTATATCACGAAGTCAAACTTTATAATTATTTTGTAAACAATTCTAAGGCTTGACCTCCAACATACACCTATGTCCAAACGGATTTAAACCATATTCAAATCAGACTTTAGAGCTAAATTTGTGTGATATTAATGTTTGTGTTATAAGTAACACAAAACGTTGATTGCTAATACATAGTAGTAACTATTTCAAATAAGGGACGAATCAAGAGCTCTCCGATATCTAAGTATCTATTGTTTTTGAACTTTACAATTAATGCATGAATGTAGTCACTCTTTTTCAACCTATTGCTGATTGCTGGCCAGTAAATGCAAATCTCCTATGTTTAATTATTAAAATTATCTAGTCCCATTATTTGTATGTCGTGGCCTAAATTTTATAACTGTCACAAAAACAAATCTAAACAAGCGAAACCTGATTATTTTATATTTGGTGCTTCAATAGATTCATAATGTGACGTACGTAACTAAGAGCTGTATTCACAATAAACCTTAGTAAAAACACACGAAGTTCATTATATAAAACAGTGTAATTTGGTTCCTTGAACATCAGATAAAACGTGAACAGACGTGTAGTACCCAACTAACTATGCTAATGCTGATGATGTATTCAAAATATCCTCTAACGTATCGTCTAAAGCGTCTATTGATAAAGCATCATGTATAATCACAACGTCGAGTCCTTTCTGCCTCATTTCATTCACTATCTAAATATCACTAGAAAACAGTCTGGCACTTCCGAAACTTATGGAACAGCGAAGAAAACTACGGCTGGCCTTTCTCGCTCCACGGCTTTGTCCAAGGCGCACCGGCGAAATTATCTCACGTGGCAACACTCATTACATTCACCTCCGTAATAAAATATTGGCAACTTTGGGAGGTGACACCAAAACTATAGGTACTCTAAATAAACGAATTTACTTTTTGTAAAATCAAAGTTTACTTCATAAATATTTACTGTGAAGTTAAGCGATTTCTATTTGGTCGTTTAAATTATTGCAATCATAATGGTAAATAATAATAAGTAGGTAATTTCATGGTTGCACTATTTTATAACTGTTATGACAAGACTTTTCCTTACATTTTAGAAATATCTATTAAAAGGTAAGTGAATCATGATTTGGTCCAACTTTTGCTTGACTTGTTACGATATTTGATATAAAACAATAAAAAACAATCTGTTTAGAGTTTTGACGCCACCACCATGATAAATTCGTTATAACAAATTAGTATTTAACATACTTATTTGTACAATCACACCGCAGTGAGTGCAATATATTTCCCGGCGGCCTCGTTGGGGCGTAGTCTTGAGGGGGGGGTCAGAGGAGGGGCGCCGAGTTTCGTCGAGTTCAGCACAGGAGTTCGGAGTTGGAAGGCAGTACTCAGCTGGGTAGGGGGGGCCGCGACACGTGCGGGGCGGGGCTCGACGGCTGCGGCTGCGGCTGCGCTGGCGTTGGTGAATGCGTGATAGTGCTCTCTGGTGCGGAGTGCGTTCTGCCTCCTGGTTGGAGCACTGGGCTTGGTGGCCAAGCGTGTGTCGTTGTTACTAAAGTTCTGAAAATCAAAACAGAATTAAAAATGTTTTAATTTTTTTTTATTTTAAGTCTCATGAAAGTACGTGGTAAAAAGAAGTAGTTTGTTTTTATAATACTGAGCTGACAAATAAGCATACTAATGCTTATTGAACTTAGACCCTGAGGCTTCGGTTAATAAACTCCATCATAACTAGGTACCCTATAATTTCACTAGATCTAATACCCTTAAAAAAAGAACGAACGAAAATACAAACAAGTTTTAAAAGAATGCTTTTAAAACCAACATAATATAATGACAAAAATATTTTTCTTATGACAAATTTAGCGTTTCACATTAATTTATTAATTGACAACATAATTAACATAATTGCTTAATAAAGTTATCACTATAAAAAGCATTAAATGAGGTAAATCCAAAGAAGACTTACTAAAATAATAAAAATAAAAAAACTGATTTAAACCTGGTATAAGGAGCTATAGCAGACGAAGGTGGTGTAGGCGCAGCCGCAGTGTCTGGATGTAGAAAGTTCTTCTTCTGCTCAGCGCGCTCCCAGCACTGCTGAAGACACCGAGCCATCACGTCTGGTAAGCTGTTCACTTGATCCTGAAACAGAATGAGTGGATATTTTATATAGTGGATATATTTTATATATAGTTCAAATAAACAATTTAATTATAAATACATGTTATTACGTGATAGATAATGTATGTGATTTTGATTTGAATTTTAAACAATAACAAAAGAAAAACTGATCATATCTACATTATTTTTTACCTTTACGTCCCTAACATTAAAAACAAATGACAAACATTTATATTTTGATATTTTTTAAAAGTCAAATTCAATATTCTAATGCTAAAATATATTGCCGTACCTGTAAGGATGTGATTTTTTCTTCTAAACTAGTCAGCCTCTCTTCTATAGTGTCTTGCCTTGTACTCATATCCGAGACAATTTCGTAAACAGTATTTTGGGTCTGTAACAGAAAGGGGTCCTAATATCAATCGCTTTGTAGTTCATCGTCCACTGTTGATTGAAATTACAAATTTCTGTGTTTTCTGTAGTTGTAATGCAAATTAAAAAATCTGTTTGTATTGTGTGTGTTGTATGCTTTGGTGCATTTGTGGTATTTGATGTGTAGTTTCAATGACTTAGAATTAAGAAAGAATAGTGTTAGGTACATTCATATACATCATCAGTTCTCTAGTAATCTATAAATCTATATTATCTATATCTAAATCTATATCATCTAGGTCTAAAACTATATGATCTACATCTTAATGTATATCATCAAATCTATCATGCGTCATCGAATCAAAATTTTATTTATCATGCGCTAAGCAATAGGGTATGGATTTGTAAATGGTATCATGCCAATAAAAAAATAAAAGAACAAGGAATTTGGAATTTCGCCTCAGATGTACGCCTCAGTTTTTATAGCTTTACAATACTATACAGGATGTAATCGGTAAGTGTGACCAGGCGATTATTCCGTAACTATTACAGATATCAAAAACTTTAAACTGATATCGAAATTACGTTACCTAATAAGTAAAATGACATCAATAACTTTTTACAAATCAAACGAAAAGTATCCAAAATTTTGACATTAAACAGTAGAAAGGTTTTAGTTTCCTTATTTCAAAAAGTTATTTTAGCTTAGTACTGATTTTAAAGAAAACCAACCTAACAAAGAAATAAAACTACCTTTTAATTGATAAAAATTGGCAATTCTAGGTATAACCCAAGAACTTGTTTAACCGAGAACCAATGCTTTTAAAGTGTGGCGCTGGTGAAGATACTGCAAACTTTGTTAACAGAGTATCAAGCATTATGCCTTATTCCTTACACATGTCAAGTTCAAACTATGCACAACAATTTTGCGGAATTGTAGATTTCCTCAGTCACATTGCTAGAAATGCGAGGTGAGTGTTTATAAAAAAAAACTACTGAATACTGGCAGTGTGGTAAAAAAGAGTCAAGCGTCGACTAATTCAGTGTCAGGGTTATCAAATCTAATTCACTTTAGTGCTATCTAAAGTCTAAATGAAAGTGTTTCAAATATGAGTGTAGCTTTAGCAAATATGTTAGCTTGAAGATCAACGTACCTTTGCCATATCTGTTATAGTGTTGGCGTTGTCCATTAACTTTCTCTGGTCCATCTTAACTTTTCTTAATCTGAAATATTGGTAAGCATTTGTTGATTTATGTTGTTGTTAAGCTCAAAACCAAAAATATAATTATTTAAAGAGTTACTCTGCGATGACACGTTCCATTTTCAAAGTAGCTTCTGATCAAGAAAGATGAATTCTGCGCAGGTTTCTAAATTTTGAATAGTTTAAAAAAATATGACACACAAATAAAAGAGCATTTTGTATTTGATTTTTATTGTTGGAAAGTGTAATTCACAACGATGTGAAATTAATATGGGTCGCTTGTTTCCTATACTGACAAACATTAAAGGATGAACTTAAGAATTTATTCGACCCATTTTCAACTTGAATACGACTTCTACGGATGTGACAATTTTAATTATGATTAAGTTACTTACGCATAGATTGCTAATAAGAATTTTCTTTGATGCGTCCTAACCCTTCCTGGATTAACTCTTTTCACAAGCCTAGTGTGCTTGTATATCAACCATGTCTCTCGAAGAACATTCGCTGCTGCATTTTTCAGCTAGAAGTATGAAATCAGAAAATTTAATACAATGGTTTTGTAGCAAGATGTATTATTAGATGCAAGAATACTATATTAGATAGAAACATTAGTTAGATTTGTTATAATTTAAGGTTAATTTAATAAGCGACTTACAATATGACTTCATTTAAATGTTCATTTTGTGAGAATTGCATAAAATTTTCTACTTTTTTCCCGCAATTTTGTTCTCTTTAAAAAACTGTTTTCTATGAAATGGTAACTAAAATTAATTTATTCATAAAAAATGCTTTGTTTAACTGTCGTTAATTAAAGAAATGTGGCGGCATCATCAGTGTAGCTAAATTCATATAGTTAAATCTATTGTTTTTAAATTGACACTTTGTATTAAAATTGACAATTTCTGTCAGAAAAATAAAGAAATGTTTAACAAAATTAAACGCGAAAAAACCATGCGATTAACTTATTATAATAATTATTGTCCACAATCGGTATTTTAAACGATTTTCACTCTATTGTTATTGATAGTAAGGTAAATCCACAAATTGAAATGTTGAAAACAAGAAATGATCATCAATTTGAAGTCACTTTTGTATCACTCATTTTATTACTTAGCTTTATTTTGTGTTGTGAAAACATGTGACTACAAAGTAAATATTTATTAGCTTTTTAATTAAAATCAACAAAAAAATATTATGCTACCATTACACTTAACTGTGAAGAAATATGCGAACTGTTAATTTTAGAATTAGTGTTAAGTGGCTAGCGCACATACAAAAGCATTCGAGTATTATTAGGTATCCTAGGATATTTTTGGTTACAGGTTAAAACAAAAAAGCCTAGCGTATAATTCTCTTACCTCGCCATTTCCATACCTGTCACTCCGGTAACTTGACCTTACCTTTTTAGTGAGCTGGGTTTCCATCATGAAGTTATGCACATGTTTCTCAGCTCTAGTCAACTCTAATTTTCTCGAGGCAACTGTCACTAACAAGGCCGTACATCCCGCCCCCTGT
The DNA here is from genome assembly GCA_949315975.1 of Eudonia truncicolella. Classification (NCBI taxonomy): domain Eukaryota; kingdom Metazoa; phylum Arthropoda; class Insecta; order Lepidoptera; family Crambidae; genus Eudonia; species Eudonia truncicolella. The sequence continues at coordinate 11,081,907 of OX438839.1, forward strand.
TAATAATATTAACAATAATTGTGATGAACTTATGTCGCTGCGATACTTACTCTTTTAGTAAGTTGTGTGTCCATCATGAAGTTATGAACGTGCTTCTCAGCTCTAGTTAATTCTAATTTTCTTGAAACAACCGCGACTAATAACGCTGTGCATCCAGCTCCCTGTTAAGTGAATATCTTAATGTAAAATGCAAGCGAACGTGTAATAAGCATTCAAGAATTTCGACATTCCAGTAAAGAGGCATTATTGAAGGCTAAAAATCAAAAGAAATTATATTTTTCAGCTATGTGCTTGCTTATTATTTTTTTTTAAAGATATAAGTTATGATGGTTTTTTTAAATTTATTTACAGTCAAAAGAGCCAGTCGCAACAGGTAGTGGTTAGTAATTAGGTATTAAAAATGCAAGAACAACATACATTTAATGTTTAGTTAACATTGGGTACACATATTATTAAATTGCTTGTCTCTTTTATCTGCATTGCATTACTTGTCATTTTAAATATTTAAGTAGTCTAACTATTATTGCTTTAACATTTTAATTAATTTTCTATTATGTAAAACTTTGTGCTTTAATTCAATCTTCTATAAATATCAAACACGATACAGAGTGCAAATATCTTAATTAGTTTTGAAACATTGCAATAATTAGAACGAAACAATTTTAAAAAAAACAACGATGTTTCGCACTTTTATCGCATTTATATTTCATCTTATATATTATGACTAATCTTAAATCGATTGTGATTTGATATCCATTTGGTGCATTCTCATCTAATCAGTGCACAATTTAATTAAGACGTTTACTTTCATTTAACATTAAGAACATCTATATTTTCATTTTACCAACACTTAACACAAACACTAAGTAGGTGCAAAACTTTAATGTACACTTCTTTATTTATAGTTATTATAGGAAAAGTGAGCCATTTTAAAAACAAACGTATTTGTGCAATTCAGTGAAATATTCAAGTGAAGAAAGAACTAGAAAGAGTTAGGAGAAATGAAGCATTCCATACTACAAAATATATAATTACTAATAGCTGGTTTTAACAGGGAAATGGACGTTTATATACTTAAAAAAAATATTGAAGACGGTACTTTTATTATGTAATCGTCGATATCCAAAACATAATTCATATCGGCATCGAGTTCTACAGTAATCTGTTGCGGTATAAACAAAAAAAAGTAATTATGTGGTTAGTATGTATAGTATAAAGTGTGTACAGTACAGATAGTGTAAATGCATAAGTAGTGACACTGTTACAATTATGTGATACACAGTTTGCAAAAAGAAAATTTATCATTACAAATAAGTCATTGATTGAACACATTCAAATAGTAATTACTTCGAACACAGAAACATCGAGAACTGAGTGAGCTTTGCATTGATTTTCATCAAAGTGTGAAGCGATTTGTATAAGTGTGTGATTGTTACACTAAGACTTTATGTTGACTGACATTGAGGAATTCTGAATTGATCTAGGTAAATGAAAGCATTCCAGCTTAAAGGCGAGTATACTTTTAGTTACAAATATAAAAGAACTTAAATTTCATAATTGTGCATAGAAAAGTGTCAGTCAACACAAGTACAAAGGTTGATTGCAAGAACTTACCATAATGCCGGTGCTAACAGCTATACCTCTGCCGCAATATGTGTTTGGCACAATGTCACCAAAACCGACGGAGAGAAACGTAATCGCAATAAGCCACATTGCATTCAGTAGATTAGCGTGTTCTTCGTCGTGAAACCTGAATGGTTAATAAATATCTTATCTTTACTCATCCGATACGTCCATCATATGTGACAAATATAAGCCTAACAGTGTTTGAAATTAATGCCTACCTAATTAATGCGATAGTTGTAAATGTGCTATAAGTGAAGAAGATACAATAAAGTGAACAAATTAAAAAAAAAAAGTTAAATTCAATGTTGAAGAGTTTGACTTTGATTAAAATACTTTAACGATTGCTTCAATTATTCCAAATTTGTTAAGAACACATAAAATGGCTCACCTTTACCGACCTAACAATGTCCGCTAGACAGAGCAAGCTCTACCTGGATTTTACCTTTTTAATTTTGAATCCCATCAAACACTTATGTATTAATCTTGCAGTGCCTAGTAAGGACGATGCAAACGCAATAACCGTAATCAATGTTGATGTCCTTAATATCAACCCAAATTATCCTACTTGTCATACATACCACCATACCGCAGGTGAGGGTAATGCCACGGCCGCAGTATGTGTTCGGGACTATATCGCCGTAGCCAACACAGAGGAATGTTATAGCTGTCAGCCACATTGAGTTTAGCAAATTGGCATGGTCTTCATCGTGGAACCTGAGAGCCAAAGTGCCCAACAAGAACCACAATAACCATATGTTATCATAATATATTAGACAATGTTAAACAACAAAGCAATTTTGATATTGTTAAAACGATTTCTTAAAATTATCGGACTAGTATAAGAAGCAAGGAATCGTCACCCCTAATCTTGATAACTTTGGCAGTCTATATCAAAATTATTTTTATTGTAAATCGTCACACAAAATGTCTAAGCATAGACGTAATATCTATTACTTACACATTGCAACATGCCCATAAAACTTTTAAAACCATACTTTCCTTCTACACATTTATATCTAACATTATGATAACAATGAAATTGTTAAAATAATACAACGTGCATACTAAACATTTATCGGGTTGTATATATACCAAACAATTATTACTTTTAGCCATGCGTGATTCAAATTCTCAATTTGCCTAAAGGTGAATAGGTTTATGGAAACACAGACAATTAACATTTAGAAAATAGAAGAGAAGGAAAGAAACACATAGTTATAGGTCTGTAAGCGATTTGCTTAGAAAACAAGAGGTTTACTTGTTTTGATGCATGAATGTGACGCAAGTGCATTCAGCAGTGCGTGTATGACAACTTCTGCACATATCTTAAGCATTTTATCTAAGTGTGTTTTGTCTTATTTATAGAGCCATTTTGTGCGTATCTTACTTAGGATTCATTATTTGCATTGGATATATTTATAAAGCATTACGGTTTATAGTTTATTGCTATTTAATAATAGTTTTGTGCTTTTTGTGTTTTGTTCCCATTTATCTAACGAATTGCTCATTGCAATAACATTGTCAGTGCTAAGTGAATATAAGTTTAGTGTATCACAACAAGCGTCCTCTTTCGTAGTCACATCAATTCCATTACTACAACTAACACGTAAACTAAAAAACTGAGTAGCAGTGTTGCATTTGTTAACTCTGAAAAAGCTACGTTTGCGGAAATAGTCAAAGTCAAACTCTTGTATTTCATTGTGATGGTTATGAACCTAGCTTTACTACGTAATATTTTCCGTTAAAACAATTATAGTAAACATAAATTACATAAACAAAGTGGGTCGAAAAAGCAATATATATTTACAACGCCACATTACAACAAAGCCACAGCATGCCCACGTAGGCAATACACTGGTGAAATACGAATGAGTACATCGAAATACACGTGAACACAGTGAATGATAAAAACATAATGAATGGAAGCAAATATTTTTTAACAAAAATAAAGAAAAAAATTGGGCTTTCAACTAGAGAATTAATAAAAATTGACAATTCATAAACATTCATAAACAATTTTGCTAAAATAAAGTTATAAATTATTGGAGTGAAGTTTCTCATTTAAATCTGTAACGCAATGACTATCAAGTTTAAAAAATGTCAGTGGCCACATCGAACAACTAATGTACTGACCTTTCGCATTGTCTTAGGGTCCAACTGGCGATGATCCACAGCGATACCATAAAAACTAACAAGACAGTACCGGGGCATATCGTCATGAGTGTCTTCAAAACGAACCTGTAAACCAACGTTATTTGGAAATGTTAGCAGTTTGCTGGCAAAGGTAGTAAATAGTTCAGTAAAATTTCAAAAGATGTCGCTTTACTTTAAAGCTAGTATACCATCTGTTATGTTTAGAGTCCGAGTGAGGGCGCTGGGGGCAAAGCAGTAGCGACGCTGCAAAAGGTGAGTGTAGTTAAACTGTTAAACTGAGTGTAGTAAAGCAGCTAATCTTTTACTTCGTGGAAGCGTCGAGCTCACAGAGAACTTTATAAATATTGAATAATAAGGAATGTTTCTTTTGTAATAGGTGAAAATACAGAATTTATGTGTAACATTACTACTTGCCACCGAACTTGTATGCGTATAATCATTTTCATAGATTCCAGTGCTAGGTATAAAGGCTTTCCTTTGTCAGACGTCCTTTTGTGTTGGCAGGCGTATATTTGCTTACAGGCCACATAAGCCTAAGTGCTGTGTTAACTTTTGTGCTTTTGTTTTGTTCTGTGCGACTACGTGTATAAATTACCTATTACGAATATATGCAATAATCACCTAGTATTAAAATTAATCCTGTTTAAAGCTCCTATACTCCTTGAGGAAGCATCCGTGAACAACTTGCTGTGAAGTAACATGACTCTGCATATTAGATATAGCCGAAAGAACATCGGCAAAGACAGCGTGACGTCATATGGAACCTGAAATTAAGAAACAATAAAGATTTTTATTTGTTCTATGTAAGTAAGATATAATTACAGGTGTAATAGAGGTAGGTTGAATCGATATTGGAATTAAATCAATATGTTATTAACTAAAAATGACATTGACTCCGTATGACAATGCATTACAAAAATAGGGTTTTATCGAAAATGTAACATACATTTTCGATAAAACCCTATTTTTTACTAACTTAAATATTACCTGGAATCTTAAAGCTTAAGAACTTTATATGAGCCCAAATATTTGTAAAACTAATCATTTGTCCCAAATAAAGCCTAAATACTGAATATATAATTCAAATTTTTCGATTACCAAAGTCTTTATAGACTAAACCAAATATTCCAGTAAGTTACTGCAAACATCAATGTTTGCTGTTTCCTTAAATAAACCAGTATGTCCGATGACTCATAAATATTTGTTGTAGAATTAATAGAAGTGTATGAGATTGCCTTGATTAAAATTACTAGATTAAGTTTATGTAATAGACTAATAGTGCGGCACATGACACTGTGCATCAAATAAATGCAACGGGGAATCACAAATCAAACTAATATTTATTTCCTTTTTAGGTCGCCATTATATTGTAAAGAAGAAAGTGCATTAAATAGAAAAAATTGTGAAAACATACATATTATTATAAAAATGGGTATATCTTCCGAAATTTAAACAATTGTTTCTTATTTCGACCAACGTATATCATCAGCCTGAAGTCAGCAATAGGACGATTTTATTTTTTGCGTAGGTTAATTAATACCTTAGACTTTAGAGCAAGGTTAATACTGTGAATAAAGGTAGAGAGTTATACCAAGTATTCATGACAGAGGAAAGATCAAGTCGTAACTTGCAATGGCTTGAGCATTGTGCATTGATAACAAATTGTTTATGTAATATTTACCTTGTATTAACGTTAGAAATAAATCAACCAGATTTATTTCTTACGTTATTACGACTGTCAACATTTGACAGTCAAAAATTGTAACATAGAAAATAGCGACGAAATAAAAAATGTCTTAGATAATGTTATACCTCTGTCTGCTAAGCAAACGTATTGCCCAAATACCACAAGACATTCTACATGACAACAAAACCATAGTTTGTCACTCACAAATCACAATAACATAACAGTTGCCTGATACAGATGTCCTAATCCGTCAATAGAGCATTTAGTGAAAGCCTCACAAACGTGCATATTATGCTACAACTTTATACTCGTCACCACGACATAAGTTTATAGGTGCGTTATGTCATTTGGTGACAAATTTTTGCAACTTTTTTGCATTTAGTTTTATTGTAATTTATTTACCACCCTAGTTCAAATTTTTAAACGACTTGTGTTGTGTCGATTAATGTTATGGTTTATTTCAATTTCTTATTCTGTCCGTATAGTAAACTACATAATCCTATGAATACAGAAAATAAGTCTTACTGGCAGATCAAAAATGCCAATAATTCAAGTTATTTCAATAATTATTAAAATTGCGTATTAATTCATAAAATTTACAATCATTGCATAAATTCAGATTTGTCAATCATGCAACGTGATGGAAAGGCGAGCCATCGAAACCTCACAAGACAATGGTTGCATGTTCAATACAGATAAAGAAGTTTTATTAAGAAAAGGCCTTCAAATAATCATTGAATCTATATAAATATGCAAAGTAAAAAAAATTTTTTTGAGTTTAATATTAATCAGGAATTTAATGGATATTTGGATTGAATTTGGATTGCTCGATTTACGGAGTAAGCCTCGATATGTTTTACACAAACTGAACACATGCTAGGACACACCAACATCACTTAAAATTTTTAAAACCAATACAGACCTGAATTTGCTTATACATTGTGCCCTAAGGAGAGAATCGAAAAAGGAATGTCAGTAAGCAAAATCATAAAAACGCAAATCAATATAAACAATATTTTACAATGACGTGCAAACTTCTGTACAAGAACATTGAAGTAGTTAGAACACAATTTCAAGATAACCATTAATATTTAATTGTACAAGTAGGAGCGGCGCATTGTTTTGCGTCGTTTCAAAAGTTTTATGAAGTATCTCAATATAAATCTGGTAAATTACACAGATAACTTGTTTACACCTTTAAATTCTATAAAACTAACAAAACAGAAACACTTATAGGTTTTTCAAATACTGTCAGTCTGATAGATTTTAATGATCAAAAAGTCTTAACGAAAGCAAATAAAGGACTTAAAACTTTTTACCAGAATACTTACAACTTCAACTCCTATAACGCCACCCTTGTTGGCCAGCTTCGTGGTCCATGTGAAGGTATACTGCCCTGGGATGGGGTGGACGGCGCAAATAGCGAGTTCCAGAGCGATTTGAGCTATCCTCTGCCACGTCATTGCTATCCGCCAGTCGTCAGCGCAGTTGTCTATCATAAATAACTGGAATCGTCGAGAAAGGAAAAGTTAGAAAAGGGTTATAAGGTTAAAAAAGGCCAAAAGTTTAAGGTGGCTAAAGAAAAACGCTGAATGTTAAACTTATGAAACCTCTTAAATGAATTAACACTTGAAAAAACGACTGCCTAAGGCGGGACTTAAAAACCCTGTGTCTTGTAGCTTAATTGGAAGAGCAGTCGCCCTGATTGCGTTCCAGTCCCACCTGTAACAGTATTTTTTTTCAGTAATCACTTTTGTAGTTGTTATTGAATTGTGAATGTGACTAACTGAAATTTAATGTTATGGTGTTCCATCCCCGGAAATAAACTTCCTTCTTTCTTCCCCTTTCCCTCGACTTTTGGGCTAGAATAGGTCTAAACACTCCACTCCACTGATCACACAGAATATGACCCAAGCACATTGCGTGTCATATGACCAAATAAATAGTAGTTTTGAAAGATTTAAAAGTTTTCGTGATTTGAGGAATTTGTTTATATATTTAAAATATTTTTCTGAAGTATTTAGTAAGTGTTCAAACTTTCAAAGTTTTTAGTTGTATGTAATATAAATATGTATGTATTTATGTATTATAAACAAAACTTGAGTTGAATAATTGCTCTTTATAGCACAAAGTAAATTTTTTGAATAATTTTAATTCTTTACATTATGCAATTTGCGAAAAATAATAGTGCAAAATTATACTGTAGCTTCTCAAAACTATCAAAGTAAAAGCTAAAGTTATAAATTTAATAATGAAATTGATACAACTTACCTGTACTTCTAAAGCGTGATACGCGACGATTAGGCCAAGTAAGATCACAGTCGACATTGATATCAGCGTCTTCAACGCCTGGGAGTAAATTGACGCCTGAAAAGTTGCAAACAATAAATAAATAAATATTTACAACTTTTATATTTATTATTAAACGACTCGCACTGGGCCCGCGTGGTGATTTATGTCCCGTTCTCCCTATCCATTCATAGGGAAGGCTCGTGCCCTAGCATTGGGGAGTCAAAATAAGCTGATGATGATGATATTAAATATTTAGCTTAAGACAAGTTTTAACCAAAAAAGCTAGGGAAAGTTAACCGCAACGGATGCCATGCACACATAGTTACTTAAGTTCCTCAGAAGGTAGTGACGGCAATAAAACAATACGGTACTACAACCATCGTCATCATCATCATCACCATTCACCTGCTCTGCTCCCAATATTTACGGACATTTGTTAGAACTTAAAACTATTTTTTTACTATTTTTCCTTTACCATTCTTCTTGATCAGATCATAATTTACTCCTTTATTTGTCATTCATCTTTCAAACAGTCTAACAATCTTCTGTTCGGTCTTCCTTTTCCACATAGCCGTAAACTTTATTTGTTCACAACCATCAGATTTAAATACGTTCTTTTGTAAGAGAACTTTTTTTGCGCATCGCCTTCGTACGTCCTTCAAGGTTGATCTCGTTTTGAACTTTTGCTCACATTGTGCCTTAAATATTTCCTGTGTCATTCTACTAATATTCATCTTCTCGATATTTCAGAACCACTAAAGCATACTCTAAGTCACGTAGTAATATAAAGAGATACGGTTACATACATTCGAGACTAGGATATAAGAAAAGTATTTTTCATTACATGACACACTACTAGGTAATAGATAGAGTTAAATGAAAACAATCAAAATCAAACGGCCGGAGATTTAAATTACCATAATATTATAAGTATTTGCTGAACACTATAATTGACTTTTGAATTGTGATTTTTAATGCAATTGATGCCGTATGCATTTTTTGTGTCTTTTACAAGGACTACTTTGTTTTTTCAAAAGGACTACCTTCCGATCATATACTCAGAAATAAGTAGATGCTTAATGATTTAATTACCTTAGTGTAAACGCCAGCACTTGAAAGTTCATTTTCTATAACCATAATTATAATACCAAACATTCCCATTACTAAAGCGTAGTCACTTATTCGTTTTCTTTTTTCAAATAGCGCCTTTCTTCTACCTAATCTGAAATAAGAAAAACATATAAAATTAGTACAATATTATGTTTTTTTTGTTATAATATGATGTTATTCGCATATCATTCGAAAGTTAAACAACTTTCGCAAAGGCCGGTCATCGGATAGGTTGATCAAAAATTTATCATCTCGAGCTTCTCCGTGCATCGGAAGGCACGTAAAGCCATTGGTCCCGGCTGCATTAGCTGCCGTTAACAACCACCAATCCGCACTGGACTGGGAAGGTGCCCTAGCAGTGGGGCACTTAATGAGCTGATGATGATAATGTAATCATTATCAACCCATATAATGATAATGCGAATAACATCATTATACTTTATTGCTTCGTTCTCGAGATTAGTTAAGGACAACTTGTAGTAGCGCGTACTAGCTCGCCATTCATCCACTATAGTTTAAATGATAAATATCAATTTAAAATTTAATAAAATTATTTTTAATTTATACCTAACAAATTAAGAATTAAAAAGTTACGATTGATATGGCGGGTAGATAATACTACACGTCGACCGCTACGGAGCGCTACCAGTCATTCGCGTTTCTAGTGCGCGTTATTTCCCGCTTTTTTATATTTCAGAATAATTGTGCATTATTTGTTGTAATTACTTCCAATATGCCTAAAAAAAACATTCAGAGGACGAAGACAGTGGTAAATTGTGGAAAAAGTTAAAACAAATGGAAAAGATATTGAAAAAACGTAAGATGCGTCTGTGTCGTAAAAATTCAAGTTCTAGTGATTCGTCTACGCCGAGTAATAAACCTTTTCCGTCAATAAATGAAGATTAGTTATGTAGCAATGTGCAGAGCTCGAAACATTATTATGTTAAGTGGCTTTGCTTTGCATACTTACATAGTATGTGCACATCTGGAATGGATTTTGCCTTACAAATGTTACTGCAGTGTATAGTTTTTTGTGACTATTACCGAGTAGTATGTACCCGATTGTCTATTGACAATTAGTATGTAAAACTTATACTCGGCAAATGACTGTGTGTATCTCAAGTATGTGCACATCTGGAATGGATTTTTCCTTACAAATGTTACTGCAGTGTATAGTTTTTTATGACTAGTATGTACCCGCTTGTCTATTGCCAATTAGGTAGTGTGTAAAACTTTCACTCGGCAAATGACTGTGTGTATCTCAATTGGATATGCCTTTTCTATCCCGTTTTTCTGTGTTATTAACGTACGTGTCACGTGTGATAGTGCATATTTTCTAGCGGCTTAATTTCCGCTTTTGATTTCTAGACGTCGATGACCTATGTTACCTATGTACGAAATGCACGATGACACTTATGACCTTGACACTGCCGTTGCTATGCACCTTCCGGGACCAGCAAGCGAATCGAGCGTGCCAGGACCAGCGACCGACCCTGCGCCGTTGGCATTGGTGCCTACACCTAATACCCCATGTGTAGCCACAACGGAAACGATAAGCAGTGTCGACAAGCCTTCTGATTAAACTACTAAATAAATACAAGCCAGCGCCGCGTTCGCAGCAGCGGCCGCGTGCTCCCCGTCGGTAAATTCGTTAAGCCGATCAGGTAGCTTGCACCTCTTTTTTAATCAATGGTCACTGTCTATCACTGATGACCGTGTCGTTCTTTCTTGGGTCAAAGGATACAAGTTGCCATTTTCTCGATATGTACAACAAACACGTGTTCCGTCTGAGCTAACATACTCACGAAGTGAGTTGAAGTTATATGTTAATGCTATTAATGATTTATGCGCTGCTGGCGCTGTATCAGACTGCGAACCTTGTGATGGGCAGTATTTATCTTCTTACTTTCTGATAAAGAAAGGAAGGGTAAAAATGGATTCATTTTAACCCGAAATCATTAAATAAATTCATAGATACCAAATATTTTAAATTAGACGATCTGAGAACCACTACAAAATTAATTTCTAAAGACTGCTACATGACATCCATACATTTGAAACACGCATATTTTTTTGTGAGAATTAGTGAAGATTCAAGAAAGATTTTGCGCTTTAGATTTCAATCTAAAACATACGAATTTAATGTTTTACCTTTTGGTTATATACTGCACCATTCGTATTCACGAAATTAATGAAACCGGTCATGTCACATCTCAGATCATTAGGTTTTCAATCTACCATATATTTAGATGATATGTTTTTTATAGGGGACTCCTATAGTGAGTGTTTAAATAATACTCTCTACGCATGATTCGTTTTAGAATAGGAATTGTAATAAATGGGGAGAAGAGCTCCCTTATTCCGAGTCATACTTGCCGTTACCTTGGTTTTATAATTGACAGTAAAAACTTCCATGTGTGTCTTCCAGAAGAAGAAAGACTGGTAATAAAAAAGAAATACTCAATTTCATGGTAATCAAACGCTCGTCTCGTAGGACTTCTGACAGCTGCATGTCCTACGGTTCAGTATGGGTGGAGTTACACCAAAGATTTAGAAAGGTATAAATACCTAGCATTATTAAAAATGATGACTACGATAGTGACTTTATTGTACCATCACAAGAAATCCGTAGTGACCTAGTGTGGTGGTTAGAAGCTTGTTCTTCTAATTCTGTTAATCCAATAAGAACAGATGATTTTGCCATGTAAATTTTTACTGATGCTAGCAAAACCGGGTGGGGGGTGGCATGTGGTGAGCATACCGCCAGTGGCTTATGGAGTGATATTGAACGCTCTAGACACATTAATTATTTAGAGCTTGTGGCAGTATTATTTGGCATAAAAATCTTTACTAACAGTTTACACAACTGCCAAATATTATTAAGAGTAGACAATACGACTGCCATTTCATATGTCAATCGAATGGGTGGAATAAGGTTCCTTCATCTTAATGAAATAGGACAAAAATATCTGGCAATTCTGTGAAAAACCTAATTTATACGTTTTTGCCTCTTATATCGCATCCAAAGATAATTACATTGCTGATGCGGAAACTCGCAAAGGTCACCATGATACTGAATGGAAACTGAGCAAAACACTCAAATAAAACAAAAATTAGGATTTCCTCACATAGATTTATTTGCATCCAGTGCCATATGCGATCACCGCTTTAACAATATCTTGGAGAAACATATTTTTTTTTAATGCATATCCTCCATTTTCTATAATTCTAAAGGTGTTAAGAAAAATAGTAACGGACAATGCTGAAGGCATCGTCGTCGTTCCACAGTAGCCCACACAACCTTGGTATCCACTCTTTTAAAAACCTTTAGTCTCAGACATCATCTCATTCTACCCAGAAAATAAAGCCTTGGTGTTTCCCTTCCACAGCAACCAGCAGCACCCAAAAGTCGTCTTAATGGCAGGTCGGTTGAAGTCATCTGTGCGTTCCTGTCTAATAACATTTTACGCCAGTATGAATGTGCCTTCAATCGATGGTTTAATTTTTTTGTTACATCCATAATGTAGATCCCTATAACTCCAGCATTAAGTTTCTTATAGAATTTCTAACTGAAATTTACAGCAAAGGTGGCCAATACGGTACTTTTAACAGCTACCGCTCAGCGTTGGCTTCGATTCTAGGGCCATGGGTCAGTTCAGATGACATTCGGTCTAGGTTATTTAAAGGATTTTTCAGACTACGAACTCCAATGCCCAAGTATAACGTCACTTGGGACATATCGATTGTTCTTGATTATCTAGCAATCTTTTTACCCCAATTCTGATATTGATTTAGAAACACATTCGAAAAAATTAATTACACACTTCGCTCTGGTTACTGCACATTGAGTGCAAACGGTAGCTTTTATTTTTGTCAAAAATATAAGCATAAGCAAGCTTAGCGTTTCAATAAAAATGCCAGATATTCTAAAAACATCAACATTAGGATCTTATCAACCAAATCTGATTATTTCTTTCTATACAATTACGCCTGAGATTTGTCCGGCTAACACTTTACTTAGTTACCTAGATAAAACGAAATCTCTAAGAGGTACGGACGATAAATTAATTATTAGTTTCAAAAAACCCTATAACAGAGTTTCAAGCCAAACGTTAAGCAGGTGGATTAAGGATACGCTGTTCGAAAGCGGTATTGATACCTCAGTCTTTTCTGCTCATTCGACAAGACACGCGTCCACCTCAAATGCTAGAAATTTAGGTGTTAATATAGATTGAATTAAGAACACTGCTGGTTGGAGTGGAAATTGTAATGCTTTTGCTAAATATTACCATAGAAAGATTATAAAAAGTAATTATCCTTAAGAGTTCGCTGTAACCGTACTAAATAATAATAATTTAATGTAATTATATTTATGAAACCTAGTCGTTTCATTATAATATAAATATTATAATGTTTACAACAGTCATCAAACTACCTCTCAGAGAAGTATTCTTAATGCTGTTCTACTCTCATTTACCAATAGTTCGTCAAAGCTTTCAAAGTCTACAAGTTGTCCTTAACTAATCTCGAGAACGAAGCAATAAAGTATAATTAGTGATTAAACGAACTTAGCTTAAGTGAAGTTCTATCATAATTATACGGGTTGCTTCGTTCGAAGAGATTATTTTCCACCCGCCCCAAATATCCCAGGACGAACTCTGGTTGACTTCTGAGTACTTCTTTCAACTAAATAACTGGTAGCGCTCCGTAGCGGTTGACGTGTAGTATTATCTACCCGCCATTTCAATCGTAACTTTTTAATTCTTAATTTGTTAGGTTTAAATTAAAAATAATTTTATTTAATTTTCAATTGATATTTATCATTTAAACTATAGTGGATGAATGGCGAGCTAGTACGCGCTACTACAAGTTGTCCTTAACTAATCTATTCGAACAAATCAACCCGTATAATTATGATAGAACTTCACTTAAGGTAAGTTCGTTTAATCACTAATAAGAATGCATAATTTGATACTATAAAAATAGCAATTATTAATAATCGCAAAAGAAAACTGCATGGAATTAAAAAATAAGTTATTGAGAAAGTTGCTCAATGTTACATTTTTGGACCTATTGATTAATTAGATTATCGTCGATAAAAACGCGCGTTCAGTACTATGCCAGCTCCATGGATAGTCGGGCATTAGATCAGCAGTTATCTGGACACAGTCTTATCCTAACATCTACACTCCACATATCTTCACTAAATAATTATAGATTACTAGTAAAACCTCTTGACGTTGTAGGAAAAGTCACGATCAAGACAAGAGTGACTTATGGCTGAAGTTGTACTTCCCAACCAATAAATTAGGGAATTATTGCGAGGGACTTATTTTTCGCCGTTACGTCTCTTAATTGAAGTTATAAGTACGCCATAAAATACAGGAGATCTGTGTGATAATTCTTGGGCCACATAATAAGGGACCAGGTTTTTTTATGACAAAAGTTTACGAATTCCAATTTGCTTTAAAGCTGTATATTGACAAAATAATTTTAAATAAACTACTTACTTGTTTACATTTACGTTAGTGACGTATGAAGTTTAAGAGTAAGAATTTTTTTAGTTTGTACACACACCTGCACATCAACCTACCACAAACTATCAAATTTACTCAATAGACTTTGAACCTTATGTCTAAGTAGGGTATATGGTTGAAAATGTATTGAAAAAATTTGACAGTTTTGGATAGGTTGACGTGCAGGGGTCTGTACGAGTATTTGAACGACACTATTAATAAACTCCCACATAATCTGGCAGGCAATTTATATCATATTCTAGCTTCACGTACGGTGAATGTATTAAGGAAAAAAATTGAGGTATATTGAGGATATAGAAGGGTTCTTAAGACACATGAACGTATGAGGCAAGAAGTGGTAGCTAAAAGCGTAAATCGAGAACGTATATAAAGCAGATGTTTGAGAGAGTGAAAGATTTTGAAAAGGAGGCAAAGCATGTTCTTATTTCTGCATATCTCTGCAAAGTCAAATTGTAAGTTTTCGACTAAAACTTTAAATTGTCAACGTTAATTCCTTAAAAAAATACATCTGATAATACGATAAAATGAAGTCTATATTCGCTGAAGTCTATACAATACTACTTAAATGATTCGCTTTTCCTGGCCGGCGTTTATTCATCATATAATGTCCATATCCATCTAATTTCGTAGTCGCCAGTCATAAAACAATTTTGATTCAATTCCAATCGTGCGTTAACAGTAACTTTTTTGTAAGGTAGCCTCTACCATTGGTATACTTCATATTATATATAATTTTAGTTTATTTAATAAATAAAACTTATTTTTACATACGCTTTCAACCGTTTACGTTATTCGAAAAGTTTCGGATGTACCTGTAGAAGATTAACTCTTGCAGGGGACCATCCACGTCAGATCTTAATGCTTGATTATTACTTGCCGAAGCGCTATCTTCATCGGGTACTTATAATACAGCGTCTGAGGAGTATAGCTTAAGAGACTCATTAGTCCACTCCCTATTTGTCACATAGGTACCTGAGCTGTCAGTTACAGTCAACCCTTCTCTTATATTTTACCTAATTGTTTACACTAACACCCTCTTCCAGTTGTAAGGTTATGCGAAAAGGTGCCAAACGAACCTGTACAAGTAAAACTCGCACAGGGACCATCTGTGTTACACCAAATTAAAGCCCGCCGAGGCGTTTTCTGCGTCTGGTACTTATAATACTAGTGTCTCAAGAGAGTCGTATAGTCTCTTGCCTGTTGTAAAATTTAAACACTGAAAAAAGACGACAACCTCAGGCGGGAATCGAACCACGCACCTTCCGCATTCCGGGCGGCTGCCTTAACCACTTGGCTACCGAGGTCTGGCTTTCACCCGTCGAAATTTTTCAGTGCTTGATGCTTATGTTTTTTAGTCAACATTGCTTCATCAATCTTAGAAGTTTTCACCTCTGAGATCCGAAAGAAATATTTTTACAAATATTTGAACATTCGGTTAAGATGAAGCTGCGTTATAGATAAGTGTTTTTTTATATATTTTAGCGTTTTATTAACGCTTAAATATACTTAAGTAAAATTTAAACACTGAAAAAAGACGACAACCTCAGGCGGGAATCGAACCACGCACCTTCCGCATTCCGGGCGGCTGCCTTAACCACTTGGCTACCGAGGTCTGGCTTTCACCCGTCGAAATTTTTCAGTGCTTGATGCTTATGTTTTTTAGTCAACATTGCTTCATCAATCTTAGAAGTTTTCACCTCTGAGATCCGAAAGAAATATTTTTACAAATATTTGAACATTCGGTTAAGATGAAGCTGCGTTATAGATAAGTGTTTTTTTATATATTTTAGCGTTTTATTAACGCTTAAATATACTTAAGTAAAAGATTGATGAAGCAATGTTGACTAAAAAACATAAGCATCAAGCACTGAAAAATTTCGACGGGTGAAAGCCAGACCTCGGTAGCCAAGTGGTTAAGGCAGCCGCCCGGAATGCGGAAGGTGCGTGGTTCGATTCCCGCCTGAGGTTGTCGTCTTTTTTCAGTGTTTAAATTTTACTTAAGTATATTTAAGCGTTAATAAAACGCTAAAATATATAAAAAAACACTTATCTATAACGCAGCTTCATCTTAACCGAATGTTCAAATATTTGTAAAAATATTTCTTTCGGATCTCAGAGGTGAAAACTTCTAAGATTGATGAAGCAATGTTGACTAAAAAACATAAGCATCAAGCACTGAAAAATTTCGACGGGTGAAAGCCAGACCTCGGTAGCCAAGTGGTTAAGGCAGCCGCCCGGAATGCGGAAGGTGCGTGGTTCGATTCCCGCCTGAGGTTGTCGTCTTTTTTCAGTGTTTAAATTTTACTTAAGTATATTTAAGCGTTAATAAAACGCTAAAATATATAAAAAAACACTTATCTCTTGCCTGTTGTTCAAAAGTGGCCGGAGCTGTCAAACGCGCTCACTTCTCGTTGTACGAAGAGTTTGTGCTCTTCGTACAACGTAGTAGGTTGTCTTAGCTTGCACTTTTAGGTACAGTCAGTCGACCTTACGACTTAAAGTGCCTTCTCCCATCCGTCACCCATTCGATGACTAGGCATTGCGAGAGTCCTGACTCTACACACTCTACACACGTTAGCCGCTGCGCCTAGAGCTTTGAAGCTGCTTCGATCAAAATGGTATCAAGTGAGCAGTTCAGTTCCATTTACAAAGTAGTCTTTATCCCTAGCGACAGTGGACGCAAACTCATGGTAGAGCTAACGGGACAGTTTTCGTGACGACTGACGTACGGAATTTAGGGATTAACTTTATTGATGGGACGTCGCGCCCACCCGTTGTTACCTTCGCTTTCAACGGATTTACAAGTGAAATTGACTTATTTGCCTAAAGGTGAAATTGGCATTATAATTGAAATGCCTTGTTATCGACTCGATTGAGCGTTGAAGGCAATCCCTAATAACATCAATGAAGTCATAAATAAAAGTATGAATATTGTTTTCTTCAGTTTGGTAAATGGTTTCTGAATGGTTTATTAAACGGTAGAATGGAAAAATATGTGTGTAAAAATAACGCGAAAACATCTGTTTATTTGTTTTATTTCAATCAAAAGTAAAAATAATATCTATATTTTGAATTAAAAACTTGCTTTCATGTCTCGGTGTAGGGCAAATATCTCAAATATCTTTCAAAGGTTTTAGAGAAAATTCAACATATTTGGCTCGAGCTCAAGAATTAACCTTTGATTACAATTGCTTAGTTATAAAAGCTTTTTCTCAACTAATCGAGTAAATTATATTAATTCACCTTTACATTCAACATTAATCAAACTCTTGTGCATATTTGAAAACTCCTTTCACAGCATTTTCCACTATTATTTCGCATTAAAAGAGAACAGTTAATAATTTCACTAAACCTATCAAACAAAAGAAACCTATTAAACAAAAGAAATCAAACACAATGTAAAATGCTATAATGAAGGCACTAGAAATTGCACTTAAATAATTCTGACAGTGTATAAAATCGATGTGGCCCTGATGCAGGCTATTTCCGTTCGTTCAAGGTCGAATTAAAACATTTAGTCATTATTAAAACCGTTTCTATGCCGCGTGCGCGCGGAACTGAGCAAGATTAAACGCCGATAAATTACCTAGTGATAACATGCTGAAAGCTTTATTTAAGGCGCTGACAACTGTAAAATGCGTTTCACTTGTGCATGGTTTATATGTAAGGTATACAATAAAAATAAAATATTTTTATCTATTTACATGATTAACTTTTTTAATTAGTAAAAAGGACGTCGATGAAATTAAGTATACTTATTCGTCATACTTATTATAAAAGGTCTATTTAATTAACGAAGCTCTAAAAGATGATTTACAATACCTATACACTTGAAATAAGTACCAAGCAACAATCAAAATGCGCGTGCGCACATTTTTAATATATAGCTCTATTTCATGTCACAACGTACATGAAAGTTCTATGATGTCATAAACGGTGTATCAATAATAAATTAGTCATAGCGACGTTTTAACAAATTTCACGAATAAAAAAATTAAATATTACGTTACCGTAGAATTTTACAAAGCGTTGTAGTAAACATGAGCAACCGCGAAAATCTTGTTTATTACAATAAAAAAGCTGTCATCAGCAACGACACTCGTAATTCGACCATTGCTGAACATTATTTGATCCCAATTGGGTGGTTTCAATAGAGAAACTTATTAGCAACTGTCAACCCAATTTTTTTTAAAGAAATTGTATAGGAATGGTGAACTATGACGTCACTATATTGTTTCGTCAGAAATTCATGCTTAGGTCAAATAAAAAAATAGATCAATGTATAAAAGAACTGTTACGTGATTTCATTTTTACGTTCAATGTTCTGCTATTAATTATTGGTGTTGTAAACAACCATATTGGGTAACTCAGGGTCTTAATAACAAAGTTGAGTTAAATAACCATCAGATAACTTCGACAGAACGCCGCTATGTAAGGTTGGTTAGGTAGAAAAGAAGCGGTTTACCTTTCTACTGACCACCAAACGAATCGAGAACCCAGTGTTTGTTTAATCAAAGTATGACGTTTCGCGTACTGGATGCCTAGTGCAAGTTGTAACAAGAATTTTTGTAGCATACTCGTAGAAGTAGCGCTGAGTGGAAACGGAGAGAGATAATTATGTGACTTTGTGTTTTTGGAGTGGGTTGGCTGATTGCCTCAGACGGCATTTTCAGCTTCACCGGGCTTTTTTGGGAGCGGCGAGAAACTTAAAGGGTTCCTCGAGCCGTGTGAAACGAATCGCCTTCGGAGGTTTTCTAGAGGGAACGGCATCACGCACTAGTGCGTGCCCCCGTGCCCTAATAGATTCTCCGAAGGGTTCGTACCGGATCGGGAAATAATGTGCCGTACAAAATCACGTTTCCGGAAATGTGCGTTCGTAAACGTGACCACAGACGTAAACCAATACCTAACACAAGGGACTGCTATTATTGTGTTAAAAATATTGGCTAATACAATTCAATTGTGACTCTGCAAATTATCTACGCTCTGGCGTAAGTGTTGAGTGTATAAACGATTAGGACAATAAAATCCCGTAAATCATTATTAATAATACAAATTTCAATAAATAAAATATAAAATAACAGATTAAAAATTATTTTTTTTACTTGTTAAAATCAACCAGCTTCAGGAAGCTATAATAATAGTTAAAATAAATATAAAATCAACAATGAATAGGTCATAGAACTAATTGCCAATTTCTTTGTCAATGTCATTAGTCAATAGGCTATTTAGTCAAAGGCCTCCAATATTAATCGAGTCAACGCTACAATTAATTTAGGTATTAGTTAAATCTATTTAACTATCTATCTTAATCACCACGCCAAATTTCGTTTGTTGATCAAACACCCGAACTATGCCTTCACCTTAAAATTAACCTTTTCGTAGGGTCAAGCGCTTTGCAATTCGGCCACCGAGGTGTATCAGTAATCCTTGTTGCTTGTTCTTTTATTAGAAATAGTTTGCTGTTGGCCAACGATAGTCTTTACATAGTGACCGGAATACGGGCATCAAAAAACCAATGGTTTTTCTCAAATATCTTACGGCTAAATACTTGGCTTCATCCCACCTGATGTTAAGTGATGATACGACCGAAGAAGGAAGCGCACTTCACCCGGAATCCTCAACTACTGAAGTACTGGCTCTCTTATCTCTAGCTGCTGGAACATAACAGTGCTACAAACATTAATGTTATGACAACATATTTTGATAAGAATGTTGGTAGCTAGCCAGTCGGACAAACAAGCCCTACCACCAAACAAACATATACCCCCGCTAAGAATCAAACCCGGGACCTCTGGGTTTAAACCGTGGTGTTTGAACATCCTCAGAAGGGTCTAAAGGGGATAGCATCACACAAGCGCGTTCTCGTCAGCTCGTCAGTTCTCGTCGCTCCGGTTGACTGAGTTTCGAGAGTGGAGCGTCAGGTCCGACTGAACCTCACTAGGTGACTAGCTAGCAAGTCCAAACGGTTCGTAACACAAAGATCAATGCATTATTTGGTACATCGCAGATAGGTACTTTATATATACGTATATGTAGCGTTCTTTTATCATTTTCCATTAATGAATTCCGCTCTCGACGGAATAACATCGTCGGCTTTGGCAAACTATTGGCCTCAGCTTTATTATACAGTTTATTGCTTCGATATAACCCATGAGAGTTAATCAAAATAGTTGTTCGAGTCGGCCACATATAACGTGAGACAAAGGACACAATGTATGACAGGAAAATGTTCTGAATGAAATCTTTGAAATTAAGCACACATGACGCTAAATACTTAGTTTGCCAGCTTTGGCTGAGATTTTTATAGAGGGGAGAAGTATTTTCAAACGCTTTTATTAATAATAATAAACTCCTGTTAGCCTTTTATACTGACAAACAATATTTACAAATATATTCTATGATTAATTTGTATTTTTTAAATACTTTTTACAGATTAATAACAGTCTCTGTTAACCCAACTAGAAAGCTTATATGTTTGTGTAAGAAATGGATTCACGCCATTAGTCTAACGGTGCTATGGGGATGAACCACAATATCTTACATTCAACCCGATCGAGCATCTAACCATTCGGCTTCTGAAGTTTAATAACTATTTAAAAAGCATGTTGTCAACATTATATATTGAATTCGGTATTACCGAGGCTCAATCCACCCACGGTTTGCGGTTTCAGTGGTTGGTCAGACTCGGAACCTGTTTGTTATACACCCATTTTATACGTAAACCACAAATGTATTTGGTGACAACCAATTTAATAAACAAGTGAATTTGAGACACATTCATTTGTAAATACAAATTATTTATATTTATAAGGTCTTATTAAAGTAGAACAATCAGTTATGATTCGTTTTAAATTGAAAATTTTAGTTGGGTGTCACTAGTGACCGCGCTAACATAATTAAAGTTAATAAAGTGAAGTAAAAGGTAAGTAAAGTAAATTTTTGCCAATAATTATAATCTTAAGATAAGGGAATAACTTATGGATTCTTAGTTCAAATTTAAAATTATTGTTTCATTTCTAGTCCGTTCTATTGGAATTAATACGGTTTAACTAATTGTCTTTCTTTTAAATTACTCCCAACATAACCTTAAATCCTATATTGGGTATGTGCGGTCCTCCCCCCCTCCCCTGGTAGGTGCCGCCGCTGATCGCCCGCTCTTCCCCGAAGCGCGGGTACTCGCTGTGGACCCCGACGAGCACGAAGCCTGCCTCCACGCCGTCTATGTACCTTCTTGCCCGAGTACGCCTTCATAGATCGAGTAAAAAATAATACTAACCTATATCCTATGTTGGGTTTGTGTTTTGCCGCCCCCCCGCCCTTGTAGGTGCCGCCGCCGAGAGCCCGCTCTTCCCCGAAGCGCGGGTACTCGCTGTGGATCCCGACGAGCGCGACGCCGGCCTCCTCGCCCGCCGTATCCCTCCCCCCGCCGGAGTACGCCTTCATCGCGCCGGGGATCGACAGCGTCGAAACCGGCTTGCGCAGCTGTAAAAATTTAATAAAACATTATGCATTTTGACTAGTCAATAGTTCAATAGTTGGGTAACACTGAAAAATTTACGATCTAAGTGGTCACTATCGAATAATCGGTCGAGAGTCGGCCGAGCTTTGCATCACCATTGTGGGTCTGAACAGACGTATGAAGCGACGAGGTCAACTACGCCCACCTTTTTAGGTTTGTTGTTATTTTTATTAAATCTAAGACAATCTTATTTCTGATATTTTTAATCCTTAGTTTTCTTTCCTTTTACACAGTATTTATTATCCTAATAATATCTTGAGCACTATACTGACACAATTATAGCGACAAGATACAAAGCGTTGTTTGATGGACGGTTTAGTTTCTTCACCGTATTGAAATATAACCGCAATTCCTTGTTTATCTTTCAAAGTTTCCTTCTGAACATTCAATAATAATTTAAACTTAAGCTACTGTTAACACAGACGTAATGAATTAGACTTAAGTTTAAATCTAAATTCAGTTAATGATAAATAAATTCTCCTCGTCCCTGTGTAAATTGGTTATAATAATAACTTCATTCAGAGAAGTTAACGCGTCTGTTTACTCAATCAGCAGGTACAATTGAAAATTCTTCCTTCTGATTATTCTTTGTTATTCCTGTTAAATTTTCATTTGCTGTCACTTAATACATTTAAGAAACTTATAAAATATACCTTCGTATGTATTTCCTACCTTCTTCGTACATACTACTTTTAATAATCATAAGACTATAAAAAACTCATTAAATAAGAAAAGATGCGGAAAACATACTTTGAACGAACACCCGAGATTCTCGTTTATAGGTACAGATAAATTCATAAATACGCATAAGTAGATTGATTTAGTTCTTCAAGTATTTAGCAAACATCAAAATAGAAAATCACGACTTCAGTTCTTGTATTTAGGATTTTTGCAGTGAAATATTGGAAACCGTCATTTCATAAAATCACTAGAAAAAAGTGTAAACGATAAAAATATATAAAAAATAAAACGGCAGTAATAAGTCAGTAGGAACCACGGAATAGATACATTTAACCTGTTCTGTTGTAGGAACTTACTTAAATGCAAAAAAAAAGTGTTTTCGGTTATAAAAACTCCTTGAGAATGCCGAAGCAATTTTATTCCATTTATAAGGTTCCACAATATCCCCCAAAACGGCAGTGCTGCTCACGTAGGCGATTCGGTTAAACTTGGCCGAGCGGACTGTAATGGTCTCATTCGTATAAAGAATCGGCACCCGATGCGGCTAGCAACGTTACGTATAACTCATTTCGAATTTTGAGCAGAGGGAATCACATGGGCGGTGGGACATTTCACACTGTGATGTGTTAGGTACCTACTTGAGAATTTTTTATGCCTTTTTCTGATGCCAATCATCATTGTTCTACATTGTTGGGTTCCGGTTTAAAAGGGATTCAGTGTAATACCTGGTGTAATAAATAACGCCTCAGACTTGGTTACGTGCATGGAGGTACACATATTTTCTCACAACACCTACGGTGTAGAAAAAATTAACGTAATACTGTGACGTCACTATAGAAGTTTACAAGCCAACACGCGTTTTAATGTTTGCTCCTTTGTGTTGTTTCAAGGGTATGTATGGAGTTTTAAATATTCGAGAACAATAATTGAGCTAGCGGTACTAAGCCATGAATCTGACTCCGAAGTCTTAGCCGTACGAAATAGGAAAATCTTAAAAAGTTTTCTTCGAATGTAAATCAACTTAAATGTGCTTTCGGGATGCTAGTAACAGAGAACTTTGGAAAATCTTCGTATTTTAGTGTGACCTGCAAAAGTGACCCAATCTATTTTTTTGTGGAGCGCGGCATTGGAAAATAATCTTCAAAGTGAAGGTGGTACTAGAGAAACCTATAGCCACGGCCTCTCTGCAAAATGGCTGACGGTAAAAGAGAATGTATTGTTTCCGCCGGTGAACACAATTTTACAGTTTGTTTTTCTCTCTCTCTAAAAGTTTGCGACCGTACCTTGTGTGCACCGCCAATTACCATAAAATATTCCGGTATTCTATTGTAAAGCCTACGTTGCATTCAGCTATTACAGCTTTTACGATACAAGAGTTATTTTCTGGCCAAAACGCTTTTAAAGCCGCGCGCTTTCGCAAACAAGCCGTGTAGGGGTTCAGTGCTGAAATTTGGATTTGCGTGGCTTTAAAGAGGCCTGATTCTCCAATTCTACTAAAAGCAATTATTTTTTGATGTCCTTGCAGATTCCAAGAAAAAATATTCTTTTAATATCAAAAATAATATGTACTTACCTACTTATAATTTATTGTTGTCAGTCGTAAGTATGCCATTCCATTTACATATTAGTGAACCAATCATACTCAAAAAAGTCTCGCGAAAAAAGTATAAGCAGTTCCGAACCTTAATCAAACTAAACTAAATATGATTGTTGAAGTTCGATGCAAATTATTAAACATTTTTATTTCAGACTTCAAAGTAGGTCACATTGTAAAAGAAGTTCAGACTGATTTTGACATTATTTAAAACCTTTACTGGATTTTTTTTATTCCAAAAAGGTTAGCGATAGCGTCTTCACCTCAGTTATGTTAAATTATCCTAATATCTTTGGTGGAAGCGAGTTTTAATAGTATATTGAACTACTACCTTACTTCTTATTTCTGATACACATACATGCTATTTTCGTTTCTGTTCTAGCAAGTCGACCTCCAAGAAGTTTGTTTAAAGAAATTTATCATGTGTAGAGAGGAAGGTGCTTCCTCGTTTGCTTTGTAAAGTTCTCGCATAGTTTCCCAACAAATAAAGAAATAGGGAAAATATTTTACATTGTAAAAATATACTTTAAAGCCGTTCCTGGACTATAATAATATTATAAAAGTCAATTGAGTGGATTTCTGCTTTTCCTTTTGATTAATGTCGAGTTGGGAAGTTAGAAAATTTTACGAACTTAAATTAATATTTGATCCTTCGATTTAAAAAACTTGTTGGAGTAATTAAGTTTTAATTCATTTAAAGTTAGGGTTTCAATAAAAAAATCTGTTATTAATTATAATTATGTTTAAGAATCATCACCTCGATATTACCTGTAATTAATTTTTTTTTTACAGAAACTAAGTAAGTGCATAATATTAATGTATAACTTAACTTTCAACAGTTAGTTAATATATGTAATTGAAGCAGAGTGTAGCTATGTGTCAGGAATTGCAATAATCTCTTAACAAAAATTTAGTCGCGCAACTAAAAGTCGACTGTCTTGATAATGACGTGCTCTAGTGATCAACCAGTGACCAAAATTTGACCGTTATTCACAAAATATACAATTTAATGTAACATAAAATAAGTAATGTTTCTTTTTTGTTATCATTTTGATTTAAAACATAAGTTTTTTTATTATACACTTAAAAAAACATAAATACAGACGTAATGTAACACATACTATACATACATTTTACCTCTCGGGACTCCTATTTCCATATTATGAACTTTATCTATACTAAATCTAACGCTCTTCCGTGCGTGCTTAAAAAGAGATACAAAGTTTTCTTTTCACGTTTTATATAGAAGTACTTTCAGATCCCACGTTCAAATAAACGTCATAGCTTAGAATAGATTAGGTTTAAAATTCAGCAATTTATCATGACGATGAAGCTAGTGATGTACATGGCTCGAGGCCTCCGAGTCCTTTAGTCTAGAGCTCGTTGTCGTCTTTTTAAAAGCCCGATCGGTCTCGAGGCTTTTTCAGGACTCGAATCTTTTTCAGCGCTTTAGTCTTTTCCTGTGCTTTAGTTGTGATGGACTGCTGATGAATATGGATAAGTAGAGGTAAACTACAATAGCCTAAGCATATACGGTGCGCTTTATGACATAAGATATTCACCTTTTTGAGTTTTATTTTTGGAGTCGTCGAACAATCCGTTAATAGAATCGAGCTCTGTAAACGACTCCGAGCCCTAGGTAAAAGGACTCAAGACTCAGAGCACTCGAGTCTTGTAAACCACAAACTATAATATAACTATCAGAGATATTAAAGTGATAAACATAAAGTTGAGCTTTTATTGAAGGCTCGCGTTCGTTTTAAGACTCGAGTTCTTTTGAAAGCTCGAACTCTTTTGAAGCTTCGAGGCGTGACTTAGAGAGCTCGCGTCTCGGCTAGGCTCGGGTCTACGAGCCTACCGAGCTCACTGAGCCCTGTTAACCTGCCTCGAGGTTTCAAAAGTAGAACTCGACGCCTCGAGGTTTGTACATCACTAGATGGGGCTGACATGTAAAACAAACCATGAAATTAAATAAAAAAAATGCCATTTAAAGTTTGTTAGATTTTGTAAAATTAGATAAGTACGCGTACGTATTGGATCTTTGACATTCATTTTGCATTCATGTCACACTGAAACTTTTGCTATTTTACACGATAAAAATAATTTATATAAAATTTTCCATTTCAACTTTTTATTAAAGTTTTCTTTTATTATTTGGCTGGCTGCATTTTATAATGTCAATACTTCGATTTGTGCTGTACTGTTGCGGTTTAAATGGAGGACGTTCTTTCGTATATTGTTAACGAGATAAAAAAAAACAAATTTATATTAATAAAGGTAAAATTTTATTTAATGGAATTGTATTAAGTTACAGCCAAAAGAAATTTTAGCCAAAACTTGTTTTTACTCGACTCAACCATTATGAACACAAAGTTTGGCTCAAGCTCAAATAAAACGTTATAATACCTGACCGTCTCATGATCGAGTGGTTAGACTACTTGTTTTGTTCTCAAAAGTCCACCATCTTATCCAAATATATCTGTAATGGCATTTATTGCATACCAACACAATTTGTTTATTTAAATTAAACTCCTTGGAGTTATTTTTTTAACACTTTATCTCTTTTTATTGTAATTTGTTCGCAACAATATTTGCGTAAAATTATATGTAAAATTAATCTTAAATTTTTAAATTTTGCCGCCAACAAAATAAAATAATTTATCCAAGCAAAATAGCTTTCTTTCGTTTTTTACATCGTTATTACGTTCCAACTGTAAGAAATAAGATAGCTAGCTCCTTAGTAACACCGCACCGGTGGGATTCAAAACTGGCAACCGTGAAAACAGTTTTCTTACTCTTCCCTTACTTTCTACTTAACCAACTTTCTTATCTAAATAGATAAAGGGCAATTACCCAAATGCTACATGCCGTTTTTGTCGCCTTGATTGTAGGAAACTCGTGTCGTGTTGCGGCAAAAACGTAATAGCCACCTCAACTAACGGGTAGGGTCAGTTTTTGTACAAATGAGCGCTCGTCCATTAAATAAACCCGTAATTGGGCGCCTAGTGAAATGGTAATTAATCTCTGTTTGCTTACAATTAATGTCGCATGAACTAAATGCGTTATTTAAAATTCATAATGTATAAAAATGGTAAAATAAGATAAGGTAATTATTAATTTGCACTTCAACATGGTATAAAGATATAAATACATAGATCATTCATTAAGCATGCCTGTTATATTTTTAATGTGTTGTTAGTTATCGTAAAAAACACAAATGCAAAACAACACACACAGTAGTGTTTGTTGAGTTTGTTATTCACCACAGGAGCACAACGAACGATAATTTTCCGGTACGACTCCTGATCGGCTATTATAAATAGTGTGTCTAAAAATTTGTAATTACAGTTCCATCTGTAATAATATAGTGTCAGAACTCCCTATACTGCCATATCGCATTGCTCACCATGTGTAATGAATCTGCCAGTGGTTCACCGCTTCTACTTATAATAAAATCGTAGTCGTTTCAAACAACAACACTTTTGGTGTAAATGAGTAAAATTTTACATAGCTCATAAATAAATCTCCTGGGTAATACATATTTATGTTATGTTAATGCATCACCTGGAATAAGGAATGTTTCATTCTCATTATGTAACTTGGTACAGTCGGCATCAATTTGATTGAAGCTACTTTCTTCATATTCATTAACATTATCATTATCATCAGTCTATCGCAGTCCTTTGCTGAACATATGCCTCTCCCAAGGCGCACTATTGAACCAGGTAAACGCTTCTCCGCATTCTTTTATTTTACAATTGTTCTTAGGGCAGGTCATGAATATCTAAGCTTTTCAGAAACCTACTTAAAAAGGCATGCCTAATGCCGATAGCAACCAACATTTTTGACTAATGTGATAATTTTAATAATTTTTACTTAATGTAAACACTTTTCATCTGTTAAGAATGCTTCGATTAATTTAACGACGACTGTACCTAAATAAACATTTCAGTCGCAGCGACTCGAAATGCCAGCGACTGTGTAATTACCTAATAAAATTTTCATGCACTGAAAACGTGTGTTGTAGATCAATAATAATGGAAATAGGTTAATACAACTTGAGGAAACTGCAAATGCCAAGTCAGTTTTAATGGAAAGAAGTTGTTTTTGGGCGTAAAAAATTTGGTGGCTCCTAGCCTTTGGGACCAATTTCGCAAATTATTTGTTTGTGGCATTGTCATTTTACTGTGAATTTCAATGTTTGTTAAAATATTGTCATCATCTTAAAAAACTCTTGATATACTTACTTACTTGAAATACTTGTTGGCCAGTGGTCGGCCATAAAAATAAACTTTAGCAATCTTGTAGATTTTATTAGTAATAAAACTTTGTTATTAAAATAAGTTATCTGAAAGTTATGTTGATTCACTTTCATTTTAATCAATTAAACTTATGCTTACAAAAGGACATTGAAATTGTTTTTATTCCATATTTTATTGTATGCCTTTCACTTGTTAGTAAAACATCTATTTCTTCTCTCGTTACAACACATAATATCCTTTCATTTAAATAAATTATAATAAATACTACAATATACCCCCACAAAAGTATATCTTTTTTTTATACGTACAAATGACAAATGACAAATGACTCCACTCCACTTGATGTTAAGTGGAAATGGAGTCCAGACGCAAGGACAACTGGTGCAGCGTGAAAACAACGCAGCATCAGTCACCCTCACCCTGCCGGCCCACAAGGTGTCTCTTCACGCCTCGTTTGAAGGACCTCATGTCATAGGAAGGAGGGAAAACGTGTGCTGGTAGACTGTTCCACCTTTTGGAAATACGACAAAGAAACGAGTCTTCAAATTTTTTTGTGCGCGATGGAATGTTCGAGACAATACAGGGGTGACTCCGGAGATACAGGGGTGGCTCTGGAGAGCAGCATGCGTACTCCTATGGAGGAAGGGAGAAGGTGGGATAAGGTCAAAGAGTTCTTCAGAGCACTCGCCGTGGTATAAGCGGTTAGAAGACGCTGAGTGACGCTATATCTCTCCGCAATTGCAGGGGCTCGAGTAATAGACCATTAAAACATATTGCCGAAAAGTTTTATAATTATTAAGTTGGTATCTATAAGTGTTTTTTTTTTTTTTTTTTTTTTTTTAAGGCAGCCGCCCGGAATGCGGAAGGTGCGTGGTTCGATTCCCGCCTGAGGTTGTCGTCTTTTTTCAGTGTTTAAATTTTAGTTAAGTTGGTATCTGTTCAAATGTATTGAGATGGGCTCGTTGGGAGCACAATTGTCATTATTATCATCATCATTATCATCATCATCATCATCAGCAACATCGACATCTGCAGCAGCAGTATTACAGCATTTAAACATCCCACTGCTGTGCTCTATCCCATATACACAATAGCTCATGGGTTGATCGGGCCATAACCTACCTTATCAGCCTAATGAGGTTGAGTGAGTTTTAAAGACTGCCATCTCACGATAACTACCGGGACTACCGGCTGATGAATAAAAACGTTTTTCAAAATAAATTGTAACCATGAGCACCCAAACATTGATATTTATGTTAAGTAAGTAAGTAATTAAGTGTCAAAATACCAAAGAGCTTCAATGTGAACTCTCTATAATCTTTGATACTTTTTCGCACCACTCAACCCTATCGCGGGTTCCCACAATGACGTCATACCGATTCAACCCTAATCACAGAATGCGTGATCTATCTTTGTCCAACGAAGCTACTGTTGATCAAAATAAGAACTCCGACCGAATATGATGGATGGGTACCGTATATACCACTACAATATACGCAAAACTATCAAAACATACTTACTAAAATGTATCTACCTCACGCATCAGTATCATAGAGCCTAGAGTTAAAGATACTTTACTATATTGATATACTCTTCTATATTGTTTTCTAAAGTTTACGCGAACACTTGCGAACATTGAAATGACTAATTATGAGACGACCAACACCTCAGTCTCCCTGTGACCACGCACCCTGCAAAGGGTTCGAAACGTCATGATAAACATTAATCAAAAGTAATGTATAAAATAAACACGAATCTAAAGATCCGTGAAAGTTATTTAATTTCAATTCTCTTCTATGTAACTATTGTACTTTCTACAGGTCTGCAATATATTTAACATAATGTCTGGTCATATGTATGGTAACTGCATATTACGCCAAAGGTCCTATTCTGGTAATTCCGGTAGAGGGTAATATTATGTTTGTGTGTCTTGGAAATGCACAAGCTTATAAATATATTGCTTATTTCGAAAGCAATCTTCCAACGTGGTCCGACTTTGGTAACAAACATGAAGGTTTAAGTCATATATTTTTAATATTTTTATGCATTCGTGCTTTCAAATTACAAAAATGGTCATACGGGTCAATAATAACCAACACACAATATTTAAGTTAATAGCAAGCATGTAGACATAGTTGTTACCAAAATACATTACTTATTTGTATTCATCCCATTTCAAGTTACAATCTATAAGCAGCTTAACCCTGACTGACTCGCCATTATTTTTATTATTCGGAGCAAAAGGAAAAATGCTGAAACCTCTTCCCAATATGTAATTGACATCGTTACTCATATCCCAGATAACGGTTACGAAAGGGATACAATTACTATAACAAACTCAAAAATGATTTTTCGCCGGAAAATAAAGGAAAAAGTAGAATAGCCGTATAATCATGGTGAAGCGGATATTGTTTGCATCTACATTTTATATGTCAGATAAAATGTCATACAAGCAAATTAGAAAACACTCAGCGTGTAGCCTTTTTTATTTTTCAATTTAAAATCTTGCGCATTTTTTTCGGTTTGTATACTTTTTTGTAGTCGTATTAGAGATGGTGAACTTTTAAATTAAGTGTGACATTGATTACATGCATACATACTTAATTAGCTACCTACCAAAATGGTTTGGGTGTCCGAAGCGTTCTAGGTGTCCCCAGTGTAACGTTCAGAATCATTCCGTAGGTTTACATTAAGGTGTCAACTTAAAAGAACAAGTGCTGTGAACAACATTACTTGTGATCTTGATTCAAAAATTCTAACTTGTGTATTACAATAATTTACTACGGAGCAAAAATAAAATATTTTCTGATATGATACAGTTTTAGAGGGTCTATCATAAATCAGATAGAAAATAATGTTCCGAACCAAAAATATATCATCCGCTATTCGAGACATCTCATAACATTGGGAAGCCACAAAATATGGCGGACGGTGCCCACTTGTAGGCAACTACCATTTTTTCATAGATAAGTTAGGAAACCCTTCATTTTATTATAAAATACTCTAAGATAGCGAACGCATGAACTTCCAACTTCTTCATCGTCCAGCTAAACATCATTTATTATTTATAACTACCTAGGTGTGGCTAATATAACATTATTTTTAAAAGTATAAGCGAAAGATATGTTTGATAAATGAGATATATTGAGCATAAGTCTCTGGGCATGAAAATTCTCTCTTTATTTAGAAATATCCTCTAAACATTTCCAACGCCAACCCGTTGTGAAATTTTGTACTTGTAATATATTTTTTTAATTTCAAATATTAATTGCCTGCAGCTCGTTTTAGTATAACATGCCTCCAACTCAATTTCACAACGATGTCACATTCAGTTTCATAGCACGAATACGTCCAGGGGTTTCCAATAGACCCGTTATCCGGACAAAAAGTTTGGGGATGACAAGGGACATTATAATCTAGACAGCTAACCCTCACTGTTACGTAAACGGATTATAACAGACCTACACTGTGATAGCTAAATGAAGAGTTTTGGTATGTTATTTGGTATTGAAAGGTGAAGGTATCTGAGCAACAATGAATTTAATACATACAAAATTAAACTTATTTTTAAAATGTAATAAGGAGGAGAGGTGGAGAGGTGTAATAAGGTTTTATTGTCTGTCTAGTTAGACACATTAGCATGTTCGTGGCAGTTTCTAGGTCGACAACCCTAGACATTTACAACTGTTGATGTGGTCGTACCATGTAATCACGTAAATACATAGGAACACGTGATCAAGAGTGGTTTTTGTCTTCTAGAAGACAAGAACTGCCCTGACTATGTGGTAAGTATGATTGTGACCAACTTTTTCGTAGAGAGATTTTTTCCGACCCCGCAAATTAAAACAAAACTAAAAGAGCTCTTATCACCGTTTGTTAAAAACTTATATCGATTACATCAAATATTATAAGAACTATTACTATTTAAAACATACATCTTCATGAAAATATACTTATTTCAATTTGGACTACTCATTGAATATACGTCAATATTTATAAATTCCACAAATTTTGTTTATTATTTATATTGTTTTATTAGCGGTATGTACTTAAGCAAATAAAACTGATAATGGCAACAACAGCATTCTAAAGACATTAGCGGATCGCTTTACATCATCGCTCTGGTGGTCCTTTGCGGGAAAAGTGACAATTACCTTTAGCACAATAGACATAAATGCATGTACCTATATAATGTACCTATATAATATAATACTAGCAATATTTTTAAGTCTTACTAACCCGTAAATGAAATAGACGATATTTATTTTATTTTATTTTAATAGCATTTGATACTTATACGTTGCTTGTATGTAGTATCTACTGGAACTTTTGAAAAGCATGCTTTTGAACATACTATTAAACCTTTTGCTCACTATTAAATTACATGTAATGCAATCAAACCAGAAGTTTGTTAAAAGAACAACACAAATGCTTCGCAATCGCTTTAAAACAGAAACTGTATCTAAGAATCGCGAAACGTATATTTGCTCCGTCCTCTGTACCTGAAGGTAACGAACCATGGCTTAGCACACTGCTTTATGCAGAATAAAAATTCGTATGCATATTATTATTGTTACATTCCTACTTTTCTACATGAGAATAAAATAAATTTACAAAACATTGTAGTTGCATTGTCTTTGTACCAACGTTAACAATGTTAATGTTTAAGAATGGTTTTCTCTCAATCTAGACGATTTCCTAACAGCATTTGATAGTGACTGTCATATAAAAATCTTCACAAAACTTATTGTATTTTAATCGGTTTGTGTATGATCGTTTACAAATTCATAATTTGATTAATTGTCGCAGTCGACAACCATAGTGAAACCGCCGAGTATACACCGCCATTATTTATATTGTAAACTAAATATAACTTGACAAAAGAGGGTTCCTCAGGGCTTAAACTTAAGACCTTATGACGAGACCGCGACTTTTGTGGCGATTAGAAAATACTCCGTTGTAAAGCTACAATTAAATCTCTGTCTGTAAAGGTATCTGTGTAGCGTTCTTTATATTTTTCTTTAACCACATTCACATGCATCGTTGTCCCAAATGAAGTGCTTGCGTATTTTGAATCCGGCATTACATTATTTTCAAGAAAAGAAAGTTGCGGAATAGGCTTTGAGAAAAATAGAGACTCTTAAATAAATGTTGTTTGTCAAAGTGGTTGGAGATCTCTTATACTTTAAGAGATTGCTAAGTTCAATTTAGGTTTCCTTTGCAATTTCACTAAAGGCTTCCATATGTTAAAAAGGTGTCATCAACATCAGCCCATTAGACCGTTGCTGCCAAATTAAGACCCAAGTGGCAAGTATTTTGTGTATGTGCAAATATTAAAAGTTATATTATGATTTTTCATGATAGGTTAACTAAGACAACAGCTTGTCATACTGTTCTTGGTAACTGTTGAACCTTTGATCAAGTATATATCATATAAAGTGTATTTTTGGATAATATCATTAGTCACTTTAAAATGTTAGTAAATTGGATGTTCGAGGCAAACACAATAATGTTACTCTAGAAGAAAATGAGATGGTTCGCAAAATTCAACTTTCATCTAAGTTTATTTATTTATACTACATTTACAGTATATTGCCAGCACAAAGAAATAGTCAATTTACAAAAAAGCAAAGATCAAAGACTGGTAGAAACCTAAGAGTAAAATGCACTCAAGAAAATATATTTTGAAAGTGAAAGTTAATACACTCTCAGCTGCAGCTGTGAACCACATAAAGCTATGTAGTTATTCTTTAGTAAAGCAAAGAAAATGGAATCATAAACTTAGTACGCATTTTTATTACAATTTCTAGTCTCTGGTTTTTTCATAATAATAGGTGACAAAAAAAAAGTAATTTATGTTGAATGTTGACGATTCAATTTGGATTCATTATTGTAAAAAATTCTGAACTTACTTGTAGCTACTTCCGCTTGTGGATTTGCCTACTTGAAATTTGAACTTTACTCAGAGAAAACTTTAAAATTATAGTAGGTATATCTATGCTAGTTTTCTATAAAAAAGATTTATTCTCTTTTCTTACGAATCTGTTTATCTGTTGAGTGTGACTAAAGAAAAAAGAAACAGATACACATGCTTTACCAGGATTCCTCCTTTTCTGATTCCTGTGTCACATACGCAGAAAAGTTCTACTATTAGAAGACTCTTCTACGTATATGACACAAACCGTCATCATTTTATTTAGTAGTATCGTTTTCTTTTACAATACAATAAACAGCCGTCTATAAACGAAACTACCTGAAAGTATTACGGTATTAAATCACCATTTATTTTGACCTGTTATCTTCGCCAGTAATTACTGAAGCGAGGTCATCCGATCCTCATTACGGAAGTTTGAAAATAGCTTCTCCGACACTAGAGTCACGGTTTACTATCAAATGGGAGACAGTCGTGTGCGTGACTGGAGCACGCCCATGTCATTTTATGTCATGGGTGCGGTCCTTTAGTGTACTCTGGCAAAAAAAGAAAAAGTTTTAGATTTGTATATTTTTATTTTAATTGGTACAAGCTACATAATGGTTGTGGATGAAAAACAAGTTAAACGTACTTATTTTATTTGATTAATTTTTATCTTCTTAATATCATTCATGTTTTAACAATGTCATAAAAATTTTGCCGCAGCTGCAGTCTGGTTATGGTCCGAACAACCTTTGTTCTGAAGGAAGGAAGTGAACCTTAGCTAAACATTGAGACATTTTTTAGCTGATTATGATAGTATATAAACACAGGAATACAAAAATTAAAATTATTCGGATTCTGCTTTGGTCTTGGTATTATTCTGTAAAGCTAATGCTATTTTGGTAAAAATAAGATAAAAATATATCTATCTAGTCATCTTATATTTACCAAAATAGTAAAAAATTTTGAAATGTCACTTTGCTTAAAAAAAAGACATATTTCTTATGAAAATTACTAATGATAAAACTAATAACTCATAACCAAAACTAAATCGCAACAAAAATACTTAACTGAATAATATAAAAACACACACTTCCCAATCACGATAAAACAAACAACTAAAATTGTCAATTTGATAACCATTTAATAGTATATATTATTTTTTTTATATTCAATTCAATATCAGCCCCATGCGTTTCAATATCCAGCTCCTTAGATCGAACAATAAAGTTTATTTTGATGAGTCCCAAATAAACAGTTTCCAGTGACAATGACAATGAAATTTTCAATTAGACATTCGAGATAATTAACTTAGTTAATTACTGGCTAATTCATAATGAACGTGGCTGTCCCTGCCTAATTGACTATTCGAAAATAGTCGTAGTATTTATATCGAACAGTTGGCATTAACATGTTACTACACAATATATGGTTTTTCAGCACAATTTTATCTCTATACGAATCGATTAGTACACTTTTCTAAACAAACAAAAAACAATGTACAAACAATGGTGCGCAAAGGTAAACTTATTTGTAAAAGAGATCCAGCCAACCTAATGTGGAATAGGAGCTCTATGTAGGTATAAGTGGAAATAACAAAAGTGCAAGGCAGTTTATTTTCACAATAATACAATACAAACAAAAGACTAACATAAATATAATATTAAAATATACCTACGTAATAATTACCCATACATAAAAAGGTAATCTATTTAAATAAACATAAAATGCAGTTAATTGGTAAGAGCATCACTTGAGAGCGACTAAACGAATTTGGATGAAATTTTGCACAATAGACAGACCATAACCTGACATAGACTACATATATCATTGCGCAAAGAAAGTGGCGACGATAAGCGAGTCACGTAAGCCGCAGAAACGATGGCCGGTGAATCAGGAAGGTGCTAGAGTGAAGACCACGGACCGTCACCAGAAACGTTGGCCCCCAGGAGGCTAGATGGGCGGATGAAATCACAAAAGAAAGAATTGGTTGGAAAAAGCCCAAGACCGGACAAGATGGCGTGCATATGAAAAAGTCTACACTCAGCAGTGGGTGACTGTAGGCTGAAGAAGAAGAATAAGAACCTGAACTACGACATAGGATACTTTTTACACCGTGTACCGTTTTCTGTGGGATAGTTTAGTCCTCGCCAATAGGAAGCGGGCAATAGCTTGCTTATAATATACATTATTTAACATTAATTTTTCCAGGTAAGAGTTTTTGATAAGTTTTTTTTTTATATATTAGAAGGAGGCAAACGAGCAGGCGTGTCACCTGATGGGAAGCAATCACCGCCGCCCATGGACACCCGCAAAATCAGAGGAATTGCAGATGCGCTGCCGGCCTTTGAGTACTGCGGAATGTAAAGTTCCGTCTTTGAACCTTATTATATAGCAAGCTAAACCGACCAAATTAATTTTGTTTGACCTCCGCTACGACATCATACACATTCCGGGGAATTTGAACTTGATTTTTAATTCACCGAAAAATGGGTCGAAATTCGAAGCCCTTAAGTTCATGTCACGCTGAGAGCCGTGAATTATAAAGTCAGCGGAAGTGATAACAAATATTTTCTTAAGTGGCGACATTATAATAATATATTATTATATTTACCGAGTTTCACTCACAGAAAATTATCATGACCGTTGTTGCGTACTACTTCGTGTAGTCTTTTTACCGAGTTTCACTCACAGAAAATTATCATGACTGTTGCGTGCTACTTCGTGTAGTCTTTTATATTATATCGATAGAAGCTGTAGAAATTGTCATTATTAGAACAATGCAATAGCTGGTTCGGTTGGTTAGCTTTAGTAATGTAAAATTATGACAGCGAATACCAAAACAATCGAAATTTAAATTACATATGAAACAAGACATTTTTTTTTGCTGTTATTGGTCATGAAAAGCCCTACAAAAATCTCGTGAGAAGCCTGTTAAATTCAGAACTTTTTTTACTCGTTTCTTTATCCAGAAAAGTACCAAAAACTTTTAACAACACATTTAATACACTGTTTGTCCCATATAAACAAAATTACTATTGATAGCCGCTTTATAAAAATATTTTTTCCATCGTCATAATATTCTGTCTAAATATGGTCTATTAGCGTAATTAAACAGTACTTCTAAAAGTCGAACGACTTCATTATTGAGTTTACAAGAGCTTTAATCGATCGCCAGGTTGCTGGCTTCTTTCACGTGCTATAAAGACAATGACCTATTACGTACAGACAAAAATGACTGTTACATAAGTTAATAAGTAAAAATATTAGCAGCAACTCTATATTCTCTATAACTAAATCCGGCGACTGCCGAAACACGAAGTTTGCTACATTAAGAAAATACAAGAACTGTACCTGTTACAGCTTCATCATTGTACATAATATTACTGTCTAGATAGACAGTAATAGTAATGATACAGATAAATATCAATATTGGAGACACGCTAGAATTTACCGAGAGACTTTGACTCCTGAAATACAGGAATGTCCTAGCTTAGGCTCGGTCCACACAAGTATTTATGTAAACAAATTTGCCGAATTTTATTCTGTATTTTTTATTTCATTTTTATTAGTTATGATTGATTAACCCATTAATTGTAGCGATGACTTGATCTTGATGATGGTAGCTTTTGTTCAGCAGTAGGCAGTATAACAATGTAGGCTACTATTTACTTATTATTTCTAAATCAAATTTCAAATCACTTTTAATACTAATAGAATTAATATTACAAAATATATAATTTTTATACTAATTAACATTGCAAACGTTCCAGACGTTTTAACATAAGCAGTGTTATGCTAATGATGCTTCTAGGAACGTAATTAATTCCGTGTTTGTGCTGAATTTACGCTGACAAGCTTATTGGGGTTTGTGTGAGAGACAGCTGAACGCCTCAACGTTATCTGCCTTTATGTTGGCTTTAGGACAAATATAATAATACGCTAAAACTTTATTATAGGTTTAGCATTGCAGGTAGTATTGAACTAATTTTCTATATTATTTTTAAATGAAACTAATTGATATTATATTGATTACACATAATTTATTTGCAGACATATGAACGAACTATTTACATACAAGTGTGTACGAAACCCTCGGTGGACGAGTCCGACTCGCACTTGACTGGCTATTTTGTGGGTATATTTAAATAGTTTTATAAATAAAATGAAAAAATATAAATATAATAACTAAATAAATTTATCTTCACTTGTAGTTCTCCGGCATTTAGTCGATCCATCTTATTATTTAACACTAGTTGTTATGCAAAAGTGTTTATAAAAGCAAAAATAAAATAAAATTTTCAAACAAATTTACGATAAAAGTTTTTGGCTATTTCTAACGTTGATATAATATGATAGTTAAAATGAAAAGTTAAAAAAATAATAATTTTCAGTTTCAACAGTGAAACAGGAAAAGCAACTTTAAAGAAATGTTGCCAAAAACAATATCTTTTCACTTGCAGTCAAGTAGGTAACTTTAAATAAAGCCGACTGGCTCCACACGGAAAAGTTTTGACTAGACAAAGTAGGTTGCTCGAGAGGCATCCGGCAATAATGCTAAGTGAAAATTCTCTTCGTGATCTCACCATTTAGTAAAACCTTCTTTGATAAAGGAAACTACATATTTTGGTATTTGGTATATATTGTTAGAATAATATTTTATAAAATTTATACAGTGACAAAAATAAACACCCACCCGACCTAGCCAGGAATCGAACCTGGGTCTTCCGAAATCCGGGCGGTTGCACTGACCGCTATGCTACCGGGAAGGTTCACGTAAGCGCTGAATTTTGTCACTGCTTTTAAATATTTTTTTGAGTGCTAATAGCGGCACAGTGCGCTATCTATCCAACGGTTATTGCAACCGATGGGTATGCAGATTCATGTTTACAGATGAAATACTACAAATTTGATAACACAACGCTATAGTAAATTTTTAATTTTAATTTTTAAGTGCTTGCTGCACTGAAGCTAAATTAAATATATTTATAAAATACAGTGAAAATATTAAGCTGCACTGACCGCTATACTGCCGGGAAGGCTGAATTTTGTCACTGCTTTTTAATTATTTTTTTTGAAGTGCTGATAGTGGCTCAGTGCGCCATCTATCCAACGGTTATTGCAACCGATGGCTATGCAGATTCATCTTTGCAGATGAAATACTACAAATGTGATAACACAACGCTATAGTAAAATTTTACTTTTTATTTTTAAGGTCTTGCTACAGTGAAGCTAAATTAAATATTTATAAAATTTATAAAATACAGTGAAAAGAAAATTATATTAAATTTTAGGTTGGTCTTGACACTTTTCATGCTAGATTGATGAATACTTTGTCGTCCGTAAAGTTGATAATAAAGTGCGTTGTATAATACGAATTTAAACAAACCACTGTTTCTATTCTATGCCAATACTATTTAAATGCCTCGGTGCCACTCGGCAAAGCGCTCGGCCCTACAGCCGAAAGGTCCCGGGTTCAATTCCCAGGTCAGGCAATGTGTTTCGGATTTTTGATGCATAGCCCGAGTTTGTGATCACCAACTTGCATTTGGCAAGCGTGGTGATTAAGCCAATACCCATCAATTGTAGTGATGACTTATTTTCAATGATGGAGGCCCTTGCCCAGCAGCGGGACAGTATATAGGCTGTTTACTTTAATATTTAAGAAACCAAAACTCATAGGTAAAACTTCGATCACTAAAGTATTGAACAGCTTCGACCATAATGATATAAGCCTATAAGTAGTTTTTGTTTTGACATCTAAAGTGATTGCTTCAGAAATAATTACTACTAAGTATGCCGTGATTAATAGACATTTTGGAGGGATATCTGACGTCAAATGACTAAACATGATTGCTATTTTCGCTCACAGTGAAAGTTTGCAGACATCAATAATAATTACGTCTTTGAAGATAATGCACAGCAATGACATAATATTAATAGTGTTTAATTAATGCCACTTAAAATGTTTAAGCCGAATCTAAGAAAAAAGACTAGAGTTATGGAGTGTTTGGAATAAGTAAAAAACGAAAATGTAAGAACTTTCAACCGTATGACTAAGTCATAAAGTTCAAAGTCTACTAAGGAAATTTGACAGTTTGTGGTAGTCTGATATTTAGACGTGTGTCATACTTACCTACTTATGTTTTTGTAAACAAAAATAATAAAATTGTGTGTCTCTACATCAACTGATTTCGCAATTTTATTTCAAAAGAGAAAATTAGTTCAAAAGTTGCCAGCGTCGCGTGCCCCATTTTGTGTTTTCCGTTTTTAATTTAAAACTTTTTAATTATTTTTCCCGTTTGTGCGTACTTATTAAAACGTTTTTCTGAATGGGTCAAGATTTTAATGAGTTATTCCGCTTGTTTCTAGCATTAGACATAATTATCAAGTTTAAAGAGGAGCTTGAAGGGTAAGTGGTTATTTGTGAGCTATTTTACAAGATACGCCACTTTTGCAAATTTGGTTCAAAATTGGTAGCGAAATAAAAATATCTCGAGAATCGACATTTTTCGAAAGGGTTAATAAGCCGTTGGTAGTAGTCGTTACAAACCACTAACCCACATTAGGTCAGCTTTACCTTACCATTTATGCTATTGTTTATGTGAGAAGTCTTGAACCCAACATTGTGGGGTTAAGGATTATGATGAGTAAGTTTAGTCATATGAACCAAAAAATGTATGGTCAATTATACTGTCTGTATATAATACGTCCTATAAGTAGGACGTACTCAATACGTAATGGACTCAGGACTTATCATGTTATAGCAAAACTTACGTTTCCACTTTAACCTACGCCAAGTTTCAAACATACATCATACATTTCAGTAGTTGAAAGCAAGTCGTGCTACTTTCCTTTTATACTATTTAATATTAAGACTCCAGTTAGTGTACAAACTAAAG
This sequence comes from Eudonia truncicolella, assembly GCA_949315975.1. NCBI lineage: Eukaryota > Metazoa > Arthropoda > Insecta > Lepidoptera > Crambidae > Eudonia > Eudonia truncicolella. The sequence continues at coordinate 11,123,188 of OX438839.1, forward strand.
GTAAAACTTTGATAACATCGGCAGCTTAAATAAACCACGATCTCATGCACCAAAGTTTTGCTCCGTCAGTTAACTCAAAATTTGAGGCTTCCATTATATATGCACTGTACAAGATAATTTCAACTCACTAACAAGCCTTAATATTGATACAACAGCGAACTATGCAATATATTTTACATTCTCTATTAAGTATTATCTACATTAGAACTTTGATGTTAACCTGAATGATGACAGTTTATTTATTAATAAATTCCCAAACTATCTATTCATATTATTAACAATGTTGAAATAGCTTTTTTTTTTTATACTTAGCACGGCAAATGACTCCACACCACCTGATGTTAAGTGGAAATGGAGTCCAGACGCGAAGACAACTGGTGCAGCGTGAAAACAACGCAGCATCAGTCAACTTCACTCTGCCGGCCCACAAAGTGCTTCTTCACGCCTCGTTTGAAGGACCCCATATCATAGGAAAGAGGGAAAACATGTGCTGGTAGACTATTCCATCTTTTGGAGGTGCGACAAAGAAACGAGTCACCAAATTTCTTTGTGCGCGATGGGATATGGGCTCCTTCTTTATCATCTGATAGTTGGTGGAAGGCCTTTTCCTTAGATTACATACACGTCTAATTTAAGGCCTTTTCATAATTGAGCCTGATCAGCTAAAATCATCTTGCCTAAGTATTTTCGTCATAAGGCGAAATATGCTTTCACTTTCGGCTTATCGTTACTAACATCAGGCAATATGAAGGGGAAGCCTATAAGTTTATAGTAAAAACAATCTCTTGCGCATAAATGCTTCCGTATGAAAATGCAAATCAGCTCAAGCAAAACTGCTTCGTCCAGGCATTCTTTAACGTTCAGTGCAGTCACATCACCCTTTGCGTTCATCGTAAATTCTCTTGGTAGTTATAATTCCTCGAGCCGTTACTGAGAATTTATCGCCTTAATAGGACAGAAGTAAGTTCTCGTGCAAGTCAGCAAATGCTGCGCTGAACTAAAAATTCACATGGGGACATACCGTTATACGATACTTAGTTTTTAAAATGAAATCGGGATGAGAAAATCTTGGTACTAAATAAGAGCAGCGAGCATTTGCAGCGTAACGAGCTCGTATTAGGAGATTAAATGGCTTTTATTTTTCAAGATTTTATTAATTCTCCTATTCTTCGCAATGTTTCCTGAAAATAGTGGTTGACCATTGCTTTATTTCAGACAACGAACCAACAATGGTTTTATTTTCAACTTGTTTCATTTCTGTCCGACTTCGATCGCTTGGAAAAAAGCGTTTTGTTTGCAATAAAACAACTGAAGATTTCATTTTGTAAGCATTTTGTAGAATAAATAGTTTTATATTTTGTGAAGGCAACAAGAACAGTACTTATTTCTGTTGCAGAAAAATGTTATTTTACATTTATTTTACTGTATAAAACACTGCTATTTTGTTTAGATCTTTTTCCCTTTGTCTAAATAAATTACTGTCATTTAATCAACCACGATAAGCATCGCTAGGGCTCCAAAATTCGTTAGAAGAAGTGCTAGTATAGATTTTTTTGCTTGAGGCAAATGACTAGTTCTAGGCCGGCCTCTTTTCGATTCATGTTCGTAATTTGTCCTTTTTGTTAGATAGATTTAGCCAGTCAAGTAAGTATAAGTTTATAACCTAGTGAAAACGCGATAATTAATCAACATCACGATACTTTATTTAATCACCTATTAATCACCGCCATTTAAAGACATTTAACGAGTGGCAACGTTCGGTCAGATACCTGAAAGTCCTGGGTTCAATTCCCAGGTCAGGAAAGCGTAGTGTTTAAGCCATTACCCATCAATTGGAGTGATGCCTTGATTTCAATGATGGAGACCTTTGCCCAGCTGTGGGACAGTTATAGGCTATTTACTTATTTATCAATTGGCATTGCGAAAATACCTACATGGAAAGGTCACAAAGTGAACGCAATGCAACCTTCGATTTTTTGTTTGATATCTACGAGGGTTGTATAACGAATCAAAAAAATGAAAAATAAACGTAAACCTTTTTAAACGGCAGCGACATCGAGGTTTTACAACCTTTAATAATGTCACATACAAGTAGAAAAGTTTATGTCTGAATTATATTAGTTTTTAGTACTGTATACAGAAAAGGCCGGCTTTCATCTCAGTTTTGTGAACGTGCCTTGAATCACAAATAGTTTCTTAGGGTTTTCAGTAGTTTTACGACAAAAGTATTCTTTAGAATTGAATGTTCTTGACTACCTGAATGGTGGTACTTGGTTTACTTACGATACTCGGCAACAATATCAAACGGGGAGATAAACTTTTTCTTTCTTGCGCCTCTTCAATTTGGAGGCTGGCCGTCAGTTTTGTTATTTTTTTTATAGTAAGCTCGGCAAATGTTAAACTTTAACTGTTGTTAAGTAGTTGTTAAGACAATTGGTGCTGCGTAAAAACAACGCAGCATCAGTCACCGTCACTATGCCAGCCCACAATGTGCCTCTTCACGCCTCGTTCGAAGGACATAGGAAGAAGGGAAAACGTGTGCTGGTAGAATAATCTAAAAATGCACAGTGACAATCAGCAACTCTCTAAAAAAATGGTGGGTGTCATTGATACCACTTTAAAACAAAAGCTTCACGAAAAGCTTGATAGTGCAGCGTCTTGCACGTTTGTGTTGCTATCTTGCAAGTTGATCTTTCGCAATTCCTTGTAAGCGGATGGATGGCCAAATAAATATGTCTAAAAGCCTGGTTTATTGTCGTAAGGTGGCAGTCGTACCAACCCATATCGGGCTGCGTTGCTGAGTCATAGCTCAATCTTCCCATGTGCTATTATTCTGAACCCAACAGTGGGTTGTTTATTTGCTGATGATGATGATGATGATGAAACAGGCTAAAGAAAGGGTACGTCGTAAGCTTTACCAAGATTTTTACGGTTAGACTAATGTAGTATGCATGATAAAAATCAGTGTTGATAAGCAAGGTGGTCAGAAAGAGAACGCTTTATCAGCAATAGTAATAAATTGGTGTATTGTTGTCTTGTTTTAACTGTGGATCTCAAACAGATGGACTTTCAATTAATCGCGAAGTGAACCTGTTAAGCTGAGTACCAAATACCCCTCTTCTATATTGATTACAATACACTTAGACTGTCTCCATAGAATCTGAAGGGAGTTGAAGAGTGATCCTAAAACAAAAACAACAACCCTCAAACTAACTAAAGTGGTTATAAATAATTGTGTCAATTATAAGAGAATATTAATTACGCTTACATTGTCTGCGATTTCACATCATTATTTATTTCTAGCGTCATTATAATATATTGTTATCAGCATTTCAGTTCCAAACTTGAAGAGGATTGCCTCCCCTCCGCTAGTCGAAATAACAATTCGCCAAATTTCGTTATGACACGTTGTTCGTTGCATGCACAGAGGTTGTTGAACGACAATAGTTTGAAAAATATATACCTACTATATTAAAATTATTAATATAAAACTCAGGAACGACCATCACGCATATCCTTAAATATATTTTATAACTAGTTGACCCGGCGGACTTCGTACCGCTTTGACAGTTTCTATGACAACAAAACAAACAAAGACATGAAATGTTTCACAGCTAGGAACATTTTGTATTGGAAAATTAAATTGTCGTTTTTAAGTAAAAATATATATTTTTTTCTTTTAATTTTCTTCTTTACAAACCTTGTCCTGACAATAACAAACACACAAAAAAAGAATTATCCAATTTTGTGCAGTCGATCGGAAGTTATGCTCGTACATACATTTCAGAGATTAATTTTTATTTACATAGATAGATAGATAGATAGATAATATCTTACAGTTGAGTTAGAATAGTCTATGTATTGATTAAATTTAAAATTACAGAAATATACATCCGAGTAAAAGTTTTAATCAATAAATTACTGTGACAATAAAACTATTGTCTTTTCCGAAATGTTAATAAAGCTAGTTAGTGGTAATAGATTCTTAGTAAATAGGCTTTTATTACACATGACATTATCTATTGTCTATGCCACAAAAAACTCTAAGTAAATATATTAATTTATCAATGTGCCACTAGTGAGGACAGCAGGTTTCCACCCGACCTTGTGAGACGTGCCCGGGGCAACGGGGATGTATGTAGCTTATGATTCCCACAAGCTAACTCTCAAACGTCAGCAACAGTGAACTTTGTCATTTGAGAATTTCTATTATGCGACTAAGCTAGCTTTAATGGAGTGTGGTCGATATTCTGTTATGATTAATGTATTTTGAATTGCGTTCATGTTGGAGGTGAATTTTCTATTGTTTGAAGATAGTTTGCGTTAAGTTTTAGCTTTAATAAAGTGTTTGCTAATAAGACAGTGAAGTGATATCTTGGCAACTTAAAAACATGGACTACGTTAGTTTTTATATTAGTTTTAATTTAAACAGCTGTTCTATAAATGATTAAGTTATTGATCAAGGGTTTTATAGAAAAAAACATACAAAAAGTTGGGACCATAAGCAAGCTGGTTCTCGTTCGTTACTAGATGCTCTGAGGCGAACATAATTATGGTCCCTCAAAGCCTTAGTGACAAAATAATCCATGGAGGTTTTATAGGGGCTGACATTAAGCAAGCTTGTTAAAATGAAATAAAATGAAATGTATTAATTGGCATGAAAAGTGGTACATAAGATCTTACATTAAATATTGAGTCGCACACTATTCACCAGAAACTGGCATGCAATTTAAAAAATTAGGCACCTTCATAGTGATGCGTAAAGCTGAGGACAGAGCGCTATGGCACTCATTAGGGGAGGCCTATGTCCAGCAGTGGACTAAGATAGGCCGATGATGATGATGATAGTGACCAGTGTTCCCGTTACTTACTATATCCAAAGCGTTAAAAGTCGAATGACGAGTAAAGTAATATAGTGTTTATTTATCGTCTATCTAAAACGTTTTTACTTTAAAACTCAATTGCTAGCACAAATGTGTTAAAGAACCTTTCTCGTAACAAGTAAGCTTGTAAGGCAAATTGCATTATTTACTTGAAATGAGGTTAAAAGTATAGGACTTGTTCCACTTTCTTTATCAAAATTAAAATCGGCTGTGACTCAAATTGCATGTTGAAACCACACTAAGATTACTTTGTGGCTGACTTTGAAAGTGGCTTTTATTTTGATAAGGCTTCTCTAAATAAAATATTGTTGTAAACCTACGAATAAAGAGTTTGATGGTGAGTGTGGATAAGGTATTTACGGAATCGATTGAAAAAGTTATGTAAACACATTGTTGGTCAGCTTAGGGTGGCTCTGAGTTTCTTGTCAGCTTTTCTTAGTTGAGCCTCCCAAAACCCGAACTAGTGGTAGATTTGAGTTTTTTTTTTTATGTCAGTAAGTGTCTTTGTGTTTTTATTGAAAACATGATTTGACAAAAACTATTTAAAGAAATCCTCATCATTATCAGCTCATTTGTATGTCCCCACTGCTGGGGCACGAGCCTTCCCTATGGATGGGAAGGGAAAACGGGCCATAAACCATGGTGGTTGTTAACGGCAGCATTGGCACGTAAAGCCGTTGCTTTACGTGCCTTCCGAAGCACGGAGGAGCTTAAGATGTTTTTTTTTGTCTTTTGGTCACCCATCCAATGACCGGCCTTTGCGAAAGTTGCTTAACCTCAGCACTCGCAGACCGGCCGCATTAACCACTGCGCCATCGAGCATTTAAAGAAATACTATCATTCATACGTTGCTGTTATTCTTCTAAATATTTCACAGTTTTAATTTCCTTAAAGTAAAATAGACATCCAGTATATAGGTACCTACGTTTTCAAGTTGCTGTACTGTAAGCCTTTGCGAACTGGACCGAACGTAATAAGATTAGAAAAACAGTGTTGTTACAACGTGGCTTACAAAGTTGGTACAGTCACAAACATAAGTTTCTTGCGCCCATTCTTCTCCACAGCTAAAATATACACGTCCTGAATGGGTGAAAGCAGGAAGAAAATGTTAAGTTAAGTTAAAAAAATATATTACTGCAATATATTACTATAAACATCTGCACCAGAAAAGTTTTCGATAATTTCTACCTCCACAATTGCAGCAAAATTATATAATAAATTTTGAAGGTAGCTTGTAAGTTAGCGTCAAATATATGTGACAAATTAAAGCGAAAATATATTATGTGCACAACCTGTCCTATCCTAATGAAGTTTGTTCGCGCCTCTTTTAAAGTATTCTTTATTCTAAACCTTAGGAAAACAGGCAGGTAGGCAGCAAAATAAACCTATGGATATAAAATCTATTTTTTTTAAATAAACCGCCTCTGTGGTCTAGTGGCTAAGACATAGAGGTCCCGGGTTCGATTATCAGCGGGGAGTACATGTTTGTGTACTCGGTTTGGTTGGTGGTAGGGCTTGTTTATCCGCCTGGCTAGCTACCACCATCTTATCTAAATATGTCGCCATAACATCAATGTTTGTAGCATTGTTGTGTTCCGGCAGCTAGAGATAAGATAGCCAGTACCTCACTAGGTGAGGATCTCGAGTGAAGTGCACTTCCATCATTGGCCTTATCATCACTTAACATCAGGTGAGATCAAGGCACTGGGCTTATGACATCAAGTCACAACAATTAATGGATATTGGTTTTATCACCATGCTTGCGAGTTGGTGATCACGAACCCGGACTATGCATTGAAAAATCCGAAACACACTTTGCCCGACCTGGGAATTGAACCCGGGACCTTCGGGCGTCGGGCGGAGCGCTTTGCCACAGCCACCGAGGAGTTTTAATAATAAGTAGTTAATTGAAATTCTAATATCAGTTTATTACTCCGGGGAGAGTTCCACTATACGTATCACTGACAAAAGTGCAATGGGTAAGTGCAGACTAACAAAACAATATTTGTAATTCAAACTTAAACCCTCAGAGTAAATTGCTTGTAGCTTGTGGCCAGAACTAATGGACTGCGGCAACGGATAGATTTATCTCATTGGCTAACTTAAGTCTAGATTAAAACGCCTCATTTAGAACAGCTTGACAAAATTAAACTAGCAATTTAGTTTGTGAAACGGTTATAGGAAACGGACGCGAGTGGGTTCCTCGAGATGCTTAAGGCTTACACAACTGGGTACCTAGTGTGAGTTTTGTATACTATCCGTATTCATTCGATTACGTTTACGAAAACGAAAGTTAGTATGGCATTGAAGCAGCGCCTCCTGGCAACGTACGAGAAGAGTTAACATTTTGCCATACAAATTCTCGTTTTCGTTAGCGTGATCAAATGGCGAATGAAACTCGCACTTGGCACCAACCCTGCTTAAAGCGATATTAAAACTTGAGTGTGCGTTGAGAAGGTACTTCTATTTGGTTATATGAGAGTTTCATAATAGGATCACACGTGTGTGCTGCACTGGCAAGGGCATTGACTCTGATAATATTAAAAACACCACAGTTTTGCGGCAACTCATGTAGGTATGGTTTAATGGTTCTGGTAAATAATAACAATATTAGTTACGAGCACGTGCTTCTGTTTGAAGTATTTTTTTTTGGGAATGGTTATTATAAGCTTACTAAAACATTGATGTATTTGTTCTTGTTTTAACATAAATTATGAACACATAAATGAGCTTACACAAAATGTTTTTAAAAGGTACACCATTAGGTAGGTAATACCTACGTTGTTAATTTTTTATGTTTGATGTGGTTTGATGAGCACAATGTTGGCGATCTTTAGTAAACAATAAATAAATAAATATATATTTAATAGGTGGTAAAGTTAGAGTTTATATATCTTTTTTCTATTAACCTTTGATATGCCGGAACGTGGATCCACGTGCCAAACAATTAAAATTTTATTGTGTCTGGTATTCCAGCATACTAAAGGTTAATTGTTGCGTTCTGCATCTGAATCACACGTTTCAATAACCTACACGTTACTGTACCTGGATAAAAGCATTTGTATGCCGTTACAAACAGTAATTTGAAATTTTACTTTTGTGCTTGAAAGTTATAAGAAGTATAATAAAAAGGCCGCTTTAAAAAATGCGCCTTATCACTCTTCGCCCGACTCCGAGCAGCAAGTGAAAAATTATTTTTTTAAAGGTTTCTACAAGTGCAATTTAACTTTGCACTCTCATTGTATTTCACATTTTGATTAATCGCCTCTTGAGATCATCTCTTACTGTAATGTTACCTATGTTCGCATTTAAATGAAACACATTTTTTATAAAACAAGGTACATACACGTGCAAAATTTTTATATATTACTTAGGTTTATTTTGTCGTTCCAATTATGGTATGTGTGTGTATTAATTCCATTCGCATGGAGATTTTCAATATTCAATCAAATAGTTAATATTAGTAAATAGCCAATATACTGTCCCACTGTTGGGCAAAAGCCTGATTGAAATCATGTCATCGCTGCAATTAATGGATTTTGGCTCAACCTGTCGTCTGCTGTGAATACATAAACAATAGAATTTTAATTGTTTAGGGCACTGATCAGTGCTCGCCGTAGATAAGAGGTTAATCACCACGCTTGCCAAAAGTGAGTTGGCGATCGCAAACCTTATGGCTATGCATCGGAAAATGCAAAACACGCTTTGCCCAATCGAGAATTTGAACCCGGGAACTCCGGTTATCAGGCCAAACGTTTAGCTACTCGGCCACAGAGGCGTTAACAAAGTTATAAGATATCTCGTTAGTTGTCGTTAAAACCTACCAATGTGTCATGTACTATGTCGCTTTCACTGTAGTGAAAGCTAAAAACAAATTAAACAGTATCAATAATCAAAGAAAGAGAAATATAATACAGTCCAACTATCGGTTGAGTTATTCATTACTTTCATTGAGTTCACCAAGCAACGTTTGTGAATCAATCAAACCTTTCAAAGCTGGTAAAGCGTAACTTGATATAACTTAGATCTAACCTCCATCGTCCCTTGGGCCCAATCGAGTAATACAGCTTAATCGTCAATGGCGACTAGTTCTAAATCCGATTGAGGTTAATTTGGGCCGAAAATAAATGAGCCGACCGCCCGCTATAAACCGGCATCAGAGTCGTCTATCGATTTTGCCGCATATCCAACATTGCATTTGGATATTTTTAGATTGTCATATGTTACAAAAAACCTTGAAAGTTATATAATTAGCTATGATTATCCTGTCATTGATAAGGTGAAGTGTAGTTTCAACGATAAGTGACAAAAAAGGTTACTTTCATGAATTGAAATGTTATCGATATTTCTAGTAATATCTCAACAGCATCATGCTTGAATATAAATATTGTTTGTCACAAACTTTTCATTATGAAAGAATCTTGTCATTAAAATAATATAAAAACTTTTACCTCCTACTCTTGTTTAATTTGTTTTCTCAATCTTAGTTTTGGTACAAATAAAAATTACGACAAAAAGTTACATACAATGTGGTATCCTAAAATATATTACTACAAAATAAATGTAATGTCTTCAAAATAAATGTAAACGAAATAATCCTTTTTCAGTAAATGTTACATTTTAACTCGTACAACGATCAGCTTTATTGTCGCCGAAACTAAATAGAAGGTGTTTCGAAATAGCACTACCACAATGACCATCAGATAAATGGAATAACGGAAATCTGTTCGGCAATCGGCAAAATGCCGACTGATCGATAGATAGAGGTATATTTCGCCCACGAATGGACAGAGTTAGTCGGATGGAAATGATTGTACCGTCGCATTAGTTACACAATTACAAGCTTAATTTCCAAACCAGTGGCAAATGCGAGTGGCAATTGTAGAGTTCACATTGGCTATGATATTATTGAATTGTGTGAATGGATTTTGGAATAAACAGAGAACTACGTTCTGTATTTCATAAGCTTTCTTTAGTGTCGAGTGTAATAAGCCGTATATTGTTACACGTTTCTGTTGAAGTCAGCATGTATTTACTCGGTTTGATGGGCGGGAAATTTTGTTTTTGTTTCATAGATCTTCTTTGATGGTTGCCTGGATGTATACCAAACAGCTTACCTAAGTTTGTCGTCACAATATTAGTAACATTATTGTGTTTTGACAATGAGAATGCAAGATTATCTATATCTCGTTAGTTAAATTCCCGCGCGATAAGTTATATTACAAGCCTTATCTTATAATATAACTTTAAAAAAATACATACTATGCGTTTAATTGTTTTAGTGCTTCCCGCCAAATAGCACGCAAAGTGATAAACTGTGCTTTGTATTGTCAACGAGACCAACATTTTAAAGGTTTTTGACCAGTCCTAAAATTACGTTTAATATTTTCAACTTAGCAGTTATTTCTATAATAATATAATTATTCTATGGTTACTACTAACTAGAACTCAAGTTTAAAATATTATTTGATTTTGTATAAAGAAGCTTTAAAGCTTATCAGTCTTACAGCAAATAAAGCATTAAAAGCATAAAATTGAAAACTCTTTCCGAAGGTTTAGTTGAATTCAGCATATTTTCGAGAGGAAGTTCCGGAACTTCTTGGGGGAATTTAAGTGTCGAAATTCCGTTTTGTAACCAACGGATGATGTCGACGTGGCGATGCAGTGGGCTTGCAACTTTTTAGTGCTCATTCCACAAACTGGCTTTGTGTTTAAGTGTTTTTTTAGACACATTCTTTTTAAATGCCACAGCACAAAATTTATGCGGTACGGACACGACGAATTGTTCCAGTACCTGTTTGTTACTCTAAAAAGTAGATTTGAATAAACTCAAGAGAGTTATGTTTCCTTTTGACTGTTTATTTCAATTGTTAAAATATATCCTTAGTAGGCATCAAATAAAGAAGATAAAGCAATAATTTTACATCTTTCTTATTATATTTAAAAATGATAATACATTTTAACCGCCTCTGTGGACTTTTTTGCCCGCCTGGCTAGCTACCACCATCTTATTTAAATATGTCACCATAACATAATTTTTTATGGCATTGTTGTGTTCTGGCAGCTAGAGAGAAGGTGCCTCGTAGTTGAGGATTCCGGGAGATGTGCGCTCCCACCGGCCGGGCCTTATAACATCAGGTGAGATAAAGGCAAAGTGAAGAAAGAAAGAAAGAAAGAAAGAAAGAAAAAACATTTATTGGCTCTCACATACATAGACACAAAGACATGAAATACAAGACACAAAAAAATAAAATAAAAATAAAAATAAATAAATAATTAACAAATAAAAGAACACAAGTGTGAGGAGCCAATCAGGACCCCACCTCAGCATATGTCGCTACGGTGTGACAAAGTCACATCGCACCGGCGCTGGTATTCTGGCAGGGCCTGTACGAGGTGACGTTTCCTATATATCCTATTTAGACTAATAAATAAATAAAATATAAATATATATATATGTGTTTATAATTGCGTAAGTGCGTACCCGTAAAACATATATACACATACAATTTGTAAAAAAACCCTGATAGTAAATATACCAAAAAAAAATAAAATTTATTCATGAAAATAAAAGAGTTATGGTAATTACAAAAACACAATGTTGAAAAAATTTCCACGAGCAGGATTTGAACCTGCACCCTACTGACCCTACTGACCGGTTACAACCACGATAGCTCAATTGGAAGAGCACCTGACCCGGTATGTCAGTAGGGTGCAGGTTCAAATCCTGCTCGTGGAAATTTTTTCAACATTGTGTTTTTGTAATTTGTATCGCAACAAAATTTGCGTTAAAACTATATAAACAAAACAAAAACATTTGAGTTATGGTAATTTAAAACGCAAGTTATTTGTACCGAAATTACTCAAATTACCCCAAAAATTTTGCTAATTTTTTAAATGTGACTACACTTTTCATCAATGGCGGCGGCGCCAAAGGTATTATACCTACCGAAGTGCCGAAAAAAGTATAGCCATGTAAGTTTTGTCATTTAACAAACTTTTTATCGGATTAAATTTTTTTCACTTATTATTTTAAAATAATTACGTAAATAGAACTGAATCTCGATACCTTATAACACCTTTACGGATTGGACAAGGTTTTTGTTACATATTGTATACTAGTTGTCGCCCGCGACTTTGTTCGCGAAGACTACACTATCCCACAGGAACCTGTTACCGGGATAAAGAGTATCTAATATCCTAGTCTGGGTCATGGTCTGTCTATGTGCAAAGTTTCATCCAAATCTGTTCAGCCATTTTCATGTGATGCGCGGTCAAATAAACAGGCAAACAGACAAACAGACAAAAATTCTAAAAACTGTTGGAGCGTGTTCTATTATCTATTCTAAGTATCCCCCGCCAACTTTTTTTCGAATATCTTCCATGTACAGACTTTCGACCCTCTTTAGCTTTATTATATGTATATAGATATGTACCTATATATCATATATGTAGATATAAAAATTGCAAAAAAGCAGCTTTTTTCTCATTAGGTTATAACAATAATATTTTTTAAAGTCACAGATAAACGTTAGGAACATAAATACATTTTGCCTTTGACATTTACCTGTGACAAGTAGACAATTAATTATCATGACATTAAACACTATTTATTATTCTGAAGTATTTATTCACTACATCCCTTTCTTTCCGTGGTCAAACCGTTCAGTCTGACCACGGAATATGAAAAACAATATGACAACAAAAGAAACACGAAACAAAATAATAATCTTTCATATTATTATTTCAATAAGCTTTAAAACGACGAAAACTAGTTTACCGATACAATTTACAAAGAGTCTCGAAAATTGAGCAGAAGATTTAGCAAGGCTATGTTTCAACAAAGTATCGTAGTGCTACGTCGTAGCTATGCTGTGTTTCGGCAACGTATCGTAGTGCTACGGCGTAGCTACGCTGTTTCTGTTGCCAAGGGCATTTCTATTTTAATTTAGCATTTTTTATATTTTTTTTATTTCAAAAAAGCTAAAGAAATCTTTCCACGTAATACAAGAGATGGAAATAGGTTGGTGTCGGCCATTGTTCCAAGGAATACACGAATTCAGAAAAACTACTTATAATGGATGTGCTTGGTGATATTTGAATATCTTATTATTATCTTATATTTGATATTTATATATGATTGATCATCTACGTGAAAAAATCAAAGAACTTACTATTAAGAAGTTCCATACCATAGTATTTTAAATAGGTGGCTTATCGCACACGTCTTTTACTACTACGAATATTTAAAACACAAATGCTGCATATCGTGTACCTTGTGTTGTGATACCTTTTAATCTTTGCATTGATTCGTTGTTGTACCAAATTGTTTAATTGTGCGCATTGACATATTATTTTCTAATTTTAAATTGTATACCGACTGTAATTTTATTTTATATATATGAATTGATTTTTAATTGTATTAGTAATTAGGGCAATTGACATATTTTTTTGCATTTATTCAATTTCTTGAGGTATGACTTTTTTAAACTTTGTTTCAACTTCACAACCAATACGTTTTTGTTTTTGTTTTTTGTAACCTTGATGTACAACTAAGGCAGAGGAGTCTACTAACGACTGCTTATCAGATATTGCGCGCTGTATCGGACTGCCCAGAATTAGTGGCTCATGTGGTGAGACTATCCGTTCCCTAAGTACCCAGATACTCTCTTAGACCCCGTAGTCACACCCTGCTGGCTGTGTGCACTGTGGCGCACACTAAATCACTAACAGATGGAGAGAAGAGTGCAGAGAATGTCTGAGGTTTTGTGAGATGATTGATAGTGGAAGAAATAGTATACTATATGTTAGTTAATACATTATTAATATTATTATTATCTTTATTAAATATATATATATTAAGAAAAGTTTTTTTATCTGACCCTTGATCCAACCATCAAGCGAGAGCCCCTTAAGATATTGGTCGAGGCTCTTCGCTATCAGACCGTTCGCTAAAACGAATATCGAGACAATAATGATTGAATCAACATTCCACGTGGCGGTCTCCTCGTGAGCTAAGTCAAGGTACTTACTGAGCTTATCCTCGGCTTTCACGAGGTTCTCATCATGAGGTATGGTGATATCAACCAGTATTGCCCGGCGCTGGGGTCGGTCGACCACCACGATATCAGGCTTATTGGCGACAATAGTCCTGTCCGTAATGATAGAGCTATCCTAGTAGAGCGTTACATGACCATTTTCGAGTACTGGCGCAGGTGCGTATTTATAGTACGGCACCTCCAAATCAACAAGGCCATATCCAAGAGTAAGTTGCTGGTGAATTATTCTGGCTACTTGGTTGTGTCTGTGCAAATACTCCCCGTTAGCAAGATGAGAACAACCAGAAATAATATGTCGGAGTGATTCTCCTGGACGGCGACATGCCCGACAGATGTCGACCGTACCGTCCCTCATAATATATTTCCGGTAGTTATTCGTCTTGATAACTTCATCTTCAATGGCACAGACAAAACCTTCGGTTTCCCCAAAGAGGTGACCGAAACGTAACCAGTTCACCGAGGCAGGCAAATCTACATCATTATTTTTATTATTTTGTATTTTTTAACTTTAACTTCTAAATCTCTTTTTTTTTATTTTTTATTTTTGCTGTTGTTTTTATTGTAGTAGTTACAACTTACATGTAATAATAACATTTCTTGATTTTTGTATAGCATAACGTATTGGTGGCAAACTGTAATTTTGTGTTATTATTTACATAAATAAATTAAAAAAAAAATAATTTCTTCTTATAACTTAGTATAATATATTAAAGCCTAAGGTCTGACTTGGCTAGTTCTCATATACGAATTATAATTAAGTACCTACTAAAACAGTAATTAAAAAGCCCTATGTTCGATGGCTAGTTTCTACCAGCCAGCCAAATTTCCGGAAGAATAAAATAAGAACTTTGAGCTTTAGAACTTGCGAAGGCTTTTATATAATTCGTTATTGAAAACTAACCAAGTCAGACCGTAGGTTTCAATATATTATCCTAAGTTACAAGGAGAAATTATATTTTAAGTTGTTATAAAATATTTCATGTTGTTGTTAATAAATTTCAGGACTGACCATTGAACTTGGCACCCACTTAGATATCAATTCTTTTGTCGTTGAAGTCAACAACCAAGTATTAAGGGTTGTGTTCCACTCGTTATATATTCACGTGAAGACCTTAAAATCCACATAAAGACCGGCTGTCATCAATTTTGATTGCTGATTCTTACATTACATATACGTAAGTGTTCCTAACAGAATCAATTAATTGAAAAATACTCGTATAATAAGTTGATAAAAATTTACTAGTTTCTGATTTATTTCTTTGTATTCACCCCACTACCTATCTGGATGCCAAATTTAAACTTTCTAGGTCATCTGGAACTGGGTTAGAGTTTTGATCTATAAATCAGTCAGTCAGCGATAAAAATGACGAATTTTGAACGTTAATATTTAAATAACCGTTTGAGGTGTGTTTATGAAATGTATAATCATATAATATGTATCTCGCAAGTATATGAGCCAAATCGGACATGTTTATGTGAAATAGTTTTTGAGTTATGAGGGGGTCAAAAGTGGCTCCAAATGGTTCGTGTGTCGTATTACACACGGTGCTGCTCGCCAGTTCTGTTAGCTTGAATTTGGCTTGACACGCTGCCGCGTGTCTATATAAGTTTTTACACAAGAAAAATACTAGTTTAGAGTCTCGAAAACTCACTAGAGTATTTTAGCTAGGCGGGACTTTGTGTTTCGGCAAAGTATCGTAGTGCTACGACGTGACGTAGCTACGCCGCGTTCGTTGCCAAGGGCTTTTATATATTAGTTTAGCATAAAAGAAATATGTTTTACTTTTTAATCGGCCATGTTTTCGGCTCGTGAGCGAAGAGTGTTGTGTGTGTGCGCTCATCCATTCGCTCATAATTGTATCTGTGTGCTTAAAAGGAAGAGATTCGCAAACGTTGTTTGTTTATTTAATAATGGAGCGTCTTTGAAACGCCACGATACAAACATACTCTTCGTTTTTGTCACAGCAACTCCTGTAATGAAGTAGCGTAGCTAACGCATGTTAAATAATTATTTCAAAGCCGGGTCACCGAGTTGGTAACCAAATTAAAAACATTCGGAATGCACGTAAGGCTTTTGTTTCGATTGTCAAAGTAAAATGCAAGTCGTAAGAACCCACCAACACGCATTGAGATAACGATATGGGTTTCTCCATACGCTATGCTTTACTCCATGTTCAAGTAGGAATACCAGTTCTCAACAGCGGTACGTTATAGGCCAATAAAAAGAGGTTAAATCGCTAGCGTGTCCAAAACGCTAAGAATGTCTTTTTTTTAACAAATGATTCTGTATCGTAATAGCATGTCTTCGACCTTAATACACAAGCGGACACACGTCACAGCAAAATTGAATTAACTCCCTCCGCATGACAGTAAACATTTACAGTTAACATACGCCATTAAGCGCTTTTGAAATTCATTTTTGCGTTTAACTGATGTGACTGTGGGGATGAAACTGTCGTAAAAAGTTATGAATTATGAAAGTTGCATTAATGTGGCTATTATCGAGCATCAGTCGAAAAAATATTTGTTATTACATTTGACACACATTAGCCTTTAACAATACAGCGTGCTTTTCTATTTTTTTAATTGTTTAACTGTATGTCTTAAATAAGTAATAATACCACAATTTCAAAATCTCGTTCGTATAAGAGAGAGAGCTCGCACGAAGCCATAAAAAAAAGAAAAAAGAGAGAGAGCTAGATGCTACATAGTTCAATACATCAACCTACACATTAAAAGTACCTATTAATTATTTACAGAACATTATAAACAATACAATATATTTAGGGAAAACAAGAAAAAGCTATTAGTGGCAGAAACAAAAATCTCTCAGAACATTTTGAGACCCACTAAAAGGAGAAAATAGGAAATGGCACGTATCTCACGTATCTTGAGAGGAATAAAATCAGAGTCATTCCGTTATGCGCTAGCTAAATCACTCTGGCCTAGCTTAATTTATTGAATTTTATTTAGTTGTGATAATGTAGATACATGCATACACGCCTGTCTCCCTTAAGGGTAGGGTGGTCCTGCCACTGGCTACAACTTTTACATAATTATTTCGCTTCATCTACTTAATAATATTGTCAATTATAATGATTATTACTTATATTTATTTTATTTTATTACTGTAATTGATTTATGTATTTTCACATTAAAAAAAATTGGTTTGAAATAAATAAATTGAATGGATGGAATTAAACGGCAGATCCAGATTATCTAAGTAACTCTGCTGCCTTTAAATCGAAATGTGTAATTAACCACAATAAATTTCAAAAACATACACACAAATAAACAAAACAAAACAATATAGGTAGGTATAAGGTATTCCACATCAGCAAAACCTTTCATACATGACGACCATATCTGTTTATGCTAATAAACAACAACAGCTAATAATAAACAAGTCAAGCGAGGAGATTCTTGCAAAGCACAACAAATTTGTAGCAACATTTGCATGTGATCAGCGCTCTGCATATCACGGCAAATTACTTTGAGACTTGCCAGTCACATGTGAGACCCGCTTAGGGCGCGTTCATGGACAAGCGTGCTGTCGTTTGTGTTTTTCATATTTAAGTTATATTTGTTAACATACGTTAGTGATCATCATCAGCTTATTTTATGTCCCCACTGCTGGGGCACGAGCCTTCCCTATGGATGGATAGGGAGAACGGGCCATGAACAACCACGCAGGCCCAGTGCAGATTGGTGGTTGTTAACGACATCTTATACAGCCGGGACCAACGGCTTTACATGCCTTCCTAAGCAAGAATGAAGAGCTCGAGATGATAAATGTTTAGTCGCCCGATGACCGGCATTTGCGAAAGTTGCTTAACCACAGCAATCGCAGACCGGGCGCGTGAACCAATGATCGAGCTCCTCTAACATACGTTAAGCGCGTAAGCACACCGATACTAGACATAATGCCCACATCACGCCGGCCGATGAGATGGATGGACGGACAGAGTCTGCAAAGAGTGTAGCGTGTAATGAACAAGTATTTATTTATTATGGACTCCCAACACTGTTTTGTTAAAAAGAACCTCGTCATGCAAATTTAAATATGTACAATAATATTTGTGTCGTAGTCATTGTATCGCAAAAATCAACTGCAGTACTCAATAGTAATATCCCCTGATTTAGTTCACAATTCTACCAGCTAGAAATCTATAGTTTTAAATTAATGTGTTTTGGTTTGAATAGTAGTTTATCCATTTAAATTACGCATACGAGTAGAATATATGCATATGCATATATGCATATGCATATATGCATAAGAACTGGAACTTCAAGGTAAATAATGTGTGCGTGTTACTCTTTGGTATTGCAAGCGTCCATGCCTCTGTGACCGCATTCCATCAGGCGGGCGGTATGCTCGTTTACCGGTTCAATACTATTAAAAAACAACATGAGAAAGAAAAGGTGCGAACTTGAGCTCACCGGTAGTCGCTGTAGTAGCTTTTGAGGTAGATAGACTGCGACAATATTTTTTTATAATACTCTTTTTTAGCATACAATTTAGAAACAAAAGCGACAGCTACTCTTTGGAAGAAAACCATCAAACATTTTTGACTTGTGTTGCTGTCTGACTCGAAAGTGCATTGTTATTAATTAGTTTTATTAACATAATACGAACACTGACAACAACAATGATTAATTCGAGAACATTAAACGTATAAATGATATCCAGTCAACAATCCAACGATCACATTTCGATGTGAAGCGATAGTGTTTTTTTTTTGTTACGGACGAACGAAGTATTATCTGTTCATCATTGCAAAGGAAAAAAAGAGTCTATTTCCTTTGTTTTTATGTCGACTGTAATAGTAGAGAATATGCGTCGCAAACTACCAATAGCACTTCGTTTGTTCCCATAGCAACGATGTGCCTCACCGAAGTATGTAGTAGTTGGACTGTGGATTTAAATCGCTAACACGCTTATTTCAGTTCACACCACTGTCACAAGCGTTTCTATATAAGCTGAGGTTGCCGCTTTCCGTTTTAGACTGTGTGATCGTCCACCTAATAAAAATATAAAGACAAAACGTATCATTATACGCTCCAAACATCTCCGCTTTCGTGGACAGTGAAGACAGGGCCTAAAGCTACAAAAAGTTCTGTTGGCGTGTGCAAGAGCGATTCACTTTGCATAACGTCAATATGAGTGTAAACGCTCGATACATTATAAGCTAATTACGTATATATAACAGAGGCCGAAGTAGTTTAAACAGCCATTTTGTGATATTAGGATTTGCCATGTTTTGTTTTTATTTAATAAGTTTTTCGTTTTGTTTAATTAAGTGGACGTTTTTTTTCCATTCATTAACTCTAAAATACATTATCTTTACTATCAAACATTTTAAAATAATAGCGTTTCATTTCTCTTTGACTAACAACAACAAGTTTTTCATTCGTTTTCAATTTTATTTTTTATTTAAAGTTTTGTGGCATATTTATATTTCCATGAACAGCTTAACAGGGTTAACGGGGTTGGACGCAAAGTACTTAGTATAGGTCCAAAGAACCACTAATCCTCACTGGGCCCGCGTGGTGGTTTATGGCCCGTTCTACCTATCCATCCTTAGGGAAGGCTCACGAGCCTGGGGCACGCCTCAGCAGTGGGGACATAAAGTGGGCTGATGACGATAGTGCCAAAGCATACCTACCTACTTACGTACCCGAACGTATCAACCAAGAAGCACAGACCGTGTGCACTAAATATTCATGTAATGTTAGTTATTTTGCAAAAATGTTTGGCTAAAAATCATCTCTGTGATCATCAACTGAAGCTATGCCGATCAGTGACAAACCAAGATCCCAAGAGTTATTTCTTACCTAACTGAATTGTCGCATAAAGGAACAAGCTTCCCGAAAAAGTCATATGCGCTCCGACAGTGCATGCATTTGAAAACAGGCTGGATTAATTATCCGTATCATAGGTACACGCACCAGTGACTTGCTACCGTGTTCTCCTTGGCCTGGTCAACCCAAACCGAGGTCTTTAGAGGCGCCCACAGGTTGTTCCGCTCCCCGATCCGATCCGAACCCTTCGGAGAATCTAGTAGGGCCCGGAGACGCGCACTAGTGCGCGATGCCGTTCCCTCTAGAAAACCTCCGAAGGTGATTCGTTTCACACGGCTTGAGGGACCCTTTACGTTCCTCGCTGCCCCCAAACAAGCCCGGTGTAGCTGAAAATGCCGTCTGAGGCAATCAGCAATCTCTCTCCAAAAAAAAAAGCGTGTTCTCCCCACGCAAAAAATAAAATAATAGCAGACTATGAATTCACCATTCGATAACGTTCACGATAACAAGAATTTGTATAGCATTAAATTTAACGAAGTTGCAATTTTGCCATACAATTACTTGATCGAATGATGTGTCACTGTCTGCACGTATTCGTTACACCCTTGAATACACTGCAGGCGCACGTATCTCAACTTTATTCAGTATTTGTCAATGTGAAGCTCAGAACTCCTGTTTGGCAAACTGACTGCTTTCATTCACGATATTGGCTAGACACCTGTCAGCCTAACCCACATACTAACTGGGAGTTTTGCCAACACTTCGAACCTGAATCCACAGAATAGATTCCGGTTATTGTTATGGTAATAGCGGACGGATCTCCTACTTGTGTACATATTGATCGTTATGAATTGTTAGGTTATAAAAAAGAGTTTATTTAGTGCCTTTGAAGAGAGTAAGGCTTAAAAGTAAGTCATTAAGCGTCGACAATTAACAAGGACGTAGAAAGTGATAGTAGTGGTACTACTGTAGCTTTTATTAAATTCAATAATTCTCGTACTCGTGTATAAAATACACCACTAGTTATTATATTATCTTTTATTTTATTTACACAAAAAATTAGTATATTATTTTTTTTGAGTGGTGACCGCGTACCGGAAAGAGTAGTGTGGGCAGGTCTCCAACAAGGTGGACCGACGATCTGGTGAAGGTCGCCGGAAGCCGCTGGATGCGAGCAGCACAAAATCGGTCGTTGTGGAGATCCTTGAGGGAGGCCTTTGTCCAGCAGTGGACGTCTTTTGGCTGAGATGATGATGATGATGATGACACAAAAAATTAACTAAAATGCAAGATACTAAAATGGCATCGCTTGGTTTCGAATAATTTTAGTGCTATGGACATAATTTGACGAAAAGAGGATATGACGAATTACCAATTTGTCTAATTTCTAATTATTGTTGATTTGACGATTTGACCAATATCACTTGACCAATGTTGTAACACGCGATTGTACATATAGATGTTGAAAATAACAACATCTCTGAAATATTTAATACAGGTTGTCTAATTTGTCGGTGTAACCCTTAGTGCGTTTGGTTGTTAAGAAAGAGACCTAAAATATTATAAAATTTTACGTTATTTATTTATAATTTTTAATATTTCTTATTATTCAAATCAGCATGCAGTCATGTGTTGTTTACATACGTAAATACACATGTGACATGTGATGGCTTTAATCAAACATTCATTCGAAAATGCGAAATCTTGCGAAATGTGTTTGACAATGATATTTCTGCACCTAACTGTAAGGTTAGTAGTATATATATTGTAGTTGTAAGTAATCGTACGTACTAATAAAATTTCTCGATCCGATCCGAATTTTTCGAAAAATCTAGTAGGAAATGGCGACAGGCTTGATGCCGTCTCTCTAGAAACCATCTGATGCTGTTTCAATCACACGGCTAATTTACTTATTTTAATTTCTCGGCCTATAAAATTGTCAGGTTACGCTGTGAGGGCAAAAGGTGGCCAAAAGCAATTTCCTTCAAAAAAAAGTCTAATATGAATACACAAATTAATGCCTCCAATATCTCGAAAGGACACGCCTATATAAATCATAGGTAGTTTCTAACTATTTTAATATAAAAATCTTGTTCCGTACAACACAAACGTCGGTTATCCCTAACATTTCAAGCAACCAGCGAAGTGAATAAAATTTAACACGGCTACACAAAAGCTCAGCCATCATTTTCATATCTTCCTCTCACCTTATTCACGATTTTATAAAGGCGGAGAAGAAAATTCTCTCCGCGTAAATTCTTTGAAGTGACATCAAAATGTACTCCGGAGAAAATGAAAACGTTAAAGTGGTTGACCTCTTTATTGGTGCCATTCGTCACGTCAAAGTTCAAATCCTGTGTTTTATGAAATGTTTACACCTAGAGATGGAGATTAAAATGTCTCAAACACAATTTGAATGAAACTTTTTTGATTGGGGTCGGCCTGTAGAAGGCAAGATTGTAACAAATAATGATGTAAAAAAGCAAATATAAGGTTTTTTTTATTTTTAAAGCATTTTAAAATTATTTTATAAGAGATGTAGTTTTACCTTTTTCCTAAAACTCATAGTCAACTTAAAAATGTGTCTATTTTAATTTACGCTATGACTACCCATTTAAATGAAACTCTTTACACGGATCTACTTGTGTTTATTTTGCCTGTTATTTTATTCTGCCGTTGTAATAAACTCTTTGAAGGTTTTTGGTTCCAATGAGACTGAGGTGTTTGTCGTCTAATAATTAATTAGTATGTTGCTACCGTCAACTATTTTTAGTCGGGTGCGTTTCGTTTCACGGAAAATTAAGTTACCGTTATAGCGAGTGATATTGGAGCCGGAATTTAATAACCTGCATGACGGTTTTCCAGGCCGGCGCTAAACATACATACATACATACAAACTCTTACGACCCTCTCTCAGAAAAGAGTAGACAAAACATCAACAAATCACTAATAAAAACATAATTAGTATTTACTAGCTCGTAGCTATTACGAATAAAAGTTTAGATCATCAGGAATATTTAAACTTAAGCAAAGAGTAATAAAACTATTATGTACACACCATTCAATTAGCAAACACAACATAAAAGATAGCTAAGCTTAATAAGTCCCTTGAAGTGCCAACTGAGATATGTCATGCTGCCCAAAACAAAGTCTTATCTCAGCTATCACAGATGGAAAAACTTTGGCACCGCTATCCACAAAACAACTATATAATCCCGGGCTTATCCTCATTTATCTGAGAGAGGGCCATAAAAAATATTACTAACCTAATTAAGTACCTTGCCTACAATGAGAGACGGGAGATAAGTTAATGAGGATTTTCTCGTTGCTATAAATCTACCCGCTGTTAATGTTTTCTAACGTAACTGCAATTAACTTGAACAAGCTGGGCTTAAGAATCGTTATTTCCTACGTTATATGCGATGGAATAATACTGTTGGAAGTGGAAATGACGGAATGATGACCCAGTATTTAATTATAAAAATACGAAAATCTGACATACTATTACATGATACATAGGTGTAGTCAAGAGATTGGTGAAACTGCCCATAGATATAAAAAGTATTAATATATTTTTTATAGGCAGGCAAGTAAATTTTCAGTAGTTATTACTGTGCAAATAGTGTTGCCTTTAGTGACTCAGATCTTTGTAATTAGGCGACTTTTTATAAATACTTTTAAAATAATGTTCTTCATCCTTCTTTACTAATTAACCTAAAAAGACACTGCCTATTTTATTTCTAACAGTTTGATTACAGAAATGCTAGTGTAGAATCAAGTGTGGAAATAGTTCCCGTATAGTCCTGATTACTTGATACGTGTGTAGGGCACAGTCAATAAAAACAACAACTTCCAAGTGTCGATAATCTTTATCGATATCGACAAACTGATACGCATCAAAAGTGTTAATGTTAAATAGATATTAATATATGTAAATATAAATATTAGATATTTGGATAGTGTCATTAATGTAATTTGTAATATTATAATAAGTGTCTAGGTGTAAGTGTAATTGTGTAAATATATATTTTATTTGTAAATAGTTATTTTATCATACTCGTAATTTAGAAATAAGTGATATGATAATTACTTGTATTTCACCTGAGTGTAGGAAGGTTCCCTACACTAGCAAGCTAGCAGCAAGGTGGTAGCAAGCCAGCAAGACCCCTGATTAATCACTGGACTGTGGTCCAGTGGCGGTAAATTAGCATTGGATTTATCAGCAGCAGAGACGAACTTCCCCCAAAGATCTCAAGTGACCCGTAATGCTGTCAGCATTCTGTTGAAGGGGTTAAAACACGCCAATGGATTTTAATCTCAGTTCCTGTGCAATAGGTGTGAAAATGATTGTTTCTTCTTTTTTTATATATATCTAGCACGGCAAATGACTCCACACCACCTGATGTTAAGTGGAAATGGAGTCCAGACGCGAAGACAACTGGTGCAGCGTGAAAACAACGCAGCATCAGTCAACTTCACTCTGCCGGCAAACAAGGTGCGTCACCCCTCGTTTGAATGACCCCATATCATAGGAAAGAGGGAAAACGTGTGCTGGTAGACTATTCCATCTTTTGGAGGTGCGACAAAGAAACGAGCCACCAAACTTTGTGTGCGATGGGATATGTGTGACAGTGAAGCGATGACTCCGGAGAGCAGCACGTGTACTTCTATGGAGGAAGGGAGGTGGTGGGATAAGATTAAAGAGTTCTTCAGAGCACTCACCGTGGTATAAGCGATAGAAGTCACTGAGTGACGCTATATCTCTACGCAATTGCAGGGGTTCGAGAATATTAGTGACCTCTGCATTGCCGATAATGCGTACAGCGCGACGCTGCAATCTGTCTAAGGCATCGAGAAGATACTTTGCGGAATATTCTTTTTATCATAATTCTAGTAGATTCGAAATTAAAAGTTAGCAATTGGATTTCATGCAATTCGTAGCGCAAGATCTTCTATTTATGCATACATATAACAATGTATGAAAAACTCAAATATGTTTTTAATTGTTACGTATAACGTAAACAGCTAAAATGTTCTTAAAAAAATATGTAACATTTTCTAGGTTTTTAAAACTCCACTTTTATCTTTCTGACTTTAAAAATATATAGATCATTAATATTTTAATCATCACGAAATAAAAATATTTTAGAAGAATTTTCTAATTCCTTATATTAGGGAGTTTTATGATTCAGAACATTTTAAGATCTTTTTAATAATAAAAAATGTGAGATAGAAACTAAGTATAATGAGCTCAAAATATTATAGTCCACTTTCTGGTCGGTCAACGTAATGCAATGTTTCTGATAAGCCGGTGCACCGTAAGTTTGCATAATTGAATCAGATTCGTCGGAAGCTCACTAAAGTGCTGGGAAACTAACCAAAAGCAATAAAGATTACGAGCAAATTATTCACTGAGTCTTATTGCCAGTAATTCTAACTTATAAGAGCTTGTTGAAGTACACTGTGGCACATTTGTATAATGAGCTAATAGTATATTGCTCTTTTGATGGGACAATACAGAAACGAAATTTCTTAAAAATTATACTTTGTCGCTGCATCTCGACTTTTTTATAATACTGTGATTATAACTTTTTATATAATTTTAAACCAGGTAGTTAACGTAGGTAATTACCTACGTTAACTACCTGGTTTACTAGCCACATCTATAAATACGTTTGGATTGTGTCAAATGTTTTGAAGTGTCCAAATCCTGAAGTCTCGGTTGTTGTTGTTATAATGTTTTTTTATCTTTATATTTAACCAAATCGTGATCTTCCATTGCTCTTTGATAAATATTAAAGTTATTTATTGTAGATTTAGCTGTAAATTAAACAAACAATTGTTCTTACCTTCTGATGGACAAGAACTAATTGAATGTTACATGTTTATAAATAACTTATAATACGATGCGATAGGCAGATTGTCAATAAGTTACATTGGTTGATATCAGTACTTATGTTATCTACCTAATAATAATATGCTAATGAAGTGTTAATTCTCAAGATATGAAACTTTTCTTTTACCAACTTATATGCAATAAATATGACGTAATAAGTGTATCTAGTTAACAATGTCCAATTGAATGTTAAAATAAATGATTGATTATCATATTCTATCTCCAAATTAATAGCTTTGTTCTCATTATAATTGGTCTGACCCGGAATTGTAGATTTGCCACTGAAATAGTAAAACGAAATCGATTACCCAACCTGAAATGTTACTATTCTTTTTACCTATTTTTACAGCGTTAAGAGCAGCATCAATTAGGGCTTAGTATATTAATAACTGTAGAGTTAAAATAATAAAAAGTTTCCTATGGCAAAAAAAGTTCTCATTTTTGTTCGGTCTGAATCCAAGGCGAGGCAAAGCTTGAATATAAAGCAACTTAGGTACTACTTGTATTTTCCTGACAAAAAAATAATGTAATCGGGTATAATGCTGTCAACTAAAAAGTGTGTTTAGTTTCTGCAAATCGTTACATTTTTGTCTGCACAAACAGGTTTAATTTACCGAAGAAAATAAGAAGCATCGTGTAAGGTATCATTAACAGCAGTTAATCGAATTGAAGAAGTAATTAATCAGAATTAAGTTAATCGAATTAACAGAAAAACGTTTTGTTACTGCAATTACTGTCGCCAACACCGTTCCACCGTTAAGTGCTACACTTGCCAAATGGCTCAAGTAATCCTTCACGGAAACGGAATTGGGGAGGAGAGATACTGCCATATAATTTGTAACAGTCAGTCCCCTCACAAAAGAGGTAATGGGTTTTAACTCCAACAAGTTCCAATCGCGACACCTCTTTCGGACGATTCCGAGTCACCGTGAAATCTTTAACGCTCCCGTTCCACTTTCGCATACTAAATCCTCTTTAAAATATCGTTCGACACACTGGCATGAAGAACGTGAAATGAAACCTCCTTTGGACTTTTTGGCGGTTTCTCAGAGGCTTCGTTGAGTAAGTTTGCAGTTTTGTTTTGTTTAATAAAAATTTATTTGTCGAATATTAGCGCGCCCGCATACGTCCGATAATCGGTGACCGATTTTTAGTCGGATAAAATAAAACGTATGGAATTCTATGCTGCAACGTTGCACGTCCTACACAAAGTCGTTCACAAAATAGGTGACAAAACCTTGGCGAAAAAATCGGTCCGATTGTCGGTCCGATAAAAAGTCGGTCGTGGGCGGCAAGCGTTAACGTGAATTATTACAAGCTTTTAATTAACTTGCATGTTTGTTCTGGTGGAATCTTGCAACTCAATTTTGAAGCAGATATCTTCAACCGATTAAGCTGAAATTTTGTATACACGTTCAGTTTAGATGACAATGCATGCTGTGTGACGTTATTCTAAATCCAACATGGCGGCACACCCAATATGGCGGACTACTTATTTTTAATGCATTCCTATGTTAAGGGTATCAAATGAAAGGGCTTGCTGAGGATAACCCAAGTGACGTCACTCTAAATCCAATATGGCGGATTAAGTTTTTAATGCTTGCCTAAAATATGGGTATCAAATGAAAAGACAATAACTAAAAAGTAAAAAATTAATTATAAGCAAAAAACCTTTTTAAAAAATAAGCTTTTATTTAAATGTGCTAAAAAGAAAATATAAACTTTTACTTTAAAACTTTTACTATTAACTTATAACGTCATTTCACAATTTATATGACATAAAAGCTTGTCGTGAGGTTACTTGTGTAGATAAACAAGTAAATTAAAAGTTGATGTGATTGATTTTAACTATTAAAACTTTCAATCTAAGTAAATACGAGTACTGAAATCTTACGACAAGCTTTTGTATCATATAAATTGTGTAATGACGTTATGAGTTGATAGTAAAAGTTGTAAAGTAAAAGTTTTTTTTTCAGCACATTTAAATAAAAGCTTGTTTTTTAAAAAGGTTTTTTTTATTATCATCTATTATTGAACAAATGATTTATGATCAAATAATTTTTTGTAAAATTTAATATAGGTAACTTGTAAAAATTACAATTTTGACATTGGTTGAGAGCACGAACTAACCACACGAAGCTACATATTAAGGAATTTAAAATATTATACAAATAAGGAAAAGAAAACTTCCATTATGCAGAGTAAAATTATCTCGCATAGATTCAATTTAGTATACTTACATGGTACCTACGTAACTTTTGTGAAAATAAAAACAAATTTCAATAAACAGGAAAAACAAATTGAACGTTAGGGTCTACATTGAGCGGCAATAATTTTATTCCGAGCTTACCGGAGGAGACGTATTCTGAAGTCCATTTGCACATCCCTCCTTATATTTGTAAAGTTTTCCAATAAAATACTCATATATCGATCGTTTTGTTTGTCGAACAAAAGTAGCAGAGCTTTAACGTCGTTAATTTCCAATAAGCCCATTACTATTAATAGTATTTCGGATTTGTGAACGAAATTTTGCTTTACAAATTATAATTTTCCTTGGTCCTAGTGGTAAAGAGTAATTAATTATTCATCATTAATCATCAGCCTCTATAAATGCAAATGCATGACGCAAAATTGCGGGTCTGAGATGACCTGCGGGTTAAGTTTGTCTCTCCCCGAGGACCTACCCACTAGAAACTCTGTAATCTTCAACAGCTTCAGCTTTGATATGAAGAACGGGACCAGTTCTATATCTCTCTGGGTTCCGTCAAGCGAGCCGAGAAAGTACCCGAAGAGTTTGGCATCCTAAATAATATGGAAAGTGAAATGCAATCTATACTATTAGTAGACATAATTTGCGTCCCCAAAATAAATAAAAAATACATTTCATCTCATACATCGTCAAAATAGCATAGTGTAGTATTGGCCTCCCCCAAGTTGACATGGTACAGTGAAATGAAATGAAAAGAAAGTGAAAAGCAGCGCCTCCTGGTGGTTAACGAGGAAAATTAAAATTATATCAATACAATTTCTCATTTTTGTTACCATGACATCTGTTACCCCGTTTTGTCCACCAAGGTGGCCATGGGAAGAAAAAGTTTCATCTGTCCACCACTCGCTATAAGGGGGATATATAGAACTTTATTATGACCCTTTATTATACCCCCATGACGGTGTATTAATAAAACATGCCCTATATTTAGTCACTTTGTTATAATTCTAATGATTCATGATTCTTGATTCGTAAAATTCTAATTTGATAGAAATCTCAATAAGCCTCTCGAAAAAAAAACTTTTGTTTTCCATATCCCAGTATATGGACATCTGCTCATTGCAACGTAAATGCGTTAGCCGTTGCGGTAACGAGCTATTAAATAAACCTATATACAAATATTTAATTCACAAAAAGCGTTAAGCCCTGAAAGCTTTAGTCTCAATTAGCAGCTTTTTGTTGTCTGAATGTCGTGTTCATACAAATTGGATTATGCTGTACTTTGTTACGCTGTTCGCTTTATTTCGAAACGACACATTATTATTGTGTATATTAAATATTACAATGTTAATAACTTGCTTATTTAGTGCGTATTATTGTATTCGTAAACACCTCTTTACGTAAATAATAATATTGTGAGTCCTTTTGTTATCGTTATCAGTTCATTATGGAAGAGCTACAGCATTGAATTTAGTAATAGATTCCTTGTCAGCTAACGAAACATTTGCTAAAAATTAATTTAATATTTACACGACTGCTACAAAATTCAATTGACATTTTAGCACTGTAGACATTTCAGCACTAATTATATTTTAGCAGTTTGGACTATTGTCCACACACTTTCTGGGTGTATTCACCCAGAAAGGTTCTATTCCACCATAACTCCTAAACACTATAACCGCTATATTTGTATAGAGTACTAGCTGACCGGCGGACTTCGTACCGCTTTGACAGTTTCCATGACAACAAAACAAACGGATCATTCGTCCACTTAAGAACACCCGTATCCCATGATGGACCCCTATAGCAGAGCCACCTACCGGGTTCAATTGTAAATCTTTCTTGAATCCACTTGAACACACAGAAAATTTCGTCCAAATCGGTCCAGCCGTTTAGAAGGAGTTCAGTGACATACACACGCACAGAAGATTTATATAAATATAAAGATAATTGTAAGGATTCTTTCGGTAGACTTTGATAACATATTGGTTACTAGCTGGGTGGGATAAAGACAAGCCCCATCACCTACCATACCTACTACATTTTATACATTCACTAGGAATCGAGCCCGGAACCACTAGCTCTGAGGTAGGTAATCATACCTCTAAACAAGGTTTTGTTAAGCGTTACGTCTATTTCTATAATTCAAAAGCGGGTTGGGACTATTCCAACTGTGTGTGCTACGCTTAAGGGCGGGTCTAAGAATCAGTTGCGCCTTAACAAATGGTAGGTCATAAAAATAAATAAAACTTTGGGTGCGGTCCGGGTTTTTATCTTGCCCTCCCGAGGCGGCGAAAGCAAATAAGGCTGCTTTTCCACTAAAGCTTGCGCGAATTACTCCATTGTACATGGCAAGGAAAAGAAAGCAATCCTATTGGCGGATTTTTCTGGCTTAGGTTTCTCGCACGGCTTGCCTTTAGAGGTGCCTTTGGGTTGTTCCACTCCCGATCCGCTCAGAACCCCTTCGAAGAATCTAGAGAACGAGAACTCGATTCAGTGATGCCATTCCCTCTAGAAAACCTCTGACGGTGTTTCGATCACACGACTTGAGGAAACCCTGTAAGTTTCTCGACACCCCCAAATAAGTCTGGTGATGCTGAAATGAGATCATGAGCAAACTGTGAAAGGAAGCTATTTTTTTTTGAGATAAAAAGATGTCGTCTTTAACAGCTTTTTTGTTTCTTTTTTCCTTTATTTAGGTAAACAAACAATGACACAATACAAATATACAAATAATATTAAGTAAAAGAATACAAAATTGTGCCACCAGCACCGTTTACCACATATTACTTAAAAAATAATAATAATTACAGTGGGCTGACGAAGAGAGCAACGCACTACAACATCTCCAATAAGCCCCCTCTAAAAATTCTTTGGTGTGTTGCCATAATGTCCACTGTACTGAACTTTTTATTGTAGGTTTGGGCCATTCGGTGTAAAAAGCTTTGGTGGAAAAGCAGCCTAACCCAGGGTCAATTCCGCCACAACCTTCTTTTCAGTATTGTCCTATTCGATAAATCGATCTTGCGTAAAATTGGCATCTCGGCCCAAGTACCCAATTTTAGGTTCAAGACTTCAACGGCGAACACTCAAATTTAACTAAAAGACATGCGTCGTTGCTCCTCAGTACAAAGTTTGTTTCATGGCCATTGGCGTATGTTATTGAATGTAACCCAAACAGATTAGTACAAACTTTGACGATTAGAAGCTCTTGTTTTAGACTAATTGTTGTTTTTAAATCTACGTGTCTCGGTACACAAATAGAATTGAAATGTTGATTCATATAACCAACTTTATAGTGGTAAACGCTGTGATTTACACAGACACATAGTTCTGTAGATTTACATGTTTAAGTACGATTGTTACATAAAAGGTGTTTTGGAATAAATATTTATAAAATACAGTGAAAAAATTAAATGCCCACTCGACCCAGCCAGGAATCGAACCTGGGTCTTCCGCAATCCGGGCGGCTGCACTGATTATGCTACCGGGAAGGCCGACGTAAGCACTGAATTTTTTCACTGCTTTTCGATTTGTGACTGCTATTTAGTGGCAGAGTGCCATCTGTCCAACGGTTATTGCAACCGATGGCTATGCAGATTCATATGTACAGATGAAATACCACAAATTTGATAACACAACGCTATAGTAATTTTTTATTTTTTTATTTTTATTTTCATCGAAATATTTATATTAAGTATTTACTTACTAACCAACAAGCTTTTAAATAAATGTGTATAAGTGCACAGGTGAGTTGAAGTTTCATTGATTATCGGTTTTATTTAATTTGGGCTATGTATTGTAAATATCTTTTAAAACAAAAACTTTAAATTGACTGATTTAATAATATGTCAAGCGAAAAATGTGATAAGATTTAGAATCAATAAAAAATACATTATGCTCTATCTGTTTGAGGGAAAAATCTCTAACGATAAATTCTATTTTTTATCTCATTTATAGTGTTTTTACTATGGTAATCTTCTTAATCGTAAGTAACAGTGTTTCTAAATTGATTCTAAAGATAACTTAACACTTTAAGTAAATGTAGACGCCAGCAATAAGTTCTTAGCCAATATCTTCTTACAGTTCGGGAAGCAATTTTTCGAGATTCAAGTAGTCTCAGGTGAATGATGGTTACAAACTTTTACGTTGCGAAGATAAATTATTCTCAGGATTACCCCTTCACGCGAAGTAAGCGATTATTTTTTTCCAGAAAATGTGTCGTTTGCACGCAATTAACTTCGGTGATATACATTTTGGGTGTAAATTATTCCTGGTAATAAAACCCTTGCAAAAAATAACCCATTATGGCGGACAGAAAAACTTGAAGTAAGGAATGGTATTTGTTCGTTCTAACTTTTTGTTACTGATATTAATATTAAATTTTTAAAATACCTAAAGCATTACTTATTGAAACTAATTGTAGGATTAGTTAAATAACATTTAGCTTTCCTTGTCACCTTTGAACGGTTTACCAAACAGAAAGTCTTGACCAATACCAGCTAATTCAAATAGTATTTTTATTATATTTCATAATTGAAATAAAAATTTCATCAAAGATGGCACCGCATAATCTTTTCCAATTCGAACGACTCCTCTTCCAATTAAGCCATCAAGACTCTTTTCTGTCAAATTTTTCAAGTGTGTTGAATACCCTATTAGCCATATAAGAGGTCGTGAATTCGAGTGCCACCTGAAGCAGACGTCTTATTTAAAGTGTTCTTTTCACAAATCTACAGATTTCCCAATGAAAATATGTTTATGAAAATGTGATGTTGTTTATCCCAAACAAGGATAGCGTATAGTGACGAAAATACGAAAGAGGATTACATGATCGAACAGCAGATTTGGCGGAATATCCTATAGGATATATATATATAGGATATATAGTATACTATAACATAAGAAATATCTCCTTGTTCGGTACGCTGCCTGCTGAGAGACGAAACTATTTGCGTGGGTATCGAATTTATTCGTACTAAAGATAAACATACCAGTTTCAACTTAGATGATCTCGTAGACGTGATATTCGGCTGGTACTCGTAAAGTTACGTAAACAGAATCCGTTCTACTTTTGTTCGTTACAAAGGCAAATGTCTTTGTTATCAAAACAAATGACAAAATAGGTTTCAGCAATGGCAATGTTATGGCGAGCTTTACTTTTGATCAGGATAATAACAAAACTCCTTTGTTAGTATATATACTCGTAAGACACAGCTACAGCTAGGTATTACCAATAAATACGATAGCTGTACATTGACTTTCAGTTAAGTCTTCGAATCTGAGAATTGAAATTGTGTAACATAAAGGAATGAAAGAATTTTAACTTGAATTTTATTCAGAAACATTCAAAAAGTCCGACTTAAAGATCAACCCAATTAGTTCCTTTTTCTTACGACTATTACCCTTCCGCACTGAGGAATTCCCTTTGCATTTAATTTTCGTCTTGTTTGCAAGTCTTCGTTATAAAAGGCAGCTGTTAAAAAACGTTCCTCTCATGCCTACAGTTATAGTTATATTCAGAACTTGGAAATGCTTTTTTAAGAATTATGTAGAACTAGTTGTTGCCCGCGACTTCGTTCGCGAAGACTACAGCAAAAAATAAAGTATCCTATATGCTGGTCTGGATCATAGTCTGTATTATGAGGAAAGTTTCATTAAAATCCATTCAGTAGTTTTTACGTGAAAGAGTAACAAACATCCATCCATACTTACAAACTTTCGCGTTTATATTATTAGTAGGATTAATTAGGACTGTTATATTTTTTAAACGAAATCAAATCACAGATACACTCAAGATTATTTGATTACCCATTTAAGGACCAACTTTTGCTTAGTGTAATGCTATGTTCATCTCAAATGTTTAGAATTAGCTTTTATTTGGGGTTCTTAGGGAAATTGTTTAACACTGATACCGTGTTTGATTATCTATTAAAACAAATCAAAATCCCACAGAGGTCGGATGTCAGAAAACCCTTCTTAACCCTTACTAAAGGAACCCCAATGAATAATTTAAAGTTTCAAGCGTCTTAGAATTCATAGCGATGACCACTTAGGTATCCGTTTTTCTAGCGTTGTGACGTAACAATGACTGCAGTAATTATCGAGTGAACTGAATACATGAATGAAAGCCAAAATTATACAAAGATTTAGGTTTGTATTGTATAAGATTTGTTTGTGAAATTGTTAAATCTTTTTTTATTAACTTACTAGAAAGGAATTCAATATTTACAAAATAAAAATAAAAATTTACTAGAAGCGTCTAGTTTTATGTCATCTGACGGTAAGTAACGATAAAGCTGATGATAAAAATAAATAAAGAAAGAATAAAAACCATTTTATTTAGTGTCACATTCACAAAAATAAAAGTAGAAACATTGTACAGCCGCCTGCACACCAACCTATTCAATACTGTCAAAATTCTACAATAAATATTCAACCATATGACAGTAACATAAAGTTCAAAGTTGTGGTAGCTGATGTGCAGGCGTGTGTACATACGTACAAACGTCCGTGTCGTACGTGTTGCATGCTTAGCATGGCGCTAAAAAGGTCACCACTCAGCATATGTCAGTGCGTTAAAGAAACACCTTGACGCTGGTCTTCCTTGGAAACAGGCAAAGCCGATAGACGCGCACTTCACCTTAAATCCTTAACTATTGAGGAATCATCTATCGCCTCTCTTACTGTAGAAATCACAGCAATGCTACTGATATTATTGTTATAACGCCAATCTAAGGTAAGATGGTCGTAGGTAGCTATACGAACTTAACAGAAATCCTCCCACTAGTCAAAATTAGTACAAAATATGTACTCTTGAAAATTCGGAAACTAGTGGTCTCACCAGTAAAGATCGTTAGTAGTAGCTTAAAGTAAGTAGTAATGTATGTCAAAGCTGCGTTACAACAACAGCATAAACGCGGCATAAACACATTCAATTTCTATTTTGATGACCTTTGATGTGTTTCTGTCCAAATTAGTACAAAATATGCACTCCTGAAACTTCGAAAACTGGCAAAGATTGTAAGTAGTAGCAAAAAATACGTAGTAATGTAAGTGAAAGCTGCATAACAACAACAGAATTAACACATTCAATTTCTCTTTGATTCGACCTTTGATGTGTTTCTGTCCAAATTAGTACAACATATGCACTCCTGAGACTTCGAAAACTGGCAAAGATTGTAAGTAGTAGCAAAAAATACGTAGTAATGTAAGTGAAAGCTGCATAACAACAACAGAATTAACACATTCAATTTCTCTTTGATTCGACCTTTGATGTATTTCTGTGCGCTCCAGCGCAGCGTTTTGATCTATTCAGAAACATCTGCATTCGCATCAACTCGACGACTAGAAAACTCGTGACACATTTACTAAGAGTGTGCTAAGAGCCTCCAAGAGTAATACGTCACCAATCTTGTAGCGATGATAAATGAGTGAGGCAGAAGCAAGCCGCTTCTGCCACCGGTTCCGCCTTAAAAATCTTGTCGCAAAACACTTTTCCTGCGACATCGTTTTTCTAGTTCATTTCGCTGCTAGGTAATTTGAACGCGGCGCGGTAACAAATTTGTCATCTTTAAGCGAATTTAAAATATGACCTGTCTTTGATTAAGCTATTTACAGGGAACCGTTTTATTTCGCGTTTCTTTAATGTAGTACTACGTTTTTTGTTAGAGTGATTGCTTGGTTTTTGAGACCACTGGTAAAATTAATTACTTTTAATAAAGTTTTTCATTTAAATTCCATTTTTGTTCGTGAAGTTGACTGTTACATTTATATCAACGATATTATTCTGAAACTACTCACGTGAGGCTAGTCTAAACGCTTTAGAAATTAAGATTATTTAATATCCCACATCACATAATTTAATATCCCCTTTTAACAGATCTATCTACCTATATTGTTAACAGTTTTTTAAGTACAGATACTTTTCAGCATTACTTTTTAAGCTCTTTCGTATTTGCTGCGTAAATCAGGCATAGTTTAGCTAAATTTGATCAACCTTTATAGTATTAACTACCTCTATTGATATCCATGTGAGACAACTCACATAACATGTTGGACTTATCCAACATCAGATTGTTGACGTGATCAAACAATGAACAAGATGCTTATCCTACCACTTCTGGATGTGTGATGAAATAACTCAGTCCAGCTGAGAGGCACCCCATTAGGTTGAGTCCCCAACTTGTTTTCTGTTGACTCCGGGACTCATTACCTTCTTCATTAAGGCGAGTGTACACTAGAAAAGCGCTCACAGTCTTTTCCAGTAAGCGCCACTTAAAGAAGTGCAAAGATTCCGAGCTCTCCACTCAAAGTTTTCATTTCTTTTTTCGTCTTTCATTGTCTGGCTAGCATCTCTTAGTGCATTGTGCATGTCTGATACTTTTTATACAGTTTCGTATGAACGTTTTCTTGTTACTTTAACCGCGGCCGTTTTCTTGTTACTTTTACTTTAATGTTTTGCATTTAGTATCTAACTCGGGTTGTATGCAACAAAAATGTATTCTCCAAGGTTGAACAAAAGGTTATCTATGCTGATGTGAAATTTGTATGTATGTATGTTTGTGTTTAGAGAGTAATCTAGGGAACTACTAAAGGGATTCTAAAAATTCTTTGACTGATAGAAAGCTACAATATTTTTTAGTAATATAGGCTAACTTTGATCCGGGTCAAATATGTTATATGCCAGTGCACGCAGTTTCTGTGCCAGACCGAATTGTATGCACATATAGCCGTTGCGAAAAAGCTAGTTAGACGTGAAATGAAAATGAAATTAAATGAAAAAGCTAGTTAGACATTAAATGAAAAAGCTAGTTAAACATGTTGCTACCTTTTCGATATTAACAATGAAATAAAGTTTTATTGAATTCTGATTTTTTAATCTATTTTACTTATAAGTACTAGGTTTTGCCAGACACTCTACATCTATGCATACAACAATGTAACTCTTAATACAATGAAATAAGAGTCAAAACTAGTCAAAAGTGTTTACATGTTAATGCTCGTGACTGTACAATGTTGTAGACGTTAACAATGTGATAATAGTATGATAAGTAATTCACTACTAACCAGCTAATGTGAAAGTTTTCTAGCTTAACGATCGCAGCTCTAATGCGCTAGCTACTTTGAAAATGAGCTTGACATCGTTCTTTCACCATAAACGTCCTATAATCAAGGCTGCATGAAGTTTACGCGAACACTACACATCGAAATAAAACTGGTTCAAAATGTCAAGATAAAATTATAAGTATAATAAACACGAGTGTTATAGCTTAATACAACTTTGACAAGATATTTTTCTAGATATTCAGTTTTTAATTTGTTGTGTTAGTGGTGGGTAGAACGTTTGGTCTGCGATAGTACAAGATAAGTAATCCCAGGCTGAATGCCTTAATGATCCCCAAGTTAAAATAATTTAAGCTGTTCCTTGCTTCGGGAAAAGCGTTAAACTGTTGGTACCAGTTGTTATCATAACATAGCAATCGTTAACACCAACCACTTTATAGGTCTGCTTGGTGAGTAACCACCTTATTTTCCGATGTGCTTCGTTCCATACAAGAAATGCAAGCCCACCATTGGAACGCTTGTAGTCTGATGATGATGATTAAACTAAAATCAAGACATTACTCAAAGATTGTATCTTAATGTC
Source organism: Eudonia truncicolella (assembly GCA_949315975.1). Classification (NCBI taxonomy): domain Eukaryota; kingdom Metazoa; phylum Arthropoda; class Insecta; order Lepidoptera; family Crambidae; genus Eudonia; species Eudonia truncicolella. The sequence continues at coordinate 11,160,686 of OX438839.1, forward strand.
CGTTATGCTCTCGAACCATTTCACAAAGGAAACCATCACGTTTTGGGTCCATAAAGTGATTTGCTGTTCCCTTCACGGCTTTTAAACAGTCATTAGCGGGTAACGACTTCTAACATACAAGACTATGTGGGTCCTTTTAACAATAAGCTGTTTGATATAAAGAAGAATTGTTTTGACTAAGCAACGAAAAGAGATATTTTTATTTTGTGATTTGGTGGAGCTCGATGTGGTTTTCGAGTTTGGTTTTCAATTTTGTGAGTGAAGTAGCTTTTCTAGGTGATTCATCGGCTGTAGTACTCTTCTTTTTTTTTGAGAGAGATTGCTGATTGCCTCAGACGGCATTTTCAACTTCACCGGGCTTGGCCGTAGTACTCATTATTATAATGTGGTTATGGCGTTGACAAGTATGAAACAGCGCTCACTGTCAATCTACATACAAGCGAAAGGGATGCAAATAGGCATGATCCACTAGAATCAAGTCAGGAAATTAAAAATTGCTATTTATTTAAAATTTAGATTTTCTTTATAAAAATAAATAAAAGCTTTTTTATAATGACTATTACGAATAAGTTTACTTAATCTCATCGACGTACAGATGCCTGCATATCAACCTACCACAAATTGTCAAATTTCCACAATAGACTTTGAACTTTATGCCTAATACATATGGTTGACAATGTATTGCAGAAAATTGTCAGTTTTGGATAGGTTGATCTGCAGGCGTGTGTACTTTAGTAAATGAAAAAGATAATCATCGAAATAGACACTGTTTAGTGGTGACTTAGGAACTTTTTTCTACCGAGATTTCTTAATTCTGCATTTTTGAAACAATAACAGACTCGTACTAGTAAATATAAAACACATTGTTAAGCATTATTTCTTATTGAATATCTATATCGAACCTTTCTACCAAATTTTAAGTGTATGACCTTTATAAACCTCAAGATTTCATGGTTGACACTGATTATAGGGGTGACTGCCCTCAGAATCGCTTTTAACAATATATATTTAAAGAGTTGCAAGATTTAAACCTTCTTTGTATAAAGCAGCAACATTGTTAACATTTGTTAAGCCCGTAAGTTCTGTCGCTTCTCCGGGTTGTAAAATTTCGCAGTGTCTGCACGCAAATTTCACAGCTCCAACGTTGACCACCCGATGGGGTTTTTATGTTTATTGATGGCATAAAGTGGGACGCTGCGAACAAGGGTGCATTACTTCATTTGTTTTTTGTACTTCATTTATTTTACGGCCACTCGTTGTCTCGTGTTCTGTGTCAGCTGTATTTTGTGTAAAGTCGACATTGGCTGTCTACAAAAGTACTTACATATTTATCACTGTGTCTGGTCAATAAGTAGGCGTTTAAAATGTTATTTACGCTTGTTTCAAACAAAAATGGGAAGGCATTTAATTAAAGAATTTTGGTTGATGTACTATTCAAGGAACACTTAGTTAAAACTAAATAAATTAAAATTTATTAACATACTTATTGAACGTATAAAGGCCGTTTAGCAATAAAAATACGGAAGGTTTCTTTTTAGAGTTTAGCTTAAGCTAAGACTTAAGTCTAGGTATCTTTAGAAGACCAGTGTCATGGCGCATGGTGATGATGTAAAAAAAATCAAAATCAAATCATTTATTCAGTTTAGGCTACAAATAGCTCTTATGAACGTCATTATGCCATCAGTTCGTTAGTCTACTCTGGAAACCTTGTACTGAGAAGAACCGGCAAGAAACTCAGCAAGTGTCAAGCTCTTTTCTCCCTTATAGCGTCAAAAATATTGGAAAATGCCCTATCATAAAATGACACTTTCCATCACAAATAAAAAAACAAAATATAAAGGACAAATACAACATGTAAAAAAACACAAAAAAGAAAAAAAAAAAAATATTTAAGTTTGCAAAAACGTCACTAACTAGTTAATTTTTTACAATGTCATACAGTACTAGTAAAAGTCAAAACCTGTCTAAGAAAAAACAAAGTTAAACTATAGTTAATAATAATAAAAATAAAGTATGCAAGTGCAAACCAGCCTCTACAGGCGGCACCCGTTCACGAGTATGACATAATGAATTTTGAGATGTTTTTTTTTATTATATAATATTGCATTATAATAGATATTTTATTTGTCCCATATGTTATGATAATAAATGAGTGTTTTTCTATTCTATTATATTAGTTACACTTGCATTTGATTAGATTTTAACTCTACCAGTTTTTTGTTATGTGACAAGAGGTTATCCAAATACAAGTTACAACAAAGAGATCATAAAAACGTACCGTTTCAGGAATTTAAATTCTTGACAAGCGCACACGCCATTCAACTGTTTGTCATCGAGGCCTTTGCGAGGAACACAGGGGATTTCGTCGTGGAAAACAAACTGGGGGACGAACGTCCTCGGAACTTCCAACTTAATTAAATGGATGTCTACGCAGACCGACTGACGTTTTGTACATTGCGTATATTACTATAGTATTGTTGAGCACAATTAGTCGAACTTTGCAATGCTTTGTTTCCTTCGACACTGAGATAGGGTGGCATGTTGGTTATTTGATTAACACAAACTTCGTTGAGGACTCACTTCCCACATTTTGTTAACGAAATTGCGAGACACTTTCTCGCGTATTTCTCACGTACGAATTTTAATAATATTATTTTAACAGAAATGCTTTAAACAAAACCACGATAATATCTCTAAGAGCAAATACTTTTTTAAAGTGTTTATTCTACACGATATGTTAACTTATATCTAAACATTTTGTTCTACTCTATTGCTATTTAAATAAGTTTTTTCTTAATTCCATGTTCACAAAGAGAATCTAACAAAAAACATATCTTCAGACGACAATAGTGTACAATAAAACGCGAATCCTTTTACTCTATATCCATTCTGTAACCACACTACGAGACACTTTTAAAGCAATGAACCGTAAAACCTTAGGGAATATAGAAAAATATCCAAGGACCGTCCTGGTGGCACGACCCGCGTCCAAATATACAGCTTATCCTAAAATATTCAAGATGAGGTCGCTACGAGCACGCATGTTGCCCAGTAATTTGTACTTTGGGGTGGACACAACACGCAATGATGCTCAAACATCGCCTTCATTTGTATGTTTTGGACGAATTAAGAGGAGTGTTTCGTCATTCTGTTGGCCCGTATAAAATAGAAACGGAGGTTGCATTGTTTTATTATTAATTATGTTTTATAAGGGGTTTTGTTGTATTTTTAGACGTTTATGTTAAGACATGCTACAAGGACGTTTATTGTTTTTTAACTGTAAATATACGTACAAAGAAATATAATGAATCATACTTAACATTACATAACAAACAAAAACAAATTAATTTTAAATTTTATGTCGGTCTTGAGAAGTTTTTATTTACCTAACTAACAAAACCATGTCCCAAAATACTATGATTATTTTCCATTGTGCTTGCAGCCCATAAAAAAATGCTCTATAAAAAAATATCAACAACACAAAACGATTTCGTTCGCATCGAAACGTTCACTTTTTCCGTGAGACAGATGTTCTCTATTTCTTTCGTAAAGTGATCATAGGCCTTATAAATTGTTCACCTTGAGTAAACAGCCATTCGTCTATCTGTCAAAGTAGTATAGGATATCTTTATTCTGCGGCTCGAGAAATGTGAGAGGGGAATCCAGTTTATTGGTGTAAGAAATCCATTCTGAATGATTAACCTTTTATCACTGTTTTTCTTCGTCGAGTTCTCTTTTATCACTTATCTTTGTTTTTTTGCGGGGGTAACAGGCTGGTTTACTTTCTATCGTCATACTTTATAGAATCTGCTTTTTTGTGTACGTACATGTACCTACTACTTACTGTTCCAAATTACGAGTTGATGCAAATTGTTTGAAACTTTTCAATTGTTATAATAAAGTATGCTCCTATGACATTATGTGCTTAACAAATAACGAGTTGAAATATGTTTGTTAATTATTTGTTACAAATGTTTTTGTAAAGGTATACAAATGAGTGAACTGGGTAATAATGAATGAGACTGTAATGTTTGTAAGCTATTTGGTTTAAATGTGTGTGTTCGTTGGTATACAAATGAGTAAAGATTATTTGACAATATTTGCAGCACTAACCTTGATCTAGTATTATTGCTCACGAGTTCAGAATTACATTTTATTTTGATAAAAGAGCCGTTATTTTAAATTTTAATAATTTCTGGAAACAATGTAATCAATTACAAATTTCAAAGAGATGTTAATTCTCCTTATTTGAACAATGAATTTTGGCACCAGACCCGTATAATTACTTACCAATAGACCAACGGCCCTGAATTTACCGAAAGCCAAAATTTTTAATCTCCATAATTTAGATGACGTGAAACTTTTCCCCCTTGAAGGCCTGGAAGAGGTTATAAATCACTTCCAAAGTGCTCACCTCGTAGGTACTTCTGGGGAATAACAGAGCGGCACCATTTGGCAAGTTTCTTTAGGAATCCAGTCATAACAACAGAAACATACTACCTACTCGCGAATATATCACATATTAGTTACTTTATACTTTCTATTCGAACCGTTTGCAAATGGAGAATGAGAATGAAGTGTTAGGTAACTCTTTTCATTTTTATATTCAAATATTATTATCTGTTTTGAGACGTAAGTAGTAAAAAAAGTATTATTTAGGTAGGTAACTAAAACTTTTATAACTCGTTTTTTTTTCTGAAACCTTAAATAAAACTTTATTGGATAGGATATAAACATTGATAGGAATTAAAGTAGCAATGAACATAACTATGTAATTAAAGCTGCCACTTTTGATTAAAACAAAATATTCTAATATGAAATATATTTATTATACACAAACCCAAAATGGAATCGCACCGTGTAAAAAGTGTCTAATTACCGACCTACTTTTTTTGGTGCCTAAGATTCAATTTTATCGTCTCATCTCAAGCATCGCATAATTATTAACAAGCTCAAACGCTTTTTGCGGAGAACACAACGCCCTTTACAGCAAAATTTAAAGTAGAAGCCTTACCCAGTACCACGGGCGACGGTTAGAAAAAGGAATTGAGCTAAATCAGCGCTTTCACAGTTACGTCACGAATGCTTATTCGCTCTATTCGCTTTAATCTTTTTCAATGCACCCGATGATGTGACAAAGCTTTGTATGCTGTTTAACCTTTTTACCTTTCTTTTATACGTTTTTATCATGGCTATTTTGGGAACATACAATTAAACAATAATTTAATAGATGCGATGGATGGATGCAGCCCAAAACCGGTCGTTGTGGAGATCCTTGGGGGAGGCCTTTGTCCAACAGTGGACGTCTTTTGGCTGAGACGATGATGATCATGATGATGAACTTGTAGTTTATAAGCTTAATAAGTAAACTTAATTGAATTTATTCAATTCGATAAAGTCTATGTCACATAAACAGTGTTGTCTCGATCAAGTACACAGTAAGGGAGATCAAACTAACAGCGTATGTAGGGCAGTCTACGTCGATAAAGATATACATATACAATTATTCAGTGCCGTACGTACGTATGAGCAATCCATCCTTTCTGTATTCAAGTAGAAAAGATTTGTGTTATAGTGGTAATTTTGATACTCTTTCATCTCTTCTTAATGTTCTTTTGAGGAGACATACGAAAATTCTATTCGCTACACGGAATAATAATGGAATTTACAAATAATTGTAATTAAAATATATTATAGTGCTGCTATTCTACAAGTTGTAAGGATAATGTTTATTGGTATTTTAAAAATCATGTTGTGTGTTGTTCTCGATGTAAGTCTTACATTTTGACTCCTTTTAATAATATATTTTAGATAGTTATTATATTATATTTTTTTTAAGAAATAGCTTATTAGATTCAATTTTATCATTAATGTTTTCACTATTGTACAGTATAAAACTCTTGAATCCTTGTCTAGCACATTTTAAGTTTGACACATCACACCTATTTTTGTCACATTTTGATATTTTAATATTCTAAATGCCAGTCACTTAGTGACACAATCTGAATACTGTTCCAATAGAGTACCTATTTAAATATTGGTTTGCTGAAAGATTAATCTCTTTAGATGGCCCGAAAGCCTTTTGTCTGGCCTCACCAGGCTCCCCGCTTAGTCTGTCACAACAATAGATTTTAGTAAATTAACTTACAGACGAGTCACTGTGTTTGTAACTGATTTGTGAGTGGTGTGAAGTGATAATTAAAATTGATGGTGTTTATTACGAAATACATCAAGTTATGCTTCTACGACATCTTAAATTATACTTTAATGTTTAGATTTAGCCCATAAGCTATATGTCAAATCTTCCATAACGTACCAAGTTCTACGAATATTAGAATAATTATTCTAAATCAACACTAAAAAATTTGTAAGGGCTGATTTTTCAGAATTCAAATAAAACTCATTTATAAGATAAAATTGGTTAATCAAATGAAAATATCAACATGTTTTTAAAAATCTAAATAATCTTAACTGGGATGCGATTCTTGAAAGTCTCTGGTGATATTGAAATTAAAAATTACAAAAAATACACAATGAAAAAAAAATACCTTTATGAATTTATCGAAAATAGTTCATTAAACCTATATACCGTTTGAAAACTTTCATTATTAAAATAGTAATTATCCAAACATGAATCAGAAGAGGAACAATTTTCTAACTATGATATCGTAATTCATATCACGGTTAGAATTAATTATCACCGGTTTAAGTGCAGTAAAAAATCGGCTCTTAGTGATAAATAAAGATTTTAGTTTTCCGATAAAGTGAAAATTGTAACGTCATTTCAAAAAGTGCAAAAAGTTTAAAATACTACTTATAATTATCTAAATAAAGCGCTCTAATACATACCTGAAACGACGTGAGTTCAGCGACAAAGCAGACTATCATCGACAGGGTTATACTGCATCAGCTAGAAATATAAACTTGTCGGCGTATACGTCGACTTTTCATGTTCAAGCGAATGCTCTTCAACTGGTCTTCATACTCCCACCATCCCTGTATGATGCAGTAAAATGTCTACACATCTCTTTTCCACTTCACTATTGAACACTTTGGGATATAATTCAGATTTTACGTCACTCAATGACTGTTCGTTACCATCTCTATGTGTTTCATTGGTCAAATTAATATGATTGTTACATTTATTAAAATGTTACTGTGGGCTGTAAGGTAAGCATTTTCAAAGTTAAAACTAGCCTTCACAGATATCAGATTTGTTACATTTGTCCTTTAAAAAGTTACAACAATACGGAACAATAAAGTTTTTAGGTTCAGATTTCAATGAAATTGATATGTTGGTGCCGACAATCGATGTAGACAAAGCCTCGTTATTCAACAGTGACAACATGGTTTGAGCCTGTGTGGGCAGGTCTTGCACAATGCACATAGATCACAAGTTTGGATAGCAGAATAGACAGTGTGGCGTCATATACGAGTAAGTGATATATTGTCGCGCCTATGCAATATGAAAGAGACATTTATTTATTACAGTGTAGATTCATCACTTCGTATAGCGTAGATATATATATTTGTACGAAATGATAAATCGTTTATAACCCCTTCTGTGGTTTAATGGTGAGATTTCGGTTCTGGACTCGTTGAGTGTACAAAACTTTGAATTTTGTGTTTTGTACTTTTGTGTGCTGACGCTTAAAGAAGACAGTGACAGCTAGCTTCTTACCATTTAGAGATGCCGGGAAAAATGCACTTCGGTCTTATCATCAGGTTAGATGAAGACAAAGCACTTCCCCATTGTGAAATAAATAATGTACAGACGCCTGCACATCAACCTATTCAAAACTGTCAAATTTCTTCAATACAATGTCAACCATATACCTAAGGCATAAAGTTCAAAGTCTATTGAGGAAATTTGACAGTTTGTGGTAGGTTGATGTGCAGGCGTGTGTACAAACACATCGTATATTCCCAGTAGCACACTGTTAAATTATTCGAGGTAAACCGTCTTTTAAGCGATTAAAGCCATTAGCTAGATCATTTAGTAAGTTATAAAAATAAGAAAAAATCTGTATTCCTCGAAGGATTTAATAAGCAATCCCAAGATTCACCCGTAACGGCGAAGATTTAAAAAACGAAACGGACTAAGAAATAATCCAATGAAATTTGATTGCCTTCAATTTGCCCCTCTTAACCAAATGATTCCAAATGCGCTCATTGAATGAAACGGGGAGTACCTTAGTAAACCTGACTTAATCTATTGACTCCTTTTTATTTGATTACGACACTTATTAGCTGAGGGTTTCAATGGCGTAGCGGTTTTTGCGTTTGACTTGTGGTCATGCAGTTGCTCTCTCAGTTTGTGGCACAATCTGAGTATTTCAGAGCATATCCGAGCCGCAACATCACGCGCCCAAGTGGCCATAATGATAGCCGACCTCCGATAGGAGATGGTGTGCCATGTGTGTGATGAAGAAGAAGTTGCTCTCGGTTTTTTTAATACGGTGGTAGGTATTAAAACCTGCCCATCCACATGATACGACACGTTAGATAATAAACGCAACGCCTAAATATTTTATTGAGAATCGGATACTAAATTATTATTAATTTCAGACATTATGTAGAGATATTTTTTCTTATTTAAATAAAATCTTGACTGAAGACCCGAATCAAAAGATATTAAAACGTATAAGTATTTAAGCTCAAAGCCTTGGACCTGACTCAAGGTTAGGTTATTTTGTTGCGAACTATATAGAAATATAGTTTGTCTGCTCTTATTATTCGATCGTTAACATCTGTAAAAGTGTTAAAATTGTATTGTCGATGACGTAGTTATTGACATTGAATAGCGTAACAGGAAATAGTGTTGATACATTTGCAGGGTTCACGGTAGGTAGTGCACCAGATACGAAATAAGAAGGTGTGGTTTAAAATGCTGCTCGTAAAAATCTTTCAACACTTTTCTGGAGTACTAATCTACTTGGGCTTGTGAGGGTTATGGCTTTATTTTTTTTAAGTGATAGTCACTTGATTAAAAAGATAATATAGAAAAAGAAAAAACCTCCTGAGATTCTCGCTAGCTCCTTTTGGTCGAAGGCTTTCCCAAAATCCGTACTGGTGTTAGATTCAGTAGTTTATATTAAATTTAGTTTATTATTATTTTGATTTTGACGTGACAACGTCTTATAAATTGGTTTGCCGGGTGACACTTCAAGAAACTGCGTTACGCTCCGCTCACGTTATGCGCTCACAATGAGAGCGAGTGAGAGGCACGCGTCCCTTCCACTCGGGCATGGTTAGCCCGCCTAAGAGCGAGAGAGACAGACATAAAAAGTGAAAGGTAAATACGTATGTATGTGTAAAGGTAAAAATAAAATTTTGTTAATATGAAATTCAGTGCGAGATTCTTTGTATAAATTAATGTTTTAAATATAATTCTTTGTATAAATAAATGTTTTAATTTGTTACTATTATTTTTTTATAGGTGTGACGGCAATAAGTGCCTGTAAAGGCTAATATTTAATAAACGATTAAACTCTGAAGTTGACTTTGATGATACTTTTATAGAAACGTGAACCCATCAGTGGGTCGTTTTTAAGCTGGTGATGATTAGCTGATAAAATTAACTATACTTGAGTAGGTAACATTGGTATATCTACTATTTTCTCAATAGCTCAATTTGGGTCGCAAACTAAAACGATTGGTATTCGTGACAGAGTTATCAAAGAGTACGATCTCTGTCTTGATCAAATTCTAAATACGTGCTTAACCTGTTCAAGGAGGGTTTACTAAGATGGTACATACTAAGGCTACGGATTGTCATAAAGCTGTCAGTGCAAACCTAGATATAATAAATTTTATTTTATTTATTAGAGAATTACTTAACTTATGTAAGTATTTATAATAAATAATAATAATAATTACTAAATTTATTTATTATCAGGCAACAAAGATTTTTACAAACAGGCCTATAGATATTTATTTACCTTACAAACTAATATATACAATACCAATATTTAATGACCTACCTAGCTAATAATGCTCCATTTAAAATGCTTTATTGTTGTTTTTTATTTACAATTTATGGTGACGTGACGGAAAAGTCAACATCATATAATTTTAAAATGATAAATATCAAAGAAATATTTTTTTTAGAAGTGTTTAGAGGTAAAGTGGTACATACATAAAATTACTAATAAATACATTTAACATTACGCAAACTAAAAGGGACGTGTTCCCAAACGAGAACATCAAATAAAAATGTTTTCAAGATATTCGTTCATTAGACTTTCTTACCCTAACATCCGGAAACTTCGAAAACATTCTACTAATAACATTTTTTGGTTGTACATTTTGAAATTCATAATATCTTCTCTAAAAAAGTTCAAAGAAAAATGATTTGTGCATGCATGTATTGTATACATTTTATAACGATATTAATTTTTCTAAACATTTAATTATAATGGAGATCTGCGAAGATTATCACAAATAATGTAACGGCTTACCAATGCTATATTTTTGTTTAAATACGGCTTAGTTGACAAACAAGCATACCTCCGTCCGGTCCGTCTGATGGAAACTTAGATCAATTATGTACTAGATTCCCGATGAGCGCTTAAAAAACGGTACGCGACTTTAAGGCCACAGTAAGCTGAAGTTATTGATGCTATTCAATGTTTTTTTCAGATTTTCTTATTCGAAATTGAAATGTATATATATGTAGGTATGAGCAAACAATATTACTTTCGAGATGTATTTTCGTTCCGGATCCTTTATCAAGTACATTATTGATCGAAGAATGAAAAGCGTTTATTAGGATGTCGCTAAATCAAATATGATTATATTTTCATTAGCTTTAAACTCATGAAATAACATTAATAAGTTAGTTTTAGGTTCATAAACATCTTATCTAATATTTGTTACATAGATGATTCGATTATCGCGCTTGTCTACACGAAATCATTGGCAAAGTCGCGCAGATTAATGGAATAAACACACACAGTAGTAGTGTAATCAGCTGGCGCGGTGTGTTACTTACTGTATTTCAGTACATGTTCTCGTCAATATTTCGAAAGTAACACCTAAAAGTTACTTCTTTGTTAAAGGCGTAAATTATGACCTGGGGCCTTAGCACGATATACATCGTAATCATGTCGATGCGTACAAGAGTAATGTTGTATAGAAATTGGTACAGCGCTACAGCGTCCATAAATAGAACTAACAATAGAGAGATCTCATAGAAGTTGAGATATAATCATGACATAAAATTTACGTTACAATTTTGATAGAAACTCGTGCTAAGTCCACTGTACTCAAAATATCCGGCTCATAGGACCAAAATCACATTCGATTTTTAATCATCGAATTTCACTCATTGACCTAACAAAACGCCGAGGCAGAGAGTAATAACGTCCTTATAGCGGTTGGATTTAGTGCTTGGAGCGGAACGTGTTAACACGTAGCTTTTCACAAACAAATTTGTCTATGCCTGTCACACTCAATTTGCTTACTTCAATGGCGCCAAGCTTTTATTGGCTCGCCATAGTATTAACAACAGACGATTTGCATTATTGTACGCTATTGCTTGTTTAGCTTTGTTTGACCACTCTACCGTTCCGATCAATATAACTATACATATTGGAATTTGTGGACCTGCACTCCAAGTGTACTAATTCTTGATAGTGTGTTTGTGTAGTTTAATTCTAACATTGGGGCTATGAGAAGTTTGTTAAAGTCAGTCCGAGCCAAGGTCCAGGTTAACATAGTAAATTTATTCGTTTTAGGAAAGACTTTGCTGTTGGCTGAATATGATATTTACATTTTAACTGGGTTTTATGGGCGGCGAGAAACTTAAGATTCCGTTAACCGTTGTGACCGAAAAATATTCGAAGGTTTTAAGGACTGACATCACGTGTCATCGTACCCTACTAGGCGTTCAAGAAGGTTGACAAGAGCGGAAAACCCGAGGGCGTGTCTAAAGGCTAAGACCTCGGCTCGGGTTGAGCGTGTCGTGGTGACATAGTTACTATACGATTATGAATAAAGCAATGGTCGTGAATGAACCAAGGTCGGCGTATTAATGTTTACCTTGTAACTCTATTGATTATAGAAAGATTGTGGTGTTAAATAAGGATCGCTCTAAAAAGGGTTTTATGTTACAGACTTTAGGTAGACTGTTAAATGATTATGCTACATTTTTGTTGTTGGATAATGGAAGTACCTACTTGTATTTTATTGCAGACGTACAGGTCACGTATAGAGTTAAGTGAAGGTTACAAAAGACGAAAGTTGTAATTTTTTTTTATTGTTGACGAAACAGTAAAACGTATGCTAATATGTATAATAACTAACTACACAATGCTCGTATACAATTTTTAAGTCTAATATCAAGTAACATACAGCCGTATTTTGTAAAAATAGACGTTCCATTTACTAGCCATTTTTAAACGACAGTGTTATGTACTGTGTCTTTATTTGATTGGATAACATAATTTAATTACTTACTATTGGAGAATAAAATTCACCCTTTAATATATTATAAAAAACCGTCTTCAAAAAGGAAAATAAAAAAGTGCACAACTTTTGTTTGTGCACACAAAACACAACAAATTTTATACAAATATAAAAACTTAGAGTAGAGTGTTACGAACGTCATTTGAACGTCATTTAGGAACATTGCCGGTGCAGTAAATCCCTCGTGAACTACTCAAGCTAAATATGCGCACATGTACCCATGGTGCGCCGTCCTGACGAAAACGTACAGTATTGTTGTACATGTTGTTGCTGCCTTCGATGTAAGTATTATTAATCAAAATGTAGCAATAATATATCCTTGCCCTGACGTGTCGGGACTGTTTGCGCCCACGTAGAAGCCACACTTCTTCATGGACTCCGTAATCTGGCAAGTCATCTAGTTGATTTTCCCTCTAGGTCCAACCAAGTTATTTTTGTATTCAGACACAAAGTACTTATGTGTTTTCGTAGTGTTTATTTTATATTTCAACTAACTGACCGGCGGACTTCGTACCGCTTTGACAGTTTCCATGACAACACTACAAACAAATCATTTTGTATTGAAAAAATTTCAAAAATCTAAAAAAAAATTAGGGGTCCCTTAACATTTAGGGGGATGAAAAATAGATGTTGTCCGATTCTCCACCCTAGCCGATATGCACGCTAAGATTCACGAAAATCGGTCGAGCCGTTTCAGAGGAGTTCAATAACGTACACCGTGACACGAGAATTTTATATATTAGAGATTGATAATTACGAAATACATAATATTGACAACGTTGATGTTATTTTAGAAAGAAAGAAAGAAAGAAAGAAATTATTTATTGACTATCACACAGACATAACAGAAAAAAAAAACAAAGAATATGAGAACATTACAAAAAATAACATTAAGACTAATACAAAAATAATAATTATATAACAAAGAGTGTGTGTGAAAGCCAACTAGGACCCTGCCTCAGCTTTGTGTCGTTGCGGTGCTGAGAAACAAACACCACCACAACGACGCTGGTATTCTGACAGGGCCTATGGTGAGTGTTGTGGTATTGTGTGTGTGCGTGTACATATAAAGATGATATAATATAAAACATAGTTACATACATATATAATATAAATGTTTATAAAAAAAAAAACAAGTTTAATACATAAAGATACTGTAAGAAATATTATATATATTGAAATACAACAAAAATAAAATATCAAATAAATAAATGAATGAGTAAGGCTCGATGCGCTAAATGCCTTCGCTACTCCGGATTAAAAAAAAAAAAAACAGAAAAAGTCTGTGAAACTTGTCTATTCGGCTTTTGACACAAAAACATGCCATGAAAATTATGAAGAAGAAGAAGAGTATATTGTCAAAAATAAATAAAAACAGAAACAAATAAACATAATAGGATGGATCAACACGTCGTAAAACACCAGACGGTGAGTGGTGAAAAATATAAAAGTAAATGAATTTTATGAGACATAAATGAGCGCTGATGATTCTGTCTGTTGCTGTAGAAGATGCTTTTTAAGGCATTTCCTAAACGTATCAATTGTTTCCCGTAGACACTAAGATATTACAATATTTTAGGTATTATAGGTATAATATTACGTATTCATTTTTACCTTGTTCTTAATACCTGTAACTCAGAACAGACAAACATTTCAACAAAGCTGTCATAGTAAATGTTGTTCCAGTTAAAAAGACCTATCCAACGACATATATGTCTTTGCTATTGGAGGGGTGTAACAGCTTCCATACATTTTTGCCCATTGTCCTTACTTAGCACAAAGTCATTCATATTTTGATTTACTTAATCAGAAATGATTAAATACGTATACAAAAAACAGCTCTAAAAAGCAAGAAATAATATAGAAAATATACGCATATTAGTTTTAAAGAATGTCTATTGAAGTCGGGTGGTTGGTGGTCGGCTGGGGGACAATTTTGTTTACTTAATGAAAAAAATTAACAAACGCATTAGTCGCCAGTACGATTTTCGAAGGTTCCCCTCGATTTTTCTGGGATCCCATTATCAGATTTTGTCATAATGACAATGGGACCACTCAGCAAGCATACCCTTTCGAACAAAACAAGAATTTTCAAAATCGGTTTACAACTTACGGAGATATCGCGTAACAATCATACAAAAAAAAATTAAAAACTATCAGTCGAATTGAGTACCTCCTCATTTTTTTGAAGTCGGTTAATAAAATTTACAGTTATTGTTGCGACTCTGTTGTTTTTTTAAATAAAACTTTTTTAAAAGGCGCTTTATTTTGTTTTTGAAAACTACGTAAATACCACATTTAAAACACTCGGTTTATTCCAAACAATGAATTTGAAACACAATACTGCATCTCTAAACGTAAATGTACGTCTGGAAAAGTAGCGTCTTATAAAGGCTTTGAATTAACGAACGTATAATATTTCCTACAATATTGTTTTGTGTTCGCGTAGTCGCACCAGCTCCAAAGATGGTAGACTAGCCGGCGTCGTCTAAGGCCGGTCGATGCACGCATCACAATAAAAGTTCTGGATCGACGCTCCCCGTTGGCACAGCTTTAAATCTATTCGTTTGTTTTTTTCTCCCATTCCGCCATTGCCATTGGTGATTTCATATAATGTTTGTTGTTTGTTTTGACTGTTTCTGACTTTGGCGTTGCTACTCAAATAAGATGTTTTTGTTGCTTTTTCTACCTATTTTTTTAAAACATTTTGTTTGAACCATTTTGAAATAGTGGTGTTCGTAATTTATGCGGTCTATCTATCATGAAAATTAACTGTATAAAATGTCCTATAATTATGTTGCTGATTTAAAAATACAAGAATTTGTATGGATGTAATGAAATTATGAAACAGAAAACAAGATGTTCTTTGGTACAATTGTACCAAAAAACAATACCGTAATTACGTACCTAATCTATTTTTGAACTAAACAAACGAATTTTATTCTACATTCTACATATTACATTGGATTTAACGGACATAATAGATAATTAATTTCATAATCACGTATTTGATCATAAAAATTTCAAAAATGATATCTTTCTATATCTAACTACTGACTAGATCGACTTGTGTGTTTTTTAATAAACTTTAAATTAATTAATTATTTTAGTGTTCAGAGAGTAAAGACACAAAGTTGTCGGTGGTCAAAACAAAAATTCAATTGGTTTGAAATAACCTAAGCTGTCATCAAATTATTGGATGTGTTCCGTGTTTTTGTTAAACGATTTGTTGATCTGTAGAACGCACTGAAGATTTATCGAATAAAATAATGGTCGAGTATTCGAAAGTATATTTACCAAACACTGCAGACTTATTTTTCTGTATATTCTAGAAGTTATTCTGAAGATATTCCGTCGGCAAGTGTCCTTTGTCGTGGGTTCCTATACTTGCCTCATTTTTTATTTCTCTATTTCACTTTGTTTGTCCATTGAAGTGAGCTAACATTTGTAGTCCAAGTTATATTGAAGGGGAATATACATTTGATAGCTGGCACGAATTGATAAATATTTATGACGCCTTAAAGTATGTCTTTGTTAAAGCTAACTTCACAGGTCTCATGGCCTAGCTGTGCGAGTTATTGCACAAACAATACATAATAAACGAGTACTTATCATATGCAGGTACTATGTTAATTAGTAAAATTTTGAAGAGGTCATCTATTGCTTTCTAAAGTTTACACGAACACTACACATCATCTAAGTACCAAATACGTAGCGTATAAGGGTTACAAATACAATGCTTAGTATTCTCAAAGTTCACCAAAAATGTTTTGGTGACAACTGGTGAGACTGTAAAGGCTATTGTACATTGCTAATGAAATTTGTAAATACTCATTAACAATTGCCTTGCATACAATTTTATAGCCTTGTTAAGGAGCTTTGTGGCTGGCTACATAAAAATGGTTATTCTTGTAGCGACAACAATATTGTATAACTTCCCCTTTTAACAAATGTTTTTATTACGGCGTGGCTATTTATATCCATTGAAGTGCTTTTTGTTTTCAATCGGACAATGTCGTTTTATTATACGAGTACCTGCAAGGTATTTAAAAAGGATAGAATTGAATAAATGCTGTTTCCACGTAAACTTTCAAGAACGATAATTGTAAAATAAATTTAAATTTTCTGCAACTCTTTGTTGATAATCTAATCAACAAGGCGTTTCTGAATTTTTGTAGTTCTATTTAGTTCAAAACATATTTCGCCCGTGTTGTGCATATATTGCACATATTAAATATTAGTCTCGTTATATTTAATTAAGAAGGTCGAAATCACGTTCCTTAATGTCGTAGAAATTTATTAAACTAAATACTGGTTGGTGATCACAAACCCGGGCTATGCATTCGACAATCAGAAAAACGCTTTGCCCGACCAAGGAATTGAACTTAGTACTTCCGGTTATCGTGCCGAGCCCTTTGCTTAAGTGGCCGCGTCGTAGAAATAATATAAGATAATTACTGCTTTTTACACGAAATTGAACATTGATAGGAATATCAAAGAATGTTTAAATAATGATAAATTATAAGTTCAATTTTCAAACGTCGGCCAAATTTTTTCCTGAAATATTAAAGTACTCCAAGTAAGCAAAAGAAATGAACTAACATTTTCGAATATTTTCTTAGCAAACATATAGAAGTGCCATCTCCTCCATCGCAAATTTTGCGTAAATGGGTTTTCAAGTACCTAGGTATTTTGGAAGACCATTCAAGTATCATTTAACGAAGGTCAGGACCTTTTTTTTATATAAAATTTATTTCTGCCTTTTGTTCCAATCTTTTAAGTTTAGTTTTTTTTCCTAGATTTCCAATAATTGTTTAATATAAACGTGAATGCTACTACTGACGTTTAGTGAACAATATCTTGACATTTCGAGCCGTAACACAATTTTAATCAGAAATGTTCCGTGTCACAGTTTTAAATAGACTTGTAAGTCTTTTGGTTTGTTGCTGAGACTAAGATTTATCTATTTTGTCGTTCTTTCTTTTTTTCGTAGGGATGAATTGTTGTTACTTAGCGAGTATTTAAAACTTTGTCTAATCCTATGCATAGTTGATTCTTTCATGATCAGAAGAACATGAGTATTTACGTAGTGTTTGTCCAATCATAAGTAATGGTTGAGTCTCATTATATTTTCTTTGTTTTAATTTGTTCGGACACTACCGACTATAAAATATTACAGTCGTGATAAAATAATAAGATACAATTTTATGTGTAACAATCGCTAGTACATTCGTTTAAAGTGTCTCATTTCAAAGGGAATTATGTCGTAATTAATTTTCGAGGAAACAATCCGTTTCCACGTACCCAAATATAAAATTCACGTATAATTTTTCGACTTACAAGGTTACCGACCCCGCAGTTTAATAAATTATGAATGTAATATATCCAGTAATATTACATTTACTTTGAAAGTAATGTTTGCAGGGCACTGCAAGTACCTACGTAAGCAAAGAGCATGGGAGTGGTAGCGATCGTATTGGTTCTGTAACAAGAAATAAAACAATAAAGATGCTGAACGGATTTCGAGTTGAATGCAATCAATCGTGGTACAACCCCATATCTCGGTTCGACTACTGACGGAACCCATCTCTATTAACAAGGGTATTAGATTTCCTGGATGTGTCAACCTATAATTCATTTATCATACACACACACGCTCATGACGATGTCTTTGCTTTATTACATAATTAGTTCTTAATATCACCTGATGATAATCGCAATGGTAAGACTGAAGGTGGAAGCCCTTCCGCCCGGAATCTTTGACTACTCAGGAAGTGGCTGCCATATCTCTCACTGTCGAAACACTCACTAACGACATTGTCGTTATGGCTAAAAAACTTTAAATTAGATTGTGGTAGCACTCCTGGACTAAGCGCAAACATTTCGTCTGGTGCAGGTACTGTCAGGACACGAATGTTTTTTGAAGTCCCTGCATTAGATTGCTTAGAGAGAGGCAAGCCCATTGTGCCACCATTATACCGGAAGATGCAGATGCTGATGCTGCTCAGAATTGCCTACAAGAGTACGACTTGGAAGCAGAAACACCGCACCCTAAGGCCAACGTAGTAAAGTCCATAACTGAGCATAGCTATGTGATGGGTAGTTTTGTTAGGAGTTAAAGCTTTATTGGATGTGATCCATCCTGAGTTTTGGGTAACCCTCCCCCCTCCCCCGTACCATCTTGGGGGAGTCTTACATAACCGCCATGTTTTCGCAAACCCGGTGGTATGCGGAATGCATCCAAAAGAAACAGTTTCTATAGTTATTTTATTTTTTGATTTCGGAAACGTAGTATTGATTTATTTACGAATCGCGGGCAAACTGCTAGTAATGTAATGTATTAAAAACTGTAACGTAACCGGCTCGACTAGTATAACATGGTGATTTCTGAATTCCAAAGCGCTTCATCTCTAGGATATCTGTTAGTTTTATTGCTGCTATAAAATTGTTTAATAGTGGTGGACATTAGCAGATTGATGTGTTTACTAATCAATACTTTATTTCCTCGGTCAGTTCGAGACGATAATATCCGTACAAGGTCTATATTGCTTTTGGCATATTTTTTTATAGCTAGCACGGCAAAGGACCCCTTTCCATCTGATGTTAAGTGGAAATGGAGTACAGACGCGAAGACAACGCAGCATCAGTTACCCTCACTCTGCCGGCCCATAAGGTGCCTTTTCACGCCTCGTTTGAAGGACCCCATATCATAGGATGGAAGAAAAACGTGTGCTGGTAGACTATTCCATCTTTTGGAGGGGCGACAATGAGACACAAAATTTATTTGTGCACGATGGATGGACTCCCTTCTTGCATGCAGTAAATGCATGTTTAATTTCAGATGCTTGTCTGTTCTCCGGATTATTAATTACACTTTGTTTCAACAGGATTCCGTTCGTAATTTTTAAATAATCGTTTAATTTTTTTATGTTTACTAATACTTTGAAATTTATCGAACTGCTGGCCATTGCCAAATTATTGTTATAAATATGCTTAAAATATCGAGGAATTTGTGATTTGTTTATCAATAGATTTCGAGTTTAATTAAGGCTTTTTGTAACATTTTAAATATTTTGGAATTTAAAGTATGCTATGACTGCCATAAATTAGTATTCATTATTACTTAACATATTTATTATTATGTAAAATCTAAAATATTATACATACATACATAGTTTACAATGGTTTGTATTAGTAAATGTATCTGTCATGGTTTAAGATATATTGTACATGTGTGTTAAGTAGTTTTTTGTTTAACAACAAGTACTGAAGTAAATAGGAAAAGTAAAACCGGAAAGGAATGAAGTAGTATTAAAACTAACTAACACACGTTAACGTCCACACCTTCATATTTGCAAAAAAAGTATGTTTATATTACTAACAGAAGGATAAGAGCTCGATGGCGCAGTAGTCAACGTGCTCGTTTTGCGATTTCTGAAATTAAGCAACTTTCGCAAAAACCGGTTATCGGATGGGTGACCAAAAATATACCATCTCGAGTTTCGGAAGCCACGTACAACCGTTTGTGCCGGCTGCATTAGCGGTCGTTAACAACCACCAACCTGCATTGGGTCCGCGTAATGGTTCATGGTCCGTTCTCGCTGTGGTGTTTCTATTCATAGGGAAGGCTCGCGCCCCAGTAGTAAGGACATAATAGTACGTACATGAGCTGGTGATAAGGTGATGTGGACAAAAGAATATTATTATTTGGTATTCGTCTCGTTCTATTTTCCCAATCGATTTGTGATAGTAATGTTGCATCATTCTATCTTCTATCTACGTACATAATTATAATGCTTTGTTCTGTCTATTCATCATCGCCGAGCCGAAACTACTAAAGCTAATTACATGAAATTTGGAATGTAGGTTAATAGAGTGATGTAACCAGCCATTTTTTACGGAAATCATATCCTAAGGGGGTCAAATAGGGAGTAAAAGTTTGTATGAAAGTCCGTCACTTTTGAAGTAAAATACATGAAAAGTGGTATTTAGCTTTTTGAAAAGAAATTAAGAATAACCTGTCTCAGGAATTTTATTTTATTTTCCTTTAAAGGGGTAAAAAAGAGAGGAAAGTATTTTTTGGGGAAATCGCTAACTCTAAAGTAATAATATCTATAATAACTATAAAAATGAATAATTTAGTCGATCTATAGATTATTCAATAAAAATAAAGAATAACGTATTTTAACGTTTTTTTTCCCCCAGAAGAGTGAAAAAAAGGTGGAAAGTTAGTATGGAAATCTGTTTTTCCTTAAATTTCGTTATTTGGCCTGGTTACAAATTATGAAGTGTTTTAAGTTTTTTGTGAAAATTATCCATTTTATTTGGTTTTGATTACGAATACCTAAACGCAAGTCGTGTAGCCCACGTGAGCAAAGCCGCGAGCAAAAGGCGAGGTCCTAGTTGACCTTTACACACACTCATTGTTATATTAGTTTTATATTATTTTTTATAATGTTTTCTTATTCATTTTTTTTTCTGTTATGTCTGTGTGATCGTCAATAAATAATTTCTTTCTCTCTTTCTTTCTTTCTTTCAAAAGCTAGTTAGTTAGTTTATAATAACGTTGCTAGTAGCATTATGAGCACCCAGGCTGCAAATTAACGCTGTGTCTTTATATTGTACTGCAAATGTTCATAGCTATTTTATTTCAAATCATGTTCAAAATTCAGTAGTATTTAGTAACTAACAGAAGAAAACAAAAAAATATATAATAAAAAAATAAAAATAAATTAAATAATAATAATAAGATTGGTCACTGGTTGCTCAAGATAGAACACGATATAAAGAGGGCAGGGAGGCCATTGCCCTGCACTGGGACACTACAGGCTTATAATAATTATAATAATAATCTTAATAAATCTCACTTTGTGAATAATGTAGGTTTCTTTATTTTTAGCTGCCTAAGATACTTTTCGTTATTGTTTGTTGTTCCAAACAATAAAAAAAAATTAATAGAATACTTTTTTGTGTACAAAAAACAGTTATAATATTCTTACAGCTTAAAAAGTTATTACTATCTGTGATAAGCGAATTTTTGTTACAAAAAATTAGATACAAGAACTGATGCGGTTTTATTCTTTTGAATCATAGTAAACATTCTTTAAGTGTTTATATAAAAGGCTTTACCATAAACAGCAATTACTCCACAAATGTTATTTGGGTAAAAGGAACGCTTTCCAAATTGAATTGTTTGCGGATAGGAACTCATATAAACGTCGTTTCGAGTTACTAACTAAAAATGTCTGGATAGCCAATTGTTACGAGAACTATTTAGTAAATTTTATATGCCTCGCAAAAACGGTCCGAAACATTAAAAAAACACAAAATGCTAAACTAACTCCTCTGACGACCTCCGTAGCCGAGTGGCTTGGACGCCGGACTTTGGGCGGCGGTAACTCTGAGTTCCCGGGTTCGATTCCCGGTCGGGTCAATGTCGAAAACGAACTTTTCGATATTGTGTCGGGTCTGGGTGGTTGTGGTACCGTCGTTGTTTCTGATTTCCATGAAACGAGTGCTTTAGCTACTTACCTTGGGATCAGAACAATGTATGTGATGTTGTCTCATATCTTTTATCTAGTATCTTTTTTTATCTTTAACTGTTTTATTAAAATTTTTAATTTAAGAGTTTTATAATCAATTGCTTAATATAATTACATAAATAAATGCAATGCTCCTTTTAAATACTTTGTAAAATATTTATTTGGTAGGTATATGGGTACATTTATGTTATTCTAATCGAATATTCAAATATATTATAGGCCTAGTTGATTTTTGATAAAAAAAATTTATTTTTATTTCTTTATAAGATTACTCAAAACGTTTCATAAAAAGTATAACAGTAACGCTATTATCATTTTTAAATTACTGTAATAGGACAAGTCTTTGTATAAGCGCAAAGCGCTTTAAACACATTATTTATTTATTTATTTCTGTATACCTTAATGTCCGTATTTACATTATAACTATAGGGCAAAGGGGCTGTATTTAGAACGCATTGGATTGAAATAAATGTGGGTTCATTATAAATTAAGTGAGTCGATGTGTAGTAGCAAAAGTGAAGGCAATCAATTAAATTGTATTTGTGATTATAATTTCGGAACTTCAAGCTCATGCTTTAAGTGTGCATTGCTGATAATAAAGACGTATATGTTATTACCCGACTGCAAAGGAAGGGTATTGTTTTTTTATTACAATGGTTTTATTTATACAACGAACATTTTGTGAATTCAATTGTTTGTGACAGCGAAATTTTGAAAAGCTCACTAAAAAGTTTTTAATTATATTATTATATTGCTTATTGTTTTACTGGAGCGCCATTACTTGCCAATTGTTTCTACAGAAGCTTCAAAGCGGTATATTATTATTATGGTTTAAAAATATCAAATAAATATTAGTATACCCAGCGACGAAGGTTTATATCACAGCCATTGCAGATGCACTCAGGCATTAGGTATATCCATACAATGTTATTGTTTAGAATCAACCACTTGAAAATCTACACTACCCTTAGACGTCAACACTTAAACGCGGTAATAATGACGAAAAGCACAATTTAACTCAGAACTATGTTTTCTATTATTTCTTTATAACGGAACGTGGATGTCGCGGAATGACACGTTTCTATTTATATTGGTTTCAACGACTGACAGCCGGCGTTGGGCTGGATATAATGAAAATTTTATTAAATATACAACTGTATACTAATATTGTTTAGGACTTTGACATTCTACGGAACGATATCCGTGGATGGATTTAAAAGTGTCATCTCGGAAGGTTTGCTCAGCGGTTATAAATTGAGCGGGGTGCGAACGCGGCACTACCCCCTTTCACGGTAAGGTTTCAACTGAATCACCGCCGATTCGATGCCTCCGCCCAACATAGAGCGCTTGCTCGACTCTCAGCCGGAGCGATATTGACCCGTCATCTCGTTGCTGTAAAGTTCAAATTTGTCCGCGCACCTAATTGTGGTGAAGAAGATTCGTGCTTCGGTTCGTATAAGCGGCCAATACGCATGTCCACGACAATATATATAAACTCGTACCTACCTATAGGTGGCATAGTTTCCTTCTACATTTGGATTTTCTGGAGTTCAAGGACTTTCTGTTATCTGTTTGAGTTTTTTGAGCAATGAATATTTCTGTTAGCAAGTTTAAGTTTGGATTACAGTAATTTGAGTCCTTTGACAACGTTTGTTCAAATATTTATTTAATTTCTTCATAGAAAGTGTTCACTTTTCGTGTTAAGTGAATCGATAACATATACAAACAACGTTATCAGGCAGTAGGATTTAAGTAGGACGGTAATATTATTTACATTTTTGTATGTTTGACCGAATATACGAGTAATGTTGAAAGTAATAAAGAGATTTGAATGCAAGTTGCAAACGACTATTACTTTTGTATTTTTGACAACATTTTTTATTATAAAAGGTGAGCCCAAGAGCTTATTATTATATAAGGTGTAATGATATACAACAACCACCTGTTTTCGAAAGAATATAATACGTAAGCTTTGGAATAACTGTATCTAATGGTTTATATAGATTCCTGAGACATCAAAATTATTTAATTCCTAAAAATCTAAAAGTCTTTTTTTAGACTAGACTTTGTAATATTGAAATTGATACAAGGCGTTGTTTTTTTATTACATGTGCGGAATCTTTTTAATACTTTCAGAATTAAAAGGCTAGCAAAAAATATCTGAATTAAGTGTAAAATATATGATTATCTACATACATAAGCAAAAAACATAACAAAAAACTACAAAAAATTTGCCAATTGCCACATAACAATTCCAATCACAATTCATAATTATGATTTTGTATGTTATTTTTTTTTTATAAGTTTATGTGAGGTATCGTATATTGGCTTTAAATTTCACAAAGGTTACTTGCTTTTTTTTTAGAGACATTACTGATTGCCTCAGACGGCATTTTCAGCTTCACCGGGCTTGTTTAACGTAAAGGGTCAAGCCGTGTGAAACGAATCACCTTCGGAGGTTTTCTAAAGGGAACGGCATCGCGCACTAGTGCGCGTCCCCGTGCTCTACTAGATTCTCCGAAAGGTTCGGATCGGATCGGGGAGCGGAACAACCCGAGGGTGCCTCTAAAGGCTCGGACCTCGGCTCGGGTTGACCGGGCCGTGGTGGAGGAGAGAAGCGCCCAGGTACATGTCAGTACCTGATCTAGAGCGCGTGTGAACCGGTTCTTCGTACCCTTGTTCTACGAGTACGGTGTCTTGGGCCTAAACTAGTGTGCATGTTTAGTATATTCTGTAAATGTGTAGTGGCATTCATCAGGCGGTTTGGGTTACTTGCTAGCAAATCATAATAGTCAATGTTATTGAAACAATTCTTTTGTTTTAGGCTCAATTTTTCAAACATCAGATAAGTTTTATCATGGTTTTATAAAGCGAATAACATTGTCATTGTGACATATTTTCTATAGAGAAACTGGCATTATGTCAAAATTATTCAATGAATAAACAGACGATTGAAAAATCAGCCCTTAAGCCCTTAGTAGAATTCATCAAGAGGGCGTTTTTAGACGCACATACCTTAGCATTAACAGTGAAGTTTTAGGCGCTCAATAGCAAACCGGCTTGCGCGTTCGGATTCTGATCGTGCATGTTAAGTAATGTTCGCAATGTAGGGTCACTAGACGGTATAACAAATTAAATATCCTTAGCTTACATGTGCTTCGGAGGGCACGGTCAACTGTTGGGCCTACCTTTTGACGTAATATGGCAGATGTTAAAACACAGGTCAGTGTGGTGGGTTATGGCATAATCTCCCCACTATCGGCTCAGGCCCATGCGGCCTGAGCCCAGCAGTGAGACTTTTGTGACCTGAAGATTACGATGTATGTTTTTGATAATAATTAAATTACTTACGCGAACAATAAACATTGAAATGAAATACTATGAATCTACTCGTTTTTAATGTTACATATAATTTTATTCTGGCGTTTCAAGTTTTTACACGGTCCGTAGTCACAGGGAGACTGGCCCTAAACGCGATTAGACTCGTTGAAGGAGTTATTTATCTGACTAAATTGTAAAGTTTAACTACGACTATGCCCTTAACGTCATATATAACCAAATAGTCTAATTAAAAATCGAATACATCACCACCTTTTATAAATCTAAAACGCTTGGTGTAGGTACACAATTAAGTGATTGTGCATGCCTATTTATTTTTTAATATATTATGCAAGCTACTACCAATAAATTCACAAACTCCCCTCGTTGGGTATTTCTACAAATATGAATATCGTAACATCCGTTCCTTCCGCACCCACTTAACTTCTTCGGGGGGATATTTCTGAATATTTCAGTGCTGTTATCGCCCTGTTATAACGCTCGTGGATCTTGCTTAAGGAAATAGAGAGGGAACACAAAAGGCAAGGTCAACAGGAAAAGCAATGTTATAATACGAAAGTTGTTCTATTGATCGTTGTTGTATTAACGCATTCTCGGGTGATATCAGCAACCTTTTAATCTAATGACTTTTTCACTGCATAATATGTAAGCCTTAGGTATATGCTATAAAAGTTTTTAAAAATATGAAACAAACTAAAATTGATTCCGATATGCATCTCCATTAGAATGAATGAGTTGTTGTATAACAGTTGATGGCTATCCGCATCTGTGGTTTTGTGGTTATATCAAACATAGGTTTAAGTTTTATATTACTAAAAGATATTGGATATTGGTATGTATATGTTTTGTGCTGCTCCAGCGGCTTCTTGCGACCTTTACCAGATCGTCAGTTCACCTTGTCGGTCGGTTGTTGTGGAGATCCTTGGGGGAGGTGTTTGTCCAGCAGTGGACTTCTTTTGGCTGAGATGATGATGTCGATGATGTATATGTTAGTTTATATGGTATATGTCAATGGGCCTGTTGTTTTGTAACTTTAAATGGTTGTCTAAAAATAAAAGGATTTATTATTATAATTAAAATATGACCGCTGGACGGTCTCGGACCCAGAGGTCCCGGGTTCGATCCTTACGGACTACTATGTTATTATAATCAGTTTAATTTGCGCTTATGCTTGTTTTGAGTACAAAGTCAATTAAATCAAATACATAGTTTGGTAGAACACGGAGCAATGTTTCGAATTTACATACAAAGTTGACTTAAAATTAAATGTAATTTTTTAGGACAAAAATAATGTGGTTTATTTTAGATAAGATTATTATCGTTTTATTTATGAGTATTGCTAAGTATCCGACGTTTCCGCGCAGTGAGTTGCACGCACCATAAACACGGTTGTACTGAGCTTGATGAGGGTCGATGTTAAAGCAGACAAATCGGTCTACCCTCTGTTTTTTATCGTTCTTGTGCTCCAACCATGTACTATTATGTCTGAATTCACTATTCACTTGATTTCGCTCAGTGTCGTGAGTTACAAATAAGGCACGTTAGAAATCGGAATGCGAAACGGCACTTTAGGAAGCGCAAGACAATGCATTGATATTTATATTATTTTAATAACTTTTATTAATTTTATAATTTTGTAATCTTGTAAAATACTAACAATTACTTCACAATGTCTCAAAACATCGGACACATGATTTGAATCCCTGACTATCAAACGATTACAACCAAGACAAACGGTCTAAGATTTCTTCCGAAGCATGGAGTAACCGGGTCCCGGTGGAGGTCCCGGGTTCGAGTCCCAGTTCATATTTGTGTACTCGGTTTGGTTGGTGGAAGGGCTTGTTTGTCTGCCTGGCTAGCTACAACCATCTTATCTGAATATGTCGCCATAACATCAATGTTTGTAGCATTATTGTGTTCCAGCAGCTAGAGATAAGATAGCCAGTGATTCAGTAGTTGAGGATACCGGGTGAAGTGCGCTTTCACCATTGGCTTTATCATCACTTAACATCATGTGTGATGAAGGCACTGTGCTTACTCCTAAGATATATATATATATAAAAAAGATATTTTGACTTAGTCACTCGTTCGGTCACGCGGTATTGCTAAAATTGCTCAACTTGCAAGATCGAGCTGAACGCACAAGCCACCATGCAATTGTTCACAATTTCACGTCGCTAAGACGAGGACTTGTTATTTCATCAGCGAGCAAATTAAAAAGGTTTCCATAGTTAAATATAGAATACGAAAATGTTACATAAATCAGTGTTGACGATGCATATCTGATAACATTTAAGCCATCTCATTATTCAGATTGTGAGATATAACACGCCTTAGATAGTGATAGCTAGCCAGGTGGACTAATATACCTATCTATGGACCTATCCACCAACAAAACTGAGTACAATCGTGGACCGCTCGCTAAAGATTTCGATTGAACCCAGTACCCCTAAGTTTGAACCTAGTGGTCTTAATCACTAATCTACAAAGGCATTTTGCTAGGAGATTTGGCCACCTACCCGCGTTGCTAAAATTGCTGAACTTGCAAGATCGAGCCGAACGCACAAGCCACTGCGCAATTGTCCTCAATTACACGTCGCTAACACGAGGACTCGTTATTTTATCAGCGAGCAAATTGAAAAGGTTTCCATGGGTAAATATAGAATACGAGAAAGTTACATAAAGCAATGTTGGCGGTGCATATCTGATAGCATTGAAGCCATCTCATTACTCAGATTGTGAGATAGAACACGCATAATATCTACCTGTTGCCTTTTGTTTTGCCGTTGCGAGACCATTTTTCAGTTTACGGCGTGCACGTATTAAAAATCTTATCTCGCATTCTCGTTTTATTGTATAGTGGCTTCAATGAGCTGACACTTTTATGGCGCTATAAATTTTCATTTTTTCCAAGTTTCCGTTGACGTTTATCTGATATACATAATATGCATCATTCTGTCGTAGAAAATTTGGTGTCATGAAGTAGTTTAGATAAAGATGAATCGTTACATTTGGAAGAATGATACCTAATTCCTTATTTTGAATGTTTCCAATATCTTTTTTTATTTCATCGTTAACTTTTATTGAGAAAAAAAGAAAATTAGATGAGTTGACTGAAAATCTTGGAAAATAGGAGAAGTATCCTTTTTGTTATTACTAAACTTTTTTAGGTCCTTTTTCCTTTTAGTGTAGTGACAAACGAGGTAAGTTGCCATAATATTGCCTAACACATTATTTTATTCTTTCGTTACCGTAATAAATAAAACTCGCATTTACTCAGCACCCTGAACACATGTGCCGCCACGAAGGTAAACAAAAAACTGACCCGTCAGCCATATTTTGCACTTTAGGATCGCTGTTTATAAGTTTTATGACATTCATTTACGAGTTCGGTTGTTTCTGAGACGGCAGTTGCATGGTACAGACGGCAGCAGATCAACATTCATCAAAATGTAAAATTTCTTTAATAAATTTTGAACCTTAGTATTTGGGTATAAAGATCAATATCGATTAGAGAAATTTGAAAGTTTTGGACCTATCACAAACTGTCAAATTTCCTCAACAGCCTTTGAACTTTATGACTAAGTCATATGGTTGACATTGTATTGAAGAAATTTGACAGTTTTGGATAGGTTGATATGCTGGCGCCTGTACTTCTGATGCTATGTTTTTCTTTTATTCAATATAAAAATAAAATAAATAATAATTATAATAATACCCGTTCCGGCCTTGCACTTCATAATTTATTCTTCTAATTTTTGTTTTGTATAATTGTGTTAAATGTTCAAACTGTTTCTGTTCATTGAGTTAGTGGTTTTTATGATGTTCTTTTTTATCCTATTTAATTTTTTTTATTTTTTATTTATTTGTGTATCCTGTTTGTATTTGTTTTTGTGTAGGTCAAAAATTGTTTTTTATTCTTATTACTCTTATTTCACTAAAAACAAATTTTATTTTAACAAAATTAAGTAGTTTTTTCCGTTTCTTTATTTATTTTAAGCCCCTCTGCATCTCTTATCCTCTACCTACAGGAAACCGCTTCAGTGGTTTACAACTTCAACATTTTCACTATATCATCGAAATTATGTCTTTGACGTTCTTGACATGTCTCGTGCATGGCGGTAAAATGTTTGAAATTGGTTTTGGCAGAAATCCGGTACCAATAAGAGCACATTTCGCAATCAAATTAATAGTTTGCAAGACGGATGGAGTTCGATGGCGCAGTGGTGCTGAAATTAAGCAGCTGCTTTCGCAAACACCGGTTATCGGATGAATGACTAAAAATGTATCATCCCGAGCTCCTCCGTGCTTCGGAAGACAAGTAAAACCATTAGTACCGGCTACATTAGCAGTCGTTAACAAATTCTAATGCGCACTGGGCCCGCATGGTGCGTTTATGGCCCGTAACATTTTACATTTTCGATCAATTTATTTATTTCTAATATTAATAATAATTTTCGTATTGTAATGACATCTGCGCATTCCTTTTTAATTAATTTCTCAATAGTTTATTATAACAGGTATTATGCCTGAGCAGCAAGTGACATATCATTGTATTAATTGTAAATATATTATTATTCTTATTTTTTAATTTTTTGTTATTGATGCCTAAGATTTGCCATGTAGTACTCTAAACTTTTATTTGTATACCTTATCCAAGGTGGAAATGTAGTGATACTAACAAAATTGTCAATTTTCATCATTGTAATACTAACCTACATCTCACAAATAAATAAATCTGATTCTGATTCCGATCTCCCTATACATACATAGGGAAGACTCGTGCCCCAGCAGTGGGGAAATAAAATGACATGAAAGTACCTACGCGTAAGCTATCTCAAAACAGACATTTTTTTCAGCAAACTCAGCTTGAGACTTAAATTGTGTCGCAAGATCGCAACCTGAAAGACCTATTTAACGCTTGTATAATAATTTTCGGTAAAGTGCAATATCACCTCGGGATCACGGATCGGGATCACGCTCAATTAATGCTCCGTTCGCTTCCTGCTACTTAAGACCAAAGGCCTTTAAGTTGAACATACATTCTAGCATATAGTATTAAATTACTGTAAGTAAGGTATGCAGATACGTTTGTACTACGCCGACCCCTAATGATCGGTCAATCCTTTTGATAGTCTTTATTTTATAGAGAGATTTTAAGGAGATTTTATAGCCATAAAATCTCCCGACGGGCATCGTCACAAAGTCAACTCAGCGGAAGAACTTAACCCATTGTTGGCAAAGTATCCCAAGAAGACAAGTGATTCTCCGGTCCGAGCCAGGAACAGACCTGAAAAAGGTTTACGTAGGTAAATGTGAGCTTACATTATGCAATAATAAAAGACATAGTTGTTTCTCTTTGTTACGATACTTACTTTGATTTTTGCTGTTGTTTAGGTGGTTCATAAGTGGTACCTATCTAATCAACATCTTCTAAATTCAACTTTTATTAATTATTTGCCATACTCCAAAGGTAGTTTTGATATTGTTTTGTTTTTGAACCACCAACCAATTTGTTATTTTAACATCTGACACAACTGACACAGATAATTCAATTTTGGCCAGAGATAATTATCTTTATCGAAATGTCGTCCGTCAGTCCAATGTCCATATCTTATTGTTGTTTTTTTTTAATTTTTATTGATGACTAACGAAATTTGTTCATACAGCCATGTCTCCTTCCTATTTAATATTGTTATTGATTATTATTTTGGCTAACAGTGTAGTTTCTGTTATTGCTTTACTATGTTTTTTTTTTAATGTCTTTTGTATTTAATTTTGTTTTGTTGTTTAATAATTTGTTCTTTTTATATTTTAGTTACATTTAAAGTTTTCTTGTGAATGGTCTGCTGGCGGGTGGTGCTAGATGCACTAAACGTAGGTCGTTTGTCTTGGTTTTTTTTGTTTTATATATTTAAATATATATATTTTATTTTTTTTATATCTATATATTATAATATTATATTTTTGTTTTTATGTTATCTGACGATGATTCTTTTCATTCTGCTTGTAATTCTACAGACTTATCTTGTAACAATAGCTTTTGCTCGATTCCTGACACTCTCGGTGACTTTGTCCGTCAAAACTTCAGTCAACAGACAAACTACGCGCTAAACATCTGCCACTTAAATGCCCAAAGCATTCCTAGTCACTATAGTGACTTAGTGGAGGCATTTACAGGCACAAGCGTTCACGCCGTTCTGATTTCTGAGAGTTGGCTCAAACCGCACCTTTTTTCTACCACCTACCCTCTCTCCGGTTTCATTCTTGTCCGAAATGACAGGATTGGAAGGGGAGGAGGTGGTGTGGCCATCTACTTGCGTAGTGAATTTCCTTTCAAAATTCTTGCTTCTTCTGTTTCAACTTCCTCTGCTTCAGC
This sequence comes from Eudonia truncicolella, assembly GCA_949315975.1. Taxonomy (NCBI): domain Eukaryota; kingdom Metazoa; phylum Arthropoda; class Insecta; order Lepidoptera; family Crambidae; genus Eudonia; species Eudonia truncicolella. Next base: position 11,192,414 of record OX438839.1, read on the forward strand.
TGAATACCTCTTCCTCGAAATTAGTGTCAAAGGGGTTAAGACACTCCTTGGTGTGGTATACTGTCCTCCTGCTGTGAATTACTTCATGGATCTGGAACTGGTTCTTGAGTCTCTTGGATCGGAGTATGCGCATCACGTCATCATGGGCGATTTTAACACAGACCTCATCCACCATTCTCCACGTTCTCGTAAGCTCCTTCATATCGTGGAGGCTGCTGGCCTTTACGTCCTTCCACTCCAAGCCACTCACTGTAACATTACAGGTGAGGACACCTGGCTTGACCTCATCCTCACATCCACCCCCTCTCTTGTTTCTGCACACGGTCAGAGTCCTGCTCCTGGTTTTTCCCATCATGACCTTATTTTCCTCTCCTATATCCTTAAACCCCCGAAACCTGTCCCTAAAGTGTTGCACATGCGTTGTTTTGGTCGTATGGATGAAGAAAAGTTGATTAAGGATGCATCCGAGATCAATTGGGACCACCTGATGGCGGTTCCCACGGTTCACGAGAAGGTTAGCGTCCTTAACCAGACAATCCTTTCGCTTTACGATGTGCATGCGCCAATTAAGAAAGTGAAGTTAAAGCGTCCACCTGCTCCGTGGCTTACCAGAGGGATACAAATTGCTATGAGACGTAGAAATCGGGCATTTCGAAAATTTAAAAAAGAACGCTCTGAGGAGCATTGGTGTCGTTACAAGTCTGCAAGAAACACATGCAACCAGATGATACGCAATGCTAAACGCCGACACATCCTTGATAACATCTCATCTTCTTCCCCTGCCGATATTTGGAAGTTCCTTGGAACTTTAGGTATTGGTAAGACGCGTAGTGTTGTTCTGCCTAACACAATTGTGTTGGACGATATAAACCGTCATTTCACCACTACTTCTAGTATGGATCGTTCAACCATTTGTAGTACAGTTGACCAGATTAAAAGTCTGCCTCGTCCAAATATTGACCCTTTTCTTTTTTCTCCTGTTACTGAGGATGAAATCAAAAAGATTATCCTTTCCATCAAATCCGGAGCCGTGGGACATGATGGCGTCAGTCGCCGCATGATAATTTCAATATTAAGCTATATCGTTCCTCCAATTACCCACATTATAAATTTTTCTCTTCTATCAGGCCAAGTCCCCTCACAATGGCGTAAGGCCTATGTGCGTCCCTTACCCAAGATTCCCAATCCTTCCCATCCATCTCATTTTCGACCCATATCCATTCTTCCATTTCTATCCAAAGCACTCGAGGCCTGTGTCCATAAGCAGTTTTCGAAGTTTATTCAACTGAATAACCTCGTTAGTCCTCTTCAGTCGGGTTTTAGGCCTGGGCACAGCACCGTTTCCGCTCTCCTTAAGGTGACTGGCGACATTAGACAAGGCATGGAGGATACTAAATTCACTGTCTTAGTACTCATCGATTTTTCAAATGCTTTTAATGCCGTCAGTCATGATATTCTCCTTGCTATCCTTTCTCATCTAATGGTTTCATCTCAAGTGCAGGAATGGTTTTCTTCCTATCTTCGAGAGCGTCAGCAGTCGGTCCGCGTTGATGAGACATCGTCGTTGTGGTGTGACCTGGAGTCTGGCGTTCCACAAGGCGGTATTCTTTCTCCATTATTATTTTCTATATTTATTAATAACATCACTCACCACCTTCAGTGTTCGTATCATCTGTACGCCGATGACCTTCAGCTTTACACCCAAGCATGTGTGGACGACTTACCAGCTGCCATCAGGAGAATTAATCAGGATTTGGAAGCGATAAATGACTGGTCCCGTAGGTTTGGTGTGGCCGTAAATCCCACTAAATGTCAGTCGATACTCATTGGCAGCTTGCGATTGATGGGTAAAGTGGGAAGCCCTCTTGAGCCAATTGTCTTCGACGGAGCGGTCATACCTCTTAGCGCCAAGGTTAAAAATCTTGGTTTACATCTTGATACTACTCTCAGCTGGCACTCGCAGGTTGCTAGTGTGAGTCAAAGAGTTACCTGGACTTTGCGGTCCTTGAATCGTTTAAGAAATTTTTTACCACTCAAGACGAAGATAATGCTTGTGCAAACCTTAATATTCCCGTTGATCGACTATGGTGACGTGTGTTATTATGATCTTAATGCTGATTTGCTTGATAAGCTTGACAGATTACTCAACAACAGTATCCGATTCATTTACAACCTGAAGAAATATGACCACATCTCGCAGTTCAGGTTGGAGCTGAAATGGTTGCCTATTCGCCAACGAAGACGTTTACGGGCCCTCACCACACTGTTTTCGCTTCTAAATTCTTTAAATGCTCCTTCTTATCTTGCTCCCTATTTTCAGTACCTTTGCTCCTCTCATAGTAAAAATCTCCGGTCCTCAAATAACCTTCTCCTTCTCTGTCCCTCTCATACATCTGGTTTTGTTCATTCTTCCTTTCACATTCAATCCATTCTCCTGTGGAACGCGCTGCCTCTCGAAATCAGGATGGCTACGAGTCGTGATGCTTTTAAAAAGAAAGTCCGTGAGCTCTTGTTTGATGGAACCATGGCAGAATCATCTCAATAACGTCCTATTAGAATTATGTATTTTGTGTATGTTTATGTATATATAATAATATTTATGTATGTATTACATAGTTACTTACTTACAATCATATATCATAATTGCACCTACCAATGTTATCTCTGCACCACCCTATGGTTGACTGGTAGAGAATGCCTCAGGCATTAAGTCCGCCATGTAATATTTATGTTGCAAAAGTTTAAATAAATAAATAAATAAATAAATATTCCTTAAGTAGTTTCAAGACGTTCATAATCGTCATCATCATCGTCATCATCATCTCAGCCAATAGACGTCCACTGCTTGACAAAGGTCTCCCCCAAGGATCACCACAACGACTGGTTTTGTGCTGCTTGCATCCAGCGGCCTTCACCAGAATTTCGTCAAATTGGTATAAATTTAGACTTTAAAAATAAAACTATGTAAAATGGCGTTGTTATCACTACAAGTTTTTTATAAAGTCATTGTTAAAAAAAAATACCAATTAGCTGTGCCGCAGTGGTGTTGAAAAGTAAACAAATTTGAAGAGAAAAATGTTAATTCCGTATTTAAAGCTGCACAAATAGATTCGAAACGAGTTTTTCAATGAAATTTCCAATTGCGGTGGACCCGCCCGAAGCTGCGTACCACAAGCCGAATTTACTCCGGAAATCAGGGATGCGCCTGGCTTTACGTGGACTTTTTAATGGCAAAGCCAGTTGGCTTACCGCTGCAATACTCGTAACTTTATTTCGGACTGAGTTCGAAAAACTCTTCATAATTATATACATACATCTTTGTAAAGCGTATTGGAAGATGGGAATACAAAACTTTTTCGTCATGAGTGGCTCATGGCGATATCCGAAAGTGCTATGCCCGGGTCGGGCAAAGTGTGTTTCGGATTTTTCGATGCATGGCCCGGGTTTGTTATTTATAACTTATAAACCACCTGCATTTGACAAGGGTGGTGATTAACCAAATACGATAAGTAGCGATGATTTGATTTGAATGATGGAGATCCCTTGCCCCACGGTGGAACAGTATTATAGGCATTAGGTACATACTACTTTTAATTTCGTGCAAAAATTGGACTTTTGATCGATCTTTACGTTTGTCTCTTGAGATAAACACAAACGGAAACACTCATAAAAATTACATACAAATATAAATATTAATTTTTTTTTGCGTATTGTCATTTTGGAAAGCGACATGATAATGGTTTATAAATGCCCAACAAGTGATGTCTTATTTTAGTTACCAGCCTGTAAATATTCCACTGTTAGGCACAGGAATATGGATAAGAACATCACGGAGAGTTCAGATTAATACCCATCACCCTGGCCCTGTGTGGATTGGAGATTTTTAACGACCGCCAACTTGCTACAATAACAAGGAACAACGGCCTCAACATAGTTTCCTTGAACTCAATAAATTATTAATTATGACGAGCTTTATGTGTTCGAATGTCGGGCACAGACTTTTCGTTTACGTTTTTACTTCTTCCAGTCTTTAATCATGAGATGTTTTAGGCATCCAATTCGTCACACTATCCATTCGTGTCGACCACGTACCCACCACGTACTATGATAAAAGAGAGAGTTAGAGTATACATATTTTTATTTATTTTTTATTTTTATAAGTTAATTGAGTGAATTGTTTTAATAAATTTCATAATTTATATAATTATAATTGCTTGTTGATTTACTACCTTTCATCTTTCGCTCAGTGGTCCTTTGACTCAAATGTTGTCTAGCAGAGATCGCTTTAAGCGATAAGACCGCCTTTGCCCACCTCTGTATTAACATTTTTGTTAATTGTTTTCTATGCGTGTGTGCAATAAAGATTGTTATCTATCTATCTATCTATCTACTTTGTTAATTAAAATAACATAGTTAGGGATGTTATTTTAAAAACTCTATTCAATTCAAATTATCGAACTTAACACACGCACACACATATTATCCTACGAAACTCTTTACTCGTATTATCGACTGCTCTCCTTGTGGGTAAAAATGGGCAAATAACAGAGTCATTACGGGTCACCTGTCATTTTGAGTCCACGTGACGTGAAAATTAGAGCTCCGGAAAGCGGATACGCCTGTTCGAAAACGTGACTTTGGGAATTGATTGATTAGTTCTAATTGATCTATACAACGCGAATATCGTCAAATGTCGACTTACTGCAAGAACTCATTGTGTGACATTAACAACTATTTGGTATTCAATGTGCTTTATGACATTATCTGTGAGAGGAATATTTCCTTGATTAACCTTTTGTAAACGTGTCAACCAAATATCCCATCCCACACTAAGTGGGGTTTGACATACCCAGAAAATAAATCTAAGTAAAATCAGCAAATAAAGCGGATTTACAGGTTATTTTGAGAATACATATTGTAATAACATAATGAATGGGTTTCTAAAGTTTACGCGAACACTACACATTGAAATGAAACAACTTTTACGGATCTACTCGCGTTTATTTTACACATTAGTTTTAATTAATGTTTATCCTGACGTTTCGAACCCTTTGCATTGAAATTACCAAAAAACGACTAGCAGAACAAGATATGTCTTATGAATATGCAGTACTGTTAGAGCATTGTCTAACATCTGGCTACCTTTTGTGGAATGACATTTACTACCTGCAAGTAGAGGGTGTCGCCATGGGGTCCCCTGTTTCACCCGTCGTCGCCGATATCTTTATGGAAGACTTCGAGGAGAGGGCCTTGAGCACAGCACCGGTAACCCCTAGGTTCTACAAGCGGTATGTAGATGATACCTTCACTATCTTACCAACTGATAAAGTATCTGCTTTTCTAGATCATCTTAACTCCATACATCCAAAAATACAATTCACAATGGAGTTAGAGGCAGACTGTAAGCTAGCTTTCTTGGACACTTTAATCATCAGGAATCCGGACCATAGTTTGAGTCACACTGTGTATCGTAAAGTAACCCATACAGATAGGTACCTCAATGGTGATTCTCACCACCATCCTAGACAGTTGGCTACTGTAGGGAAATCTTTGTTTCAGAGAGCACGCGGTATCTGTGACACCCAACACCTGGCTGCTGAGCTTCAGCATGTCAAGCATGTACTACAGGATAATAATCTGAAAGTACCACGGCTTCGTCACAGAAAACGCAATAAACCAACCACAGTCGAGCGCCAACCTGCTGTACTTCCATATATGAAAGGTGTCACTGACAAGATTGGGCATATCTTAAAGCGAGCTTCAATCAATACTTACTTCAAGCCGCCGAAGAAGATCAACCAATTTTTACGACCTGTCAAGTGCAACATACCCCTTCAAGATGCAGGCGTGTACAAACTGGACTGCGACTGTGGGCTCTCGTACATCGGGCAAACGAAGAGAAGTGTAGGAACCCGGGTTAAAGAACATATAGCCGACGTCAAGCATAGGCGCGAAAATAAGTCTGCGGTATGCGAACATTCACTTGAGGGGCCCAACCATTACATCAGATTTGATAAACCACAAATACTCGCCAGAGAACAACGATTCATCCCTAGGATGATACGCGAGGCTATTGAAATTAAAAAACATCCTAATTTTAATAGAGAAGATGGTTGGAATCTACCACCAGCCTGGGATCTCATCATACAGAGTATTAAATCCCAGCCCCAACACCATACTGCCAGACCAAAAGATACTGTAAGCTCTTTCTGCGTAAAACGGAATGCACCTGATTAATTTAAATGAGGGTATACAAGCTACTAACTAATTATGAGACGACCAACACCTCAGTCTCCCTGTGACCACGGACCCTGCAAAGGGTTCGAAACGTCAGGATAAACATTAATTAAAACTAATGTGTAAAATAAACGCGTGTAGATCCGTAAAAGTTGTTTCATTTCAATAATGAATGGGTTTAAATAAAACATATATGTTATTTTTCACGATAATTGACTTTTAATAGAAAAAAACTAAAACAAAACTTTTCTAGATATTGAAAACAATTAAATCTTAACTTAAGGTCTAAATCAAATGGCACATGTTACAATCTCAGTTTTTTTTTGAGTCAACTAATATAGGTATCTGCTTATTAAGCAATAAAAAAAATAACATAACAATAAAAAAATAGTGTCAAAGTTACAGCAGTCTTGGCAAAAAAATATGCATGCTCCAAATAAAACATAAAACATATTTTACACGCAGCTCTAAAAATACGTTCATAACATACATACATACATACGTGCATTTACACATAAATAAATACCGTCATAGCTTTTATTGCTTTAGAAGTGATACTAAAAACTATTGTTGTTTTGAAGTTCATTTTAAAACGTTAATAACCGTAACAACATCTCTGAAAGTGATGAATTTTAAATGAACATTTCGGATCAGGGATAGGCAAAACGTATCAGATATTCTGGAAGCTTTTAGTCTGGCCTATTTTTAGAAGAATCAGTCTTTCACGACCCATTTATTTAACTGAAAATATCGATCTCAACCCAATTAAAAAACCAAGCTAACCTTGATATCTTTGTAGGTGATATCTTAATATTTATTTTCATATCCTAAAGGAATAACGTATTTATTGTACAAATATTACGTATATGTACCTACTAAGTAATTAAATATTTTATATTAATTGGGGTTTCTCGGATGCATTAAGTATAATAATATAATGTAGCTTTAGGTATAGAACAAAAATATTGTATGAAAGAATTGCCAAATAAAGCATCAGTAGAAATTATGCCTACAACAAAACTTAATTAGTTAAATTTAAACAGGTTTCTTTTCATTATGCTTAATGAAAAAAGAAAAATGTTTAGATTTGGAAAACGGGATTCATTATAATATAACGACAAAGTTAAAGATTTACAGAGATACAGAAGTATCTGATCCTGTACCTTGACATCATAATCATAAAGTCCAAAAGCGATTGCGGAAATCGGACGGACTGCAGAAATTCGCCAAACCGAAGATTGCAAGATTTCAATATTATACCACAGAGTGTACTCTGTGATTATACATTATGATTAATGTTCACTTATCTAGGTGTAAAATGAAAAAGACTATTTGAAGAAAATTCCAATCGATCCTCCTGTATGTTGGACCAATCTGTAAACAGGCATTTTAATTGAAAATATCACTACATAATATAAAACAAAGTCGCTTCCCGCTGTCCCTATGTGTGTATGTATGCTTAGATCTTAAAACTATGCAACGGATTTTGATGCGGTTTTTTTTAATAGATAGAGTAATTCAAGACGAAGGTTTACGTGTACAAATACATTCATAATATAGTAGAGAAACACTGAACTGATAATTTTAGAGATTTCACATTTTTTTGCGCTTACATTGCAAACGCTGGCTAAACCCTACGAGATAGATCAAAATAATGTACTACAGTATTGTACACATTAAAAAGGTTTACAAAAAAATCCGCAGTGGTATATGTCTATCTCTTAGGGATAACCCACGATAATATTTTTTTATCTTTTACTTTTTACGAGAAATAATGGCTTATTTAAGAAGCGATTTTAAGCAATACAGCATTAATCCTTATCCAATTAAGTACCTTAAATATATTGTGCATTTATTGTAGATCAATATTGCCCTTTACAGCATGTAATTTAAATGAATATTTTCGAAGATATTACAGATTTAAAATGCAGGGACATAGCGGTTGTGCGGCTGTGCGGCTGTGCGAATCCGGGGCGGTTCGCTAGTATATAATTAATGGAAGCTTCAAAGCTCATAAAACCAAAAGCATCAAAAGTGTCATTACATATGGCTTATTAGTTTGAAAGAATTAGAGCTTTGTTTTGTATGGATACTGAAAATTGACAGACTATAGATAAAATATATATGTACGTTTGACATTCAGTTAATAAAGACCATAAAGAAAAATTTAAAATAGTCTTTAAAGTTATGTTAGCGACTACAACACCATATCTCTAACTGCTTTCGCGCCGGTGTATCATCCAATATTCATTGCACGCATAACTATCGACGTCCAGGCACAGGAAAACGTTCGTTTTATTACACAAAAGCCCCACCCAAGTGAAACGTTTACCTCGAAACGAGTTTAACGAAAGAAAACAACACCATTTGCGAGGGCGAATGAAAATCGACCTTCTTCGCAATCACTAAACTCTCTTTTGAATTAATCTTTAATTGTGTTTAAAACGTTATCCGTGGAAGCAGCCTATTCAACAGCGAAATGTAAATAAAGTGGCATGCATTAATTGCTAGGTTTTCACAGTTCGTTTATCGGCGAGGAAGTATCTTTTTCGAGTTCTTATAATGAACGCGCCATCGTTTTAATGGGTCAGACTAGATTTGCACATTCCGATATATCATTTGTCCGTTCAAAGGTACAAAACCAAAACGTGTTCGTGCTTCAGAAGTTAATTTGTACGTGTAACGAACGTATGGATTTACATTTTTCATTTAGTTCGTTTAACAAGTTTCGCTCACGTACCTACACGTAAAAATGAAAAAATATTACCTACCGGATTGGGCGTCATGGTTTTTTTTTGTCTAGTATCGCACAAAGGGGATAATAGCCCAGACAGAAATTTTAAAAGCGTACTGTCTAACGTTCCTTTGTTTCTATCAGAAGGGATTTCATCGGGTTTCAGAGCGCTATTTGGTTAAACGCAATCATCTTAGTAAAAACATAATACAAAACTAAACTGTTGGTTAAGTAGCGTCAATAAAAAAGCTGAAGTTGGAGGTGTAGTTATTATTATGGTTGTGTATTTTAATATGACTTACTTTGATGGCTCAGATTTCTGTTCTAACTACTTAGCAAGGCTCGGTGACTCACGAGTGTATAGCCGTGGCAAGCCCGAATCAGCTCAAGTCTAGACGTAAATCAAGTTGTTAACATAAACGTCATTATTTCTAAAGTTGCTTACAAAAAAAATTGCAAGTTATTAAATAATGCCAACCAACAGTTGTCACTTATAGCTGACGAGTAAATTTTCCAATCGAAATGCTTCCAAAGCCTTTATTTGTTTTCTCAAAAGTTCAATCATAATTAAGTTTATGGAGCTCTTGGGAATAGCTAACATATTTTATAAAAGACATCTTAGCTGCAGTCTCTATTGCAGTACCGTTTCATCAATATTAAAGTAAAGCATTGAGATCTATCCTGCCAGCTCTAAAATAGGATTACTGTCAGACGATATCCAATTCTACAACTAGCTGCCATTAGAGGGTACCTAAACAAGTATAAAGTTACCCGTCTCGATTCGAGAATCTGATTAAATAAATTGTAGGTTATAATTTTGTAAGTGATAACTGATCTAGCATTTCAAGTGTCTCGTAAAAAATTTGAGACTACTTTATTTTGTTCCACGTTTTAATCGAAACGAATGCTTTTTCACAGTTCACAAACGTTAAGTAAGGAGGCTGGTTATACTCTTCGGTCTTTTGTATAACATGCCGCAGCGTATGTATGTGGTCTATGGTGCTGAATGAAGTCTTTTCGGAAACCGCCTTGTTTGATAGGTTGGAAGTTATCAAACTTGATTCGTTATGACAACTTTTTACATTTCTTTTATTTGACTGAGTTAACAAGTAGACATAATGTCCGCCACGCTGCCTTTGACAACCCTGAAGCCTTCAGTGTTATGTCTTTATGCCCAGTTATTTTACTGGATCTCATAATATAATTTGGACTGGAATATAGATATGCACTGCAGATCGGTAGAAATAGGTATGAGTTTAAAAGTAGCCATACAGACAGATTATTTGAGAAAACTTTACCAGGCTAGAACTCCAAATCATCTACTTCTGTAAACGAAAGCTACATAAGAAATAATAGATACCCAAATTTTAGGTATATAGGTATGCATTATTGTTTTATAATATTTAATTGAGTGAAACAGAATTTCTAAAATGGATATTAGCGCTTTTATATTTAAAGTTTCGCTGTTTGTTACCACTAATTCAAAAATGTTATATTATTGTCTCATAATGTATAACAAAATACATGAAAACTGTACAAAAAGTGTTGATTATGATTTTAAAAAACAAAAGTTTCGTAACCATAACCAGTCTCCATCCTACATAGTTCCAAACCGCGATATATTATGTGCATTCCGTAACAAAACGGATGGCTCGCTCGATCTTGGATAATCTTTTTCGATCAGTGGAGCCATTCATTTCGACGAATGCAATTTCCTCATTAACCGAGAGTAGGTATCTTAAGATTCTCCACAGAATTCCTATAAAGTTCGTGCCTTGATATTTGAGACGTTATGTTGAACAATTCTCGGGTCGCGCGTCGCGCTATTTGAATTGAACATTACCCGAATGAACATTGTTTGTACTAAGAACGATATAACAGGGAATATTTAACTTTAACAATGTTGTCAACATTGTTTGTTACATCAATCTTAGAAATAAATGTTGAAGCTACGCTTAGTTTTTATAGTTCAAAGACTACAGTTTACGTAGCAACAATGAAAGTTTACAACGTTAAATGAATCCGTATTGTTTTTAATATCTTCTTGTGGTAATATATACAATAGTACCTATAAATTTATAGTGTAAAATACACTTAAACAGCTTAGGAATAAAACAATGCTGCCGCTTAAACCTCAAGTGGCTTTCTATTCGTCTTTGCCGGAATACTTATATACTTCTTTATAACATATTATTTAATCCCACGTATCCTTCTTATCTTAAGGAACGTGTCAGTTTTCTTAATTGTTCGCGTTCGCGAGGTTCGCGCTCATTACGGTCATCAGAAAACTTAAGCCTTAAAACCCCCCCACACAGCACCACCTTTTATGATTTTTCTTTTACCGTCCAAGCTGTTAGTCCCTGGAATTCACTTCCAGTTGCGATCAGGCGTGCAAAATCTATTCACACATTGGAGGAAGGAGCTCTTGAAAAACTTCTAGCTTTCCATTTAACCCTGTCCTGCTAAAAAACTGTCATATCCGCTATTTTCCTACCTGATATTACTATTATGTCTACATAGACACATAGGTAACCTACATAGGTTTATTTATTTATATTATTGTGGTATATTTATCGTTATTAGTTTATTATTAGTTTTGCTTAATTTATAAAGTACACACTATTCAAATGTTTTAATAGTTTCACCTCTGGTCTTGCAGTTTATTAGCTCTCTCTATCCGACTGATTGTCTGGAAGAAATCGCTTTGAAGCGATAAGACCGCCAAATTGTAACTATGTAAGTTATTTTTATTTGTGTTCATGTTTATGTTTCATAGTGTTGCAATAAAAGTATTATCTGTCTATCTATCTATCTAATGGTTTTAAATAAACCCTCACTTTGTAAACGGAAACTTACAAGAGGAACAATAAAAAAGTTGTTTATTTAAATACGTTATTCAAGTTAAGTTAGCATTACAGTTTCGGTGAATGAAGCTTACAGTAGTTGACATACTTATAACGTGATAACAATATAACTTCGAAATGGAACACTAAATTTAGCGCTTGACTTGTCGGATTCTTTTCGAGACCCGTGGGTTGTGAGATACTGAGGAGTGAGGTATTGAAACTAAAAAATTAATTTGTAACAAGCGTTAATTATATGGATAGGGAGAACGGGCCATAAACCACCACGCGGGCTATAGGAAAGGCTCGTGCTCCAGCAGTATGGGAACATAAAAATGATGATGAAGCGTTAATTACAAGTAAGCCATTCATACGAGTATTTTCTGAATTGAAATGTTGTTGTTTCAATTTTAATAGCCTCACGTATCATCCTTTAGATGAATCGTTGTTCTCTAGTGTAACTGTAGTATATGGCGCAATCGAGCCTTCGATATCATGTTCACATATTGCAGACTTATTTTCGCGCCTTCACTGGCTACGTGCTATTTTACGAGGACTCCCGTTTCGATTTGCTTTACGAGCCATGCAATGTGTATAAAGTACGACGTTTTTTATTGAACCGGCAAAGGCATACAGTTAGACTGATGGGAAGCAATCACTGTAGGATTTGGAGCTAGTACCACCTTGCACATTGATGATTGTTAGTTCTCTTTATGCCTCATGCTTGTAGTTTTCATCATCACAAGCTAATTTTCACCAGTGCGAATTGAATACAGTGATTGCGGAAGACCCAGGTTCGATTCCTGGCTGGGTCGGGTGGGCGTTTAATTTTTTCACTGTATTTTATAAAATTTTATAAATATTTAATTTAGCTTCAGTGCAGCAATTAGCACTTGAAAAATAAAAGGTAAAAAATATTCTAACTTTTTAAATTTTCCATTGCTTTGGATATCTTAGGATACAATCCCATAAAAGCTGGTGCAGATGGGGTTCCATCGATTTTTGTGGTTAAATGCGCTAGTGCATTGGCACTGCCTTTATCTATGATCATAAACGTATCTCTCAGTAGTGGTATTTTTTCAGAAGCCTGGAAGGAATCACTTGTGCTGCCACTATTTAAGGGGGGTGACGCCAGCGTTGTCAAGAATTACAGGCCTATATCGCTTATTCCAGTATTTGCGAAGGTTTTCGAAATGCTGGTGTTCCCGGTTCTTTCATATCATCTCAGACACATCACAACACCCGAACAGCATGGGTTTGTTAGGGCGAGATCGACAGCCACTAATTTGATGTCTTTTGTCGGAGACCTTGCTGAGGGAGTAGATCACGGTCACTCATTTGACGCAATATGTACTGACTTCAGCAAGGCTTTCGACAGGGTGAATCATGACTTGCTTACTCATAAGCTTTACTTAACTGGAATTGATGGTGATTTGCTGAACTGGTGTAATTCCTATCTGACAAACCGGAAATCTAAAGTTGTTGTGGATGGTTACTCATCTGAACCTTTTGCTAACTTGTCAGGTGTTCCTCAGGGCTCCCATTTAGGGCCTTTGTTCTTTAATCTGTTTATAAATGATATCCGTCAATGCTTTGTGAATTCAAGTTTCTATATGTTTGCTGATGACTTGAAGTTCTTTAGGCAGGTCAACTCGGCAAATGAGGCACAGTTGCTCCAAAATAACTTAGACAGACTAATTGCTTGCTGTCAATTGAATGGAATGACCTTAAACATAGATAAGTGTCATGTCATCCGTTTCACTAGAAAGAAAAACTTGGTTCTGAGAACGTACAGTATTGACGCAGTGACTCTAACTGAAGTAGACCATATACGTGACCTAGGGTTCACACTTGATAGTAAGTTACGTTTTAGTCTCCATATCGACAACATTGTGAAGAAGGGTTTTAGATCTCTGGGCTTTTTGCTGCGCACTTGTAAGGCTTTAAAGAAGCCCACTACTAAAATTGCAATTTACAACGCCCTCGTACGCAGCACTCTAGAGTATTGTAGTGTCGTATGGAACCCGCACTATGATGTATGCAACAAACGCTTTGAGAGCGTCCAGAAGCGCTTTCTATGGCATTTGTCCTATAGTTGTATGTTAGTGAAGAAACTTCCATCTAATAGTGACCGTCTTCGACATTTCCATCTGAGATCTCTTCATTCTCGTAGGATGGTGCTGGACGGTATGTTTCTATTTAAATTGTTTAACAATCTTACAGACACTCCCTATTTATTGTCTTAGTTAAATATCTGTGTACCTAGGAGTCAAGATGCTGTAAAAAATATAAACCTTTTCGTGTTGACGCTGCTCGATCAAATTTAGGTCAGTACTCTCCATTAAACCGAATTGTCACCTGTTACAATAAAATACACAATATCAAAGTCGATCTAATTAGTAATGGTGGTTTAACAAAACAATACGAAATTGATATTTTCTCAGGTCGCATGCATAATTTTAAGACAAGTCTAAGTATTGTTCTTTCGGAAATGTGAAAAACTATTGTTAGCTTAATGTTAAAAGTGACTATCAATGTTGTATTATGTATTATTTTAAAGTCAATTTGCATGTATTCTATTTTATTATTATTATTGTCAAATTAAACTATTTTTATTATTTATTCTTGAACTATTTTTTTTTATTATTACTTTTATTAAATTAAATTATATTTTTTATTGTTGATTGAATTATTAAATTATTATTATTACTTTTGTTAAAATCAATTATATTTTTTATTGTTATTAATTATTATTATCTTAATCTTAGCATAATTTTGTGATTTTTGCTGTAGCACTTTTGTATGCATGTAGTTTACACCTATAATTGAGGTGACACTTATCAAGCGTCTGATTTATGTATTGTTTTTTTTTAAAAGCAATGGTGTTTACTTTGTTGGTGTAACAATAAAATAAATAAATAAATAAAACAATTTCTCAAAAAGTTCATTGATCGAATGGGGTCGATGAGAGGTGCTGTTTAAGAATAATTAATGACATCTGCTGTATTTGGAGGTCCAAGAAGGCTACAATTTTTTTTCAATCTTATACTTTTATTCGTCTATGAAAACATTAAAAAAGTCAATATGGGTATCGTTTTTAAGGTTTTCGTGGGTGCCAATTATGAATATAACATTTATTACGAGATCCAAGATGGCGGACATGATTTTTTTGTAAAGTCAATATGGACCGTTTTTGCGGTTTTTATGGGTGCCATATATAAAATTGACGGTCGAATTTCGACCTCTGGGCGACGACTAGTATAATAATAGCTAAAGCATTAAAATTAATATTATGGTGTCCTTTAAATCAATAGGGCTCTGTAAGGGGTTAAATGTGTAACATATTTATGAAAATACTACGTAAGTTATTTTATACATGTAAGTTTTAGATCTTATGGCCCCATTTGTGCCGGTCCACTACACGCCTTGGTAATATTTCTTTCAGCTTTCATAAAAAGGGCAATTCAATGATTTGCAGGTACTTACAAGGGTTATATGTTTTACCTACGATGCGAATGTTAGTTTACTCGTGCGTAAGCAATCTCAGTAAGGTTTTCTGATGAAAGGTTTGATGACAATCATAAAAAAAATTGTTTTATTAATTACACAATTATAAAAGGATAGAATAAACAATTTCAATTATGAACTGAGCTTAAATTGAAGAAAGAAGAAATATTTATTTAAACATAGACACGATACAAAAGGAAATACAAATAATATTATTACATTTTGCTTTGTTGATCAAATACTTTTTTAATTTCTTATCAAGGAACTTTTCTTAACTTAACCCAACCTTTTCTTAGGTACTATGTGGCTTTATAGTGATTTATTTCTAGACTGCCGTGTTCAATCAATACTTCTCATCTCTTATCTCTACCGACCGTCGACGACGTCTTTATTATATTTTAAGTTAAGCCTATGAACTTCACACATTTGATTTTTGCATTGAGTCAAAGGTATGGATTATCTGCAATAAGAGCTTTCATATTCCGGTCAATATTGAACGACTTTAGAGAAGTGTATTTGCTCAAACCGACAGGTCAACGGGCAAGATAATCTTTGCCAAGTGTATGTATAATAACATAACAGTTATTTTGGAACATACGTATAGTAGACCTCGGACGGTGTTATATTAATGAAAAATCATTTAATTCGGTAAAAATATTTACGTAGTTTTCTACGAGCGGAAAATTTTCAATACTGTTTGAGAATTATAATTTGTTTACAACAAAGTGTTTGTAGAAAGCCTTTGGTAGTGGTACGGAGGATGCGCCACAATGAGGAAAGATAAAGGGAAGATCTTCCTCCGAGCTGGGTGGTATAGCTCGGGGACCGAGGTCCAACGGATGTTAGTCGGAGGTGCTATATATAGCGAAGGAGATGGTGAAACTTCACTACCGCGATGCAGGCTTCCCATATTATTTATCGTCGTAGTATGGTGACGTCGTTGGTATGCGTTTGTGAGCACGGCTGAGAAGGTGTTTTTGCTTCGTGTCGATAAATGTGCGGCGTATGCGGTAGGTGACGCCGCCACATGTTCGTGTATTGATCTATATTATATAGCTACAAGATTTTTAAAAGCAAAGCGCAGATTTTAATGTATTTTTGTATCGTAACTAGAACGTTCCTATTCAAAGTTATAGTCACCAAGGAACCCTTATAGTTTCGCCATGTCTGTCTGTCTGTCTGTCTGTCTATCTATCTGTCTGTCTGTCTGTCTGACCCCAGTCTAGCTCATAGACTCTTAGTACTAGAAAGCTGTAATTTGGTATGGATATACATATTAATCACGCCACAAAGTGGTAAAGTAAATTTTTTAAACATATTTTTTTAGGTTACCTCCCCTACACGTGAAGTGGGGATGTAATTTTTTCCCTAAGTGTGCGGTGTCGTTAGGTAGCAATTTAAAAAATATAGCGGGTTTGTAATTACAGTTTTTTGATTGAGGCACCCTTTTGTGAGCTATTAAGCTTTAAAGTACAAAATTCCTCATTAAGAACTACTTAAATAACGTTGTCAGGTGTGTGAAACCGGTATTATCTACATTTAAGTATATGAGTCATCATTAAATAAATGTTCATAAAAGCCCACTTCTCAGAGTCCGCATTATTGAGATGGGCTACGGTACCCTACACTGCGCGTGGCCCGACACGCACTTGGCTGGTTTTATATAATATTTCCTATAGCATCGAATTTTAATATTAGCAAATCATGGTCCAACTATTCGTTATAATAGTCAAAGAGACCGCGAGTCAGTGGGGTTACGGGGATGCAGAAGTCCAGGGGTTTCATATAATAACTGATAATCCGGCTTTTGTAGGGTGACTATAAAGATCTGTTTCAAAATTAATATCTTGATGTGTTTGGTATCATCAAAGCTTTTATGAATTTTCGTTTATGTACAATAAATTCAATAACAAGAATTACTCCTATACATTTCTACAACCATCTGATTACTGTATTAATTCGAGAATTAAGAAAACCTCAAGGCCGTTTCCTTTTATAAGCCACGACTAAGCTGTAATGCCTAACGGCATTTAGCGCCATGAATCATAAAAAAAGGTTTTTGATATGTATCAGTTTTATTATAACATGGACAAAAGATTGCGGTGATCGTTAAACATTAGCAAACTAAGAATTATTACAAATACTGTATTTTCTAAAAAAGTAGGGAATTAAATGTCAGCTCAAAAAAAGAGTATTAAATCATCATCATCATCATCAGGATTAATTATTACCGTTATACATTTATTTCGTTGTCGACGTTTTATGCATGTTGTTAAGTAGACAATTTCAAGTAAAACCTTAAATTTACTTTCGCAACCGGGGGCTGTGATCAACAGAATAATTAAAATATTAAATTATTAAAATTAATTATAAAGATTCGCAAAACTTACTAAAAAGAAAAGCAAAAAGAAATTGAACACGTCTGAATTAAATGTACATCAGTCAGTATGCTCTAATTAAGCCTACTAATGCAATATGTCACATGGAATTAACATCAGTCAGTGCGCTCTGATTAAGCCTACTAATGCAATATGTCACATGGAATTAACATCAGTCAGTGCGCTCTGATTAAGCCTACTAATGCAATATGTCACATGGAATTAACATCAGTCAGTGCGCTCAGAATAAGCATACTAAAATATTTCACATGTAATTAACATTAGTCAGTGCGCTCAGATTAAGCATTTTTATGCACTAAGTCACATGTAATAAACATCAGACTGTGCGCTCAGATTAAGCATACTGCATTAGCATTTACTGGTACAAGCGAATGTCAATATTGAGCACACCGATACATCAAAAGTGTAGTCGCACTCTATACGAATCCATCCATAACTCTCTACTTAATTTCTTATTTTAAAAGCTTTACATAAGTTAATTTTATTACAGTACGAATGTTAAAATGAAAGCCTGCATGTTTTTTCGAGATATCTGTTTTTAGGCATAGTATAGTAATTTAAAAATGCTTTTAATTACCTTTATTTATACCTTTAAGTAAATATGTCGGCGGCGAGGTTGGTTTGTAGGTAGGACTGTCGAGCAAACTCTGATTCGTCGGTAACACAGTTCATCTTGGATCTTCAAAATAAAGAAGCAGTCGTATTCCTGACAGTCACTTTAAAGTTATTTTAACATCACTATTAAATTATTTAGAAACAGTTGACCGATGCAAATGGATTTATGAAACGAAGTGCGTACTATCCGACCGCTCTCGTTCAAAATGTCCTCAGTCCGTTGTCGCGCCAACTGACGTTGACGTTTCGCGTACCATAGAGCATAGGCTTCGCAGACCACACTCAAGTATAGACTATACTTGTCGTTTCTAAGCGATGCTAGCGCCATGTCGCCGACAAATACATTATGCTTTTTTGTCTGTTATTTATTTATTTGTCTTTTAATTTCTCTGATTTTAACATATTTAGTTTTGTTAATAAAATGCGATTTACAAGTTCATAAATACACTTTAATATGTCTCATGTTTAAATAAATTGATCATCATTTCGTTTTATATTCTTTTGAAACCTGTTCCTAAGCGATAAGTATGTATATTTTATTCATGGTTAACGACACAACCCAAACAATCGTGACCTTTCCTAATGTAATGTCTAAAATAACTTCAAATGTCACAGCGGCGTAGTAACTAACGACTCAACATTAGTAAGAGATCTACAAAAGGAAATGTGAATTAAGAATACAGGATTGTATATCTTCATATTGCGCTGGAAACACAAAAGAACAAATAAATAAAACGGAACGGTCGAAAATCCCCTTGGTACTAATGATTGTAAATTCTAATGTCCATCGACTTTAGATATCTGATTCTATTTAACTTTTCTCCTTTTTATTTTTACTTCCCGATAACTTTTTTCGGCCAGTCGGATCGAATTAAAATCTTTTTGTACATAATGGAGTTTTTACTAAGAACTTTTTGAACGTCAAAGTCTAAGCCAAGGTTTTGTAAGCCCTACGATGGAGACCTTGCTCCGAGAAAACGCCGCAAGAAACTCAGCAAGGGCAAGTTTTTTCTCCGGTTCAGTGTTACAATTTTTTTTATATATATTGTACGGGTATGCACAGTGCCTTGATCTCACCTTATGTAAAGTGATGATAAGGCCAATGATGGAACGCACTTCACCCGGGAACCTCAACTATTGAGGCAATTGTTATAAAACAACAAGTTTTGTAAAATTAAAATATCTCTTTTACGTAGCTAGTAGACCACAGCGAGTTGTTTCATAAAAAGTATTGTTAAAAGTGAGACGAGTCGGCAACATTTTCCTTTGTATTAATATTGTATTTAAATCATCATTCTATGTTAAACTGTTTTTAACAACTTTAAAGTGAAAATGTAAAACTGAAAATGTTATTCGAAAAAAGTGGCGTTTAAACGAGTCTTGAATTCTAAGTGAAATGTTTCGTACAATAAAAACGTTAACAGCCCAGACTGGCTGAAAAAACACAATCACAATCTCAACATTTTTTTTCCGTCCTCATTACACCATTAAAGAGGTAACAATCGTAACAGGTAACACAGCTTTTAATCCCCAAGAGTACAGTTCAAATTTGGAACGTGAAGTAAGTTGGACTTATCTTGTTACCGTTTCCACTAGCGTGTAATCCGCTTCGGCGTTTCCACGTGCATCGATGGTTAAGTCGCATCACGTCAACACGGCTTTGGTTACGTAACGCATTCGTTCGTTCGTCTATCGGGAATCGATGTTGTTGGCGTGCCTTATAGTCTATATTGTCGTTACAGCGCAAACGAATAATTAATCGGTCAACTGATGTTCCACTTTCCGGGAAATTGGACTTCGCCTTTTTGTCTATCTTGCTACTAGCTAGGCAGCTAGTAAGTAACATTTGTAGCTGCCTAGGGGTTTCCCGTGATGCCTTTTCAGATGCTGCCGTTTCTGAATTTCATTTTACACAAAGCTCCTAGCGACGGTTTCTTGTTAGCTTTTATTAAAAAATAATTTTATAAAAGATACGTCTGGAAGTTACTTTACGATTTGTAATTATATAGGTTCTTTTTAAAATAAGTTGTGGGACTTCCTACTTATTGGTTTAGGTTGGGATTCATTAGTGATATTTAACGCTTTAAAGTTTTTAAAGTAGATACCTTTTTTCAATTTCGTTTGTTCCAAAAATATTAAGCAGAGTTAGTGTTACTAGAAAGTTAAACTTTGCTATGATTTTAAATTTCTACATGAACTATAAAATAATATTAAAAGAGTAATGAGAAAACTCTTGGTACCTATATTATTTTTCAACTCGTACCTAAGATGCATAAAAATATTATCTAATCTTAACTTTGAAGTTTGCAAGCCAAATGATCTGATATAACACTCACTAGAGTACGTTTCGATTATTCGAAACTTCTTGGGATTCATAAAATATATATCAATATTTTTTTTTTATATTAATAATGTCATTACTTAAACTAACTTCAAGCAATTTTATAATAATTAGTTATTCCTTTTAGACTATATAATCTTTTACTGCGCTAGCCTTATTATTACACTTGGCTGTCTTCTTTTCTTTTTATTAAATAAACTATCATATTTAAAAATCTTTTCGTATAAATTAAAGGCACAATCTTGGCTTTTTTTAAGTAACTTTCCAGGAACCTCTTAAAATTGTAAAACGGTATGGCGTGCAGCACAGTAATTGCCCATTTGTCTATGAACTACAAGTTAATGGGTTATTTTTTTTCATGGCTCTTATTATATAAGTTTCTTTGTATTTGTTACATAGTATAATCGTATCAGTGATATAAATATATTTATACCTTACAAAATGAAATAGAATCAAATGAGGTAAGATAATTAATATACATAATGTGTTGAGTAACTTATACCTATAACTTATGTGTTGAGTAAGAAATACCAATAAAAATATAAAATAAAAATTCAGGATCCCAAATAAAATTTTTAAATGATTTTCAAGTAAAGTTAATTGCTCTAACTTAAATTGTTTTCGATGTAATTATCAAAAGATTCGTAGTGTTTTACTAGCAATTAATTGAATTAGTTACACATCCTACACATCTATCGTATATATAAATATTTCCTATTGCAATAGTTTACCCTTTTCATTTAAGGTGTCTATACTTCTCAATACCTGTCTTAGTTTGTATAATATCGATATCAATACAAAACGGTATAAAATATGATGACCTTACACATATAAAGAAAAGACATCGACTAAAAATATCAACACAAGTGCTTATCAAAAAACTACAAAAAATCAACAATAAAAAAAAACACACTTAACACAAAATTGAGATAGTTATATTAGAATAGTTAAGTATATTTTGTTAAAATAATATACGATCTCAATAGGTAAGTGTAGTACGATAAAAATAACCGGTGGAAATATAACACCAACAAATAAATAAAATTTAAAGCATTTCAAATTTACCTGAGTCATCGGATCCCGAGTTGGACAGGCCTAAAACAGAATTTAAAGATACGTACGTAAGTATAATTTCATTGCGATCGGTATTCAATTTCGTTTTCGCTCCATACAAGATAAAATCAACAGAGCTAAAGCTGATTCGGTTCGCTAGTGCACATTCATTAATAATTTCTACATAAAGCGTCGCAGCATAAGAACATGATTATAATATGAGAAATGACATCTAAGGGTCGACTAATGAAGATGTTATGCAAATATTTACACACCCATACTCACTTTCAACATAAAATTAAATTGTCCAGCCAACTACAGTAAGTGATTACTTCAAAGCTCATGCTCATATTTAAAAAATGCAGAAGTATATTAAGAGCTGAAACTAGTTTTGCAGGCATAAAAACATTTATTTTTATTTAATTTCCACATTGCGTCATATTCAAAATTTCATATACAATAAATTTTACTTTTAAATTTTTATTGAAATATTTAATGAAGATTAATATTTCCCCATGTATTATTCATATGGGAATGCCTTAAACTAGTGAAATGCATATAATGTAGGCTGATGACGATAAAGAAATATTATAGTTCTTATTAAATTAAAGTGTTGTCTTTAAAAGTTAATACATTAATATTTATAAAGTAAGTAACTATGTAATTAGGGATTATGACTATTATTAACCTAAAGAACATGCGTTTCTACACTATATTGTGTAGAATAAAGGAAAACGGACTTCAATACAATCTGTAACCGGATGAAGAACGATAACTGGATCTTCAATAAATAATAATATGAACATTCCTTTTAGACGAAAAGGTCAACAGATATTCCAAAGTTCCAGTTAAAAGTTCAGCTCGTTTCGTTGCTGCAGTCAATCGCGAACAGAATAATTGGTTTTTAAAACTTCATACTTATGCAAAGTCTTTAGGTCCTACTGTAATAATGTGTATATCTAAACTTTGAATTGCTACAGTTAGCTTTCTTCGGATGTATGTCGATTTCAGTCGTTGGACACAGAAAATTGGGATTTTTTGAAAGATAGCAACTTTGGATTCGTGGTAGAAGCACGAAACTTTTTCTAGTCTTAAACGTTACCTATTAGTAGTTACTAACTTTTAGGAAGTAAAAATGCAGTTCTAGAACAATATTGAAAGTTTGGGTCTTAACATTTGACTCCTAAGTGATTCTAGACTAGTGCACTCTGGCACTTAGCCAAGCAAACTCTATAGGGTTGAGTTTTCTGTAACATTCATTTTTACGTCTACGCTTTTAAGATTTATTGAGATTTGTGCTGACTGATTTAAAGCCTGCGCAAGTCGAAAGAATTATTGGCTAATTTTTTATGACAAATTGTAGAGTACTTGTTTGCTTGCTAACATGTTCTCATATCCCATAAAATTTCTAATTTTTCAAACAAACAAGTCATTGTGAATGCATAAGGAAACTACAAAACTATTAATTGTAAAAAAAGAACAATTTATGTTCGTTTAACTGAATTTACGCGATCCGAAACTATTCAATAGTGAACTTTAAATCGCATAAATCCAGTATGTAGACCATAAGTTTTGCTTTGAAGTTTGTATTTTTCTCATAATTACATAAACTGTATGGCACAGACCAAATTTCATCATCAATCATCATCATCGAGTTAGTCACGAACATAACGGGAAATTCTCTTTAGTGGTTTTTTCGATCAAGTGCTAGATTCCCGATGAGCGCTCCAAAAAAAGGACGAGAATAATATGACCACAACTGTGGCGGTATTGCAAATTATTATTTTACCTTTTCTACGATGAAAGTAAATATAAGGTGAGTGCAATTTTTTGCAATCTAAATTAAACTGTATGTGTAAGATTTAAGGTTCATCATAAGCTAAAGTTGTTAATGCTATACATTATTTTTCACATTTTCTAAATCATCATCATCATATAGAATAATAAAATATCAGTAACTTGATTTTAGAAATCACCATTCTATGCACGTGTAGTCTTAAACAGACATTAGCTTCCTCATTACTAAAAAAAACTGTTCAGGTTTATTCCCAGGACATAAACGGCACCGTCATTATTATTGGAACTTCATATTCGTCGTAACTCTTCAAGCATTTGTCGCTGCCATAAATTTATTTATAGCCCTTTGTCTTGGACAGTGCGAGTATTTATTATCGCATATACCTATAACCAGTCGTTATATGTGTGTGTATAAACTGTTTATTAGTTGAAATAAAAACTTCAGTAGGTACAGACGCCTGCACATCAATCTACCACAAACTGTCAAATTTCCTCAATAGACTTTGAACTTAATGTTTTAGGTTTAAGGTTTACAATGTATTGAAGAAATTTGACAGTTTTGGGTAGGTTGACGTGCAGGCGTGTGTACAATATCAAATTTCTATTATCTTCAGGTACATACTTCTACATATTATGTTAAAATAGTGACAGTAGCCTTGTGTCCATGTTAAGGGCCTGTTTCACAATGTCTGATTAGGAGATACTTGGCAGATAAAGTGACAGCTTTGTATGGACTATCTGTCAAGTAAACGCTAATGGGAACTTACTTGTAGATCGTGAAACAGGCCCTTAGTCTAGCTAGTGTTAAAGTCACGATTTTTTTTTATTCCTTACGAATAAGCACTTGGCTTTATCTCACCTGATATTAAGTGATGATAAGGCCAGGTGGAAGCGCACTTCACCCGGAATCCTCATCTACTGAGGCACTGGCTATCTTATCTCTAGCTGCCGGAACACAACAATGCTATAAACATTGCTGTTATGGTGACATATTTAGTTATATTAGTGGAAGCTAGCCAGGCAGACAAACAAGCTCTACCATCAACCAAACCG
The DNA here is from genome assembly GCA_949315975.1 of Eudonia truncicolella. NCBI lineage: Eukaryota > Metazoa > Arthropoda > Insecta > Lepidoptera > Crambidae > Eudonia > Eudonia truncicolella. The sequence goes on from OX438839.1 coordinate 11,216,993, forward strand.
AGTACCTAAATATGTACCACCCGCTGGGAATCAGACCTCTTTGAGAATGATGGTCTTAACCACTAGACTGCAGAGGCGGTTTACGAGTAAAAAACTTTTTTATTCTGATCTAGCGCTTATCTGTACAGAGTTTGGTGGTCTGGTATATATAGTATTTATTAAAAAGTAGGGCCATACCAGTGTCATTAAAAATGAGAATATGGGCTTTTAATTATAAGTGGACACTTTTTTACATCTTAATAGAATAGACAATTTGGGGTTCCCCTCACTGGTCGCTCTTTATATGCCACTCAGAATGATAAAAAAATTAAGTCTCAATTTTCAAGAGTGAGTCTTCTATCACATGGAATGGAGAAGACGGGTATTTTCTTTAAGTGGATAAAGCCTTTTAAACCAATCAGTATAACAGACAATATGGCTTTTTCCTTCCTTAACACTCTTCTTTTAGCCTTGATTAAATTCGATTTAACCAGAGCAGTTGATGCGGCAGCTTTCTAATCAGGAAAAATATGATGATGTTGATTTCGCTGACACGAAAAGAAGCGGAACTTCCATTTGAGGAGCACTGAACAAAAGGTGTTTGGAACAGACCGTATGGCCGTGGTTCCTTTGCCTTCGAATGTTTTTCAACATGCAACTGACAGATGTCATGTCGTGTAATATAGGTCGGCGGCGCGTTGATATTATCCTTTTGATTTTTAACCTACTTGTGTTTTTTAACCTCTGGCGAGAGGGAATTGTACATTTTTGTTTTTGGAGTGTAATGTCCTGGCGAGGGCAAATCGAGTGAACAATTTTGTGTAGTCAACAATTTTGTGGTTACAAGCGGCATCAGCGTCCTAGTGACGCCGTCAGGTCTTACGTGCCGATTGGAGGCACCGATCGCCTTCCGGGAGCCGGATGGCAACGGATTAACATCAGGCGGACTAACCCTTTTCTTTTCCTGGCCTTCCTTGCCCCCACCCCTTCTGTCCCTTTAACCAGATTAGCACGGAGGTGTAGTCGACGGCGGCGAGGGTGAGTGAACATATTTATATATTCATCTCTTCTAATAACAAGCTGTCCTTTTAGCCACTCGGAGGAGTGGCAAGCTAAGGAACCGGTCAGTCAGAAAGGTCTATCTCGGTGTATCGCCTGAATAGACGGGTACTCCACATTGACAGCTGGCGTTTGCGCTATGGGCCGCACAAACCAAATAGCCAGCTGGTGGTCTACTTAACAAAAGGAATTTCGATTTCATCCCGTAGATGTATCCGTCAATGGCGACACTGCAAATAATATGAGACGTTTTTATTATTTCTAATAATATGGTGTGCGTTTGTGACCTGCTAATTCAAACTTAGATTTAACGATAGCTAACATAGCGCCAGCAAGCTGCCCATTCGTGTAAAATGTGTCTGTATGGGAAGGCTTTGGTCGTGATTTCCAGAGCTATGCGTTTGGCGTCAAGATCCAGGAGCTTTATTTTTGATTCCTTCGCCTCGAGTCGAGCGCTTGGTTTCTACTGGTTTTCGTTCGACATTTGACTTTCCATATTTTTGAATCGCTCGACCGCAACGAGTGCCCTCACCCACTCGTTGCAGTCGAGCGACACAAAGTGATTGATAAAATTACCGTCAAAATCAATGCGTTGTGTCAATGTCATGTCACTCATTTGTTAGTGTCATTGATAGTCTTTTCTATTAAAAAGCTAAGGATTTATTTAACAGCCAATAGAAACTTGGATATAAAGTTCCGTTTTCATTGCGGTTGTTGCCGGTTTTCTCTAAATTCTTCGTGAAACGGATAACATCCAACATTTCGTATTATGTTGGCAGCACTGGAAACGAACGATTCAAAAATACGGAAAATCGGCGTCATGCGACTTGGAAGACGAGTGTGACTTAAGTCACATGCGACAACACATATCATACGTGCGATTCAAAAATAGATTCCCTGGACTTCGAAACTTTCAACATTACGTTTCGCCACTGTCGGAGTTGCCAGCTCTTCCCACGTGCTACGAATGTCGACTGATATTAGATGACGTTTAAGAACTTATCGGTAATGCAGGTATCAGATGATCAATATAAAAGATGGGGCTCATGACTTCTACATTTGGAACAATACAATTTATATTCATGTTTTAAAAATTATAAAACTTTATTGAGCTTTGCAGTTGATTGCACCCAGGCTGGCCGGTGTTGAAAATGAAGTCGCAGATTTATCTGATTTGCTTATTTTTTGTATTATGTGGTTTTTAAATTTTATCACAAATTTGGTTAAAAATTATAAAAAATATAATTCGGAAAAGTATCATATAAATGAATAACTATCTTGCCGTTTTGAAAAACATATTTATATTCAAAATAATCAAAATCAGAATTATATTATACAATATTGATAAAGCGACTTCATCAGGTAAAAACTACTAAAGATAATAATTATGTAGAATAAAACATAAAATATAAATTAACAATTAGAAAACCAGATTAATTGTTTCAGCAGGTTAAATACGAGTAAAAAGAAATTACCAAATTATTCCGTACAGTAGCAAGTAGTATATTGATTGTTTTGTTATAATCGTTCTTACCAACATAACTAATAAAAGCTCATTCACAAGACTGATAAACAACTTATGAAAATCTTGTTGCGATGAAACCCAGGTAGGTAGTCTAGAGAAACTCCAACTGACTTACCAACCCGGAACAAAATTAATTAAAAGCAAAATGAAGAGTGGAACGTTTATTATAAGACTTTGCTCCTCAAAGCGGTGGGTTATTGCCTTTACAGAGCTCAAGTATTTTGACTGACAGACGTATTAAACTTTTATTATCTTTATTTTTTAAAACTAGTCTAAATACTGTCTGACGCATACATCTGGATCAGGAGCTCCTCTCCCCTTAACCAGCCTAGCTACGAAAACTCAACGAGTCAGGCGGAGGAAGCTTACTTACTAAAACTATAACTGCCTCTGTGCTCTAGTGGTTAAATCACCATTTTCAGACCCAGAGGTCCCGGGTTTGATTCACAGCTGGTGTAAATGTATTTACTCGATTGATGGTAAGGGTTGATTTGAGTAAGCCTGGCTATTATTCGCATTTGATTTAATCAGGAACTAGCTGTCTTTTAGGCACCGCGCTGTACACAACATTTTACGGTCTAAAGTAACTACTAACGTTAATGGCCTTGTTTTGACAGTTAACTAAACAACAAGACGATTGATAAGTCTTGTTTTATAAAATTATAGCGCTCTCTTGTTTATAATTCTCTTGTTTGGTTAGAAAATATAGTTGTTTGTTAAAATAACGTAAGTGTCTGACATAGCAACAAAATTTTAGAACGCTTCATACGAAACGCTAACTTTGCTACCGACCCGCTACACATATATCGCACTACCAATACAATACTGTTGCAACTCAGAATATACTGATATTGGATATTTTAGCGTATTCATTAACAATACTGTTTAATTTCAAATATTTTAGTATACAACATTATTGTATTGATAATCGCTCCGTGATGCTTGAGCTCGTAGATCTGTAACGGAGTGTCGTAGTCATTCGTAGCACTACGAATGACTACGATAATATTAGAGCTCTTATTTTGACATATTTTACAGTCAAGATATAGGTTAAATTAGAGTAAACCGTTTAATATCAGGCCTCAAGTTATGGTTATTGAGGTTTGGCAAATAAAAAAGAAAGAAAGCCACAAACACTTGAAACACAGGCTTGCTTGCTTTAGGTAATTTCCAGGCAGACGTAGAGACATGAAAGAAAATACATTTATTGACTTCACAACAAAATAAAAAGAAAAACAAAAGAACATAATGAAATAAAAAACAAAAAAAACATAATTCGAGAAATATAAATAAAAAAGAAATAACTTAAAAAGTTAAAAATAAAAACCTTTACAAAAACAAATAAAATAAACTAAATTTTGATATTAATTCTATCAACTTTATATCAATGGTGTGATACCAACTAGGTTTACCTCTGACGGTGTTTCGTTTAAGACGGCTTGAGGAACCCTTTAAGTTTCTCTCCGTCCCCAAAAAAGTCCGGTGACGCTGAAAAAGCCGTCTGAGAAAAACAACAAGCTCTATCTAAAAACATAAAATTATATCTGTTATATGCTAGCTTTAGTAAAGTAGACTTTAATCCCTCTTGCATAGTGTTAACGGGACAGAGCGCAGAGACTCACCGATGCTATATGAGGATGATGGAGATTATGTCGAAAATCCTCGCCGGAAAATAGGTTTTAGTTAAAATGCTGCCATACTGTATGGTCACAAGGTTTTAGTTAAAACAGCATGTACAGTGGCCAACGAGTTGCCACGCCATGCGCCAAAGCCAACCTGTACCAATTAACAAGTTTATTTAGTCCTAACTAGTTCTTGCTAAAGTCTGGTTTCACTGTTGCAAATACACTGTTACATTTTAAGTTAAAAACTTCATAATACATAAAATAAATGCCAAACGTAGCCAAATGTATCAAGGATTATTTATTGTTTTCTAAAGTTTACGCGAACACTACACATTGAAATGAAACAACTTTAACGGATCTACTTGCGTTTTTTTTACACATTAGTTTTAATTAATGTTTATCCTGACGTTTCGAACCCTTTGCAGGGTCCGTGGTCACAGGAAGACTGAGGTGTTGGTTGTCTCATAATTAGTTAGTAGCTTGTATACCCTCATTTAAATTTAATCAGGTGCGTTCCGTTTTACGCAGAAAGAGCTTTCAGTATCTTTTGGTCTGGCAGTATGGTGTTGGGGCTGTGATTTAATATTTTGTATGATGGGATCCCAGGCTGGTGATAGATTTCAACCATCTTCTCTATTAAAATTAGGATGTTTTTTAATTTCAATAGCTTCGCGTATCATCCTAGGGATGAATCGTTGTTCTCTAGCGAGTATTTGTGGTTTATCAAATCTGATGTAATGGTTGGGACCCTCAAGGATTATTGTTGACCTACTTGATTATCATATTGTAATCGTTGCGAGAAAGGTTGAAATATTAAATGAGGTTTTCGGTAGAAATAAGTCTAATTTAACGTATAATCTGTAGGACAATCGTGAAATTGCTTTACATGCAGACCGTGTTTTATGTGACCAACGCAGACAAGTTAATGAATTTACCCAGCATTTTGGCATTTACAGAATTTCAGTGCGGTACATACGCATGCCTAATCGAAATTACCGTAGCATGTTTGTGAATTTTCTGTAAGAAATATATTTTGTTTGTTTAATTACACGACAGAGAGAACTCACGATTTCCGCACTGACAGAAACACACGTATGTTTGTTATCAAGATAAACGTTTTGAGTTGTCATCAGTTAATGAATATACCTACCACTGCTTGGCAGATTGAGATACGCCTATGACACTAGGAAGCCATGCTATGGCGAGCTATGATATCACATTTGAGTTTTAGGGTTGAGAAATTTAGAAAGCCGGTTCTCAAGTGTTAAAGAAGTCATCTTCAGTCATCTTCATGTTTATCAAAGTCACGATGAAATTAATATTATCACGTCATAGTAACATTACAAATACATCTACATGTATTTATAGCATTCGATTGACAATGGAGCCGTCCGAAACGTTACTAAGCGTTTTCAATCAAGAAAGACTGAATTGAACATTAGAAAACATGAAGTGCTATCAAGCTAGTTGACAAATCCAGACCTGAAGCAAATACACTGACCACCGAACTTTTTTATATACATATACTTTACAAAGACAAACGTTTAAGACTTAAAATCGTACAAGCTAGTCTGGTAGGGTAAGAAGAAGTAATACCACCGTCCCAAAGGTTCATAGCGGCAGCTAGAAAGAAAATTCAGGTTACAAAAATTTTAATAACTCCTAAGCTATTAGGTAAGTAACTGGATAAAATAAAAAGTTATAGCATAAATTACTTCAGTCACTATAAAAGGCAATTTTCTTGTACAATAGTAAGAATTCCGGGTGAAGTGCACTTCTACCATCGCCCTTAACCCCACTTACTATCATATAAGACGACGGTCAAGCCCTTCCCCTTGGTCACTTAAAAAAATAGGTACCCAATTCCTACTACTAAGCCCTAATAACAGTTCAACAGGCTAATCAAACGACAACTAAGTTCTCACGATTACAAGGCGAATGAATACAAAACGACTGGCTTTGTTGCGATGAATACATTGCCACCTAATTACCGAAACTCAAAACCTTCATCAAACGTAACTTCGGCCCCGAACTGTACAGGAAGTTTGGGTTCAACTTTAAATGCAAATTCATTCAAAACGTTCGTCTATGTAAACAAGGGCACAAAGTAAGGAGACTGCGAAAGGTAAGCATGTGATACATCATCGGATAAATGAGGGTTGTGAACTGCTGCTATTAGGTAATTGACGCAATTCGGGATGACTCCAATTTAGACCAGCTTGGATGAACAGGCTTACCTTGAGATGGCTGACCCATAAAAAGAAAATAGAAAAGAATGGAACTTTAAAAAAACCCCCTGTCGTGCCTCCACAATGACCAAGAGCAGTTTATACTGCCTAAGAAGACAGCCCGGGCAATGAGGCCTAGCCCTCGAAGCCCGAACCGGCCCCATAGAAGGGCCCGATGACTTCTCTACCTACCTAGAAGGTAAGCTTCATACAAACGCACTCGACCAACGCACACATAGACAACCTCTCACGGACACGGAGTCTCACAACAGCTACGCTCGAACTGTTCCAATATCCGCGTCTGTGAAAGCGTACCTTCTGGCTCTTCTTACTTTGTGACAAGGATGAGGAGAGCGGGAAAAATGTTTTATGAGAATAATGTTTTCTTTGAATTTCACCTGGTTCCACGTGTTTTACCTGCGTCTGTTAAAAGATTGTCTGTATGCACATCTAGGTATATTTAAACTCGTACGTAATATGGGCATGCTGAATTTGGTTAGTAACTGAGCTGCTATAAAAATGTTATATATATGTATATAATTTATTTAATATTATACAAGAACTCTGTGTCATCTATACTATTAATTAAGAGGTAAAATATGTGACTTTGTTTGTTTGTCTGTTTGCGGAGGCTAATCTCTGGAACTACGAGTCCAATTTCAAAAAATCACTGATAGAATAATACTACATTCCTTTCATAAACTATATGTTATTTTAAAAAAAAAGATTATTTTTAAAATCTCAAATTCATACGGACGAAGTCGCGAGTAAAGTGCGATTAAACTAGTGGCCCGCTCGCGACTTCGTCCGCTTAAGAACACCCATATCCCACGATGGACCCCTATTGTAGCGCCACCTACCGGGTCCAATCATCAAATCAATCCAGCCGTTTAGAAGGAGTTCAATTACAGACACACGCACAGAAGATTTATACATATAAAGATTGATAGTTAGATACACATTCAGTTAGTTACAATTAATATCAGTACCTATTTCTAGAACATTTCTTGACATGTCATTAATTAATGTTAATAAAGGTATTTTTTTTAAATTAGGTACTAAATTGAAGTTGTACTCGTAATAATCATGAACTTACCTAACATAATGCTTTGTAAAATCTCAAATAAATACAAATAACTTAAATCGTGCACTCTAAACTCTATCTATAGAACCTATTCACAAAAATACCTCATCATCATCTCAGCCAAAAGTCCTCCGCTGCTTGACAAATGCCTCCCCCAAGGATATCCACAACGGCCGGTTTTGTGCTCTGTTCGCATCCAGCGGCTTCCCGCGATCTTCACCAGATCATCAGTGAAGATAAATAGAGATAGACAAATACGTCATACTATAATAATAATTATAACATGTTGAGTATTATCTTTAAAAAGGTCTTTGTGGAAATATTGTAATAAAAAGTAAAAATCACGCTTCTTCTTTCATACAACCCTTTATACCTCACTTCATGTGTTTATTACGTTATGCATTTCATATCAGATCATGTAATAACCATAATTCCCTACGCGTATGTGTATATACCATACCTATATTCAATTTGAGAAGACCTGCGTTCGACAGCGGGACGTTTATAGGTATATGAAGTGTTATGACAGAAACCTGTACTCGTGAACCCGTAAAACACGCTTTAAACTTAGCTAGTTTACATTTAATCATCTGCCATGATAAAACGTTTTTTTTTAAACTGGAAAGGGCATCAAAACTAGATTAAAGACATCTAGATATAGAATATATTGGTATATTCCAAAAAAATTATAATCCCACTTAGTCCGACCGGGTGTTACCTCTAAAAGTATTATAGAGATGTACCCTAATTTGATAATTTTAAAGTTTCATTTACAACCACATACAAATGCCTGGTCGGTCTAAATGGGTATATAGACCGACCAGGCGTTTGTTATAAAAAATACACTTTAAAATAAAATTTGAACAAAGAATTATATAAATACGAATTTTTCATACATTGTAACCACGGCCACGCTATATTTTGCGATGACGTACGGGTGCTGCGGGAAATAAAGCCGCGTTTCAGTTTTAATTAAACTGGAATAAAACGATAAAATCGAAAATTTTAAGTGCGTTACATATCGAAAGCAATGTCAGAGTAATTATTTTACCGAGACAATATTAAAATTGTTAATAATGGTTACACATTTTCGGATATTCGTCGTATTTATCGGTCAAAAAGTATGCTATTTTTTATTGTCATAAACGAAAATCGATTAAGATAAGCTACTTATGAAGGATTCTTATAACTGAAACAGCGCTATTATAGCTTTATAGTAGTTTGAAAATAATTCACGAATGGATTGCTATTCAAGAACGAATATTGGTAATTTTGTCACAGAGATGTGTCAACATTTTAATATATCAGCTAATTGTTTTATTTTATTCCATTACGGAAATACACTTAGAAATGAAGATAGATAGATAGATATGGTCAGAGAAGGAGACATAACGTGCAATTGGTAATATCTATCGGTTTATTATGTTAAGATAGGAGCATGTTGTATTTAAAAAAAACTTTAAAAGTGATTACAACTATCTTAATAAATATCATATTGTCAGTTTTTTCATCCAAATAGCAATAATAATACGGCACTTGGTAAGCTAACGACGACAGACGCTTGTAACACTTGCTGACACATTGCTCACAAATCACACAGCTTGGAAGAAACAGAAACAAAGTTAAGTATAGCACTACACTTTTAAAACAGTATCCCACACAAAACTTTCCATGCTGTAAAATATAAAGATCTAGTGATTTAGTAGACGAAATAAAAAAGTATATCAATGGATTTTTTGATTAAACTTATCGTGCCACTGTTTTTGTTTTAATGTTGTCTACTGACTGATTGGATCTTTAAGTTCCTATAAATTTGCTTATTATTTTGCAAAACATTAATAATCTCTGAAGTTAATATAAAGACCAAAAGATAAAATAGGGCATTGCTAAAAATATTTACGTCTGTTCGAACCACAAAACATAAGAAAGAGGTGTTCGAACATTAGCTTCAACTTAACTGCAATCCGTCACAAGCCGTTACCGCCTCGATCTCAACCACTAATAGTAGCTGAATAGTGGCTGTTAAAGAGCTATTTTGAAGAGCACTGGAGCTTTTACTGCGTTGTTTGTCGATAGGAAGCATGGATGAACTTAAGCGAGCATAAACACGTGCAAGATGTCATTGGCGATTGTTGTTGTATTGATTTATCAATTGATTTTTCTATTATTATTTTGTGCTATCATGGTTACAGTATAATTATATCAACATACAGTATAATGTTCTCGTTTCAAGAACAGTCTTAACTGTTCTAATGAAATGGTTAAGTTTACTGTGTCATTAGTCAGATTATTCTACAAGCAATTCATTCATCTTAGGCCTGATTGCCACTTTATCATCAGATCAACAATTCATAACCAAATGTTTCCGGTATTCTTTTGGCAATTTATACCTATTTTTAATCTTTGGTATCTACAAGTAGGAATTATAAATATGAGTTTCCTTTTAAAACGGCCTAGTCACTATTTTGTGTAAATGATACAAGGAAACCATTATGAAAGACTTTGGTAAAGTTACCAAATCACTTTACTTGTACATAAGCGTTCACAAATCATGTAAATATCTATTGATTTTGGCAACATTACAAGTTCATAATAATATGTGATGTTGAATTGCCAATATCATGATTAACATTAATATTCAGCATCTGTATTACAAAACCCATAATATTTCTACGAATTTCAGTCGTCATTGTACACAGCTTTGTACATCGCTGAGCGTGTTGCTTCAACTTTGGCAGCGATGTATACCCACTACGCAATGTATAAGGAAAATAGCAAACGATATTTTGATGTTATGGTTATTGTTGTACAGGGGCGGAGAAGCGTTTGAAGTAATATCGGTCGCCGCACCACCCCCGGTCTCTTACCACGCGTGCCACATTACAATTGCTAATCCGACATCTGACTCAATACCTAGCATCATCAGAATAATTATCGGCTGATGAGTATACTGAGAAATAGACTTTGATATTCATATTCATTATCGTCAATACGTTGAAGGCTAGGCCGTTAGCGTATTCGGTTCGTTCGGTTTCGTTCGAGTATGGTCCGCGGACGAGTCAACAAAAAAATAAAAAGTAAGTAGCCTATAACTTTCCTCGTCATTGAAATCAAGTCATCACTACAATTAATGGGTATTGGCGGCCTGATACCCGCATGTCGCGGGTTCAATTCTCAGGTCGGGCAATCTGTGATTGGGTTCTTTTTCGCCCGGGTTTGTGATCACCAACCCACATTTGGCAATGGTAATTTATGACTATTTGCATATAATTTTACGCAAATATTGTTGCGAACAAATTACAATTTGAAAAAGGACAGAGCGTTGAAAAAAATCCACGAGCGGGATAGCGGAGCGTGAGCCACGATACCATAGTTGGTAGTACACCTGACCCGGCATGTCATGGAGTGTGGGTTCGAATCCCGCTCGTGGAATTTTTTCAACACTTTTTTCAAAATGATTATTAACATGATGGTAAACTGACAATACGATTAAAAATAGAACCATTCCTTAGACTCTCTTATTTCTAGCAGTAGGAAAACAACAATGTTACTAACATTTTTGTTATAGATACTTACTTATGGTAGTAGCTAGCCATACATTTTGGCGAGGCTTAACAAAGCCTCTTTTTATATTTCCAAGGTATCCAGGGTCCGGAATAAAATTCTGAATACGTGTTTTAGGTGCACGAAATCACGGGCATTCTCAAGTATTTTATACGCGGGAAGACCAACAAAATGTATGAACAAGGTAAGTATGTAACTTGATTAATTTAGCCTTAACATTTCTTGTAACTCACTTAGATTGAAAATTAATAATAAATGTCTAATTTGGCTGTACCCGCTCATAACGTACCGACATTCAATGCCAACTGGGTTCACATTTTTGTCTTTAGAATATAAAAAAGGGTATTTAAAGGAAAACTGCATTAACAATTTAAACTTGTTATAATAGAAAAGTTAATTTAGTACTGGACAATAGAGCGACTTTGACACAAGACAAACTTTATACGACGATTTGTTGAGTTCAAATTAGTTTTAAATGTGCCAACAATAAAGTCTTAAGAAAGCTTTAAAGTACGCTGAATAGAAGCACGCCATTACCCTACTTTATTGCTTTGTTTTGACAGACGCAATATCGCTTCCAGACACCTTCTTGTGAATATTGACCGTTTAAAAAAAGTAGGTGCCTTATGAAAAACATCTCTAATTCACCTGTAATTTGTTTCGCAACAAAATTTGCGTTAAAATTATATACACAAAACAAAACATCTCTAAGTTAATAAAGCCCTCAATTTAATGAATAATGTAAATTAGACATTACAGTGACATAAATAGAATTTAAAGTACACTATCCATCTTTAAAACTACTACTTATATAAATACATAACAATTATTCTACTTTGCCGTCGTCTTACCTGATGGTAAGAAAAAGCCAAAGACATAGAAAGAACGAAAAGGAAGCGAGTTAACCCGGAATCATTAAGTACTGAAAAACTGGCTTTAGTGACAAACTTAGATAAGAACATAAGGGTCAGGCGTAGTTGGAACATGTCATGCTGCCAACCAAATCGAGTGCAATATGTGTTGGTAATCGAACCCAGAGCAACTGGATCTGTGAGACCAGTAGTCTTAGTCTAGACACAAGACTATACAGAACCGGTTAATAGTTCATAAAAAATAAGTTTGTGTTTAATAACAATACGTTGTAATAACAGCAGTCATTAACATATTACTATCCTAATAGATATATATTACAGTAACTTATATTATAAAATAGGTTAACTTAAAACCAATTTATTCATGACCTACATGTCAGACCGTTATCTGTTTCATTGAAACAGCAGCGCAGAAACTCGTAAACAAAAGTTGCAATCGCAACGCTTACCCGACTAAAATGTTTATTTTGCAGAACGTTTTCTAACTTGCCTCTGCAGAGTTGTTCCAGCCGGCTCCCGTTTCATTTGAGAATAACGGATTTGTATTTGAGAACGCTCGCAATTATTTGACTCGATTTGCCTTTAATTTTGCTTTTGCGAGTGTAGTTTGAGCGCTTAATTACTTTTATACTGCAACTTTGGAACAAAAATATTTGTTTAAAACATTATTGCTTTCAAAAGAAATTCCTTATTCATTTCCTTGTTTGAAGTGAAACAATTTGTTTAGTTATATCAAAAGGCTGTTGCAATATATATGTTTCAATATATATATATTCATATATATGTTTCAATTTCCACTGTTGTAAAGTGGTTAAGCTACCGGGCTCAGATTCAGAGGTTCCAGGTAGGATTTCCAGATGTAGTACATAATATTGTATTCTGTTTATAGGTTACTTCCTATTTTAAGTTTGTCAACTTAACTACAATGCTACAAATATTTTGTCTTCTGAGAGATATTACAAATTCAATACCTCCGTAGCAAAAGGTTCATAGTTTCTCACCATCAGATGAGATGAAGGAAATATTAAGATCACGATGCATTTTTTTTGTATTGAAAGTGATTAAAATATAAAAAATCGTCTTTGGACTCTACGACATTACACTATGCGATATCTCTTATAACTGGAATTAGGCTACTTATCAGCTATAAGTCATATTTAAAATTACTTTCCATGCCAATGCCATTTGATAACTTAAAATATTTATACTCATTCTATCAGATGCGCTCTTTGGAAAGCACCTGACACCCATAAATTTCGGTTTCATAAATAATCGGGCGGTATCTCTTATTGCAATTGTTTATTTTAGTGTGATTGATGAACGATGTTTGGCAATACTGCAGTGAAAAAAAACACGTAACCAAGTAGCGGTTGTAATGAATCCACTTGACCAATTTTAAATAGGAAGAATCTGATGGCACAGTGGTAAAAGCACTCGGTTGCGATTGTTTAAGTTAAGCAACTTTCGCAAGGGCTGGTTATCAGATGGGTTATCAATTGTATCGGCCTCTTTATTGCTCGTACCTTAAGCCAATGGTTCACTTCAATATCCGCCAAAACACGCATCGTTCAAGCGTAATGAGTTCTATAACTATTTTCCTTTTGAAAATCTTTTATCCATTATAGAATGGTACCTACTATCAATAACGCACAAAAACTTAGAAAAGTTAATTTACAAGTTATAAGCACGTAAAATATAAGAAAGTAAATAGGTACGGTAGATGCTCTAGTACTTGACACAGTAAACCCAATGATCGACACCAGTTTTCGTCGCCAAATAATATTATAATATTGGGTCCTTATGTATGAAATTGACGTTTTTTTCTCTCTAATGAATAGGTGTATTACTTTAAAAAGTCAATACCAGTTGGTAATATTATTATACAACTTTAATTAGGACAAAAAAATAATGAATCACTTCTTCACGAGTTCCTGTTTTTTTTTTGAGAGATTGCTGATTGCCTCAAACGGCTTTTTTAGCTTCACCGGGCTTGTTTGGGGGCGGCGAGAAAGTTAAAGGGTTCCTCAAGCCGTGTGAAATGAAGCACCTTCGGAGGTTTTCTAGAGGGAACGGCATCACGCACTAGTGCGTGTCCCCGTGCCCTACTAGATTCTCCGAAGGGTTCGGATCGGATCGGGGAGCGGAACAACCCGAGGCCGCCTCTAAAGGGTCGGCACCGTCACCTTGGCTTGGGTTGACCAGGCCGTGGTGGAGGCATGAAGCGCCCAGGTACATGTCTGTACCTGGTGTACAGCGCGTGTGAACCGGTTCGTCGTACCCTTGTTCTACGAGTACGGTGTCTTGGACCTAAACTAGTGTGCATGTTTAGTGTATTCTGTAAATGTGTAGTGGCATTTAGAGGACCGCGGGCGTGGGGAGTTCCTGTTGGACCCTAGTGCCCTTAAATAGGTGTAATACAAAAATAAATTTGTTTTTTCAAACTACTATCTGTATCGCCTCGGTGGCCGAGTGGCAAAGCGCTTGGCCCGATACCCGAAGGTCCCGGGTTCAATTCCCAAGTCGGGCAAAGTGTGTTTCGAATTTATTCGGTGCGTAGCCCGGGTTTATGATCAAAGTCAAAGACAAAGTCAAAGTAATTTTTTAAGTTAAAACTTTCTTAAGAAAAGTGCTTTTCAATTATCCAAACATCCTTTTACCTATCCATTCAGATCACCAATCCGCATTTGGCAAGCATGGTGATCAAGTCAATATCCATTTTATTTATTTATTTATTTATTTATTTATTTATTTTGGGAAACAAACAATTACATATCACATACAATATTTAAAATATACATAAAACACAAATCAGCAAAGTTTCCACAAAAAAACAATAACAAACGTAATAAACAATAACAATAATAATAACAATAACAAAACAATAATATCCATGTAGTAATGACTTGATTTCAATGATGCCTCTGCCTAGCAGTTTCACAGTTATAGACTAAGTACTAGGTAGCTGTAAAATTCGCATAAAACTCACTTCCCCATTTTACAACAAAATAATTTGTGTGTACGCACAAAGTACGTGCACCGTAATCATCAAAGTTAATAACGGCTGTACAAATAGAACCCTTAGAGCTCCCATCGTCCGGCGTCCGTTTAATATTTGTTTTGAACATACAGAGCGCTGCAAGTTTATTCACAACTGTGTTAATAACTTAATACCTTTATGGCGAACCGCATTAAAATTTTATATTATTCCTTTCGTAAAATATCGCACTGTTTGTTATTGGGTTGTCTTATGTAGGTATCTTTACTTTTTGAGTCTCATTTTTTATCCTACAGTTGCAATCAGGCATAAGTTCGAATGAACTGAAAGAACTGAAGATGGTTGTTTAAAACGTAACCGTGCTTATTAAAACGGTGTTTCGGCGTAGTAAGGTCATAGGTCACCACACCAGTGTAGATATTGGCTGAAGTAGGTATATATCAGTACCTACTGACTTTTTAATTAAATAATTTTGTAATTTTCCTTTGAACAAAACAAAAGTAACTACGTAAACGTTAAAGTTCCACACATACAGATACGTGGGATGAGTCGCAGAATGAATATATTATTTACTCTATCTCACAAGGTCGCACAGGTCAGAGGTCCCTTAGTTCTACCTTCCAGCACTATCTACCAGGTATCAGAAAAATTACAACAATCACTGCACTTTAGCCGTTACGCAATGGTTACAAGTTATACGTTTCTGTGGTCGCTTAACGCTTGTGTTCGCAACTGGGCCTTAGATTTTGTAGCTACATAGGTATAATCTTAGAATGTTGCAATTTATAACACTGTGTCCCTACAAATTGTAAAATTGTACAAAACTGATCGGTGTCGTGGTTTGGAGGGGAGTGCTGATCGCACCGTCCGGAGCGGTGCGCAGGCGCTATGACGGGGGTTCTTGTTGATTCACGCGGTTGCTGGCGTTGAAAATGACATAAAAGTCGAGACACTTTGAATTTTTTATGCTGTGTAGGTAGTGACTGAACAGTTTTAGAGGTTTTTAAAGGACTGATATCAAATACACGTGTCCTCGTACCTTACTAAATTTTGTGAGGCGTTCAAGTCGAAAAACAAGAGATTTTCATTATTATAAATAACTTTTTTTTATTATCTTCGAGGGCAAACAACGGGTCTGTCGCATGTTAGATGTTCCCCCCAAGGATCTCCACAACGACCGGTTTTGTGCTGCTCGCATCCAGTGGCTTCCCGCAACCTTCACCAGATCGTCGGTCAACCTTGTTGGAGGTCTGCCCACACTGCGCTTTCCGTAGTACATATAACTATGTTTAACCTGAGCAAACAAAGTCATCGGAATAAACTAGTATACAATAAGTATGGCGACCTGTATGCAATCTCCGTATTTTCGGTCCTTTCTTCCGCATACAGATAGTAAAGAAAAAAATTTTCGAAGGATACAATCTGACCCGAGGTTGAAGTGGAGAAAAATGGGGCGCATCAACCTGTTCAAATAGTGTTGTGAATCTTAAGTAGAATAAAAATATACTCGTGACTGACTGTTTTAACGAGTCAGATATTGAAAGAGTAATTTCGTATTCGATTCTTACATATTTTGATGATGTTATTATATTTTGCTTTATTTCGTTTTTAAAAATAAGTTAATTCAGATAATACTAAATAAATGTAGGTCATGTAAATGATTGTATAATGAGTTTTTAATAATCTACAGCTGATTGAATAGACAACAAATGCCATCAGCTAACAGAGTCACAGTTTGAGTCTACGATGAAAGAAGCGAATGACATAATCCTGTGCGCGGGCAGGCCTTATTCTTGTTCAAAGGTCTTAGCTGATGATTCGCATAGGTTTATTTTATTCAATGAATTTGTAATTAAACGTATTATTGAACAAACCGTTTTTAAACCTAAGTAAACGCTTTCATTTGAGTAAACCCTGGACGCTTACCGCACGCTGCAACACAAGTTATAAACTAAGTTGTCTAAATATTGATAGTGACTTGCTCTCAACCTGTTGCTATCCTTACATCACCTTAAGGTATCTTGGATGAGCCTTCTTATATTGTAAGTTAATACCTTTTATTTATTTATTCATTTAGCAACGTTATTACGCATTCAATTATTGAATTCGCTCATCCTTTCAACCTGAAGGAGCTGCTAAGTGCTAACGATGCTGGCTGAGTTTAAAATTAAGTGCTGGTAATTAAAACATGTTAAGTTTAGATAAAAAACCGAAAACATCTCTTTACCAGAAAATCTGTTTTTGTGTGTGTATTAAAATATTGAATATTAACGGCACTTAATTCCGCCACTTACTTATCTATTCAACCAATGCATCTCAAAAGGTATTTTCCCCCAGGCTTTGAAAAAGGCCGTTGTTCATCCGATTCACAAAAATGAAGATAAAAGTTTTATTAATAATTATAGACCCATTGCTTTACTATCTTCCATTTCCAAAATCCTAGAAAGATTAATATATAACCAACTTATTAAATACATAGAAGGAAAATGACTCTTGGCCATGACTCAATAAGGCTTTAGGCCTAACAAATCAACTGATGACGCAGTTCATGATTTAACAGACTATATTACAAGACAACTTGATTCCCGGAATAAATGCTTAGTTATATTCCTCGACCTTGCCAATGCATTTGACTCAGTTTCAATCCCAATCCTCCTCGAAAAATTACACAGGCTAGGTATAAGAGGTATACTGCATAGTCTTTTAAAAGATTACTTAACAAATAGGACCCAGCGAGTTAAGATAGACGGTATAGTAAGTAAAGAACTAACAGTCGAATATGGTGTTCTCCAGGGAAGTATAATAGGACCTTTGCTATTCCTTATCTATATTAATGATTTATGCCTCCTCCCCCTTCAAAACAATAGTCAGATAATATCATACGCTGACGATACAGCCTTACTATTTAGTGCCGACAATTGGAATGAAACATTCGGTTTAGCCTAGGCTGGCTGTGATTCGGTCTCAAAATGGCTTAGAACAATCATGTTGACTCTCAACGCAGACAAAACCATATACATGACTTTTTCGTATAATTTACTGACCCACCCATCCCATGACTAACATGCAATAGTGGCACATCACTGTTTTGACTCGACTGACATCGACTGTGTATGTCTTAAACTCAGTAGTACAAACACAATAAAATACCTAGACATCGTCATAGATATATATCTGAATTTTAAAGCACATATAGAAGCTTTTACTACTAGAGTTTGAAAATTAATTTACGTTTTTAAAAATTTAAGATATGGCGGGAAAAGAAAACTGCTAAAAGATGTTTATCTAGCCCTTTGCCAATCTTTGCTAACTGCATTTCATCTTGGAGAGGCGCTCATGAAACCACCATGCTAAACTTAGAAATAGCACAGAGGGCTATTTTGAAAGCTAGCTGAGCTATATCGTACAGCTCACTCTCACAGATTCTTTTGCTACCTTGAAAGTTTTTTGTATAATAAACTTAATTTAACACTAGTTATACATCATAAGAATAAAATTAATTGTAAGAAAACCATACAAAAGTGGCTTAAAGGGAAAACCTACAAAGACACTACATACTTTGGTATACAATGGCAGCAACATGCTGCATAAGCAAAATGCTTTTAAAAGTATTATAATTTATTGCTATTTAATAAAATGTAATGTAAGCAAGCGCTAACACACACTCACCTATTAGATGCCTGAGATACGGGTAAACTAGTTTACTTACTTTAGATATCACTTCGCTTATTTTGCACTACTAACCTTAATTTAAAACTTTACAATATAAGCGTATTATTATATTATTATGTAGACAAATGTTATTTTATAAGTTTTATGTATTTAGTCTTAAGTTTTACACAGCAAATAAATTTATTCATATTCTTATTCTTTTAGCGTACAATTTACAACACTAGCAAAGATGAACGCTATCTCATTGACAAGCCTTTCGGTCCCTTAACCTTGGTCTGTATTACGAATGAACTCACTTCGACCTTGGCTCTTACTACAAAAGGGTCCTTGACTTACTTTCATATTTCACTGTTTATAAAACACTTTGATGCAGCAAGTCGTTTTGAGTGTAAATTATTGAACGTTTTCTATGAAGCAGCTTGATGTTGGAATGTCACGAATGTTTTATTGATGAGACTCGATGGCGCAACGGCTTGCGCATTCAGGTTGTGAAATAAAGAAAGATTGTAACGACCTTTGGTTTTTTTGTGTGTATTTCATACAACATGGTAAGCACTTGACATGGTAAGTGACAATAAGAACGAACCCTCAACAACTGAGGAACTAAATATGATATCGCTAACTGTAGTAAAACAACAAAGCTACTAACAGTATTGTTATGGCGATAAATAAACATAAGACATAAGCTGGTGGTAGCTATCAAGGCAGACTTAAATCATGCCCCTACCACCAAAAACCTAGTATAATATGTAATACCACTATACATCGAAACTGGGCTTTTGGTCTGAGACCAAAACTAAACAATACTTGTAAAAGTGTTATTTCGACTGTGAGGGTATTAACTTCACAGCAACGTAATACCACTGGCTTACAGCGTAAATCACAGACTACTAGAAGATTTCAACGACTCTTCTACGGTAGCTCAGCGGTCAAAGCATTAGACCGGTTATTCAAAGGTTGTGGGTTCGATTTCCACTCGAGCTTCCTGAAACTAGTTGATTTTTCTAGTAAAATTTTATCTTGTAAACATTTATTATCTCGTGAACAATAGACTAACGCAAACTAAAAACGGTTTTGTAAATAAAGGTAGAAATATATCAGTTTTAAAGCAGACTTAAGTCTACGTTTTGTATGACGCGCTTGGTGTAGAAAGATAAAATTATATCTAACTGCTGTATTATAACGACAAGTAAGATGTGCAAAATGCATTTCGCTGAGTGAACGCGGCAGGAGCTGTATTTTATAACACGAGATGTCTTTGCATTCTGAATCCTCTTTCGAGAGCAAGTTGTGTGTATAAAGTCCATTTAGAAAGTTTAATTTAATCACATAGATATAAAATCTTTACAAGCTTATCAATTACAATAAAAATCACAATAAATATATAGAACTGTAGAATCGCTACATTATTACATTTTGAATGGGTAAACACTTAAGTAAAATTTAAACACTGAAAAAAGACGACAACCTCAGGCGGGAATCGAACCACGCACCTTCCGC
The DNA here is from genome assembly GCA_949315975.1 of Eudonia truncicolella. Lineage (NCBI taxonomy): Eukaryota > Metazoa > Arthropoda > Insecta > Lepidoptera > Crambidae > Eudonia > Eudonia truncicolella. Next base: position 11,237,096 of record OX438839.1, read on the forward strand.
ATTCCGGGCGGCTGCCTTAACCACTTGGCTACCGAGGTCTGGCTTTCAACCGTCGAAATTTTTCAGTGCTTGATGCTTATGTTTTTTAGTCAACATTGCTTCATCAATCTTAGAAGTTTTCACCTCTGAGATCCGAAAGAAATATTTTTACAAATATTTGAACATTCGGTTAAGATGAAGCTGCGTTATAGATAAGTGTTTTTTATATATTTTAGCGTTTTATTAACGCTTAAATATACTTAAGTAAAATTTAAACACTGAAAAAAGACGACAACCTCAGGCGGGAATCGAACCACGCACCTTCCGCATTCCGGGCGGCTGCCTTAACCACTTGGCTACCGAGGTCTGGCTTTCAACCGTCGAAATTTTTCAGTGCTTGATGCTTATGTTTTTTAGTCAACATTGCTTCATCAATCTTAGAAGTTTTCACCTCTGAGATCCGAAAGAAATATTTTTACAAATATTTGAACATTCGGTTAAGATGAAGCTGCGTTATAGATTAGTGTTTTTTATATATTTTATGGGGTAAACACTTTTTAAGTTTATTGCAATCTTAAATTTATCATCATCATCATCATCATCATCAGCAGCAGCTCATTTTAAGTCCCCACTGCTGGGCCACGAGCCCTCCCTATGGATGGATAGGGAGAACGGGCCATAAACCGCCACGCGGGCCCAGTGCGGATTGGTGGTTCTAATCGACTGCTAATGCAGCCGGGACCAACGGCTTTACGTGCCTTCCGAAGCACGGAGGAGCCCTAGATGATACATTTTTGGTCACCCATCCGATGACCGGTCTTTGCGAAAGTTGCTTAACCTTAGCATTCGCAGACCGGGCGCGTTAACCACTGCGTCATCGAGCTCCTCAGTCTTTAATTATTATAGGTAGGTATTGTGATTATACTTTTGACATTTTGTTTCGTAGTTCTGTCAAGAAATGGCGCTGTACTCAGCTAAATCGCGATATTAATATTAATACTACTTTTTTAATGTATTATAAGGTTTTAAAATCATACTCACTGCACTGAGTTTGTGTAGTATTGGTATTAGTATTAGTAACTGTATTGAGCAATATTATTAGTTATTATTAGTTAGTAATTGTATTAGTAGTCTATGTATTTTAATAATTCCCTACCATGATTAAAATAAGGTGAAAATTATTTTTACGAGCATCGCGTCGTTTCGTTTAGTAAGTTAAATTGCGTCTAAATATTTCAAAGAGCAGAAGGAGAATAATAAATTAGTAGACGTCCAACTAATTAAAACGTCAATTAATAAAAAAAATGTACAGAACAAAATAGGTAAGTTTTTACTTTTTTCAAACAGTAGAAAAATTATAGTGTTTTTGAAAAACATAAATAATTTCGTTTAAAATAGCATAGGGTTTTACATTTAAAAAATTGTAACAACTGTTCAACGTATTCGTGTTTTAATACTAAGTATACTTTTACATAGGACCTATGCAGAATTGATGTTAACAATCATATTACTTAAATACATAAAGTAAACACAAATTTTGTTTGCCCTACACTTTTACAGACCATCTAAATGCTAAAGAGCCAGTAACAATTACGCAGGCTTTATTTCGACACAAACAAAAAAGGAAAACTAAATATTCTATATAGGTAATATGGTCTTTGGTACCGCACAACGAAGGTCCCCCTGCCCCTAGCATAGGCGAGCATTAAGCAGGTTACCCACTTGGAGGCGTAGCACGTAATATATATGATACTGTATCAAGTGAGTAGGTACGTTGGCGCAAGCCCTCTGCGATCTGCTCGTCAAAGGATCGCAGCGTGCACGCAGCGACCCGGCTAGGCGTTTTTATTAGAACCCAACAAAGACGCTCGCAGTGTGAATTCTAAAAGTCAAAACTGGATACGCACTAACTTGTGGATGAGAGTAAGCACTAAGAGCGCTTGCCCAAGTCCGATAATCGGTGACTGATTTTTTTGTCAGTGAGATTGAAACTTATGGAATTCAATGTTTGCAACGCACACGTCCTACAAAAAGTCGGTCACAAAAAAGTTGATAAGACCTCGGCGAAAAAATCGGTCCGATTGTCGGTCCTATCGAAAGTCGGTTGTGCTGGCGGGCACCGTAAGGCTGCGTTCTTGACGCCTGCTGTGAGTGGGGTGGGAGAAGTGGCAGTGCGGAGAGCGGATATGCCTGTCCTCGATGACAGCGAGCTGTCAGATTGCTCGGTCTTTAAATCTAAAATAACTCGAAACATTCGACAGTCGCCCGCCGCTCGTGTAACGCTCTCTTGTCGCGCCACTCCCGCCAGTCCTTTGTCAATGTATGCGTAAAGCGTCACCGCTCTCTGTCCCGTCACTGCTCCCGCCCTGCTCATCGATACGTCACCTTCGAGAACGCGGCCTTATAAGAAATTTAGAGCACAAAGGCCTTGCATTGTGAATTCGAAGGGTCATACCTGGATAACGTTAACGATACGTACACACTTGTAGGTTGATACAGTATCATACGAGTACATTGAAATCTGATAGTGTATCAACCACACCAGCGTGACGTGAAATGTGCTACACCGCCAAGTGAGTATCCTGTTTTATGTTAAATCCTTTGGAAAATATTCTACATTACTCAAAAGCGGTTTAAAGCTTTTTCGTAATATCCGCGCTGTATTGCGTTTAAAAAGTGGAAAAGTGAGATGGGAATTCTCTCAGCCGTAACGGGAACGTTCGCGTTACGTCAAAATCACATTTGCCAGTATGAGTGAGTGCCAATTTAAAACTATGGCGGCGAACTTAAACCCCTTTTATGCAAATAGGTTTATCACGTTCCGTACTTTTCAGCTGATAGCATTTGTTGGGGTATCCTTTTAAAGTTTTTGAAACGATATTTTTGTCACATGAGCTTATTCAGTCACTGATATCATATACAAAAGTGATGTTAATACTGTCTTACTAAAAATTAAAAGCAAATTAAGATTATTAGTTTATTAGTTTGACATGTAAGACGTCTTCAAAAACACTCTTTTTTTGTCTGATTGCTCAAGAATCATATCTATTTTGTTTCAAAGCCTGTGTGGATTATGTTTCATTTTGATTAGTTCAGTAAACCTGGTGATTAGGCTTCAATCCTATAAGAATATCAATAGCCAGCACAATAGCCCTAGCTAATTTGTTGTACACACGCCTGCACATCAACCTACCACAAACTGTCAAATTTCCTCAATAGACTTTGAACTTTACCGCTATGTAAATATGGTTGAAAGTTTATTTAAGAAACTTGACAGTTTTGGATAGGTTGATGTGCAGGCGTCTGTACCTACCCGCTAGTCAGAAGCCTGATCACTCATTTGCATATAACTCATTTCAAGACTGACTACCTTCGTCTCAATGTACCTTCTCTGTTAGAATACCTTAGGGTCCGATTTTCCAAAATATCTTACTTAGTGTTCACTTAGCTTCATTTAAAAATCCTTCCAATGTTTCATGTTATACATACTTATACAAATTTATACAAAATAAATTTCAAAGTTACACTACCGTACACTCATCATTCATCACTTGCACATTAAAATATGTCAGTAGGTACCTATATTATGCGAGTATTATCAATATCTTAATTAAGTATATAAATCATCACCATCAACCATCATCATCATCATCATTTTATGACCCCACTCCTGGGGCATGAGCCTTCCCTTTGAATGAATAGGGCGAACGGGCCATGAACCACCACGCGGGCCTAGTGGCAAGTGGTGGTTGCTAACGACTGCTAATGCAGCCGGGACCAACGGATTCACATGCCTTCCAAAGCATGGAAATTTTCGGTCACCTATCCATTGAACGACTTTTGCCAAAGTTGCTTAACCTTATCAATCGCAGAGCACCAGTATATAAATAGCATATTGAACATATCGCCATTATGATAGAATAGAAAATAAGGAAGTAGCACAGTGTTTCTGGCTTTACAAATTATGAATGGCTACTTCCGAACAAAAGATTAATGGGATATCGATTGACCTAAAAAAAAGAAATTTTGACAATCACCGCCACACTATTTGGTGGCGGCTAATATTTATAATGTTATTTAACATTATTAAAGCGCAATTCCACCGAGACGAATAACGCTATATTTCTATTAACAGCAGGGTTTGTATGAATAGGTAGGTACACACGCCTGCACATCAACCTATCTAAAACTGTCAAAATTCTTCAATACATTTTCAACCATAATGATTAGGCATAAACTTCAAAGTCTATTGAGGAAATTTGACAGTTTGTGGTAGGTTGATGTGCAGGCGTGTGCACGTTAGCATCAGTTAGAACATGTATTATAAATATGATTATTACCTTATTACACATACCTACATACATAAGGCTAAAAAAATATCGCTCATCGTTAACGACTGCTGATGCAGCCGAGACCAACGGCTTTACGTGCCTTCCGAAGCACGGAGGAGCTCGACATGATACATTTTTGGTCACCCATCCGATGACCGGCTTTTGCGAAAGTTGCTTAACCTCAGCACTCGCAGACCGGGCGCGTTAACCGCTGCGCCTTCGAGCTCCTCGATCTAAGTAAGTCACTTCAATTACTCGTAAGCAATTAAAAACGCATATAAGCTAAGTCTTAAGACAACTTTAGATAAAAAAACGTTAACGAATTACTAAATATCTTAAAATAATCATGAATATAAAACTAATGGTATGTTATTTTCGTGCTTCATTTAGCATTTTTTGTCAACATCCCCACACTATGTCATGGGACTACAAGCAGAGAAATCAATCTACCCTCCCTTAGTGTTTTTTTTCGTTTGACGCCCTTACCCATCCCCCATCATTTCATACAACAACCGATTTGCGTATTTATTGTAGGGCTATCAATCAAGGGCTAAGCCAATCGAGGGGGGTCAAGGACAACGCTATATACGAATAAATAACAGACATCGCGATTGGTGATCACCGAAAAACGCGGAAATGGAAAAAAAATCGGTAAGTATTTGTTAGTGGTATTATATCTTTAACAGTGCAACTGGGTGTAAGCGGCAAAACTAGAAGGTTTTTAAAGTCTGTTACAACGTAACTTGTAGAATGTAGACGTTCGATTCGCCTGTATTGACATGGAGTTGAATATAATATATTATAATATTATAACACTAGCAGCCTGCTCGCGACTTGTCTTGACCTCTACCCATGATAGTTTAAAAATATCCAAAAACCCCATTGCTAGGCCACCTACCGGGTCTTATTGTAAATCTAAACCATCCAGGGACCCACTTTAACACACACAAAAAGTTTCATCAAAATCTACAAACTAGTAGTAATATACAAACGTACGAAAGAATGATATACTCGCATAGTAAGATAAGTTACTATTTTGCACATACATTTTTACGCGTTAGATAGTAGGTAAGTATTGTTTATTGATTTTTTTTAAATTTATTTTTGGTGATTTCAAAAGTTTAAAGTTTGGGTACCTTGGTAGGGGGCGAAAGGGTATTTTTAGGAAAACAGGCGAAAGATGAGGGGCGAACGGGTGCGAGACTGATTGTGCCAACTCCTATTTGCAATATACATTGGTATAACGTTAATAACAATAAAGTAAAAAGGGGGCTACAAATAATTTCACACGTCTCGTTTCCGATCTCGAGAGAAATACCGGTGCTCGTAAAAAGAGTCTCAAAGTTAATGTAGAAAACACTAAGGTCAGCGGAATCGGATAATTTGAACTTTGATAATGTCCCAGCCGCACTTGCTGAAAAATACAAAAGGATACTGGACTTAAAGGAATTATGTTTACGACCACTGTTGTAAAAAGGATTTTTTTATTACGTGATATAATGCTTACTCAGTATATCGCTCTTTTCAAGCATGAAATAAATGTAAGTCGTGCATTGGTGCAATGTTTTATATGTATAACTTAATCTTCATTGGGACTTTACGTGTTAATACATAGTTTCGTTAAGTCCCATCAACAAATAAAACTATAACGTTAAGTGTAGTAGTCCCACTGCAAAGCAAAGTCAGCCATCATTGGAATAAAGTAAGTTTAATTACCACTAGTGTTAAATATATGGGTTGAGGAATACAAACGCAGGATATGTATCAAAAAATCAGAATCATCTGAAACACTTTGTTGCCCGAGCTAAGGATTGAACCCAAGATCTCCGGATAACGTGTCGAGGACTCTGCCACACGGTCGCCGATGTTAAATTATCCATAACAATCGAAACTATATTCGCCATTTTAAAATAAAACTACACTACACGCAAGCTGCTACCTGCAAAACGTTGCATAAACGCTATAAATAAAGTCAGCACAGTGAAACACGTTTAAAATTTCATTACCTAATATTCTCAATTAGAAATGGAACGCGTTTATTAATAATGAGCGCGTTACAACGGCTTCCATTCTAAGAGTGCTCGGGACAAAGGATTTAATTATTCAAAAGTAAGCAAAGAATGCTCTTACTTTGCAGTGGAAAAGAAACTCTATGTCTATATCACATAGGTTGTCATTCAGTGAATGTGTGTCCACGTAAACACATTAGGGGCCCAGTATACAACGGCTCGGAACAGACTTCACGCTGCGAATCCGACGTCATTTCGATTTTCCTACTCTAATTGATCCTTAGTGGCTTTCATTGGGACCCGAGATCATAGATTGTGTCTCGTAATTGGCTAATGGCGGAAGGTTATAAAAAAAATCATCAAGTAATTATTCAACGAGAGCTGTTACTGCGCCATAAATTACAAATTCATTGATCCATCTGGGAAAAGGTAGCAACAGAATGTAGCAATTTGTAGGAAATAGCGATTACCCATTAATTGCAGCGATGACATGGTTTTGATGATGGAGGCCTTTGATACTGTCCTGCAAACCTGCCTGTCTTCCTGCCTTGGTGCAACGAGAAGTGAGCGAGCTTACAGCTTCGGTAACCTATCTGGATAATTGGTAGTGGATTATACGTGTCCACGGGGCAACTCGCTCGAGACACTAGTCTTTAAAGTACCGGATGAAGAATGCGCTTCGGCGCGTCCTGATCCGGCGTTGTGACCTGACGTAGATGGTCCTATGTGTTTGCGTATAGATGTCTGACACCTACTTTGAAACCGCAAGGTTGGTAGGGGGTGTCAGTATAAACTTTAAACTTTAAAAAAGTGTGTAGTGGGGTGTCCTGCAAATGCCTTCATACGCATCGAAAAATTCAAAACACACTTAATCCGACCTGGAAATTGAACTCGGAACCTCTCGTCATTTTTTTTAAAGAACCTAAACTATATCAAACACTAAGCTAATTCCAAACTGTCTGTTTCAAAACGAAATACCAATGGAAAAAAATAAAAACTAAAATAACCTTTTTTTTATACGATTTACGTATAATCGTATGAACAAAAAAGTTTATTTTAGCATATCAAATCAAGCGGACTGGCATATCAAAAAGGCACGACACATTCCACTGATAAGGTAAATTCTAATATATTTACTAGAAAGTTAATATTGCTGTTATATTATTATTACCCTTTAAATTTAGGTATTTTAGATATCATCACTGACTTTTCAGCTTCGCTTGATGTTATAGTGTTTTTAACAATTATTTGTAAGTAGAAAATATCGTCACTAAGTTATTATATTATTCATGCCACAGTGCTCTATGAGCGATTGGGTCACAATTTATGTAACCGTTACACCATATATCAGAGTCTTGGTAACATTACAGTATAAGCAATCAGTTCGTTCGTCGTCGGTTGTGCGTATCGCTATAACATCGTTACATTCGAACATAATAATATCAATACGTTTGCCGAAGTTGGTGGCTTTAGTCTACATAGGAGTTGAGGTTATAATAGTGGGTACATAATATATTTAGGAAACTTATCTTTCAATAGCGGCATCTGTTAGACATAGGTAATAACTGTTTTATAGAAATAAGAAACGAACATGTTTTACAACATTTTTTTTCTTATTACTACGAAGTGTAATTTATAATAAGTGCAGCAAAGGACGCCTTTCCGCAAGGTTGACGGATGACCTGATTGAGGTTAAAAATTTCACAGAATTAAGGTTGCCTACCGGCTTCTCTGAATATTTTTGTCTAATACGAAGGCTCGTGTTGAGCAGTGGGAGAGCAGTGGGCTTTCTACATGTGATCATTAGAAGCAGCAAGTTAGCATCATCAGATGCTGAAAAAAAACTCTCTGTGAAATCGAAAAATATAAATTGTACAAGGTTTCATCGAAAAATTATTCGGTTTGAACTTTGCAACACGTTCGCAACGTCAGGCTAAAATATAAAATGAACGCTAGCGCTGTTTAAAGACCGCTTAAAAAATTTTAAGTTATACTTTAGGACATTTCATACAAAATTAACTTGTGTCATTGATTACATATCTGTTAGTATGTGTCAGCTACAAGCTCTACTTACGTTTTATAGGTTCCCAATATTAAATCAGATCATCGTAACAAAATTAAAATTTAACAAGAGTATCCAATTAACAAAATGGCCATTAAGATCGATAACCATCTCCTATCCTGATCACGAACGCATTAGTTCAATGTAATGGAACGTATTGTGTGGTCGCATCCAGAGCATAATTTATATGACAAGGCACTGTATAGGAGCTATTGTGGAGAAATTGGAACTATGCCATAATCAGCGCGAAAGGCCACAGATGGTACGCTACTAGAAATGGCCGCTCCGAAATTGTTATTAGCTGTTGCTACTGTGCGTGTTGTAGTTGTATTAAAATCGTATTTCACTTTACAACTGGTACTCAAAAAAATAAAAAGCAGTAACAAAATTCAGCGCTTACGTCAGCCTTCCCGGTAGCATAGCGGTCAGTGTAGCCGCCCGGGTTGTGGAAGACTTAGGTTCGATTCCTGGCTGTGTTAGGTGGGCGTTTAATTTTTTTCACTGTATTTTATGAATTTTATAAATATTTAATTTAGCTTCAGTGCAGCAAGCACTTAAAAAAATGTAAAAAGTTACAACTGGTGTTAAAGTTTTTTTTGTTTGAAGCAGAGGTTCATGAAGGTTAAGAATTATTACACCATCCTCACAGTCTGCTATTTACGTAGTACTATAGACGAACTGCCTATCTTATCTCTAACTATCAGAAAACAAAAATGCTACTAACATTAATGTTATAGCGACATTCAAGATAAGGTGGTTGTAGCTAGCCGAGCGGACTTAAAACAAGCTATTAACCAAACCGAATAGAAACTCGTACCTTCCGCTAAAAATGGACTTAAGACCTCTGGTTTTGAGACCGGTCGCAACCCTTAGATCACAGAGGCGGCATTTATAGTCGTTATTAAATCTATTTGCTGTAAAGGACACTCTTATTTACTATTACGACAATCACTGTGACTGCAACTAAGTAATGAACTGCAACTAAATAACATTTTGGTACGGTAGCGTTGGGTTTTAGCTGGGTACGCTCATAATAGAAAATTGGGGCTTTAGTAAAACTGGAATGATCTGTTACTTTTTATGCTCAGTTTCAGTCTTACCTTTTGGTGGTGTTTACCGTATTGCATGTGTGAATTAGTCTCTGTCTTGTTAACGTTTTAAACTATAGTTACTAGCCATAACAAGCTAGATAATTAATTGTCTTTTAAGTACTGAGTTTAACGTTTTCTCTTGTATTCTTATAGTACTTTAAGGGGTTTAACTAATACACTTTCTAATCTGTGATTATATTAACGCCTATCTTCAAACTTTTTTCATGTTGATAATTTGAAAAGAGAGTTGATAATTATTTTCGCAATAATATATATTATGTTTTTTTTTTTGTAAATTTAAACCAATACCCATCAATTTATTGTAGTGATGACTTGATGTCAATGATGGAGGCCTTTGCCCAGCAATGAGACAGATAAAGGCTATTTACTTTTACTTTTTGTAAAAAATTAGATAAAATTTTATATTAAATTATGGTAGTTTCTATTTCAATACCTATTTGGCACAAACATTTAATTCTATATCGTTATTAACCACCATTACATAACTGCACACATTATTTTTACTTTGACTAGTTGCAGGTCACTAGCCAGTACCTTTCTACTGAGTAGGCGCTAGTTTGAACCATATAAATTTTAAGACGAATCTTAATGACGTAACTTCCGAATCGCACCTGCGGGAGTAATATCTGGAGAGCGTCCCGTCTTAGCGCATTAATCGGAGTGAATGTTCACGGCACCCGGTTGCATGATAATTTGATGGCCTGCGGATCGGGTAATACTAGAGAGAGCAGTTTGGTTTCTAGCGTGAGAGATGAATCTAAGAGCCAGTGCGTCTAAAGCTTCGAAAGCTGAAAGCTAAAAGCATTTTATATATATTGTTTTCTTAAGTTTACGCGAATACCTATTTCATATTGAAATTAAACTACTTTTACGGATCTACTCGCCTTTATTTTACACATTAATTTGATTTACCTAATGTTTATTCTGTCGTTTGCAAAAGGTTAGAAATGTCAGGATAAACATTTCATTTATGTGTTTTTACATCTTATATCTTATATAGGTGAATAAGCTGGAAACAGCGACTGTGTGTTTAGATACAAAGTCCGAGATGACGCTACAGTAGCATCTGTTAATTCGATGTAGGCAGCATATTGTTTTATTTCACAAAAGGAAGACTTAAGTCACATTAGCGCTTGGACTTAAAGTAACAGTCAGTCATAGGTATCAGCCATAAACATAGGTAAATGTATAGTCAAATGCAACGTGATCTGCATTTGACCAGTTTTCCTTTTTATTAAATATTATAATGTGTAATAGTCATATAAAATACAATTCAAACGCTTGCTGCTATTATGCGATAGTATTTGATAAAACACATGTAAAGCTAAACTAAAATGGAATATAAGACATTAGTTAAAAAATAGCTAGAACAGACTAAAACGAGTAGCTTCTTTTTCTTTTTTTTTAAAGGAGGCAAACGTTCAGGCTGGTGATAGAAAGTAAAAAAGTAATCGCAGATGCGTTGCCGGCCTTGAGAAAGGAGTTGGATCTTGAGGAGGGAGTAGGAATCGGGAGGGGGGTGGGGGAGAGATGGGCCTCCGGTACTTTCACTCACCGGACGAAACACAACAGAAACGAGTGCCAATTTTTCACGCCGTCTTTTATTATTCTGACAGCAGCTAAATGCGCAGCAGAGCTTAGCATTCCTGCAAGACCGCTGATATGAGGGTATCACTGAATATTTAAATCGAAATGAATACCTAAGTGCACAATAAAATCAAGCAGATTCTAGAATACACTCATTAAATTAATTTTACTAAATATGTAACTTGTTTAACTATCAAAGTCACTTACAGTACAATAATTAATTAATAAAAAGTAGGTCGATGGCGCAGTGGTTAACGCACCCGGTCTGCAATTGCTAAGGTTAAGCAGCTTTTGCAAAGACCGCTACGCATAGATTAATAACGCAAACATCTATCTTGTCGAGCTCCTGCGTGCTTCGGGAGCCATGTTTTGAGCCGGTACCAACGGCATTTTAATGCCGTTGGTACCGGCTGTATTAGCAGTCGTTAAGCACCACCAATCCGCACTGGGGCCGCATGGTGGTTCATGGCCAGTTCGCCATATTCATCCATAAGGAAGTCTCGTGCCCCAGCAGTGGGGATATAAAATAAGCTGGTCGGAGAAAGATATAACGCAATTATTATCACCAGATTAAATTCTTCTCCTTTCTTCCAATTACAATGCATATCAGGGTTCCAAATTTCTACTCTTAAAATGATTTCTTACTATTATATTTGCAATTAATTTTTTGGATTGGATACTCACACACAATAACATAATGGTAATAATCCCGTTAATAATAATAATACTAACTACTATTTAACTTTCTAATAATGGATTTATATTGGTTGTTAGCAAGTTGGTATATCGAACATTGCATTATCTGCATTAAGTTCGAGTTAATAATCAAATTGCTCCCCAACTCCCAAACGGTGCACAGTGCTCGAAAATATAATTGCTCCCAATTATAACCCCTCACATCAAAAATAAAGCAAATGTTCCTACGATTTCACTTGTCAAATAAACTGCTCGTCACCGAAGTATTCGCTTCGTTCAAATTGTTTAATACTTTGAAGCGACCTTGTTTCCTTGTGTTAAGTGTCATGTTTGCGATTGTTATTCGCTTGTACAGTTTGTAGAACATTGCTCTCTGCGGTCGAATATAATTATCTTCATTCCAGCCTGCAAGAGCATCGGGTAAGGGGAAATTTAATCAGCGCCCATAATTGAAAAGCGCGAAACGAATTTCCAATGAACGCTTTGTTTTCAAATATAGATGATAACGGTATACGGGTACCACTAGTTTCATGTGCAACATTCGTATTGTATTTTATTATTTAATGTAATTGTAAGGTTTTTATTACGGTTCATAGCATTTAATGGTAAACTTCCCGCAATGGATTTGTCATTTTAAAGTTGAGGTAAAGCTATTTTACTCACTAACGTTTCATAAGATGATCTTTACCTATGTTTAATGAAATGTAAAAGGTATCTTTATTTATTAAAAAGTTTCATAGTTTTTAAACATGATTATGCAGGTTCAAAAACTTGTAGATTTTTTCAACACTTTTTCTTACAATTACTGTTAATAAGTTCAACCATAATCTGAGTATAGTACCTACCTCCCTATTAATGCTGGATTAAAAACGAAAAGGAACTATATTCTGGCCTAAATAAAAATTCCCCTAGGAACGAAATCTTAAATCATACCAAAAAAATATTGCCGAAATCAATGCCAGTAACATACATTTTACACTGACCTAAATACAATGGTGTTGTTACATAAGCAAAGAGTTTATCAGAGAAGCGTTCGTTCAAAAATGGGCTTAAAATATTGCAGTCCACGACATAATGACACTAGTCTTGTCACGAATGGGTGCTCATTGGTGGTGGGCAAGATTCCAAAAGTTGATTATATTATAGTGTATTGTAGTTGGAAGCCGGCCTAACGCCCAAAGGAATTGCTACAGTTGCTTAAAGCGAGTCATAAATTGAACAAATTATTGCTGTCTGTAATAAACAGTGTACCCGGAGGCCGCATGATGAAGATTTTTCTGAGTTTTAGTAAACAACTACTACCATGTCGGCTAACCAATGTCGACTAACATCACATCACCAGCTCATATTATGTCCCCACTGCTGGAGCACGAGCCTTCCTTAGGGATGGAAACACCACATGTAGAACGCGCCATAAACCACTACGCGGGCCCAGTGCGGGTTGGTGGTTGTAAACGGCTGCTAATGCAGCCTGGACCCGTTGCTCCACAACGTCTTTACTTGCCTTACGAAGCACGGAATGACTGCCATTTTAACTATTTTCTGTTTCCCATTTTAACTAATTAGGAGGAGGGAGTAGGAAGGGAAAAAGGAGTTGGAGTTGGAAAAAAGGAGTTGGATCAAGATCCAACTCCTTTTCAAGGCCGGCAACGCATCTACGATTACTTTGGTTTTGCATTTTATTTTGTCGACAATGATACTTGATACTTGTCAATCAGTTGAAATTGATAGGAGAAATATTAGGTACCTATAAACAAATGTATCCACTTACTTTCACACACACACGCACACTTACACAAGCAACTTAGCATGTTATACCTATGTCTTTTCTCTACATTTAAAAAAAATATTTTTTATTGTTTTGTTATTAGACGCTATGAATGGTTGATTCTTGTAAGTGTTTTAACTTAACGTCAAATTATCTATAGGTATTTTAAATTATGATAATATGTAATGGCAATCCAGAGGGGCAATATTGCCAGCATTCTTGGGATCGTTCCCATGACCCCACAGTTGGAGTACATCTTTTATTTATAGGTATTTAGTTTTTATTTGTTTTTCTCTGTTTCTTTTTAAGTTCATTTTAGTTAAGTTTCTTTTTATTGTGTATACTAAATAAATATTCTTTATCAGTACAAACTTAAAAACTTCCAACATATAGCCTTAATCGATCATACAAGATGTAAATGAAACTGGTAGCAATCCACTCACGGCGTGCCATATTTCTACGTAAGCACAGCCGGTCCATTAGGGTAAAATAAGGTTGGTATATCGTTACCGAACCGTACGTATACACGAAAACTTTGCCAGACCAATATCCGTGGAACAACCCAAGGCTAATTATCTCCAACTCTTTAGGCGATGCGCAAACGTAGACACTTTTGTGTCGACACAAGCAACCGGCAACCAGTGAATCATAATAATTTCAAGCTGCCTCTGTGGTCCAGTGGTACATGTCTGTGTACTCGGTTTGGCTGGTGGTAGGGCTTGCTTGTCCTCCGGGCTAGCTACTACCATTTTATATAATGTCGCCATAACATCAATGTAAAAAGCATTGTTGTGTTCTGGCAGCTAGTATATCTAAACAGTTAATACCTCAGTAGTTGAGGATACCAGGGGAAGTGCGCTTCCACCTTCGGCCATATCATCACTAAAAATCAAGTGAGAATCATCTTCATCAGGTAAGATACGTAAAAAATATATAAAATCAACTCACTCATGTAGACATAGCCACAGTGGTTACCTGTTGTTTCTACTTTACACACACTGATCGCTGATCTCAGCTGACCAAAAATCTTTGGTGTTAGCAACTAGACATCGAAAAGTTACAAGTGGAGCCTACAATCAACAATAATAAGTTTCCTTACAAATTTTATGAGTAAATTAGTTGTTGTACACATTAGTTGCCTTTAGGACACACATAAGAGATTGAAAAGAGATTGATGGAACTTACGGAAAACAAGCACCCAAATAGTTACCAGTGTCCAGAAGTAAATATGACTATAATTATAATACCGAAATAGTCCAAAAGTCCAAAAGTATCTATGAATGTCCCACTGCTGTCCCCACAGAAAGCCTCCACCATTGAAATCAAGTCATGGGTAATGGTTAATCGCCTTTCTTGCCAAATGCGGGTTGGTGATCACAAACCCGGACTTTGCATCGAAAAATCCGAAGCACACTTTCCCCGACCTGGAAATTGAACCCGGGACCTTCAGGTATCGGGCCAAGCGCTTTGCCACTCGAGCACCGAGGCGTTTAAAGTAGCTATAAGTAACTGTATCTAGTAGCACAGAAAGTTTCCAGTAGCAACCGGCAACTGTCGACACCGTACACAGCAACTACTTGATGTCCCGTGTCGGTAATGAAAAGTATCTATGTTTTCGCACCGCTTTATAGCTTTCTCATGTTGCTATAAGGTCTGGGCGTAGTGGTTGTATTTCATATTTCCTATTTCCACTATTAGTTATGGCACGTACGAGTTTCCGTACATTCATAAGAGAGGCACAATTACGCGTACTCGTGCACAGATTCAAATGGGAGTAATTAGTTTGTTAGCACGTGAATTCCTAACTATTCCTACCTGAGCCATTTTGATATAGTACGCTCATTCGGAGTTGCTAGCTATTACAGCTGTTTTGTAATAATCTGTGACTATCTTATCTTAACACCAACTTAATACTATTTATATTAATACTATTTATAACTAGACTTTAGGATATTCTATGGACCATTCATGGAACTAAGTATGACATAGTATGATATAGTCACACAAATAATATACAAACATTATATACACATTAAACAGTAAATTACTATGTTAGTGACAAAAATTGCATGGAATTGATATCCCTACAATTCCCGCAGACTGGTTATAGTATAAAGTGCAAATTTTATAGTTTAAAGCGAAGTTTTAGCGATACATAGTACAAGAGTGTAGACAATTTATGTTAGAATCGTTTATATAACCAAAGTTTAAAAAACTTTTTTTTTACCTAGCACCTAACGAGCTTGTTGCCGGGTTCTTCTCGATAGATAACTGACCTATAGTAGAATCAGACTATGTTAAAATGATACAAAAATATTGTTTGCTTTTTACTACTTTTTATTGCCTCGTGGCCGGGCGGAAATGCGCTCTACCAAATACTAGGTAGTTCTGGTTTCGGATCGCAGCTCGGACAATGTGTGTTTTGGATTAATCGATGCAAAGCCAAAGGGTTTGTGATCACCAACCCGCATTTAGCAAACGTGCTGATTATACCAATACACATCAGTGTAGCGACGACTTGATTTCAAATATGGATGCCTTTATCCAACAGTTGTTTTACATAGATACTTTTTTAACAGAGATTCTATTCTTAAAAATATTCTCATAGAAAAGTGAGACGCCGCAAGCACTCGCCGAAGAAAATAAATGAAGTGTTTGCGGCCATCCAGGTGGGAGCACTTTCCTTGTGACGACAATAAATGATGAGGTGCCTCGGTGCAGAATAATCTCCAATATCACGGTTGCTTACTTTGCGGAGCAGACGCTCAATATAGTTAAATCGAGTAAAAATTTACTATCGCCTCAACTTTGGGTAGGTTCATAAAAGAGCTGCATTTGCTCTGTAGATTTATGGATTTGGAATTCGAATACATTCTTTCTTATCATTTATTTTATATAATATTTGATAACAGTCAGACATCTACAACCACATGTCTTATTTGAATAAAGAAACTATCATGTACAGACGCCTGTACATCAACCTATCCAAACCTGTCAAATTCCTTCAATACATTTTCAACCTTAGGCTTTAGGTATAGAGTTCAAAAAGTCTATTGAGAAAATTTGACAGTTTGTGGTAGGTTGATGTGCAGGCGTGTGTACCTTTAAAATATCATAAAAGAAACTACCATGGTTACTAAACCATGATAGTGATTAGAAATAAAGAAGACTGTCTATTGTAATATACCTGTTTAAACATTAGTTTTACTAGTAGGTATTCTTACTAGTGTAGCACAGTGGACTGTATGTTGGTATAACTAAAAACTAAATTGGTGATGTAGGAGCTAGTAGCTCTTCAGGAGTAGGTTGGAAATTAATACGCTAAGATAAAGACAAAACATGTATTCAAGCACAGGGAACGCAACCAAATGGACAGATTGCTAGTTACAACAACTAGTAATATTCTGGTTTAACCTTTTTATTTAATCCTTCTTCTACATCCGTCTCTTTAAGGAACACTAGATTTGTAGCTACGCATACAGTCTATTGCTCTTGAAATTACCAACATTACCGACACCGCGCCGCCTGCCGTAAAGAAAACGCTGAAGAAGTACTAGAGTATTTTTGGGTTAAACCAATAAAAACAATGTAAGTATATTAAATAAAACGGTAAATTTCAAAAATATTATTTATGCAAAGCTGCAAAGATATCTCAAGAATAATATTTATCATGGAATTTCAATAGAAAAATGACGCATGTTTTAATACTAATAAGGGTGGAATTTTTGAAATTATGTTTTATAGAAACGCTACGTTGATGGTCAAGTGGGACACACTTTTGCAACCAGTAAATTACTTAATTCAGTTTAAGTATACAGGAGATTTCGTCTTTTACTAACATTAAAATTTCCAGCTACATAAACTATATATTTGTAAGATATTTATCTGCTTATTTCATACATCTTATAGAAAACCAACATTTCTATAGGAATTAATAGAAACTATTAACCTATCTACCAAAACAAATTAATTGTTTTAATATTGCTACTGGTTTTGTATTTCATAATAATAGTGATATTTAATAAAAAAATTAAAGAAATACTTTAAAATATATTTAACAATTATTGTTTGGTATATTCTGAGCAATTCGTTGGGAGGCCCTACATGACCATTTTCACTAGTTTCGTCATTACATTCTCAATGTTTTCGAATTTCAACTTAAAAATGTTGCAAAATTTCAAAATAAATAGCACATTTAATTCAAGTAACATGTATACTAATCACCAAAAAGCGTTCTTGTGCGTACAAACATATCGGCTAAGGTGCAACATCGTTTCATTCAGATTGTGACAGTATGGTAGCTAATAGCAGTGTAGGTGCTGTGTAATGGGATCCTCGAAGCGATAACAGAACGGTCTGCATGAATCATAAAAACAAAAGATGATTATTATTCTCAAAGTCGCTCAGACGTAAAATAAAAATAAACAAATGACACTCTTTTGAAGACGGAAAGCGAGTTTCTCATTTGCCAATGTGCTTGGTATGATGACGTTGTTGCGAGACGCCGTGATGTGTCGTAAACGAGTTATTGGTGAGAAGCGTTCATTTTTGTGCTAGGTGGTATGTTTGGGGTCGTGGGGGGAAGCTAACTGTGTATATTGGATGAAGCTGTAGGGACGACACATTCGCCAACTAATTATTAATTATTACTTTGGTGAGAATTTCAATATTTACCTGCTATTCGACTGTATAACTTCGGTGTGGGTGTTTAATCTGTCTATAGCATATTAAGGCTAAGCTACTAGTATTCTAATTATAAGTTCAGCTGTTAGACTCAAACCTAAAAACTTTGTACTAATTGAGCTATAGTGTTGAAAATGCTTGGTCACATAAAACTGATGTATCTACAATAACAGCTTAATAATCAAGTACTTAAAAAATACTACAGGATAACCAACACAATTGGAGGAGCCGTCAACCGGACAATGAAGGATCTATAGTTCGAATCCTGCCTGAGCCAGTAGATTTTTCCAATATTATTTCATTGACAATTTCAAAATTGCATTCGCAAATGCAATACTTACGACTTCCAACTAAAATGTAATCGTTTCGGTTTGTAATGCATGCTTCAATCATTTTCTACATTTCTAAAGTGCTGTGGAGGGTTCTTCTTAAGTCTGCAATAGGACTGGTAAATTCAAATTTGCTTTATTTATTATTTTTATTATATCTTTTGGATAGAAGTGTTTGGAAGTGAAGTTGTACAGTCGACAGCAGCAATTGGCAGTGCATAATCCAATCTAAACTTGAAGCCCACCGTTTTAACGTAGTTAACAGTATCTCCTGTGGCTTCAGTGAATGCACGTCTCAGTCGGGCCCGACGAGTCTGCGACAGGGTTTGTGGACAGAGGAGCAGGCCCTGCAGGTTAGAAACAAATCAAATCAAATTGCGAACTTGATTTGATTAAAAGGATTCCTTAAAGCCCTTACACAGCACTTACAACTGTAAAACACATGTATTTTTAGTTATCACTAAAGCTATTAGTGTTAGTAATGACATGTAGGGCGTCATGAATGATTGTCTAATGGTATTCATGTATTGAATGGTGATGATGATCTATTAACACTTACCGTTCGGTTAGGTTGGTACGTCATGCGAGCTGATCCACGTAAACGTAGCGGTATTGTTTAGACGTCATTGCTAATTCTAATTTATTATGACCACTACAGCGCCAAAAGCTTCAACGATTTTTATGGCCGTAAGTTGGCAAAGGCAGACTTTAAGGAGAAGCTCGAATCGTTTTTTATTTTAATTGTTTAAGACTGTTTTACACGTTAATTGAATCCTTAAGCAGGTAATGTTGTTTTTTATTAAAGTAAGTGCGTATTTAAGATTTAGTTATCCGTATTCGTAGATAGGGTAAGGTAAAAGCTATAAAACTTGTATACGAAACAATTACGTAAATCTAAATTAAACAACTTTGAAAGTTAAATACTTGTTTCTAGTAAGTAATATAGGTAATATGTAACCTTATTATACGTAATTATACCTTTCTCATAAGGTTGCGAATAAGAAGACCCGTTCTCCCGTTCCGATAACTATTTTCGTCCTTAATTTTTTTAATTAGATTTATTAATTCGAAACTTTCCCTAAAAACATATTTGAAAAAGCCAATAAAGTTAAAAATTGTAATGGTAAAACAGCATAATTTTTAGAAATAAAATTTAAGCCATTGCGATATAAAAACTTATTAGCCGTCGTTCTCACAACTAGCGCCATCTATCGGTGGTCAGACTTACCTGTTTGAAGGGTCGCATCCCGCCGTTGATTCGTAGTGAGTCGGCCGCGATGCCGGCGATGCCATCCCCTGGTTCTCTCAGTTGCCGCAGTGAGGCGCTAGGGTGATGATGGGCGTGGTGAGGGCAGTGCGCCGCGCATGCGCTGGACTCTGGCTGTGAACTCTGCCGGATGATTCTAGTACTTGTCGCCGGCAACAACAAGGCTGGAGGTTGAATGACTGGACAGGTACTGACAGCGTGTAGTGAACTACAACCACAAGGATAGTGTAAAGCAGATCGTACACTTTCTCGGGACACAGATCGCGCTAGTTGCAACGCCGACATGGGTGCTGTTGACTGCCTCCTTTCACAGACGCGACATCTTGTATACGTGTGCGGAACTAACGTGCAGCCGGTCACTGAACCTCTATGGGAGCAGGTTGCGACTGGGGAGACTAGTGTTTGGGGTCGGTCTTGTTGGTCGCGGCATTGTAGTTCTATGTCTGGAACGCTTCTCGCAGCCCCTTCCTCCATCCTAACAGAGGTTGCACTTTCTTCGCTGCCGGGACCACCTGACAGCTGTGGCCTTAAATGCGTTGTGCAATCTTGTCTTTGTAACACAGGTTTGACACTTCTATTTTCAATGGGAACTATGACAGTTACAGATGGGCCGGTGACAAGGAGGCTGGCGGTCTCGTCACTGCTGCCGTATCCAGAATTGGTTATTGCTTCTGTGCTATCTGTGGTCGGGGCTGACATGTTGTTGGCAGATTATCTGAAACAAAAAAAATAATACTTTAGCATACATTTTAAAATTATTATAAAATGCACAGATAAGATATTGTTTGGATACCTTTTTTCATATGTTTTATAAAATTTGTTTCATAATCATTAAATAGTATTTATATACTTAAGGGAGGCGTTTGTCCAGCAGTGGATGGTTTTTAGCTGAGATAGTAATAGCATCAAGACATCAACAAAACTGTAACAGGGTCTACATGACCGGAATTGATAAAACTTTTATACATGACGCTATAATTTTTTTTGGTTAACTATCTATTCTTTTTTTTCCGTTGTGTCATTTGAATATAGGGTAATAAATTACTGTTATTTAAAGAAATCTAGGTAAAGTTCTCTAAAACACGCTTGATAACCTTTTATAAGATAAATTGAAATGGCTGTACTGGTCAAAGACACGCGAGCGACAGACAAAGTTAGTATTCAAACCCTTATCTGTCGTGTTTAGCCGTCCGAATAAATAACTTAGAAAACTCATAACTGTCGTGTTATTTAAAAATAGAGCGAACATTTTACTCCAAATCATCTGAGTGAACGAGAGTGCGGCAACAGTGCCGTGACCTTGAATCGACGTACCGAACTGTACCTACCGGCTAGGGTTGAGTCACACATAGTTAATTTAATATTGTGTGAATTTGGGTGTCTTTTATATTTGTGTTGAGACATCTTCATACACAACAGGCCTATATAGACCTATATGCAACAAAACTCACAATCGCGACACCCAAACCAGGAAAAATACGTGTATACTGATCGGCAGCGCTCAGTGACGTACTTGTTATTCTCCGTTACTACAGCAACATACGCTGCCCGATCCGCGTTTGCGGGGACAGCCCACGTCATCGCGTACTCCTTTCCCGTGCTTTTTTCTGTGTGCTAATGTAGGTGAACTACGAGCTTGTGTGCGTGCGTTTCGGAGCGCTAGTATGAAGTTGCCGCACTCTCGTTTACTCTGAAAATATGGCAACTAAGGAGGTACTACTTGTTATCAAAGACTTCATTTAAATTTCGAACAGGCTTGCAAATAGACAGCTGTTTTCATGAAAAAGAATGAACAAATGAACTGAGTGGACTTCTTGGCGGGAAAGTGAAGAGTCATGTTCTGCGGTTTTGTTTTATATTCTAAAATTTGTGTTATATGTGAAATAATGGTGGATTATTAACCGTTAAGTGTTTGAGAGTGTGCATGAGTGTTGGCAAATGAAACAAAACAGTGCCACGTTAGTTTTCAAATTCTCTCAAGATGTCCGCGAAGACTTAGTAAAGCCCCACATCTTTACTAAGATACTCGTGAAGTTGGGGGTATATAATTTCTCACTTCTCATTTCTAATAACATTCATCATCATCATACAGATGGATATATTGATTATTTATAAGTATTACTTGTAAGAAAAAATACTTAGGCGCTGGCTAAATGTGCTAATCGCACGAAGCCATCAACTAAGGAAATAAAAATTAACTGAGTGACTCGTGAAAATGCTCTTCTACTCGTGTCTTACACAGGTTGTGTACTTAAGTTTGAATTACCGCATTTTATTCAAGAAAAGCATTATACAAACTTTGGCAGCAACCAGAGCATTGATAAAACACGTGGGTATGTGTGCCTTGGCATTGCCTCAGCTTTTTAAGTGCTTATTGAGGAATGAAAAGCGAGTGATTTGTAGAATTAAAAAGCTAACTGCCGTACTCAGAGACGTCAATTAAGTTTTAATGACAATTTAGTATCTTGCTGTCACTTTCTTATGTATAGTGCTAAATAGAGAAGGAAAGACAATTAATTGTCATTAAACTTAATTGACGTCTCTGAGTACGGCAGTAAGAGGCTTTCATCTAGGGGCGAACTTTAACTTTCCGACAAGTTAGACGGAAATATTTCCTTTGGCAAGGAAAGGAAGGCTGTTTTTTGCTTAATTACTCTCGTGCTTCGTTCTCGATATTAGCATAACAACACATGTAGTTTCACACGTAGGGCTCGCCATTTCGCACTATATTTAGAGATAATAAAAAATAAATGAAGGAAAAAACGGTAGTTATGAAAGTCATAATAATTGTTAGTCTAGCATCAACGCACGTCAATTTGAATCTTACAGTTCATCAAATTACTCGACACACAAATAAATTACTGTGATACCTTTTTGTAGTCTAAAAATACTTACGCCTATTGTGCCCTCAAGGAAAGCTTTTGAAGGCTGCGCAGTGTGTATTGACACGATCACGATGATTAATGAAATCGTGCGTTACTTTGCAGAACTCCATGTAACTTAATGTATGATTTGATTGTTCCCTTAGGATTATGCGAACACTCTACACGTTATGATATTGAATTGAGATTCTTGTTTGCAATCTTTTATTTATTTATATATTTATTTTATTTCAATACACAACTATCTTTACAACCTAAAAGAGGTTGCAGGATTCATAGAATTCCGATTACATAGACGGTTTCGAGGACAAATACCTACTTTCCATGTCATCCTAGCCAGGCACTAGTTAATATGAATAAAGTGAAAATTGAAAAAAAAAATATGTTTGTTACAAATAACACGACAAAGCTTACCTTAATGCTCGTACCAAATTTCAGTCAGTAACCGTGGTTTACAAGTAATATTTATTTTATTTTCAAAAAAACATGACAGAAAAAGGTTTATGATATTCCTAAAACTAAAAAAAAATCTAAAATATGTATAGTCCTTGAGTTAACTAACGAAAATCCTACTAATATTATAAACGCGAAAGTTTGTAAGCATGGATGGATGTTTGTTACTCTTTCACGTAAAAACTATTGAATGGATTTTAATGAAACTTTCCTCATATACAGACCATGACCCAGACCAGCATACAGGATATTTTTTTTTCTTCTTTTACTGTAGTCTTTGCGAACGAAGTCGCGTGCAACAACTATAAAACCGGCCAGGTTCGTGTCGAGCCACGCGCGGTGTAGGGTTCCGTAGCCCATCTCAATAATGAGGACTCTGAGAAGAGGGCTTTAGTGAAGATTTATTTAACGATGGCTCATATACTTAAATGTAGATACTACCGGTTTCACACACCTGACAACGTTATTTAAGTAGTTCCCATTGAGGAATTTGTACTGCGCCAATTTTATAAGTTGATCGACTGTTACTCGTAAACTTATAAAGCCTACTTAGCTGTGATAGTTTTTATATTATTATTATTATTTTATATTCAAAGCCACATAATTTTAAAGATATGCTTTTTAGTAATAACTTTAGGTACCAGTTTCATATGGTGGAGTAATGAAAACGCCTCTCAACTGAGCTCTTATTATATTTATCAGATTATAGAAGACATTTTTCTTTCTGTCCACAGGGACTATGAACCGGCTTACCGTGGCTTCGCGGTAACCCGTGGCTTTGCGAAGTTGGATAGACGCCGTGAACGAACTGGGGGCTAAAGAGAATTTATTGTGTATCCTAGTGAGATCGGGGTCGAAGTTGAAAATAGGTGACGAAACAAAAAATATGGTGGTCCCTTAAACCAACTGTAAATTAAGACACACGAGTATCACAGTAAGGATTTTTTTATTTTAATTAACTCATACATCTACAGCATCATCATGTACAGCTCTATACAGCAATAGGGAATATGCATGACTTTTTTTATTTCTTAAATTTATCATTTACATCTTTATAACATAAAAAATATATAAATAGGCTTGAAAATCGTCAAATTATTTTTCAAAGTGAAAAAGGGAAGTTTAAAACATTGAATAAATTTGAGCCGTTCAAACGCCACCATTTAGCGCGCGCTTTTGATGACGTCATTGGTTGCGTCCCGTATTACTTATTTTCAGTTTTAATTGCTATACAAATCATGGAAGTAGTTAAAAAGCCTTCTCACAAGTATTGTATGGTACCGAAATGCAAAAACACTATTATAAATACCTACACAAGATAAAGTGTAAGATGATGAGAAAGGGTAATGTATCTTCATTATCGGTTGTATTTTGTTGTGAAGATCATTTTAACGTAAGTATGCTATATTTATGTACAGCTTAGTGTGAATTAGCTGTTAAGCAGTAGAAGATTCGGTCTAAAACTAACATAACCCAGTTTACAAAAGTTCATTAAACATTTCTCTAAAGAGCTTGCTAATTTCTATTGCGGTTTTAAGAAATTTTGATGATTTATTTCAGCTTAAGGAAGATGCAGTTAATTATACTGAATAGAATATATTGAAACAAAAAACTTTAAAAAAGAAAGGAGAACAATGTAATCATGTAAGTTAAAGAAAGGAGTTGTTCCTCATATATTTTAGTGTCAAAAACGGAATATGCCACTACCAGTTGAAAGAATGGCCGTAGTTAAATGGCAAAGACTAGCACTGGTAAATGAAGCTCTTTCAGAGTATGCTATCAAAAGTAGTAATACTTTAGAAACTGGTGAACCTCCACAAAGAAGTAATTACGAAGCAAGTCCTAGTACTTCCTATACATATGTATGTGATATTAATCAAGCAGGACTCAGTACTTCCCGTATTGAAGTATGTGATGATGATATAGACGTAAATTAGGAGTTTAGGAACAATTTTTATGACAAATGGTTATTTATAGGTTATGTCTTGTTGTAAGTATAAACATTTATGAATAAAAATCTATGTTATGGACTAAAATGTAACATGTAACATAATAATTACCTTGCAGCTTTCACTCCTTTGATCTCTGCGCTCGTGAAATCGAGATTTGATGCTAAATATGCTGACATCATAAATGCATCTATTTTCGGTAGATTATCCGATTGTGCTTTCACAAAACCAGTTTCTGTCATCCTGTCCTGTCCTGTCCTGTCCATCATGTCCTAGATTGACTACAAATATATGTGTATATTCACAAGTAATCACACAGGAATACAGTTTTAAACAATTTTTCTCACAAGCTAACACAGTATGTATATCGACGCCGATAAATCCAATGACGTGACGTGACCATTGACGTCACATTTCGTTTCGACCAATGGTGACGCGTTTTGTAAGTTTGAATTTGCTTCCCATATTTTTGAGTTTTTATATAATATTTTCTGGGTTTAAATAATAACTAAATAAAAAAATACGTTTTAAGTATAATGTAAAGACAATAAGGAATCTAGAAAAAAATATTTGAGACCAATTCTATGCATATTGCCTTTTGTAAAATATTTACTTTAGTAATTGTTAAATTAATAAATGTCAATAATATTACGTGGCAGAGTGGCAAAACTTTCGTCTCAATAACCGAAGGTCAAGTCAAGGTGTTTCAGGTTTTTCGATGCATAGCCCGAGTTTGTGATCACCAACCCGCATTTGGCAATCGTGGCGATTAAGTCATTACCCATCAATTGTAGTGATGACTTGATTTCAATGATGGAGGCGTTAGTCTGGCAGTGGGACAGTAATAATTATTTACTATTTACTAAATATACTCGTAGAAGTTCTTACATGTTTTTTTTTGATAGAAGACTGCATTCAGAAACGACGAGCATCACATTTCTGTGACTGTTTCAATTCTTATGAAACCACTGAGTTTACTTGATAAAAACTATGTTACATTAAGTAAGTATAAGTAGGCTACAAACATTTTAGTACAGTAAAAAAAATTAATTATATTAAATTTTTGGTTACTAAGTTTAAAGATTTGCCCTTTTTCTTTATAAAGAATGTCTTTGTTAAGCCGTTTTCCTTAATAACATTTTTAAAATTTTTTTTAGAGAAAGCTTATGTATTTTTGTGAAAGCTGAAACTTAAAGTTAAAAACGGTTTAGGTAATCGATATTTAAAAAATCAGGTATCTTTCTTTATCTTGCATCTAAGACTTAGATAAGATACTAATGTGACTGGTTACATTTTTCACATAATATATTAATATCGAAGGAATTGAAATAAAGATAAACTATTTAAAAAAATTTTTTACGGGTAGGCAGAGTGCCTTGATCTCACCTGATGTTAAGTGATGATAAGGCCAATTGATGGAAGCACATTTCATCCGGAATCCTCAACTAGTGAGTCACCGGCTATTTTATCTCTAGCTGCCGGAACACAACAATGCTACAAACAGTAATGCTAGCCAGGCGGACAAACAAGCCCTACCACCAACCAAACCAAGTACACAAACATGTACCCTCCGCTGGAAATAGAATCCAGGACCTAAACTGGTGGTCTTGACCACTAGACCACAGAGGCGGTTAATATCAGTTTGGATTTCAAACTCGTGGAGAAAAGAAAAGTACCGAAGCAAAACTGGGGTGAGAGGTAACCCCACAAGCAGGCTAGTTATATCTAAACTTAACTAAGCAACTGAACTGTACGGAGCTTATTAATAAACAAAGTGTAAGCTTGGAGTAGTTACTCCGTGTTTTGTCTCTTTTACTCTAATATGAAATGCAGTTTACATGACGGGAACAAAACACGTAGTAACTACTCCAAGGTTACACTTAGTTTATTAATACGGGGGTTATAGTTTAATTTACTAGAGTTAACTTACATGCCACATAACTGAAGAATTTTTGATAATTCTTAACAATGACCTATTTTGTATCTCAATGTACTCTTGAGCTTGTTTCTGGGTTAAAGCACCAGCTTTTCTCCGGCTGTAAAGGAAAATTGCATAAAAGCTTGCTCTCGCGAGTCGTCATCGAGTTGTGTCATTCAATTCCCGGATTACCTGCTAGAAGTTTGAACTGTGACAACATTTTACAATGTAGGGAAAGTCAAAGTCGAAGTCAAATCGTTTATTCAATATAAGCTTTACAGACACTTATTGACGACAAAACTAAGTATAAAACTGGGGAATATCTTCCGTAACCCTTAGTAACAATTACTCGCACGGGGTCCCCCCCACTGACCCCAATTTATTTTGAAGATTACTAATTAACTATTGAGGGAATTACATAAAAGACTGTGTCCTACACAAATACTATATTCTTACATAATACTTTACATAATCAACAGTCTTAAACACTAATAGATACTATTCAAAAAACAAATAGAAATCTCCTATAACAATTTCAACTTTTAGGCTATATCAGATCAAAGTTAGAATTATAAAAATCTTACAAACTTGGATTGGATATACACTTTCTTCACAGGTTTGACAATAGACCATGGAGTGCTCATTACACGCAAACTTAGTGCATTTTATGCATTTTAAGCACATTTCAGTCAATGGTTCTAGAGCAATTATTGCACCGTTCTCTCTTGGCTGATGATCGGGAGGATCAAAGTTTGTTTTGTTTGCCACTAAAATGTCATCTTTAGGGCGAATTAGGAAGCTACTGTAGGTGGAAGCACTTCCCGACAGACCGAAGTTTGAATTTTTGGCGAGTAAAGTGTGTAAAGTTCTATTTTCATGGGTGATAGAAACCAACATTTGTTTTTTCCATCTTTATATGTCATCGGATAGGTGACCAAAAATGTATCATCTCGATATCCTCTGTGCTTTAGAAACACGTAAAGCCGCTGGTCCTGGCAGTCGTTGACAACCACCAATTTATTGCCCGTTCTCCCGCTTCACTTATAGGAAACGCTTGTGCCCCAGCTGTAGGGAAATAAAATGAGCTGATGATAATGATGATATTATTAACCCGGAATTTCGTTTCTGAGATTCTCAGGTTTGTGATCATCAACTCACTATTAACAAGCCAATATCTATAAATTGTTATGTGTTGATTTCAATCACGGAGGTCTGTGCCCAGCAGTGGAACTGTATATTGGCTAATTACTTTACTTTTCTAACACAAGAGCCATTAGCATCACAAGAGGGTTTTAAATGGCCACAAATAGTTCTTTGTTTTTAATTAGAAAATAACAATCGTTTCAGATTCCATACAGGAGTAGACACAATCAAATTAAATATTAGCTGTTGTAATATAATTTCGGCTAAAAATAGAGAGGAGAGTGCTCTTGTCAAAGTTAATAACGCTCGAAAACTTGGTGAAAGTACCCTCGTACCCGTTTCGGACGCCTGGCGGCCTTATTCGCGAAAACGCGCAGCTTTCCCGTAGTACTACTTTGCCTAATTAATCTTCAGTATCTCAATAAGCAACATCTATCGTAACAATTAAAAAAAAAAATATTTTCTTTACTTTTAATTTCTCTATTAAAGTCACTATTAAAAAAACCATTACCTATACTTGTTAGAAAGTTTACATAATTTAGTATAAAAAATATGCACTTATAGTATAGTGAGTATAGTATACTCATAGTATAGTATACTCAGCAGTAATAAGCATAGTCTGCAGAAGATAAAGAAGAAGATTCTTATAAAAGTACGTATAAGTAAAATTATAGTCGTACTTACCAAATTTCAAATTACATAGATAGGTGAACAGACTAGAATTAATGAAAATAACTCGGATATACATAGATACATACGAGACTCACTGCTGCTCAAATTATCATCTGACCTATAACGCCAAAAGTTGCAGACAGGTTAGATAGAGATAAGAAGGGATATTTCGAAATATAATTTAAAAAAAACCCCCAGTTAATGCTTCGGAAGGCACATTAAGCCGTTGGTCCCGGCTGTTGTCATAAAATAGTAGTCGCTAAACCGCACTAATCCGCATTAGGCCATCGTGGGTTATTATAACCCTATGTACTATTTCGTGTGGGTTCCCCGGCAAATTGGGATGTTTGTTATGCTGACGATAATGTCGAAATTATTTCTTATCGTCAACCCTTGTTAAATTCAGTGTTCATGATAAAACAAACCCGCATAAACTTTGAGCGTCTGATACTTAATTGACCGTTTTAGAAACTGACAATTTTGCGTTGTAATTAAATTTCTTTTGATATTTATCTCATCCGTCTATGATGCGGAAGTGGGACCGGTGCTGTATTTGATTAACTGTTTATTTTTGATGAACCTTCATTTTAAAATATTTTCCACAAATAAGGTACTAAGTCATCAATACTGATATTATAAAGAGGAAAGCTTTGTATTATAATATTTTTGTTTGTAACGAATAAACTCAAAAACTACTGGACTTATTTGTGATAAGTCGAATATTAATGTGAAATAATGGTGGATTATTAACCGTTAAGTGTTCGTGAGTGTGCATGAGTGTTGGCACATGAAACAAAACAGTGCAATGTCACTTTTCAAATTCACTCAAGAATTTCTCATTTCTATTATCATTCATCATCATCATACTGGAAGGAAATACTGTTCATTTATGTATTACTTGTAAGAAAAATTACTTTGACACTGGCTAAATGTGCTTATCGCACGAAGTCCTCAACTAAAGGAAAAAAAAGAAACAAATGTCTCAGTTACCACCGTTACCACATTTTAATGTACCAGCACCACCAGCACAAACCAGCATCGGCAAAAATAAATGTAAATGGCAATAAAATGATTCCGATTGAATGGTACCTCCTTTGTTAAAGTTTGTTTCAATTGACAGTCAATCTTTGTGAGTCGTGCCCTTTTCATCTCAATGAAAGGCAACCA
This sequence comes from Eudonia truncicolella, assembly GCA_949315975.1. NCBI lineage: Eukaryota > Metazoa > Arthropoda > Insecta > Lepidoptera > Crambidae > Eudonia > Eudonia truncicolella. The sequence continues at coordinate 11,267,103 of OX438839.1, forward strand.
TTTTCTTGCTGTCGACACGTATACACGTGAACTTTTCACAAACGTGAAGCTTTACAATAATTAGATCACGTTTACATTGATCATTGCGAAAGAATAAAGTATAATATTCTTTGGATCTCCTTTCAACATTTTCAAGATACGAAACGGATTAAACACCTATTAACTAATGGCATGTCTTGCATTACTGTGTTCCAGCTTGAATTATAACATTGAAAGTCAAAGTCAAAGTTAAGTCATTTATTCAACATGAGCCTTCACAGTCAGTTTTATTGACGTCAAAAATATGAAATCCAAAAATCAAAATAATAATATCTAATCTAAAAAAAATACTATTTTGACTAAACTACAGAAGCTATCACCAGTTCGAATTTTAGGAGATCCTTCGACTGAGAAGAGCTGGTAAGAAACTCAGGAGGCTTATTTCTTTTTCCCCATCTTTTCAACCAAATTACAATCATGTAATATAATATATATTGACCGCCATCTTGGCGACAGTTTGGGGGATAAATATGGAGGAGCTCAATGGCGCAGTGGTTAACGCGTCCGGTCTGCGAGTGCTGAGGTTAGGCCACTTTCGTAAAGGCTGGTCATACATTACATTTAGACATTTACACCCATCCGATGGGATGGGTGACCAAGCACGGAGGACCGTGCTTCGGAAGGCACGTAAAGCCGTTGATCCCGGCTACATCAGCAGTCGTTACAACCACCAATCCGCACTGGGCCCGCGTGGTGGTTTATGGCCCGTTCTCCCTATCCATCCATAAGTGTGCTCGTGTCCATAAGTGGGGACATAAAATGAGCTGAAGATGATGATGATGATGATGAATATAATATAAAAAATTTGTACAATTTTACACACACACGTATTTGTCTGCAATATTGAAATTTATTTTATAATAAGGTTTCTTAATTAAAATATGTTTAATTTAATATATATCATTCAGTTAAATTACTTCGAATAACAACTAAGACTTAAGGGTTGGTAACACGCACGCTGTACTCTTGGTTTATCAATCATCAATGATGATAGATGAAACGATTATCACTTAGCGATTACGATCACGATTACTATGATTGCACCTAATAATCGACGATTACGATTAGGATAACGATTATTTGTTTTTGGTAATAAGTAAAACAAATTATCGATAAATCAACATAAGATTTATTACCATAAGAAAAATCTAATAAAATTAATAAAATATCAATAATTAAAATTAAAGTACACACGCCTGCACATCAACCTATCCAAAACTGTCAAATTTCTCTAATTGATATTGATCTTTATACCCAAACACTAAGGTTCAAATTTATTAAAGAAATTTGATATTTTGTGGTAGGTTGATGTGCTGCCGTCTGTACTTTAAATTTTTGTTCAAAAAACATAATATTTCTAGCTTTTTTAGCCCAATTAATTTAAACTACTTTGAACTAATTTTGGTAGAGCGAACTAACGAGAAATAATTTTAAAAAAATACTTCAGGAGAGTATTACTTATCCTGCGCCGCGTGGAGAATTTGGGGGAATCCCAGAACACACACGCATACACGCAAAAGATACACGCATGAACAAAAGATATCCTGCTCATTTACGAAGTATGTTACAAATATTTTTTTATGAGGAAAATAAGTGTCAGAAATAATCGCTAAATAATCGATAGATTGTATGATTACGGTTAATCGTGAAATATCAATAATCGTCAATAAATAACGTTTTCGATTAATCGTACGATTAATCGAAGTCGTTCGTAATCGTTTCTTCTTTTAATAGATTTTTGATAAATGTTTGCCGTTTCTATCAAAAAGGTAAGAAGCTTGTTTGGCACTAGGTATGTTTGATTTATTTGAGTACTAAGTACTTACTGTTCCCTTTACATAATGGGGAAATGCTTTTCATCTCACCTACTAACGATAAGGCTGAGCGAACAAGCGCTCTTTACCCGGAATTCTCAATTACCTATTTAAAAACTGGCTGTGTTATAACTTAACTGCTAGAAAACGACAATGCTTCTAACATTGTTGATATTGCGACGGATTTACATAAGATTTTAGCTAACAAGGCGGACTTAATATAAACCCTATCACCAACTATACCAAATTTAGTTGACCATGATATTGCTTTACCACCTTAAAGGTCAATGTTGTTTGCATATCATTATTCTAGTTTTGCTTATAGAACTAAGTGACGTTACGATGTCATCAATGATGCCTAAGCGAATTTTTGATGTCATAAGTGGTGATCGTCTGGTACATTAACATTTACTACATTTCGGCAGCGGCGCCAAAACGAACTTGGAAGCTCTGGAGATGAGACCGTTGGTTTACCACTATAGCAGTGTTGCGGTTCATCACATTACGACACGAGCCTTCTATGGGCGGATAGGGAGAACGGGTCATAAGCCATGACGCCAGCCCAGTGCGGATTGGTGTTTGTTAACGACTGCTAATGCAGCTGGAACCATGGATTTTACGTGCTTTCCGAAGCACGGAGGAGTTCGAGATGTTAAATTTTTGGTCATCCATCTGATGACCGGCTTTTGCAAAATTTGCTTAACTTTAGCAACCGCGAACGGGCGCGTTAACCACCGCGCCATCAAACGCCTCCAGTGATGCGGTTAAATTATTCTTATTAAAGAGCTTTTAATTAGTTCAAACTCTATACCACTGCAGTCTTTTAACATGCTATTAAATTGTAGCAAGTGATTAAATTTAAATGAGCACGTTAAAATCAGTTTATGCTTGACGTAACTATGTGTGAAGTAATTAATACGTTTGAACCCGCATTGATTCGTAATGAACGTTAATAGCTTACTTGCTTTGCTTGCTGCTTTTAGCGATTGTATTATTAATATTTTTGACCGACAGACGCCACTCAAACAAAGTGTTTAAGAGAATATGGTTACCCCTGGATAACTTACACTATAAAACAAATGATAAAACTCCGTGATTTAGCACACACTAGAAGTCGTAAAACTAAACTGGATGTTCATAAGAGGTATTATAAACACCATAAGGCCATTGTATCTGTAGCTATTTATAGAGAAAATACTGCATATTTCGAATCAAACGTAAATAAGAACGCCAACGATCCGCGTAATTTGTGGAAGAATATAAAACGAAATGTTGTAGATTTTAACAAAAGTAAATATGATGACTTACCTTCCCACTTTAATAATCCCGACCAAATTAATAATCACTTCCTTACAATTAGTTTTAAACAAGACATGGACATTTCTACTTTGAAATATTTTGAGTATCATCGTTTTGGTTCTGCAAATTTTGCCTTGAAGCTTTAAATGTGGGATTAGTAAATCTATATAAATAAAAATGAATCGCTAAATGTAATTGCTAATCGCAAAACTCGAGAACGGCTGAACCGATTTGGCTGATTTATTTTTTGTTGTGTTTTATGAAGTCTGAGGAAGGTTCTTATGGAGAGAAAAAACGTAACAAATACGAGGATAGTAAAAACAACAATTTTCTTTTCCCATACAAACCACTCTGTCCCCAGCTGTCAAACGTTTGACGTTAATCAAAACAAAACAAAGGCGCGTTAGGATTATCTTTGGTATGCCTTCAAGTTGATTAGAGGTCAGATTTATTTATTTACGCGCCAAGTAATCAACAACTCAAGAAGTCCACCCGAGGAATTAGTAAAGCCCCACATCTTTATTGAGATACTCGAGAGGTTGGGGGGAATGAAAATGGAATGGAGGAAACTGGAATGAAATATTGTATATTTATGTATTACTTGTAAGAAAAAATACTTTGACACTGGCTAAATGTGCTAATCGCACGAAGCCTCAACTAAAGGAAAAAAAAAGTAATCAACAAAAAATATCGTGTACCATACTTATGGCATTACAATAAAAATATCATCACATTAGATATTACTAAAGTGTTTCAATGTTATTTTATTTCTATTAGCTGCGACAGGCCAATAACTTTTGACAAAATGAAATCTGTTGGGGCAGCTATTAAATTAAAAAAGTAAATGTACACACGCCTGCACATCAACCTACCACAAACTGTCAAATTTCCTGTCAAATTTTAGACTTTGAACTTTATGCTTTAATTATATGTTGCTCTATGACCTAAGCAGATCCGAATAACTGGCCGAATATCATTTAGAATAAAATTTTGGAATATAGGTTGCACTTATAAACGTTAAACTTATGAAAAAATATAATACCTATGCATGTTTAACCGTCTCTGTGGTCTAGTGGCTAAGACCACCGGTTTAGACCCAGAGGTCCCGGGCTCGATTCCCAGCGAGGGGTACATGTTTGTGTACTCGGTTTGGTTGGTGGTAGGGCTTGTTTGTCCGCCTGGCTAGCTACCACAATCTTATCTAAATATGTCGCCATAATATCAATGTTTGTAGCATTGTTGTGTTCCGGCAGCTCACTAGTTGAGGATCCCGGGTGGAGTGCGCTTCCATCATTGGCCTTATCATCACCTAACATCAGGTGAGATCAAGGCACTGTGCATATCCGTAAAATATAAAAAAAAAAAATAATAATAATACATAAATATTATCTTTCTGCACTTCATCTCCCTATGAACCTTAACTGAAATAAAACTAAATAGAAAGATCTAAAATAAAGACTGTAATATTAATTATGAATAATAAAATTAACAATGCCAAATCTCACAATCCTCCGTGCGCGCAATGTGCTTAAAAAGGGGTGCAGTTTTTATTTCACTTAACTAATTCCTTTAAACGAGCAATTCTTGTATATAGGTATATAATCTGAATCTCGGAAACGGCTCCAAAGATTTTCATGAAATTTAGTATGCAGGGGGTTTCGGGGGCGATAAATCGATCTAGCTAGGTTTCATTTTTTGAAAACATTATATAAAAAAACGAGCATACGAGGGGAGGTCAATAAGTTCGCGGAATGGAGGGGTTGGTGGGGATAAATTTACTCGTCCAGGTAGGCACCAGTTAAGCACCTCATTAAGAGTATATATACCAAGTTTGAACCTAATCGGGTCATTAACTTTTGAGTTATCGACCTGCAAACAACTAAATCGGGAAGAAGTCAGCCAGTATGGAGAAAATTGAACACCGTGCCGTTATTAAGTTCCTTACCAAGCAAGGAAAATCCGCTCAGACGATTTTTCAAGAGCTGTTAGCGGTTTACGCCGACTCTGCCCCTGGTAAAACCATGGTTTACAAGTGGCATGGTCTTTTCAAACAAGGAAGGGAGTCCATTGAAGACGACCCCCGCTCCGGACGGCCAATTGAGGCCACCACACCGGAAATCGTCGAAAAAGTAGAAAAACTTGTATTGGAAGATAACGGGACAGTACTACGCTTCTTTACTGGAAAGATTGAAAGAAGCCATTAAGGAAAAAAGAAGAGGAAAACTGTCAAAAGGTGTGCTCCTTTTGCACGACAATGCACCCGTCCACACGTGCCATGTTGCGACGGCTGCTATTCACCGATGCGGCTTTGAACAATTAAACCACCCACCATACAGTCCAGACTTGGCCCCCAGTGACTATTATTTATTTCCAAAAATGAAGAAAGAGCTGCGTGGAAAGAAATTTGACGACGATGAAGAAGTCAAGTCGGCAATTTCGGCCTATTTTGACACCAAAGACAAATCATTTTTTTTCGATGGTATAAACAAGCTATTTGAGAGATCCGAAAAATGTATTAGGGTTAAAGGAGAATATATTGAAAAGGAAAAATAATTTGGTGTTTAATTTCAACCTCCTTCTCTCTCATTCCGCGAACTTATTGACCTCCCCTCGTAGCTATTATTTGATTTGCATGCATAATATTAAATACGATTCTACCGATGGTTCTATATCGTACAATTCATAGATTCAATTTTTGTTCGATTTCATTGCCGTAATCCTGAAAGGTTGTTTACTTTGTCTATTCTTATCAAACAAATACATATAAACAAGATATTGAGTTACTTACACAGTATTGCTCTTTTTCCACAAAGTATCCCTAAATCGGAAGAACAAAGTATTTACCAACTAAAACAGCTTAATCAAAATCAGATAGACCGTGAGATGCTATTAACACAACAAAGTTTATCTATCCGATACCTTTTGGGCGGCTCGAATGAACCTTCCATACAGTAACAATGGTTAGGATCAAATAGAATGGATCGCGAAATCGATCCTCATTGTTCTAAACAAATGAGCAAACTTTTATAAGGAGTTCCATTTCATGAAGACGCTCAAATGACGGTATCCTAATGGCGTTTCGCATGCGATTGTGTTTTGTTACAAGCTGACTCTAACGTAAACGTTATGTAACGTATAAACTTCGATTAATGATAGTACTATATTGAGGATACGAAACAAAAATGCATCACAAAAAGATCTTGTACTGAGAAGAACCGGCAAGAAACTCAGCAAGTGTCCAGCTCTTTTCTCCCAACCTGCAAACGTGTCCCCGTCCCTTCCTAGATTCTCCGAGATGTTCGAATTAGCTTAGAAAGTGGAAAAGCTGATGGCGGCTTTAAAGGCTAAAACGTCAGCTCGTGCTGTCCTTGTCGTGGGTATAATCTACAGTTCTTCCGGCAGAATTTTTTGGCAAATTCCCCTGGCAAAGGACAATGGGCGCTTTTGGTGACTTTTTTGTAAATGTCTGTGCATGGAAAAAACTTTCTCATATTTGTAGAGGGCATCCATATGGATTATATTTTATATGACAGCAGATGCTAAGCCGTAACATTTCCAAGATATGAGCGATTTTATGTAGGAAGTTTTATGCAAGAAGGTTGATTGGAAAAAACCTGACTTCTTATTTACATTCACTTTTTAATTACTTAAGTCCCTTTTCAAAGTAGTTATAGCAGTCTTTTATTTCCCTTGCTGTGTCGTGCCTTGCCCTGGGCTGGAACCTTTAGGGTGGAAACCTTATATAAATAAAAAAAATAAAAGTAAAAATCTTTTTTAGAAATCAACCTTTTTTTTTTGTTTTTTTATTTTTATTTATCGAAAATACAACTTTACAAATTAATAAACTTAGACAACTTCACGCCTTTAACCTAACCTTGTGGAACCTGTTTCTCATACCAGTGAGACAGAATTAATGACCTGACTTGTGTATTGTTTGATTTTCTTACCCACCAAGATATTTTTGACAAATAACGTATGCTGCATTGTTCAAGTAGATGCTGACTACTTACTAATCGGTATCTAACATGAAGCGTACTTAATTTTACAAATATTTTTGCGAAAAAGGTACAACTCGGAACTTGTTGAAATGTTAAACACTAGACACAGTATGCGGATTTTAAACCCTCTCATGATTTTTTAAAACACATTCTCGAATAATTTCAATTCTTGAATGAAATTCTTTTTTTTCACATAGGTAACTTAGTATTTCTATTCCGCATCCACATTTATACTGCTGAAGATCAGGTATTTTCAGAAGAGCCTCATTAAAAGAACACACCTAAGTGAATCTAGCGAGGTAATAAGACTGTTGGTTTGATATTTCAAATTTGTATTGGATCAGTTAATAAAAGAGATTTGCTCGTGATTTTTAAGAAAGCAAAATATTATATTGATGAGTTATTATTTTGATTACTGATAGCTCCTATTCCATCTTAGGTTGGCTGGAAGAGATTTATTTTAGAGATAAGTCCACCTTTATACAGGGTTATTGGAAATCCCTTTAAGGGGTGATAGTAAAGATCATTAGCTATCAATTTGCCCTCGGGTAAATGGGGCAAAAATGTACCCCGCTCGTGTAATTTTTTCTACACTCTGTCTTTTTTCAAATAAAAAATACTATGTTTAATCAAATTACAAAGATCGAATGGTAAATACAACCGGCAACAGACCTTCGCTTTTGATGTTGACTGTTCAACTCAATTTCCTCGCCGTAATTAGTCCGTTTGTTCGCGACAAGGTGTAAAGATTTGTGTAAAACGTATTTCCGACAGCGAACAAAACTGTTTTGTCACGTGAAACGTATCATTAGGCATTCTTGCACGCACAGCTTTTATTACACTTCATAGTTTTGTGGGAAGTTTATTGTTTTATACATTTAAACATAATAGCTACCAAATTCATTTAATTGTTCAAAACATTAAAATGCACTTACAGAAGTACAAACAATTTTTACTACTTCACTTTAACCTCGTCATCAGAATTCCAAAATCATATTTTCTTGTTTTTTTCGAATACGGAAAAAAGTATTTAAGTTCTTCTTGTAAAGTATTATTAATAATTAAATGTAGACAGCAAACTCACAAGTTAATTAGATTCAAATTGAATTGAGTTTATTCGAAATAGACTTTTGGTATAACGAGGACTGTAGAATTTCCAATATTCAATTTGGACAATTTCAACTAATTTTCTATTACGGTTCGAAATTATGCTAGGAAAATGATCTTGCCAAATTGCTCGCGGTACAAGATCTTCACCATCACGATCATCATGATAATCGAAGCCATTCATTATACATGTCAACGAAAAAAATTTGCTCTTATTGGTGGATGTTTTCTTTGCGAACCACTCAGCTACCTCACACAGCTCTTGTGGAAAAGAAGTCTTAGACGTTCAAATTAACATTGTTTATCTACAAATTGTTTTTTGAAATATATGATAGTTTAATTAAACTATTTATAGAGATTCAAATAATTCTAAGGCAACCAATTGAAATTGAAATAAACAATGTTTTTATAAACCTTAATGTTTTAGTGCGGAATTCCTTTTTAAGACCCACTTGAAGTTATGAGCTACCCTTACAACCTTGTCTAGTCTCGGGACTATCCCTTCGGGCATAGACAATCGTGTATTTTCATATAAACAGTTGCCCTTTTCGAGAGTCGTAGACCGATCTCAAACCCAGAGGTCCCAAGAATGGTTCGATTCCCAGCGGGGGTTATATTGTACTCGGTTAGTGGCGTTGCTTGTTCTACGTCGGCTTATTATCTTAATCTGTGTTTATACAACAATATCAGTAAGACAGCATAATAAATAGCTGTGTGCTGGCGGATAGCGAGAAGATAATAACAACTAAATGGAAAATTAATAAGTATTATTACATTAGCTCACACTTTTTCCACATCATCGTGCCAGTGTCCTTATGTGCCTTCCTATCAAAGTTGTCCCGCCTTCTCCACCAATCTTCTGCTTTAATAGCTCCATTATAAGACCCCAGTTTTTGCATTCTGTGGGTCCACTCCGTTGAGGTCCTCGACCACATTTCGTTCGGCATGCGGCGGACATGTACAGTGCATCTATTTTCTTAATGTCTCTCGGCTATAAACCACCACGCGCGGGCCCAGTGCGGATTGGTGGTTGTTAATGACTGCTAATGCAGTCAGGACTAACGGTTTTACATGCCTTCCAAAGCACGGAGGAGCTCGAGATGATAAATATTTGGTCACCCATACGATGACCGGCCTTTGCGAAAGTTGCTTAACCTTAGCACTCGCAGACAGGTCGCGTTGACCACTGCGCCATCGAACTTCTCTGCGCTTTATGTTGGTGTGTAAAAAACGTGGGGTATGGATATTAATCATGCTTATTAAGTCCACCATACCAGTACCTACATATTTTGATTTCTTGGAGACTAGATATTTAGTGTTAAAGTTTGTCAAACAAGAGTTGATTTTTGACCATCGACAAAGCTCGTCATTCTAACATTACGCAGCTATTCGTAAATGATTTAATTGAGATTTACTGTCTTAATTACTGGTGACATTTTCAATTGTTTGTGTAACACGTTATAATCTAAATTGATTGAAGCATCAGTTCTCATTAGCACTGAAGCCTCAGCTTTAAACTTAATTATGTTTATCCAGATTCTGAGATCTTCTACATAATTAACAATTTTCAGTTCACTGAAGTTTACACGTGCAAACATTAACGTACGAACTCATGTCAATGCTTAAGTAAACTAACCATTATATTTGTGTTTTGTACGGTACTTAATATAAACAAGACAATTCGCATTCGCGATTTCAACTTGATGTTCAGTTGGCTGGTGCTGTTTCTCTGCTGATGTAGTTAAAACATGGTTGTTTGAACTTTTCTCGTACATAATTATGTATGTTATAGTAACGTAATTTTATATGTTATAAGCATTTTGCCCGCGTCTTTGTCCGCGTAGATTTGAAGCTTTAAAACGATGTTTTGTATTAAATTAAAATATAGCCTTTGTTACCTGCAAGCAATGTAGCACTCTATCAGTAAAATTATGTTTGGAATTGGACCAGTAATTGTAAAGAAAAAATTCTAAAGTCACAAAACCTCTTTATTAATAGCATATTATTCATATAGCGATATATATAAATTTTGCATCGTTGTGTTCTAAAGTTACTTTTAAAACCACTTCGTGACTTTCATTGTAAACAAAAAAGATTCAAACATTGATCCTTTTTTTCAAGACTTCTTTGACGTAGCTGTGTACTCGAGCTGTAATCGTAAACTGACCAAGTTTACGATTTGTAGAAAGGGATAGTTATGATAAAACTACGAATTAAAAACTAGAAAAACACACTGACATTTGCTTAGAAGTATTAAAAAGAATAGTTCATAATCTAGTATTAACAACAAGGCGATAGTAAATTGTCAATACGTGACATTGTTCATGTGGATACATTAGAGCCCAGTTTTGGATTTTTAAAGGTGGTTTAAAATTGACGCTTTATGTAAGATACCTGATTTTTAGTTACCTATGACTCATTATAAGTTAAAATTTCTACTGAAACCGCAGGTGTATTTGCCAGCAGTCTCGAAACGAGCAGTCTCACTCTTACCTATGACTCATTATAAGTTGAAAGTTTTTACTGAAACCGCAGGTGTCTCAAAACGAGCAGTCTTAGTCAGTGATAACAAAATTTGGATTTCCACTTATCTGTGTACGGTAGATATGCAAAGCTGAGCCTGAAGCTAGAATCGGCTAGATAATCAGTGTTAGTTAACTAGTTAAACCTAATGACTAAAAGGAACTACGAAAATAATTGGCAGAAAGTTAGACTCAAAATTTGCATAATAATTTAAATCAACAGAATGTAGCGCTAATAATATACTTAAAAAATCTTATGTAACACATATGAAAGCTGATTATTATAATTTTTGCATATCGGCTCTTGCTGCTTTAACTTTTTTCGCACTTTTTCGCACACATAATTTTTACAATTTTACAAAAAAATACGTAAAAATATGGTGCTTGTCGGAAGTGCCTTATCCTACTAATATTATAAACGCGAAAGTTTGTAAGTATGGATGGATGTTTGTTACTCTTTCACGTAAAAACTACTGAATGGATTTTAATGAAACTTTCCTCATATACAAATCATGACCCAGACCAGCATATAGAATTTTTTTTTTTATTTTTTTTTACTGTAGTCTTTGCGAACGAAGTAGCGGGCAACAACTAGTAGAGGGATAACGGTGCTATAGGAATTGAACCGCTACTACTATATTCAATACGTTCATCTATCCACCCGGTTTTTTATAAGTCTTTCGATACAGCGAGATAATAAATCAAGTAAACTTCAGTGCTGTTTGCAGATTATAGATGAATAAATCAGTGGAGGCATTGTAAGATCTTTGAAATATTAAATTTCACATCGACCGTAGCTACACAAAGGAAAATTAATACCTTTAACCTTTTAGCTTGAAAGCTGTTACCATGGACCACGTCCGCAATGATCGTTTACACAGCTGTTTCAATATTTTTTGTTCCAAAATTGTAACCTGTCGGTAAAGTACATTTCATTCAACGACTCATACCTTTACTTGCTAACGATTTGTGTGGTTATTAGATCTATTTATGTTAAGGTTTTATAAATTAGATGAAGACGAAGGTTTTTAAATCACCATAATCAGCCCTCGTTTATGACCTTCAGAGAAGTAGGTGTAGGAAACCCATGGTAGGGAGAATGCCACATTAAGGAAGGCCAAAGGGAAGATTTTCCTCTGAGCTTGGTGATATAGCTCGGGGACCGAGGTCCAATGGATGTTAGTTGGAGGTGCTATATATAGCGAAGGAGATGGTGAAACTGCTATCGCGATGCAGGCTTCCCATACTGTTTATCGTCGTAGTATGGCGACGTCGTTGGGAAGCGTTTTGTGGCGCCATCTGTTGACACGGTTGAGAAGGTGTTTGCTTCGTGTCGATTAATGTGCGGCGTATGCGGTAGGTGACGCCGCCACATCACTCCCCTCTTGTGGCGCCCAACGTGGGGCCCGCATAGGCCCACATAAGTGTCGCTGAAAATCAGCGCTGTCCATGATCATATCTGACGAGAGCACAAGTTGAGCCATTTCCAGTTGCTTTACTTTTTGATGTGTATTGTACTGTTTTATATCTGTCTGTCTGTCTTTTGAAAGCTATAAACATTTATTTATATACTTATTGAAGACGTCCCACTGTTGAGCTCAGGAGCAGAAACTTTCCTTCATGAAGCGCTCATGCGATCCAGGACATCTCGGACGATAACTCATTTGACCTATGTGGATGATATGGTATGATGGGTTTTAACGACTGCCATTTTACGATAACAACTGAGTCCAACGGCTTTACGTGCTTTCCAAAGTACATAGGTACTTGAAACAATTTCAATTGATCACCCTATTTGACGAAATGGCAAAATCTAGAAGATAACTTACAAGATCGTGATGAACAAGATAAATCCCCGAAAATCCCCAAAAATTAAATATTAACCTCAAACAACAGTGGCTTCTTTAATACTGCATCAATCATAGTTCGAACTAGTTATTTAATCGTAAGGGGGGTAATTTCTTAAGAGCACAATAGTAACTTACAGTATCTAAAGTTTTTTTTAATTGTTTTGTTTTGATTTTTCTCTTGATGATACCTTGTGATTGGGTTAATTAAGCTTGAAAGTCATAATGTCCCACTCCCACGTCCGGTCAGTCATTTATCTACTCCGTGACACCAGCTTAAAAAAATTACAACACTAACAATTCGTCAAAAAAATCCACTACACTTGATGGCATGAAACGACTAAAATGTTTTAATTGTTTTACGCGAAAACAAAGAGTGTATTACGTAAAGAGTATTTGTGATTGTGTACACAAACTCCACTGATTATTATGACACTTCATGTCAATTTAATAGGGCTATCGCGTGACGAACTGACGACCTCGGCACAGTTTTCATAGCTTACATGCGGTTCTACAAGTCGATGCTATTGATTAAGTAGGCGCTTTATTGTGTCGATAATCTGTGTTTAGAATTTGGTCAACCATGCCTTTCGGTTTGTCTGTAAATTGGTAAATCGTAGTGTGGTGTTGTTTTGGGAGAAACGGAAAATAAAACAGCTCTATTGTAAGCCAATATAATTTTTTGAATTATAATACCTACAATGCTAAGAGCGTTTCATTTTACTGAATTATTTGATCTAGACGTTTAGAACTTTTTTTATATTCCTTACGGATAAGTTCTTGGCTATCATTTCACCTCTTTATAAAACACTTCAACTATCAACACTTTATTCAAGCTGTAATTTGTTCGCAACAAGATTTGCGTAAAATTATATACATAGGTATTTGGTCTGTACATAATAACAAGTATCTCTTACTGTCAGAATACAACAATGCCACAATATGTGCCCATGCTAGGAATGGGGCTCAGGACTTGTCTGAGGTACCAATGGTCTAACGACTAGACAACATAGGCAGTTATATATTTGAAAAAGGATATAACATTAGGTATCACAGAAAGCTATAAAAGTAAGAGCACTATAGTAATACCTCTATACGACAGTCTGAGTAATAACAGTATCAATCATAAAACTAAGTCGTATCCACTAGAAAATTGTTGCTTGTCTCGTTTTCTTTTATATGCACTAAAAACGAACAAGATAATCCTGAACATCGCCCTGAGGGGAATAAAATATGATTGCAGAGCATTTTAATTTTTGCGCAGACATATTTTATTTGCATTTCGAAACGCAATCCGTCCTCGGAAGGTTGAAAATGAAGTGCATTCAACGATCTATTGATTTTATGTTGGTTAAATGTCTCCAACGTATTTATCTTCTTTGACAGAAGTTGTAATCTTTATAAACGTATAATGTTGATTCACTTTGTATAACCTTTTTCATACAAAAACAAAATATTTGATAGTTTTGAGCCATTTAAAATGGACTTTTCGATATAATTTAAGAAATAGAAAGAAACCTGCAATATGGCGTTCTATATGTAACTATATGTATCTATATGCATCTATATGTAACTTTAAATGTATTTATATGTCAAAAAAGTATTTCTATATTTTTTTTACAAATTTCTAAAGTTGGTGGCACTGCTGGGCATAGGCCTCTCTTTGTTTATGCCATTCGTGAATGTCACTATAGATATATTTCTTAACTTTTGTTTCGCAAGCAAATGGCAAATGTAAATGGCATAAGGTGCAAATGGCTTGAACATTAATTTCAAATTATATTTTATGATATGACGAAACGTAGTAATCTTATTCTTCGATGAATTGTATACTTGCATCTGAACATAAAAATAAATTTATCACATGCTTGTGGAGTGGAGACTGTTGATATTAATCTAGCACAAATCTTTTATTAGGGGATTATTTGATTACATTATTGTAAAAAAATTAAAAGGGATTATTTCGCTATCTTAAACGTTTACATTAACATTGGTTGGAGAATTTTATTAGTTTAAATTAATATTGTTCTTATTATTTTTGTTATAATATGATGATAATTGTTGTAAATGTGAAAATGTTAATTTGGTATGTTGTCTTTGATTTATAATTAGCTTGGCTTATAAAATTTATAAAAATTAATACCTTGATGTATTAAGTATGGTAGAAAAAAAAATTGCGGTGCTCATATTTTGGTACGTAAGAAATATGAAATGTACACCTATTTTTGCCACATGAATTGAATCAAATACCTTTGACTATGACTTTGGCTTTGAAAAGTAAACATGCTCCCCAATTGAGTCGCCTGAAGAGTAAAGGAATTTCAGATGAACCAGAACGATGCTCTTAAAACGATCTTAATTTTAAGGTTGTGTAGTAGTAGGTAGTACAAATAAAAAGTAGTATAAGTATAAAAAGGAGTAAAAGTAGTAATTGTACACAAAATTAAGTAAAATAATTCATGTCTTTTATTAAAATTAAAAAAATAATAATTAATATTCAATTGTAATTAGATTATAGACATTTAATTATATGTGAACCGTATGATCAGGATATTTATTTTATTCTTAATTAAAACTAAATAGTGAAAATGATTGGTTTTCAAACTGTCCCAACTGATCTGGCGTTGTGACCTGACGCAGATGGTCCCTTGTGCTTGCGCAAGGATATCTGATACCTAACTTTATAACCTTTCGGTTGGTGGGGGGTGTCAGTATAAACTTTAAAGTCGTGTGTAAGGGGATGTCTCAAAAAGCAAAATCAAAAGCCTTCATCATTGAAATTATGAACTCACCAGTGGTTTGATGATCACAAACCTGACCTGTGCAACAGAAGTTCAACACTAAAAAAAATGCTTTTGAAATTCTATGCCTTAAATGGATTTATTAGGAACGCTTAATTAATCAAGATTTAATAGAAGTAAAAAGTTTTAACAGTATTAATAACCGTCAAGTAATTTCTTTATTAGTCAAAGTTTTTAACTTATGTTTGTTAAAAAGTTCGATTCTCATTTAAAAGGAAGTCATTTGCCACCAAATTGCTCTCAAAAGTTCCGTTTCACAAATTCATGCCGAGTTCATTTTGTACAAGTTGTATAATTTTCTTTCGTTGTTCTGACGGCACAGAATGTTCGTAGAGTTAGAATCATTTTGAACAAATTAAAACTGTATTGTATGTCGAAATTCGAGTATTTTGACAATAATCAATTATATATGTATAGTACACACGCCTGCACATCAACCTACCACAAACTGTCAAATTTCCTCAATAGACTTTGAACTTTATAATTAAGTTGTATGGTTGAAAATGTACTGAAGAAATTTGTCGATTTGGGTAGGTTGATGTGCAGTCGTCTGTACATATGATGATGATGAATAATCTTAATTATGCCTCTATTAAAAAAGACACAATTTCATAACCACACATAAATGTTATTATTAAAAAAAAAACCAAGTGTTGAAAAAATTCCATGAGTGGGATTTGAACCCGCACCCCACGACATGCCGGGTCAGGTGCACTATCAACTATGCCATCGTGTATCTTTTTTCAAAAAAATTGCGTAAAATTATATAATATAACCACAATCACAAATATTATTTTAAAATAATAAACCAACTAAAAAAAATATAAAATTATTTGTGTAGTCTTTACGTTACTAGTACCGTTTCACTGAAATTCCGAATTAAGGTAAAACTACAATTTACAAAACAAAATTCTTAAAACCACATTCATAAGCGACGTTCATACAATTAATTGCTAGCGACTCAATACTATACAATCTAGGCACTTTACACCGGTCGTTTTTGTTTTTTTTCCGTAGGCCTGACTCAAAGGCCTTGGAGAATGTAGTGAGGGACGGTCACACGCTTTCGCGATACCATCCCACTAGAAAGATCATGATGAGCGCATCTTATTGATGTAGTATGGCGATGATTTTTTTTTATCTTATTGGTTGGGTGATAACAGCTAACTCTACCCAAAAGAAAGCACCTCTGCCGCTCTCAACCGCTTAATGGTTATGCTCTGCACTAAGCCACAACTTATGGAGACGCAAAAGGTAAGCTTAATTTACATACCGCGCTCGAGAAACGCGCACATAGTTATCGGAACGCGCAATCCGATCCGAACCCCTCGGAGAATCTAGTAGGGTACGGGGACATGCCTTGCCTTAGTGCGTGATGCCGTTCCCTCTAGAAAACCTCCGAAGGTGATTCGTTTCACAACCTTTAAGTTTCTCGCCGCCCCCAAAAAGCCCGGTGAAGCTGAAAATGCCGTTTGAGGCAATCAGCAAACTCTCTCAAAAAAAAAAGGTTCTCTGAACATCTCGGACAGTCCGAGCGTACCTGTTGCGAAACTCAGTGTCCGTGAGATGTTGTCTATGTGTGCGTTCACTGAGTGCGTTTATAGAAAGCTTAACTTCTGCAGCACAGCTCAGTGTCTCTGTGAGAGCACAGATAAAGATGTTTACATACTACAGTAGATTGCAATCTCGTAATTAGATTTGCATTTCAAAGAGGCTAGCCGAGGTCGTGTTAATGTCTACTAGCTGGACTCATTTGAATGAAATGATATGAGCAATTCGCCTTGATTACTCTCTCGGGAATGGCGACAGCAAAGGGTTAAATTAAAAAGGAAAACAGTGTATATACAGTTTGTG
This sequence comes from Eudonia truncicolella, assembly GCA_949315975.1. Lineage (NCBI taxonomy): Eukaryota > Metazoa > Arthropoda > Insecta > Lepidoptera > Crambidae > Eudonia > Eudonia truncicolella. Next base: position 11,284,384 of record OX438839.1, read on the forward strand.
TTATTTGCTTGTAAATGTTCTGATAAGTTTACTTTTTAGTTGGACAATATTTGGTACACAATGTTATGGATTAGTCGTATTATATGAAGCTGTAACAATTTAGGAATTGTAGTTGTCACGATATAAAAATATTTTTTTAAAATGTCGTATTTAATGAGATCTCCCATAATCTTAAAGAAATTGATACATTTGGTTTCCATGTAATTGTGCAACATCACTAACTTCCAAAAATGTTGAACAATGTCTTGAAAAATGGACTGAAAACAAAATACATAATTTTATTTAACACTAGCTCTTTCCGCGAGTTTGTTCACGTTGATTTCGTATTTCTAAAAACCAATATTTTTTATCAAAATTATATAAAGCCTATATGACCCGCAAGGAATGTTTCATTCCAAAAATTCTTTCATTGATAGAATGATTCTATCAACAAAAGATTTTTTGGAATTGAACCAGTAGTTCCAGAGGTTACCTCAAACTAACAAACAAACACAAATACTTTACCTCTTGATAAATATTTTGTTAACAACATGTAATCATGCATATAAATATAAGAGCTACTACAAAAAAGCTTCCATTTCAACAGTAAATGCATCAAATATAAGCAAAGTAAGATAAAAAAAATGTTCCGACGCCACGTTTGTCATTTTCGTATTTTTGAGCGCCAAATTGTACAACCGTAAAAATAAATTGCTTCAGCGGTCTGCCATATAGATTGAAAGTAGCATTCGGAAAACATACAGAGAAACTTTTCCGTATACACAGTATTGCGACGTAGTAAAAATCATGTCGTATGTTGTTTACATCGATATACTACACTAGTATGGTTATTTAGAAAAGAGATTCGGACTTGGGTGGTTTTCAATATTTTCATTATCTTTTTGTTTGTGTAGTGCACGATCAAAACCAGGTCGAGGAAATTTCAAATCGACATAGGGGTGACGTTGACGTATATATAAATTATATATCTTCCACACTACCTATACATTACTGGTATCTACAAGACTTGTTATCAGGCTTCGACCTATTGTTAGACTCAAGCCTTAATATAGGGAGATCGATCCATAACCCACCACGCTGGCTCAACAAGGGTTGGTGGGTTTTAACAACTGTCATGTTACGACTACAACTAGGACTCTAGTTATTGTTTGTTTATAGATGCATATAGTTATCTATATGCATCTATATGTAACTTTAAATGTATTTATATGTCAAAAAAGTATTTCTATATTTTTTTTACAAATTTCTAAAGTTGGTGGCACTGCTGGGCATAGGCCTCTCTTTGTTTATGCCATTCGTGAATGTCACTATAGATATATTTCTTAACTTTTGTTTCGCAAGCAAATGGCAAATGTAAATGGCATAAGGTGCAAATGGCTTGAACATTAATTTCAAATTATATTTTATGATATGACGAAACGTAGTAATCTTATTCTTCGATGAATTGTATACTTGCATCTGAACATAAAAATAAATTTATCACATGCTTGTGGAGTGGAGACTGTTGATATTAATCTAGCACAAATCTTTTATTAGGGGATTATTTGATTACATTATTGTAAAAAAATTAAAAGGGATTATTTCGCTATCTTAAACGTTTACATTAACATTGGTTGGAGAATTTTATTAGTTTAAATTAATATTGTTCTTATTATTTTTGTTATAATATGATGATAATTGTTGTAAATGTGAAAATGTTAATTTGGTATGTTGTCTTTGATTTATAATTAGCTTGGCTTATAAAATTTATAAAAATTAATACCTTGATGTATTAAGTATGGTAGAAAAAAAAATTGCGGTGCTCATATTTTGGTACGTAAGAAATATGAAATGTACACCTATTTTTGCCACATGAATTGAATCAAATACCTTTGACTATGACTTTGGCTTTGAAAAGTAAACATGCTCCCCAATTGAGTCGCCTGAAGAGTAAAGGAATTTCAGATGAACCAGAACGATGCTCTTAAAACGATCTTAATTTTAAGGTTGTGTAGTAGTAGGTAGTACAAATAAAAAGTAGTATAAGTATAAAAAGGAGTAAAAGTAGTAATTGTACACAAAATTAAGTAAAATAATTCATGTCTTTTATTAAAATTAAAAAAATAATAATTAATATTCAATTGTAATTAGATTATAGACATTTAATTATATGTGAACCGTATGATCAGGATATTTATTTTATTCTTAATTAAAACTAAATAGTGAAAATGATTGGTTTTCAAACTGTCCCAACTGATCTGGCGTTGTGACCTGACGCAGATGGTCCCTTGTGCTTGCGCAAGGATATCTGATACCTAACTTTATAACCTTTCGGTTGGTGGGGGGTGTCAGTATAAACTTTAAAGTCGTGTGTAAGGGGATGTCTCAAAAAGCAAAATCAAAAGCCTTCATCATTGAAATTATGAACTCACCAGTGGTTTGATGATCACAAACCTGACCTGTGCAACAGAAGTTCAACACTAAAAAAAATGCTTTTGAAATTCTATGCCTTAAATGGATTTATTAGGAACGCTTAATTAATCAAGATTTAATAGAAGTAAAAAGTTTTAACAGTATTAATAACCGTCAAGTAATTTCTTTATTAGTCAAAGTTTTTAACTTATGTTTGTTAAAAAGTTCGATTCTCATTTAAAAGGAAGTCATTTGCCACCAAATTGCTCTCAAAAGTTCCGTTTCACAAATTCATGCCGAGTTCATTTTGTACAAGTTGTATAATTTTCTTTCGTTGTTCTGACGGCACAGAATGTTCGTAGAGTTAGAATCATTTTGAACAAATTAAAACTGTATTGTATGTCGAAATTCGAGTATTTTGACAATAATCAATTATATATGTATAGTACACACGCCTGCACATCAACCTACCACAAACTGTCAAATTTCCTCAATAGACTTTGAACTTTATAATTAAGTTGTATGGTTGAAAATGTACTGAAGAAATTTGTCGATTTGGGTAGGTTGATGTGCAGTCGTCTGTACATATGATGATGATGAATAATCTTAATTATGCCTCTATTAAAAAAGACACAATTTCATAACCACACATAAATGTTATTATTAAAAAAAAAACCAAGTGTTGAAAAAATTCCATGAGTGGGATTTGAACCCGCACCCCACGACATGCCGGGTCAGGTGCACTATCAACTATGCCATCGTGTATCTTTTTTCAAAAAAATTGCGTAAAATTATATAATATAACCACAATCACAAATATTATTTTAAAATAATAAACCAACTAAAAAAAATATAAAATTATTTGTGTAGTCTTTACGTTACTAGTACCGTTTCACTGAAATTCCGAATTAAGGTAAAACTACAATTTACAAAACAAAATTCTTAAAACCACATTCATAAGCGACGTTCATACAATTAATTGCTAGCGACTCAATACTATACAATCTAGGCACTTTACACCGGTCGTTTTTGTTTTTTTTCCGTAGGCCTGACTCAAAGGCCTTGGAGAATGTAGTGAGGGACGGTCACACGCTTTCGCGATACCATCCCACTAGAAAGATCATGATGAGCGCATCTTATTGATGTAGTATGGCGATGATTTTTTTTTATCTTATTGGTTGGGTGATAACAGCTAACTCTACCCAAAAGAAAGCACCTCTGCCGCTCTCAACCGCTTAATGGTTATGCTCTGCACTAAGCCACAACTTATGGAGACGCAAAAGGTAAGCTTAATTTACATACCGCGCTCGAGAAACGCGCACATAGTTATCGGAACGCGCAATCCGATCCGAACCCCTCGGAGAATCTAGTAGGGTACGGGGACATGCCTTGCCTTAGTGCGTGATGCCGTTCCCTCTAGAAAACCTCCGAAGGTGATTCGTTTCACAACCTTTAAGTTTCTCGCCGCCCCCAAAAAGCCCGGTGAAGCTGAAAATGCCGTTTGAGGCAATCAGCAAACTCTCTCAAAAAAAAAAGGTTCTCTGAACATCTCGGACAGTCCGAGCGTACCTGTTGCGAAACTCAGTGTCCGTGAGATGTTGTCTATGTGTGCGTTCACTGAGTGCGTTTATAGAAAGCTTAACTTCTGCAGCACAGCTCAGTGTCTCTGTGAGAGCACAGATAAAGATGTTTACATACTACAGTAGATTGCAATCTCGTAATTAGATTTGCATTTCAAAGAGGCTAGCCGAGGTCGTGTTAATGTCTACTAGCTGGACTCATTTGAATGAAATGATATGAGCAATTCGCCTTGATTACTCTCTCGGGAATGGCGACAGCAAAGGGTTAAATTAAAAAGGAAAACAGTGTATATACAGTTTGTGTTATTTGCTTGTAAATGTTCTGATAAGTTTACTTTTTAGTTGGACAATATTTGGTACACAATGTTATGGATTAGTCGTATTATATGAAGCTGTAACAATTTAGGAATTGTAGTTGTCACGATATAAAAATATTTTTTTAAAATGTCGTATTTAATGAGATCTCCCATAATCTTAAAGAAATTGATACATTTGGTTTCCATGTAATTGTGCAACATCACTAACTTCCAAAAATGTTGAACAATGTCTTGAAAAATGGACTGAAAACAAAATACATAATTTTATTTAACACTAGCTCTTTCCGCGAGTTTGTTCACGTTGATTTCGTATTTCTAAAAACCAATATTTTTTATCAAAATTATATAAAGCCTATATGACCCGCAAGGAATGTTTCATTCCAAAAATTCTTTCATTGATAGAATGATTCTATCAACAAAAGATTTTTTGGAATTGAACCAGTAGTTCCAGAGGTTACCTCAAACTAACAAACAAACACAAATACTTTACCTCTTGATAAATATTTTGTTAACAACATGTAATCATGCATATAAATATAAGAGCTACTACAAAAAAGCTTCCATTTCAACAGTAAATGCATCAAATATAAGCAAAGTAAGATAAAAAAAATGTTCCGACGCCACGTTTGTCATTTTCGTATTTTTGAGCGCCAAATTGTACAACCGTAAAAATAAATTGCTTCAGCGGTCTGCCATATAGATTGAAAGTAGCATTCGGAAAACATACAGAGAAACTTTTCCGTATACACAGTATTGCGACGTAGTAAAAATCATGTCGTATGTTGTTTACATCGATATACTACACTAGTATGGTTATTTAGAAAAGAGATTCGGACTTGGGTGGTTTTCAATATTTTCATTATCTTTTTGTTTGTGTAGTGCACGATCAAAACCAGGTCGAGGAAATTTCAAATCGACATAGGGGTGACGTTGACGTATATATAAATTATATATCTTCCACACTACCTATACATTACTGGTATCTACAAGACTTGTTATCAGGCTTCGACCTATTGTTAGACTCAAGCCTTAATATAGGGAGATCGATCCATAACCCACCACGCTGGCTCAACAAGGGTTGGTGGGTTTTAACAACTGTCATGTTACGACTACAACTAGGACTCTAGTTATTTTAGTTTAATCACTTATCCTAGTTCTCGAGGAGTGACCGCGCACCAGAAGACGCTGTATAGGGAAGCGTCCGATAAGGTAGACCGACGATCTAGTGAAGGTCAGCACAAAACCGATCGTTGTGGAGATAATGGGCCTATGTCTAGCAGTGGACATCTTTGGCTGAGATGATGATGATAATGATGACCGGGTCTGACGCAGTTTGTGCACTTCGCAAAACGTACACTCGACAAAAAATGTGCATTTCGCATTTGATGCACTTCTCATAATTAGCACTTCGCAAAATGAGCCCTTTTTGTGAAAGTTGTTATTTGTAAAAATATATGGTTCTGTATGTGTACTGGGTATTTAAAATAAAGTAAACACTTTTACAAGGAATAATTTATTTAAAAAGTATTAAGTCCACTAGGTTTGAATTGTCAATTAAATATATTTACGTTTAATTTAACAGATACGTAAAACTAAATAGATTATCTCCCTGTAAAAAATGAGCTTAAAATGACATGTTTTATTATATGTATAATGTTTCACTACCAATTATTTTATTTTTTTACACTGGCAACATTATGCTAAAAAAGTACAAGTATGAGGGTAGGTAAAAAAATAAAATAAATGGTGGCCTAGATGTGTTGATTTGTATTTTATTGCTGTTTTAGTTCCAAACAATTTTATTCCAAGTACTTTGTATTAAATGTGGGTTTAAATATATTAATGAGTCAAGAAAATATTCAATTATACTCTAATCAAAAAGGTGCTGTAACTCCTGTTTGTGGTGACAAAAAATACAATAAAAAGAAAACAAATAAAAACGGGAATACTATATGGCAATGTGTAAACAGGAAGACGTGCAGTGCTTCTGTGACATTTGATGAAACAAGGAAAATTATTATTAAAAAATCTCAACATACGTGTGACGAGCAAGACATAAAAAATAGAATAAATCAACATATTTCTTTTCTAAAAAAAGCTGTGTGCGATGCTTTTGATCCTGTACAAAAAATATTTGAGGAGAATGAAATTAAGTTAAGACAAGATATACCAAAAATATTACATTTAATAAAACATGTCATATTAACCTCATTTTTTGTACAGGGAGATAATCCATTTAATTTTACGTATACTATACGTATAAATAATTTTAATAATTTTTAAATAAATGATTACTTTGTATAAGTGTTTATATTATTTTAAATACCCAGTACCCATGCAGAACCATATCTTTTTATAAAGTAACAACTTTTACAAAAAGTGCTCACTCTGCGAAGTGCTCATTTTGCGAAGTGCAAGTGCACCAAATGCGAAATGCACATTTTTTGTCGAGTGTACGTTTTGCGAAGTGCACATGCGTCAGACCCTGATGACCTATCCAACAAATTCAGCATTGAGAAAGATAATAATGTTTAATTATTAATCTTTAATCTCGATCGTCATTAAATCTGTCTGGAAAGTTTAAATCGTGCCTTAAATATCTTCCATTTGTCTTAATCCTTTTTTGTTAGTCGGTGAATGAAAGTAGATTCTATTGACGAAGCAAAACTTTGAGTAGCCGGCTTATGAAAGGCTAGTTAGGGCTTAACTGTCTCATTGTTCCATTAAATTAATCAAACTCAAATGACATTGGTGATTTTAAATACTTACTTAATAATATAAATAATCTAAATTATTTATATTATTTAATTATTTATAAAATACAGTGAAAAATTCAGTAAAAAAATTAAATGCCTACACTCACTTCACTGTACTTTCATTGTATTTTATAAATATTTAATTCAGCTTCAGTGCAGCAATTAGCAGTTAAAAATAAAAAGTAAAATTAAGTTTAACTAAATCAAACTTACACTCCTCCGTGCTCGCAATATTTCGCTTAAAAAAGGGCACTTAGTTTTCTCTTTATTTCGCTGTATCCATAAATCTATATATGGATGTATTCCTGAGTCCTGGATGCGAGTTATATTTACCCAGTTACCACTATTTGTCATGTTTTCGAAACTAGAATTAGTATGACAAAATTGCTGCTTCAATGGAAGTGTTTGACGGAATATGTTGTGGGTAGATAGATTTACAACACTTCAAAAATACAATAATTTGAAAAGTTTAAATCTAGCGGTCCTATCGCTTTAAAGCGATTTCTTCCAGACAACGAGTCTGATGGAGATCGCTAAAAAACTGTGAAATCGGAGGTGCAAACTATTTAAACATATTGTATTGACCTATTTGACATCAAAACTATAATTCTAGTTTCATCATCATCATCATCATCATCATCGGCCTATCTTAGTCCACTGCTGGACATAGGCCTCCCCTAATGAGCGCCATAGCGCCCTGTCCTCAGCTCGACGCATACAGCATCTGCCTGCAGTCTTTCGCAATTCTAGTTTATTTATGAATAATTATCAGTCATTGTTTTGCCTGACTCAGACGGTTTCGCGGCATTCTGATATATACAGAAAAAAACTCTTTGTACATACACCTAATACAGATCAAAGTTTTTAATTGGCAATCTGCTACAAAATAGGAAATTCTAAAACTAACCATTTGTATCACGCTTGCTTTCAAATTACAAACTCTTAATACTGGACACAAAGTCCGGAATCTTCAGTTTTGTATATAGTAAATATAAACCATCAATATAAACATTATGGTTTTGATACAAATATATTGAGTATTTAGTATCATAGAAAAAAAACGCGTTCCCGCAGTAAAAAGTTTGGTCAACTCAGCTAAAGCTGTTGCGAATTTCAGCTTCGTTCTCTGTCTTTATTAACTCAAACAAAATTGTCAGGGTACGACAAACTGTTCAACAGAATAACTACTAAATCTAGATCTAGATGTTAAATTCTCTTTCAATCATCCCCGAAACATTTACGCTGAAACTTTTACAAATTTCAAGTGTCAATTGTTTGTTTATCTCTAGACTCGACTCATTTAACTGCAAATCTATTTTGGATGCGAGAGCATTGCACTGTGAAGAAAAGCACGACTCATGAAGTTAAATTTAACTTCAGCATTGCGGAAGACTGGTGGCTATATTAAGAACGGTCGTTTGTATCAATTAGCATGATATTTGATTTTAGAAACTTGTTTTTAAACTATTACATCAATGGTCTGGGGATATTTTAAACAAATGTCATAGTTATGACGCAATCGTCATATGTGAAATGAACAAAAAATCAAAGGGACCTACAGATCATGATCATAATTTTTTTTTTTATACTTAGCACGGCATATGACTCCACACCAACTGATGCTAAGTGGAAATGGAGTCCAGACGCGAAGACAACTGGTGCAGCGTGAAAACAACGCAGCATCAGTCAACTTCACTCTGCCGGCCCACAAGGTGCTTCTTCACGCCTCGTTTGAAGGACCCCATATCATAGGAAAAAGGGAAAACGTGTGCTAATAATATAGTGTGGCACTCTTTTATCGATCTAAATGTATGATCACCTCGCCACGTGGTATACCACGATTCGTTTCCTATTCCTCGGGTTTATTATGAGCAATTGTATTGATCGCTATCTATGTCTATACTACCTTATCAAAATTAATTTAATACTACAACCTTTAACGTTTTTTATTCTCATTCCTACTAAATAAAACTACCAAATCCGATCCGAATAACTTTACGACGGCCCTTAAATATTTTAATTTTAATACGATACCTGAAATAACTATACTCTCACTCACAATAATACCACGAACTTATCGTTTCAAACAGGCATTACATCTTGTGCAGCCTTTACAGCCATTTTCCAATATGAGTTGAGCAGTTCCGAAGCCATCTAGAACTTTCAGCTTTGAAATAGTCTGGCTCGAAGCCCTTCCTACGAACTTTAAATCAATACAACGGAGTTTTCATGAATACACCATTCCATGTTGCCGAAATGTATCAATATCGGAAGGGTTTCCGTACAGTTATGCGAAATGTAACTTTCGTTTTACTAGTTTGCAACAAGTAAAACTATTAGAACCCTACAGTAGAAAGATTTCGTTGCGACGCTTTCGTCGATGTTCTTTTATTTTATTCCCTTTGAGAGCTTTTTGCATTATTTCTTACTAGATTACGCCTGCGACTTCTTTCGTGTGCAATACAATACAATAAAATACAAAGTCTATATTATGGTGTGTGTAAGAATATTATCGCTCTGATACTCCGTTCTGGTGATATCGACAAAGTTAATTTTTTTGTATTTTACAGGTAAGCACAGTGCCTTGATCACACCTAATGTTAGGTGATGATAAGGTCAATGATGGTAGCGCACTTCGCCCGGGATCCTCAATTAGTCAGGCACAATCCTACAAACATTAATGTTATGGCGACACATATAGATAAGATGGTGGTAGCTAGCCAGGCGGACACACAAGCTGGTAGTCAAACCTGGGACCTCTGGGTCTAAACCGGTGATCTTAACCACTAGACCACAGAGGCGGTAAATTAATAATTGCATTAATATATGTTTTTAATTGGAATGTAAAAAAGAGTTTCACGAAAAATATTAGTTGTATTAATAAAATAATACTCGTATATTTTTATCTAATTACGTTTTCTGTTAGCGTTCCTATAGAATACTTAAAAGTTTTCTTTAATAAAATAATTCTGGTCATTAGCGCTGTGTTATTCTTACGTATTCTTTTTGATAATAAAGTTCGTTCATGTTTCGTAATTTTTATAATACCGTAAATACATTAATTGTCTATATGATGAATGCAGCTAGTTTTTTAATTGTGACTATTATGATACAATTTATTTAAGGACAATTCAATGTTAAAATATAAATTCGCAATTACATTACACAAATGGACGATTCTCTGTAGCAAAGTTTTTTATTTATGTCCTTGGAAAGTTAGGGACAAATTTCCGCTTTAGTTTGGAGAAATTTGGGACTTATGTGAATGCCTGTGGAGAATTATTATTGACTTTCCTGTGCATGTAAAGGTTTCGAAGCAATTTAGATAATGTCTATGTTGAGCAACTTTTCGTCTGAGATGGAAACGCGGTGTTGTAAAGTAATGTCAGACTATATTACTTGTATTTATTTAATATCATTATTATTATTATGTGAATGTAAATTATCAAGTCGTTGTTTGTTTGTTTTTAGGAATCAAGTTAACGATATGTTTTGGTACAAAATGTACAATTTTAAGTTAACCTTACACTTAGTTATATCTACAAAAACGTGGGCAACATTCAAAACCCAGTCAGTTTTTTTTCTAGATCTAATAATATCTAGTGACAAAATCTTGAAAAAAAAAAACTAAATAAAGTAGAGCTAAAATCGTATACATATTTACTGTGATATACCTAAGGAGAATGACGGTCATTTTTGAAAAATTTTGTTTTTTTTTTTCTTAAAATATTATGATAAGTACTTACTGCTTATATAATAATAATAACTAATACTACCTTAAAATTCGTAAAATATGTGACCAAAACATTCTACAGTCTTAACATTTAAAAAAAAGCAAATGTAATATATTAGAGTGAGATGTAATTAAGGTTACATTGAAAAGCACTTTAAGCAAAAGGGGAACATAAATTCGTTTAACAAAGAATTTAAAGGGGATTAACGGAAACTAATTAGTAAAAAGGTATCATACCTTCTTTATACCCGACGTTTCGACCGAATGAGCTAATGTGATGGTGGACGAAGACTACCGCGCAAACGGAGGCGTAACATCGCGACAGCAGTCAGCCCGTGACCACGGCCGTTGTAACTCAGTTGAAACGTCGGGTATGAAGGTATGATACCTTTTTACTAATTAGTTTGCGTTAATCCCCGTTTAAATTCTTTGTTTAACTATGGAACGCGAAAGTTTTAAAGTGTATATAATTTCGTTTGGTTTTAGAAAATAATTCGTCTATGAAAACAATGCTATTATTATATTGTATATTATTATTTTATATATATTGTATATTTATTTATGTAAGTCTATTTATATATCTTTTTATTTTATTTTATTTTATTCCTATTTTATTTTTAAATTAGTTACATTCGGATAAATTCGGATATATATTTGTAATATATTATTTATGAGAACGCACGTACGTACGTAGTCCTATAAAAAATCGTTATCATTGTTTTATATGTATTTTCTTAGTCAATAAAGTATTATTATTATTATTATTATAATGTAAGGAAAAAATTAACACTAAAAATAAGTATCATACCTAATTATTTAACATACGTAGTTCCTATACTTACACACTTTCCGCATAGAATCGCTTGACATTTTGCATCCACTTATGTAATTCACTTTATAATGACGTCACTTTATCCTACTTTTACGATTTAAACCGAATCAGAATTAACATCAGTATCCGCGACATTTGACATTCATGAGACTGAGTCTTTGAGCACCTCGATCTGTCCTATCTGCTTAAGTACAGGGGTGAACTAAGTGAAACTTGGGGCTCTGATTACGCAACAACCAGGGTCCCGGGGCGCAAATAAATTTACCATTAAAAATATTTATTGTTTTATTTATTTTTTGATCCATTCATTATTATTGTAATACAAAATCTTCTCATTTATAATAGATACCGTTGGCATTATTTACACTGATTTAAAACAATTCATAATATTCATGAATCTCTAATATGATTATGAAAAAACAAAAATTAAGAAAACGGTAGGTATTAGTTTTTACCACAGAACAATTTTGTGGTTTTTACTGTTAAGAGTTATGTTATTTTTATACCACAGGTAGTTGTGAATAAATAACTTATAATAGTCCCCACTTAAGACCGATTCAGTCCGGCCCTGTGGCCCAGCTAACAAAGTTTATTTCGCCAATGGTAATAAAAGCGGCAAACAGGGCAGTGCCCAATTACTAAAGCAAACGATTCGCAAGATTCCTAATGAAAATAGGATTCAAGTGCGATAAAGTGACGCTAGTAATGTATATTTATATAGCCAGTGGGGTTTTATAATGTCAAAATTATATTTTTATATTTCTTTAGCGCACAACCAAATTTCACGAGGTTCTTTGCGGGAAAGTGAAGAGTCCTGTTAGCAATTCTTTTTTTTAAATTTCCCTTTCGTTGAATATTAATGTGGTAATTATAAAGGTGAATATTTTATTGTTAGTGTCCGACAACGAGAAATGAGTGTTGGCAAATGAAACAAAACAGCGTAACGTCACATTGAAACTCTCCAAAGAAGTCCGTGTAGTAGTCTCAGTAAAGTTCCACATCTTTGGTCTTACAAATAAACAAAGAATGAGGTTCAAATAGTTATCCGTGTTTTGTCTCTCTTAAATGACGTTTACATGACAGGAACAAAACACGGAATAACTATTTGGAGCTTGTTCTTTGTTTATTTGTAAGACACAAGAAGTTTTTGGGGGACATCATATGCCGTTTCCTTCATCATAATATAATATCAGCCGAACAACGTCCTCTGCTGGACAAAGGCCTCCCCCAAGGCTCTCCACAACGACCAGTTCTATGCTGCTTGCGTCCAGTAACTATCCACGACCTTTACCAGATCGTCGTTCCGACCGTGTTGAAGGCCTGCACATTGCGTTAACCGGTATATGCCGGAATAATACACAAAGTACTTTATAGTATATTTTACTTTGATATTGGCTATGTAAAAACTGCAACAAGAAAATTAAGAAGACCGTTTAATAAAAATTGTGTTACAATTAGTATGATACCGTCTATAAAAGAAACGTTAAAAAAAGATAAGAAAAGAACAGAAAAATATATAAAAAATTAAATGAAGGTAACCTTACATTATAGAACAAAGGTCCTTTGTGTTATAATCTGAGATTAGAGATAACAGCAATGACAACATTGCCGATTGCCCACGTTGCCATTTTTCCAAATAATGCTAACGAAGTTCCCAAGTCCATCTTAAAAATAAGATAATATTACCCTCTTTTTGCCTATTAGCAGTCTTGTGCAGCCAACCAATTTCAATTCTCAATCATTTTGGACTTAGCTTTAAAATTGGCATGGTTCATAATTTAATCCAAATGTGTTTAGTCCAAATTTACTACAGTTTCAATTTCGGTATCATTTTAAAATCAACACGGTTCATTAAATAATATTTCAATTTCTCTTTTAGTTAGGGTTAACATTTAAATGGGTCAGTATAGAAAGTTCTTCTATATTGACCCATTTAAAATGCTAACCCTGTAAAAACGTAGGTACATTTCGATTGACAGAGACCTGGTAGAAAAAGTATTTAAAAATCAAATGTAACGTTTCTGACAAGAAGAAAAATCTGAATCCAGTGCCTCTGTCATTGTCGCCTGAATAAATTGTTGGGCGTCGGTTGCCGAACGGAGTAACGCTTTGGTGAATGTGAGATATCGTGGTTCATAGCAACGTTTGAATAGGTATAAAACCTACCTGTTATCGTAGCTATCGGGAGGGGTTAACAGGACCATTAATTATACGTTACGTGCTATGAGCACATTATTAAAAAGTACAAGATTAATAGTTGTTTTTGGTATACACTTCTTTGTTTTTGTTAACGCATTTTATCTTTAAAAAATCTAGCCGTGTTACTTAAATATTATAGTTTCAACAGCATTTTAAGTTATATCACAGCTATGCGTTATTTTTAATAGTTTTTGTATTACATTCCAATATATGAATGAAAACAAAATTTTATAAGATCATCATATTTTATCACTTTTTTTTGTTACTTTGCCTGTATATAGATAGTTATTTTGGAAACTGATGAACTTATAATAAAACTTATTTCATTATACCAACACTATTCCTTAGTAATCCATCTTTTATTTGACTTAAAAAATATAATGTATAGGTACTTTTATTGCAAGAACAAATGTATAAAAAATATAAATAAAATGGTCACAGGGATAGATTACAAAATAAGCGGCCTTGTCGCTAACAAGCAATCTCTTCCATGCAACCGTGGTTGATAAAAACAAATACATATAATAACGATAAAAATTGGTTCAAATATCATAAACATTACATGCATGCATTTGTTTTGCATGCATGTAATCCATGTATGTAAAATGAAACTTATCATTAAACATTATCGATTTATACCAGACACAATGCTAAACACTGTCGCGACAACCCTTTTAATTTACTTAGCGGAACACGTGACTCTTGTAATTAAATTAAAAGTTTTAATTCAATTACTTACTAGGGCTGTCAAAATACACAAAAAATGTTTTATATTTTTCCAGCGTTTGAAATACGCTTCAGTGATTGATTGGCAAAGCGATCGGCCTGATGTAAGTACGGAGGTCTTGGGTTAAATTCCAAGATCGGGCAAAGTGTATTTCAGATGTGTCGATGCCTTCTGAGTTTTCGATCGCCAACCCTTATTCTACTAAATAATGCTTACAAATTGTAGCGATGACTTGAATTCAATGATGGAGGCCTTATAGACAAATAATTAGTCGTGCTGATAATGACTGCGAACAGTTTATAATAGTTATCAATATTTTATTTTTTTATGTTTACGGGTAAGCACAGTGCCTTGATCTCACCTGATGTCACCCGGGATCCTCAACTAGTGAGGTACTGGCTATCTTATCTCTAGCTGCCGGAACACAACAATGCTACAAACATTGATGTTATGGCGACATATTTATATGAGATGGTGGTAGCTAGCCAGGCGGACAAACAAGCCCTACCACCAACCAAACCGAGTACACAAACATGTGTACCCCCGCTGGGAATCGAACCTGGGACCTCTGGGTCTAAACCGGTGGTCTTAGCCACTAGACCACAGAGGCGGTTATATTTACATTACCAAGATCACAATTGCTCCTCACTAAATCATTATGGCCTCTTTTCCGTAAAATAAGTTTTTCCAGATTTGTGTCAAAGCTTATTATTCAGGTAATATAAGTGTGATATGGTTGACGGTACAAGGGTGTCAGGAAGTATAAGGGTGATAGGCTGTCATCATCATCATTTTCAGCCCGTATCTAGCCACTGCCGGGCATAGCTATCTTCATGTTACGCCATTCCCTTCTTGTTTTGAGCTGATCGCATCCAGGTTTTTCCAGTGACCAACTCTATATCTCTTGCCCATCTAGCACATGGTCGGCCAGATAGAATATTTGTCAAGTATTAGAATATAGTTGAATAGGCAATTAGTTTGCAATGATTAGATAGTTTTTAAGAGTACAGTTTTAAAGTAGTTTCATTTACTTTGTAAATATTCAATAAAATAAGATATATTTTAAGAAAATGAAAAGTTTGCATAAAATTATAAAAAGAATATACAGAATCAAGCCGAAGCTTCAATGCTGTAAAGTGGTACAGCTTCCAAGGCTTTTTATATGAAGTGGGTACTTCACTAAATTCAGCCATATTTTATGCCTTCTTAATAGTCGTTTTAGTAGGGTTAACTTCTACAAAGTTATCGACATTCAATATCTGAAGAGGGTCGTTTATAACCATAAATTTTTAATGCGTCCATATTTCTTTGGACGTTTGTTTCTTTTTATTAATATTTGAACGCCTCTGGTCTAGGTGGTTAGACCAGCTGTTTCAGGCTCTGGACTCTAAGGTCCCCGATTTGATGACTAGTGGGGGTACATTTACTAGATTTGGATGGTAACGAACTTGTTCTTAGTTTTGGTCTATGACGACCTTCTTGGTCGAGTGGTTTGTACACCGGTTTTCATGGTGTCGCCATCTCTGAGATCGCGGGTTCGATCCCCGGTCGGGTCAATTTAGAAATTATTGTTTTTCTAAATTATCTCGAGTCTGGGTGTTTTCTATGTATAATAAGTATGTATTTAAGTATTTTAAGTATGTTTATCCGTTGTCTAGTAACCATTTAACGAGTTTCATAACGAAGCTTCTCTTGGGCTAGATAATAGGTGTGAGTGTAGGAAAGTTTATTTATTATTTATTGTTTATTTAGTTTTACTGATTAGTTACCACTATCATTTTATTATCACTTACCAGCAGATTAAATTAATTACAAGCGCTTACTCAGTAAGCGTAAGCGCTAGAATATGGTTGGAATAGAATATGAAAAAATACAAAGTAATATAAAACAGCTGTCATATTTAGATGGTAAATTAATTTATTATTATATTTGTCGGAGATGTGGCGCTAGCATCGTTTAGAAACGACAAGTATAGTCTATACTTGAGTGTGGTCTGCGCAGCCTATGCTCTATGGTGCGCGAAACGTCCACGTCAGTTGGCTTGGCGCGACAACGGACTGGACACATTTGAACGGGAGCGGTCGGTCGGAGAGTACGCACGCTCAGAACTCACTTTCTAAAATCCATTTGTATCAGGCATCTGTTTCTAAATAATTTAACTGTGATGTAAGAATAACATTAAAGTGACTGTAAGGAATACTACTGCGTCTTTATTTTGAAGATCCAAGATGAACTGTGTTATCGACGAATCAGAGTTTGCTCGACCGTCCTACCCACACACCTACCTCCGCCGCAGATATATTAATAAATTAGTGTTAGGTGCACGATGAAGCCGTCAATAATTAGAGTTATATATATCTAATAACTTTGTATTAATCGTTTGCATCTTCTCATGTAACTTTCTTAATGTTTCAATATAAATAATTTAATAAACGATCCTCGGTGCCTATCGATGCTTACAGCAACACATGTGTAATTCGCGGACGACTCTGAAATCTTACCCCTTACAAATAAACAAAGATTAAGATCCAAATAGTTATTCGTGTTTTGTCTCTTTTTCTCTAATTTGAATTGACGTTTACATGACAGGAACAAAACACGGAATAACTGTTCGGACCTTATTCTTTGTTCATTTGTAAGGCGGTTAGTTATTATGTATCCAATCCCAGTCATTATGATGGTTGTTTTACCCTTCCGATATACGTTTAATGTTATTGTAACAAGAAAAATTAACAAAGAGACACCGAACGAGCGCAAGAAAGTAAACCTAACGGAATCTTCTAAAACAAGCAAAACTTTCTTTAAAAGAATGTAAATGTAGGATAGTTACATTATAAAGCTACATTTTTAAACCTAAGCATATGTACTGTCTCTCGAAATTAACATGTAAAGAATGTAACCGCATTGGGTCCGCTTGGTGGTGTATGGCCCGTTCTCCCTATCCATCCACAGGAAAGGCTAGTGCCCCAGCAGTGGGGACATAAAAATTAGATGATGATGATGATGATGATGAATGTAACTCTTAATACAATGGCATAAAAGTCAAAACTAGTCAGAAGTGTACACAATGTTAATGCTCGTGACTGTACAATAAATAGTAAGACTATTATATCTTACAAAAACACAAATGTTGAAAAAATTTCCACGAATAGGATTAGAACCTGCACCCTTCTGACATACCGGCACAGGTGCTCTCCCAATTGAGCTATCGTGGTTCTAACCAGCCCGCCGAAATCATTCAACACTATTTACTTTTTTACTTTGAAACCCAAAGGCGCCCATTCAATGTCAACAACTACCGTCATAAACTTTATAGATAGATACGCAAGAATCTAATTGATCGAAACACCATATCGAAACAAATACTAAAGATCAGTTAAGAAGTAGGCAAGCTATTTATAAAATGTTTTTGGTTTGTTCATATAACTTTAACGCAAATTTTGTTGCGAAACAAATTACAAAAACACAAATGTTGAAAAAAAATTGTGTTTTTGTAATTTGTTTCGCAACAAAATTTGCGTTAAAATTGTATTAAAAAAACAAAAACATTCTATTATAATATCTTGTTATGTCTGTTATATCTTGAACGCAAAGTTGTTTGGACAAACAGATGTAAGAAACTGGCAATGGTTTGAACGTGGTTTGAACACATTATGTAAATTTTTCACCCTCCTGAAACTATGAACACTAATATTACCAAGACACCGTACTTATCACCAATTCTCGATTCTTAAATCTCTATTTACCAAGTACGGACATGTCACTGTGAGTGCTTTTCCTCTCCACTAAAATACTATCAAGCCAAGCCATGGTTACCTCCCTCGAGTTTCTCTCTTACTATGTCTAACTCGAACGCCCGGATAATCTAAGGTAGGGCACGCTCACGTGATGCTCATCCCTGTAAGCGTCCGAGGGACCGGTCTATGACTTGAGAAACCACCCAGTTTCTCATTACCCGTAAACATAATTATGCTGTCAATGAGAAACGAGGTCAAAAGTATTTATTCCAAAAGATAAATGACAACCCACCCTTGCAAGAGGCACTCCGTTGTAAGTATTGCGCCTTGTGTTGCGGGGACCTGAGTTCTAGTTCATTGCGTTCTTCCTATGACCGTTGACTATGATTACCGTAGTATGACACAAAATGAACTAGGAACCCGCTCGCAGCGTCGCAAGACGCTTGTGCTCGTGACTGAGGCCTTAGATGACAGTACCAGAAAACCGACGATTGTTTAATGCAAATTGAACACTTGACACCCCACGCAAGCGCCATGCCCGCTGTATTAAAGGCCGATATATCCATCCATAATGTATTGCTTACAAATTGTTTCTAAGTGATTATAACTGTGCTAGGCCGTAATCAGAATATTCGATTTTTTTCTTATTTAATGGTTCAATGTGTTTACACTATCATGTGAAGATCATCACATTGCTAGCTCATTGTGACATTGCCAGCTCATTGTGCATTGCCTATATCATCACGCAGACTCAGAGCAGATTGGTGGTTGTTAACGACTACTAATGCAACTGGGACCAACTTTACGTGCCTTCTGAAGCATGGAGGAACTCGAGATAATACATATTTGGTCACCTATCCGTTAACCGGCCTTTGCGAAAGTTGCTTAACCTTAGCAATCGCAGACCGTGCAAATTAGCCATTGCGCCATCGAGCTCCTCCATCGACGTGAGGTTATTCTTTACTTTTATAGTAATTTAAGAAAGAGTTGACAAAACATAATGTTAACGAACAACTTAAACAAACAACGGCTAAAGAGTACAAAATAAATCAACGAAATATAATTTATATATATATAGCAACCGAAAATAAGACACATTACAAACGTTAAAGTTCCCGAAAAAACAAAAATCAATCTTATAAGCCAGTTTTCTTTGTGTTTACAAGTATAATAGGGGAAGAAAATTCAATTTTCCTCTTTTAGCGTTTTTTCCCTATAAGCTTAGCAGTGTATTGAAAAAATCTGGTAGGAAATAGGCTATCACTGGTAGATTGCGCTTCACTGAACATCCCGACAGGTTGATAATCGGCACAAATTTACGAAGATTTAAATTGGCTCTCTTATCACACGCTTTAATCAACATTTTCGTTTTAACGATAATCTCTTCTATTATGGATGTTGTAGCCATAAAAAATACCCTTTTTATTAATTCCTTTATTTGAATTATATTCTGTAACATAATCTCAACCCTAGCTCGATAGTGCAGTGGTTAAAGCGCCCGGTCTGCAAGTGCTGAGGTTAAGCAACTTTCGCAAAGGCCGGTCAACGGATGAGTGACCAAAAAATGTATCATTTTCGAGCTACTCCATGCTTCGGAAGACACGTAAAGCCGTTAGTCCCGGCTGCATTAGCAGTCGTTAACAACCACTAATGCGCACTGGGCCCACGTGGTAGTTTAGCCCGCTCTCCCTACTCATCTATAAGGAAGGCTCGTGCCCCAGCAGTGGGGGCATACAATGAGCTGACGATGATGATGAATAATCTTTTTGCATGAACAGAACATTATCCGGCTATATTATTAATAATTTTGAAGATATGTAATATGTACACTCGCCGGCACAGCAGACTACTACAAACTGTCAAATTACTTTAATAGACTTTGAGCTTTATACTTATAGTTGTTATCCGCAACTTCGTTCGCGAAGACTACAGTAAAAAAAAGTATTTAATATGCTGTCTGGGTCATGGTCTATATATGAGGAAAGTTTCATTAAAATCCATTCAGTAGTTTTAACGTGAAAGAGTAACAAACATCCATCCATACTTACAAACTTTCGCGTTCATAATATTAGTATTATTAATATGGTTGAACATTTATCGTAGAAAGGAGACGGGGCACCGTGGGCCGGAATGTAACGACTTCAAATAAACTTTATAAAAAAGCCTAATTAATGCTTGTGCGAAATAGTAAAAATCAGCCTAATCCGCATTCTAGGAAATGAGAAATTAATATAACAAGTTACAGTTTTAAATCGATTAAAATATAATCAAGTTTTGATTTCAGAGAACACACAATTCTGTTTCAACGTAGGTACGTTAGAAACAAATAAACAATATAACAAACCAACTGAATGATTGCATCAATCACAATGTCACACAAAAATCACGTTATTAAAAAAATTGTTAATGAATAGGAATCGATTATCTCATCACTTTTATCTGGCTAAATGTACTAGACGCCAATGCCATGACAAAGAAAGCAAACGTTGACATAGACTTGACAACACTTTAAAAAGGACTTCTTGGCGGGAAAGTGAAGAGTCATGTCTGCGGTTTTGTTTTATTTTCTAATATTTGTGTTATGTCGAATATTAATGTGAAATAATGGTGGATTATTAACCGTTAAGTGTTCGTAAGTGCGCATGAGTGTTGGCAAATGAAACAAAACAGTGCAACTTCACTTTTCAAATTCTCTCAAGTAGTCCGCCCGAGGAATCAGTAAAGCCCCACATCTTTACTGAGATACTCGAGGGGTTGGGGGGTATATAATTTCTCACTTCTCATTCATCATCATCATACTGGAAGGAAATATTTTTTATTTATGTATTACTTGTAAGAAAAATTACTTTGACACTGGCTAAATGTGCTAATCGCACGAAGCCATCAACTAAAGGAAAAAAAAACACTAAAAAAAAGACACTCTTTTGCTTTGTTTCGTGCGTTAGCGTCTAGAGTGTGCTTTTCCTACGTTATCATAATCATTTCTACGACCTCGGTTTTCTTATTGGACACAGTGATCTTGCCTAACTAGTACGACCCATGCTTTCATACCGGAGACCGAAACCAGCTTACACGATTGAACTTAAATGAAAATGAATAAAAAATTATAAATTAAATAAAAAATAAATGAACTACAGGTTAATGATATGCATCACAAGTATTTTTTTCTTGTTGGTAAGTACATGTAATTCAAAAATCATTTATTCAGTTTAGGCTACAAGTAGCTCTTATGAATGTCACTATGCCATCGGTTCGTAAGTCTACTCTGGGCGGGAGATCTTGTACTGAGAAGGACCGGCAAGAAACTCAGCAAGTGTCCAGCTCTTTTCTCCCTTACAGCATAGTGCGCGCAGTGTGCGTTAATGTTGAGTGTCTGACTAGAGGGTGCATTATAAAGAAAGAAGCTCCTCAATGAACCTAATTATGCGATTGTATTGCTATCATTCGTCACAAATCAGCTGTTCAACGTAAATTGCGCATAACCTAATTTTGTCGTAATTGAATTATTTTCCATTCTCGAATTGCCAAAATCAGACACATTTTTAGAGAAGGTTTATTACTATATCACCTTTTAAATGATACCACTTTCAATTTGTTTCAACACCCCGGCCCAGGTTTATTTGAAAGGGGCACCGTCTCCTTTGTCAGTTTTGGATAGACGGACGTGCAGTCGTCTGTACTTTTGTTAGAATTTCTAGTAAGGCCTTAATGGACGGATAAAAGATACATGCGACAGGTTTGAAACACCAAGCAAAACTATATTTTGTAAAACAAATGCGAGTATTTTTATTAAGCGTTCCATTTTATTCTATCTATTACGTTTTGCGGTAGTAAATTAATTCGTATCTTGTTTAATAAATAATTTCCAAAAATATGTCTCGTAATACACAACACGCAACAACTTTAACTTTAATTTAGACTGCTTTAAACAGCCGAAAGTTAGTTCACAAAATTGAGTTTGTGGTACAGTTTTCCCATTAGCCAAATGTCAAACTTAGAAAAAGATTAGCTGCCGCTGTGATCTAGTGGTTAAGACCACCGATCTCAGACCCAGTGGTCCCGTGTCACACTGTGCCTTCCCGTAAGATATAAAACAAAAAAGAAGATATAGATTATTTTTTTCTCTGCTTATTAATCGATAAAGATAACTTTTTATTTTAGGCACTGTTGGTCTTTTAAAAATACACATTGTAATTAGAACTAGCTTTGTTAAGAACATGACTGTTTGTTGCCAAAATAAATAAATAAAAAAATAATATTAAAAGAAAAAAGCAGTTTAGAAATAAATTTAAGAAAGTTCAGTAGGCTTAGCCAAAGTAACATTAAGAAAACGATAGCGAAGTTCGAACAGAATAAAATGTATGGGATTGACATAAGCCGCGCTTAATCACGTGGTCAATCTTGTGTCAATCCCATACATTTTGTTCTTTTCGAACTTCGCTATCGTTTTCTTAATGTTACTTTGGCTACCGCCACTGAAGTCTCAAACATATGGTGGGACTTTAACGAAGCCTTTGACCTACATTTATATTCGTCAAAACATAATATTTTCTTGAAATTGAAACGAAGCAGCAAACAGGTCTCTGCACTTCCCACCAAGGAGAATATTTTTAGGAGCGTAAAATAAAAAGCAGTCTTTTGTTTCGCGATGGCCGATGCACGCTGATGTGGTAAAGGGACTTTTGTAATGATGACGCCACGTCAAAAGACGTGAACAAAGAAATATGAAGCTTTACTCTCGTAAATCTTGCGGTTGAATGAAAAATTCATACCCAGTGGTCGCTTACTATCTTTTATCATTTTCAACACAGTATTAGAGCTCTATTGTTCTCTAAAATATCAATGCTTCCATAGACGATAAATAAGATTCAAAACGTTATGATAATTATACATACATACCTACATACCCTCACGTCCCTCTCCGAAAAAGGGGTAGGACAGAGCAGCATCAAATTCACCAATTATGAGAAAACTCAACTTTTTTTTTACTTACGGGCCGTTATCTCACCTGATGTTAAGTGATGATAAGGCCAAAGGTTGACGCTGTTTTCACCCGGAATCTTCAATTACTGAGGTTCAATCACCTCGACGCTACATTTAGCAAAATCAGGTAGGGCTCCGAGGTGAAGATAACATCAGTGATGGGTTGAGCCGATCGCCTGATCGTCTTGATCTGAGCATTGGAACCATTGTCCAACAGTCGGCTCTTATGACATGCACTGGAAATTTGGCAGCTGATACATTATTTTCACATTCCATACCAGCATGGGACTAATTATTATGTTGGATAATCACGACAACATAGTACAAAGTTATTCACTATACTGCATCGGGTTTACCGTAAAAAGGTATGTTTGTAGGTACTGCCTTGTAATAACAACAGACACGATACAACTGCAACTTAGGATTCAATAAGCAACACTAAAATTGGTTAGTAAAATTCAATTCACACTAAAAGGTTTTATGTTCTTTTAAGTAGGTACATATTCCAATGTCTCATAATAATATAAAATTCAAAGTTCTAATGCTTTCAAACCAGTATAATTTCAATGAATCTTTCAAGTTGAGGAAAATACAGGGATCTAAATTGGTAGTTTTTAGATTTTAAAATATTTTCGATGTGTCGCATAATTTAATGTTTTCTACTTACTATTTAGAGTATTTTTTCTGGCTCTAAGCAAAGGAAATTTCATTAATATTGCCTTAGTAGCTTACTGGGTTGTTGGTTTACAAAAGTATATAACTTTGAAGTTCGTATGTGCCAAACGGTATAAAAAACTACTAACGTTCACGATGCTTGCATTCCCATGAAAAGAGCCTCTTCTTCGTGCCAAGAAACTAGCGTGTTTCGAGGGCGTAAAGTAAAAAACAGTCTTTTGTTTCCCGTTCATTTTGCAAAAATGTCGCTTCTGTTATGATGATGTCGTGGCGTTTAGACGCAGAAAATAAGAGCTTCTAACTGGAATAAGTGAACAGGTATAGACTTTAGATCTGAACGGTGGGTAGGCACTCCTCCCTCCGTCGAGCTTCCGTAGCTAAGCGGGGTAAGGGAGGAGAATCCTACATAACCCGAAATCGTTTAAAACTTACGTGGTAAAACTTATTTTACCCAAACGCTAAGGTATTTTTAGCCTCGATATGGTGTTACGAGCAATTTAATTCTTGCGTATCTATCTGTAAAGTTTATGACGGTAGTGGTTGACATTGAATGTGTGCCTTTGGTTTTCAAAGTAAAAAGTAAACAGTGTTGAATAATTTCGGCGGGCTGGTTAGAACCACGATAGCTCAATTGGAAGAGCATCTGACCCGGTATGTCAGAAGGGTGCAGGTTGAAATCCTGTTCGTGGAAATTTTTTCAACATTTGTGTTTTTGTAATTTGTATCGCAACAAAATTTGCGTTAAAATTATATAAACAAAACAAAAACATTTTATAAAGTTTATATGGCAATGTATCCACGTAGTTGAAAAGGTTTCTGTGGATTGGCGTAGCAAGCTGACATTCAAACGACATTATGGGTATTACCTCGTCAAATGGGCAGCAACTTCTTTTATTACACTGATGTCCGTTTTCACCGACGGCATGGATGGTTGGATGGACGGATGGTTTCACTCTGGCAACGATATTCGTAACCGTATACTCTATCATGGTTCAGGGTTTACTTTAATTTTAAGGGCCGTTAGTAAAAACAGTCATGAGCCGTCCAATCTAATAAACGGTCTGCCTGATGGAAACGTCCGCCTATGGACACTTACAAAAGCAAGGTCGTCACACGCGTGTTTCCGACCAAGAAGCTTTAATTTTTAAGCTTGCCCATTAGTAATTTTACTGTACAATAAACAAGAGTTAACTAGACGCTTCAAACCTGAACACATCAATGTATGTATAACTGTATTATTTGGTGGTGGTTGTAACTAGAGTGGTTGTCGTGCAGTAGGGTTCTGGGCATCCTAACACCAGACATTTTAACTCATCTTTTGCAGAGCTTTAAAGCTTTTTAAGAACTTAATAGCTATGCTTAAGTTTTAATGAGATCGTGGTTCAAGTTTATTGTAGCACAAGCGTATTGTCTTTCAGGTTGGGTTAACAGGACTATTATGTTAATGTGGGTCTCAATCATGTAAAAGATGATGGGATACACATCACCCTGCCCTGTGAAAGGGTTAAGATAACTTAAGAAACAGTATTAGATTAAAATAACTATTATCCCTATTGAGATAAACGTTAAGCCCTCAAAGTATTTTCCCTTCACGTTTTTCTCTCAGAAAAGATTTCAATTGTGACGGCACAAATATTTTCTTAAGGTAAAGTAACATTATTAAAATGTTAATATTGAGTGAGCCAGACACGTCAAAAACACTGAAAATAATTTATACAAATAGAGTTTGAGCAGACAGCGTAAAAACTTTTTAATTGGGCCCCTTAAGCTATAACAAATTTAATCCCATTGAAATGAAACAATTTTCGTAAATTTAAAAAGAGATTTTTCTAAATAAATATAGCGTGACTCCCTTTTACCATAGGCCCTGTCAAGGGTACATAATGTAAGGATAAAATCAGATAATACGTCTTATCGCATCTTTAACGCGGTTCATCCTGTTTCAAAAGTCGGTAAAAAATAGAGTGTAGTGTTTGTGTAAGCTTTAGAAAACTACATCAATTGTGTATTATATTTTACATGGCATTTCTTATTATGTGTTCAGGAACACGATAGCGACGAAAGCTTGCTAACATTGTATGAATTATGGATTTAGGTAGGTATTTGGCCTTATTATAATATAGATTTAATACAGTATTAATTAAAATATTAAGCGTAAAAACCTACAAAATATATACAAAATAAATAAACTTTTACGAATGAACTATCTTCAGGGATTAATTATAGTTGTTCAATAAAAATAAAATCCCACTTTACGTCTTTTATAAAATGCCTCCGCTCTGATCCGCTTTTATGTGAGTCTATTAAATGGTGGATTTGTTCCATTACAGTACGTATTAGCTTCGGCAATTCAAAGTTGGCGTTACAAGTCATGACTTTGCTGAGTAAACCTTTCTTAATTGAGGGAGATTATTTTAAGGAAGTATCTAAAGAAGACATTTAAAAAAATAACTTCGTGCCCTGGAGGAGTTTGAGACTTGGTATAGTTTAAGTTTATACTATAGAGAAAAAGTTGCGAAAAATAAAATGAAGGTACAATATGTGTTACAAATGCATTAAATGAAATAAACATTGATTCATACAAATGTTTTAAAATATTGCGTTGTAATTATGTCAACATCAAACACGTACGAGTATTAATCTTTTTTTATGGTCATAAATACACAAGCCCTACAGCCGCCTAATACAAATTGCTGTCATGTTGTTTAAAAAAAAAACGTCGACCACTGGGCAACCGCTAGTTATTATGAATTCACAAATTAGTATAAGTCGTAGTAATTAACACTATTAAGTATTAAACCTACATAAAAAAATCAGCACACCCCTTGTCACGGAACACCTACTTACAAGCAAACATCTATTACTACAGTTATTTAGTTAGTTAGTTAACTACAGTTTATACATCAAAGGCACCAGCTCATCCTGTATGTTTTTTCATACACGTTTTTTATTATTATTTATTTTAATAAGAAAACCAACAGCGTTACAAAATGAATACAAATTTTCAGGTAGGTAAAGATTATGGCCAATTATAGGTTTCCCTGTTTAAATTAATACAAATTTTCTACATATCAAGCAAAACAGATAAGATTAACTCTTAATTTGATTAATTATTTGCTCTGTATGTATAAATAACAAAAATAATATATTTACATCAATTTTAAACTGTATTTTTAGATAAAAAAGAAAGAGAATAATACTTATACGCACCGTGTAGTTACTAAACTCATTGATAAATACGTATGAATAGTAATAATATACTTAGTTATTAATTTAATATTATAGAAATTAATTTATGAAAGCATTTAGTAATAATATAATGAATCAAATAAATTAGATAGGTAGGTCACATCATTCTGTATGTCACAGTTTCTTCACATACACTACGGAACCCGTTCCTGTTTTAGTTAGTAAGTAAATTTGTTTATAATTTGCTTTTTTTTTGTGTTCGTAACCATTGTAAGTCTAACTCAATCTTTAGTTGCGGGTGATAGATAATAAAGCGGGGGAAAGTGTGTGATGCTCCTTTACATAGTGATGCAGCGTAAAACTGACCTCAATACAAAACGCTACGAGATAAAATTAAGCCAACGACCTGCGTCATTTCATTATAATTAAGCTTATGGTATTGACGTTTTTTTTTTTTTGAGAGAGATTGCTGATTGCCGCTGCGGTATTTTCAGCTTCACCGGGCTTTTTTGGGGGCGGCGAGGAACGTAAAGGGTCCCTCAAGCCGTGTGAAACGAATCGCCTTCAGAGGTTATCTAGAGGGAACGGCATCGCGCACTAGTGCGCGTCCCCGTGCCCTACTAGATTCTCCGAAGGGTTCGGATCGGATCGGGGGGGGTATTGACGTACTGAGTGCAAGCCAGTTTACTAACGGATCAAACGCTTCCGGCCGCGCAGTTCCGCACCATGCAGTACTGCCGCGCCGCGCGGTATTGTGGTTGTGGAGCTTTGGGAAATTAAATACTGTACTTCTCCTATCAGTCTTATTAGAAAAACAACAACTGTTTCAGGGAGCAGAATAAACGAGGATTATGATAACATTAATCGAAGGTCACTCGTTAAGTATTAAATTTATAAAAAATGGCCAATCTTTTTGGCGAGGAAAAATAAAGAGTTGTTGAATATATATTTTTTTTTTAAATTAAAATCAATGACACGCACTTTTTTATTCATTTATAGAGTACACATACCAGTACTTCAACTTCAAAAAAAATCAACTTATACAATATCAAAAACACATCAAAAATAAATGCGAATAGTAGGAAGAAACTTAACGCCTCAACGCGAAAGTGTCGCGTAGGAAGCCGGAACATTATGTTCATTTGTATAATTATTTCAGATCTACCGATCAGAAATATATATGCTGATGAAGATCATTTATGCTAGCCTTGGACACACCAGCGCCGTAC
The DNA here is from genome assembly GCA_949315975.1 of Eudonia truncicolella. Taxonomy (NCBI): domain Eukaryota; kingdom Metazoa; phylum Arthropoda; class Insecta; order Lepidoptera; family Crambidae; genus Eudonia; species Eudonia truncicolella. Next base: position 11,312,732 of record OX438839.1, read on the forward strand.
CAACTAGGAGTTGAAGTGATCGCCATGGCCATGTTGACGATAACTTTGTTAGTACAGACGCCTGCACATCATCCTAGCAAAATCTGTCAAATTTCTTCAATACATATTCAACCATAATATATCTACGCATAAAGTTCAAAGTCTATTGAGGAAATTTGACTGTTTGTGGTAGTCTGATGCAGGCGTGCGTACTTAACGTTAAATCTTGTGATTTTAATAGTAGTACTTATGATTAAGCTTTAAGCTATATCAGCATTTACGATGAGTTTGACAAAGAAAATGTAAAGTGGCCTACACAACGATTGTTCTGCCTAATAAGTCCTTCGGTGAAGTAACTTTGAATAATATACATAAGATTCTTGGCCTCATTCTAAGAGGCAATACAAAAAATATCGGTAAACTTTCACAAGTACCTTGTTATTGCCCTTTGGCACGTGAATGAAACGAATTTAGAACAGCTTACACAGAACCCTTGGCCTCGAATGCCGCATTCGCGAAAAAGTTACAGTGCTCTACAGTGGATCGATTTTTTTTTTGTTATTTAAACACGTCGCTTAGGTTACACTTATTTCGTCAATTTCTTAGTTGCCAGTTCTTTTATCATAAACAGAAGAGTGTTTACACTAGAGGACAGAATTATTGGAAATTATGTTTCCTCTTACTATGGCATTCGAACTATTGTAAGAGTCTAACTGTAAGCAAAACATATAATTCCTTAAGGTATATTCGTTAACTGGACGTTTCCAAAATTACTTAAGATCAGCAAGCATTAATAAAAGTGATTATAACTAATGCTTTTAGAAAAACGGACAAAATATACGCCTCTGAACAAACTGCAAGTCTTCATAAATTTTCCGAACAATTTGTATATTTTTATTTTACTTTCAATTCAAGACTGACTTCAATGCCATCACTTTTTTTTAGCTGTCTTAATAAAAAGGTAACCCATTGCTGACAAAAGGACTTACAACGTTACCCGATTCAAAAAATAAAACATTTTTACAACTACAGCCCGGTCTTTCTGATTAGCTCAGTTTCCGAGCGGTCCTCAACAATTCAATTAGACCTCATTGTCAATAACAATCTAACCGAACCTTGTAGGAATATAAACTCATCAGACTTGCGCAACTGAATTAGTTCCCGAATAGTTTGCTGTGGTGTTTGCATTGATTGAGATATTAGGAGGGTAACTAGGTCTTTACTTTCTTTTGTTATTGATATCAGTTTGAGGATAGCCTCAACCATACCAACCATAGGGTTGGATTTATAGAATCCATTCGGAAATCTAATAGGTACTGCTATCATAGTTCTGTGATACCAAAGAGAACATTTGGTTGTTTAGGAAACCTATCTTGAAAATAGTTAAGTAGATAGGGACTAAGTGTCATTGGGGCAGTCTTAGGAGTAATATTTGAAGGAGGGGAGAACCCCACATAACCATCCGCGCCTCTCTGAGCGGTTGGTAATGGGTGCCAGTATAAACAATGAATTGAAAGTGTTAGAGAAATGTGACCCTCATAGCTCTCCGATACCAAAAACGTAATTGTTTGGTAGTCGACTACAACACGACTGCGACACCAGACGTGTGTGGTCCTCTTTGCGAATTTAGCTTGGTATGGACGTCTGGCACATTTTTGTATAACCTTAATAGTTGGTAATGGGTGCCAGTACAAATAAAATTAGTGAAATTCAGGAAGGGTTGCCCTTATACCAAGTAAAAGCCGCAGGAAGCAGTACTCGACCGATCGTTGTAGAAATCCTTGAGAGTGACCTTATGACCATGATACACACAACGCTACTTACCTAATATGACGAAAGCTATCAACGTTTGATAGTGACAATTCGATTTTCTTGAAGTAACAAATAGCGGAATCATTTTGAGGGAAACGTATTGGCTTCAATTTTAAATTCAAATCAAATAAATATATTTATTGCAAATTTTGTGTATACCTACATAAAGATCTAAGACTAGGTAAAATAAAGCTTAAAACTTAGTTTCTTTACTTATAGAAAGCTATACATTTTATAGCTTCATAATATAGCAAATCTTGCAAAAATATTGAAATTCACCTTACGGATTGCTAATCATATTTTAAGTAAGTAATGATAGAATTTTTCTTCTTCAGTCAGGCGTTATCTAGAATTCCTATTAATCTATCTGCTTGCCTTAATACTCAATATTTCTTGAATTTTTGATTGATTTCAATACATCATTTAACACCCGAATAATAATAAATCACACACCACACATAAAAAGGTTGCATTATGTTGGATCGCTTCCTGATAGATTCTCTTCTTTATAAAAAGGTATGGATTCGTTTGAAGGTTATCCATCTACTGGTTAAGAGCTCCTCCATATTTATTCAATTCATACATCTACATCAATTATTTCTCCTTTATCGTGCCGCTGAATCTCTTCCCTCAGACATAGTAAAGATTTGATGTCAGAAAAATAAATGTTTAACGTCTATTCAATTTTTTAAGATTTTGGCTTCCTACCATTTAACCAGTGTCTAAGTTTGAGGCAGGTGATGTTATGTTCTGTCTTAATTATTTATTCATCTAAAAGTATTCATTCTAAGGTGTTTTTAAAGTTAAAGTTCACTCTCTAATAAAAATTGCCATACAATTCCTACTTTAAAATTTGCATAAGTCTCACGTCATACTGTCTCAAGTTTACTGTGTGAAATTGTGCGATAGACCGCTGGATATTATGTAAATGAAGTGTTTCAGTCGTACAATATTTCAGGTCGTTCCAGGCTCCTATTGTTAACATAGTATGCTAATGGTCCGTTGACAGAGTTCGCATGAATGAAAAATATATCCTTTGTGATAGATCAAGGTGTTGTATTGAATTGAATTGACAAATTGTCTGACTCTGAAGTGCTTCGATTTTGCTTCAATTTAGATTAAAAATGTGTACATACTTATACTTACAAGTAGGTATTGGAACCAATCCGATCCGAACCCCTCGGAGAATCTAGTAGGGCGCGAGGACACGCACTAGTGCTTGATGCCGTGCCCTCTAGAAGGCCTCAAACAGTGCTTCGTTTCAAACAGAGGAGGCTGGAGGTTGAGGAACCCTTTAAGTTTCTCGACGCCCCCAAAAAGCACGGTGAGGCTGAAAATGTTCAGTGGCAAACTCTCTCAAAAAAAGGTACTTTATTTTTTAATTCTATATGGTCAAGTATTTGACCGCGACGAATTGGTATGGATACATATGTGTAATTTATGCTGCTAAATTTATGCATAGACATGACTGTGTCGTTCGATAGCTACCGTTTATACCAAAATGGCGTTTTATTGCATTGTTTCTAGGTGTAAATAATTAAAAGTCACAAGTAAGTTTCTCTTAAGTTTGCCAAAAGATAAGGACTGAGGAGCTCGATAGCGCAGTGATTAACGCGCTCGGTTTGTGATTGCTAAAGTTAAACAACTTTCACAAAGGCCGGTCGTTGGATTGGTGACTAAAAATTCATAATCCTCCATGCGTCAGAAGGCACGTAAACCAATGCATTGCTGTATTAGCAGTAGTTAGCAACCAGTAATCACGAGCCAACGAACCAGTGTGGCTTATAGACCGTTCTCCCTGTGGTGTTTCCAACCAAAGCTTGTGCCCCAGCAGTGGGAACATAAAAATTTGCTGGTGATGAGAACTGTTAAGAATGCTCCCTATCTGAACCCACCTATAGAAAGCTTATGTCGAGCTGTGTGAGGGTGTGTGTGTGTGGGGGGGGGGGGGTGTGGGGTGTGTGTGTGTGTGTGTGTGTGTGTGTGTGTTATGTTGTGTATGCTTGTGTCGAGTTTACGTCAGTAGTGTAACGAAGCTATGGATATTGAGCCACGATTGTTCGCATTAACAATAGGTGTATATCCGTACAGCTACTGACGCTTCAGAGAAAATTAATAACTATGTAGCCGTTTGACCATCATCATCATATCTGCCCGTGAGCACCCACTGCTGGGTAAAAGCCTCCCGTTTAACACGCCAACCTAGGTTTGCGAAACTCGTCCAGTGCCCTCCAACCACCCCGACGACACATTATATTTACAAGATAAAAAAAAATGAATTCTGCATTCACAGTGCTATATATAGTTAAAAGATACATTTTACTAAAAAAAATCAACCAGCCTCAGGAAGCTCGAGTGGGAATCGAACCCACGACCTTTGGATAACCGGTCCAATGCTCTGACCGCTAAGCTACCGAAGCCCCAGAAGACTTGTTGAATTTTTCTAGTAGTTTGTGATTTACGCTGCAAGACAGCGGTATTACGTCACTTCGAAGTTACACCCTCGTCGTCGAAAGAACAATTGTGCAAGTGTAACAATTGATTGATTGAGGTAATTCCTTAAATATTTTTATGACATTTTTACTAGCTGACCGGCGGACTTCGTGCCTCTTTGACAGTTTCCATGACAACAAAACAAACAAAACGTTGACAGCTTCCATGACAACAAAACTAACAAATCATTCGTCCGCTTAATAACACCTGTGGTTTTTGGCGGGAAAGTGAAGAGTCATGTCTGCAGTTTTGTTTTATTTTCTAAAATTTGTGTTATGTCGAATATTAATGTGAAATAATGGTGGATTATTAATTAGTGTTCGTAAGTGCGCATGAGTATTGGCAAATGAAACAAAACAGTCCAACTGCACTTTTCAAATTCTCTCAAGAAGTCCGCCGAGGAATTAGTAACGCCTCACATCTTTACTGAGATAGTCGAGGGGTTGGGGGGTATATCATTTCTCACTTCTCATTACTATTATCATTCATCATCATCATACTGGAAAGAAATATTGTATATTTATGTATTTTACGTATTTTGTAAGAAAAATTACTTTGACACTGGCTAAATGAGCTCGCACGAAGCACGAAGCACACGAATAATAATCATAATAATAATCGCACGAAGCCATCAACTAAAGGAAAAAAAGAACACCCGTGTCCCATGATGGACCCCTATAGCAGCGCCACCTACCAGGTCCAATTGAAAATCTAAACCATTCTCGAATCCACTTGAACACACACAATTTTTTTTATCCAAATTGGTTCAGCCGTTTAGAAGGAGTTCAGTGACATACACACACCACAGAAGATTTATATTATAAAGTTATTGTTTTCTGAAGTTTACATTTTTATTATTTTGAATTTTGCAGTAACAATGCTATTTTAATTGTTACAAGATATATTTTTTTTACTTACATTACAACGTTAGTAGCATTTCGTCGGTGAGTGTGCTAGACCGCGTAAGAGCAGTGTGTAAAAACCGCGTATCTGCTTTTATACAATTTTACAGGAAGACGAAAAAAGTGAAAGTCTCGCCCATATCGGCCAAATATATTTATTCGACTGAACTTCTTTGCTACTTGTTTGGGCAAACAATAAGTCATTCGGTCACCGATAATTTAAATGTTAGCAGATTTGGCGATGGTGCACACACATAAGAGATTCCGTTATAAAGTAGTATTATTTCTATTGTTGGCACTAAGGTTCGTGAAAGCCATCACTGTTTGACCTATTTCCGCGAGGAGTTCACGGTGGTAGTACAGAATAAATAAAAGATCGAATGGGTGGCCCACGATTTCATGTTAAAGGTCAACAAAGGAAAATGCTAAAACTAGAAGCTTAGGAGGAGGTAAAGGTGTAAAGCTTTCTTTTCGATTTTCTCTTTCTATAGGAAGGCGTATAAATAGACGAGGTAACAGTGTTATCGACTACATTATTGGAAGTAAAATTTTAAATGACATGGCGCTTTGTATCGTGGAGAAGTGTTGTTGAACGAATCAAACGAAATATTTTACCATGCAAATCTTAATTTTATGGCCATGAGGAAACCTATATAAATACATTTAAACCTATTAATAACGAGTCGCACTTTGTAACTGACAAAATAAAATTACTATAATATTTTGTAGTATTTTTTTTTTACCCTAGCAGTGGGAACTCAAAATATGCTGATGATGATGATGACGATGATAGGATGCAAATTAAGTTTCTGTAATTTGTAAATTAAGATTTAGGTTGAACTTCATTACTTGCAAGAATCCATTTTTAAGCATTAATAATTGCCCTTAAAATTTTATAAGCATAAAAGTAATAAGCAATTAAAAAAAGTTGCTTTTTAAAACAACTGAATAGCATAAGTGCCTTTTTAATTTTAAGCAATAAGTCTCAACTCTAGTCCGAGTGCAGTTGTTGCGAGTTTCCGTGTCCGTGAGAGGTTGTCTATGTGTGCGTTTGCATAAAACCTACCTTCGTTTTAATTATCGTGGCGCTAGACTAAACTACGTGCCCGTGCGGGCAGGACCACGACCGTGCCCGCGACCGCAGACCGCTTCTGTTTAGGCTTTACTCGGTAGGCGATCGGCTTTTGTTTCCTTTTGTATGCCGGTTTTGTCGTTTGGATATGCCGAATGAAAGCCAAACAGTACGGCTACGGCTGTCTGGCGTAGGGAATGGTAACCACCTAGATTAGTAAGCAAATATAAGGACAAATGCATTAGGCATACTAATGCATAAGAGACGTAGATGATTATGTGAGAACCTTCCAACAATCTCTTAGGTAAAAGGACTAACAGAGACACTCTTGACAATTATATCAATAAAGTTATAATTTTAAAAAATCAAGTAAGCCCATCTAAATTTTAATTTAAGAAATGTAATATCCGTGATCCTTTATATTCCGCTGTGAATATCATCTTTTATTAGTCAGGATGTTAGCTGACACTTAATTTGAATAACGCTCAAGTAAAATTCGAAGCAAAATAGCTATTAATAAACTGGAATATGTTAACAATGTACTCGGGATTCAAATACCGCAGCCCAGGGCGTTACGATTTAATGATACATAAAACGAGACTCCAGTACTGGCAGTGTAATCAAAAGGAGAATTTATAGACGATAGTGCGGTTATCGTAAATTGTATCTAAGTGCTTTTATTGTTAATGACGTTAATTATTCATCATAACCGCCTAGTGGTTAAGACCACCGGTTTAGGCCCAGAGGTCCCGGGTTCGATTCCCAGCGGGGGGTACATGTTTGTGTACTCGGTTTGGTTGGTGGTAGGACTTGTTCGTCCGCTTGGCTAGCTGCCACCATCTTATCTAAATATGCCGCCAAAGCATCAATGTTTGTAGCATTATTGTGTTCCGGCAGCTAGAGATAAGATAGCCAGTTCCTCATTAGTTGAGGATCCCGGGTGAAGTTCGCTTCCATCATTGGCTTTTATCATCATTTCACATCAGATGAGATGAAAGCACTGTAATTACCCGTAAGATATATGAAACAAAAAATACAATAAGAAAAAATCATATTCGTCTGCTCTTCCCTTCTATACAATCTTCATGTGTATACGTGTGACAAAAAAGTGTGGGTTAAAATGAAAAGATCCATAGTGACTAGATCGGATACACTTTGGATCTTTTCATTTTTACCACACCTTTCTGTTCCACGTTGTATATACGTTGTATAAGAACCAAGACTCATAACTTTTCCACTGCACAACAAAGGACTCCTTATCCCCTCTTACCGATTGCGTCCAATATGAGTTAATTCTTGCCAATTATTAGTCATGGAGTCCTCCGCATCCTCTGCATTGCATTTTCTGGGGCAACCCGCGAGTATGTAGGATCCCTCTACTCCCCGCCAAATTAGAAAGAAAGAAAGAAAGAAAAAAACATTGATTGACTCTCACATACTATGATACCAGACACAAAGAAATGAAATGCAAGACAAAAAATAACTAACAAATAGGTAACAAATAAAAAGAATACAACAGTGTGAGGAGCCAATCAGGACCCTACCACAGCATATGTCGCTACGGTGTGACAAAGTCACATCGCAACGGCACTGGTATTCTGGCAGGGCCTGTGCGAGGTGACATTTGAAATTACAAGAAGGCCTTTCCTTTTCCCGAATCTCTCTCTCGAAAGTCGAGGCCCTCAGTTCTGGGCAGTGAGGCGAGATCTGGGGAGGGGGAAGAACCCCACATGACCATCATAAAGTACTCGCCGACGAGTTTTCCACCGTATATAAAAACCCACTAAAAACGCAGTACGGCTGGTACTGATGGTACTTGCGGAGGTGGCTCGGAGCCTCGGATAGTAGGCACCGAGTACCACACCGTGTACCTCCGTTTGCGCCTACCCCGTTGTCGGCATCCGTTTGTCGGAACCCAAGATGTGACGATAGTAGTCTTTACCCACAATTTTGCCGACTTATGTAGTCTTTGTCTTGGTATTTAAATTGTTAAATTAAATGTTAAAAAAATATTGTACTAATAAATATAAAAGATAAGATACGTCATTAACATTTTTAAGGTATATTTTTATCTTCTAGATACATTCATCAGCATCAAATCGTTTTTATGCCCTTACTGCTGGGGCACGAGCCTTCCCTATGGATGGATAGGGAGAACGGGCCAAAAACAACCACGCGAGTGCAGGGATTGGTGGTGGTTAAAGAGTGCTAATGCAGCCGGGACCAACGGCTTTAATACATGCTTTCCGAAGCACGGACGAGCTCGAGATGTTATATTTTTGGTCACCCAATGACCAGCCTTTGCGAAAGTTGCTTAACCTTAGCAAGCGCAGACCGGGAGCGTTAACTACTACGACATCGAGCTCCTCAACTAGCTTCTTCATCCCTTACTTAAGGCTGCCGAAGCTAGAGTCTTCACACTCCGTGGCAATCTTAGTTAGGATCAGAGGCACCCTTTATACAACACATTATTACTCTTCTCTGACACCTGCCCTTTCGAAACATGCGATTAAGGGAGCTTTCACACTTTCAGCAAGTGAAGATATTTAAGGGGAATTATGCAAAACCACCTTTTTTTTAAACAAGAGAAATGACTGGCTTGCACGCCGGACTTTGGGCGGCGCTAATTCCGAGGTCCCGGGTTCGATTCGCGGTCGGGTCAATGTTGAAAACGGTTATGTGGGACTCTTCCCCAATAGCAACTCCTGTAATTCCCGTCACATACCACCAGGGTGATCCAGCACCGTCAAACCTCTTTAACGCCTAATTCTATGATCAAAAACAATCCTCGCAGAAGTTGACAGCCATTTTAATTTTAGAATTAAAAACTTGTATGAATTATTTACTTTATTAATTAAATAATTGTGTTTGCACAATCGAAATTACGAATACTTATCATTTTATGTTTAAGTGCTATGGTCATAAATATTAGATCAAAATTGACACCTAATAATCACACTTTTAGACAATGGACAATCGGTGTAAATAATAGTTAAAATACTAAAACAAACCTGGAGTTTATCATCACCGTATTCTAGACATACCTACAAATATAAGTGTTGTTTACAATAACTTAGTCCTATTTAAATTTAACATAGTTGACCTAAATATTACCTATATTACCTATTACCTATTTGAAAGTGCAAGTTATTTTATAAATATATATCGAGTTTTACCTACCTTTTTCTTTTCAAAAATAAATAATGTTGCGTTAGTTAGACGTGACATTAAATATACCTACGTTTTATGAACGTTAAGTGGTCCCGCTTAGCTTCATTTCCAGGAAAAGAACTCACGTTTCACTTGAAAATACTCACCAATATGAATAATTCATTATAATATGGCTTCTCGTACGTGGAAAAATAAAAAACATAAATGGAGTTGAAACACAGAACAAGTGTTGAAAAAAGTTGAAATAATTCGAACCTGCACCATCTGGCAATATAGGTCAGTCTGCACCGTTAGACTATGGTGGCTAACATATATTTGTATAAGTCTTTTATTGCAATTATAGGGTCATCTGTCACACTACTTCCGTATTAATTCCGGACTAGTTCCGGCTACTCATTAAAATGACGATTTCCATGAAATTTTGTATGGAGACTATATAAAAAACTTATACCACTGGAATTGTTATTAAAAAAGCTTATGTATAATAAAGTATAGTTTGATGCTGAATTAAATTGCCAATGGAAAGTGAAAGTAGGAACAGGGACATTTTTTCCCGTTTTCTGCATGAAAAATGTAATAATATATAAAAACCTTTATCACCAGTATTATTTGATTTATTTACAATTTATTTGATTTATTTACGTTTATCAATATTCCATACACAGAATACGAGCAAAATTCAAAAACTAAAAAATTTTGGAGGGATAATCCAGGAGGCCTGTGACAGACAGGGGTTGTAAAAAAAAGAGGCCTCCAGGAGTTCGGCGACAGACAAGGGGTTATATAAAATCTATATTCCTATTTATGAAATTTCAACGCTTTGGCGACCAAGTGGCTAAGCGCTCGGCCCGATACGCGAAGGTCCCGGGTTCAATTCCCAGATCGGGTAAAGTGTGGATTTTTCGATGCATAGCTCGGGTTCGTGATCACCAACCCGCATTGGGCAAGCGTGGTGATTAAGCCATTACCCTTCAATTATAGCGATGACTTGTTTCAATGATGGAGGATTCGTCTTGCTTCTGTTTTGTTTATACCTGATCTAAGAATTTCTTATCATTATTATTGGATAATACGCCACATTAGATTCTAGCTTTGAAATGAAGCATCAAGATAGATAGATAGATAGATAGACAAAACATTTATTACAATAATCACAGACACACACATAAAACAAAAGATACAATAGATATAAGCAAAACATATTTTCAACATTAAAAAGTCTACATTACGTGGCATGTCTGTGTGCTGCAGCAGTGAAAAAAGGTCGTAGCTCAGCGGTACATTTGCCCGGGAGCAAAACGCTGATTTTCAGCCACAACCACTAGGACAGTGCAGAGACAGTAATACTAGCTCCACCATCTGAAACTTCGCAGCACCAATTGCTAATACATACATACAATACATAATATCCCAAATCAAAGCTTTTATTCAAATATAAATTCGAATATAAAAAATAACCATGCTTCTTTAAAAAATAATTTTGTTTACTGTAATAATGGCTTACTACACAATTTTTATTAATAGTCCAAATAAAATACGGTACAAAGCTAACAAACTTTATTCTTTACATTTCCAATAAGCCGATTTAGGGAAAAGTAGCAAAATAAAAAGGATGTTCAACTAATAAAATTAATTAGGTAAAGAACAACAACAATACTGTAATTCTTCGCAGTGGGATTATTAAGGGCTTTTTAAGGGCAATTAGGGCACGTTTTAAGTTATAGGAGAAGGCGCTAGCGTGTTCGGTTTGAAATTTTCCAAGTTATGCAACTTTCACAACGCCCGGTCACAAAAATAATATCGAGAGCTCCTCCGTGCTTCGGAAGGCACGTTAAGTCGTCGTCGGTCCCGGATGTTGTCGTCATAATAATATGGCAGTTGCTAACAGGTTTTCATGGATTTTAATTGATGAGCTCTATGGTGCAGCGATCTGCGACTACTAGGTTAAGCAACTTTCGCAAAGGCCGGTCATCGGATGGGTGACCAATAATTTATCATCTCGAGCTCCTCCGTGCTTCGGAATCACGTAAAGCCGTTGGTACCGGCTGCATTAGCAGTCGTTAACAACCACCAATCCGCACTGGGCCCGCGTAGTTGTTCTTGACCCGTTCTCCCTATCCATCCATTTAGATGGTTCGTGCCCCGGCAGTGGGCATATAAAATGAGCTGATGATGATGATGATGATGAATTGGTGGGTTCCAAGACGCATTGGTTTAGCTGCTTGATGGTTGATAGAGTAATGTCTTCGTGTGCTTTTGTTCATGTAAGTATTCAGTTCAGCATTGGGGCTATAGGTTTACATGGGCGATGTCGTTGGTTTGTAAAGAAAAGCATATGAGTGATAGAAATCTGTCAAAACTTAATTAGTACTTACCGAGTACTTAAGTTCTCATATTAATTGGAAAATACATAACAAATATGTTTTAACCTTTTCTCCTGAAGTCTCTGAGCATCTAAAATTAACTAATCAGCCCATATGCACCCACTATATGTAGGTATAGGCACTATAGGTATAGGCCGTTTCAAGTTACACCATTCGTACCTGTTCTTCCCTAATCAAGAAAACCGCAGGTTGTTTGTGGATAACCGATTCATTTACAACATCTACCATCTATAGGGCAGATATAGATATCTCTTTGCGGTTGTCTGTAAATTCATGCAAAATTAAATCTCTAAACTCTTTGCAATCCTATTATTCTTATAAATTAAGAATCCTTTCTAATTTTGCACACAGTTACATAGATAAAGGATTTTAAAAAAACCATAAAGATATTCAGGTGAGCAGTGCCAAAAAAACAGTGGCATAAAAGTCTCCGGCTCAGTATGTGTCACGGCAAATAGCATAGACTTTCAGACAGAGGCCGAGTTGTATTCGTACTACGAGTATTAATAGTTGTTCCAGGCATATTGATGCCTGACAATCCATTGGGATTGTGTAATAAAATTTATAATATTTTTAATATGATAAAATGAAAAGAATTAGTAATGAAAGTAGTCGAATAATATATTAATTCAAATGTCAATGTCATTCGACACACTACACTTTTCTACACAACACTATACACTACACGACACAGGACACACAAATATCAATAATCAATGCTTGTATTCATTTCCTATATCCCTCAATATATTTACACACACACCTTTTTCGGCTACATAAGGGAATTCAGTCATTAATTTTACAACGCGTAATACGAATCGTCTACCTCCGTTTGTTTTAATATGTTTACGACTACCAACTTAAAAAATAGCTACACAGAAGAAACTTTCCTCGTCTTCATCATCATCATTTTCAGCCCGTATCTACCCACTGCTGGGCATAGGCCTCCTCCATGTTACGCCAATCCCTTCTGTTTTGAGCTGATCGCACCCAGGTTCTTCCAGCGATCAGCTCTATAACTCTGGCCCATCTAGCAGGTGGTCGGCCAGCGCTCCGCTTCCTCGTGTTATTGTTTTCTAAAGTTAATATAATAACTAGCACTTTACTCGCAACTTCGTCAGCGTAGATATGAGATTTTGCAAAGTAACTATTTTTTAATTAAAATATAGTTATGCTATGTCATCCGCACGGAATGTAGCATTCTACCAGTGAAATTTTTTTTGGAATTGGCCCATTAGTTCCAGAGATTACTAACCCTCCGCAAACAAACAAACAAACAAACAAACAAACTTTATAGATTATCCTTACAATCATATAAGGATAATCTATACTGTCTATGCAATCTATACAAATATACCCACCACAATCATGTGGTGGGTATATTTGTCAATTATGTGGTCTACATAGCGCTGACAACATAAGTGTTACCAAATGAATGTAGGTAGGTAGGGAAGTCGTCGGCCCCTTTTTTGGGGCCAGTTCGGGCTGCGAGGGCTAGGCCTCATTGCTCGGGCTGTCTTCTTAGGCAGTATCAACTGCTCTAGATCATTTGGGTGTCACGACAGGGGGATATTTTTAACTTCCTTTTTTTTTAACCCACACTGTCGTGCCTCGAGCTGAAGCTCCGTGGCTGTGCTGTCCGCCTTTCCCTCTCCCTGCTGCAGCCCTTGGTGTGGTTAGCCCCCGGGGTGAGACGGTATTAACCGAGGCCCGGTGAGCGCCAGCGATTGGGCCGCGACTTTTTCGGTATGGTAGAGCGAAGAGCTGTGAAGGTAAGGTAAGGAGCTGGAGACAGTGTCGGCTTAGAGCGCCGACATAATGCGCACCTAAGCACGCGGGGCAGTTCGCGGCGCCGTTCGCCGTCCGGCGCGCGGCGCCCCGTCTGCCCCTGTCTGCGCCCCGCCCGCGTCTTACGTCTTTTCTGTGTGTCCCGCGCCTAATGATTCATAGATACACCTTAACCCGTAATAATAATATGAATAAATTTTATACTACAGCAGGCCTTACCATCAGTTTTTAAAGTGTTATTGCAGTTGTGAAAACAAGACGGAGATAAAGAAAAAAATCCTCATGAGTTTTTTCAGCTCTTCTCGGTCGAAGGAAAGATTCATAAACTTAATTAAAATTTATTATTATTTGTATTTTATACTTAGTTTTGCGTCAATAAGTGCCTGTAAATGTTTATATTGAATAAACGATTTAACTTTGACTTTGACTTTAAAGACGTGTGGTTAGACGGTGCTACTCGCGTCTCGTTTTCCCAACCGCAACAAAACTGTTACAATACTGCTTAAGACATCATGGTAAGGCCCTTGGTATGCAAAAAGAATACACGACAAAAGTGAAGTGGTTTTAAAATCCATAGAATAATTATGGAAGCAAACCTCTTTTCTAAACGCGCACACTTTGACATTGACAGACATTGACGTCCATCCAATAAAATGCCATGCCACACCAATCTTAACAACAGAAACTACTTGGCGGGAAAGTGAAGAGTCATGTCTGAGGATTTGTTTTATTTTCTAAAATTTGTGTTATGTCGAATATTAATGGGAAATAATGGTGAATTATTAACCGTTAAGGGTTCGTGAGTGTGCATGAGTGTTGGCAAATGAAACAAAACAGTGCCACGTCACTTTTCAAATTCTCTAAAGGAGTCTGCGTGAGGACTTAGTAAAGCCCCACATCTTTACCGAGATACTCGACGGGTTGGGGGATATATCATTTCTCACTTCTCATTTCTATTATCATTCATCATCATCAATATTGTTTATTTATGTATTACTTATGAAGATAGAACGGACGAATAGGCTTGATGGATTTCATCAGGATCCGTAAAACAATACAAAAAAAACAACAGAAACTTGTAATGAACCGGTGTTCATCCCCAAAATTATCGACCAAAGCTGCGGCATGGCCAAACAACCCATATATTATTCATAAAGATTCGGACGTACTATAGAACACAATCACGTGTCAAGTGGTGGCAGGTGCCTTTTTTTAATAGCACGTCGGCTTACCTTACAAAGGAAAGAAAAAATAGACAAAGAACAATGACGTGCGAAATAATAGACTTATGTTTCTTTTAGAATATGATTGTAGTGAGGCGTTGCAGCTTTTTGAAGACAGTTGTTTAATGAATGGATTTGACAATGAAAGAGACGACAGAGTGGCATAAAGTGACCTTGCTGGTCATGAGGACATGCTACTTGCGACGCGAGGTGTGGATTATTTCATGGTAAGTATAAATGAAAATGGAAGCGCAAATCACCCGGAATCTTCAACCACTGAGAAACTGGCTGTCTTGTGGCAAGCGAAATGGTCTTATAACAAACCCTACTTCCTAAGGCTGGAAATTTACCCTAGAGTTTTAAACTGGCGGTCTAACCACTAGATCAAAGAGGAGGTTACATCGGCAAGTACGTATTTTAATTAGTAGATATTAAGTTAAAAGTATTCCCGTAAACTTTGGAAACAGTAAATTTTAATTCTTCCATCGAACGAAATATTTAATAATAATTTCTAACGTAAGTTTTAAGTATGATCAGCATCATCAGTGTTTGCCCATATTAGTCCACCGTTGGACTAAGACTTTGTTTCATCAGATCAGATCAGATCAGATCAGATTTGTTGTTCATTGTAAATATTTAAACATTTTATCTTGTCCAGCTTATACATTTTATTGTTTAATGGTTCATATAAATAATAATATAAATAAATAAATATGAGACAACATCACATACATTGTTCTGATCCCAAGGTAAGTAGCTAAAGCACTCTTTTTTCATGGAGATCCGAAACAACGACGGTATCACAACCACCCAGACCCGACACAATATCGAAAAGTTCGTTTTCGACATTGACCCGACCGAGAATCGAACCCGGGACCTCAGAGTTACTGCCGCTCTAAGTCCGGCGTGCAAGCCACTCGGCTACGGAGGTCGTCAATTCAGTTCATAGGTAATAAAAACACTTGACTTTATAGATATGTAGGCAGTTTGAATAGAATTAAATTTTTAGGCGCATCTTCAAATTTATCCCGTGACATTCGTACGCTTTACATTTCATTATTGCCTTAATAAATCTAAGCGTCTTTATATTGGACAATATCAGAATGAAATCGTTGTAAATAAACAAAACTGTTTTATAATTATTACGAGTTTGTTACATTCTATGGTTTTAATTTTATAACATATTTTTATACCTATTTATCGTTACCTAAAATATGTAAATAAATTATTAAATTGATAAATAGTCTAGGTTAGTGGCACCAGTTTTCGATATTAACCAGTGATCGAAATTTTTTCCTGTAAACATTAAATATAGGGGTCAGCGACATCTATCTATAAGTAAATATAATAAAGCTAAAGAGGGTCGAAAGTCTGTACATGGAGGGTATTCGAAAAAAAGTTACCTGGGGATACTTAGAATCGATAACAGAACACGTTCCAACAGTTTTTAGAATTTTTATCTGTTTGTCTGTTTATTTGACCGCGCATCACGTGAATATGGCTGAACGGATTTTTGTTAAAAATTTGCACATAGACAAACCATGACCCGGACTAGGACATAGGATACTTTTTATCTTAGCCTAACCAACAGTAAGGATTTCTTAAGCTGACCGTTTGTATAATTCTGCTGACCAAATAATAGTTTTGCTGACCAAACATTTATTTTGTAATACAAATAAGTAATATATATATATATAATATTTAATAAAGTAATTTTTCATTTTTTTATTAATCATAGTCTGGCAAGGAATATTTTAGACAACCCACTCGAAATATATTTTCTAATACCTACCTATATTAAATTTGATATAAAATACTTTTCATCCATTAAACAGATGGGTGAGGGTCGTTTCTAGTTCGGATCTTAGACTAAACGTGGTAACGCGGCAAGTGTGTTGGGCACCTTTGCACCTGGAGTGGCGCGGGGTGGATTATTTAATGGAGCAGTGGTTGTTTTTATTTTCTTTTCATTTTTTTATTCTTATTATCATGTACTAAATTGATGAACTAGGTTATTATGAATAAAATATTCACTATGATTCAATAAGCCGACTCGAAAGAGACTATCTATAAAATAATATGAGATTTAATAATTTTTAATGTAGGTATATTATCATGCCATTAGTTTCCACAATGCATCATATTCTACCCAACAGCACCGTCTAAATATCGTCAGTGTAGCTAGTCATACAAGTTACAATATCGTATGCTGTTATGCAGAAATCATGTTTACATAGACGTCCCGGGTATTCCCAGTTTAACGGCACGGTCAAATTCCCAAATAGACACGCATTTTTTTAAAATTTATTTTTGAGAGAGATTGCTGATTGCCTCAGACGGCATTTTTAGCTTCACCGGGCTTGTTTGGGGCGGTGAGGAACGTAAAGGGTCCCTCAATCCGTGTGAAACGAATCACCTTCGGAGGTTTTCTAGAGGGAACGGCATCGCGCACTAGTGCGTCCCCGTGCCCTACTAGATTCTCCGAAGGGTTCGGATCGGATCGCGGAGCGGAACAATGCGAGGGCGCCTCTAAAGGCTCGGACTTCGGCTCGGGTTGACCGGGCCGTGGTGGAGGAGAGAAGCGCCTAGGTACGTGTCTGTACCTGGTGTAGAGCGCGTGTGTGCGCGGTTTTTCGTACCCTTGTTCTACGAGTACAATGTCTTGGGCCTAAACTAGTGTGCATGTTTAGTGTAATCTGTAAATGTGTAGTGGCATTTAGAGGATCGGGCGGGGAGACACGCATAATATGGAACCGCAATACAGAAATTACTGTCATATACCGCTTAGGGCAAATTAAATAGAGCAAGAAAATTGATAATTTTTAATTCAAATTGAAAATCTGTATTCCGTTTCATCATCATCATAATCATCAGCCATAATATTATTTAAAATATAAAAGATTTTTAATATTGATATGGTCACTATCTGTTGTTGTTAGGTTAGCTAATTACGTAATAACTTAAGACAGAAGGTCCCTTAAGTAGGGACTGAATAAATTAACCCACTTGGTATTATATGGATCTCACAACTTTTTACGGCAGAAGAACTGAGTTGCGAGACTTGGTTTTCTATACAAGTTTGTTTTTGATGGTATGTCATTTCTTTTTGAAGATAGTACTACTTTTTTTTCTTTCCGGTACCATCTAGGTACCGATCTAGACCTATTGTTCCATTATATTATACATATTCAAGTACACTGATTCATTAACAGCAAATTTAATTTATTTATATATATATTTATATAGGATTACAAAGTTACTTATGCAGTTGGTGTAACTAGGAAACTGAACCGAATTTGTAAAATATTTTAGTTTTTCCTTGATTTATTTACTAAACACTAATTGTATTCTAAATTTGAAGCTTCTATGTCTGCTAGAAGTGCCTTAAAGTTTTGATGATCGGCCAGTCAGTCAGTCAGTCAGTCAGTGAGTGACAAAATTAAGAAACTTTGACTAGTTATAATTCTTAAACTACTGGTACAAATTAAATGAAATTTGAAATATACCGTGTTTATACAATGCCTGCTTGGTTACTAAAAAATTTAGCCTTCTAGTTTTATCCACAACGAAGTTATAGGGGCTCGAAAATGGTCTGAACTGTTTGGAGAAAAGGATGGTACGGCCGTGTCGCTTTTTTGCTTGACTTGGCGTGGGGGTACGCCAGATATTAGCCCTACCACCAACCACCAACCAAACTGAGTACTCAAACATGTAGCTGGAAATCGAACCCGGAACTTCTGGGTCTCAGACCGCTGGTATCAACTACTAGACTACAGCGCGATAAAATTCAAACATATAGTACATCCTTCTCCGTGCTTCGGAAGGCACGTAAAGCCGTTAGTCCCGACTGCATGAGCAGTCGATAACAACCACCAATCCGCACTGAACCAGCGTGGTGGTTTATGGCCCGTTCTCCCTATACATCCATAGGGAAGGCTCGTGCCCCAGCAATGGGGACATAAAAATGAGTTGATGATATAGTACAATAATATAAAATATGTTATTCTCACACTCTCAATAACTCAGTACCTACCACATTACCACGTGTCTGAACGATTGATTCTATTGATTTATCGAATCACGTGTCACCATCAAAGAATAGACTCGACCGAGTGAAGCCAAGCTTATTCGTTAGTTAAATCTATTATGAGACACGGAACTGGGACATAGAGAGATCGATGGAATGTGACGCAAAGCAAGCAAGTGTTTTTCCGCACTCGCTTACATTATTGTGTGTGTATTAACGGTAACGTGTCATGCTATGTCCATGTTGACTTTTACCCTTATGAGAATCTTTTTTTTTTAAATATCTATTATAAATAAACAAAACGATGCTTGTTTGTTCTTTTTTTAAGTTTTGACGGAAAAACAGACCGAATTATAGAGTAAAGTATGGTGCCTAATAAACCTATATTCTATCCTAGAGCTGGGCAAAAGTGCCCCCGCTAAGGCAAACAAAAAAGCGGCACGGCTGCCGTACCATTTTTTTTTATTTTTTTTTATACTTAGCACGGCAAATGACTCCACACCACCTGATGTTAAGTAGAAATAGAGTCCAGACGCGAAGACAACTGGCGCAGCGTGAAAACAACGCAGCATCAGTCAACTTCACTCTGCCGGCCCACAAGGTGCTTCTTCAAGCCTCGTTTGAAGGACCCCATATCATAGGAAAGAGGGAAAACGTGTGCTGGTAGACTATTCCATCTTTTGGAGGTGCGACAATGAAACGAGTCACCAAATTTCTTTGTGCGCGATGGGATATAAAAACCATTCTTTTCTCGAAACAGTTCAGGCCACTTTTGATACCCTATAACTTCGTTGTGGATTAAAATAGACGCCTAAATTCAGTAACCAAGCAGACATTGTATAAACACGGTATATTTCAAATTTCATTCAATTTGAACCCGTAGTTTAAGAATTTGAACTAGTCAAAGTTTTTTAATTATGTCACTCACTCGCTGACTCACTGACCGATCACCAAAACTCTAAGGCACTTTTAGCAGACATAGAAGCTTCAAATTTATAATACAATAATTGTTTAGTGTATAAATCAAGGAAAAACTAAAATATTTTGCAATTTCGGTTCAGTTTTCTAAATACACCAACTGCATAAATAATATTATATATATATATAAATATTATAGAATAATATAGGATTACAAAGTTACATTTGCAGTTAATGAATCAGTGTACTTGTATAATATACAGGTGTGGATAGGTACCTAGATGGTACCGGAAAGGAATATCAAGTCGGTTAATTTATTCAGTCCCTACATGGGACTTCTGTCTTGACGGTAGTTCTTGACATCGAATTGGCGCCTTTGGCTTTCAAAGTAAAAAAAAGTAAATAGTATTGAATAATTTCGGCGGGCTGGTTAGAACCACGATAGCTTAATTGGAAGAGCACCTGACCCGGTATGTCAGAAGAGCGCAGGTTCAAATCCTGCTCGAGGATTTTTTTTCAATATTTGTGTTTTTGTAACATAAAAGATTTGTAATATTCATATGGTCACTATAAGATGTTGTTAGGTTAACTAATTACGTAATAATAACTTAAGACAGAAGGTCCCTTAAGTAGGGACTGACTAAATTAACCGACTTGGTATTATATGGATCTCACAACTTTGTACGGTAGAAGCTGAGTTGCGAGACTTGGTTTTTTGGTTAAGTTTGTTTTTTTATGGCTTAACTTTAATACTTTACGCTTGCCAAATGTAGGTTGGTGATCACAAACCTGGGCTATGCAGCGAAAATTCGAAACACTCTTTGCACGGGCTGAGAATTAAAACCAGGAAAATATAATATCCCGGATAAATATATTATTCCCGGGAGCACGCGATTAAGACTTTTGTGACATGTCGAGACTCACGCGCGAGATGCCGTGGGCGAAAGATAAGATAAATATACTTTATTGTAAATTACAAAAACTATAACGAGGATTTGTTTTCGTTTTTGTCTAACGACAACTAAAAAAATACATTTACAAAGAGCGGTCCACTATAATAGTGATATACTCTTGATAACTTGTAAATATTACATAGCCACTGCAGGGAATATCATAATAGTGAGAGTCACACAGGAAATGCAAATTAAAACTTTTACTTTCCAAGAGCAGGATTAAAACCCGCAAGAAGGAATGGTACTGATTTTTTTTTGCTTGCAATAAAGTTTGCATAAAATTAGCAATTAGCAATATATAAAAAAATAAACTGCTTCAATTTGTACTAAAACCTACAGTCTTCCGCAATACGGATGACGCTTTTCCAATTGAGTTACCGACACACTGGTTCCTCTTATCAAGTGTTGTTTCTTACGTTTTATATTTACTTAGCTTTGGCTCATACATTTTAAGTAATAACGATTTTATGTTTCATAATAACATATAAACGTTGTTTAATTTCTATTGGGTTATTTTAGATATCATTTTGCGAGGTTATAATCTGACAAAACAGTGTACCTAATTAATAAATGTTTTAGAAATTAGTAATTGTTAATCAGTAAGAATGAAAAACATGAAGGTGTATTGTCGTTATATTGTAAGTACATATTGAGTATTATTATTCGTAATTTATTATAATACATACTTACTGAATAATAGTTGCAGGTGCCTGCTTTCTGTTCTTATATGTGCAGTAAAGATTGAATTAATTAATAAATAAGAAGAAAATATTATATCTATACTTCTATGCCACTATATAAATTTGTAGGCTCTGTGTGTACTTGCAATTTTTCTGAAAAATTTGTTATAAATGGTCATTTTATGACTCACTGACAATTGGGAAAATGATCGCCTATAAAAAAAAACATTATTCACAAGTTTAAGCGGGCGGGTGACGGCTCTTGATGAAAATTTGTATGTAGCTAAGAACATAAGATTGTGCAAATGATAGGCTATAAAAAAAAGGAAATTTTATTCACAAGTTTAAGAGGGCGGGTGACGGTTCTTGATGAAAATTTGTATGAAGTAATAACATAAGATTGTGCAAATGATAGACTATATATGATGTTAGTAAACCTAATAATTATTTTGATTAGCATTCATTGATCCATTATATTCGCACAGCGAAGCGGGCGGGTGACCGCTAGTTTAATATAAAGTTATACTCGTATTATAACGGTAGTATATAGTTGATTACGAATAAATATATGCATTATAATGAGTCAATAGAAAAGACAGATGGAAATTATTACTTGTCTGGGATCCCATTATGCAGTACTCAAATGAGTAGAATTTTATTTTTATATATAGTGATGACATAAATCATGTCTAACAGCATTGGACATAGGATCGAGCTAGATGGACAGGAGTTACAGTATGTCGATGAATACAGATACTTGGGCCACTTAGTAAGCTGCCAATAGGCAAGACAAGGAGATCGGTTGCCGGTTCGATGACGCCTGGAAGAGCTACTGGTCCATGAAGATATACCTGCAAGGAGACCTGCCAAACACACTCAAACCTAAACTTATCGATCTGACTTGTATCTTGCCTGTCTTAAATAGACCGAGTACGCAACACCATGCTGCGTTTCATGACCGGTATTGCCGATGTGGATAGTAAAACAGCTTATTTTAAATGGAACTGGACGGGCTACATCTGCTGGATGCTGCCTCTCTTTTTTTTGACAGTGGAAAACTCGTCGCCTGTGTGCCACCGCGTCTGGCGAGGCTCCACCCTGCCCAGACCCGAAGGTCTCGATAGGGATACGGGAGGAGGAGGGGCCTGCCCACTGAAAACCACTGTGCATCCCCTTCACGTGCTGCTTGGGTGACTGGGATCACCGGTTTGGAAGTCAGTGATCCCAGTCAAACCGGATGCTCTTTGAGAAGTGGGCTCACGTCATCACGTCTTGGAGGAAGGCCTGAGGGCATTAGCCGAAATTGGGGTCGGCTCCGCAAGCGTTGGCGAGATGATCCTAATACCTTTGCATAGGGATGGTAGGAAGTCGCCAGGGATTGAAAAAAGAGTGGAAGAGTTGGGGGACGTCTTAGCCCAGAATTGGGAAAAAATTAAACAAAGAAAATATGTAGTGATGTAGATATATTTTTTTTTCGTATAACAATAAAATTATTATTCAAGAGCCACGGTAGCATAGTTGGTAGTGAACCTGACCCAGCATGTCATGGGGTGCGGGTTCAAATCCCGCTCTTGGAAAATCTTTCAACACTTTTTTTTTTTCAAATTGTAATTTGTTCGCTAAACTTACGTAAACAAACTTAAAGAAAATTTGCGTCAAATTATATATTAAACACTAGCTGCCCCCGGCGGACTTCGTACCGCTTTGACAGTTTCCATGACAACACTACAAACAAATCATTTTGTATTGGAAAAATTTCTGTTGGCCGATTCTCATAGATACCGGATAAGCACAAAAAATTTCATCAAAATCGGTCAAGTCGTTTCGGAGGAGTATGGCAACGAAAACTGTGACACGAGAATTTTATATATTAGAAGATTATTATTTCAGAGAGAGAGATGACGATCCATATAATTTCATCCATAGTTCCGCAAAACCTGCAA
The DNA here is from genome assembly GCA_949315975.1 of Eudonia truncicolella. NCBI lineage: Eukaryota > Metazoa > Arthropoda > Insecta > Lepidoptera > Crambidae > Eudonia > Eudonia truncicolella. Next base: position 11,336,077 of record OX438839.1, read on the forward strand.
CTGCCAACTACTGACGCATTCCATGTAAACTTATCCATTTCTAATTTCGTGAATGCACATGGTTTGCAATCGAGCACGGTTGGCCAAGAATAGTTCTATCAAGGTTTGAGCTTATTCAAAACGTCTGTGAATATCGAACGTTAAATTTGTACGTCAACGGCGCTATAAAAATGCTATAAACTCGTTTTAGGGTTCCATTGCTAAAGATAAGTGGGAAACTAACCGAGATCCGTATGCAAAGTTTAATTTATTGTGTTGAATTTGCGTGAATTTTAGAAAAGAATGGATTTTAAATTGTTTAGTTTGTACAGTTTATACAAGGTTTTTTTCGTACTGATAAGCACTACGCCTTAATCTCATCTGATGTTTAGTGAGAAGACTTCCCCTCGTATCGTCGAGCTTTTAGTGGCTGGATGTCGCACATAACCTGGGGTTGCTCTATCCCTGGTATAAGCGCAAAGCATTTTACCTAATTAAAAATTGGTCGGTAGCCAAAGGGAGAGATGCGGCATTTCGTTGTATAAATCCCGTAGATAAGTTAGCTGCACGAAGGCTACTGACCTGAGCTCAGCCGTAGCACAAGGGTATTAGGTTTCTGAAGAGGTATCTAACACTTCAAGCGTTTATATACAAATCAATCTTTTTATATACATAATATTATTATCTAACATACATTATTATAATTTGTAAATAACAAAAACACAAATGTTGAAAAAATTTCCACGAGCAGGATTTGAACCTGCACCCTTCTGACATACCGGGTCACGTGCTCTTCCAATTGAGCTATCGTAGTTCTTACCAGCCCGCCGAAATTATTCAACACTATTTACTTTTTACTTTGAAAGCCAAAGGCAAATTTGCGTTAAAATTATATAATTTTAACGCAAATAACAAAAACAAAAACATTTTATAGTTTGTAATTTAAATTCTAAAAGGTATATTTAATATATGATTTACAATTAAATTAACTATAAGAACTTAGCTCAAAAGAACGCTTCGGTGGAAAAGTGCTCTTTAACTTAGCTGAGACCAATGGCTCTACGTGCCTTTCTAATCACGGAGGAGCTCGAGATGATAAATTTTTGGTCACCCATCGATGACCGGCTTTTGTGAAAGTTGCGTTTACCATTGCGCTATAGAGTTTTTTTTTGTTATAAAATAAAGCAAATATTAATAAAAGGACATAAAGTAAGTTTATCATAATAATGCAAGATTGCGACATGCCAACTCCACCCAAAGCCGGCAAGAAAATGATTTCTTCAGCTAAGTATAACACACTAATTTGCTTAGAGGTTAGTATAATTACCGTAATTAAGTCAGCGTTTCCCAGTGTATGGGGAACGCTTAGTTAACAAATGTTTCGCTATAAAGCAAATTTACTGCGCCGTGTACAGTGTAATTTATACTTATCACTTCCAGAACATCCCGTGTCTACGAAGTGTTCGTTAGAACTCATTATGTCGGTGGCTTAATTCAATATCCGTGTTTTGGGGTAATTTCCAGACTTAGTTTTTGTGTTCTCGCCAGATAGGTAAGAGGTAAAGTTTGGTAAATGTTAATGGCTCTAGAAAGAGCTAGTGACACATCCTACTAATATTATAAACGCGAAAGTTTATAAGTATGGATGGATGTTTGTTACTCTTTCACGTAAAAACTACTGAAACAACAATCGCGGGCAACAACTAGTATGAACTAATGTGGCCGTTTTATTTTTGGAGAGAGTTGGCTGTTTGCCTCAGGTGGCATTATGTTTTGGTGTTTTTTTTTTGGGTGCAACCAGAAACTTAAAGTGTTTCTCAAGCCGTGTGGAACGAGACTCCGTCAGAGGTTTTCTATAGGAAATTACGTCACGCACTTGTGCGTGTCCCTGTTCCCTACTAGATTCTTCGAGGGGTTAGGAGTGGTCTCTGCCTACCCCTACGGGAAAGAGGCGTGATTATATGTATGCATAAATTTAACGAGTCTTTGTATATAAGCACATGCGTATGAATAGTGATGTAGGTGCGTAGGTGTGGCCAAAATTAATTGAACCAAATAGGTTGAATGACTCTAGGGCGCGTAGGGACCGACAAAAGAATGACACGTTATTTTTTCTTGTAATTAAAAATGGATGAGGTGAAACCACGAAGAGAACTAGTCAAAGTAAGTAGCGATCGAGTCCATCAATCAAACATGTATTGGGCAAAAATGTAAAACCATAAAAAAAACACAGGCGGCATTTTCTTACAGTTAGAGTCCGCGCACTACCTGGCTATGTCCCGTATGGGGTTGGACATAGCCAAGTAAGTACGTATAATAAGTAAGTACTCGTAGATAGGGTAGATAGTAAATCTCCCCTTTGTCTCTATTACAAAAGATTTACAATTAAATTTTACATTTTTTAGTTTAAATTTTCGTAAAAAAATTATGTTGGTATGATTATGTTGGTATGACTTCACACCCTTTAGCTGATCAAAATTATCTAAGCACAACTTTCATTGTACAATATTCGGTTACAACGCTAACACTAACTTTTAAAAAACCATGCGTGTAGTCTTGTTTTAATACGGCAACGCTTCGACATAAAATAAGAAGACTATAGATGGTAATCTTTGTACACGTACCGCGCTCGAGAAACGCACACATAGACCCCTTACACAGACACAGATCTCGGAACAGCTCGAGACGCCCCCCGCCCGATCCTCTAAATGCCACTACACATTTACAGAATACACTAAACATACACACTTAGTTTAGGTCCAAGACACCGTACTCGTAGAACAAGGGTACGAAGAACCGGTTCATACGCGCTCTACACTAGGTACAGACATGTACCTGGGCGCTTCTCTCCTCCACCACGGCCCGGTCAACCCGAACCGAGGTCCGAGCCATTATAAGCGCTCTCGGGTTGTTCCGCTCCCCGATCCGATCCAAACCCTTCGGAGAATCTAGCAGGGCACGGGGACGCGCACTACGCATGCGATGCCGTTCTGTTTAGAAAACCTCTGAAATTGATTCATTTCACACGGCTTGTGGGACCCTTTACGTTCCTCGCCGCCCCCAAACAAGCCCGGTGAAGCTGAGAATGCCGTCTAAGGCAATCAGCAATCTCTCTCAAAAAAAAAAATAATAAAAAAAAAAGCTCGAGACGGTCCGAGCGCAGCTGTTGCGAGATTCCGTGTATGCTCGAGCGCATTTGTATGAAGCTCTCCTTCTGTAGTCTCCTTATTTTGTGGCTTCGGCCACAACACAATCTATATATTAATACGTGAAGCAAAAACTTTGTACCCCTTTTTACGAAAATTGCGCGGACTACTTACTGCTCCAGTATGAAATTTCGCAGACTTATAGTTTATATAGAGAAGGAGTGCAGAATGCTTTTTTTTTAATTATGCATAAAAAAAAAACATTATATTAAATAAACATTGTTTTATACATTTTTCAAAAATGGAAGAGGAGCGGCCGAGATCTGTCAATACCAGTCCAAACTCACATTCTATCTTTTTAATTTTTCATTGCTTAGGATACAATCCGTGCAGCCTTAATAAAATATTATTTCAAAAATGGAATCGGAGCAGGACTGGGCGGACTAGTAAATAAAATACTTAGTATCCACCAGTGCTGAAGTGCCTCATTAAACCTTTTGTAATCTACGATTTTCTACATCACTACCGGGTGACCTGATGGGTGACTAAAATACGAGAACGTGATACGGAAATCATAATGTCGGGGCTCATTACAAAGACGTGATAAAGATCAAGTGTTCATAAACATTTTGTTTATTGGCTTTTGTATTAAACATGTGGTTTTGTTTCAAACAAGCATCACTCCTCCTTTTTTTATTAGACAACAGAAAGCAAAAACTACCAAATTGAAACTCGAGGCATAAAATATTGGTATTATTTTAAGGCATTTAATAAAAATATAAATTGTACATATATCCTTTTTATAATATTTTAGGAAACACAATTTGGTGATCATTTATCCGTTTTGGTAAGCGTTTCGAATTTTGTTGGTAGTAAAATTTATACATTTTTGGTAGGCGTTTAAACACAAGCCCTTTTTAAATGGGAATACACCAAAGTAGGACACTGTTGTTGCTTCGTAAATGAATTATTCGATATCAAATAGGACAACGCTTGTCAATACATAACATATTCCACTTTAAATTATTAAACTACGTATCAGTAAAACAAGCTGGACAAATACCTTTTCAGACATTTTGACAAAAGGGTGTTAAACGAAACACAGAGAAGCGCTGATGGCTGAACGGTGAAATGCAGATTTTGGACACGAGATTTTGAAGGGGATAGCCCTTAACAACTTAAAGTAAATAACTTATAATACTGATTTCCCACTACTAAGCAAAGGCTTCTTTCTATCATCGAAATTAAGTCATCGCTATAATTTACATGTTGGGTAATTAACATGCTAGCCAAATGAAGGTTAACGATAAAAAAGTCAGGGCTATTTATTTATTTATTTACCAATATAAATTAAAATCGGATAATCCGAAACACGCTTTGCCCGATGTGGGAATTGAATCCAGGAACTCCTGTTTCCACGTCGAGCACTTAGCCGCTCGGCCACCGAGACGTATCTATCCTCTTAGCACGTTGCGAACTAGGTATATGGAAGTTAGCCAACTTCTTTTTCTTTTTTTTTAATAGGTCGATGCATTACGCATTGCTTATACGCATATTAAGAACTCGATGGCGCAGTGGTTAACGCGCCCGGTCTGCCAGTGGCTGTGGTTAAGCAACTTTCGCAAAGGCCGGTCATGAACATGACATGGTTACAGAATTCATGGTTCATTTATATTGTATATCAGCGTTATACTTATCTAAGCCATCAGAACTAAGAATATGTGACATAAGGAAATACCATCCCACTTATTTTATTTGCGAATCGATAGCATTTCCTACTAACAGTCCTTCAAGTAACTCGAGAACACAATGGTCACATTCGTGAGTATAGTTACCACAAACTGTCGATTCAAGGACCTAGGTTAGGTGGCTCTTGAATTATTGATTGGACGAGAGAATGGCACATTGTGTCTATACGTAACATAATGTTATATTTATGTGATTCCTCAATATACAAGAGTAATGTTAAGCATTTTAAAACGACTCGAGTATCTTTTTTTTAAAAGTTGCGCGAAAGACGTTCCATTAAAAATTGTTTAAACGTAACGTAACGTTATCCGTTTCAAAAAAACTACGTAAAAGTTCTTAATCTGGTATTGAATAAACATTTATCTGCATGAATGTAAAATTTAATTACCATTTAACGAAAAATAGCAAGAATGCGATTTTTTATATGAGATGTACGTGAGATTTATATAGATTGTAACAATTTAGAAATCGAGTCTCATAACATATTTTTTTAGACATGATCTTATCTTCGTAACAAAATTCAAAATTCAAAATCATTTATTCAGTTTAGGCTACAAGTAGCTCTTGTGAATGTCACTATGCCATCGGTTCGTAAGTCTACTCTGGGCGGGAGATCTTGTACTGAGAAGAACCGGCAAAAAACTCAGCAAGTGTCCAGCTCTTTTCTCTCTTACAGCGTCAAAAATATTGGAAAATACCCTATCATAGCAGGACACTTTCCATTACAAATAAACACAAAATTATAGAAGACAACCACGACATGTAAATAAAAAAAAAATATCACAAAATAAAAAAAAACTAAGTTAACAAATTTACATCAGGTAAAAGTTTCAATTTCCACAATGTCATACAGTACCACTACAGTACTCTAAAAAAAAAATTGGTTAAGAAAAACCAAGTGAAACTACAGTAAATAATATTAAAAATAAGATAAGTATGCAAGAACACATTGTTAATAATTTTAAAAATTTAGAGAATTTTACAAAGCGTATAAATATTATTTTATTTATCTTTTAAAAGAGATTATAAAAGAGAAAATGTATTTTAACCAATACTTATGCGAACTCGTATTTCCCATTTATCGTATGGAAGAATCAAGGGCAACCGAGAAGCAAACTACGACGCAGCCCTAACAAGGTTTGCATACAATTAAAACAACAAACTGGATGGATATGCTGAAACGATACCAGTCCATTCAATTTCAAATGCACTTAACTTAATAGGTAGCATTTCTCCGTTTGACATGTTATTTACACATACGTCAATATATTATCTACGCTAGTACGTCCCGCGCGGGGTCGCGGGTAACCGCTAGGCTACCGTAAATATATAAAAAAAAAATTATTAGGCGTACGCGTGGAAGATAGACTGGTCCGCCGACATAACCTACACTATTTGTTGCAATAAAAGTATTATCTATCTATCTATCTATCTATTTGTCTATGGCTGTTGGTTAACCTTCCAATAAATAAATAATTGATTTTATTATTTTGTTTCATTTTGTGTTTGTTTCCTTTCAAGCTTATGTTAATTAGGTACATACTCAAAACAATATAAAGACTAGAAATAATCTTAAAGAGTTCTGTAATGTAAAATACTACCCAGATTAATAACTGTTAACAAAAACATTAATACTAATTGAAACCAGGGTACCCCCCAGGGTACCACGAGCTCTTATAGCAGTATTATTACAGTTGTGAAAACGAGACGCGAATTATATTTTTTAAATGAAGAAAGCTCTTTTTAAAAAGAATATTTAATTTTACAATTATAAGTACATACATGTATTTATTTAAACAAACAATAAAAATGCGACCAAGCTTCGAGAGTGCCTGTTCCTATCTATCTTGAACTCATGATGTTTGCATTCGGGTGACGCCGTACAGCTCTATGATAGTGCGGTGTCAGCTTTTCTTCTTGTGACGTCATAGCTTTCCTATACATAACACCTCCCCTCCAAGTGAGAAGACTTTTTTTCAATTTCTTGTAAAAAATGGCTGGCTCGTTGTGGTGGGCAACTCTACATCTTCTGTTGTTGTAGTAGATCTCCGTTTTCTTATTTTCTCTGTAATTTTCTTATATCCATAATATATAAGTATTATAAAAGTAACGATGTATAACGGCGTTGTCCAAAAATAATGTTCATTCGAATTGTTTTCCAATAATATGGGAGTTTCCTTTTCTAATAAATTCTTCAATTTGTAGAGATTACTCATAGGGATTTCTTCTATTTTCAGCGCCTCATTTTAGTTTTTAATAGTGATATTTGATAGTTCAAAAGATAGCAATTTCACAGGGTTTCCTCTTAGTTTATTTTCAGCATTTAACATAGTGTTTGTTTCCGTGTTTACTCGACAACCTTTGGGTATCTCTATCAGGTAAGTACCACGAACTGATTCGTAGCTTTCTTCAGTGCATATAAATTTTATCTTCGTGACCGCTGAACAGGTAAGTATGTAATGAGCGTCGTCAATTTTGTCAATAATTTCTGTTGTAATTTTATATTTTGTGTAAACACATTTATCTGTTATTTTCTGTTTCAGGATCAAGGAGTAAATGCAGTCATCGTGTTGGTGTAACTTAGTGAAACTCGTCTTTCCGCAATAGTAAATATCTTGAAACTTATTGCATTATTTTTCCATGTACCAATATCTTTCTTCGTTCATGGCCAAGTAAGGTAAGGAAGGGATGATTATAGTATTATTATAGGTAGGAGTAGGATAAAGGTGATAATAATCATACATATAGCTATACATAATAGGAAATTTCAAAACAAATACTATCGTGTTATCAGTATAATATGAGCCTGTCTCTATTACTTCATAATAATATCTATAGTCTGTATTGTCGTCAAATAAAAGTTCATGTGATTTATAATTTTGTTTTAAGATTTTATACATGTATTTAATATTTTCGGGAGATAAAATACTATGGTGTGTTATATGCATCCGCGAAAAGGCTATAGCATTTTCTAGCGAAATTAACTGTTCGCTCAAACTATCCAAGTTTCTATTTAAAAGCGTAAATAAACTATTTATTTTTATAAAATCAGTTAATCTGTAATTTGTCATGTTTACTTCGGTCATAATTTCATTGATTTTGCGATATATTTTAAACTGATTTGAAGCAATTGTCAACATAGTTAAATTGAATGAATCTAAAATTTCGTAATTTAAACTGATACCATTATTCAATTTGTCTGTAATACGTTTTTGATTTTTCTGCAAAATGGAAATAGCGTTATTGTATCTTAAAGCATCTTCATAATCCAAGTTACCGGTGATACTTTTAACAATTGAACCAAGTGCGTTTATCAGGGCTCGCTTATCTCTACGGTGAACAGCTAACGAACTATACTTTGTATATATTATATTTAACTTATCTAATAGCGTCTGGCGGACGACTGTGGAGTCTCCGATAGTGGCTGGATCGACTGAGCCTACATACTGCAACAATGTAGCGATATGACTCTCTATCTATACTATTTATTTGATCGTTAAATATATCTAAATTATAATAATGAATGAATGTGTGCTTACTACGTTCTAACTTACATAATCCTAACTTAAATGGTAGAATGCCAGGGTTATTGTTCAGGGGTGTCAGGCTGATGTGGTATGCTTGAACCAGCACCGGGATCGACAGCATCCTGAAATTGTTTTTGTTTAGATAAAGGCTTCCGAACATTTCGCTTATGATAAGTAACGTCTTTAATATCTAATATCTTAATACCTAAGTCTTTCGTAACCTTACGAGTAACATAGCGCGGTTTTGTTTTGTGCCGTAAAGCAAGGGGATTTTTAGAGTAAAATTGTGTGTTTTCTGTGTACAATTTAGGGTCAGATCGTAATTCATTATGTTTAGTCATAGTTTTTGTTTGTTTTTCTTGTAAGTTTTGATTTATTTTAGCAATTTGGAATTGACGATCTCTGTCAGTAATATCTTCTAATTTTGTTTTATGAAAAGTTAGTTTATACGCAGAGTTACTAAATGTTTCCTGAAGTGTTTTTGTAATTTGCTCAATAAATCGATCGTTTGAAAGCCAAACCGCATATTTTATTTTCGGTTGTACAAACTCTTTAAATAATGATATTATTTCCGGGCTAATATTATTTTCTGATATTTGGGTAACAATTCTATGCTTTCCGGGGAATACTTCGGAAATCACTGGTTTTGCTGGCGAATGATGAACAAAATAAATAAATAACTGATGTTTACACGAATTTACAGGGTTTTCCGTTATTGGGATTTCTAATATTGGGTTTTCTAACTCTGTGTGAATAGTTGACAAATCTTCTAAATGAGACAACTCGGGGATTTCAGTTCCGGGATTACCAATGATTGAAATATTCTGATCACCTATGGCCTCGTCATCAGAGTTAAATAATGGTGACGTATTGTTATTTTGTATTTGTATCCGAGATAAGGCGTCCGCGTTTAGATTTGTTTTTCCTTTTTTATAAGTAATATTGTATTCAAATTCCTCTAATTTTAAGCGCCACCGAATAAGTCGTGAGTTGGGTTCTTTCATATTAAACAGATATTGCAGAGGTTTATGGTCTGTGATTATATTAAACTTTCTGCCAAACAAATACGGTCTATAATATTTTGTCGCCCAAACAATGGCTAATAACTCCTTCTCAATCGTACTGTAGTTAGCTTCGCTATCGTTCAAGGTACGCGATGCGTAGGCGATGGGCTTATCGGAGCCTATGGGACCTTGAGACAATATTGCTCCTATAGCTACGTTCGAAGCGTCCGTCCGGAGATTAAATTCTTTCGAGAAGTCTGGGTACTGTAATATGGGATCATTTATTAATATCTGTTGACATAATTTAAAACAACTTACGTATTCGGAGTTTAGATCGATTTTAGCGCCTTTTTTCAGACATTTCGTTAATGGTTTAGTTAAATGTGCAAGGTTGGGTATGAACTTTCGGTAATAACCGAGTAAACCTAAAAACGATTTAATTTCCTTTTGCGTTTTTGGTATTGGAAAATTTAATATTGCGTTGACCTTTTTCGGATCAGGTTTGACGCCATCCGGTGTAATTATATGTCCTAAAAACGTGGTTTCTTTTGTTAAAAATTCCGATTTATCAAGCTGCAACTTTAAGTTAGCTTTCTCTTCACTGTTTAGGTGGTTAGTTCGCAACAATGTTTCTATGTTGATAACGTTGTTCGAGTCAGAGGTTGTGCACTCGAAGTTACAAACGTCGAAACTATTTAATGCATGTACTTGCAAAGGCGATACGAGACTAACGATTACGTCATATTTTGTAGGGTTTTTTATTACTGCACTGGCATAACCTTGAGATGCTTTCGATATTAATTCGGGTATATAACAACGATTTATCTCGGTTCGAGGCAAAAATATTTCTCCTTCATCTATCGAGACTGGTAAATCTATTTGTTTAGTACTGTTACCACGTACTAAGGCTTCGAAAAGGTTTTTTACACCTGACTCTAGCATATGTATTTTATTAGATGCGTTTTTAGTTATTAATTGTTTGTTGGAAAAATCAACTTTTGCTTGTAATCGTTCTAACATATCTAAGCCTATGAGTCCGTCGAACACATTATGAAATTTATAAATATGGAATTTCGACATCGACTTTTCTTTAAATTCAGGGAAAGTTGGAATATCTATTGTATATTTGTTTAACGTCGTTACATGTAGATTTGTTACGGTAAACGGTTCATAATTAACTTTAAGTTTTGGGTAAAATCTTTTTACTGATTCCGGTGACAAAAACGATTGATTGGCACCTGTATCTATCAATAACTTTAATGGTGGTTCTTTTATTTGAATATAAGGAAGCTCTCTTTTAATGTGAACATTTATTTCTGTTATCTGGGATTCGTTTGGTCTGTGACTTTGATTTGATTCGGAAACATCCTCTACGATATTAGTTAAGGGATTATTTTCGTTTGAATCGTATTGATTTTCGTATTGACTTTCATCGGGAAACTGTTGCTGTTGCAACTCGGCGGTTTCCTCAGAATGTAACTCCTTAAAAGTAAAATTCGGGTTTTGCCTTACTGGTTGGAAATGATTATTATTCAATGGTCTCAACGGTACATCTCGCGATCTATAAGAAATACCACTCATCGGCTGAGGTAAAGCACGATTATTATGTGTATTCTGATAATTATTATTATTATACGTAGGTCTATTTTGCGTTTGTGACCAAAGTGGTCTTTGTTGCTGGAAAGAATTGTTATTATAATTATTTTTAGGAAAATTATATTGGTTATTTTGCGGATATTGAAATGGTCGTGAAAATAATCTATTTTGATGTGAAAAAGGATTATTTTGTTGATAAAAAGGGTTATGTAGTTGAAAACTTGGCTTTACAAAAATATTACTTTTGCTTTGAGGTGAAGGCAACTGTGGGTGTTTATTAAAATTAACAAACTGGTTGTAGTTTGATCTATTCTTATTTTGCGAATACAAAATATTTTGTTCTTCTTTAATCATTTCAATTGCTGTGGGTAGGTCAGTGGGTCTCATGGCTCTGATTGTAGAACCAAGAGGTTCACGTAATCCTCCTAAGAATGTCTTTAATGTTTGTGACGTAAAAAAATCGCGTTTACACCTTTTCACAGTTTCTTCCACTTCGTGTAAATTAACAAAATTAATAATAGTATTTAACATATGCATGCATTTATCATAAAATTCTTGCGGGTTATCATTTTCTTGCCTGATACATATCAAATCCCTAGTCAACGAATTTTCATCTCGTTGATCTGAGAAGTGTTGTAATAAAACTCTTTTTACATTGGCCCAAGTAGAAGCGCCGTTGATATTAACAACTTCTTCTGCTTTTCCTTTGAGTTTACCTAGTATACTAAATAATACCATTTGATTCTGAAAGGCATCAGCTTGATTTTCATCGTAATACTGAGATAAAATAGCCTCTGATGTAGTTATAAATTTATATAGTTGATTAGGATTTCCCTCGAATTCAGGAACAAAGTTAATAGCAGTTTTAAAAATATTTAGTTCCATTTTGCAAATATTTTATAAAATAAAGTAAATTATAAGGTATTTAACTAATTTAACACTGATTGAATATAGTTAGGAAGAGTTAGACGATTTAGTTCTAGTCTTCAAAACGAAATAAACATAATTATAATATAATATATTGAGATAGGAATAATATGAAAGGGAAATGGCACTTACAGAATAATTATCTTCATTTTCCTTGGTACACTTACACCTTTTACAAGTTTAAAGTTCAAGGTTCTGACGAATTATGCAACTTTGAAGTTTAAAAGTAGTTTTTTCGTCAATCCACAAGACTGCGCCAATTATATTTTTTAAATGAAGAAAGCTCTTTTTAAAAAGAATATTTAATTTTACAATTATAAGTACATACATGTATTTATTTAAACAAACAATAAAAATGCGACCAAGCTTCGAGAGTGCCTGTTCCTATCTATCTTGAACTCATGATGTTTGCATTCGGGTGACGCCGTACAGCTCTATGATAGTGCGGTGTCAGCTTTTCTTCTTGTGACGTCATAGCTTTCCTATACATAACACGCGTGTAGCGTCCACAACTGCAATAATCTGAATAATGTGTTCGAAAAATACCAATAAAATAACATTTTTCTACAAAATTACTTGAACCGTAAGTCTGTTAATTCAATAACGTCTCAATAACGTGTCGGTGGCTGATTACTAACAACTATTAACAAGTACTAACAACCATTGTTCGGTTGTCAATAGGAAAATATGAAGTCAAAACAAAAGTCAATAGGATCCCTTTCATTCGCATATTTTTTAAATTTCTAATCTTTTTTAACATAACGAGTTAAGCATAACTTTTATTGGCATATAATACTTTGAGATAATTGTTTTTGGCATACTGTTTAGATAAGCATAACTATCATTTGGGCTATACTGTTTTAGGTATTGTTTTGAGTTTTACGTATCTTTATGTGTTTACCAAGGCACTGGATGTTGGTCATCCAAATATCTTTCGACCAAAGTCCACGGAAAATGTTTACAAATTACGATTAGAATTCGTGTTCAAATCCAATTTCTTGGCCCGTCAACAAATTCGGAGTGCTTAATCTTGTTTGCGGGATTACGCCAAGGAATATAATCAAGTCCTATTAAACTAGGCGGAAACATTTCTCACCCTTATTTATTGTAGGTCCAACTAAATAGATAGCCAGCCCTTAACCGCACATTTTTAAGCTGAAACAACGGTTCGCATTAACAATTTTTATGGGCCGCAATAATCTGCGGCTTTATGAAATGAAAAAAAAAAAACAAAACGCTTTACTTGTTGGTTTAATCGGATTGCTTTTCCCTTTTAGTGAGAGAATGGCATAAGCCGTGACTTCATTTTAGTCATCATTACTGGCTGTGGGCTAACCCGCCAAGCCTGTATAAAGGTGAGTCCACACCTGCGCACGTGCTCAAACCGTGCAAGCTACGCGCCTCGAATGGATTTGGACGATGCACAACCTACGAGCGCGCGCATGTTGCGAGAACGGTTCACGTGAAAGGAATGTTGAACGCGTCACAATCTACGCACGCACGCATGTCACTCGAACTGTTTACCTGGAAGGAACGCTAAGCTCGAGTTCGCGAACATTTGCAAAAGAGTCCATACTATGCGAGAAGACAATAAACTTGTATGCTAACTACTCGTTAACCGCTCGCGAACGTGTTTAGGTTTAAAGACATTTATTCCCATAAAAACAATGTTCACTTTCAATGATAAAAAACTTAATATTAACTTAACAAATTTAGGCGCAGTGCAACTGCATTCTTAAAATTAAACTAAAACATTAATAGGTCAACAGGCACAACTGTCAGCTGTGGTCCGAACGCATCACAGCACACTTTTTAGCAACACATAGCCTACGAAACCGGTCTTGGGTCCGCAGCGAGCGCACGGCTCGGCACAATGCATTACACGAAACGCACTACTGTTCGTGCACGTGCGCAGGTGTAGACTCGCCTTAAGCTCTGGGTAATTCATAACTATGAGCGGATCATGACACAACACATTTATAATTTAGGTTCGGGCGTGTGCCACTTTGTAAAGGTGCGAAATGCGAAGATGGTGTTTTTTTACAAAACAAAAGACAATCAAAAGTGTTCCTTTCTTTCATGTTTTCTTTCACATAAATCAGTCGAGGAGCCAAACCATTGTCAACTTTGTGACTTTTTGTACGTCTCCTTCGCTTTGTGTTTGAAGAGAAAGTGTTGTGATTAGTGAAAGAAGCCACAAAAGTCTGAACAAAAGAATAAATACATCTTAAAACAAAAGAAAATGTAAGAGCGCGCGCAAGTCTTTCATATCAATGTTATTCTAATCTGGATTCACGCTTGTTGTTGAAATAATAAAAAATGCAATAAATAAAATCTACGTTGAAACTATACAATAAGTAAGGGTCAATATACAAAATAAAACGGCATATTCAAATGGATAAAAAAGGAAAATATTTTAATTTGTTTTCTTGAACGCACAATTATATAAAATATAGATAGATAGATAGATAGATAATACTTTTATTTCAACATTTATTTATTTATTTACATTTATTTACATAGTATCATAAACATGAACACAAATATAAATTACTTACAAAGTTACAATTTGGCGGTCTATCGCTTTAAAGCGATTTCTTTCAGACAACCAGTCGGATGGAGAGAGCTAATGAACGGTAAGATCAGAGGTGAAACTATTGAAACATACTAGAATAGTGTGTATTATAAATTAAGCATAAATAATAATAACGATTAACATACCATAACAATATAAATAAATGAACCTAATAATAGTAGTCTCAGGTAGGAAAGTAGCAGATATGGCAGCTTTCTAGCAGGACAGGGTTAAATGGTATGATAGAATTACTAAAACACAAATGTTTCAAAACAAAACGCGACAAAATTTGCGTTACAATTATATAAACAGAACAAAATATGGTATGGTAGAAGTTAAATGGTAAGGAAAAATATATTGTATTTACAACAACAAGCTAGACCAACACCGTTTCACGTGCCATCCGAAACTGGGTAAAACTTAATTTTATTTGAATACCTTTCCGACCGGCAGCCTGTTACGAACTTTGCTTAGTAACGGCTTAACGTGCCTTTCCAATTACCAAGCACAGCGTACAGGAAAATCGAGAACAATTTTTTTTGTCTCCACTCCGTATATCGACCGTGTCTAATGTTGCTTAACTCTTGCAATCGTTACAAAGCTTTTGTTTTGGAAAGATATTGCTTTTGGTCGTTTAAGGCTTTTTCGGCATAATCACACTTTTTAGGGGAGGCGAAAAGCTAAAAGTTCCTCAGCCGTAGTAATCGAACGTCCTCAAAGGGGATAACATCACGCAAGCATGTCAGAGTCCCCTACTAGATTCTCTAGAGCATTCAGGTTGGAACCGAGAGTGGAAAACCCTAGGGCGCCTCTAAATTAAGCTTTCAACGAGTTTAATGAAGTTTTTTTATGCTTTAACCTAACCTTTGTTTTCCATTCAAGAAGATACAAGTCACTACATCCGCGAAATTATCATGGATGACCACAGGTCTCAAAAAAAGTTGTAGAACAAAAAGAACTTATCGCTATAAATATTACGCAACAAAAACTGCACTTGAAAAACAGCCACTATTTAAAGTATAACAATTTGTTTAAATAAATGCGCAAATTGCGCAAAGAGACTCACTCATAGGAAACGAGTACTAGGTAGTAAAAATATTATATGTAAAGCAACGTAGGGCTATAATTATTTATGCGACTTACTTGAATTTGTTCATGATGGGACCGAACTACGTGATCCTTCTAGAATTGCCTGTATAATGAACGACTTTTACCTTAACATGAGTAGAACTGGAGGAGCTCGATGGCGCAGTGGTTAACACGCCCGGTCTGCGAGTGCTGAGGTTAAGCAACTTTCGCAAAGGCCGGTCATCGGATGGGTGACCAAAAATTTATCATCTCGAGCTGCTCCGTGATTCGGAAGGCACATTTGTTAGATGGTGGTAGTAAGCCAGGCGTACTTAAAACGAACCTTACCACCAATCAAACAGAGAACAGACATGGATACTTCGCTGGGAATCGAACCAGTGACCTCTGGGTCTGTAGTGTCAACCACTAGACCAAGAGGTGGTTAGTCTTAATGTTGACAAAGACTACACTTGAACTTAATTTTAGCTTCTAGTATGTTGTACACAATAACGTTTCAAACATTTTTGCGCAATAAATCCTCTTTCGCATTCATTAAATTCCGAAGCGCTTCAATTTCTCACCTGCCCACCATAACAATAGAAATAATTATCATACCAATCCAGTTGTCATGCAAATTGCAAGAAAAGAAATTACGAATTCACCCCCCAAGTCCTGTGAAAAACCATAATCGTTGTTAATGAATTTTAACATTGTCCTCACCTAAGGACTCGATGTTTCATCTGGAGTGTACTAAAACAGGAACAGTGTTTAGGGTTCACGGGCCAGAGAAGTCAAACTCAATAAAGCGTATTTTATGGGGTGCAATTTTGCCTTAATGGCTCCCTACAATCAAATAGATTGTTCCTTTTGACATTGAAAAGTTCTTGTCTTAAATCCCAATTTACGGGTTCTTTATACAGGTCAATTGCACAATTTGTCAGGGCAGTATATATACTTAGCAGTAGTAGGTGACCCTACGATAATATATGTATATATTATCGTATATGTATAATGTATGATAATAATAGTATTCTTTTAAAAAACCTATGTAAGAGAATAGGGCTCCTTTGACCTACACAGTAAGAGTAGATAGAGTTGGATTGAGCTACGACAGTATACTACCAACTGGTAGTGCACCTGACCCGGCATGTCATGGGGTTCAAATCCCGCTCGTGGAATTTTTTCAACACTTTGCCTTGGTCAAACTTTGTAAGATGTTACAAAAACACAAATGTTGAAAATAAAAAAGAAAAAGATGTTGTAACATTATTATTTATTCTTATGTGAACGTGTTTTAGTTGAGGTTCTGAGAGCATATTACTCCATCCATTATTTTATTCATTCTGGTCATGTGGCCTTTTGAGTCCACCTGATTAACTACTCAGTTATTCAAGTAAGCCAACCGGCCTTCCCATACGAATAATGGCACACTGGGAGATAGCGCTCTAGCCCACTATTCTGGCCCAATACATAGTTGGATATAATAACGACTGCCAATTACCGAAAAACAACAACAATTAAACCAATTGCTAGTGACTAGCTAACTAATCTTTTACAAAGGAGAATGCCCATTTTGTATGTGCACTTGGGTCCCTTTAAAATATTGTTGTGGCCTGATGATTGTTGTTCTATATTGTAGAAAAAACACGTTATATTCATAATTAGAAAACATTTTTATTTTTTTACCCAGGTTCACGAGATATATATTTTTTATTATTGATTTCTGGATAATATCCTTTATGAACTTTCACAGGGTTTACTTTACTGGGTTGATGCAACTACAAAGCGTTAGTCATTTGTTTACGCGATATTACGAATTGCTCGTCTAATATTAAGCTATGCGAATTGTGAAAACACGTGCATTCCACATTTAGAACTTCAAGTGTTGTTCTCAAGAGGAGTACAATTTGGGGTATATATCGGGTCGCCTAATGTTTTGTACTTCTAATTGGCAATGGCACACAAACGGTTAGTCTAAATTTTTTTCGCATAATTTCACTCTTCTTAATCGTGTTTGGTCTAATTTCACTTCGCCTAACTTTTTATCGCCATATTGTTATTTACCAAATGCGACATTTGGCGGAACAATTCATAATCCCTAAAGATTGCAATTACTAAATATGAATTCACACAAAATTAAATATCCCCCCGAACAAGAGCTATAAAAAATATATTTTTGTATGGAGCTAGATTTCTGTAATCTAATGAAAAAAATAACCTCGAAATTCAAGACAATCGCTACGCTGCGTTTCGCGATTGTCTTAAATTTTTAACCTATCACGTTACCTACAGGAGTAGGGCAGCTAGTATTTTTGAAACTGAACAATAATAATGATTGTGTTATATTTTATATATTTTGGCACATTTAATATTAGATATGCTAAAATTCGAGCTTTTATATATTAAGCGAAATGGTCGTAATGCCAAAACAACGTTATGCCAATATATTTTAGGGTATTTCACATTATAGATCCTAAAATTAGGACTTTCAGTTCTTAGACCAAATTAAAATGGCAAAACAATGGCAAAATAATTGTTAGGCGAAACAATAATTGTTCGTTTTATGTTTAGGCCAATACGGTTTGGCCATGTAATATTAGGACTAAAATGTTTAGGCGAACCGAAGGGCACCCTACAATTTGTGCCGTAACAAAGTAACTATGCATCCGATACCTAAGTGAAGTCATAAAGCATCAAGCTTAATCAATTATGTTGACACAAGGGAGTTTAGTAGGTTGGAAGTAAATAAGGAAAAGCCAATGTGCTATATTTACTAATGACATTTTATTTTGTGTATTTCGTCATATTACATAATATTAGCTTCGCATATCGTTTGTAAATATGAATGTGGTATTTTTTTCGGTCCACAATTGATTTTGTCTAGGTTTCAAAAGCTAAATGCTGGATCGCAAAACCAACCGTAAGGAAATTAAAGAACACCTTTCGCGCCTAAAATGCCCTGGCCCATCAGACCTTATCCAACTGACATGCCACCATGAAATAATCTGAAGTGGCCTATTTGGCAGAAAACTTAACCATCTTCGTACGGGTCGTGAGCCTCTGCTGTGATGACCTACCTGCTCTCCTGCCCTTTATGCCCAACCAACCGCACAAGTGAAAACCTAATGAAGGCCACGGACGTTACCGTGAGCATGGCTGGTTTTTAGGTCGGCAAGATATAAGGCCATTGACGCGATAAGGAGAAGGAAAAAGTCTTGGTAATGATGACCTAAAGCAGGGGAAATAGAGGCTCGCGGGCCAAGTCCAGCCCGCGATGGTAACCCGTCATCTAATATTAAATAAAATAATTATAGGAACAAGGTTATTTTTGTAATCTATTTGTCTTAGAATAAATCTCTAACTCATTTTCTTCATCCCTGACCTAAACCAAAAGAGTCTACCAATACCTTTTAGCTAACCCATTAGAACAATTCTAATTAAACTAATTGATTAACTCCAACGTAGCAGTTATTAACAGATAGCATTTTAAGAAGTACGTTTTGTGACGACCTTTGTAGCCGAGTGGCTTGCAAGCCGGACTTTGGGCAGCGCTAACTCTGAGGTCCCAGATCGATTCCTTGTCGGGTCAATATCGAAAACTAACTTCCGGTCTAAACTAAACTAGTGTCCGGTCTAGGTGGTTGTGGTACCGACGTTATTTCTGATTTCTCAAACGAGTGCTTTAGCTACTTACCTTGGGATCAGAACAATGTATGTGATGTTGTCACATATTATTATTTCATTATTATATTTGAAATAAAATAAAGTGTTAATAAAAGTAAGTAGATAAATATCCTAAGTACTTCTCGTAGCAGGGTCAAGCCCTCTATCATTAAAGTCGAAGGGTATTTTTGTCACAAAAAATAATAAAAACTATGAATCAAATATATTTTTATCTATATAGCGAAGGTCAGTATAATGTCAAGGCACCAAAAAGGTACCTTTCTGATCTACCATGGCCACCGCAAGGGTACAATCAGTACCGCTAACATTTTAATACAAAAAGAAACGCACAAAACACAGCTTTTATCAATACAAAATTATGAAGCTTCCGGTGACAAGAAGGCTGGCAGCTACCTCTGCCAACGTATATGCTTGGCAATCCAAAGAGATAATGTTGCCAGCATTCTTGGGACCGTTCCCATGAGCCCACAGCTGGAGGACATTTTTAATTTATAGGTTTTATTTTGTCTTTAGTTATTTTAATTATTTTTTTCTTTAATGTAGATAGTTATGTTATGTTTCATTACTGCGTATTAATATTGTAATTTTAGAAAATACACATAATACAAAATAATAATTGCAGAATAGGTGATACTTTTAAAGCTTCGTCATATCTATAAGGTAAATGTAAAATAAGTAAATAGCCTGTAACTGTCCCACAGCTGGGCAAAGGCCTCCATCATTCAAGTCATCACTACAATTGATGGGTAATGGCTTAATCACCACGCTTAAACCCGGGATATGCATCGAAAAATCTAAAACACACTTTGCCCGATCTGGGAATTGAACGCGGAACCTTCGAGTATCGGACCGGGCGCTCTGCCACTTAACCACCGAAGCTTTACCTTTAAGGAAGAGGAGAAAAATATTTTGACACGTTTATGTTTGCTAACATTTTAAAAAGATAAATGATATAGGGACCTACGTATTTCAGCTACAATATTTTTGTAGTTAGTGCCTTACTGAAGCACTAAGTGTATGAGTAAATATGTACATAGCTACAAGAAAAAGTGTAGTGTTGAAGTTTTAGGTGACATATACAATTTTAAGACCACAACTTTAGTCTTAAATTCAAAATTCAAAATTATTTATTCATGATTTATTTGCAGTTTAGGCTACAAATAGCTCTTATGAACGTCATTATGTCATCGGTTTGTAAGTCTACTATGGGCGGGAGACTTAAGACTTAAGACTCCCACTACTGAACATTAAGCTACCTTTCAAGGTTTCTCACAACGCACCGCGCCCTTCCGCCACTCGCCTACGTTTTACAATATTATAATTAAATCATGATACTTTTTTGCGGGTGACTAGAGCTATCTTTGACGTCACTGTGAATGTTTAAGTAATGCAGAAATGTTAGATGAGCCCAAGCCAATTTGATGATAACTTTTTGATGAAATCTGTGGCAGGTAAGCTTTTTTTAATTTAGTATATTTGGTTTGGAATATAAGCCGATCTCATTGCATGGTAAAAAGAAAAAGAAATTTGTTATAGTCGTTGTTATCATCATCTTCATCTCAGCCAAAAGACGTCCACTGCTGAACAAAGGCCTCCCCCAAGGATACAAGAGGGGATTTGCCATAATCGCCACGCTTGGCAAGCGGGTTGGCGATCGCAGTAAGTTGAGAGTTAACCTCAGAGATGCTGCTGCCCATCCTCTGGAATGGTCCCTTAGGCGGCTT
Organism: Eudonia truncicolella; assembly: GCA_949315975.1. Taxonomy (NCBI): domain Eukaryota; kingdom Metazoa; phylum Arthropoda; class Insecta; order Lepidoptera; family Crambidae; genus Eudonia; species Eudonia truncicolella. The sequence continues at coordinate 11,357,056 of OX438839.1, forward strand.
TTACGACACCCACGGGAAGAGATGGGGTGGTGCAATTCATTATCCCCGGCACCACACAGGGTTGTCCATCACCATCACTATGCCGGCAATACTCGTAGAGCTATTCGAAGTCAAAAAGGTCAGCTACCACCATCCTATCTAAGTCGCCATTACAACAGTGTCAGCAGCATTGATGTTCCGACAGTTCAAGATTAGATAAACAGTTCCTGAGTGATTGAGATTTATGGGTGAAGTGCGCTTCCATCTTCAGTCTTATAATTAAAAAGTACCTACTTACAATCACGGTGCTTAGAAGGAGTTTTTTTTACATTCGATCACGTTAACGAAAATGAAAATTTATATGGTGTTAAAGCAGCGCCTCTTGGTAGAAAACGAGAAAGTAAAAATTTAGCCATACAAATTCTCGTTTTCGGTAACGTGATCAAATGGGGCAATGAAACTTGCACAGGGTGAGATAAAGGCCAAAAATGCTATTTTGTCGTCGTGTATAAAAAAGTAAGATCAATCATACATTTATTAATATATTATCTCGTAAAAAAATTAAACCCAAATAGAAACGTAGACAGTCTCGCTACAAACGTAACACTTTTATTGTTGTTTTATTTTAGGAGTCGCCGGCTGAACTGTGTCAAATGAGCGTATTAAAAATTCTCGCTTTTAAAAATCTCGACAGAGCGAGTTTTTAAACTAAATAAACTAGTCTAGTGTTGCTGCGAACGTTATACTCCACGACTTTCATGAGACTTGTTGGAGATATGCAAATTATTGTACAGTCACCAATAAAAGTTGTTAAACACTTTAGTTCTTCGTCAAACCAACTTAACACTGTAACAGGTAGATTGTCAAATTCCAGTAAAGCTAATAGTTTGTTTTATTTTTTTTCTTACGGATAAGCACTTTGCTTTCATGTCACCTGATCTTAAGTGATGATAAGGACTATGGTAGAAGCGCACTTCACCCGGAATCCTCAATAACTGTGGCACTGGCTATCTTATACGAATCTGTTACTGTCAGAACACAACAATGCTACAAACATTGATATTATGGCGACATATCTAGATAAGATTTAGGTAACTACCCAGGCGAACTTTAAAAGCTTTACCGCCAACTAAACAGATCACAATCACGTACCTACCCCTAACTGGGATCGAACTCGGGACGTCAGGGTCTGAGACTGGTACTAAAGTGGTTAGCGACTTCCGATGTTGACTGTACGTACGTAACACTTCGAAATTGCCTTTGCTTGGGTTAGTAACGAGGTTGGGTGAGGAACTTAGCGCGCGGTTTCAAGAGCAACAAAAGACTTCGGTTACTTGTGTCTGTCTACATCACGATTCCACGAAGTGCTTTCAACAATTGAATGCCTGAGTAAAGTGAGAATTTTATCTATGCCTGAGTAAAGTGAGAATTTTATCTCTACAAAACGCGTCGTTAAGGTTACAGTTTCCTTTTTTTTTTAGATAAGTCACTAAGAAGACTTAACTATGTTCATGTTTTTTCCACTTATCCAAAAAGGTTTTAGTTATATTGCTTAAAAATATTACAAAATAATGTTTAGGTGTGAAATGACACAAAATACCAAAAACGTCAAGAGAAAATAAATATGATTAATTATTGTAGCGATGACTTGATTTCAATAATGGTGGCCTTTGCCCAGCAGTGGGACAGTATAATAAATGAAGTTAAAGTCAAAGTCAAATATTTTTATTCAAATAAACTTACGAAAAGTGAATCGCTTTTGAATCGTCCAAATATTTTTTCACCTACTACCCATTCAGGAATAGGCTCTTACTAACTTACTTATTAACTTGTGAACACATTCTGATGTGTAGTGTTTGCATAAACTTACTTTATACAGTAATTTAAAATCGAAATTAAATAATCTTGTTATTAAACAATTTCAAAGCAAGACTTGACAATATTCACACTTGTTTCAATGTCACCCTATATAAGTTAAAATAATTTTAATAAAGTACATTAAATACATACAAAAAAATAAATACAATTAAATACAGTAAATAGGTACATTTGAATTTATAATTTTCATTTTACCTGGTGCACTACCTTTCTTGTCAATGTCTTCCCAATACTATTACAGTTATAATACTATAATAGGTTACATTAAATTATGTTAGAGCATTGCAATATGTGTGTGTTGTTCATGTGCGTGCGTGAGTGTGAGGGTGTTTGTGTGCGTGAGTGAGGGTGTATGTGTGCGAGCGTGCATGCGTGCGTATTTGTGTTTGTGTATTAGCACCTATCATCACCTATCTATCAACCACCAAACCGTAGTAGCAAATATACGTTGTGCCCATCTATTGATCAAACAGTGCCTAATCGACAACGCATGTAGGTACTGTATTGTACGTTGAATTATTTCGTTCATTGGGAAACAACATTTAAAATGAGCAGTTTCTAGAACGCTACTTTTATGTTTATAGAAACAATCTTCCTTTTTTCAAGTTATCAACTGTTAGGTTAACCTGCAGAAGAGGCGATCTTGAACGGTTTATATGGTTTTCTTATTATGATTTGAAGTAATTTTTGTGCGCCAAAATGAATACAAAATTTGAATGGAATGAAATACGTTTAGTCCCGTGAATGATCGTTTTACAAAAAAAAATGTAGTTTCCAAGGTCAACTTTACAAAAGGTTTTTTCTAACAAAGGTTAAAGGTTTTTTTAGCAAACGGTCACGTCGGGAACACCCGAAAATTCCGAATTATGTTATTCCGAATTTGAATATTCTGATTTTTAAAAATCCGAATTTCACAATCCCTAAGAGACTAAATTCCTACCACTAATTTAATTTACTAATTTCCTACTAAATTCTCCTACTATTCAAAAACATGATTTTTATTTTATCGAAATTCATAAATACGAAAACTTAATTTTCCGACTTTCATTAGTACGAAGAATTAAAAACCCGCTGTGTTACTAGTCCGAAATATGGTATTCCGAATTTTAATTTTTTGAAAATTCATTGCTAACATTTAGATTTTGTATCTAAAACAGGTATATATTAAAAATTATAATCTCAAAGTTTAAAAAAACATTTGTTGCGGAATACTTTACATAACCAAAACGCGTAGGTTAGGTGTATGTCTGACGCGTATGTCTAACATGATAACAACAACGCCAGAACCGAATTGCATTTATTAAATGGGTATTGGGTACTTATTAGGTCGAAATAGGTAAGTACAGTAGTTCTAGGTTAGGTTAGGTTAGACATGATAACAACACAATGCCAGAACCGAATCGCACTTATTTCAGAGATTTTGGGAGACACACATTTTTTAAGAAAAATGTTGGGTATTGAAACTTAATATATAAAGAAGAAAAAGAAAATTTATACATAGAAACATTTTTTATTCAAAAATAACAATTCGCGCTTATATTATTCGGAATTTTGAAATTCGGAAATTTGATATTCGGGATTTGTATTTATGATATTGCGGATTATTATTAATTCGATTTTTTTATGGTTCGGTCTTCTTCAATCTTCAAATTCGGCGTATTGATTTTAGTAATTATAAACGTTCAAAATTTTGAAGTTATGAAACACGGAATTTTCATTTTCGGAATTTTTGACCATTCAGTGTTATAAAATTCGAAATTTTGAAAGTCGTGATTATGACTATCGGAATTAAGTTTTTCGTTTTTATGTAGTATGCTCCCTTAGGCGGCATTTTCAGCGCCACCATACTTTTTTGGGGGCCGCGAAACTTAACTTCCTTAATCCGTGTGAAAAGAAACACCGTCAGAGATATTCTAGACGGGATGGCATTACGCACTAGTGCGACTTCGCGTTTCCTACTAAATTCTCCGAGGGGCTCGGATCGGATAAGAATGTCGCTACTCTATAAGGTTGTCACTGAAAAACAAAAACATATCAAGGAAGCAATTTTGTAAAAGAATGAATTAAGATACATTTTTTCTCCAAAACAGTGATTGTAAACAATAAATTGATTATAAGCGAATATCATGGTTTTATAGCCGACTCAATGACGCACATGTTTAGTAGTGGCGTCATATATGATTCAATGTTACGCGTATCAGATTTCACACACGATTAAAATTTAATTATACGTAGTAGTTGATTTATCAAGCACGTGTTGCTGTTCGATCTATACTGTATAGGAAAGCGAATACAACAAGCTATAGTAGAGAAACTTATACAAAAACGTGTGTTTTGTACATGTAAATAGTCGTCATGAAACCAAAATAATAAAACAAAAACAATTGAATTAATAAGTAATTTTATTAATTTTTAAAATAGTTCTTCAAATTCAGACAAGTTCAGCATCTGCCCATTACCATCATTTTGACGTTACATAGGTAATTAGTTAAATATATAACGTACCTACAACAAGAGGTTGTATGATGAATGAACAGAAATCAATGTAAGTACCTAATGTATCCTCTTCCCTCTTCATCAAGAAATAGATACTACATTACTAAATACTAAATTATATAACGAATAAAGTAACATAAAATATAATTAAGAAAAATCTAGTAACAGTTATGACTGAATCCTTTCTAATAAGAAAAGGTAATAAGTATGAGAGTTATGTTTTGGGAATTATTAAACTGTTAAATAGTCCTCGATGATCATGAAGCTCATTTCTACTTCCAGCGCCCAGTCAAAGTTATAAGCACTAAGCAGTTAATTCCTAGAATTAGAGTGATTGAAAGCATCAAATCTTTACGATTCGCTTTGATGACGCAACCTGATTTTAATGTATTTTATACGATTGGAACAAGTGGCACGGTAAGTGTAAGATTTAATGCGCTTTCAATGAAATTAAATTTGGGTTTAAACTATTTTGACTATTTCTGTGTTTTATTTTCTCTGCCTCAAAACAGCAAATTTGACCGCGAGTAGATCGTTTTTTATTTCAATTGGTCTTTGAGTAAACTAAAAAACCAATAAGTTTTCTGTTTTCTATGTAACCTATGTCATTAGCAGCAAGCCTTCCGAAGCAAGGTGTTATACACATTTATAATATGGTTATTGCTTGGTTAATTTAATAACCCATCCAATCAAATTCCGTATTTGAAAATTTGTTTGATTGACGCGAACGCTATCTGCTGAATACTGCTAAAATAAGCTGATTTTCCATCAAGGTTTTTCGTAAAATAAAATTATGTTCTAACAAAAATTAGAACGTTAAATGTAAAGACGTAACTTTATTTGACCTTTGACATAACCTTATTATGTCATATCATTCAAATCAATAGCGGCTTAGCGTTTATCGGTATTCAATAATCCACTCACAATCAACTGCAAATTTAATATCAGTTTTGATGAACGCAAATATAATGATGTTGCTCGATGTTCTTGAAAGAGAAGATGTTTTTCACACCGCAGCAAATTAAAATTCGTTTGTTCCGAAATTTGTTAGAACAATCGAATTTTCTTTGAAGTTTTCTTTTAGAACTTTTTGCGTGTTATTGAAAAATAATAATTTGAATTTAAAACGTACTATCTTATATTACCTACGTGTAGAAGTTTTCTACCGATGATTTTACTTCTTAAAGCTATTGATGAGACGCCAACTTAGTCTAGAGGTTGGTGATCCTAACCGCGGTCTGTTTAATCCCCAGCAGGGCTGTCTTCTGTAAGAATTTACTAAGGTCCAAAGTCAAAGCATTTATTCAGCTAATCTAACCTTAATCCTATCCTATCTTGTTCTTCTTAGTCGTTACACTCTTGTTAGAGTAAACGTAGTCGTCACTTCATTCGCCAGTGGTCCGCTTGACTAGCCGTCGTCATTCCGGCGATTGTCATCCTTGTGCTCGCCGAGATATGTATTGCTTAGTAACTTTAATATAAACTTTATTTGCATACAAAAAAGACAGATACAGACAAATTTACGAACAGATATAGAAGAAAATATATAATGTTCAGACTATATTCAAAATGTCATGTTGTGTACACTCGTTTCGGAGTACCATCTAGCTAATAAGATTAGCCAAATATGTTACTGTACTCATGCATAATTGTAATCTGTTTGTGTACATATAGAAATAAATAAATATAATAATTAATATTAAAAAAAAATATTATTAATAATCTTCGACGATTGAAACAGACCCGTTCATCATATTAATTAAAGCTTCAAGAAGGGGCGTGATTGCCGAGGAACACAAGGTTGTGTATTGTAACCAATGTATTGTACATATAGTAGCATATTTATATTATAAAGGTTGATGTTTCTCCAAAATAGCTTGCTATTTTTACTTTCTATTTTCAAATAAGATCCCTTAATAACATCAAGGTGTTAATACCTTAGCGGAGCACTGACGCGTGCATAACACGGTTGAGAATTTACTTCGGTGTAAATATTTGAGACAGGAGACGGCTACGAAATTGGCCTATTTATAATTCCAATGATAGCATAAACAGAATAGCAAAATAAGATTTTTTTTTCTGCCTATTTTAACAGCCTCTTTGGTCTAGTTATAAAATCACAGGTTTAAAAGTCCCTAGATCGATGTTAAGAGATTGTAAATTTTGGGCATGATTTAATGATACGACTTGCTCTTAGTACATCTTGCAAATGTTTTGTCTGCATCACTGCTGTGCTGCAAATAATTATAAGTATCCAACTCGTAGAGTGAAGTGCGCCTTCACCTTCGGCCTTATCGACACTTATCATCAGGTGAGATGAAGATCAAGAGCTTCACCGTTGTAGCATAAAAGAAAAATTCACACAAAACATCAAATTAGTGTAAATATTACGTTTTGGCTTGAAATATATATGAAATATTGTTGAATCTCCTTAATATATTAAAAAAGAAATTTCAACATTGTCATTGTAAAACAATAGCAGTGAGCGCTTTCGATTCTGAAATAACTGACGGTACTGAAGTATGTTACGAACTTCGAGTTACAAAATAGTTTTGAGACGGCTTCTTGGCCTTCGTCATCGTCATCAGCAGCCTTCGCACGTCCACTGCTGGACATAGGCCTCTCCAAGTGCACGCCAATGAGCACGATCTGCGGCTTTCTCTCTCTCTTCTTGGCCTTATTATTTCTTTATTTGCTACCATTTTGTTACGGAGTAAATACGCTTTTGTAAATATTTACTTTTACATTTTTCTATCAAGCTGTCCTTCTTTTAATTATATCCTTTATACAGTCCGCATTTCCTTACGTCTCTCTCCGTCACAAGTTGTAACTTTGTTATAATATACGTTTAACTTCAAAATTCTGCCGATATTTGCATATTTCATGCGAAATTTATTAGGCTGACAACACATACATAAGTCAGAACCGTTTGCGCCGCCTACGACATCGGAAAACTCGAGAACAAGTCCAGTATGCTCTTGAGTGCTGTCGCGACACCCTCTACTAACTTTTCTTTCCTCACCCAGCATTTTTTCTCCTAACAAAAGCCTCTCCTCAATCTCGAGTTACAGTTACTTAATAATGTTTTACATTTAGGCTCTTTACAACGAGCTTTCGAAGTAACAATCGCTTAGGCCGACACTTTTTTTTGAGCAAGAAGGTTTTATTCAATAAAAGTTTTATAAAAGTTTATAACTGAAATTATCTTTTAGACTCTGGTCGTCGTAAGACGCATATTAAGTTATATGACATTTACCTATGCTATTCCATATAAAATACTAACAAAATTATACTTTTAAGCACAAACTACTGTACGCAGACTTCAGAAGATTATAGATGAACTTCAGATGAGGACATACGCCTTATAGTAATTTACCATTAGATGAAATGACAGCAAAGCGCTTCCATAAGGTGATGTAAAAAAAACTCATTCATCACCATCACAAGGTCATGTATATGTGAAAATTGCTAACCACCACAGGACCATAAACTACCATACGACCCAATGCCCAATGACCCAATGGGTTTGACGTTTAGGATCCATTTCTTGTAAAGCCTACTTCTTCCTATGACCTTTTCTGGGTTTGACCATTTCTTGTCTATACTTATGAATATGACTGTTTGTCGATTAGACCACACAGTTTTTTGTCCACTCTCAATAAAGTGTGCATAAATGTAAAACATTAAAATAAATTGTAATAATTGACCTCCGTAGCTGAGTGGCTTGCACGCCGGACTTTGGGCGGCGCTAACTCAATGTCGAAAACGAACTTTTCGATATTGTGTCGGGTCTGGATGGTTGTGGTAACGTCGCTATTTATAATTTCCATAGAAACGAGTGCTTTAGCTAGGTACTGTAGTGATCGGGGCTTCTTGGTTGGGCAAGCCTAAGTACTGGCAGCCGTCGCGTTCTGGATTCAAATATATTAAGAGGACACTCATAGAAGAAAACAGAAGAGGATCGCGGTTCTTCTACGTCAGCCCGCCGGCGCCGCTACGAAAGGGTACATATTGTAATTTGCTTGATAAAATATAAAATAATATTTAACCGCTCCTTTAATTTAACAAGTAGAGCCCCTCAGACACTACATTACTAACCTTAGGATCAGAACAATGTATGTGATGTTGTCTAATATTGTTAAAGGCTGCTAATGCAGCCGCCTAGCCGGAACCAACGTGCCTTCCGTAGCACGGGATTAATCTCATTATCTACCTTAAGACCCAGCATTACGAAACAAACTTAGGTTTCACGATCATTACCCAAACGTGCTATGCGCTACGCCAACGAACTCTACTTTAGTTTTTGTTTTTTTTTTAAAGAATTTGTTTACCTTTTATTAATATTAAAAGATAATTCCTAGGTTATTAAACGTTGACAAGGGCATTGAACTGAGTTGACCTTTAAATACAATGCAAAAGCGACTTAAAAACTGATCAATAAAGTTGAATCGCGCCCTTGAACTTAACATTTCAAACGACAGCCCTATTCATTTAGGTCATTTGGTAGACTTGAAAATGAACGCTAGGCAAGGTCAACACAATTATATAATGTTGTATAAAGACTTGTTAAAGTGAAATCGCTTCGAATCGTAATTTTGTTCTTTTTATACTTAAAAAGTGTTGTATTCCCGAGTAGTCAAAGGAAGTTGTTAAGGAACTCCTTGGACTGTGGGAAGCGTTCGAATATGATCGTGAATGCTAAGCGAGTTTCGCAACGTCGTCGGGTGCTCGGATGGGTGATCAAAAATTAAATGTCTGCAGCTTATCTGTACTTTAGGAGACACGTTAAGTAGGCCCCGGTGATTTTAATAAGATAGCAGTCGTTAACTACTACTAACTCATAATGGTGCTGCGACACCGACCACGGCCATGTACCTTTCCCGCTTGCACCACACCACTACATCGCAGGTGGTAGCGTTCATACGAATGAAGTCTAACTTTAATTTGAGGATAAAGCGTTTGTGGTGCGAGTCCCGACATCAAAGCTGGACATCTTCATGAAGGAGGACTTCTGGCCGAAGGGTGTAGTCTACAGGCGCTTCCATGGAAAGTTGCCTGTGACTACCAAGTTGGCACAGTAGGTGCCAATCATATAATACTAACCTATTTATTAAGTTATTTTGTTTATTAGTATTTATATGTTTAAATTTCATCCAAATCGGTCCAGCCATTTAGAAGGAGTTCAATAACATACACACGCACGGAAGATTTTATATATAAAGACTAGCTGACCGGCGGACTTCGTACCGCTTTGACAGTTTCCATGACAACACTACAGACAAATCATTTTGTATTTGGAAAAATTTTAAAAATCTAATAAAAATGTAGGGGTGGACCACCCTTAACATTTAGGGGGATGAAAAATAGATGTTGTCCGATTCTCCACCCTAGCCGATATGCACGCTAAGATTCACGAAAATCGGTCAAGCCGTTTCAGAGGAGTTCAATAACGTACACCGTGACACGAGAATTTTATATATTAGACTAGCTGACCCGGCGGACTTCGTACCGCTTTGACAGTTTTCATGACAACACTACAAATAAATCATTTTGTATTGGAAAAATTTCAAAAATCTAAAAAAAATTTAGGGGTGGACCACCCTTAACATTTAGGGGGATGAAAAATAGATGTTGTCCGATTCTCCACCCTAGCCGATATGCACGCTAAGATTCACGAAAATCGGTCGAGCCTTTTCAGAGGAGTTCAATAACGTACACCGTGACACGAGAATTTTATATATTAGATATAGAAGAATTGCTCGTTTAAAGGTATTAGATGTCTCGATCCCAGCAGTAGGACGTTCATAAATTAATGATTATGATGATTTATACTTACACGTTTTAATTAAAAATATTTATTGAAATTACCTGCATGTTTATGGCAGTCTTTGAGGAATTAAGGACTTAAATTATTACGAATCATGAGCCCTCACCCTCATAAATATTTATGAAAATGTATGAAGTCAAGTGCGAATATTTTTAGGATAGGCTTCATACCTATCCTGAAAATATTGTTTAAAACTTTGTTGTTGTTATATCATAACACCCTTTAAACCCACCGACAAAGTCCCACCAGATAGGAAGTCATAATGATCTGCCTTTTTTGGAGGAGATCAAAAAAGGCAGAGGTTCTACATCATACAGCCTTAAATGATTTTGATTATTATGTTTGTTGTGTTTGTAATTTTATAGTTTTATTGTTTTTAAATGTTTATTATAATTTACTTTTGCATGCTACCATAGTTAGCTGAATAGGACGAGCCTAACAATTATAAGATCTCCCCATGTACACACACATCAACCTACCACAAACTGTCAAATTTCAACAATAGACTTTGAACTTTATGTCTAAATATTATGGTCAGTAATATGGTTGAAAATGTATTGAAGAAATTTGACAGTTTTGGATAGGTTGTAGTGCAGGCGCCTGTACCCTGTTCATAAGCAAAATAAAAATATTATCTTCTAAATATATTCAAACTTTTATTTTAAGCATTACTTTAATATAAAATTGAGGTAAATTTGTTTGGTTTGGTGTGTGTGAGGTGTTGCTAAAACTGTGTGATGAATGACATATTCATTTGACTATCCATGTGTTATAATTAAATCGTTCATGGGCGCACGCACTCTTTGAATTATGTTATACTGTTTGGTAGCCTGCTTTTTCCTTGTTTATTTTATCGTACTCGATAAAAAAAATATGAACAGAGCAAATATGTTTTCATTTACTTATTATACTCCTTTTAGTGGTTTATTCTTTACAATTATAATTATTTAGCTCGTTTTTTAATTGAAAAGATAAGTCAATATTATAAAGAGCTCCAATTTTATTGCAATCATCATCATCTTCAATAAATTCAAAATTCAAAGTTCAAACCATTTATTCAGTTTAAGCTACAGCTCTTATGAATGTCATATATGCCATCGGTTCGAAATTTCATAAGTCTAAGCCGAAAGATGTCCACTGCTGCGTGGACAAAAGTTTTCCCCCAAGGATCTCCACAACAACCAGTTTTGTGCTGCTCGTATCTATACAACGATTAATGATTTTTTATTTCATTTATGACACAGTTTGGATTATTATTATTATAATTGTATGGTTTTTTTTTATCACAGTCTATTGAACTTTAGAACACCATTGGTATTTCCACAGAGCGCAATGTATGCATCGTATGTTGCCACTTTTGGTTTTAAGTTAATAATAACTTATGTTTTGGCATAAGCCAATACAGGCGGAGTTTATTCCTAAAACCTAGTAAACTGTTGCCGGAGTATGCTCCGGCCGCTCAGCGCTAATGGGCAGCAATTTGAAAATTTTCATTCTTTTTCGACCCTAAATTAAGGTAATAAAGTTAAAATTATGGTGTTCTAAATATCGACAGAGCCCTATTTAGGGTTAAACTGAATCACAATTTTGTGATCACTGACCCTCATTTGGCAAGGAAATGATCCAATACCCATCAAGTAGCGGACCTGGTTTAGTGATAAATAGTGTGACAATAAAATGCGGTCTTATTCACGGACACCCATTTGGATTCTGACTCCTGGCACTGGACGCGGACACTGAGTAATGAAAACATGATTGGGACCGGACCCTTATCACACTCACCATCTACCTACTGATTTCCCATGTGTACGATATTAACGCATCAGTGAAATTACACATATTGAACTGTAAATCGCACGGTACTTATGAGCCTACTAAACGCCTCAGTGGCCAAGGAGCAGAGCGCTTGGCCCGATACCCGAAGATCCCGGGTTCAATTCCCAGGTCGGGCAAAATGTATTTCGGATTTTTCGATGCATAGCCCGGGTTTGTGATCACCCGCATTTGGCAAGCGTGGTGATTAACCCATTACCCATCTATTGGTAGCGATGACTTGATTTCAATGATGGAGGCATTTGCCCCGCAGTGGAACAATTATAGGCTGTTTACTTTTACCAGCCTAAGTTAGGTGTATGTGGTATTCTTCAGCCCTTGGGCTGGTTCGGGCCTCAAGATTCCACTGTCTTGTCCGGGCTGGTCCTCACGGCCGACTTCAGTCTGACCGGATATGTCTGGGTGACACGGCAGGGTACATGTTATTATTTAGTTCCTTTTTTTTTACTTTCTTTTTTGCCACTCTGCCGTGTCTCGAGCCCAAGCTCCATTGCTGTGCTGGCCGCCTTTCCCTTCCCCTGCGAAGCCCTCGGCGCGGTCAGCCCCATGTAAGTTAGAAACATTTATATTTACTTTTCTATCGTTTGATTTATTGGGTATGTTGCTATGCCTCTATGTGCTTTGATTTCACTGGATCTACGAGTATTACCGAAACTAGGACATCGCAAAACAAAACAATTCGGTATGACGTGTGAAATTCTCGTAGAAACGCTGGTCGCGTACGTACGGTGGTCGGTATTTAGTAGGATTCTAGGCAGGCTCATAAATATCATCAGACAAAATGAGTAGGTACGTTTCAACAGTAACATTGTACTCGTATAACAATATAAAATAAGCCGTTCATAACATTCCTTAATCGTAATCATTAATCACTAGATGTCACCAAGCAGTGTTACGCTCAACTTCACTCTTTGTTTCTCAATTTATTCTCGACAACAAAATATATGTTGATAAAAATCTTTCAACTAACAAAGATAACGGTACAGCTCGAGAAAACCCCGGTGTATACAAAATAATGGGAAATCAATATTAAACGGGTTACGAGTATCGCAATAACCATGAAATCCACCGCCCAATGAATGCTGTAATGGCATGCTTTCGTTGGTGTTTTAGTTAATAGCCTTGCACGTCACGATGGGCAATCTCACTTTGGACTGATGAAGACAAATGAAATGTGGTGTATGCCACTCGATTTTTTTTTTTTTTTTTGAGAGAGATTGCTGATTGCCGCTGCGGTATTTTCAGCTTCACCGGGCTTTTTGGGGGCGGCGAGGAACGTAAAGGGTCCCTCAAGCCGTGTGAAACGAATCACCTTCAGAGGTTATCTAGAGGGAACGGCATCGCGCACAAGTGCGCGTCCCCGTGCCCTACTAGATTCTCCGAAGGGTTCGGATCGGATCGGGGAGCGGAGCAACCCGAGGGCGCCTCTAAAGGCACGGACCTTGGCTCGGGTTGACCGGGCCGTGGAGGAGGAGAGAACCGACCAGGTACATGTCTGTACCTGGTGTAGAGCGAGTGTGAACCGGTTCTTCGTACCCTTGTTCTACGAGTACGGTGTCTTGGGCCTAAACTGGTGTGCATGTTTAGTGTATTCTGTAAATGTGTGCTGTCATTTAGAGGATCGGGCGGGGCTGCCACTCGAAAGTAGTGTAAGGCTGCTTTTCCACCAGAGCTGTGCGTGGTAGCTTAGCGGTGCGCAAGAAAAAAATCACTAATTGGATTATTCCATTTTACACCGCAAGGAGCGATGTCACCGACATCAGACAGAAGCACCTTGAAGTGGAATTGGGGTGGTCAAGTCTGCAGAAGGACCAGCGATCGTTGGAGCAGACATGTCCTGGAGACCGTGTTTAGGCAAACGCAGTGTAGGATGCCCTGCAACCCAGTCGACCGACGACTTGAAGAAGATGGCGGGCGGTAGATGGACGCGGAGTGTTCAGGATCGGGATGGTTGGCGCTCTTTAGGGGAGCCCTGCCCGATCCTCTAAATGCCGCTACACATTCACATAAAACACAAAACATGCACACTCGCTTAGGCCCAAGACACCGTACTCGTCGAACAAGGGTACGACGACCCAGCTCACGCACGCTCCATACCAGGTACAGATATGTACCTGGGCGCTTCTGCCCATCCCCACGAACCGTTCAAGCCGAGCCGAGGTCTAAGCGTTTACAGGTGACCTCAGGTTGATCCGCTCCCGATACGATCCGAACCTCTCGGAGAACCTAGTAGGGAACGGGTACACGCACCAGTGCGTGATGCCACTCCTTCTAGAAAACCTCTGGCGGTGTTTCCCCTATAAGTTTCTCGCCCCCTTAAAAGTCAGGTGGCGCTGAAAAGACAGCCCGAAGCAATCAGCGAACTCTCCCCAAAAAAAATCTTTAGGGCTTACGTTCAGCAGTGGACTGCAATAGGCTGAAGAGACACCGCAAGCTTTTCTTTCAAGCAATCCTATTAAAGGATTTTTCCCTTGTCCACTGCTTAGCTATATCGCAGAGCTCTGGTGAAAAACAGGCTTAGCCTAGAAACTGTATTCTCGCTACCCGCTGGGAATACCAAACGTTTCATGTTACATAAGAGTTATTTTCTTATTATTCTTTCGTCCTGTAAAATTTGTTTGTAAAGTTAATATGATAATCGTGTTATGTACTTAAGCCATTAACATGAATACTGTATTTCCTTATGCGACGTAACACAAGCTTTTCCTTAATATTCATTATTTTTAAGTAAAATTTAAACACTGAAAAAAGACGACAATGCAAAGCAATGCAAGGAATGCGGAAGGTGCGTGGTTCGATTCCCGCCTGAGGTTGTCGTCTTTTTTCAGTGTTTAAATTTTACTTAAGTATATTTAAGCGTTAATAAAACGCTAAAATATGTAAAATACACTTATTCATTATTTTGTTAGCAAATAATTGAAATATGAAAGACGGATCCCAGACGGATTGATAAAATAAACTTTAGAAGCGAAGTAGCGGCCTGTCTGTCACAAATTGCGAACTTCTGACGAATAAGATATTTTCCCAAGAGATAAAGTAATACATAATTATGTAAACACAGGGTTATGTTATACCTGTGTATACAATTTTATTTGAAAACGTTAAGCCGATTCATCGTGATTAAAGAACAAACACGTATTACCGCCTATGTGGCCTAGAGGTTTTTGTCCCTGAGGTCTCGGGTACGATTATCAGTGTAGACTAGATATTGTGCTTGGTCTTGTTAGTTGTAAGGATAGTTTTAGGTCCACCTGGATAGCTATCGCCATCTTATGTCTGTCTGCCGGTGTTCCGATAGAAGATACGATGGCCTCGTCAGGACCTGAGATATCAGGTTTAAGTGCATTTTCACCTTAAACCTTACCGTCACTTAACTTCAAGGGCGATGAAGGTCAAGTTCTTTTCCGTTGTAAAATATTAAATGTATTTTCGAGTAAAAAAATATTATGAAGATTTGATAATTTTAATGTTATATACTAACTGTAAATAGTTCTTGATTAGCCGATATACTGACGCACTGCTGGGTAAAAAACATTCATCATTGAAACCAAGTCATCGCTACAATTAATGGGTACCTATTGGCTTAATAATCACGCGAGCCAAATGCGGGTTGCTGATTACAAACCCGGCATAACTCTTTAAAAAAACGCCTGCACATCAACCTATCCAAATTTGTCAAATTTCTTCAATACTTACTCAACCATATGCCATACAGCATAAAGCTCAAAGTTTTGAGGTAGTTTGACAGTTTCTGGTGCAGGCGTGTGTACGGTGTACATCAAAATCTGAAACATAATTTTCCTGACCTAGGAATTATGGGGCCGATTATTTTCTGTTACCTCCCACCAGTGTATGACGTGGCAACCTTGTTTTAATGTATGCCTTGTTGGTGGTCATATTGAAAGAAAGAAATAATGAAATGACTTTGGCAACGTATCGTTATACTAGAACTAAAGATAAACAAAAGCTTGTCATAACAACTGGTTATCCACTAACCAGAGTCATTCATGCATTTACCTGCATGAATTGCGTGCCTTGGAATCCTTTTTCCAATTACTCAGTAAGACCATCTAATTTGCATGCAAATCGATTTGTTACAGTTAATAGTTGTTTAAAGTTTTAAAATAGATGGACGATTTGAATATCTTTTTTATAGTTGATTCTACTTGTATTCAATATGTACAAATTGTATTGTTATATTGTAGAATCGCACATGAAAAGTTGTTTAAGATCAAACGATTGAATTAGAATAAGTATGTACCTATTATAAACGTGATCACACACGGCTGGCGATAAATTTTCTGTCGCTATTCCGTTCCATTATTATTAAATAATACTTTTTTCGGTCTTCTTTCGGTTTTCAACCAAGTGGCAAAGCGCTTGGTCCGATACCCGAAGGTCCCGGGTTCAATTCCCAGGTCGGGCAAAGTGTGTGTTCAGATTTTTTGATGCATAGTCCGGGTTTGTGATCACCAACCCGCATTTGGCAAGCGTGGTGATTAAGCCATTACACATCAACTGTAGCGATGACTTGATTTCTATGATGGAGGCCTTTGCCCAGCAGTGAGACAGTAATATAATATTTATTTTACTTATTGCGGACATCTTCTGAAGAGTATAAACTTTGAATATTTTTTATAATATTTGAAATTTACAATATTTTTTTTTATAAAAACTAATTTTATTTTAAAAAGTTTGAAAGCCTAAAAATTTCGTTATTCTTAGACAGGTTTCTTTAAGGACGAGTAGAAATCGACTGAAAAATATTTTTGAAAGTATGCCTTGGAAGCGCAGGGTTCAAGTGTTTACATGGTATTAATTTTGGGCAGTCATTAGTCTAACAAACGACAGAAATCTGCTTCTTAATTTTTTTATTACGTTTGCAGCTACAAAATTCTCATAACTTCTTTTCGGTGTTCAAAAGACATGCGAAGGTTGTAGCATAAAAAACAATGAATTATTTGACAGTCACAGTGGCCCCATCTATACTATTAACAAAGAGGTAACGTTTGTGACTTTGTTTGTTTGTATGTCGGGGCTAATCTCTGGAACTACGGGTACATTTCCAAAAAATATTTCACTGATGCTATACCCATACCTTGTGGGTAACATAAGCTACATTTTATAATAATATAAAAAAAGGTTTATTTTTAAAATCTCAAATCCAAGCGGACGACGTCGCAGGTAAAGTGCTAGTTTAGAATAATTAGGAAACGTGACGTTCGTCAAAGGCAGAGATTGTCGCTAACAAGAACAAAAGAGAATTTTAAAATTCTTGTAAGGCCAACGCTCGGGGGTGCTACTAAAACACTTACCACAATAATGAAGCAACATAATACAATAAAGAAATTGTAAAACAAGTCACGAATACTACAAAGGTTGGGGAAAGGCTGTACGCCCGCTAGTCCTTGGCATTTACACCTAACATTAAAACAACCCAGTTGCTCCAAAACCATAAGGCAATAAAAAATATTGTCAGACAAAAGTATCTTAAAAATGATTTAGGGTTCCGCCTTGAAGCCATTGACGTTATTATTTAAAATAAATGAAAACACAGTATAACGAAAAGTTAAAAAGTCATTGCCACGAAAAGAATTATGAAAAACAATAACTTTATACAACACCAAAGCAACATAGTAACGCCAATAAAAAACCAAATTATTAAAATAAAACAAAAACCCGACTGCTAAAACAACTATATAAAAAACAATTATATACTCGTAAAAACCGGACTAACATAAAAAATAACTGCAAAGAGAATAAAAGAAAAGAAAAAATAAACAAGCTCTACGATCCCAGAATTCCATTTGAGCAATGTTGAATGCAACGTGAAATATTTCCTTGTCCGATACCTATACTTGAATAATAAAATCTATAATAAATGAGTATTTATAAATACATTGAATATTGATAGTTGTCGCAGACGGGGACAATCATCAACCAAGCGGCCGCCGTGGCTAGCTCAATTAAATCCGTACTCTCTTTGGTTGGTTAGTTTTTAATAATTTGGTTTATTTCAAACTTTTTACTATTTTTTTTATTAAGTTTATTCCGGATTTTTTCATAGCCTATGTCACTCTCACAGTTAAAACAAATCTAACGACACCTCATATGTTAAAATCCACTATGCGTTTGGGTTGTACGGCGTGCCAAAGAAATAGACGCACATACATACATATATACATAAATACATACATACACTCGATAATCATAAAAAAACATGGATATATAACATTTTAAAACGTTATTTAAATAACGATAGTAGTATATGAATTACCTACGAAAACCAAAAAGTTATCATTCAGTTTAATCAGTATTTCCATAATACTGAAAAACATTTCTTTGAACAAAAAGAAAATAATAATTTTTAATACTTTTCCGCGAAACGTTAAGAAAACTTTTTAAAAGCAAAACAATCAAGTGACTTTTTAAAACTTTTTGCTTACGCACTTGTGAATGTCAGTGACAAGATCACGTAATTATTTAATGAACAGTTACCATAAAAATCTATATGAATTTTATAGTAACATTATATGAGACTTCATTAATAATAATTTACAAAACACTTTTAATTATATAATTTTAAATTTCCTAAAGAATTATCGGAGATTTTTTTTTTAGTGTACTACTACTACTATTTCTATCACTAATGCTACTTTAATTTTGCTTCAAATTGTATACTTGAATAAAAAATTATAGTTACAAAAAAAGTTAAATCTAAATCAATACTTTTGCTGAGGATTCCAAAGTTCCTATTAACACGTCTGGCACTAAACCAGACACAATAGGGATATAATTTGTTTGTCGGTCAACGGTGACCGCCATGGCGCTTAAACACGATTTATAGGCTTCATAGTCTCGAATAGTTAAAATACATCTAGAATACGTTTTCAATACGAGTATTTGTGCTGAAAAAAATTTTCAATTTATAGTATATTAAATCTATAAACAAATCTAAAGGACTATTTAACACCAGATGTTTTGATTTAACGTGACGAAATTTCTGTTTGTAAAAATTTATAAAGGAAAGGCTGCATGACCTAAGTCCCTTGGCCAGTAGTTAAAAAAACAACTAAATAGTTTTTTATATTATATCCGATTCCGATTAAAAACTTTTACAAACTTAAAATAAGACCTAAAATACTTTATGAAGAAAGTTATAATCTTACCTTTGTTGCTATAATAAAGTCGGTATTAACCGTTCGTTGTCGGCTGTATCTAGCTGTAGTCTTCGAGTATTGTTTTCAAAACATTGCTGCTACCAAACTATTTTATTTACGGCATCACAAATTTTTACTACACACGCACACACACAAACACATGTCAAGTGATATTTTTAAATCCGATTCGTCATTACGAGAGTTTGGTCCGCACACCAGATAAAGTTACTTATCCTTAAAATTATTTACAAGGTTCTATTTATGTCTAAGTTTGTAGTATATGAACTATGTATATAGAGTTTTGATATTATATTTATGATATCGGGAGTTTACTAAGTCACTGTATTGGACCAATGGGTTAACTTCTAAAGTGCAGGAGTATAAAGACGTGTACTCAATTTGGCTAATAGGGTTTATATACGCATTAATTTACATATGCTATGAGGTGTTAGCGACGAAAATAAACTTTGTATATCGAATCCATCACAAATTCACTGTAATCGAACGATCACTTTCTGTTGTATATATAGTACGTAAATGAATATTCGTAACCACTAATGGCGGTTAGAAACATAAATGTAACACACTTACAGCGATGGCTTCCATCTTGCCATGCAAAGTAAATTTTGTCGTACGCACGAGCGTGGTTTTAAATTTCGCGGCAAGTGTCCGAACCTCCGTGCATAACGTCCGCGTGACTTGCCGCCTCAACGCGGACTGAAAGCTTTCCCCGACGAGACGGTTACTTGAAAAAGTATCGCTGGTTTTTCCACCTTTCCATACGTGTGAAAGGGAGGGGCGTACGTTTGACAGTTGCGTTTCAGCGACCATGCTCTAATAAAGTCTAAAGAAAGGAAATGCGAAGGTAGTATCAAAATAAACATGCAACCGTCTGGTCACGAAACGTCACGTATAGACGAAATGCACTTGTAAAAAGTACTGGAGACATTTTTTCTTTTTATAGTTATGAGAAAAGTGTTTTCTTAGCAGCTTGCACGGTAATATGACAAACGTCATATAAGTAAACGTGTGTTGGCTATTATTATGTAGATATATCTTGTTTACATACAGTACAATTTCGTTTTTGTTTGGGTTATGCGTGTTTTATTGAATAGTTGTAAAATCACTAAATTGAGTATAATAATAAAATTAGATAATAATAGACACGTAAAGTGGATATCTTATAAGTGGTGTAGAAAATAACGAATGCCTTGATATGATTTTAATCTTGTTTTATTTATAAAGTGTTATACCTGTTGCAAATAATTGTCATACAAGTAAATAAGTAAAGCCAATAAAATAAAGAAACAATTGATACCTTTTCTGCACATCACCTATTCAAAACTGTCAAATTTCTTCAATAAATCTTCAACGGTATGCCATAGACATAATGTATAAAGTCTATTGAGGAAATTTGACAGTTTGTGGTAGGTTGATGTGCAGGCGTGTGTACAATAAAAGTTGGACTTTAAATAGTGAAGTTTATAGAAACATACAAAATACGATAACCTCACGCTTCTGTATCTGGTAAAGCTTGCTTATTCATAAATAAACTTTATCTTTGACATTTTATAAAATACAGTGAAAAAATTAAACGCCCACCCGACCCAGCCAGGAATCGAACCTGGGTCTTCCGCAATCCGGGCGGCTACACTGACCGCTATGCTACCGGGAAGGCTGACCGATTTAACCGATTTTATAAATATTTAATTTAGCTCCAGTGCAGCAATTAGCACTTGAAAATAAAAAGTAAAAATTTATCTATGACGACAATTTTAAGCCATACCTACTCGAAATGTAACAGCTGTTTTATCGTACTCAGCAACATAACATAGGTTTTTGTTGTAGGAAGCCCGTAATAGCATTACTTGTGAGCTTCAATTCTATGGCGATCCAATTAAATTATTTATAGAACCGTACCGTAGCCATGGCTTTTTTTTGTTATGCAACGTCTCTTCAATATTTTATCAAGCTCTATTTACAGCAAGGTTTATTTCAATTTCTAGAAATCTGAAAGTGGTTGAGTTTTACAAATTGCGACCTTAGCGCGGAGTTTCTGTCTCTTGTTTTTTGTTTTTTATTTTACTAGCTACGAGCTCGTGGTTTGGCCTGCGTGAAATACGGTCTGTCGCGGATTTATAAAATTAGATGTCCCATCTCAATAATGCGGACTCTGAGAAGAGGGCTTTTATGAACATTTATTTAATGTAAATACTACCGGTTTCACACACCTGACAAACTTACTTAATTAGTTTCCAATGAGGAATTTATACTGCGCCAAGTACATTTTATAAGTTGGTCGACTGTTACTCGTAAACTTGTGAAGCCTACTAAGCTATGATAGTTTTCCTTTTAACTTCGTCATATATATGTACAACTACCGTGAGTTTTTTCACGTATCCAAAAACAACCATTTTGGCTGGCACAAAATCTTGCACTTTAAAGCTTAATAGTTCACAAACAGATGCATCAATTAAACATTTTTTTTTACAAACCCGCAATATTTTTGAAATTGCTTACCAACGATACCCCACACTATTTTTTTTCATGTCTACCCCAGACATGAAAAAAAATTACATCCCCACTTCACGTGTAGGGGAAGAAACCTAAAAAAATATTTTTTTTAAATTTTACTTCACCACTTTGTCGGCGTGATTAATATGTATACCCATGTCAAATTACAGCTTTCTAGTACTAAGAGTCTATAAGCAGGCTTGGGACAGACATATAGACAGACAGACAGACAGACAGACAGACAGACAGACAGACAGACAGACAGACAGACAGACAGACAGACAGACAGACAGACAGACAGACATGGCGAACCTATAAGGGATATTGTTGACTACGGAACCCTAAAAATTGGGTCTGTGATAAAAACGCACATATTTTATAGCAGGTGTAAAGGGTTTAATAAAAATATGTAATTAATTAGGTATGTACGATATAAGAAGGTTAAATCATACGAGCCCAAACTCAATGGGGTTGTGTCGTTTAATTACCGAGTTCCTATGGCCATCTTTCAGCTCCATCATCAGACCCTGGTTACCATCTAGCACCAAAGTAATCGTCAAGATGGATCAAACGAGTCCAAACTCGATGGGGTTGTGTCGTTTAACTAACGAGTTCCTATGGCCACCTTCCGGTTCCATCATCAGATCAGCTCCATGGCATAATAATTTTGCATTGTCATCAGATTTTATTTCAGCTCAATCGGTAACCGGGAAGATTAGATTACAGACAAACATCGGGACAGGTGAAACTAAATAAAAGCTTGTAAAAACGCATTTTCATCCAACCCTAATTTTACAACTCTTTTCGTATTCCAAATCTCGGCGTTTATTCAAGCTGGGTAACTCAATTCCCTAATCAAACCTTAAATTTTTGATGTTGCAACCCTTGAAAACAAATGAACCGAGTTGATGTCTCTTCAAAAAAAACGGATTATAATTTCTACATAACAGAGATTGGTGCCCGCAATATAGAAATTTTCCATTATAAACTTTAAAACACAAACGAAAATAGTCATATTGTGTACTAGCTTTTGCTCGCGGCTTTGCTCACGTGGGCTACACGATTTGTGTTTATTCGTAATAAAATTATGATGATCATGATTAAACATTAAGATTTTAATTTTTAGTCAATATTTTTATTCAACCCGTCCATGCGTCCGATGCGAGCTACCTAGAATTAGTAAAAAGTGTCTAATACAAAACAACGTTATAAAGATCATTTTGTATAAGTAATTGTGGACCCTTTTGAAACCTCCTGTACAAATTGCCATCCCCTACTTAGGGATAATTTTCCAAAAGTCCTAAAACATTTCATAATTTCTAACCAGGTCAAATACCGAAATTTATGGAATGACAGATTTCCATACAAACTTTCCACCCTTATTTCACCCCTCTCACCCCTCTAGTGGTCTTTATTTTATTAAAAAATCTATTTAGAAAACAATAAAAAATCTATATCGAATCAATTAAATTATTCCTCTGTTTAATTATTACTTAACAAACAACGATTTCCCAAAAAAAAACTTCTTCCCTTTTTTTACTCCTTTAAAGGATAATAAACAATATTCTTGAGACATGTCTTTCTTTATTTCTTTTCAAGAAGCCAAATATCAATTTTCATATATTTTACTTCAAAACTAACGGACTTTCATACAAACTTTCGCCCCCTGTATGACCTGTATGGTTAAGCTTAGGGTGTGATTTCCGTAAAATCCTTTTAACCTACAGTCCAAATTTCATCTCATTAGCTTTAGCGGTTTAGGCTCGGCGATGATAAATCAGTCAGTCATGACAACCTATTATATTATGTAAACTAGCTGACCCAGCGGACTTCGTATCGCTTTGACAATTTCTATGTCAACAATACAATCAAATCGTTTATATGACAACAAAACAAACAAATCGTATGTTTCACAGCTAGGAACATTTTGTATTGGAAAATTAAACAAAAAATTGGGTGGACTACCCTTATCACTTAGGGGTATAAAAAATAGATTACAACCGATTCTCACACCTACCGAATATACATATAAAATTTCATAAAAATCGATCGAGCCTGTTTGGAGGTGTATGGTAACTCACATGTGACTCGAGAATTTTATATATTATTATAAAGATAGATTACTTGAAAAGTCACCATTGTCCGCTATCTTGTTTAAAAAACAAAATGGCTGAAAGTCAGAGTACGCCGGAGAGTGGCCCACCTTTAAACCGCTTCTGTGGTTTAGTGATTCAACTACCAGTCTGAGACCCTGTGATCCCTTGATTACTAGCGGCGGGTGTGTATTGAGTTCAGCACGTGGACGATAGGACTTATAGGAGTTATTAAGTCCACCTAACTAGCTTAGCTACCATTATAAATCATTTTAAACTTCTCCGTGCTTCGGAAGACACGTAAAGCCGTTGGTCCCGGCTGCATAAGTAATCGTAAACGACCACCGATCCGCACTAGGCCTGCGTGGTGGTTTATGGCCCGTTCTAGCTTTCCATCCATAGGGAAGGCTCGTGCCCCAGCAGTGGGGACATAAAATGAGCTGGTGATGAATGATGATGTACACATATATTATCACATTACGATTAACATTAATAAGGTTGTATGTCTGTTGTTGTAATAAAAATAAATTAATGCATGTAGATTGATGGAGTATTGAGCTACTGTGTATTTACGTGAATTTTATCATCAATCAATTTTGCGGTTTGTAGCAATTTTCTGTTGTCAGTACGAATCATGTTATATTCTGCTCAATACTTTGTTACATTGCATACTCGTAGTACAGACGCCTGTACATCAACTTATCCAAATCTGTCAAATTTCTTCAATATATGTTCGACTATATTATGCCTTACACATAAAGTTCAAAGTATATTGAGAAAATTGGACAGTTTGTGGTAATCTGATTTGCAAGCGTGTGTAAAAACACATAAAAAAGGAATTGTGAAAAAGGATAACTTTATTTAGGATAACTTTACGGTCAGTACCGACGGCGACGGAATGAGGTTTAGATGGGCACTTAGCGATAAAAGGCGATTTTGTCATCATTGTGCTCATTTCAATGTATTATTCCAATTTTGCCACTGAACAACTTTCTCATAAAACATAGGTCAGACTCACAGGACAGGTAGGTATAAAACAAGAAAATTTTGATTTTTCATTCTAATTGCTTTTTGACGCTCATTGATTTCTTTTGTTCTTTTGTACGCAGGGTTTAACTTTTTTAAACTGTTTTGGCAAAAGATGTTAAAAAAAATGTATATTTATTAATGTCGCTCAAATCGGTCGCTAAAAATACTTTGAAAGGGTTATCCAGAACAAGGGACAATAAAAGGTGCAAGTAATTAGGGGCAGTGTTTTAAGCTTAATGTAGGTACTCATTAATAATAATTACGATTTTGTTCAAATTGAAATTTACGCAGGTGAATGTTTTAAGGATTATTATTCGGAATTTGGTTACCCATTCATGTGTATAAATAACTCAAAATAATGCTATGCAACCATTCGAAAAATGTAGTTTTAATTCACAACCATTTCACATCATCACCATCATCATCTCAGCGAAAAGACGTCCACTGCTGGACAAAAACATCCCCCAAGGATCTCCACGACGACGACCGGTTTTGTGCTGCTCGCATCCAGCGGTTTCCCGCGACCTTTACCAATATATAAGATCAACCACTTCCCTAAATGAATTTATAAAATAAACAACAAGTCTTCTGGGGCCTCGGTAGCTCAGCCGTCAGAGCGTTGGACCGGTTATCCAAAGGTCGTGGGTTCGATTCCCACTCGAGCTTACTCAGGCTGGTTGATTTTTTCAAGTAAAATTTCATAGTGTAGCTATAATAGCATACCTTTACAATGCTATACTGTAGCATTGTAAATGCAAAATTTAAAATAATAAAAAAAACAATATTGATTGCTTTGCCAGATGGTTCAGGTTTAAAATAAGGATATCTATCGAACTAGACATCATGTTTGGTTTACAATAAGTTAAGGACTTTTTGGTGATTAAACAAATATATAACTAACTAATTTATCACTATAACAATAATATTTTGACAAAAGAACTTCAACGAAACAACCTAAAGCGACGTGAACATATTACGTAACAGAACGACCTACAATTTAACATGGCCGTAAAAACATTCGTTCAGATACAGATTAATGGTACTCCGGAAATAATAGGAAAAGGTTCGTATCTTTCAATGACACTATCACTGAGCAGGATAAATTAACCGTAATTGGGTATTACACAAGCACCTATTATTAAGCCGGTTAGTAATTTCACCAACACATTCCTAATTAACGTGATCGAAGCAAGGAATAATGTGTTTCTTGTGGGGATGAGGTTATCTATTGATACTATTAATTATTACACTAATATAAAAATACAATATTCCTGACTTGAGTTATACAACGTGTAACAGAAAGGTGTAGTAAAAATTAAAAGATCCAAAGTGTATCCGTTGTAGATCTTGCATGCAGAGTTACAAAGACATAATTATTGACTTTCAATTTATTATGCAATTTTTATTGAAATATTTCTATTGTGACGTCACATCAAAATAAACAAGTCGTATCCTTAGTGGCTTAGTAACCTCTGTGTACACACGCCTGCACATCAACCTACCACAAACTGTAAAATTTCCTCAATAGACTTTGAACCTTATGACTGAGTGATATGGTTGAAATTTTATTGAAGAAATTTGAAAGTTTTGGATAGGTTGATGTGCAGGCGTGTGTACTTACATTTACAATCACTGCTAAGCTGCTAAAAAGTCATGCGCGTCATGCGCGCATAAGCAAGCGCTTATGCGCGCATGACGCGCATGACGTCACTAATATAAATAATTCATTTACAATTGCACGAAAAATTAAAGTTAATGATTATGTCATAGTAACAACATAATATACAAGATCTAGATCGAATATACTTCGGATAATTTCATTTTTACCACCATTTGCCACTGCAAGCCAACAAAGAAAAAGAACTAACATCTCAATATGTGTTTCCTTTTGCAAATCAAAGCCGTGAAGTAAAATCGTAAAACACGGTCTAGTCACGTCTGAGACTAAAGCACGTTTTCACATAAAAATCAGTCTATGAAATTCACGTTCACGTTCAAATGAACAAGGAAACCCAGCTTATAAGTGAACTCGCCCACATTCGGATTTTCACTCGTCTGAACTCACGAGTAGTTAGTCTACAGTATACTACTCTACGTCACTTTTTTGTGATGGAAAGTTCCCTTCTATGACAGGTAGGGCATTTTCCCATATGTGAAACTGAAGAAAGGGAGCACAAATTCAAATTATTTTTAGGTGTAACGAGATTCTACTATGATGACGAATGTGGAGCAACCCAACAGAACACCTTTGCTACTCAGCAAGCTTTGCCGGTCTTGCTGGTCTTCTTGCCGGTTATTTTCCTTACAAGCTCTCCCGCCCTATGTTGACATAACCGATGGCATAGTGACATTCATGAGACCTAATTTTTGTAGCCTAAACTGAATAAATTATTTTTATTTTTTTAAATTTTGATTCTTCTATTTTGAACATCTACAAATGTATCTCAATGGTTTGATTCTGTCATTTTCCCTATAACCTAAATGTCAAAATTAGACTACTGACCAATGTGGACGTTTTAAAATCGCATTAGGGGTTTATCTTATGGTGGCGACTGACCGGAGCGTATCATCGAAGTTATCATAGCGTGCACCTCTTTTTCAGTATTAAAATATATTTGGAATAAAATTGCTATCATAATAGATTGTAACTTATTAGTCTGTATCTACAAGCTGGCTTGAATGGAATGCAATAATGTCAGCTATCCTTTAACATTGTCTTCTGTAATAGTATTCAGAGTGTTAGACTTAGTTCCAAGGTTGTTGTTACAACTTGGGACCCAACTTGTTACTGTGAAGGGCTATTTCCGCTCAAAGACTTCATTTTGCGTTACCTGCCCCGCCTAGTTTTATGATGTGTGTCTGTTTGGTAGAACTAACTTTTATGTTTTTAATTTATTCATTGAATTCTCTATTATGACTGACGTACAAAATCTAATATTTTTTAAAAGAAACCATACATAGTTATGAAAACGATACGATTAACTTAAATAACTATATATAAAAGATATCCAACTGTGGGCTCATTGGCAATTGGGAAACGGTCCTAAAATTGTTATAAACGCAAACAAAATTGCGTATTGCCTTTAAAAACTCTAATAAAAATATAAGACAGGCTGTACGTTAATAATATCTCCATATTTGCTACTGTTCTATATATAACGGAATGATTACAAAATATATAACTTGGTTAAGTTCTAATTGTCTTATTTGCATGTAATAAGTAACTGCATATTCTTTTGTTTATATTGATAAAGGCTATGATAAAAAAATCTTTTGAAAAATTATATAACAAAATATATTAACAAAAACGCAGCATTGTCAGTTGGAAATGGACCTCGCACTTCAGCCAGGTGTCTCTGGTTCGATGACTGCTAAATAATTCGTGAACTCAACAGATAATGTAAGGTACTTAACAACCTAACAACCGATTCAGCTCTCATATAATTCGCAGGTAGATGTCAATGATGTCTATGAATCTTTAAAGTTTTGTTATGAGAACTATACCGTTATTTACAAAGAAGTTAACTATTATTTTGGTAAATTTTAAAGAACGCAGCATTGCCAGTTGGAAGAAGACCTCGCCCCACAGTCAGGTGTTGTTCGTGCGACGATAGATGAATAATTCATGAACTCGACAGACAATAAAAGGTTATAAGCGATCCTTCGTTATTAAGGGTTAGGAAAAACTGTTCCATTTTAGCAAGCAGACTAGTAGTTAAACTTCATTACTACGTATAAGATTGGTAACTCTGTCGAATCAAATTACAGGTTGTTTGTTATGTGATCAATAAAAATTCAATGATCCCTCGGAATGTAAATTAGTCACATCAATTTTGTTCAAGTAAAATCAGCCTGTATTTAGCCTTCCTTTAAACGGTTTGGTAACAAATAACTCAGATTGTTTGTGATATTTTTGATGCTTAATCTCTGATATTATTATTATTAATTAATTAGTGTAGTTTTAGCCAGCCTTAAATAGGTGTAATGGCGATAACTTTCAAACACAAAGCTCCCGTAAATCTAAAAACCAGGTGAGTAAATAAAACTAGACAGTTTTTTTTGGAAAGTTAATATATCAAAGTTTTTGCACTTGGTTTAAGATCACACAATTTTAATATACCATTCTAAAATCTAATACAATTATGAAAGTGAGGGGTTGTTTATTTTGATGTCTGAATTTACATGACCATCTTTTTTAGACAAGATTTTGCGGTTAGAGTAATTATTAAAGGGATTCTACCATGTTTATTACTTGTGAAGATATTGCGGATCGCTATCTATACTATGCCGATCGCTACCTTTACAGCGGATGCGGGGCGGTGAAAATTTTAGTAGTTCCTCAAACCGTTGCGGCCGATCAAAACCAAGAGATTCCTAGAGGTCAGTATCAAAATCCAAGCGACAGTGTCCCCATTTCTTACTAGTATCTCTGGAGAGTTCGAATCGGATCACGAGAGTGGAAAATCCAAGTGTGTCTCTAAAGGCTATGACTTCGGATCGGGTAGATCGTGTAGTGGGGCAAGCAATAGTGAATTGGCACTTTTCTGTTCCTGCTAGCTAGAACTAGTTTTAAGTACTAAGCGATCAAGGCCAGGTCCTCAATTCTGCTATTTTAAACGTCTACAGTCGTACTTCAACGGCCAGAGTTAACCGCCTCTGTGTCGTGGTTAAGGCGTTAAGACCACTGTCTCGAACTCAGCGGGGTTCAGATTCCAATCCCAGTACATATTATGTCAGTAGTATTTTTGTGTTCTGGCAGCTAGAGATAGTCAGTGCCTCAGTTGTTGAGGAATTTGGGGGCGAAGTGAACAGAATCGAATACTCGGTCTTAGTGAGTAGTATGTTTTCTTGCCCGTAATTTAGTGTGCGTGTGCAGTGTATTAAAGTGTATGGAGTGTAACATGTATAAGGATTTGGTGGGACGGCGTTCATTCGGGAGTCCGCTTGATTGATATGCCTCTTGGATGTGCCAGGGGTGGCACAATATTGGAGAAGCTAATTTCCGTTTAGTTGCATAGTCTCGTCGACTGCGTTAAATGCTTTGTTTAACTATTTAACCAATGTGTTACTGATTTAAAATAATAACTAAAAAACACTAATCGTTTTATGTCAATAAACTTGATTTTAATACTGATTTGAAGGAAAAGTTTAAAAGTTCAATTTTATTAAGTTACGACGATAGTTGAATGAACGATAGTTGGAGTTATTGCCGTTTATAAATTAATTACGAGGGCTATCGGTCTAGCTTGAATTTATAGTTACTTTCAAGTGAAACGTAGACGTAAGCTTAACTTCTTGTTTCTTATGAATATTTCTTTTTCAATTTCTTCTTTCTCCTCGTCCTCGCCTCGCTGGCTGAGTGGCAAAGCGCTCGGCCCGCCACCCGAAGGTCCCGGGTTCTATTCCCAGGTCAAAATCGATCGGTCGGTCAAAAGGTCGTTTGTGACACATGCATTTGGCAAGAGTAGCGATTAAGCCATAATCCATCAATTGTAGTGATGACTTGATTTTAATGATGGAGGCCTTTGCCCAGCAGTGGGACAATCAGTGGGCTATTTACTTTATGTCTTTCTCCAGTTAGTATAATAAAATACATTTCAGTTTTATAGAAACCCATAATAACAATGTCTGGAGTAAATATATATTTATGTTAAACAATAAACACATGTTTTGGGTAAATACATTAAAAATAATAATTTCAATAGTGTGCAGTGTATCGTATAAAGTGCTACCTAACAAGCTACTTAAATTCTATCCTGTCACCATGGTCTGCTGGAAGTAATTTCTTTTTAGAGATAAGCTTACCCGTACTATTGTGATCCTAAATGTTAACTGTTGTAACTGTATACTATTTGTGTACGACCTAGTTATAAATAAATATAAAAATAATAATAAGTAGTTAACTAGATACCAATGATCGTCTGACAAGCACGATCTAGGCACCTTTGAGCACAGTCACTATGGATTTGACCTTAATTATAAACTTTAGGAGGCGGTCATGAGTAAATACCTACAGAACTTCAAACATTTCTTGGCCTGAATAATAAGTGAGGAGAGTTTATAGAGCAGGTTCAAATAAATAAGTAAACAGTCACCTCTACTGAAGTTGGGATCAAATTATGTCGTGCAACATTTAGTTATAAGAAGCTGTTTAATTTTAAAAGGAACTTGATTTTGAATGTCAAGCTACTTTTACAATGACCGGTCACTGGATGGGTGACCAATTTTAAAATGTCCTTAGCTTGACTGCGCTTTGAAAAGCACGTTTATCCGTGATCTGGGTTATTGTATTGAATTGGCAGTCGTAAAAAAACCAATCAGCTCACATTGAACTAATAGCTTAAGGCTCAGGCTCTATCTTCCACAGTGCCTTTCTGCAGGTGGTAAGACCTATGTCCAGCTGTAGAATATTTATAGTGATATAATGGTTATTTTTTTACTTACAACCCTAAGTACGTACTTAGTGCGTTGCATGTCTCTAAGTCTAACAATCAGACAATCTGGTGAAGGCAGCGGGTTACCTCTGGGTGCAAGCAGCATATAACCAGTCTTGGTTATATGCTGAGATCCTTGGTGGAGGCCTTTACCAGCAGTGGAAGCCCCGCCCGATCCTCTAAATGACAGCACACATTTACAGAATACACTAAACATGCACACCAGTTTAGGCCCAAGACACCGTACTCGTAGAACAAGGGTTCGAAGAACCGGTTCACACTCGCTCTACACCAGGTACAGACATGTACCTGGGCGGTTCTCTCCTCCTCCACGGCCCGGTCAACCCGAGCCGAGGTCCGTGCCTTTAGAGGCGCCCTCGGGTTGCTCCGCTCCCCGATCCGATCCGAACCCTTCGGAGAATCTAGTAGGGCACGGGGACGCGCACTTGTGCGCGATGCCGTTCCCTCTAGATAACCTCTGAAGGTGATTCGTTTCACACGGCTTGAGGGACCCTTTACGTTCCTCGCCGCCCCCAAAAAAAAAAAAAAAGCAGTGGAAGTTTTTCGGCTGTGGTGATGATGACGATGATGCATTATGTCCCTTGCACAGTTTTCGCTTTTAGCCGTCAATTGCGACCAATAGGGAATGCCTAAATTTCCTGTGTACCTATACCAAATCGAACTGTCTGACGTTGCTGTTCTTCCATTTTATTGATAAACTGGCGTTAAATAAAATTGCTTCCGTTTAATGTTGGTCAGCGGTGATCGACAAACAATTATTTGTTCTATTGTGTCCGGCTTCGAGGCAGTCACTGTACCTATTCATTGATTTTTTTTTAAATTTTAAAGTAGTTTGGAGGTAATATACTAAAATACCATAAAATACCTTAAAAATATATAAAATACCAATTGGAAAAACAGCAACGTCAGACAGTTCGCTTCAACGAAAAGAGTTTACGAGTATGTAGGTATTAAAAAGGTTTGCTTTATGTGAGTACTGCCAGAATGTCCATAAAATTGTCAACGTATATACCATTTACATACCATGCCTGGTTGTGATAAAGCGGCCTCCTGGGGACGATGCTTCAACTTGATTTGACCGTTATATTCGGTTAGGAGCATAATTTTACTGATCCTCTTGTAGATTCAACGTCATCGTGATTTCATATCAGTAAGTATATAGGGAGAGTGTACGTATTTTAGCGTATCCTGAAATTTTAAAAAACAACTTATGAAACACAATATTCAAAGTACAAAAAGTTTTTCATTATGATCTTGACAAACGTTTTAATGAAAAGAAATTTAAACTGACTGTACACTACCTCTTTTAATTATATGAAACTACATATCGACATATTTTAGTTGAAATCAGGCAATAGAATTAAATTAATAAATATTTTTTGTAATTAAAACAACCTTATCTTATCTTATCTTAGTGGGGCCTGCCGAGGTTTCCCTCTCGCAGTAACACCTCGACCCATCGGGATCTTTTGTGCAACCCCATCCTTTCACTCTTCCTCCTCTGTAAAGATAGAGGCCATAAGTTTGGCAACGTCTTTAAGAGCGAAGAGCCTGAAGTCCTCCGGTTTCGGATAGGCCGACCCCAAGAGTCCCATTCTTTTCCTAGCCAGAGAGTCGCAGTCACACAGTAGGTGCTGCATCGACTCCGTTTCCTCTCCACACGCCCTACACAAACTATTTGTTGAAAGGTGCATTCTATGAAGCATTTGTTTTGTGGCATAGTGCCCTGTCAAGGCACCGATGGTTAGTCGGGCCTGCCGTTTACCGCCTCCACATATGAACTTACTCCGTCCTTAGGCCTTTTCGCCAAGGAAGGATTTGGAGTGCTTCATACCCGGCTGCAAAAAAAAACAACCTTAAGGATGCAACATATGAATCGTTTTTACCTTAGCAATGCACACATTTAATTAAGTATTAATTTATATTTCTACTGTTTTTTTTTCTCACACAGTGACTTAGAGCATTAAACCAATGCTCTAACACAGTGTACTAGTTAAACTGTTCACAGAGGTTTCGCATTAACTAACACTTTTTGCTACCCCGACGTAATTAGCAGGTACTAAAAACTGCCTGAACAACACACACAATACAAACACGGGCGAACATTAAAAGTAAAGTAATAGATGCCGCTACTATAATTACACAAAGCCATTACCACCATATTAAAAATAGAACCGGTACTAGGAAACTGAAAACATAATCACTAGTACCTAACTTTTATTCACATTGTGGTTTCGACACACTTCAATCTGGCCTTTTTTATTGCATTGCTTTAAGAGAGTGTAAAAATAATAATAATTTTCAAAGGTAAATCGGCATTCTAAGATTCGACTTTTACAGAAGAAAATCAAATTCCAATTCGCTACAGAAAATATTGGGGACTTAACACCATAATTGCAAGGGACTAGTCTGAGCAAAAACACAAAATAATAAAACTTATTGTTTTCTAAATATTATATACGCAAACACTACACATTGAAATGAAACAACTGTTACGGATCTACTCGCGTTTATTTTACACATTACTTTTAATTAATGTTTATCCTGACGTGTCGAACCCTTTGCAGGGTCCGTGGTCACAGGGAGCCTGAGGTGTTGGTAGTCTCATAACTAGCCAGTAGCTTGTATACCCTCATTAAATTTAATCAGGTACGTTCCGTTTTACGCAAAAAGAGCTTACAGTATCTTTTGGTCTAACAGTATGGTGTTGGGGCTGGGATTTAATATTATGTATGATTAGCTCCCAGGCTGGTGGTAGATTCCAACCATCTTCTATATTGAAATTATGACGTTTTTATCCTAAAGAAATAAAATATAATAAATACGTTCTCGGGCCCGTATCGTCGAGCAAAGATATATTCAATCCGTTGTGAAGTGGACGAAGGGCAGACAGATACACTATAGAATGAATACAGCGATTATTGGATTATATACGTTCTCAGTTTTACTTTTATTAGCGTTAACGTTTTACGTAATGCGAATTTACATAATAATAAATAATATAAATAAATAATATGAGACAACATCACATACATTGTTCTGATGCCAAGGTAAGTAGCTAAAGCACTCGTTTCATGAAAATCAGAAGCAACGACGGTACCACAACCACCCAGACCCGACCGGGAATCATCAACCCGGGACCTCAGGAGTTAGCGCCGCCCAAAGTCTAAAAGTGTACAAGATTGCTCAAAATTGACTAGGGTGACAACAAACCAACAAGCGGATTGCTATGCCACGCAAATATGTGAAATTAAAAGTTTTACAGAACACTGTAAACAGCAATGCGCTATGCATCGCACCCAGCCAGCCAGCCTGGAGAATTTGCGGCAGTTTCTCATAATTTATGAAACGTGACAGCGCGCCTTCGTGAAAATTTATAACTTAATAAGCATTCGTGGTGCGTAAAACGGGAGTGTGTCAACGGATTTCTCAATTAAGATGTGAGTTTATGATTAGCTTACCACACTGTTCGTTTGTAACTTATCTTGGTGGAACCGTTTGCATTGCACCGTTGCATGCTAAAACAGATTTGTTAAAGAAAATGGCACGTTTCTTATGAGGCATGAATTTTATAAAAATGAAATATTCACAATTTCAATTATAGGTAGAATGTGGTTGCTATTACGAAATGAACGACGTAGTTTGGAATTTGGTAATACCAAAGGTTTCACATAATCAGCAAGTATAGGCAATAAGTTATGACGTAAAATAATAATGATAAAGATATGTAGGAAAACAACAAAATATGTAGTCTAGTAACACTAGTGCTTGACAGGAACCAGTTATCGATGTTTCCCTTGAATCGTTAAAAATAGGGGTTGGCAACTGATTTTAGGCTTTACTAACAATTGAATAAAGACCACTTGCTTCCAAGCCGTCATCCAGCAAAATTTCAATAAAGTTTATATTATTTTAGGCGGCGAAAACTGATATTCAACACTGGTGCGATATCTACATTAATCAATCATCACAATAAATCGAACTGATTTTTATTTACTGAACAGTAAATAGGTAACATTTAGGGATATATTGTTTTCTAAAGTTTACGCGAACACTACACATTACAAATGAAACAGCTTTTACGGATCTACTCGCGTTTATTTTAAACATTAGTTAAAACACCACCAACACCATACTGCCAGACCAAAAGATACTGTAAGCTCTTTCTGCGTAAAACGGAACGCACCTGATTAAATTTAATTAATTTATAGAAGCTACTAACTAATTATGAGACAACCAACACCTCAGTCTCCCTGTGACCACGGACCCTGCAAAGGGTTCGAAACGTCAGGATAAACATTAATTAAAAGTAATGTGTAAAATAAACGCGAGTAGATCCGTAAAAGTTGTTTCATTTCAATATTTAGGTATATATTCCTTTAAAATTTTATCTAAGTTCATTCTAAATTCCATTGACGCCTCGGTGGCCGAGTGGCAAAGCGCTTGGCCTGGTACCCGAAGGTCCCGGGTTCAATTCCTAGGTCGGGCAAACTGTGTTTCGGATTTTTCGATGCATACCCCAGGGTTGTGATCACCAACCCGCACTTGGCAAGCGTGGTGAGTAAGCCAATACCCATCAATTGTAGTGATGACTTGATTTCAATGATGGAGGCGTTTGCCCAGCATTGGGACAATATATAGGCTATTTGTTATTTGCTTGCCATTCTAAATTCAGGTCAGGTGTAAAATATAACTTTAAAAATCTCCGGTGAGAAGATTCGTACAAAAATACATCACCGTGTGCATGAATTCACAATGACTGTCAGTTGAGTTCCAACACACTTGTCTATATATCTTTCAGTGTGCCCTAGGCTAGGAGATACGGAGCGGCTCTTTGTTCTCTGTTGAATCTTTTACATTTTAGATTCTCACGTACCTGCCAAATACTTGTATACCTTTATTCACAATTTTTTTTGTTATACCTTAGGAATGAAACAACTTTTACGGATCTACTCGCGTTTATTTTACACATTAGTTTTAATTAATGTTTATCCTGACGTTTCGAACCCTTTGCAGGGTCCGCGGTCACAGGGAGACCACGGACCCTGCAACCAGGTGGGGCAGGTCTCCCTGTGACCACGGACCCTGCAAAGGGTTCGAAACGTCAGGATAAACATTAATTAAAACTAATGTGTAAAATAAACGCGAGTAGATCCGTAAAAGTTGTTTCATTTCAATGTGTAGTGTTCGCGTAAACTTTAGAAAACAATATACCTTAGGAGTTAGCTTTCATCTCACCTGTGTGCTAGTGTGAGTTTCAATTGACATTCGATCACGTTAACGAAAACGAAAATTAGTATGGCATTGAAGCATCACCTCCTGGCGACATACGAGAAGAATCAAAATGTTGCCATTCAAATTTTCGTTTTCGTTAACGTAATCGAATGAATACCGATAGTTAAGAAAACTCACAGTAGTAACTCCGATGTTAAATGATGATAAAGCTGAAGGTGGAAGCGCACTTCTCACGGTATCCTCACCTAATGAGGAACTGCCTATCTTATCTCTAACTTTCGGAACACTACAATGCTAATAGACATTAATGTTATGGCGACATATGAAAAAAAGTCGGTGATAGCTAGCCAGGCAGATTTAAACAAAAGCGAGCACAAACATGTACTCCCGGTGGGAATCGAACCCGGGACCTCAAGAGGCGGTTAGATAGACACCACTGTATAAGCAAATTTAAATTAATATTTACGAGAAAAATTATGAGTTCGCGTTTACTAACGACGCTGTATGGCACCTCAGCGTACAATTTGAACCAAAATGTAAGGTTGTGTGCACCATTATCCTAAATTATTACTTTAGATGGGCACGAGTTTTAGTCCTAGGGGAAATTAGGAAGCCTTAGATTCGCATTTAAATTGTAGTGTTCAGGCAGCGAAATTGATTACCGGCAGTATCTTTGTGCGGAATTATTAAAAAGTTGACTATGTTTTACTGTGATACAGTAGATCGATTTGCGACTTTTCGATTTATTGTTGTCATCAAGTATGGGCCTAAAATGTACCAATGCTACGCTGCAACCTTGCACATGGGAAGATCAGGCCTGTATCCACCATTTAAACCATATATTTATGACCAGTGTTTTACTTCAACTAACGTAACCAAACGTTTAAGCCAACGAAACCAAAAGTAAATGCCATTTCGAATCACAAACGGCTTGGAAGTTATAATTCACTTGTGGTCACCCATCCCACGACCCTGCAATACTACACAGTACACAATATTATACATAACTACACGATCGTAATCGATAAAAACAATCTTCCATCACGAGCTCGCTTAAAAAGAAATGTAATTTAATATTTCTATCATCATATAGCTTATAATTATTACATGCATATTTATACACACATGATTGTAAGCTAGCCTTCAATAATCTTTTTTTAGTAACAAGGACAGCACTCATCAATAAGACAAGTTAAAAGGACCAGCCTTTTTGAATTTAACAAATACAGTTTTCTCATTATTTTGGACTGCATCGGCTGCTTACCATCAAGCAGGATGTGGTCACTATGACGAGTCAATATAAAAAAAACGTAGTTATATGTACGTCTATTTATAATCAATATCATCTTACAATCCATAATCCTGCTCTGACAATGTATAAAAGATAAAA
This sequence comes from Eudonia truncicolella, assembly GCA_949315975.1. Taxonomy (NCBI): domain Eukaryota; kingdom Metazoa; phylum Arthropoda; class Insecta; order Lepidoptera; family Crambidae; genus Eudonia; species Eudonia truncicolella. Next base: position 11,394,945 of record OX438839.1, read on the forward strand.
GCTATAGGTTCAGCTTTTGTTGGCTATTGTAATATCTTAATACCTACATCGTAAAATTTCATTTGACATTTTCAATACGCCTGCTTCCAAAGCTCGCTAAAAGCTTCTATTAATATTTTCTACACATAAAACGTTGACTTTTACATACATAATTTATCTTTATTTATCAAAGATGACATCGTTTATTCTGGCGTACAATCGAAAGCCTTAAAAACATCTCTGTAAGATCATTATATTTGTTTATCATAAAAAGCTTGATGACGCATCAGTTAGTAAGTTTGTGAAGCATATCCGTAAGTAAAGCAACTTTCCATTCTTTTATGAGATAAAGCCGGCAAATTAGTTTATTTGGAGATATTTACTGTTCGAAATTGCAAAGCTATTATAACCTACCAATATAATACAAAACTACGCATAATTAACAGACGATGTTGTTTTTGCGCGATTGAGAACGTGCGTTTACTTGACTTTCTTTTTGCGTACGACAAACGCCGCAGCTTCGTCGTTATGTTTTGGAAAATAATTTATGTGTTTTCAAAATAAATAGTTGTAACACAAAATTATGGTTTGTTTACCAGCGGGTTGGCATTGACGCGCGTCAAAACGGTGTCTGTCGTCCGTCATTACGGCATCGTCGCATGGTATGGCACGCAGGAGTCGTAGGAACGCGCTTTTTGTGAAAGAAGTACAAGAAAGGACGTTGATCGTACGTACTTAGAGCACTTATCCACAGACATCCAGCACAGAGTATAGGCTCTGATATACGTCATCGTGTATGAATCGCCTTGGAGGCATAACACGAAAAAAATTCGGACAAGTGCGAGTCGGACTCGCCCACCGAGGGTTCCGTACAAATTTATGGATACATTATAGTTCAGGAATCGAGTCTCGAACTTTTCCCGAATGTTAGGTACTACATTTTACACCACTATACATATAAAAGAGAGAAAAGGTATTTATTTTTTCATTCTTCGTAATAAATCGAAAACTATACATCTTAAAAATAACTAAAAATCTGTTTAAGCTTGTGCAAATGAAGTCCTTTCATACGATACCCCACATGACACGGTTAACTTACTTCATAATTTGGACTCCTGTTCCTTGCATAAAGACCCTGTGTTTTTTTGTGATTTAATTAAATATGTAAAGCTTTCAGACTTTTCCCTGTATTTGTAGTATATTACTTGCCAAACTTCATAGTTCTAGGTCAACGGCAAGTACCCTATGAATTTTGATTCCCTTGAGAGTGTCGAAATATACGTTTTTCGCGACATAAACGACCGTATCTTAATTTCTCGTTAACTTAGAAGTTTGATTTTTTCACAGCTTCAAGGGACCGCAGACTTGAGCGTATGATTTTAATTTCATTAAGATACCTCTACGCGTTCCCGAGAAAAAGGGTCTTGACAGACAGACAGACAAAAAAAAGTGATTCTATAAGGGTTCCGTTTTTTCCTTTTGAGGTACGGAACCCTAAAAAAAGACAAACTTTAAGCAAAGAACTTATTGAGAAGGGTGTGGAAAGCACCCAGAACGAAATAAAGTAGCTGCAGCCGTAATTACATGAATAAGTAAGTGCGGGTAGAACACCCGCCAAGCACATCCATTTGTAAGTAAAATATTCACTTTGTTATCATTGTTTATTAAGATTTTTTTTTGTTTATTTGCGTAAGCTTAATTTTATTATCAGACCAGCCATACTTTTGGGAGCTCAACAGTTCATGATAAGATTGCTAAAAATTTAGTGAAATGATAATACTTTTATCGCAACACAGAAAAAATATAATCAAGTAATATTAAGGTCTACTTAATAGCATTTTTTATATCCCTGCTAGGCAAAAGCCTTTATTATTGAAATCAAGTCATCGCTTCAACTTATTGGTATTAGCCTAATCAACACACTTGCGAAATGCGGGTTAGTGATCACAAAACTTGGCTATGCATCGAAAAATCTATATAACACAGCTTGTCTGACCTGGGAATAGAACCCAAGACCTTTATATATCGGGCCGAGCGCTGTACCATTCGGCCATAAAAGTGTATTTAATCCTTTTTTCCTGCACTACACCGGTTTTTATAAACACTAGAAATAGTAACACTGAATTGAATTCATTTAAATTGTGTCTCACTCAACCCTTTCCCTATAAACAAAATGTTCAATCAATTATGGGACAATTAATGGAAGTAGGTTCATCAAACAAACAATTAGGCGTTGTTTACAAAACATTAAAGTATTGATTACGGCCCACTGATTTTTACGCTAGTGTGTATAATTATTCGATGAATATTATTGAAAGCGGGTATATCTCCTATAGATAGAAATATATACAACCCGCATTTGGTAAACGTGGTGAAGTCATCACCACGTTTACCATTTGCGGGTTGTTGATCTTAAACCCGGACTTTCACTTCATTTGCATTTCAAAAACTGAAAGGTACATTTCCCGAACAGGAAATTAAACTCTGTGCCTATAGATTTTTAAACAGTCTACGATCCTCAGCACCAGTTCATTTTATGTCCACATAGCAAGGGCCTTCCCTGATGATGGTAATACTACAGGGAGAACAGGCCAAAAACCACCACGCGGGTTCAGTGCGGATTGGTGGTTGTTAGCGACTGCTAATGCAGCCGGGACCAACGGCTTTACGTGCTTTCCGAAGCACGGAACACTGTCACCAAGGATTTCATCATATTTCAGTAACGTATCGTCGTATTTCAGTCCGCACCCATGGTAAGGACCCAATATTTTGGAAATTTACGGTTTATTTCTCACTCATTTATAGTAAATGTATTAATTACTTCAAACTCATTACTGACATAGTCTTGAGTTATATTGTTACTTACAAAAATGGATTTCTATATCTGATTAAATAAATATATAATTAAGTATTATTATTAATACCGGTTGTTAATAATATTATACACATTTTATTAAGATTATGTTACATAAGCTTCAGTAATAAGAATGTTATTTTTTATAAATTTTGTTCCAATTTTTATTTTTTTTATTGTTCTTCTTTGTTTGACTTGTTTTTTTTTCATTTATCTAATGAAACAAACACACTGCCCTACAATTTTGTTAACATAAACAGATGCTTAGAAAATTTAAAAAAAACGTTTGTATGAAAAATGTAAATTTATAGGTAAGGACCTAATAGTACCTATTTAATGTACCTACATGGCACACAAAAACAGTAAGCACTCAGTAATGGTTCACCAAGTTTTAATTAATCGTCATAGTTCGATATTTAATCGGTGGCTGTTGAAATTGCTGCTTTATCGTATAGTAAACAGACATGTTTGTCAAGGACGTCACTTACATATTGATCGTGACATATTGAGTTTATTAGGGTGGTCTGCAGGTTGACTAATGTCGGTAGTTAGTAACAGTTCGGAAAATACTTTGCCTCCGGAATACTCAACTTTTTAGACCATTAACTGTAATAGTGGTCGTCACCCACTCTTTATAACATAGACGTGGGTTCAAAAGACCTTTGTTTTTTAAAACTAGTGTATGTGAAAGTATTTCATATTCGGGAAGTATTTTTATAACAGTTGGTATTTGAAGATGATTATTGTCAGCCTTTCAGCAACAAATATTTATTTTGTTTATTTGTTTGATATTTACTTTATCATATTATTATCATATTGCATGATTTCGAAGTAAAAGGCAATTCAAATAATTTGTTTACTCATTTATTTTAATTGGCTGCAAATATAGAGATATTAATAAAAGTGTTAAGGTCTTTAACTACTTCATCCTTTATCCTAAAAATACTCTATACTAACAAAAAATATATTTAATTGTTTATCAAAGGTGGTCGAAGAAGTATTTAAACATATTATAGTGTTCTACCCAGGGGCACCAATTAAAAAGTTGAACAAAAATTTTACACGATTACCCCAGTTACGTCTGATAACAGTGATTAAGACAGCGCTATATTACGAAAAATTTCTTGCATTTCTTGATGTATGCAAGAATTATTTTTCACTGCCAGGCGGGTTAATAAAACGACCCTAAATTATCTGCTGACCCTTAAATCTTAACTTAAATACTAGCAATATACTGTAAAAAACCAGTAGAAGAATATATTTAGAAATACGTCTAAAAATAATAATAGAAATAAGTGAAAAGACAGCTACATGTTTTTAATCTATTATATACTGGTAGTAGGTACTGACATTTACTGTATGATAGATGATAAAAGAATCGTCAGTAGTCGTATACAAACAATAGCAAATAGTACAAGTATATTATTTGTTATCGTAACATTTCCCGATTAAATAAATATAGGGAACATCGGACTTCTTTTCAACTATACTGTTGTTATTTATAACAATGTCTTTAGTACCTACTATAAAAAGAAATACCAATGGTATTAGATTGTGGTATTCGATGGGAATAGATCGAATGAAAGGTTTTTCCTTTCGTGTGATCCATTTTTTTTTTTTGAGTTTTGACACCTACGTGTAGCTTACATTATACATTATTCATAAAGTCGTTCTGGTGTCGCTTATCGGCTGGCTCGCTGCGTCGAATGTAAAGTGATTTATGGGAGTGACACTGACTGGTTTATTTCTGTCAACCATATTATATAAATTTTCTTTTTGAGTGCGATGTAAGCGTGACATTAGAAATACTACTTCGAAAAATAGCTACGTTATTTTTGTTTCAGAACGATGCAGCTACGAGTACGGTGTCGAGGGCCTTAGCGATTGTGCATTTTGGTGTACAATGTGAATGTGTAGTCATTTTAGGACCGGGTGGGAACGATGAAGTACTTAGCTTTCTTCTAATTCTCTATTCACGCGTTCTTTTAGATTAAGTCATAAATTACAAAAACACAAATGTTGAGAAAAAGTCGAAAGCCAAAGGCGCCCATTCAGTGTCAACAACTACCGTCATTAACACCCGATCATATTATTTTCAAAGTAAAAAAAAAATAGTGTTGAATTATTTCGGCAGGCTGGTTAGAACCACGATAGCTCAATTGGGAGAGCACCTGACCCGGTATGTCAGAAGGGTGTAGGAAATTTTTTCAACATTTGTGTTTTTGTAAATACAAAATTTGCGTTAAAATTATATAAACAAAACAAAAACATTTTAAGTCATAAACTGACAAAAAAAAGAACGTAAATACGGCTTACAAAGGCTAGTATGGGCATTTGGGAAAGAAGATTTAAATTTAGTAATAAAATTAAATTAAATTGGGCATATTTTTCTCTGGCAAGGTTTGTTACAATATTTAACAGTGTTCATTGTAAAAGATATCGCTATAAACATTATTCTCATTTTCCAGGCGCCATGCTGGGATCTGTATGATCTGATCTCTCAACTTTAGTAAAAAGAGGTCTTTGTCGTGTGTTACTGTTTTTTCTTCGGTCGTCACATTCTTTTTCTTCTGTTTTTTGCGAATATTTTCGTAAGAAATTAACGTATTAAGTGGCAGATGGTATTGTACCGTGGCCTAATACCATCGCATGTTTGATCGGTGGCGGATTCTATTTGCCGCGGCTGCTTGTAATGCAGTCTGACTAAACGTCGCTAAGCCTGGCAACACACTGAGTGCTTTTTCACTAGCATAGTGAAATTTTATGTGACTTTATGTTATGTGAATGTTTAACCACTTCTGTGGTCTAATGGTTGAAACCTACGGTCTCAGACCCAGAGGTCCCTGGTTCGATTCCCAGCGGTGAGTACATGTTTGTTCTCGGTGTGGTTGGTGGTAGGGTTTGGCTAAGTCCGCTCAGCTAGATCCACCGTCTTATTTAAGTCACCATAATATTGAAGTGTTTTAACAGTTAGAGATGGCCAGTTTCACAGTAGATGAGGATAGCGGATCAAGTGCGACTCCACCTTCAGCCTTATCATCACATATCAAATGGTTAGATAACGCCAAATGCTTACCCGTAAGGTATAAAAATAAATTGACAAAGCTTACTTTTTTTACGAAGACCTTACTTTACTTACGAAGACCTTACTTTTCTGATGTATTTCTTGTAAATTCTTGCATGAACAACTTACGATCAGTCCCGTTGTTATTTTTCATTCGCTTAACTTCACTCTTGCCGTTTTTTCCTTTGCAATATTTCCAGTTGGGTGGTGAGACGCTAGCCGTCCACTTCGATGCTTTAAGCGGTCATACGTTTCACCTACGTATGCAAGATAAGGGTCACATATTAGTTTTACTCGGCACGTTCAGTAAGTACACTTTTTTCATTAATTAAATAATATATAAAGGTTTTACTGAGCCGGGATCGTGCGAGCAAAGCAAGCTAAGCAAACCAAGCAAACGATATAAATTAAATATTTATAAAATACAGTAAAAAAAATTAAACGCCTACCCGACCCAGGTTTGACTCCTGGCTGGGTTGGGTAGGCGTTTAATTTTTTTACTGTATCTTATAAATATTTAATTCAGCTTCAGTGCAGCAATTAGCACTAAAAAATAAAAAGTAAAATTTGAAATTAATTAAATTAAATGTTTTATTTCTCAGACAACAAAGATCCATATATGTGGTTAGTACAACAAGAGCTTAAAACCTATGTAAGAAATGAGAAGCCACCTAGTCCAGCCAGCGAAGCGAGCATTTATCACTGTCGAGCAAAGCGCCTTAACCAAAATACCTACGCTAATTCTGACAATAGAAATTCACTGTGTCATACACAATGTTGAGCCTGCTCTGCTTGAACTTTTTTACACTATAAGTTAGTTAGCCCCGACAGAAAGAATTTACATAATGATGAACCTCAAAAATTATAAAGAGCCGCCACCAGTGATAATTAAACAACAATATTGTCCTGCCTTTGTTATGGTGATCTGTGAGGCGGCTTCAAGTTTCATGGGGTTTATGTACGTAATAATGATGCGGTCATGTAGCCGTTGTATAACTTAAAGCAACGGCTACTTTGCGATGTAATATTAAAAAAAAGCGTTGGTAGCGGTACGAACAAATGCTCGGTTTGAAAGTGAAAAATCATAATTCAATGCCTATAGCTCAGTTAGACGAATTAGCTTCATAATAGTTCATTAATAATCTATAAAAAAATGTGGGCAAAACTTTTTTATCAAATTTATGGTTTCTGATGAAATTGCTCTATCATTATCATTACACTACATAGATGTTTCTTTAAAGTTAGATACCAACCTTATTTTCATTTGTTTTTATCAATTCAATCTTTCCATCCAATTCTTTATTATTTATGGATCATGGAAAATGTCAGAGCAAAGCGTTTTAACTTAGTGTACTAACAAGCTTAGTTTTTGAATATATTACGGATAATTTATACGGTCTTGGTATGAAACTTGAAATATGCAGTTGACGAGCTGAACTAAAGTAGGACATGCATAGACGGAAACAGGACTTGCGTGATAGCGTTGACGTTTAGGGATTGCGCAGACGACGTACTTTGTTCCGCGGACTTGGTTGTCAACCAAGTGGTTGTCCGTCAAAATAGATCGCTTACAACTAACGCACTTGAGGGACTGACAGTAACAAAGCAAGCGGACAAAAAGTCCGTCGTCTGCGCATTCCCTTAGTTTCGTCAACGAATCTTTTATTCACTATCTTATCTATATTGAGGAGCTCAGACGGAGTCTGCGATTGCTGAAGTAAAGCAACTTTCGCAAAGGCCGGTCATTGGATAAGTGACCATACATTCATTTATTAGCTGCTACGTGCTCCGGACTTAAGGCACAGGAAGTGAGGCACGTAAAGCCGTTGGTCCCGCTGCTACAATAGCAGTCGTTAGCGACCACCAATCCGCACTGGGCCCGCGTGTCCCGTACTACTGTGTTCCATCCATAGGGAAGGCTGGTGGTGGTGTATCTACATACCCTGGGATAAGGAAGCTCACTGCTTACAATAACATCGTTAAGATCAGCTTATAAGCATCCCACTGCTGGGCCAGAGACCATCCCTACAATTACAGCCTAACACCAAATCTTTCCACAAATAATTAACTGCATGACAAGTTCTAGTACTTGTAATAGTACCTAACACTTGGGTTAAGTGGCAGATAAGCATCATTTGTCGATGCCATGATCTCGATTTGCTATTTTAAAACGTCCAAAGTCCATTTTCTCATAGTTCTTATGTCAAATTAGGCTACTGACATATTTTTTTTTTTTATACTTAGCACGGCAAATGACTCCACACCACCTGACAACTGGTGCAGCGTGAAAACAACGCAGCATCAGTCAACTTCACTCTGCCGGCCCACAAGGTGCTTCTTCACGCCTCGTTTGAAGGACCCCATATCATAGGAAAGAGGGAAAACATGTGCTGGTAGACTATTCTATCTTTTGGAGGTGCGACAAAGAAACGAGTCACCAAATTTCTTTGTGCGCGATGGGATATGTGAGACAGTGAAGCGATGACACCGGAGAGCAGCACGTGTACTCCTATGGAGTACACGTCCTCCTATGGAGGAAGGGAGAAGGTGGGATAAGGTCAAAGAGTTCTTCAAAGCACTCGCCGTGATATAAGCGATAGAAGACGCTGAGTGACGCTATATCTCTACGCAATTGCAGATGTTATTGAGCCGTTCTTGAATTAGCAGACTTAAGGTTGGAATGGTGGCAAAATATTATTTTCATTATCTTAAGTACCCGTTGCTTCGAAGTCCAGTTGAGCTTTTGGTTCTCAATTTATATGAAAGTCGGATTCAGAGAAAAAATAAGATAATACTTATTTCGTTTCTCATGAGATTTAGTTATTTCCCAGATCATAAAGCTCCAAGTTCCCATCCTTCTCGCCAGTGAATGGTCCCGGTTCGTCGTAAAACAAACCTCCAGGCTCATTTTCTAGTGTTTTATCGGGTGCAGAGACAAACTACGAAATATTCGATCTTGTATTCTCTTAGGGACTATTTCGCAACCCTCTTTTTTTGGCAGCGTAAAGGCAAGGTTTTTCTTTTCTTTTAAATAGCCTAGCCAGTCGAAAAATGAAATGATTTTTTATTGTAGTTTCTCTATAAAACCTATTACAATTACAAACAGTTTATTTTGAATGGTGTCGTTCCCAAAAAAGGTCGCACTATCGAACTTTCGGCTTCAATATCACTTTTATATAAATCTACCCGCATTTACTTTAGACTATTGTTTTAACATAAGACGTACCATTCGCAGGCTTCGTGGTTACAGAAAAAACTTAAATGCTTGTCATTATTAAAGTAAAACCATTTCATTTGATATATGCTACTGCCGGATTGATAAGTAGGTTCACGTATATATTTTTTTTCATTAAATTTTTATGTGTTTTTTTCATTTCAAACACGACATAATCGTTTTAATCTGCTAGTTATACCTAGGTGAACTAGGTACTAAAGATGGGTGCTCTAGAGCGTCTAGTTTTGGCGTTGTTTGTGATAAAGCCGTTAGCCATTGTTCAATCACTTAAGGCTGTCTTCACCATCGCATACCTTTTATAATATCGTAAAAAGTTACATGACCCGTCAAAAAGCGGTTGTTTAATCGTTCCATGTACATTTTACGGGTTTTCTTTTAGCTACTTCATATTTGTAACAGTAAAACATAATGGCTATATGTAAAAATATGTACCTGTGCCGGGGATAAAGAAATGTACCACCCCATCTCTTTCCGTGGGTGTCGTAAAAGCTGACTAAGGGACCATTTCAGAGGATGGGCAGCAGCGTCTCTCTGAGGTTAACTCTCAACTTACTGCGATCGCCAACCCGCCTGCCAAGCGTGGCGATTATGGCAAATCCCGTCATGTATCCTTGGGGGAGGCCTTTGTCCAGCAGTGGACGTCTTTTGGCTGAGATGATGATGATGATGATGATATGTAAAACGTAAGACGTAAAGCTGTAGTGCAACAAAACATATTTATTATAATGTCTTAATTAAAATAATTAACTTTGATACAAGACACTTATTGCAGAGAAAAAACGGTTTATAATGCACATTACATTATTTAATGTAATAATTAAAGTAATTAACTTCAGTAATGTGACATTTATTGCAAACAAAAATAGGAAGAATAATGAATGCACAATGCTCGTGTTAATTTATCGGGTTGATGTTTACAACAATAATAATGAAAGCAAACGCACGAACTAGACTTTTTTTGAACACAGAAATTGTGCTTTTAATAGCACAATTCTGTAAACTTAAAAGTTTATACCTGTAGTTTACACCATAAGTATTACTCAAAGTGACACGTTAGAAGGCAAGACATAGATGTTCCAAACTATATCTTATGTGTGTGTTAACATATTTTTTTTTATTAAACAACAAGAAGGTACATGTTTAATAACACACGCGATTGTTAAAGCTTTTAATTAAATAGAAGGAATCAAGGTTATCTATCTAAGAGGTCTTCGATCTCCTCAAAAGTAAGAGTATGTAGCCAGTGGCGGTACCCTCATACAAACCAAAAATCCCTGAACAAAATCTCAAGCCTGGGCCCGCACTAGCTATTGTAGCCATTTTACTTAATTAGGTATGTTTACGTACACTATCAAAATGTAAACAACAGTTGCAACAACGATCTGCATATCTGTAATATGTCAGTATCCGTATTAATATTCACTAATCCGACAGGCATCATTGAATTGCTTCAGTTGGCATTCAGTTCCAATAATCCCAGCCGCCACCGGCGTATTTGCTGGGGCATCGCTCGGCTATTCATCGTTGAGGTCTATAATTAATAAAATCGATGATGTCTGCCGTAGCTGGTGACATATATGTCTACATTTGTAGGTATATGAGGTAAGTGCACACGTCTGCAATGTATAAAGAATTTCTTATTATTATTATTACATTATCAAAATCAAATGCATGTATTTACATGCATTTAATTAAGTTTTATAAATTTTAATTAATTAAATTTAGTTAATTTACCATTACTACAAATATTATTATTTATTCGTAACTCTTGTTTGGAGATTTTTGCTGATTAATCTTATTTCTATTGGTTAATCTAATTCTCCGGAAAAGATCGCTTCAAATTGATAATGAAATCAAATTCTAATTATGATATTTACTGCATTCACTGATGTTTAAAAAAATATAGGTACTCCAAATAAATCCTCATTTAAATAGTAAAACAATAATAAAACCACATTTTTTTATAAATAATCTGTAACATTATAAAATTACAAAGTTTGTTGTCTTCATAATTCTGTATTTTTGGCGACGCAAAATAATTCAGCACACCAAAGAAATATATTATAAAAGTTACCAAACAGTTTTATGCATAATTCAATCTTGCTCCAACCGACTTTGAATGGGCAAATGGGTAGTCGTAGCACACAATGAGACAGTACACCGTTCGAATTTCCGGAACGGAAAGCTATTTCAGTCACAATTTGCCCGTGAATGCAATCCGAGCGAGATCGGAATGCGACTGGAAAAGGCATAGGAGAGTGCGCTTGATATGGTTCAACTTAAATTTAGTTCTGTGGGACTGTGTGCGATTGCTAATGTTAAGCAACTTTTGCAAAGGCCGGTCATCGAATGGGTGACGAAAAATGTATAACCTCGAGCTCCTCCGTGTTTTGAAAGGCACGTAAAACCCTTGGTCCTGGCTGTATTAGCTGTCGTTAACAACCACTAATCCGCTCTGGGTCTGCGTGGTGGTTTACCCCGTTCTCCCTATCCATCCATAGGGAAGGCTCGTGCCTCAGCAGTGGGGTCTTATAATCAGCTAGTGTCAGTTCTGTGCAACTGTGAAATCAAATAATGTTTTAGAACTTTAACACTTTAGTGGTTAACAAATTTTGAAAGAATAGCATATCCGAATCCAACTAGAAGATAACCACTAGAGATAGGTTTTCCATTTCCATTTCACCATTTTAGGCCATCTTTAAAACTATATAATGAGATACACGGGCGTTCACATATCTATACTCTTAATAGATACGAGGTTGAAAAGAAAACCACTGAATATGTCATAATATTGATACTGGAAATCTCCTTAAATAGCATACATAAATAAAAGCTCTATAAAATAATAAATGCCACTCACTCAAACACACACACACCCCCACACACCCCCACGCACACACACACGCACGCACACACAACCCACACACACTAAAATAATTTAAAAAAACTTTTTTTTTCTTTTTGCCATTCCAGTTATTTCTTTTTGTTTTCTCCATTTCATTGTTTAATTAAATATTCATAAACCTGTAGTTGCACTTACATAACTATGTGTAAAATTCTGTATTTAAGTTAAAAATGTCGAGGAATCACTGACACAGAAAATACAGTTTTTACTAGTTTCGATGTCAGGTACTCATCCCTTTAGATTCAAAGAAAATAAACCCAGACCTATAAGAATATTAGAATAAGAATATCTATATTTGCAAGAAGGGAAATCTTGACTGACTGACTTAAGAACGATCAGCACTCCAAACCGATTAACCTATCCTGCCGGAACCCTGACTTGACGTAGACAAGAGAAAACAGGTTTTACCAATATTCCGAGAAACTGTTAAGTCATGGACGGTCGCTAGTAGTAACATTATGAGTTGATTTACACAGAACAATTGCAAGCAAAAGTGTCCACACATGCAATATTGTCTGTTGCGTCAATTACTGGCGCTGAAATATCAGACAACGCCCCTTACTGACTTGAAAGGGCACACAATGGTATTTCCGCATTGAATTGGCCGGCACGGAAGAGATTGGGAAAACAATATTTATCCAATGTTTTTGTTATTGTTTATATAATTTTAATGCAAATTTTGTTGCGAAACAAAAGTTGGTAAAAGGTGGTAGTTATTGACATTGAATGGGCGCCTTTGGCTTTCAAAGTAAAAAAAGTAAATAGTGTTGAATAATTTCGGCGGAGTTAGAACCACGATAGCTCAATTGGAAGACCACCTGACCCGGTATGTTGGAAGGGTGCAGCTTCAAATCCTGCTGGATTTGTTTTCAATTTGGTATAATGGGATCCCAGGCTGGTGGTAGATTCCAACCATCTTCTCTATTAAAATAAGGAAGTTTTTCAATAATTTCAATTTCAATAGCCCCGCGTATCATCCTAGGGATGAATCGTTGTTCTCTAGCGAGTATTTGTGGTTTATCAAATCTGATGTAATGGCCCCTCTAGGGAATGTTCGCATACTGCAGACTTATTTTCGCGCCTATGCTTGACGTCGGCTATATGTTCTTTAATAATATGTATAATAAACGCGAGTAGATCCGTAAAAGTTGTTTAATTTCAATGTGTAGTGTTCGCGTAAACTTTAGAAAATAATGCTTATTTGCTCACTTGGGAATTGATGTAGGCCCATCAACTCGCATCGGGCTAGCTTGAGGAGTTATAGCCTGAAGTCCCATGAGCATTTGTTCATGTGAAAAGGAGAAATTATGTAGATATACAACTCGTATGTATATTATGAAATTACTGCCATATCACCTCATAAATAAATAATAAAGAATGACCGATCACGCCACGCTATCAAATATCAAAACAGCTTTCATAACAGTTCATCATGAAACATTTTGTTTTACATACACCGTAAGTACCGACTGTTCCGTTATCGAACCAAATGTTATCTGTATTCTGAGCGAACGAGCGGCCGTCAATCAATCTGCATGCAGAATAACAAACTGATGAACGGCCGAATTTCCTAAATGAAAATCTGCTCACCTTTCGTCTCTGAATCCAATTCAATGCGGAACCGAATGTGTAACAACGTTTCAACATTTTTCAGAACGGATTGTGGCAGTAGGCAACACGATGCTCGGTCACGTGACAGTTTACGCGAATTTGTGCTCAAATCAAATATTGAATTATTTACTTTGTCGGTATGGAAAACCTTATACGTGTCTACTCGCTTTTATTTTACACATTTGATGTTATTTCACATTCATTGATAAATGAACATCACAGATGGCATCGGTAGACTCTTGCATACCGACTTTTAATATTAATCGGGTGCGTTCCGTTTTACGCAAAAAGAACTAATTGTATCTTTTGGTTTGGCTGTGTAGTGTCTTGGCTTATATATAATAATAATAATATATAATTACTAAATAAATAGAGTTTGCTATGGGTTTACATGTAAATGTCAAATTTAAGTGAAAAGATCAGGATCATCTAATTCAACGACAAGAATTCAATATTCCGTGTTCCCTAAATTGCTATGTTTTATAGTCTGATGATTTTTTGTTTATTTTAATAAATACTCCTTTTAAATTACGAAAGTAATGACGCTTAGGGATAACCCCTTGACATAGAATGGGCCGAATTGTAGAAATTATAACATTTTAAATTCTTTTTCACTAAGCCTCTACTTCAACTCAGTTATAATTCCTCTAATGAAATGCTTGGCTTTCATCTCATCCGAGTTATAAATGATGATAAGCCAAAAATGGAAGCGCACTTCACCCGGCTTCGTCAACCACTGGGGCATTGGCGAACTTACTTCATCTCAACTGTCGGAACACAAAAATGCGATTATGATGGTTTTGTGGCGACAGAATTAAACAACGTGCCTCTTAATATTTGTGTAAATCAGGGTTATAATAAAGGCTCGAATGGGTAGTAGGTAATTTAATTTGAATAAGTATTTTTTTTTATTTATATTTATATTTTTCGACAAATAAATAGAAAACGTTTAAGAAACATATTAACTTTGAAGTTAACTACTTCTTAAACCATCTTTTTTATATTATCATATCTTACGGGTATGCACTTGGCTTTCATCTCACCTGATGAAGATGATGATGTGATGATAATGCCGAAGATGGAAGCGCACTTCACCCGGAATCCTTAACTACTGAGGCACTGGCTATCTTATCTCTGGCTGCCGGAACGTGACGTCGTCGTGAGGGTTTATTTGGGTCGGCCTTCTCTGTCCTTGTTCTCCAATGTGCACGATCTTGTGTGACCAAGAATTAAGATTGACTGTTGTAGATAGGTAAAAGAACTACAGCCACTTTTTATGAAGTATATTGTCGCCAACTGCTGAGCAAGGACCTGCTCTCTGCATCTCCACTCATCTCTATTCTGGGCCACCTCATACCACCCTGGCAAAAAAATGGTCAAGTTGCCCCTTATCTCGGCTTCGGCCTGGCATTTGTGTGACGCTTCTTTCATGTTATGCTCGTACGTCAATAGAAGCCGCTTCATTTGATTTGTAGCATACCTGAATGCTCCATCGGAATTAATTCCATTAGTGTTGACTTTGAGGATAGATAGATGAAAGTATTCGCAAACGAGCTCTCCCATTTCACGGGAAACCCTTTTGTGAACTTATTTATTAGTTTGGTTATACCCGTATCTATTTAGTTTCGTTTCGCTTTTATTAGTTAATCATTTTATACAAAACTAGTTGTCGCTCGCGACTTCGTTCGCGAAGACTACACTATCCCACAGGCACCTGTTACCGAGATAAAAAGTGTCCTATGTCCTAGTCCGGGTTATGGTCTGGCTATGTGCAAAGTTTGTATAAAAATCCGTTTAGCCATTTTCACGTGATGTGCGGTCAAATAAACAGACTAACAGATAAACAGACAAACAGAAAAACAGACAAAAATTCTAAAAACTGTTGGAACGTGTTCTGTTATCAATTCTAAGTAACCCCAGCCAACTTTTTTTTGAATATCTTCCATGTACAGACTTTGACCCTCTTTAGCTTTAATATATGTATAAACTAGCTTTTAGTTCGCGGCTTTGCTCACGTGGGCTACATGACTTGTGTTTGTTCGTAATAAAAGCCAAACTTATTAAAGGCAAATATCATAAGGTAATTAATAAGGGTTAGACAACTAAACATGTCACGTCATTTCCACATTAAGTTTTTCATATTGCATCACTAAAAAGCCCATAGCTAGAATTAGTAAAACGTGTGACACATAACCGCGTTATAAAGATCACTCTGTATAACTAACTTTGGTCCGTTCTGAATCCTCCTGTACAAATTGTCATACCCTACTTAAGGGCTCGTTTTCCAAAAATCCTGAAACTCTTCGTAATTTCTAACCAGGCCAAATACCGAAGTTTAAGGAATGACTGATTTCCTTACCTACTTTCCACCCCTATTTCATCTCTCTAGGGAAGGTTTTTCGAAAAATGCTAAAATACGTCATTCTTTATTTTTGTTGAAAAATCTAAAGATCGATTAAAATATTCATTTTGATAGTTATTACTTTAAAAATAACGATTTACCCAAAAAAACCTTTTCCCCATTTTTACTCAGAAAATTAAACAACATTCCTGAGACAAGTCATTCTTTAATTCTTTTCAAGAACGCAAATACCAATTTTCATGTATTTAACTTCAAAACTGACGGACTTTCATACAAACTTTCACCCCCTATTTGACCCCCCAATTCACCAACAGTCCAAATTTTATCAATTTAGCTTCAGCGGTTTAGGCTCGGCGATGATGAGCCAGTCAGTCAGGACAATTATATGTACCTATATATAGATATATATGTAGTTGTTATATTTTTTTTCTAAAATTTACACGGAACCATATTTTATATCAAATTGTTTTCTAACGTTTACGCGAACACTACACATTGATTTTACCTATTTACTTAATTTATTTAACACTTTTATGTAACCACTTTTATCTAAAGTACTTTATAACGTGCATTTTACATGTTATTTTATCTTGACGTTTCGAACTCTTTGCAGAGTCAGGGCCGGGGTCGCAGTAAAAAACTTATGATGGAAGTGCACTTCATCTCACCTCAATCAATGAAGAAAGCAAAAATAATCCGCGAGGCGAACCTCTGTCGGTCTAGTCTAGTCGGTTTACAGCTGGTATGTTGAAAACATGGAGTGGAATATATACTTGTCTAGAAAACCACTAGTTTAAGACTTAAGGAAATCGTTTGAAGGAAATATGAACGTCCGTGAGAATAGGCTCTTAAGCAGGTTAATTTGGTTCAATGGTCTTAACTTGCAAGATCACAACCGTCAGGCTATTATACCCTGACGGTTGTGATCTTGCAAGTTAAACAACTATAACGATGCTAGAGATTTAAATAGATCGTGCTCTCCGTGCTTATTCTAAAAAGGCATTCGTTATTATAACTCACAATCCCGAAATGGCCTATCGTGGTAGGTTATGGCTGTTTCCCCCTATGACTGTGATATTGTTCAATTGGTAAGGCCTGTCTCTAACAGTGGGAAGATTATAACCTTATGACGATGGAACAATACAGTCAATAAACATTAGGGTTTGTACATATACAGACACACATATGGTATACTGCTCATTCGATTGTCTCAGTGGGCTCGGCAAATACTAATGGTTCGTTATCTTGGGAAATCCCGACACACCCCTCGCTTCAAATATATCAACGAACCGCTCTATCTTGCTTTTTATTTGCTTTAGAAATATTTAAACTAGATCGTTCAATAAGTTCCGAGACTTACTTGGAGATGGCACATATTAAAAACTCTTTTGATTTTTAGAAAGTACTGGCCATATGATGTTTTAATTTTTTTTTTAAATCGAACAATTTAAACATTAATAAGATATTTAAGTGATGCTACTTTTTTAATTCCGAAAACAATGGAAAAAACGAGTTTAGTGTGTTAATAAAACATTGTTTTTAATGGGAAAAATACCGTTCAAGCACAGCACCAATAAAGGAAGACCGAAAAGTGCTCGAGATAGCTGAGATAGTGAAGATTTCAACTAGTAGTGTTTTCACTATTTTACATCAACATTTGGCCATGAAAAAGCTTTTTTCCAAATGGGTGCCGCGTCTGCTAACTTGATCAAAAGTGACAACGTATTTATGATTCAGAGCGCTGTTTGGCGCTGTTTATTAGAAATAAAAAGGATATTTTCAAGTCGATATGTGACAATGGATGACACATGGATTCACCATTTCACTCCGGAATCCAAACGGCAGTCAGCAGCAGTCTAAGAGACAACAATCTGCCGGGAAGGTTATGCCTCTGTATTTTGGGATGTGTATGGAATACTCTTCATCAAATACCTTGATAGAGGGAAACATTTAAATAGCGAATATTACATGGGATTATTGGAGCGATCAAAGTACGAAATCGCGGAAAAACGGCCTCAAACGAAGAAAAAAAAGTGATCTTTCTTCACCAGGACAATGCGCCGTGTTACAAGTTCAGGACAAGAAATTTGTCTCAAATGGTGAAGTAATCGCAGCAACGGAGACTTATTTTAAAGTCAAAGATACATCTTTCTACACTCATGGAATAGAAAAGTTAGGAAAGCGTTGGAGAGACTGTATTGCAGTTAAAGGAGACTATGTTGATAATTAAAAAATAATTTTATCGAAAAAACTATTTTAGTATTTAGTCTGAGGACCTAATGAACCAAGTGTTACCTAAATATTGCTTTACTGTATATCCCATATGTTAAAGAGTTCGATGGCCATATCTAATGAGCCCGGTCGCCATTGCTGAAGTTAAGAGACTTTCGAAAAGGCCGGTCGTCGGATGGGTGACCTGAAATGTTTCATATCGAGCTCCTCCGTACTCCGGAAGGCACGTAAAGCCGTTGGTCCCGGTTGCATTAACAGTCGTTAACAACCACCATTCCGCACAGGCCCGCGTGGTGGTTTATGGCCCCCAATGAGCTAGTGATGATATCCCAGTATTTTTGTTTGAGAAAGTTTTAGTTCATCGTACTAGTAATTAGTCTAATTAGTATTAAACACAGTAGCCACAGGTGCCTGAAACTAAAAACGTTGGATCCAACAACGCTTAATGAATTCGTGAAAGATAAATGTAGCAGTAAAGAGCCTAGAACTGTCCCACTGCTGGGCAAAGGCCTCCATCATTGAAATCAAGTCATCGCTACAATTGATGGGTAATGTGTTAATCACCACGCTTGCCAAGTGCGGGTTGGTGATCACAAACCTATGCATGCATCGAAAATCCGAAATACATTTTGCCCGACCTGGGAATTGAACCCGGGACCTTCGGGTATCGGGCCGAGCGCTCTGCCACTCGTCCACCGAGGCGTTGTGTAGCAAATGTAGCAACTTTATTACAACTTCATTTTGTTTTTATGACGAAAAACTAAAAGATCGATTTAAAGTCGTTGGTCCCGGCTGCATTACCAGTCGCTACCAATACGCACTGGGCCCGCGTGGTGGTTTATGGCCCGTTCTCCCTATCCATCTATAGGGAAGACTCGTGCCCCAGCAGTGGGGGCATAAAATGAGGTGATGATGATGAATACTGTAAACAATGTAACATTAAATCTTTCATTTCGGGAAATATTTCAAGTTTGTTTGTTACGAGGTTATGTTATTTTAAAAAGAAATGCTCTCGTAAGCATGCGATTTTTGATTTCCCCGGAGATATCGGATTCTCAATCGCACGTTCATCACGTTATGTAGTAAAGATATTTGCGATGATTCTTACATAACGTAAAACTTTTATTGAATCACGATTAGTTTATAAATTTCTTGTTATAAATATCTAAGTTTACAAAGTAGCAAAATATAACTTTTACAACGTTTTCGGAATCATCTCTAAAGTATGTTAGGTATTTGTTTGCTGTTTGTGGTCCCGAGCCAGCCCTGCGACTTTTTTTTTGGAGAGAGATTGTTGATTGCCTCAGACGGCATTTTCAGCTTCACCGGGCCTTGGCCCTGCGACAGACGGGATTGGATACTAGGTTTTTAATGGGTAGTTTCCATCCCCTGTCGAGCTTTTAGTGGCTGGCCGTGGGTATAGGAGAAGAGCCCCACAAAAGCCAGGGTCACCCCCGGTTTGTAGGTATACACGCCTGCACATCAACCTATCCAAAACTGTCAAATTTCTCTAATCGATATTGATCTTTATACCCAAACATTAAGGTTCAAAATTTATTAAAGAAATTTGACATTTTGTGGTAGGTTGATCTGCTGCCGTCTGTACACGTTATACAGTTTGACACCTAATTTGTACAATCGGTGCTTTCCGTTCGTGATCCCCATCCATGCCCGTGGTAGAAGAGAGGTGGTACTAGGTTATTTAGTGGGTATACCTCCCCTCCCCTCGTCGAGCTTTTAGTAGTTGGACGAGGAAAGAGGAGGAGAATCCCTCAAAACCTGGGGTCGCCCCTAGCCCCGGTGTATGCACCAAGAATTAAACATAGTTAAATATTAAAAAAAAACATAAACCCGCATGCGTAAGAAATAATAAATGAATAGAAAATCAACTGAAAAGGCCGGAACAAGATAAAAATTCAATAATTACATATAGCCAGCGAAATAAATCGAAACAATATCAAACATAGTACTGTATACAATTAAAAATATCAATACGGTGGTCCTTCGAAATTTTATGCAACATCATACATAACATGCAGTCGGAGGCATAAAATTTAATGATAAGTTAAATCATTCTCACTTTGTGCGTGCCTCCGACAGGCGGGTTTTTTGTTTTTTTTTAATTTTATTTTATTTATGTCTTTTTAGTTAGACAAATTACGTAATCGGTTCAATACATTTAAAGAGTTTTTAAATTTCTTAAAAACTTAAGTGCATCATATCGACTCGTCTTACGCTCTTACGGTGAAGAAAAACATCGTGAGGAAACCTGCATATATATGGAAGAAGAAATTCTGAAGCTTCGCATATTGTGAAGTCTGCCAATCCGCATTGGGCACGCGTGGTGGACCGACGCCCAACCGCTCTCTAATGAGGGTAGGTCTAAGCCTCTGCAAAGGGGCATAATTATTATAATCGTAGACTGATGATGTATTATTTTTTTAATATTACGGTAATAATGATAATCATGATATACCTTTTTGAAATGCTTGTGTTGAGCCCACTAATTTGGTGCCTATAATGTAGTATTCGAAAAAAAAATATGTTTTTCACCAAGTCCAATGGCGTCGCACAGCCGCCATGTTTGTTATTTTTAACGTCACCTACCTAAGAACACTTGGGCAGCTAAGACGAATCTAACGATACCTCAATTATGTAAATCCGTTCAGTTCAATTAATTAATAAATAATCAAATAAATAGATAAATAATCAGGTAAAATTATCAGTCTTCCGCCAAGAACACAAATAAAGCACTCTAAAAGAGGCGTACAGAAGGCTCTTTTGGACCGTCAATGCATTATAACCACATCCGCTATTGCAAACGTCCAAAGGTGATGGGAACTATATTCCAGCTTCTTGCCCTTCTTGCAATATAAATAATGGGTTTAATATATATAAGTAAGATAGCGTCTATAAAGGATCATTTGTTTTCATATTTGCCATGTATGCGTGTCTTAAAAAACCACAACTCTTAGGAGTTTTTTTTTCCGAGTTTCCGCACAATTCTTATTAGTACTGAGAATTATATTCTTATAGAATCGAATTTAGAATTTACAAACTACTTCATTACGAACTCCCTCTGTCTATATACTCCTACGCACTGAAAAAGTTTACCGAAGTTAAAGTAACCGACTCAAAGGGCTAATAAGGTTTTGGTGACTAATGTGAATCGTTACCAGAAAGAAAGAGTCGAATAGTCTATACTTCCCTCCTTCCAATGATATGGGGTCCTTCAAACGAGTTGGACCTTGTTGGCCGGCAGAGTGAGGGTAACTGATGCTGCGTTGTTTTCATGCTGCACCAGTGGTCGTCGCATCTGGATTCCTTATTCACTCAACATCAGGTGAAATGGAGTCATTTGCGTCATTTGCCATGCTACGTATATAAAGAAAAAACTTACTCCATTACTAACTTTTTGTATAGTCTATAAAAACAGACCTACGCCTTATACACTGACACATTTTACTGCTTGGGTAAAATTAACTGACCTTTGACCCATAACGCTGACCCAAACCCGATTGCTGAGTACCGGCTTGAGTTAAACTTTCTATGTTAACATGCTCAATTCGTTTTCTCTTGTTTTCTCGCCTGGACAATGTTAACGCTTTTTACTTGTTTAACGTGTCGAGTTGACGAAGCGGGGATGGGGGTTACAAAAACAAAACACGATATCAACCTAATCACCATACCGTTTAACATATCAATATACACACATGCTCACACAATGTACTAACTAATTAAACAGTTTTCGATTTTATAGGAGAGCAATTAATTTTTTTTTTATTTGATTTGATTTTTTTTAAACAGGTATATTCGTTCTGTAAAAGTTTTTTTTTTAATTAGTTAAGTGTGAACTAAGCCATCGATGTTTAGTAGCAGGATCAAAATGGATGAAATTTAATAGAAACGTCTATGTATTTCTAATAATTTGACGCAATCACAGATCTAGTTGATTTGTGGACGCTGTCTAAAAATGGGAGAGAAAGAAGCCTTTATTGCGTTGCTTGTCGATTCTTCAGGTCTCCCGCTCTAGACTTACGAGCATAATTGTACTAATAACCCTTCGCAACAATGGAAAATTACAAACCACATTAAATTTGATCCTATTTCGTTTTTTCTAAGATTACGAACCAAAAAATACACCCTGGCTAAGGCTAGTCAAAACTAGTTCCTCAAAACTATTTCGCATTTAAGCTTGTTATGCGAGCCGGCATGTCATGGCTGGTGATTCGTTATACACAATGTATCTACAGTTGTGCTCATTAATTTAATTAAATTGAATCTTAATTCACACTAACATAGTATAGGTTTGGTTGGCGGTAGGGCTTGTTTGTCCGCCACCATCTTATCTAAATATGTCGCCATAACATCAATGTTTGTAGCAGTGTTGTGTTCGGCAGCTAGAGATAAGATAGCCAGTACCTCACTAGTTGAGGATCCCGGGTGAAGTGCGCTTCCATCATTGGCCTTATCATCACTTAACATCAGGCTCACCTAATTGATCTCAATCAAGGCACTGTGCTTACTCGTCAATATAAAAAAAGACCAATGAAAAAATACAACTAGCTCTGCCTGTATAAGTCAAAGCTAGTTTCTCTTTAACAGTTGCATAACGCAACAAACTATTTCGCATGCAAGCTTGTATGCGCGCCGGCATGTCATGGCTGGTGATTCATTATTATACAATGTACAGTTGAGCTCATTCATTTAATTTAATTGAATCTTATTTCACACTAAGATAGCAGACCAATGAAAAAATACAACTAGCTCTGCCTGTATAAGTCAAAGCTAGGTTCTCATTAACAGTTCTGTTGCTTAACGCAACAAACTATTTCGCATGCAAGCTTGTTATGCGCGCCGGCATGTCATGGCTGGTGATTCATTATGTACAGTCGTGCTCATTAATGTGTTTGTCAGTTAGAAGGGGGCATCGCAAATACTGTCGGCACATCCATCGTTCCGTTGCGCAAATACTGAATATCATATGACTGATTTATTTTAGCGTAGCGGACGAAAATTGTTGTGTTTGGTGCGGTAATATATTTTTTAAAGTTTACAGTTGAAATACTAAAATATGTCGTCGTAATCAAAAAAATTAACTTCTTCATGCTTAACTTTTTTATTGTGAATCATTTTGTTTAAGTATCACTATCAGCCTTTATTAGTCTATTGCTGGACATAGGTCTCTCTATGTATACAAGCCACTGAGATCCGAGACATCTCTTGTCATCCCTGTTGGTATAATAAGATCTCGTTCGAAGTCAAACTTCAGCTATTGTATTATTTTTATTTTTTAAATTATTTTTGCATTACGAGAAAACATACAGCACATAATAACTTAAATTTCAGTACACAAAATATAACACAAAGGCCATTAAAGTTTCTGCCAAAAATTTATCTTTACTTTCACTTGTATGGCATTTTGTTTTTATTTTTTGCTTTTCTTACATTTTTCTACATTCGACCCTTTGGGAGTCAGTCTTTCTCTGCTAGTCTGATTTTAACTTAAACTTTTATCGGATTTTATTTTTTTTATTCCTTTTTTTAGATTTTTCTACATTTGATATATTGTTTATTATCCACCACTAACTTGTAAAGTAAAATAACGTAAACAGTCTATAACTGTCCCACTGCTGAGCAAGAGCCTCTATCGTTGTAAACAAGTCGTCACTACAATTGATGGGTAATGGCTTAATCACCACGCTTGCCAAATGCGGGTTGGTGATTATAAACCCGGGCTATGGATCGAAAAATCCAGTAAACACTATTTCCGACCTGGGAATTATAACTGGGACCTTTGGGTATCGGGTCGAGGCCTTTGCCACTTGGCCACCGAGGCAAATAACTTCTAAAGAACTAACTTTAACACAAGCTCTCTACACACTGAACCATTGTCGGGATCAAGTAGGGATGTAGAAATCTTCGACAAATTGAACTGACATGACACGTGATGGACGGGGCACACGTGGGGCTTCTACCTGGCTCACAATCCTGTCCCTAAGCGATTTGTCCATCTTACGATAAGACTGAACTGGAGTTAATGGCTTAAAGTATTCAGGGATCAGCTTAGGATTTACATTTAAACTTTAAAATGAGTGAGTTCACTGAATCATGACTGAATCTAATATTGATTTGAGCACCAATTGTAGGAGACAAGAGCTTAATTACTATTTTTTTCTTATGACAATAGAGTTTGAATTTATTTTGAATAATAAAGTATTTTTTATTTTAAATAATAAAGTAGATATAGTAGATAAAAATGAGACAACATCACATACATTGTTCTGATCCCAAGGTAAGTAGCTAAAGCACTTGTTTCATGAAAATCAGAAGCAACGACGGTACCACAACCACCCAGACCCGACATAATATCGAAAAGTTCGTTTTCGACATTGATCGTTTTCGACGGGAATCGAACCCGGAACCTCAGAGTTAGCGCCGCCCAAAGTCCGGCGTGCAAGCCAATCGGCTACGGAGGTCGTCAAAAAGTAATTTTTATTTTATTTTAAATAATTAATATAAATAACCTCTCCGGGGCCTATAGCGTTACGAAAAATGCTTAGCTCTAATAAACACCAAAACACTGTGTCAAATTTCATGCTCCGACACAAAAAAGATTTCGTTCTGCAAAGACCCTGCTATTCACATCTGGGAATTCGCAACGTATATCCGCTTTAACGAACCTAAATTTTGTCTCGTACCATAATAATGTTATTTATTACGTGTTCGTAGTAAATATATGGTGGTATTTTTGTACGATTTACTCTACATATAACGCTTGATCATATTTGAGTGCATTGCATATAAAAGCCTACTTTACGAAACTATGTATAATATATTATTACTGACACCGATATTTTTAATTGTCTAATTAACTTGAAAAGTAAACTACTTAAACAACGGAATTTTCAACTGTGGGTTAAAATAAGTTTCCTGATGAACTAGCTGATCTGGTAATATTACATATACAATCTTTTCAAGCAAGTCAGTCTCACTACTGTTTAAACAGTAGTGAGACTGCCTCTGACTGACTGTCTTTCTCTTAAGAGAAAATCCAAACAGAATGTTTCTGTCTGAAACTTTAAATGTGAAAAAAATGCATAAAATATTTTTACAAGAATATTGAATTCAGATAACATATATTTTTTTTTATATTTACGGGTAAGCAAAGTGCCTTGATGTTAAGTGATGATAAGGCCAATGATGGAAGCGCACTTCACCCGGGATCCTCAACTAGTGAGGTACTGGCTATCTTATCTCTAGCTGCCGGAACACAACAATGCTACAAACATTGATGTTATGGCGACATATTTAGATAAGCTAGCCAGGCGGACAAACAAGCCCTACCACCAACCAAACCGAGGACACAAACATGTACCCCCGCTGGGAATCGAACCCGGGACCTCTGGGTCTAAACCGGTGGTCTTAGCCACTAGACCACAGAGGCGGTTAATATAATAATATAATATAATATTTTTCATTGAAAGTTTAACATTAAATTTGGACTTCCTCGCAGTGATAAATGTGCTGTGTGATAGTCTTGGGTTAAAAATAACAGGTGCTGAAGCTGATACAATGAAGAAGGAAAATTTATTCAAAAAAGAGCTGCGTCTACGGAAAGAATTAAAGAAAAAATACCAGTTACTTGCTCGAGAAGGTAAATGCATGGTAATGTCTTTTGATTACATGCAAAACCTTCCCCTTCCTTACATAAAAACAGGTGATGTTTTTTATGCGAGGCAGTTATGGTATTATGTATTTGGGATATACGATTTAGCAGATAACAGTGCATACAACGGATAAAAAAATGTGCCAAAGAGGTAACATCTATGTGACTTTATTATTTAAAGAATGAAAACACCACTAGTGACACAGTGATCTGTCTAAGCGATGGTTGTGCAGGGCAAAACAAAAATCATGTAATGATGTACTTTCAGTTTATTTTAGTTCATTGTCTGATATTTTTAAGAAGATTAAACATATTTTCCCAATCCGTGGCCATTCCTATATTCATTTATTTATTTAGGTCCACTTACAGTGTATGTATTATATTTCATCTTATAAAACTATCACTAATTATATAATCTAAACACACAAACTACTTACAAGTAGACACAT
Organism: Eudonia truncicolella; assembly: GCA_949315975.1. Classification (NCBI taxonomy): domain Eukaryota; kingdom Metazoa; phylum Arthropoda; class Insecta; order Lepidoptera; family Crambidae; genus Eudonia; species Eudonia truncicolella. The sequence goes on from OX438839.1 coordinate 11,421,305, forward strand.
CTTGTTTTTTTTTGTGTCTTTTACGGTAACTATGTATTTGGTATGATATTTAAAACTTCTGTAGAATTATATGCCATTATATATTATAATAGCACCTTGGGTAAAAAGGTCAAATCTAAAAGATCACGCCTTTTTACTAATGACACCATCTTAAAGTATTTCAATATCTCTTCATAGGACTTTTTTGGAAATGCCTTCAGAATATGCAAGGTGCCACAAAACTCGTTTCTGTATCCGTTCAAGCCAAAGTATGTGGGTGGCAAAGTGGGGGCGCCATACCACACTGCCGTATTCTAAAATGCTTCGAACCAACGAGTTGTACAGCATGATTTTAGTTTGAGAGTTACTAAACATTTTTCCATTCCGTATGATGAAACCTTCGAAGCTTTTTTTCACAACATTGTCTATTTGGGGAATAAAGGAAAAGTTTTTGGTCGTAATATATTCCAAGATCCTAACGACTACCGCGTTCTGTAGCGCGACATTTTTAAGATAATACTGTGTTAAATAAGGTTTGACATTACAAGTATAATAAATTTGTTGACACTTAGATGGATTGAGCAGCATACCGTTGCTCATGCACCAGTCAGCGAGGCGATCTAAGTCCTCTTGCAATTTAAACGCATCATGTAAACATTTGTGTTTTTGTGATTTGTTTGCCTACTTCTTATCTGATCATTAGTATTTGTAAAAATCTTATGATCGGATGGTAACGACGGTAGTTATGTTGTTGACATTGAATGGGCGCCTTTGGCTTTCAAAGTAAAAAGTAAATAGTGTTGAATAATTTCGGCGGGCTGGTTGGAACCACGATAGCTCCATTGGGAGAGCACCTGACCCGGTATGTCAGAATGGTGCAGGTTCAAATCCTGCTCGTGGAAATTTTCTCGACATTTGTGTTTTTGTGATTTGATTCACTACAAAAATTTGCGTTAAAATTATATACAAAACGAAAGCATTTTAACTATGAAAATAAAACATATTTAGATGAATACAAAAATCAATCTATTTTACTTAAAAACTTATTGAAACTTAAACTCAAGACTAATAAACGTATGGAAAACACTATAACCGGTAGTCGTTAGGATCTCGGAATATATTACGACCAAAAAATTTTCTTTTATTCCCCAAATAGACAATTTTGTGAAACTTATAAGGACAAAGTCCAATAATTAGTTGAAAACCGTTTGATATTCTTTGTGTTATATTTAAATCCCTACTAATATTATAAATGCGAAAGTTTGTGATGGTGGATGTTTTTCCTACGGTCAAATCTACGTAGCTTGCTCATATGTTTCTAAAAAAACCTTTAACATAGTTTATAGGAGTATATTGCAGTAAATAGAAGACTCAAAAATATAGTATAACTCATACAACAGTATAAGCCATCATTTCTAAAGATATATACGCAGGCGAAGTCGCCGGTAGCCACTAGTTATACCATAAAACTGTTATAACAAACGTCATAAACAAAATAAAATACCTACTAAATGCAAATCATGACATTTGGTATAAACAACGCACAACATAAATTGTAGTCGAACAGACAAGAATGAATTTAATTTAAATCAGTTCTATTTATATTGTTTGATATTTAACACTCCTACGTATAAGAGCAAAGGTCACTGTGACTTTAACCCAAAACGTATTTTTTTTTCTTAGAAACTTCTGCCTAAAAATACCCCTTTTTCGAAGTAGTTAAAGCTTTTAGTTTAGATTGTATTGTTAATCTTATTTTCGATATTCCAGTGGTTATTTTAGTTGTTTTAAATTCTAGGTGTTTTTATAAACTTAGGCAGTTTTGTTTTATAGTTAACATTTCATATTCGAAAGGTTCGTTATTATAGCATTAGAAAACAAAAATAAAAAATATGAAAAAGAAACACGTATTTTATCTACCAAATTATTTTTCCACACAATACTACAAGTTGTCACAAGCTAGCCTATAACCCGTTAGCTTGGAGTTGGTTTTAGACACCCTATAATAAATTATTTTGAGTGTTCGTGTTTGAGTGACCCAATTCTAACGAAAATTTCAGAACAAACAACTGCGATATAATTGTGAACGTTTTTAGCAAAATCTAGTTTGTAGTACCGAGTGTCAATTTTTTTAAGGTAAAACCTACCGACCCACATTTTTAGATACTGCCAACACGCCACCACGATTGGGTGCAAGCTGCATACGACTCCGCTAATGGTACGTACCACGGGCGGAATGGATTGTTTCAGCCGGGTCAGGGGTGAAGGACCTCTCGCGTGATCAACGGCCCGCGCGGCGTTGCATTGCCTTGGATGTGTGAATAAAATGGAATGGAATACCCGTTCGGGTTTCGCGAAAGTGATTAGATTGTGTAACGTGAAGTCAGCTTTTTATTGCGAAACGATGCAGTACTTTTTTGAAACAATTACCAATTTAACGTATGCAATTTTATTGGATGTGTGAATAAAGCGGAATGGAATTACCGTTCGGCTTTCGCGAAAGTGCTTAGATTGTGTGACGTGAAGTTAGCTTTTAATTGCGAAACGATGCAGTACTTTTTAAAATAATTACCAATTCAACGTATGTAATTTTATTGAATGTGTGAATAAAATAGAATGTAAAACCCAGTTACTGGTGTCGTCTTTCGCGAAGTGGTTAAATTGCATAACGTGAAGTTATCAAAATAAAAAAATTTGCAATGTGATGCAGTTTTTTTATCCAGAGTTTTTTGTTTTGAGAGATATTGCTGATTGCCTCATTTTCAGTTTCACCGGGCTTTTTTGGGGGTGGCGAGGAACGTAACGGGTCCGTAAGGGAACGTAAAAGCCGTGTGAAACGAATCACATTCGGAGGTTTTCTAGAGAGAACGGCATCGCCCACTAGTGCGCGTCCCCGTGCCCTACTAGATTCTATGAAGGGTTCGGATCGAATCGGGAAGCGGAACAACCTGAGGGCGCCTCTAAAGGCTCGCACCTCGGCTCGGACCTCTGCTCGGGTTAACCGGGCTGTGGTGGAGGAGAGAAGTGCCGAGGTACATGTCTGTACCTGGTGTAGAGTGCGTGTGAACCGGTTCTTCGTACCTTTGTTCTACGAGTACGGTGTCTTGGGTCTATACTAGTGTGCATGTTTAGTGTATTCTGTAAATGTGAAGTATCATTTAGAGGATCGGGCGGGGGGGCGTTCGCAACTGTTATGGGATCGTCGGGGTCACTAGGACGTGTCTAGGACGTCTAGATGTGTCTTGTTGGTGGAAGGCTTTCAACATTATAGTTGGCGGCCGCCTCAACAAGCGGGTAAGCGCGGTGGGGGGCGTTATCAAAGTAACGTATGGAAACGTCCTTGATAAAATCTTTGATAGTGGGAAGATCAAGATCACGGTGGAGGTCTACATTGCGATAGTACCAGTACATAGTAGTAGTAGTATAAATACGGGCAATTCTTGGCACCACGCATGAAACGGTTTTGGAGGGTTTGTAAGGGATGCAAATAGGAGGGCGCGGTATGCGCGAAAACTACACTAGCGTAAGTCATGACGGGGCGAATGCAAGCTTTGTAAATTGTCGTCTTATGCCTAAGAGACATTTTACTCCGCCTGCCTAATAAGGTGGAATAGCCGACCTAATATGAACGCGGCCCTGTTACGGACGCTTTTAAGATGAGGCGCAAACGACAATCTTCTATCGAGAGTGACACCAAGGGATAGCACGGTCAAATAATCGGATAGGAGGGCGACGATCGTCGCTACCCTGGGAAAAGTACACAGCGGCGCTTTTCTCGGGGTTAACTTCGATCCGCCATTTACGAAACCAAACGCCGAGGGTGTTGTGTTGGCGGCCGTTTGGAGTCGGTTGGAAACCGCGGCTTTCTCTCAACCAGACAAATATAGCGCGGTGTCATCCGCGAATAGAGCTAGCTCTACGCGTTGGGTTTTGGGGATGTCGTTTGCGTAAAGCGCAAACAGGATTGGGGAGAGCAAGGATCCCTGCGGAACGCCGGCGTGAATAGGACGAGGGGCGGAGAGCGTTCCTTGCGAGCGGAAGCGAAAAGAGCGATCCGACAAAAAGTCTCGTATGATGTGCACGAGTCTGTCTGGCATGCCAAATTGGTAAAGTTTATAAATTAAGCCGTTGTGCCAAGCTTTGTCAAATGGTTTCGCTACGGCGAATAAAAGAGCTCCGGTGCCCTTGGGACGGGCCCTTTTATTGAGATCGGATAGGATATGGTCCGTGAGGCGATGCAATTGATGGGTGCACGAGTGTTTGGGGCGAAACCCAAACTGCTCGTTTATAAGAATATTGTTAGAGGAAACGAAATCCCTTAGACGGAAAACCACATAGGGATGGATGGTTTGACTTTTAACGGACCGCGCGGCTTTGCATTACTCTGGATGTGTGAATAAAACGAAATGGAAAACCCACGTTTTTGAAGAAGGTTATATTCCGTGTGAAATTTTATGTTGTCTAAAATAATATAACATTTATGCATTTGGTAATAATAATATTATTTTTAATTGATTTATTAAGAAAACTATTCTAATTTAATCGTTACTTGTTCATAAAATTAACTTAGATCTTAGTGACATTTCCAAGAACAATGTAATTGCTAAGTAATGACTTGTTTGTAAAGACTATAATAGACTATTAAGACTGTTGCTGCTTTTGCAATAAATGGCAAGATAAAATATAATTTGAAGCTCAAACAGCTGCTGATTTTAATATAATTTAATTGATCTTATTTAATATAATCTTGTAAGATTGTGATTTTCTGAAAATGTTAAATAATAATGAATAAATATTAGTTCGCAATAAAATTACATATTAGTACATTTTAAAACAAAGGTAGCTCATTCTTACTTGATATTGTTCCTCACTTTAAATTATAAAGTAAGTGCACAGTGTAACAGGGCACCCGGCCCATATTGCCTAGAGGTGGTCCAAGTGGTGGTGATTGCTTTCAGGAACCTCTGATGTTGACTTCAAATAATAATGCGTTGGTCCGTATTTGGAGCGTATTCCATATTCAGTACACTTCCTTTACACTACAGCATCAAAGTTTCACCGTCTTCACAAACTTGCCATTCATACAGTACTGTAACTATGTACACATGTACACAATTTGTACAAATGAGCAAGGCGAATACTGAATTCTGCGGACTACAAACAAGTTCTCAATATTTCATACTCGGTGTAGAAATTAGCGTCGTAATGCCAGATTTATTATGACATTATTGTTTATGTACAAACGCCTGCGCATCACACTACCCAGAACTGTCAAATTTCTTCAATAAATGCTGAACCGTATGCCATGGACATAAAGTTCAAAATCTATAGAGGAAATTTGACAGTTTGCGGCAGTCTGATGTGCGTGCGTAGTCGTATTCGTAGCTTCACTCCCCGCCCTTATAAAAGACTTAACGAATTTATAGACAACGGATGTCCGGGAGATAGCGTCTAGCAACTAATTTACGGACTTAAAACAAAAGCAAGCCGTTCTTATGGTTAAATTCGAGCGTTAGTTAAGGAGCAAGGACAGATTTAGTGACCGCGATAAACTTGCGTTTTACTACATATTATATCTTTTGTTGTTATGGTTCATAATGCCTTGGCGTGATAGGGCAGAGTTAGTTATAAATTAAAATATGCGTACTATATTCGCTTATTGATCTGTTAACTTTGTATTGAGACATTTTTTAACTAGTTTTTGCCCGGGACAAAATTTAAAGGTCATTGATATTTTTCGAATAAATGAAAACAAATTTATTTTAAAAGTTATGCCTAGTGGTATAATATAAAAGAATCTAAAGAATAGTTTATGGAAATTTAAGGTGAATATGTGCTGATTGTTTGATTGATAAATAAAATCTAAACTTTTTCCTCAAATACTTGATATTTTTACTACATACCCATTTTCACAATGGACTTTCTTTAATTGGGGAATATTTCAGGTGTCATTCCCCACGGGGCTTCATTTTGCATTTGGTTTGTTTTGACGACTTTAAAACTCCTTTATCTTATAGACTTCGTTACATTAACTCAATGCTAGCAGCATTGTTGTGCTCCATTTGTTAAATGTTTAAAGATAACGGATAAATTGCTTTTCCATCTTCAGCCTTATTGTCACTTATTATCAGAGAAAGAAAACGCTTTTCCAGTCACTTTTCAGTCTAACTATACATTAGCACGCACCGCGACCACAATTCTAGCCCGCCATACTGACTGCGTATGAAACCAAATGTGTGTTGGACGTAATGCGTTTTGGACGAAAAGCGTCTTGGACATACTGCGTGTTGGACGTAATGCGTGTTGAACGAAATGCGTGTTGGACAAAAAGCGTGTTGGGCAAAATGAGATAGAAAATTCCATGTGGACGAATCGCTTGTTGGACCATCAGCTATCAAATCTTATTTACATTACTTTGCATTTACAATCGAACGTCTAAAATATAAATAAATATAATGTTATTTACCGACTTATGTGTGATTCTCTCCCCAAACCCCTTAAGGAGGCATACCCACTAAAATAGTCTGCATTTCCCTTCACGTGCCATCAGTATGATCTGGGACCGGACTTAGGTCAGGCCCTGGCTCTTGGGACTTAAAATAATCTAGACATTTAGAATTTAGACTAAATAGATCGGAGATTTCGGAAGAAACTCTAATGTAGGGTGTATTGGAGAATCTAGTCGTAAGTAATAATATGTTTAAGTGGATTTATTTACAAAAATCTTCTCGTTTTTCAATATCTCAAAGACTATTCCCGTAGCAATGTTTGCATGCCTAAGGGTTAGCGCAAACGAGTGGCGGGAGGTTAGAACGAGGTCAATAACCTAACGGCCCTTAATACAATCAGATGGCGCAATAACAAGCTCTACCAAGAACAATTCAGAATCAATTGGTTTGACATTTGATGGAATAGACAATCGTTGAGTGGGTACCCACAGTCAGCAACGAAGATTGCTGAACACTGTTTAGCACTTTGTCAAAGCAACTAATGAATTTAACACGCGCTTGTCGACTTGTAGAAAAGTTACTATGACGCGGTACTTATGATTTCAGAGTCTGTTATTGCTGACCATACTTTTTGAACGGCTGCAAGATGATAAGATATCTAGGTTTAGAATATCTAGTTTAGACAGCTGAGACTGTTTGCCATCTAAGTAAAATGGTATAGTGGTGATTCTGTAAGCGTCTATAACAGTACTACCAACCCTTATGTTCGCATTTCTCAAAAACAATTATCTACACTTAAATATACCTGTTAGAAACCTTACTTAGATAGATAGATAAATACTTTATTGCTCACACAAATTAAAACAAAAAACAGGTACATACATAAAATCTTAAAGCTAGCATGGGCAAAGGCGGTCTTATCGCTTTAAGCGATCTCTTCCAGACAACCTTTGTTTTAAGAACCCAAGAGGGAGATAGAGGAAATGCGCAAATACAGTAGAATACAATAGAAACATACTCGTATACCAGTACATAAAAAGACATACATAATAATAATATATAAATAATAAATACACATACATACATACATACATATAACACCTACAATAAAAACCTAAAACATGTTACTAGCACGTGACTGATGCAATAGATGACTGTGCAGTGTAGACTTAAAGGCGGAAAGGGTCTTATAGTGACGGATTTCAGACGGTAGCTTATTCCAAAGACAAGTAGCTCGGACAGTAAAAGAATCCTTAAAATATCCCTTAGGTTCTCCCTCTAGGTCTGATACCGATATTTCAACGATATTTCAACGAAGACCACTGAGGCTAGGTAGTAAAATAGCGATTTTATGTAATTTAAACACCCAATTGTATTCAGAAATAGTTGTGACTAAGTATGCAAAATTATAAGCAGATGCAGTTTGTGTCGGGCAATGTAGTCACAGTCCAAAACTTAAACATAGACCATCGAGCCTTGTCTATAGAAACCGAATTGTTCTAAATTACTTCACTATAATTTTGTTTATTCAGTTTCGCTTAGTTAAAACTTCTTTAGACTAAAATGGGTTATGGCGTTAACGCTATAAAAATAACGTGACATAAGGAACTACAGAGTCTGCAAATGTCTTACACACATGCCTGGCTAACGGGCAAGAAATAGGGCTTTTGTACAATATGGCATGGACTGAAATATATAGCCTACCGCTTGACCTACTGACGATAAAAACCAGGAGGAGGTAGGTACCATGTAAAATAAAAAGTATTAACAAATCTACTCAAATCAAACTAGAAACCAACGTGACACAGTATTAACTCTAAATATAGTTTTAAATGGCTTTTAATTATTAAAAGCATTGTTTAAGTAATGATAAATGAATGTTATTTATTTAAAATACATTCCTATATAGAAAAGAATATAGCCTAAATGCTGCCCCTGTGTGCTGGACAAAGGCCTACATCAATGTAATAAAGTTGTCACTACTTGATGGGCACTGGCCTAATCACCAGACAAAAAGTGTTTCGGAGAATCCGAAACACTTTTTGCCTGATCTAGGAGTTAGATGAAATTAAGTATACTTATTCATAATAGGTACTTTATTATTTAAAAACAAAGACAAGTAAATTAGACTACTTAAAATGAAACTTCTAACAATTATAAATTAAAAATAAAAAAAATTGTCCCAGATCATCCCCATCAGGCAGATTCCCAGTAAGCTAGCAGCATTAATTAGATTAGATATAAAAGGTAAAAATAATATAAACATATAAAGAGTTGTGACAGGTGTGCAGTATTAATAATTCTGGAAGGTTAAGGTCAACACAGACCACTACGGCTGCATCTTGAGAGTTTTGAAGCTTTTGTTCTGTCAAACAATGCTGTAGGTAGTCAGCTGAGCCTCTATTTATCACGAAAGGTGCTCTTCAATGCAATCTAATTAAAAGGAGTAACACTTTTTTTTATCATAACGTACTTTGACGTGAGTCTATTCCTACGAATACCACAATGGGTAAGCGTTGGCCTTCGTCTTGATAGTAAGTGACGATAAAGCCGAAGGTAGAAGAGCACTTTAATAGAAATGATTAACCACTGAAGATCTGCTGATATTTTTTTATATATTTTTTTTATTCACTCGGCAAAAACCGCTCGGCATGCCGCTATCAGCAGGCACCTCGTGGTGTGCTTCATACATATTTGTAAGAACATTTGTTTTTTATTTGTTGCCGCCCTTGCGTTAAGATTTCGCTCACAGCGGTAAGATCATGGTCGGCACTTGTCGCAGCTTGTCATCAGGTAAGCCATTTATTTGGCTAACAGCTGATAGATGATGATAGTCATCTATCAGCTGTTCACAAGCTGTTACCATAGCCTTTGAAAGTTTGCAATACTATTATAATAACATAATATTTTCAATTATATAACACAACGATACTACTAACATGTTTGTTATCACGGAATTGATAAATAACTGTTCTGTGTTTGTTATGACGTCAGACTAAATTAGCGACACCGTGAAAAAACTGCCCTGACATAAAAGTTTCCATTGCATTGCCCGGGCATAACACACTTGACCGGTATAAAAACCTCTATGGCCCTTTCAGACCCTCCAACTATCTCCGTCTCCATGAATAAAATTATAATTATCTCGCGAACAAAGAAACACACTTCTGTATTACTAGTTAGAAAGTTTGTAAAGGTAAACTTAACTTAAACAACCTTTATACTATCTTACTGCTGGGCAAATTATGTATTATTGAAATCAAGTCATCGCTACAATAAATGAGTATTTTCTTAATCACCACGCTATCCAAATGCGGGTTGAGGATCACAAATCCGGGCTATGCATTACCGGTCAACCCGAGCCGAGGTCCGAGCCTTTAGAAGCACCCTCGGGTTGTTCCGCTCCCCGATCCGATCCGAACCCTTCGGAGAATCTAGTAGGGCACGGGGACGCGCACTAGTGCGCGATGCCGTTCCCTCTAGAAAATCTCCGAAAGTGATTCGTTTCCCACGGCTTGAGGGACCCTTTACGTTCCTCGCCGCCCCCAAACAAGCCTAGTAAAGCTGAAAATGCCGTCTGAGGCAATCAGCAATCTCTTTTTAAAAAAAAGGCTTCGCACGTGTACTTTTTTTTTCTTTTTTTTTTTAAATATAGCCTTTGTTACTCAACGCTAATGTAGCAATCTAATGGTGAAATAATTTTTTAAGTCAGTTCAGTACTTTTTGAGTTTATTCGTTACAAACATACTTTCCTCTTTATAATATTAGTATAGATATTAATATAGCCACATTCAGTCTACTGCTAGACATGGGTCCGATCACTGAGTCCGATCTCCGGCTATTCTCATCAAACTTCCAACCACGGACTACTACAATAACAATACTATAACAATGTCTATTTCTAGATACGAATATGAAAATTGCACCTTAGAATCTTGGCACCTTTGTTCTGATGAACAATAGTGTTAGTTGGTAAGGTCTCTTATTACTTATCACAAAGGAATCCGCCGGCTGCCCCGCAGACAACTAATTGGTTTGCCCATTAATACAACCTCCCTAGAAGTAGCTACTACCGACCTTTTTAAGTGGTTTGAAAATCTACTTTTACAGTTTTCATTATTTGATATCACAAAGGTGCGAATGCTAGTTTAACGCTATACAGATTTTTAATTTTTACGCGATCTAACATAAACTGCTTTTTTATGTTTATTTTAGGTCTGTGGTCTAGTGATGACCATCAGGCAGACCCAGAGATTCAACGCTTGATTGTCAGGGAAGGGGGGTGCATGTTTGTAGTCAGTTTGGGCTTGTTTCAAGTCCGCCCGACTAGCTGCCACCATCTTATCTAAATATATCGCCATAGCATCAATTTTAGTAGCATTGCTGTGTTCCGACAGTAAGAGATGAGATATCCAGATCTTCACTGGTTGACGATTCCGGGTGAAATGCGCTAACGAACTCAGCCGGCCATTAAGCTTGTGGCCCTCCTGATTCTAAGGATTGATAAACCTCTAGTTTTAGAGAGCTAAACCATAAAGATAAATGCTATCCTTGGTCGTTCTAGCCGAAATATTCATTGACAAAACTTAATTACTATTCCTATTACTTCACAAAGGGATGCCTGCAAGGGAAATTGCATGCAATTATACGTTGTTTGAATCTAAGCCGACAGACGTGTTCATCGTAGTCGGTTTTGCTCAAATATCCTTTCGTGTGTGCTAATAATGCCGTTTGAAAAATCAGTAAACCTAATAGTGACTGCACTATGTATGATGATGATGATGATGATAATTATAGATGAAATATTGATAGTAACTTTAGAAATTGTGTAAAAATAAACTTAGTTCTATCAATGGTATCTATACGACTTTATTTAGAAGCAAATGAAAATACCTACATAAGTACATATACATAAGCACGAAAACCACCAATGTGTGCCTAAGAAGTCTTTATTGAATAATGATTTCATTATGGTTAAAACACTAATATGATCTATCTATATATCTTTGAAAAAAAAAACAGCTAAGTATTACACAATCGACCTTAATGACTACAATACGAGTATCAAGTATCAGTAGTTTATTGTGTCCCTGTCTTTGAGTTATTTGAACAATAGTTTTAAATTGTATGTCAAGTTGGGTTGGGGATAGCTAAAACTTAAAAACTGATTTACGATTGGCCTCATGGCATTCGGAATGTTCCAGATCATTTGTCTCGACAAACAGTTCACTAATTAATGGTTCGCACAAACACGTCTTTGGCAAGCTTCAACGTTTGTTAACTTTAACTTCCAGTTTCCCATACCCATGACCTTTCAGCTGCGTGATGTCGTAAAATCATTTGTACAGAAAAACTATGACCAATTTCCTAGTGTTCACCAAAAAGGGTAATGGGATCCGGCTTACGCAAAGGTTTAGGCTGACACGCGGCATCTAAAATAACACCACAAGGCGCATTTTATTGCTGTTGGCCGCCTATGGTCTTTACAGGGTAACCGGACTGTGAAAAGTGGTCGACAGTGGCAGCTCGAGGGGCGCCACTGTCGAAATGCTAAATGCGAAAACAATTTCTGGCAAAAAAGTATCATGGCGCCTTTTGAGAAGATTGAATGATATTATGCTTTTTTTATTCTTGCTTTACCGTTCAAGGAATAATGCCGGCGCTGGTGATCATACATCCTCATTGCTTCACACAGGCGTGTCACCGTCCCTTAAAACAGTATCCGAGGCGTTTCGGATCGGAATGGATGGGATGAAGAAAACGCTGTCAACTCTGCTAGCGCAAACACGTAGTAGGGCACCGAAGCTCCGTACGTCCAAGCATTTTGTGTGAACCTGTCTGAACATAGCTTTGTAAATGAAGTTGGTTTGTCTAAGCGATTCCCTAGCGGCTGCTGAAGTAAATTGAATGTTATACGTTTATTTACCTTAAAATATAAATTCCGAGCAGCTTTATTTTTGAATAATTATTTTGCGATTACAATACCCCGTGATGTTTTAATTAGGTTGACGATGATTAAGCGTTCAAGTGTGCAAGAGAAATTAGGCATGATTAGTGCTTGTGATTCGTGATCCTGAGCCATCCTCGTGGCAGAGAAGGGATGGTACTAAGCTTTTAGTGGGTAAACCTTCCCTTCCCTCATCGTGCGTTTAGTAGCTGTATGAGGGAAGAGAAGTAAGTGTCCCATATAACTAGGGGGTTATGATGAATGTTCAAATTATTATACCTCGTTAAAAAAGGGTGCAACGTGGTTGCGCGTACGCAGGTGCACTCGCTTGTCTTCCCAATATGAAATCTACTTAAGGGTGCGCCGTCCGTAAGTGACAAGTGTCATATATTTTATTTGAAATGTCTTCGTCCATATTTATTTGATGTCGCACGACCATACTAATTTTGTATGGGTTATTTAACGTGTTTGAATGAGTTAATAAAATTTTGCATGCATGTGTTAATCAAATAACTGCAAAATTTTTATTACATGGAGCTGATCTGATGATGGAGCTAGAAGATGGCCATAGGAACTCGGTAGTTAAACGACACAACCCTATCGAGTTTGGGCTCGTATGATTCGTCTTGACGAGTACTTTGGTGCTAAATGGTAACCAGGGTATGATGATGGAGCTGGCAGATGGCCATAGGAAATCGGTAATTAAACGACACAACCCCATCGAGTTTGGGCTTGTATGATTTGTCTTGACGAGTACTTTGATGCTAGATGGTAACCAAAGTCTGATGACGGAGCTGGAATATGGCCATAGGAACTCGAGAAAAGAAGTTCGTTCGTTCGTTCGTTCGTTCCGTTTGTTATGAATGTGGATTCTGTCTTTGATTAGATGTATTAGATGGATGACCCAATGCCAAGGTAAGCATGTGCCGAAGGCTGAATGGTATAAGGGTGTATAAAACAAGTCATATCGCTAACGTTGCGCCTCAGGGTACCATGACGAACCCTGTTGTACTGAAACCCTTAACCCCCCTATAAAAATAATAAATAAAATAAAATTTAAAAAAAACTTTTTAAAAACAAGCTTTTTACATTTTTATACCAACCAGCGGTTTTTCATTCCGATTTATAAACCAAAATCTTCGTTAATGTAGGCACTTACGACAGGCCTACGTTTTCTTTGCAAAATTAAAAATTCTTTATCCACTCCGCCAAAACTTAGACTTCAATACTTAAAAGCTATTGGGGATTCTTTCTCAAACTTTTGAGGAAGTTGGCCAATTATGTCAAGATTTATTATAACAAAGTAATGACGGCACAGTGCCTATTCTAGCGTTCAATTTCGCTATAACATAATTTATGATACTTCCGACCGATATATAACCACACGTTTCGACCACACAGTAATTAAGGTTTTCGTCTGCAACGGCAATTTGTGAAGTAAATCAAGTGGAATTTTTCTTGATTTCAGTTTGAAACAAAGTTTTTCTTTTAATATTGGCATACGGTTCAGTTTTTAATATTTACTAGCTGACCCGGCGGACTTCGTATCGCCACAGTATAATAATGAGTACTACATCGTACGGCTTTGACAGTTTCCATGATAATAAAACAAACAAATCATTTTGTATTGGAAAATTAAATTGTCGTTTTTAGTATTTTCCGTTATTTAGTGGTCGCCCAGTGGTCGAAATTCGACCGTAATTTTTTTATTAAGGCTACACGGATTGTATCCTAAACAATGAAAAATTTAAAAAGATAGAATATGAGTTTGGATTGGCATTGAGAGATTTTGGCCAGTCCTCTTCCATTTTTGAAATTTTTGAAAAATCTATGAAACAATGTTTGTGTTATTTAATGTATTTTTAAAGCATAATTTTAAAAAAAATATTAGCATTATGACTCCTTCTCTATATAAATTACTAGCATTTTGCCCGCAACTTCGTCCACGTAGATTTCGTATTTTTACGTACAAAATTCGATACCACGTCAAAAAATAGAATTATTATAGAAACTGTTTCTTTTGCATGCATTCCGCATATTACCGCGTTCGCGAAAACACGGCGGTGATGTGAGACTTCCACTCTCCCAATATGATACTGGAGGGGGAAGGTTGTTATCCAAAACTAAGGATATTAAGCGCTCCATGTTTGCGCTTGGTCTAGGAGTTAATGAATGGGAGCAACGCGTCCAATCTTGTAATAGTCGTATTGCCAATTTAAATTTTCTACATATTTTAGTTTTTTGTTTTACTACAATATTTATGTTACAAAGCTTCTCTAATGACAATGTTTATTGTTTCTTGTTTTGGTAGAAAAACTATGATAGCACTCGGGTTAAACCAAAATAGTTGTTCGTGGGAAATGCACCCTTTTCTCAATTCGTTACCCACCCGTGCGAATGTTTGTCCCTGAGACTTATAAATTTAAAATACGAAAAAAGATCTAATTAAGAATATGCGTTGACCAGCTTCTGATTAGGTAATAATGATCGCTACGACGTCTCGCAAAGCTTTTTTTAATAGTACCTGTGCCATTACCTATATATATTATAATAAGCACTATATGCTGTCCCACAGCTTGGCAATCTTGGCATTATCGCTACAACTGATAGATATTGACTTAATCACAAAGTTTCCGAAATGCGGGTTGGTGATCACAAACGGAACTACCTATGCTTCTGAAAATCAGAAACACACATTGCCTACCTGGAAACTAAACCTGAGACCAAACAAACCCATCTAGATGATAATTGATCTCCGACGATATAGGTATTAGGATATATTGCGTCCATAAAATGTTCCATATCTACTTTGTACAGACGCCTGCACATCAACCTATCCAAAACTGTCAAATTTCTTCAATACAATGTCAACCATACGATTTAGATATAAAGTTCAAAGTCTATTGAGGAAATTTGACAGTTTGTAGTAGGTTGATGTGCAGGCGTGTGTACTTTGCGAGCCAATCTATTGTCCAGTTCGATTTAAGCGTCACTATCATTAGTGCTGGAGAAGGGATTTTTCTTTTTCCAAGTTAGAACAGCAATTGCCTCTGCGGTCTACTGGTTAGACAACCAGACCTAGAGGTCTCGGTTACGATTTTAGGTAGGGCTTGTTTTAAGTTTGTAAGGCTAGTTACAACAGCAATTCCCTCTGCGGACTGGTTAGACAACCAGACCAAGAGGTCTCGGTTACTTCAGAAATAAAAAAGAAAAATATTATAGCCGATGTTCACCCTAAATTTTTAATCTAAATATTGGTGAAAGAATTACAAAAATTGGATTAGCAGTTTCGGAGATTACCTCCTAAATCCGAATTCACAAACTTTACCTCTTCATAACATTAGTATAGATAAATAACGTTATTGTAGCTTTACTATAAAAGCTAGGTATATCGTGCCGCTGACTTTTTTTTTTCATCAACTAATGAGTAACATGTTTGTGGTACATTATTTTCATGTACACCCATCCGTTTGGTCAGCGTACGCCGATGAAGCAGCTAAAGCGTGCTTTTTTAACCGACTTGATTTACAAATGTAGAGATTTCGAGCTGAGGACTCATTTTTATCAAAATAAAATTTAGCCTATGTTACCCACAAGGTATGTAGCATTCTATCAGTGAAATTTTTTTTGGAATTGGACCCGTAGTTCCAGAGTTACCTCTTTATTAATAGTATAGATAAGTGTGCGAAATTTCATACTCCTCCGTCCGCGCCATTTTCGTAAAAAGGGGTACAAAATTTTTGCTTCACGTATTAATATATAGATTTATGTTTCTCCGTTTAACCTTACCGTTTAAACCTTCCCTGAACTTTCACAAATATTTCAAAATCAAAATTTACCAAATCGGTCCAGCCATTAACATGTTTTAGCGACACAAACGAACAGCAATAGATAGATATATAGATAGCCAGTGTTCTCCCTTCTTTATTAAAGAAATAAAATACGTAGTAATTTAAAATTCTCTCTTTGTCTAGTTACTTTAATTAATCACAAGATGTAAACTGATTAAAAATGAAATTATATCTTTTTATATTGCATCTATTTTTATAAGGTTGCATAGAATGTCTACGAAGAGCAAAAACTAATCAGAAAGTTTTTTTTCGTTTGTGTTTGTTTACGACTGCTTTCAACAGCTTTAGCGTTCCTCACAAAACTTGTGAACCTGCAGGATAACAATCAGGTGCTGGGTGGTAATCATGATCTCTATAGCAGTTTTGTGCAAACAGACGCGTTTACATACGCCGACGCGTCTCATTTCACAACTGCATAAACATTGCAATATTATGAGCTCATTGGCAAGGTCCTGGATACGCTTACCGCTCACTGCATTATCGAGCAGTTTATTTTTTTTTTCATATTTCTATTATTGTTATCAATCTTTTTATGTGTCATGGACGATAAAACATTTTAGGACGGTGTTGAAAGCTGTTGAATTAATCTAAAATCAATATCTGAATTGTTTTGTATTAAAGATTTTTTTTGCCATACACTCACTCATTCATTCGAAAATCTTGTGACACTTTAAAAGTAACGGACCTCAAACGCTGAAAATGACGTAGAGGCAATCAGCAATCTCTCTCAAAAAAAAAAAGGACCTCAAACCTTTCGCAATCCAGATAAGTGTTCTTAATACAAAGCAGACAAGACACTTTATCTCTCTAGATGATAAACGTGAACTCCGAGTTGATATTGAACCTTGATTGAACTTAATTTAATAGTACAACTTTTCCTAATACACTTCCTACACTGTTTTCCTAAGCACGAGTGATAGCAAATTTGAGACTGAGCTTGTTACAAGTGACTCTAGGAGATGCAATGCAGACATTTGATCGAACCTTCGTCGCGGCAGGTTTTGGTTCTCCACTTTAGTGAGGAGGGAGATTCCGGAGAATCTAGAAACGTAGACGGATACGCTCACATAATTCCCTCCCGATCCGATCCGAACCCTTCGGAGAATCTAGTAGGGCACGGGGACGCGCACTTGTGCGCGATGCCGTTCCCTCTAGATAATCTCTGAAGGTAATTCGTTTCACACGGCTTGAGGGACCCTTTACGTTCCTCGCCGCCCCCAAAAAAGCCCGGTGAAATCTAGAAACGTAGACGGATACGCTCACATAATTCCCTCCCGATCCGATCCGAACCCTTCGGGGAATCTAGTAGGGCACGGGGACACGCACTTGTGCGCGATGCCGTTCCCTCTAGATAATCTCTGAAGGTAATTCGTTTCACACGGCTTGAGGGACCCTTTACGTTCCTCGCCGCCCCCAAAAAAGCCCGGTGAAGCTGAAAATGCCGCAGCGGCAATCAGCAATCTCTCTCTCAAAAAAAAAAAAAAATATTCCCCGGAGACTCTAGAAACGTATGGGGATTCGCTCACATACTTCCCCGGGGAATCTAGAAAGGTAGCATTGTAGCACTTTAATGAGTACTGTGTGACATTGAAGAAATATTAATTGATCCCTGATATTATGTAATATATTTTTATCATATTGTTTTTTAATATATATTTTTTTGTTTTATTTTGTAATTAAAAGTGTCTGTGGTGAGAGTATTGTGAGAGTATGGCATGGGAGAACATTTCCCAATGTATGACGCTGCGTTTCTTGCCGGTTCCTCTTAGTTCAAGGTCTCGCACCCTGCAAAGACTTATGAAAAGATGCTGGCATAGTGACTTCACTAAATAAATGATTTTGAATTTCTAATCGAGAACGCTCACGTCATGGAGAATCTTGAAAGGAATAGGTTGCACGCTCGTTTTTGATTTAATTTGTTGACTTTTGGGGGCGTGAGAAACATAAAGGGTTCCTCAAGACGTGTGAAGCATCGTCAGAGGTTTTCTAGAGCGAACGGCATCACGCACTAGTGCGTGTCCCCGTTCCCTGCTAGAGGGTTCCCTTCTCCGTGGGTTTCAGATCGGATCGGGCACGCTCGATGACTGATGGATCTAGAAAGGAAACCTCATGAGTTTAATCAGCCACTACGGTTGGGAGAACTACCCAACTACGCTGTAAAGCCATGTGCAATTTCTTCCTACAAGCATTCAAACCGATTATCGGTATTGGACGGTTTTCAAAACTCTGCAGTGCAGTATTATCAAAGTAAATATATCAAAGATACAAAGCGTGATCGTGCGATATGTTTAACTTATTTACCAACTCCTTATTATTTCAATATACAAACCATAGGGTTTGGAACGGTTCCAACCAACGTTTACCTCAAATGCACTTTAAAATCACCTCATGAAATAACATTATGTCTACTGTCAGGTATTATAAAGTATGACATGCAACTATAAATGGATTTTTCTTAGTTTAATTAAATTAAACATTACATAATATTTTTTATTAACATACAACGGTTTAACATATCGCTAATAGTTGAAAACTGCAAGCATTTTCAAGCAACTAAAAATTGTGGTAGTATGTTAGTATATTTTTAAGATTCTTCTTGTTCTTCTTTTATTTATGGCGTGTTTGTGTCTACTGCCGAACACAATTCCACCAATATCACATAGATAGCCAATACACGAAAGGATTCGTATGGAATAAATTATCTATACTATTAACGGGGGTATAATATGTACTCTGTGCTATTACTAAAGAGGTAACATTTGTGATAATGTTTGTTTGTTTGTTTGTCGGGGCTAATCTCTGGAACTACGGGTCTAATTCCAAAATTTTTTTCACTAATATAATGCTACATACCTTGCAGGTAACATAGGCTATGTTTTATTTTGATAGAGATTAGTCTTCAGCTCGATAGCTCTAAATTTGTAAATCAAGTCGGTTAAAAAGCGCAGCTTAGCTGCTTCATCGGTGTACGCTGACCAAACGGATGGGTATACATAAAATGATGTAACACAAAAATATTATTCATCAGTTAATGAAAAAAAAACTCAGCGACACAATATATCTAGCTTTATAGTAAAGCCACAATAACATAATTTATTTACACTAATGTTACGAAGAGGTAAAGTTTGTAAATCTGGATTTAGGAGGTAATCTCCGAAACAAGTAATCCAATTTTAAAAATTCTTTTACCAATAGTTAGAATGAAATTTCAGGGTGGATATTAGCTATAATTTTTTTTCATAAACGATAGTAAACACATCCAAATCTTAAAATTTGTAAAAAAAGTTAGAAAAAATTTGCGCAGTTTTGCTGCTTTATCGGCGTGCGCTGACTAAACGGTTGAGTATACATGATAATTACTACAAAACTGTACTACAAAATTAGTAGTCATCAGTAGATCTTATATTCAGCGTAGCTTTTATATATAAGCAACAAAACCGTTTTTCAAGTAAAACATACTTTGAATTAAAAGTTAATTAATTAATTACCTGAGGCATTTCATATCGATACAATATTGTTTTTGCAGCATCTAATTTGGTCGCTTAGTTTTGGGAATATTGCAAAAACGAAAATAATTCATAGATAAATTCGTGCGGATATTATTAATAATTTTTTTTACCGTCTCCTTTAAGATAAGATAACATATTTTTTTATTGCCATAACATTACAAAAATACGTACTGTATGAAGTAAAATTCAAACTTTCAATTTGTGCATTAGATAAAAACCAATTTAAGTAAACATTACCATGACAATTACCCATCACAACTTTTTTTTTAATCTCCCGCGGACACTTGACATTTTTCACACTTGACACTTTGTCTTTTATCTCACCTTAACAAAGCTGGCTTAAGTGTAGTTCATCAGGTATCCTTAACTACTGACGAACTGGTTGTCCTATCTGTAACTGTTGCAATGCCATTTTTATTAATGTTATGGCGACATATTTAGATAAGATGATTGTATCTGCGATTGTATCTCGGTCTGCGATTGCTGCGTTTAAGCAACTTTCGCAAAAGGCCAGTCATCGGATGGGTTACCAAAAATTTATTATCTCGAGCTCCTACGCGCTTTGGAAGGCAAAAAAAACCTTAGTGAAAATTCTTTAATTCCAACAGTTGTCGAGCAGTTTTATTAAGCTGTTAGTAGTAGATTAAGTTTTTGTTCATAATTTTTATTAATTGACATGTCTTCTAACTGGGCACATAAAAACCGGGCCCTAGTACCTCCAATCGCAAATAAATCGATAAAAAAGTCAAAAGAAAAAATTTTTTTTTTAAATATCTTTAAAATTCAATATCTCCATAACGGTTAAGTTTCGGATACCATATAACAGGTTCAATTCCATCAGAAATGACCCGAATAATAACGTCCTTTTATATTCTGTACGACTTTTCCTGTAACCCTGTAAATGAAATTATAAAAAAAAAATATTGTTCTACTATTTCCATCTACAATATTCATCGTGGTAGGTTCATTATAAAATAAAAAGAATTTTGCTAAAATTTTTTAAAATATATTTTTATCAATTAATGTTTGATTTAATATTAGATTCTTTGTAAAAATGTCATGCCGTATTATCTCACAAACTGTACCTACATCATCCCTGGCTCTAACCGTCAATACGATGTCTGCGCGTATCGCGATGTAAATTTCCAATTATTATAGCAGCCAAGTAATATCGCCAAATTACTAACGCAGGCGTAAGCTTTGCAGATTATGACGTCACACCTTGCCTTGCTTCACAATTAATTAAATTACGGGTGAGGCTTAAACCGCAGTTCAGCGATATCGCCAACACGGGGATAATTTACATTCGTAATATTATATTTTAATCATAATCGTATATTTTGTATTTCGAATGTCCTTGTTACGAGAAGGGATGGTATGCTTCTCAGTCTCGGTATTGCGACTGCATATTTTAACGAGGTTTCTTCTTAACTAGATTTAATTCTAGCTTAAATATTATACACGAAGACATTTTATCGGTGATCAGGACCTACAGATTCCGACTAAGTAAATGATGGCCATTGCAATAACAATAAAACTTACATGTCAGCGTTACATTTTTTATTTTTTTGTCTGGGAAGTAAAGTTAATAGCTATGAAAATTAAAATCATGGTCATCCTACTCCTCCATGTTACAAATAAAACCTCTTCGTACAGGTACAACGATGATAACAAACCTCATTGAAGATTTAAAGTTTTACATGTTATTAGTAGTAAACTGTAAAAAACAAAATTAAATTTATAAAAAGAAAACATGTAACTACTATTATTATTGCAATGGCCATCATTTACTTAGTCGGAATCAGTAGGTCCTGATCACCGATAAAAAGTCTTCGTGTATAATAGTATTCATTCTTTTGTTATAATTTGTAACCACATTACTTATAAACTTATCCTCATACATTGCCATGTATGAGAGTAGATAATGTTGAATCTCGGTAGTCGTAGAATCTTGGATGGTCGTAGATGCTCGGGATGATGGCGAAAAATAGTTCCATCCCCTTAATAGCTCTGTTAGACTACTGACGTAATACCTAACACAACCGCATTAACTTTCTGGAACACTTTCATGATTATCATTCGTATTTCATAAAAAAAAAACAATTATAGGTACTTTACTTACTTAATTCATCTTCCAATTATGGTTTTAAAGCATACGATAAGCTCATCGCTCCTGTTATATGTTGTATGAAAGTGTCAACCATTATCTTAAATGTGTATGGGACATGATGAAAATCCAAAGTGAAACTAACTAAGTTACCTGTGTTGTTTGGTACAACAGAAAGAAATTTAATGACTTATCTAGTTTTTTTTAACTTATGATCAATGATTTTAAGGCTCCACAAGAATGACAGAGAAAGCAGCATTATAAGATTACAAAATTAAATGGCAGTGCAAAGGGTTTCCAGTATACTGAAGAGGATTTTCAAACTTGAACGGTTGCTTCTAAACCAATTAGGACTGGATAGATTTGTTATAAACTTTGTTCCGATCCGGCAGATTCCAATCAACAACTTTAAGTGAAACTGTGCGACCAGTTGGAAGTTTAAATCAACAACGATTACGTAAGCAATGTCAATTCCGTGGGCATTGGTCGGAGTAATATCGAAACCGTAACGTTAACGTTAACGTTTACATGACATAACGTTTTTCAATTGTTCCGTTTGGATGTTTCATCCAAATTAAAAAGAATTAACATCACACAATATGCCAATAAAAACAACAACAAATATAATTCGAAATTAAAATAAATTAAATATCTTATTATTTTGTTAAGTTTACACAAAAAATGTATTAATGAAAGAATTTTATTAATAATCTACTTGCGTTTCCGTGGATCATGTTAATGGTTAATTTCTTTAGGTTAATTCAAATGTTATGAAAAATTCAACACGTATAAATTCTTTAAAAAAAGTGTTTCATTAAAGGCCTTTTCAAACAGACCTTTAACAAAGCTAACGGACTACAAAACTTGTGAAATTGATATTCTTTCTTGGGAGTACAGAACAATGCTGTATTGAATAAATGATGTCTAGTCAGTCAAGAAACCTCTCAGGACTTCTTGGAAACCATCGCTGAAAGGGCTAAAAACCTTTTCAAAGGTTTACTTGGTACAATGATCTACTTAAAATTGTATGCCGCTCGAAATACAATCCTAGGTACTGCAGGATATTTTGACGTTGACAGAGGAATGAATGAGACGGGCCGTGACAGCACACAAAGTAAGCCATCACATCAACTAGGGTATCAGGTTCACAATGTATGGTAGATCAGTTGCGTAATAGGGTGGGAAAGACGACGTGTTTTTGATGCCTCTAGACAGTTTTTCTGTTTTATGAATATGAAACTAAACTTTTGTATATAATATCTTTAACAATATAGAAAAGACCGTTCGAAAACTAGTTATACAAAAAAAATACAAATAGAGTTACTTTTTTATATAAAAACCAACAAGGTTTTATTGTGTCAATACACAAGTACGTTCGTATATGCAAATATTTGTGCAGCTTCTTGCTTGTTTTTTTTTACAGTAAGAAATCTGTTTTAGTACTATGCTTGCCTGAGTCAATTATTCAGCTTATGAAAGTTCCAGGCCCAGGTAGGTACAGTGGGGCAATAGAGCTGCAAACCATCACGCTTAGTATGTATTTTATACTATGAAAGCCTTAAAACAAATGTTATCTTTTTTCTTATCTAAGCGGAATACGGACAGAAACTATGTTTAAAAAAAACTAGCGCAGTTCCATAGCGTATCGGTAGGTGGTGACCAGATCCAGAAGTCGTATGCTTGCTTGCGGTATATACAATAGGAAACCATAAGGTGCCTTACAAATAAACAAAGAATATCCTTCGAATAGTTATTCTGTGTTTTGCCTCTTCCACTCTAACTTGAAATGAAGTTTACACGACGGAAACAAAACACGGAATAACTATTCGCAGCGTATTCTCTGTTTATTTGTAAGATCTTAAAAGTTAGATCCCGTTGGAGCGATTATTAGTTAAAGAAATCTCTACGAAATATGAAGTAATTATTGAATAATATTCTTAATTAGTTTAAGGTTTGGGACGTTATGCCTGTTTGAGAATTTTCAGTGTTATTTTAACACTATTAACGTTTAAACAAATAAAATTTGACATTTAACGTAACTTAATTTTATACTTAACGTGGTTTCCACAAGTATTAAAAATAATTTAGGTTTTTTTGTTTTCTGTACTTTTTTAACTAATTCAAAGGTTTCAAAGCTATTTTTAACACAATCCGTTATCTATAAAGTCCGACATTTATAGTGCAAAACCTACACACTACGAAGACATCAAAAAAGCCCTAAAACTACAGGAGTAAGAACGTTTAACGACATCAAACATACTGTAAAAGTACACCCTGAGGCTGTTCTCTCAAACGCTGCCACAGATTGGAAAACTTGTATGTGATCGCTACGATATTTGACAGTAATGTTAATAGATATACTAGGCTTTTGCTACTCTGTGCCTGTATTTCTTATTATCAACCCCTTTTACACTATCTGGGTTGGGCAATGGCATTTTTTTTTCTTTATTCATTAGAAATAGGGATCAGGAATTAATTTTGGACTTTAGCAACCCTGGCCTAATGCGGGTTGGTGGGGTACGTAATTTGTTTAGTACCAAGCTTTTTTTTTCCTGCATATGCAATAAATACACTCATACTATCCTACACTATACTTTCATACTATCCTGTCACCATGGTCTGCTGGAAGAAATCTCTTTTTAGAGATAAGCTTATCTGTACTATATCGATCCAAAATGTTAACCATTGTTATAGTTTATTTGTGTACGAACTAATAAATAAATAAATAAATATTTCACTTTATTATTTACTTAATTTGAAAAAAGAAAAGTGTTGACAAATTTCCACGAGCTGACATGCCGTGTAAGCTCGTGGAATTTTGCACTACCAACTATGCTATCGTGACTCAATCCAAGCATGCTAGCTTGCCTAATTCTTAACTGATCTTTCATTATTTATAAAAATATTAAGATCTGATGTTGATGACGAAGTTGTCGACATTGAATAGGGCTCCTTTGGCTTACAGAGGAAGAGTAGATAGTGTTGATTAATTTTAGCGAGTTGGATTGACCCACGATAGTATAGTTGGTAGTGCACCTGATCCTGCATGTCATAAGGTGCGGGTTCGAATCCCGTTCTTTTTTAAAATAATACATACAGCGGATGTCAAAGAAATATTGGAGGTGCCAATTTACTTTAATGGTTCTATAACTTTTCGTTGCGTTATTTCCTTTTGATTTCCAATCATTAGTACCTCGTGCTACTGTTCCAATAAGGTGCTGCAATTATGGTGTATGCTGACTAACAGACGGCAAATTAAACCCTTAAACAAACGAGAGTCCCTGGATGACATACGAGTATTAAGAAAATGACAATGGATTCCGGGTAAATGATGATCCCAAATTTCATTTTTGGCAATGAAAATATAAAAAACTAGGGGATGAGGAGTTTTTTGGTGGTAAATAATTTACCATTGTCCATTTAGAACTACAAAATTCTAGATGTAAGTGGTAAAATTATTGCCTTTGTCCCTTACTGTTTATTTTTTTTCTACACTAATTGTTTCTCCTTGTTTTGCTTGTTATTTTCTTACAAATAAAACGTTTTTTTTAAAATGTTTTTATATACTCAAATTCACTCAAAGGTACCTATTTATTAAAAATCAAATATTGGCATCATATTGCACATTAACAATTTGTAATTATTAAACCATACATTAAAATATTCTAATGAAATCCTGAAGTTTTTCCCTTGTTAACTTTTTTCTCCCGGCCATGTTGACTCTACAAAATATATATCATTATAACTATCTATCTATTCCTTGTTTTAAAAAAAGTCCTTGTTATAAACAAACTAATAATTACTTTTTACGAATTCGGAACAAACAAGGGTATAAACACTCTACCACTTCTTTGAAACATCCAAAAATACAAATATTTACTTTTCTACGCCGTGAATGAGTGGAAGAAGACATAAATATAGCGTCTTTTATGAATTAGAATCGCAAAATAACTAACCAGATTTTTTGTTGAAGAAACTTTTAAAAAAATTTGCTTAGCAGCATAAAATTTTCGTTTTTTTTTCACCTTATTAACGGTTTGTCATTTTTGCTGTAACAATATACTGACAGTTGACATTTCTATGGTGTGTGTTGCCATGAACAAGATAAAGTAACTATTAAGGAATTATAATTTGGTAAAAATTGTTCTTCCAGGATTATACAACGATAAATATATTAGGTTTTTAGAAAACTCGAAGTGGTAAAATAGTTACCTTTACTTTATTAAGGGTTAAGAAAAATACTGTTTTGAAAAAAAAAATTATACGGTTAAAAAAAAATCGACCCGACTTATAACATTGTTTTTTAAAATAAATAAATAAAATTTTTAATGCCTAATACTTGATAGAATCTCATAAAGGCGGCCAGTGACTAAAATTTTTGACAGTTTTAATTTCGCACCACACCACAGTAGTTTTCACCTCCTACCCACATATTACAACTTCTACATAAAGCCTTAAATTGCTTAATGGATTTCCATGATACTTGACAAGCTAATTCTGAAATATGTTGATCGCTGAAAGTCCGCGTCGCAAGATTTAAATACTGCCACCAGAATTAACTCCGACCGCGTGGGTCTCCGGATTAATACAATCAAGATGGGATTTAAATTGCAAATTTATGAAATAAATTCTCCGACCGATTGTAGATTTAGCACTTGAAGGCACTCGTCTTTGGGGAGAGTTTGTTTGTTTATTTAATGTTAAAATTACAGACGTCGATAAACGACTGAAACGACTCAAGTGGGAGTGGGCAGGACACGTGCCTCGATGAGAAGACGACAGATGAGTCCATTCGCTGTCAGAGTGGTGACCAAAAATGATCGTCAATCGGTTTGCAGACATCCAGCTCGGTGGTCAGTTGACCTAGTTCAAATGGTGTGCAAGAAGAGGACCGTGCAGAGCGGCACGACGAAAGAGTCTTATGTCCAGCAGTGGGTGGAGGTAAGCTGATAATGGTGATGATGCATTTTAAAGTGTACAGGATGCCTCATAAAATACCAAAAGGGTTTGTGGAAGAGGCCTGTTCACCGCATGCCAGACGAACGCAAGAAAGTGGTACGGCAGACTACGGCGAAAATGGCATGATAAGTTGGAAACAAACCAACCAGAACCGCTTCTATCATGTCACCTACCCGTCCTAGTATATCTGGAAAATCAGTGTCTGAGTGCCAGCCAGTTATCTCGACATTAATACTGAGTTGAGACTATTTCAATACCACTAGTTTTAAGTTATTGGATCTGGTTAATAATAACCAGTCAATAAGTGGTATACGAATAAATACAATAAATAGTATCTGTAGCTCGCCGCTGCAGTAAGCTAATACTGCGGTGTGGAAAAGTGAAGTGAAGGAAGTAGACCATTGCCCTGCTGTGGAATAAAATGAGCTGATAATAATAATTAAATTTGCACACATTTTCATCGTCATCACAAGCAGTACCTGTAAACATCTTATTGATGTTTTTCCTACGTCAAAAATAGAACACTGGGGTATCGCCCATAACCCATCGCGTTGACTTAATGCCGGTTGGTGGGTGTTACAGACTGATAAGCTGTGACTTGACTTGTACACCAACGTTAATATTTATTTTAAATCTAGAAAGGTTAAAACTAAACCATTTAAACACAAATTTGCACCAACATATCCACTTATCTCAAAAGAAACATGCAATCACACAGCCGTCCGCTACCCACGTTATGTTAAGCCATAGAGTCATAGAGTTAAAAAAGAATAGCAGGCAACAAATATATTATATATATGGGGTTGTCTCATTTGTTGTAAAACCAATGATTTAATTTAATTTTAATTTGTAATACCAATTAAAATTTGCTACATATTTTAGTTTTTTGTTTTATTTCAATAAATTATGTAACAAAGCTTCTCTAATAACAATGTTTATTGTTTCTTGTTTTCATAGAAAAAATATGATAGCACTTGGGTTAAACCAAAATAGTTGTTCGTGGGAAATGCACCCTTTTCTCAATTCGTTACCCACCCGTGCGAATGTTTGTCCCTGAGACTTATAAATTTAAAATACGAAAAAAGATCTAATTAAGAATATGCGTTGAACAGTTTCTGATTAGGTTGCTTGGCAATCTTGGCATTATCGCTACAACTGATAGATATTGGCTTAATCATAAAGCTTCCGAAATGCGGGTTGATGATCACAAACGGAACTAAGCTTCTGAAAATCAGAAACACACATTGCCGACCTGGAAACTGAACCTAAGACCAACCAAACCCATCTAGATACTTGGCCTCCGACGATATAGGTATTAGGATATATTGCGTCCATAAAATGTTCCATATCTACTTTGCACTTTGCGAGCCAATCTATTGTCCAGTTCGATTTAAGCGTCACTGTCATTAGTGCTGGAGAATTGATTTTTCTTTTTCCAAGTTAGAACAGCAGTTGCCTCTGCGGTCTACTGGTTAGACAACCAGACCTAGAGGTCTCGGTTACGATTTTAGGTAGGGCTTGTTTTAAGTCTGTAAGGCTAGTTAAAACCAATGATGGTTAGATATTAATCTAATATGTCTTCAAAACATCAATGTAACGCAAAAAAATATGTTATCTTGTCTTTAAGTAGATGGTCGAAGAGGAAAATAATAAAATGTACACGGATTTTTCTGTGGCGTATTTTTGATTTCGCAATATTTCCAGAACTAAGCGACCAAATTAAACGCTGTGAAGAGCAAATTTTATCGTCATTAAATTACTCCGATGATGAAACTATTTATTTTAGTAAAGATTAATGTATTGTGCTTAATAAGTACATTTCAAAATCACCTTGAAAAATCAAATTAATTTTTAACATGAAAAACGTATTTGTAGCTTAAATATAAAATCTAGATATATCATGTCATTGATTTTTTATTAGATTTTCTGATGACTTATATTTTTATAGTACATCATTATCATGTATACTCAACCGTTTAGTCAGCGCACGCCGATTAAGAAGCCAAGCTGCGCTTTTTTCCCCGACTTTAATTACAAATTTTATGATTTCGAAGTGTAAACTTATGTTTTACAAAAATATTATAGCCGATGTTACCCTGAAATTTCATTCTAAATATTGGTAAAAGAATTTTAAGAATTGGATTAGCAGTTTCGGAGATTACCTCCTAAATCCGAATTTACAAACTTTACCGCTTCATATTATATATTATCTACATTAATACCTACAGATAAATAACGTTATTGTGGCGTTATTATGGTGTGTTAAAAGCTAGGTATATCGTGCGTTTTTTTTTCATCAACTGATGAATAAAATGTTTGTAGTACATTATTTTCATGTACACCCATCCGTTTGGTCAGCGTACGCCGATGAAGCAGCTAAGCCGCGCTTTTTTAACCGACTTGATTTACAAATGTAGAGATTTCGAGCTGAGGACTATTTTTTTGTCAAAATAAATTATAGCCTATGTTACCCGCAAGGTATGTAGCATTCTATCAGTGAAAGATTTTTTGGAATCGGACTAGTTGTTCCAGAGATTAGCCCCGACAAACAAACAAACAAACATTTTCACAAACGTTACCTCTTTATTAATAGTATAGAAAGGTTGCACTCACTTAAAAACATAAGCCAATAAGTTTATTAATAAAAGTTTATTTGGCGTAAATATACAACCGCATACACACTTAAAATAGCAAAGCTAAATAGGACATTTTCAATATCCTAACTAATATTAAATATGCGAAAGTGAGTTTGTTTGTTGTTTGATACGCTTTTACGCGTAAACTATTCAGCCGATCATCATGTTTTGTACACATATTCTCAAGAGTATAATCAAAGACATAAGTTACTTATTATTAACAAAATAATAATAAATTATATATATATATAAAATATAAAATGAGTTTGTTTGTTTGTTTCATACGCTTTCACGCGTAACTTTTGCGAAAATTTTTTAAAAACGATTTGTTTGTTTTGTTGCCATAGAAACTGTCAAAGCGGTACGAAATCCGCCGGGTCAGCTAGTTTTATATAAAAACCCGATCATTCATTCAGATCAATATCGATCATTTTATATAAAAAACACCACTTGCCTTTTTAACGTAGCGTTTAATTGCTTGAATATTTATCTTGTAAAATATTAAATAATTTAATAAGTATATGAAAACAATATTCAATTAAAAAGGCTTGAAAATTTTCCACGAGCTGGACTTGAATCGTAAGTTTTGGCTATGCTTTAGCAAAATAGTTGACAGATTTTACAAAATTACCAGATTATGTTAGAACTTTATTATGCCTTTGAATTTTAGTGGTCAGAGCACTGGTCACAGACCAAGAGTTATCCGTTTCGAGTTACGTACGTGGTAGGTTTTCTTTTAAAACCTAAAAAGCCTAGCTAGAGGTGAAAAAGGTCATCGTTATAAAACAAAATGTTACAGACAATCAAATATGATGTATATTTGATTACGGTAAGCCTCTTAATTTGTTAAATAATTTTAGAACAAAAACAACATCCGAACTAGTTGAGTAACAACATTAGTAAGTCTATGGCTAAGACTTCTTATTTCCGCGTTGTTGTCTGCGGTGCTTAATTTCGTCCGAGAATGGTTGGGGCGGCCCCGCATTGTGTAGAGATGTTATAAAAGAGTTTCAGATGTACGATATTAGCAGTCACGGGAGCCACATATTAATCAACTGTTTACCTATTCTATTTTGGTAGCAGCAACCTTTTTTTCCGAAGATTCGAGATCACGCCATCCCGCCTTTGTGGTGTAATGTGGTTTAACCACCCGGACTTAGATACAAATCCAGGGAGGGTACATATTGAACTCAGTATAGTGGTGAAAGGACCAATTTTAGGTAGGTAAGCCAGGTACCGTCATCTAGCAAGAACTTTTATGGTGCGACATTCAGAGACAAGATAGCCAGTTCTTCAGTAGTTTAGATTTTCATTTAAAGTGCGCTTCCATCTTCTTAGCCATGAGCTCTAAGACGATAGACATCATTTACAATCAGGCGAGATAAAAGTTCAATGTCTCCCCGTTGTTGTGTAAAAAAACAAAACACAGATGATTTATCTACAAAGTGTATCACATATTATGTGGTCATAATTAAAAGACCAAAAGTGTATCCGATCTTGATCTTGTATGTATATTTACTTAGACATAACAATTATTAACTTTAATTTGTTTATACGTCATGTCGTAGGTCAACATCATCCGGGAATTTAAAAAAAAAGCAAAATTAAGTTCCAATCGATCGCAATATATCATGGCAAAATAAACCTTAAAACTTCATATTTTAGGTATGTCGAGAGTATCTTAAAGCAAAACTCAGCATTTTAAGACACTCCTGCTTGAATGTTTTTGTTTGTTAACATAATTTTAATTTTACCGGGTCAGGTGCTCTTCCAATTGAGCTATCGTGGTTCTAACCAGCCCGCCGAAATTATTCAACACTATTTACTTTTTACTTTGAAAGCCAAAGACACCCATTCAATGTCAACAACTACCGTCATTAACACCCGACCATAATATTTTTACAAATATATCATAATATATTTCCTGCTTGAAGGCAAATAGGGATATCAATATTCTGCGCAATAAAGTCTAACATTCTACACTTCACATAGACCGATATATAGATAGTAGTGCGACCATACAATAAACTTCACACTTCTGAATCGGCTCACGAATTCTTATACATTCGCTGAGTAATAAGTTTGCAGGAGAAATCGGGTAAGATGTCAGGTTCAGTCGGACTCGAAGGGCATACGACAGAATATTGAAAAGGATCCATTCTATTTGTCGACCTCTTTGAAATTTATTACGCTAAGATGCTGGTGTAAATACTTATACTAGGGGATGAGCTGCTAAAGAGTACGCAATACCAAAGAGTTCGTGTTGGATTGGTAGACACAATATTTTTAAGTCATTGTAAGCTTGTATTTGGTAAAAGCATTATTTTTACTTTTTATTTTTAAGTGCTAATTACTGCACTGAAGCTAAATTAAATATTTTATAAAATACAGTGAAAAAATACAGTAAAAAGCAGTGACAAAATTCAGCGCTTACGTCAGCTTTCCCGGTAGCATAGCGGTCAGTGCAGCCGCCCGGATTGCTGAAGACCCAGGTTCGATTCCTGGCTGGGTCGGGTAGGCGTTTAATTTTTTCACTGTATTTAATAATGAATAAATTTTATAAAATATTTAAAGGCATTCTTTTTTTTTGTTCTATATTTATCTGCAATCAGTCGTCTGACTATGAGCAGGTTCGTTGTGGGTAGTTAGGCGTTTAAGGGAAGTGGTCCACTGAGCACTTCTCTCTTTTTTTGTGACTCATGGTAGCGTTCCTCGAGCTCCATGATGTGTTGTCTGCGTAGCCTCTTTGGGTAGTCGATAGTGGTCAGCAGCGATGCTAGGTGATTCGTGTCTTGCTTTGTATTTCTTTGAATACAGTTTTATTTCGTCGTTGACCTTGCTGACTTCCAATTCGCTGCGCAGTTCATGGGTCATCAGAATCCAATGCACCATCATTGGATAAATTTCTAAGGATGACGTTTTGTGCTATTTGTATTATAGAGATATAAGAGTTGCAAGCTGATCCCTATAGTTGTATACCACACGTCCAGATCGGTTTAAGCACCACCTTGTAAATCAGGAGTTTGTTGTCTGCACTCAAGACCGAGTTTCTACCGAGCAGCCAGTGCAGGTTTCGGTATCTGATGTTTAAGCTATCTCTTTTCTTCCTCAAGTGCATTCTCCAGGTCAATCTGCAGGTGCATTCCCAAGTGTTTAAGAGTAAAGGCATATACCTGATGTTGTAAATGTAGCTACTACCATGTAAAGCTGTGCAGTTTCTTGCGTCCGTTCTGCTGCACATCTAAAAGACGTCCTGAGTGGTAGGTAGATAAAATAATTTGAGACGATTGAAAAGGCTTATCTAATAAGTTTACTTGATTAAATATATATTTTATTGTTATGATAATGTTTATTTAATAAATAAAAAATTACTGCATACTCGTCTAAACCGTCATTCCATACACAGAAAAAACAGGCAGGTGTTGCTAACCAATATAAAATAAAATTTTTACTGTAAGTATTTTATAAATTTTATAAATTTTATAAATATTCAATATTAGCCACTCTGCGCACGTTCTTTGGTAACTTGACCCTGTTTTTGATATGCTCTTTTGATTTAATTAAAGGACAAAATAATAAGGTGACCCAGAAGTTAAGCTCAATACATACCGAGCTTAAACAACGCATACATAGACCTTATCGCGGACACGAATCTCAGAACAGTCCGGGCGCAGCTGTTGCGAGATTCCGTGTTCGTGAGAGGTTGTCTATGTGTGCGTTGCTCGAGCGTGTTTGTATGGAGCTTACCTTCTACAGTATCGTTATTTTGTGATTATAATGAGACGCGAACTTGCTAGTTAAACAACTCAAAAAGTTATCGTAAATAGCAGTTTTCAAAACATATATCGGGCCAGCTTAGTGGGTGATGATTACTCACGTAGTAAAGACCTGAGCCCAGAAGTGAGACGTGGATGGCTGACGTTAATAAATATTTAAGTATATTATTAATTTATAGGTACAAGATAACATTTTACTAGAAAAAATCAACAAGCCTCAGAAAGCTCAAGTGGGAATCGAACCCACGACCTTTGCATAACCGGTCCACTGCTCTGAACGCTGAGCTACCGAGGCCCCAGAAGACTCGTAGAATTCTTCTATATAGTAATTTGTGATTAACGCTGCTATATATAGCATTGTGAATGTAAAATTCCTAATAATAAAACTATATAGGTTAAACGGTGTGAATTTTGCTAGTAATTATCCACTTCCAAGTATTAATTAACCCATGGGTTACGTAATGATCGTGTCTTTAGTGGGCTTCACTGAACTCAGGTCGTCCCAGAGAAAGTTAATATGTTTTGGAACCGTAACAGAATTAATTAGATATAGCAGGAGTAGGTGGCTTCCCCTTAATTATATAAATATGGGATGGTTTTGTCGTTTGTAGTGTAGTGTGGGCTCAGAGACTAAACAAATGTGTCTCAGAAACTCACTTTGCCCGCAACTTCATCCGCGTTGATTATGTAGTTTTCCGTACATAAATTAATACTTAAAAAAAATACTTTGAAACTAATTTACTAACGAAATATGTATCCCATATTAGTTGCAAGGACTGTATCATTCTTTCAGTGAAAGAATTTTTGAAATTGTAACAGTAGTTTTAAAGATTATTTAGTAGGTACCTACTTCTTTATTAATAGTATGGATATACAACGTGTAACAAAAAGGTGTGGTCAAAATGAAAACATCCAAAGTCTATCCGATCTAGATCTTGTATTTTTTTTTATATAGATAGCTCGGCAAATGACTCCATCCCACCTGATGTTAAGTGGAAATGGAGTCCAGAAGCGAAGATAACTAAACGTAGCATCAGTTAACCTCACTCTGCCGGCCCACAAGGTGCTTCTTCACGCCTCTTTTGAAGGACCCCATATCATAGGAAGGAGGAAAAACTTGTGGTGGTAGACTATTCCATCTTTTGGAGGTGCGACAAAGAAACGAGTCACCAAATTTCTTTCGTATATGTTGTTACTAACTGTTACTTGTTGTTGTTAATTAACTTTAATTTGTCATCCAACTGTAAATTAAATTAATTAATTATTTACATAATTGAAGTCATACGCGTCAGGCGCGCGCAAGCAAGCAGCAGTGATCATAAATGTAAGAACACAGAGGTTACTAAACCACTAGGGCTCTAACTTGTTTATTTTGATGTGACATCACAATAGAACAATATATTTAATAAAAAAAATATATTTAATATATATATATTTTTTTTTAATATATTTATTTAAAAAAAAATATATATTTAATTAAAAATTTGATAAGTTAAAATTAATTATTATGCCTTAGTAACTCTGCATACAAGATATAGGTCGGATACAATTTAGATCTTTTAATTTTGACCACACCTTTCTGTTACACGTTGTAGAAGATCATCTGGTTTTCTAGTTCTATCTAAGAATTCTTAGATCATTTTCATTGAAGATGATAAACCTAAAAGAACTATTTAAATAAATATATATGAACCTTATTAGATAATACAATTGATAAACCTACATCCATGTTTTAATCTATAAATAATTATTATATTACAATTTCAATAATAAATTAGGTTACTTATGAAACTGTGAAATTAAATAGTTATAATAAAATTTTGTATGAATTAAATAAATATAAAAAAAAAAAATTTTGTACGCCAATCAGTACGACGTATTATTTTTATTCTCTTAAATCCACTACCTATCTACACACCTTTTATTTTGTGCATGTTAAAGGTTTATTTAAATATTATTACGGTATAACTATTCAGTAGCATCCATTATGCATAGACACGACACTCCATACGGCATTAAAGGTACCATTGGAATACACTGCACGTATTTCACCAGAACAGTTTCTCAAATCGAATGCTACCACACGGTAAACGAAAACATATCCTAGATCCTAGGTCGCCAAACAATTTGTGGTTTGGGTACTAGTGGATAGTATTAACACGATATTAAAGTCTATATAGGTAAATACAAAATGTTTTTGTATTGCTTATATGATTTTAACGCAAATATTGTTGCGAAACAAATTACAAAAACACAAATGTTGAAAAAATTTCCACGAGCCGGGATTGAACCTGCATCCTTCTGACATACCGGGTCAGGTGCTCTCCCAATTGAGCTATCGTGGTTCTAACCAGCCCGCCGAAATTATTCAACACTATTTACTTTAGATACAATTATATAGGAATAACGTCAAAACAATATGTCAGTCTTAACTGGTAAGGTATATTATTTTGTAAATGTCGTTACTTATATTAAAGCTGTATAGTTTCTTGCGCCCAATCTTCTCCACAGCTAAAAAAATTACGTCCTGAATGGGTAGTAGGTAAAAAAACGTTTGGACGATTCATGATGCCTTGCTAAACTTCAGCAATCACAGACCTAGCGTGTTAACCACTGCGCTATCGAGCTCCTCGTCATCCCGAATTGCAGTACCAATAGTACAAAAGCACGTAACCGATGAAGGCCAGTAAATATTAACTAGTAACAATACATAAGGCTGAAAGCGCACTCGCGTGGAGTATTTAAAGCTTCGGCTCAGGTTGACCGTATCATAGGCGATGAGAAAAGCGCGTAAGCATGTCTGTATCTGTCGACTGACACTAAATACAATATCAAAAGTGAACATGACTTCTTGGCGGGAAATCAAAGAATCCATGTCTGCGGTTTTGTTTTAATTTCTAAAATTTGTGTTATGTCGAATGTTAATGTGAAATAATGGTGGATTATTAACCGTTGTGTGTTCGTAAGTGCGCATGAGTGTTGGCAAATGAAACAAAACAGTGCAACTTCACTTTTCAAATTATCTCAAGAAGTCCGCCGAGGAATTAGTAAAGCCCCACATCTTTACTGAGATACTCGAGGGGTTGGGCGGTATATCATTTCTCACTTTTCATTTCTATTATCGTTCATCATTATCATACTAGAAGGAAATATTGTATATTTATGTATTACTTGTAAAAACAATATTTTACACTGGCTAAATGTGCTAATCGCACGAAGCCATCAACGAAAAGAAAAAAAAAGTAAAAATATGCTACTTTACAGGAGAGCAGTTTAAAACAATACATAACATCACTTTGATTTGTTTACTGCATAAATTGTTCAGATACAAAATATATATTTGACTATTGTCATAAAACACGTAAGTTTACACTAGAACAATAAATAATATCACATATTTACAATACCTTACTTAGGGACAGTCAAGTTATTGCGCGTTTGAACCGGGTCTCTGTACTCTTTTTCTACAAGTATGGTGTCTTAGCCCTAAACTATAGCTGTGAAGCTGGTTACTAACATTTGTAGCCTAGCGTATAGAAACGGCTTATTTGGCTTATTATCATTTCTAGCGATAACTAGCGGCTGGAAACGGCTGCTTACATTTCATTGATATATTTCACATGATTTAGTTTTTTGTTTTTGTTGTTTCTCTTCTGATTTATTAACTATAGGATACATTTAACATAAATAGACATAAACGATGATATTTGCATCGGTATTAAGTGTTAAAAACTCAACTCAACTCAACAACTCAAAGTAAACTAATTAATCTACCAAATCATCCAAATACTTTGCGATAAAAATGACAATCTAAAACGGCCTTTTTTGCCCTTTGAAGCCCTTTTCTCTTAAGAAACTAATAATTGGTTTCATTAAAAGGTTTTGGCGTTCACTTTTATTGCTCAACAAAAATGTTGGTAAGTTACTTTGGAAAGCGTTTCGTGGAATGTTAATTGGAAATTACAACACTAATTTTCTTTGCTCTAGTCTAGAAGAATTTCAGACTTGATTAAGCTGGTATCTATATGTTAAATAACTGTACAAGTTGCAACTGAAGAAATTTTCGTAAACTTATAAAAAAAATTGAATTAAAGAAAGTCAGTATGATTTTTTTTTAAAGTTACAATTTTATGTATTATAACCTGTAGATACTAATTACGATATAGTGAATACAAAGTGTGAATACTAAAGAGATCGATGAGAAAACAAAAGAAGTCACAATGTTTGAAATGAGAAAAAACAATTCTTAATTTAACAAATATTTCAAATTTCAAAAGTTTCATCACTTGCAACAAAGAGGTTTTAAACTTTTTTCACGCCACCAGAGCACGATAGAAATCAGTTCCTTGATACCATCATACAAAGTCGACAACAGCCGGCGCCGCCTTTGTTGACGCTCATCAACTGAAAACGGTCAAATCGATCCGTCGGATGACGAACTAGGTCAGAAGGGCTATTTTCGGTCGATCTTTTTGTGTAACTAAATATTCTACACTCAAGTTAATTAGCTGGCAGCGAATAGAAAAAGTGTACGGGGAAATGGTACTTAGGAATACCGCGGTAAAAAGGTGTAATAGGTTTGCCGTTCCGTCGTCAGCCGTTAAATGTTCTACTGATTGGTTAATGCTGTCCTACATTCATTTAATCGTTTCTTTAATCTTGTGGTTAGACTACCGGTCTCAATCCCAGAGGTACCTGGTTCTATTCCCAGCGGTGCGTACATTATAATGTTTAAAACACATTATTATTTGTTTACATATATTGACATATTATTAATACATGACTTTCCTTTTTTTATCAATGACACATTTTTTATCATTAATCATAAAATAGTTTACTATAATTGTACATAACCAGTTGTAAACTATCATTATACAAAAGACTAACACATTGCCCAAACTAAAAAAAAACCAAACCAATATCTTCGATAACATTTTCCTTTACCTAGTACTAACAGAACAAGTGAACTAGTTGTGTGGCGTATACATTATTCACTAGTCCACGTGTTCCAGACAGCCGGATATATAATTATGCCCAGACTGCGCCCGGTTTAGTTTGAAAACCCTCCATTATTCACTTTTCCGGAGTTTATCGCAACTTCTGTACTGGGGACGGCTAGTTGAGCGCAGCACTAGTTTCTTTTATTATGGCGGAGACTGACCGGAGGAATTGGCCGTAACGTAAATAAAATAGAAATTAAACCGAATAATTATTGTACGGGATTAACATAAGGTATTAGTTATTCTGTGATATAGGTCAAGTTTATGTTTATGCCAATCTCATACAATAACCATTATATATAATTTCTATTCTACATATTAGCGTTGTGTCATTTGTCTAGGGGGGCTGTTAACGGTCAGTCAGCAATGTGCGTTACGATTACGTTACAATGATTGTTACGGTCAGTCACCACCAATACGCTTTGGAAGATATATGTTTGGCATAGCATAATGATTCCTGCTCAAGTGGTTATTACAGAGCGGGTATTACAATGGGGGTTGAAGTTACTCGCGTCCGTAGGTTTACCCTTGAGGCCACGTGACCTCTAGGTGGTGCTAAATGAGTGACACTGTCTGAGTGGTAGAGCCACGCTGCGTCGCAGCGCGAAATGGGCCGGCTCGCCCGTCATAATACCACCCTCTCACAGAATATCGGCGTGAAACAATGGCACTCGTTGCTGTTGTGATTCGTCCGGTGATTGAAAGTACCGGAGGCCCATCTCTCACCCTTCCTCCCTCCCAATTCCTACTCCCTCTTCAAGATCCAACTCTTTCCTCAAGGCCAGCAACGCATCTGCGATTACTTTGGTATTGCAGGTGTCCGGGGGCGGCGGCGATTACTTTCCATCAGGTTCTTTTAATTTAAAAAAAGAGCTTTTTCCATTTTGCCGTACATAACAAACTATTTTGATACACCTAATATTTTTTTTAAGTACAGTTATGTAAGTAAGTAAGAATAGGCACGTGTTACAACCAAAGGAAAATAAAAATCGTAGGTTACTTTTAGTGTACGAAAAATATATAGCCTGACCGTTAAATAAAAACTGACTTTATACCTTATCTTCATGAAATTGGATTGGAAACCTTTCCGCAAAGTTTACTTTTGGGAAAGTTCTCGCTCGTAGCTTGATAAATGTTAGCCAGCTTCTTGGTCTTTCAAAAGTATAGTACTCATGGCTACTAACTTCCCCTTAATAATGTTGGAGACCACATGGTCCATACATATGTTTGAAATGTATGACGTAAGGAAAACATAAATGACTAGCCCGATGGCGCAGTGGTTAACGCGCCCCGTCTGCGATTGATAAGGTTAAGTAACTTTCGCAAAGGCCGGTCATCGGATGGGTGACCAAAAATGTATCATCTCGTACTCCTCCGTGCTTCGGTAGGCATGTAAAGCCGTTGGTCCCAGCTGTATTAACAGTTGTTAACAAACACCAATCCGCACTGGGCCCCTGGGCACGGGGCATCCGCTCACGCCCCAGCATTGGAACATAAAATAAGCTGGTGATGATGTGGAGGTTTCAGTGGGCTAATATAAGGTGATGATGATCCATTTTGGAATGCAGAACAAAGCCTGTTCAGTCAGTGCAGTCGTATAAGGTTTTTTTTTTATTGATGAAAATATTTAATGTCAGTACTTTCAATCGATTCAAATCTAAGTCATACGTGAGCTGACAATAGTGAGAGAGAGTTTTAATAATTTTTAACAAGGTCGCTCTATTATACTAAAATAACTGCATCGAAATTAAATAAAAAGTTTGTTTTTTATAAATACGGGTAAGCACTTGGTCTTCATCTCACCTGACGTTATTTTAAGTGATTATAAGGTGGATGCGTACTATATTGTTTTTACTACAGAAATCAAATTGATACCTTTATAAATACCTCTATTAAACAACATCCAAAATACATTTCCCGCTCAACCTTGCTTATTCAAATATCAACCATCCCTTCCGAATGCCAGTCACATGATAATGACTGCCAATCAATTGAATCAGAATATTGAACGGAACACAGGGACAAAAGGCTTTAACATGCTTACCGTGGCTTAACTTAGATCCAAGGGCTATACAAACTTTTCACCCTTGGGGAATGAACTCGGACAACCTTAACTAACAGAATATATACATATAGAAAAGGCACAACAGTGACAAAATGTAATCCTTCATTCATGCAGAGTATATGGAGAAGAAACGGAGCCAATGCAACACCTACTGTGTGACTGCGATTCTCTGGCTAGGAAAAGAATGGGACTCTTGGGATCAACTTATCCGAAAGAGGACTTCAGGCTCTATGCTCTTAAACACGTTGCCAAATTTATGGCATCAATCTTTGCAGAGGACGAAGAGTGAAAGGATGGGGTTGCATAAAAGATCCCGATGGGTCAAAGTGCTACTGCGAGAGGGAAACCTCAGCAGGCTCCAATAAGATAAAATAAGATAAGATTACGACAATGTGCTCTAGTCGAGAAACTCGATGGCACAGTAATTAACGCTCCCGATCTGCGTAGAGTAGCAACTTTCGCATAGCATAGGATGAGTGATCTTAAATTTATCATCTCGAGCTCCTCTGTGCTTCGGAAGGCACGTAAAGCCGTTGGTCCCGGCTGCATTAGCAGTCGTTAACAACCACCAATCCGCACTGAGCCCGCGTGGTGGTTAATAACTCGTTATCCATCCATTCATAGGGAAGGTTCGTGACTCAAATAAATTTGGTGACTCGTTTCTTTGTCGCACCTCCAAAAGATGGATAGTCTACCAGCACACGTTTTCCCTCCTTCCTATGATATGGGGTCCTTCAAACGAGGCGTGAAGAAACACTTTGTGGGCCGGCAGAGTGAGGTTAACTGATGCTGCGTTGTTTTCACGCTGCACCAGTTGTCTTCGTGTCTGGACTCCATTTCCACTTAACATCAGGTGGTATGGAGTCATTTTTTTTTAAATAATATTTTAAATAAACTTGATTGTCACTGCCGGTGCTTGTGTTTGTAATTGCCCGGTGTGCAGCTCCTTATGTAATTCATTATAGTTGCAGTTAACATTAAAGTTATTATGTTCCGTAATTTCCTACTGTGGATATAGTGGAAATTATTTAAATTGTACTACCTACATTGTTATAAAAAATGTTCCATTATAAGATAATGTACATCTTCTTAATTGCTTTTATTGTAAATTCTTCATATTGTAAATTCCATTCTGCCTTTCATCACGTCCACCTCACCTTCTACGTTTTGGTCTTCTCATGTAGCTTAGCTGTCATCCGTGAGGTGGACACATACAGAGGTCTAAAGCAAGGGCGGTTGTTAACCGGACACAAATGTGAATTCCAGGGTCCAAGGATCAGCTTTGAAGCTTGAGGCTTGGCTGCTCCCCTTCCACCACGTCGCTCATCGCCGGTTGCAGTACAGCCGTTGCAGGGAAGTGCCGGACTGCGGAGGCATTATTAGACGGGCCATTCGACCCTATAGACCTGTATCTTAAACTATAGATAGTTTTCTTAATATATTATTGTTTATGTGGACTGGGTGTTTTTTCTCAAACCCCCTACGTCACACAGAAGATTGAGTACAATTTGTGTTTGATAAAATGGTTGCAATGTATTACAAAACTGTGTCGCAGTCACTATCGCCGACACCATAAATGTATGTTCATCTCAACTTATCTTCTCGATTGTCTATCACCATAACAACAATAAAACCGCATAACAAGTATTTGTCGCTGGTAACCGCTGCATGCGAGCAGCACAAAACCGGTCGTTTTGGAGATCCTTGGGGGAGGCCTTTGTTTAGCAGTGGACGTCTTTTGGCTGAGATGAAGAGGATGATGATGATGATGATGATGTTGATGAGTTTTTTTTTATTTTATACCTCAAACGATCAAATAAAAAAGTGTTCTCTAAATTTTTAAGGTAACCCTCCAGAAAATCCAATGAAACTCATCTATTATACACGTGATCCAAACGGATGCGATATTTGGAACACCGAACTACATGTCTGTCAATTTTAACTTCTAGTTTCAGGAAAAATTGATTATGATAGACAGAGTGGGTCAGAATTGTATATAAGGGCTTTTTTTATGTATCGAATCGGATGAACATATATTTTTATTGGTTTATAGCATCGACCTTTTTATAAGTAGTAAATAGATAGCCTATAATAACTGTCCCACTGCTGTGCAAAGACCTCCATAATTGAAATGAAGTCATTACTACAATTGATGGGTATTGGCTTAATCACCACGCTTGCCAAATAAGGGTTGGATCACAAACTAGGGCTATGCATCGACAAATCCGAAACACACTTTGCCCGACCTGGGAATCAAACCGAGACCTTTGCGACTCGGCCACCAAAGCGTTATAATATATTTTTTTTTATATCTTTTTATATCTTTTTTTTATTATACCAACAAACTGATACACAGGTTGGCTCTATTACACATCTTTCGAAATGCGATACAGCCTTAATTGACCTTAATTAAAAATTTACGCTATTCTTTACAACACTTTTAAATAACAACGACAAGCTTCACGTACGGCTAACGGTCGTATTACCATTAGAGAAATAGATAACGTACTTTACCTGTTGTACTAAACAAAAGCATTTTTATCAAAGTAACATAAAAAAGTAGACGTGAAAAGGGCGGTATTATCATTAAAAGTGTCATCTCCTAGACAGATGTGTTTGACCCATCCGTCATCTGTCATCTTGGGGTTAGACTATTGGTATCTTAGACTCTCAAGGTCCCAGTTCAATTCCCAATGGGAATACCTACATACTCGTAATCGTTTTAGAGTCGTTTAGAATCGTTTTACATAGTCGTAATCGTTTTTTTGGCTTGTTCTGAGTCTGCTGACTAGCTACTATCTTATTATCTAATTCTGCCACCATAACTACTATG
The DNA here is from genome assembly GCA_949315975.1 of Eudonia truncicolella. Classification (NCBI taxonomy): domain Eukaryota; kingdom Metazoa; phylum Arthropoda; class Insecta; order Lepidoptera; family Crambidae; genus Eudonia; species Eudonia truncicolella. The sequence goes on from OX438839.1 coordinate 11,464,416, forward strand.
TTCTCTTCCGATAAACAAACATACATTTAGAAGTAATTAACATAAAGCAGGTTCCAAAAAATAACATTTTTTTCTCACTACATTATTAACGATGTGACTAAACACTGTTTATTTGGCAGGGGCGAGCATTGACAAACTTATTTTTCCATTCACGGAAAAGGGTACAAATTGGACAATTAACCCGCTGCTCGCTACGCTCGCTTCGCTGCCAATTGTTATCCGGGCAATGCCATTGAATTCCGAGTCGTAGTTTTCTGCGCTTTTCTTTATCTATGATATACTCGTACGTTGTCCTTTTTAAAATAATCGTCTTGTTGAAACAGTAGAGCAGACTAACTTTTTGTATTTTTTCATAAGGTCGAAATAATTATTCTGTGTTGTGTCTCTTTTACTCTAATTTGAAATGAGGTTAACATGACAGGAAGAAAACACGGAATAACTATTCGGACCTTATGCTTTGTTTATTTGTAAGGGGGCAAGAGTTCTCAATTACCAGTTCGAACCAGTTCATTTGATCCACCAAACAGCAGGTCTCTTCCTACTCAGCACCATCACCAGCGCATTTTTATGTCCCCACTGCTGGGGCACGAGCCTTTCCTATGGATGGATAGGGAGAACGGGCCATAAACAGCCCAGTGCAGATTGATGGTTGCTAACGAATGCTAATGCAGGCGTAACCAACGGCAACGTGTCTTCCGAAGCACGTAGGAGCTCGAGATTAGTTTTTGTTGGTCACCCATTCGATAACCGGCCTTTGCGAAAGTTGCTTAACCTTAGCTGTCGCAGACCGGGCGCGTTAAACAATGCGTTATCGCATCGAGCTCTTCCTTTTCCTATAACTAATTCTTAATCAACTTAATAGCTTACAGCAAAAAAACCTGAAGCAACAAAAGATCTTTAATAAGATTAATGGGACACCGCGGTTTACGGTCATTGGATAATCGTAAGATGAGGGGCGAACCGATATCGGATTTGGAGACATTTGTATTCCAACAAAATTGTTTTAAAGAGATTTGCTTTAAGCTTCTTTAAACACGTTTAAAAAAATATTTTTTGTGTATATTAATTTGATCCTGTCACTTACCTACACCGTATTGTGATATAAAGTGTACGCGAACACTACACATTGAAATGAAACCACTTTTTACGTATTTATTTACTCGCGTTTATTTTACACAATTAATTTGATTTAATTTTTATTTCGACGTTTCGAACCCTTTGCAGGGTTCCGGCAGGGAGGCTTTGTGTCTGTAATATGTAAAATAAACGCGACTAGATCCGCAAAAGTTGTTTCATTTCAATACCTGTACCATGCCTATACCTACCTATATACAACATGTCAATCAATCAATCAATCACCAGCTCATATACGTCCCTATTGCTGGGGCACGAGCCTTCCCTATGTCTATGGATGGATAGGGAGAGCGGGCCATAAACCACCACGCAGCTGCGTGGTAGTTTATTAGTATTTTTTTGTAAATGATTCTTGGAAATAGGTATTTATAATACCACTAGTTGTCGCCCACGACTTCGTTCGCGAAGATTACACTATCCCACAGGAACCCGTCACCGGGATAAAATATCTATTTTGACCGGGCTAGCCGCCATGCAGTTTCGGCTCGTGACGTCACTGCGTCAGTAAATAAATATCGCTTACGAACATTGATTTACAAATAAAATACAATAGACTATTTTTTTTTAAATTAACAATGAGTTATAAACCCATATCATTGGTGTATTGTGCCTGAATGCAAGAATACGAGCATAAAAACGCCGGGACAGTTGTGGATTCAAGTGCCAACTAATATAGAAAAAACTTTTTAGCAAGTTGCCTATTCGAATTGAGATTTAAATTTAAAATTTCTGTAAAGAAACATTAACATTATTATTGTTCTATAGCTTTTGTAAATTTTCAGTTTGTTGTGAATTAATGCAAGGGTACCCCTATTTTTTGGGCTAATTTACCGGGCCATAGCGTTTCCGCGCGAAAATTTAAAGTAATAATTGAAAAGTAGTTTATAAGGCATTATTCGTAATAAAAAAATCGTTTTTAAAAAATCATATAAAAATTATATTGGTTTATTATTATCACTCTAGGAGTCATTTAAAACGCTTTTCGAAAAAGGGTGCCTAATACCCTATTGTAACCACGAAACATTGTTTGTTTTAAATGATGTAAGCTTTTCCCTATTACTACCTATTTAGCACAATAAAGTTTCAAACTACGCAGTAGTACGAGTACGAGCTTTTGTATTCTACCTAAATTTAGTTTCAACTGGCAATATTTTCATGCATTTACTGTTTATATTTGCGGAGTGTTTCGAGGTGTTTAGTAACATTCCATATTGTAGTGTTACTTGCAAAAACACGCTTCAAATGCACGCGATTTCATTTCAGCTTAAACACTTGCCGTGCTATTCCAAAATGTGCAATAAAACTATTATATACTAAACTAGCTATAAATAAATTAAAAAACATAATATTATAAATGAATGTATATTAATACTAAATCAATAACCACAGAAAACAGACAATAACAATTATATAGATGGATGACCCTATACTAATTGGATACAAACTACCTATTTATATATATAAAAATACAGTGAAAAAAAATTAAATGCCTGCCGTTACACTAATTCAGCTTAAGTGTACCAAATTGCCCTTAAAAAAGAAAAAGTAAAATCTACCTATTTATATTATTTTTATGATCATTTTCCAGAACTTTTCTTTGACTATATTTAAGTAACAAGTTAGGTTAACCACGATTTCGATAGTGCCGGAAAAATCTCTTCGGATCTCAGAGTAAGTTTTCTAGAAGATTAGGACAAGTTACTTGATAGTTCTAATTCCTACCGACCTATGTGGACTAAATAAGGTAATCGGTAGATTACCTAACGGCCGAACCGCTAATACTAAATCAATATCAATATCAATATCAATATCAGAATAACAGCGCTACTGTGTCATTCTGAACATCCATGGATGACACAGTAGCTTATGCTGAGACAGGGCCCTTTAACTTCACACTGCCTGTTCTAATATATATTTTTTTATTTTTTTTATTTTTTATTTTTTCGTTTATTGTTGTATTTTTTGTATTTATGTTGTATTATAATTAAGTGTGTATGTTAATAAAAACTTTTCTATTCTATTCTATTCTAATATGTGAAAGCTATTTTGTAAGTTGAAGATTACACTCAAAGATACCGGAGCTTATCAAACAATATAGTGTGAGTTATTTTTGACATTCGATCCCGTTAACGAAAACGAGAATTTGTATGGCAAAATTTTAACTTTTCTCGTATGTCGTCAGTGTTTGTCGTGCTTCAATGCTATACTAATTTTCGTTTTCGTAAACGTAATCGAATGAATACACACTCTACGCACTCCGGTGAAGCGTGTAAATAGCTATCACCTACAGAGCTGAACACTTTGAGCCACTTAAACTATGCTAAGGGAAAACACAGAACAAGAAGTAGTTAGTACACAAAGACCTTCACCCCGTGTTGTCCAGATCTCGGCTTCCAAACCCTGTTTAGGGCTCCTGGCTGTTCTCGGTCGGCACATCATGCATCTTCTCTGCTATAGCGTCTCTTGCACAAGTGTTTATAGGTATTATTGTTTACGTGAAGCGAAGTTAATTATTATTATTTTTATTTAGCCCGCAGCGGTTATAAAAAGTAATTTTATTTGTTTAGTTTCATAGCGTGTTAGATGAAAGTCCTTTCTGCGGAATCCGAACTTCAAGTCAACGTCAATGTTTCATTAAGATACCCACAAGATGCCCGACGCAATTTTATTTGCTTATTTTTTTAATAGCGGCCAGCAAGTCGTTGCATTGGAGACGTGCTAGTTTTACAGATTACACGCGGGTGGCGCTAAGTGTTCACTCAATAATTATAATGAATTAAATGAATGACCATTTGTGTACGTAACGTAACGTACGTGTAAGTAAGACGATTAACCAGCGACCTATTTAGATAAGATAGCTATCACTAGCCAGGCTGACTTAACACAAGCCCTACCACCAACCAAACCAAGTGCTCCCCGCTGGATTCGAGCTTGGGAGCTCTGGGTCTGAGACCGGTGGTCTTACAACTAGACCATAGAGGCGGTAAAGTTACATTAAAAGGTCACTTCATTTGGCATCTAAGATGAGTGCTCCGAATCACGCACGTAAAATGACCACCGTTAAAGAGTTAAATAGTCTTCTTAGGCGGTCCGCAGATAAGGTAACTTCAGTTGCAGAAACTTCATTAAAGGTCTCTCACAGATATGGTATAATTTTGTCAGCCATCTATACCTTACAGTTAAATTGGTACCTTTTGTGGTGAAAAAAATAAATAAGATGTTTATTTATTATTTTATTTTAAGCTGCCTTCGCAGCTTCTTTAGAATCGTTTCGTTTTAATAGAAACAGCTAGTTGTAAGTTGCAAGTTGCCGCAATACGGAGATCAAAGTTGCTCTGCCTGCAGAGCGCCTGCAGTTTTGCTGTCTCGCAAGCCATTAACACTAATGTAAGTTCCATCTAGAACAACACGTACAATACTTAAAATATATTGTAGTTACCTTCCAACATACTTAGACACCAAAGGTACACACGCCTGCACATCAACCTACCACAAACTGTCAAATTTCCTCAATAGACTTTGAACTTTATTACTAAGTAGTAGTAAGGTTGAAAATGTATTGAAGAAATTTGACAGTTTTGGGTAGGTTGATGTGCAGGCGTCTGTACTATACAATATGTCCAGGGAAGTAGTAATCAAACTTTAAGAGCGTGATCTATGGATAATTTTATCGATAAAAATACCTCAAATCAGGGGTTGGTCTCACCTTTAAGTTTTTCTTTACCTCTTCCGTTAAAAAAGACGATGGCATGGGCACGTTGACACTGATAAGCAAATATTTGGTATCATACGATAGCTAACAACATTCCCTATTAGAATAAGTAACAAACACACACGGGCTCCATACATTTTGAAAGAGTAAGGATTGATTTAATTAAAAAAAAAACAGAAGAAAGAAAAGAACGAGGGTAAATTTATTACTCAGTCATAACCCTGATTTGAGGTATTTTTATCGATAAAATTGTTCATAGATAACGCTCTTAAAGTTTTATTTCTACTTTCCCGGACAGATTGTATAAAGTTCATAATCGTATTGAAGCTGAAATCTTCTGAAATAACTTTTCGTTCACAGGCTTTTATTGGTCACGATTATTTTGTATCTTGTATAAGTCCGTTTTGAGTGACCATTGTTAAACTCATTTAATTGCCTGTTTGTTACAAAAGAAAAGAGGCGATGTGTTTAATACAAGTACCTAGTATTTATGTTATTAATGTTTTCTCAATATGATGTGGCATTGTGAGTTATATGTAAAAAAATAAAATAGTACCTTAAGAATACAGCAGCAATAATAATCTATGATGATGTTGAAAGAAATACGATATAATAATTATTTGCAAACCTTTTGTGTCTCTCACGCAAAATGTTAAAAGTGACTGACTGTTTTTGTTTGATTTTCTAAAAGTCACGAAAACTTAACAGTTAATAATCCACCATTATTTCACATTAATACCCAACAAGCACCAATAAACAAAAAAACTGTCTGCAAAATCATTTAATAATTAAAAAATATATGATGACTGTTCACATTCTCGCCAAGATGTCCGCTTGAGAAGTTTGTTGTAGAGCACTAGAGTTTATTGTAAGCATTAAAAGCACGTTCGTCGTTAGTTCTGATAGTTGTCGCAAGATGTCACTTATTAACCATAGCAGGTAGTTTAGATCCAGTAGCAACGCTTGGAGCTTAGTATTAATTAATAGTAGTAATGCGTAAATATTCACTAGGTATTTACTCTTGTGGTAGTAGGGCGTTTATAGGCTGATAATCATCATCACGGACTTTTTGGCGGGAAAGTGAAAAGTTGTGTCTGCGGTTTTGTTTTATTTTCTAAAATTTGTGTTATGTCGAAAATTAATTTAAAATAATGGTGGATTAACCGTTAAGTATTTGTGAGTATGCATGAGTGTTGAGAAATGAAACAAAACAGTGCAACGTCACTTTTCAAATTCTCTCAAGAAGTCCGCGCGAGTACTTAATAAAGCCCCACATCTTTACTGAGATACTTTAGGGGATGGGGGTATATAATTTCTCACTTCTCATTTCTATTATCATTCATCATCATCAGGAAGGAAATATTGTTTATTTATGTATTACTTGTAAGAAAAATTACTTTGACACTGGCTAAATGTGCTAATCGCACGAAACCATTAACTAAGGAAAAAAATCATAATCATCGTCATATTATCATCTCAGCCAAAATAATTCCGCTGCTGGACAAAGGCGTTTCCCAATTATCTCCTCAACGACAAGAGAATTATTAAGATAGAGCGCAATTTAAAATTGATGAACTCGAGGTAGAATTCAAAGAAACCACTATTATTAACGTACACATAAAACACATAATCACCCTGGAATAAATAAACAAGTCCAATACGATGTAAGATCAGAGGCCGTAGCTTGCTTTGGTAAGTAGGCACTTAGGTTTGTCCTACAGCGCCATCTACATATACAGTACTACAAGAACCATCTCTAAAATGCGAAGAGGTCGCCAACTTTGTTGCCACGTTATAATTTAGTTTCACTAAAATTGATTCATAGATGGCGTTGTCAGCCAAAAACTTAAAATATCTATGGTTTTTTTTTTGTTTGAAGTAAATTTGTGTATGTCTGGTGTACAATAAAGTATATTTTCATTTTAACCAGTGTACTTCCACAACCCGTAAGGAAAATCTGTGGAAAATTCACCCTTTTATTTTTTCTTGTCGAAAAATTATCAGAAGGAAAAGCCCAAAACGCTTAAATTTTAAGTAATATTATTTTTCATGTCTAAAATATTTCTATTTTTACGGGCATGCAAGACAAGTCTCAGGATGTGACTCTGAAATATAAGCTTTAAGCCAAATGGGCTTATTACCGTGTGGTAACGATCTCTGACTTTTCCTAGCAGCAATAAATAGATTCTATGTATTTCTTTGTTTGATCCGAAGACATTAATTTTTTTTAAGTAAAAGAAGGTTCTACTTGCAAAAGATGGCAAAAGGCATAAATGAAATCAAGCCATACAGTAAGAAATTTGCCAAATGAGGGTCACAAACCCGGTGAAACAACACACACTTTGCCCAACCTGTGAATTGAACCCAGGCCCTTAGGATATCGGGCTGAGAACTTTGCCATTTGTTACTGTCAATGATAATAGATTAATAATTGGTTAAACGTGCAAAGCCAAATACTGAAGAATTAATAATAATATCTATTATTTCGAGCTAAATTCTCTGGTTAAAATAGCAAAATAACTTTTGGTTCCATAATGTAGAAAATTATCATTAGTACAGTATGTAGCCACTATTAAATATAGTATAGTATTTTTGGACGCCTTAAGTACTAAAATAAAAGTTGTTATATTTATGTGTATGGAATTTATTTCATCATCAATTTCAAACTACACCTTCAAATTTGATTATTACTACTATATGCTATAACTTTTATCTAACACCCAGACTGGATCTACGTCTTTTTGAAAAAATTTTGACACATTCCAAAAACTTCCCTTTACAATTAATTCATCCCAGTATAGTTAGCCTACATTCCTTTATGGCCTTAACACTACAATGTTCAAGACTTCAAAACATGAAAACCACCATTTACAAGAAACCTACAAACTTCAGTTACTGGTTTAGTTATATTGTAATTTATTTTGCTAGTTTTTTCACGTTTCGAAGTCTTTACCATATCATTACAACTATGTATTAAAATATATTAAAATTAGTTGCACGCTTGCTTAAGCTGCTTCGCGGTGGTTTAGTATATTACGTACATAAAAATGTCCTTACATATAGAAATTCACTCGCTCTCATACAATCTCTACTGATTAAACATTATCTCTACTGGAGTCTAAATTATTATCTTAACAAAACAAATCTGTTAAAATTAGTTTGTAAGTCTCAATCAATCAACAAATTATTATTATTTTTTCATTAAATCAGGTACAAATTAACATAAATTAAGTCTAAGGTAACTGAATCGACACAAGGAAGATTATATTGAGATCGCGTTGTTTTATAACAACCTAGGTATTACATAATGGATTATATAAGTATACGAATAAAGCAATATCTCACAATAAATACAATAAACTTATATGTTACACACAACATTTTTTGGCTTTATTATATCGACCTCAGAATCACAGAAAAAAAACAACATACAATAATTTGATTTGGTATTCAATTGTTGTAACAAAATAATAAATTAAAACCAAATTGTAATAATTAATAAACTTATCCGGTAATTTTATAAATAGCAAGGGCCCCAATATACCATTTTTACGAACCTACTTAATTCTAATATAACAAAAAATATAAATAAATCAGTGTGATCGTTACATAACACGTGCAATCTTTTTTCATCTATGATCTTAATTATATTATGTGCCAATACACTGGGGTTAAATTATCATCAAACGAAATCGATTTAACCTTACTTAGAATGCTATTTTATTATACTTGAACTACTTAAAACCATTTAAAATTAGCCATCGTTTGTTGGGGATCAAATGTGCCTTGCTCATACTAACAGCCATATCTACAACTATTTTCATTAGTTCGTTAAAAAGCTACCTACTTATTTGTAGACATACGTTACAAATACTTCGATAGTAGCCGAATTAAAGTCATATAACAATCGGCGAAACACGAAGTATTGATAACAATACCCACAAATACTATGGAAACAGTTGTTTGCGTACAAGTTTGTACTAGAATCGATACGGTTTTCGTGACTGGCTATGTGGATGAGTCACTCGGTATTTTCATCCTCACAATTATATACTTTAAGTTTTACGTGCCAAGGTTCTATTTATTATAGCTTATTTTGTAGCAAATGTAGACTACACATCGATTTACTTTCAGCTATTTGTAGTATAATGGATACAAAAACGACCTTGTTGTCGTTATCAACACAAATCATCATTTAAAAGGTTGTTTAACTGTATAAGTATATTATTAGCCTTCATTATCAGCAACGGTTAGGCCATACAAAGAACAGACAAGCATTTGCAAATCCAATAAGTACTTATCTTCATTGATAATGACTCATAAATATACACGGTCGATACTTATTGATAAATAGGCATATATATAAATAATGTATATAGTTTTAATGATACAGAATTATTAACGCCTGCGTCAAGACACGGAATACACTTTAATAAACACTAATTAAAATTATCATATTTGATACTTCGATAAATAATGGATGTGTAATACGCAGCGTAAGTACTAAACTCAAGTGTTACAGATACATGGTTCACTATATGTAAAATAAATATTAATGATTATATAAATATAAATAATATTATGTTAGTTGTTACAGGTTTCTGCGGTGTTGGGACTAGCATGTCGTTGCACGGTGCACGGCGGTGCACTCTTGCGTTAAATGTACAATAAGCCCATATAAATAAGCTTCGCTTAGCAGACTTATCGCCATGCGCTCCTTAACTCTTTGGTATTCTTCTCTTTCTCTCTTCTAAAGCTAAAATTACAGTTACTCCTGTTGCAATCAAAAAACAGAGGGCGCAAATCATGACGCCTTCGCACAGCTTGGATTGCAGCACCAGCGAGGTTCTAACAAAGACACCAACCCTTGTTGGCTTTGGCGAGTACCTGCCTTCTTCTGATAGTCCCAAAAGTCTATTTCGGGATATTCAGAGTAACACAGCGGGCAAGGGAGTGGAAAGAGCCATGTGTTCCGCACCTCTGACTGGAAGCCTTTGAGCTGTGACGTAATGTTTCATGAGTGCAGGGACCGTGGGAAAGGCAGTAGCAGCGCCACCTAGGGTATACCCTTCTGTGCCCCTGCAAACTCGCATGTGCATAAACCCACGCGTTGACCTGAAATAAACAAGGAAAGTGATAAGTAAAATACAAAAGAAAGTAAGCATTGACTAATAATAGAAAAGAGAAGAAAAAATTTAACAAAATTAAAGTAATTATAAACAGTTGAATTCGTAAAAAATCGTAATTCAAAATCGTAAACTTCTAATTAGTTATGGCAAATGGCAAGTGGCAGTTGCCTAAAAACTTACTTCAAGCTCAGTGAGTAGTCGTGTTTAGCTGATTCGCTATTGCGTACCAGGAAAGCACCTTCATCCGCATCTCTCAGCAAACTCTCAGCCTCAACTCGTGTTAGTGTTCCATGATACCACCTGAAGAAAGTAAATAATAATGTTAGTACACATAATTTATTTTATTTTTAGAAAGTATTTGAAATAAGTTTAGTAAATAATATTAGCATCTTACCCCTGTCTGTCGAGTGGAAGAGAGGCATCAACCAAGTCTCGCGGCGGAGCGATGGGACCCAAATTCAAATGCAATCCCTTAAAGCTGTTAGAACCACCGCTGCCGCTGTCGATGTTCAACGATAACTTCGGACGATGCTTGTTACCTGATAATAATAGAAGATTGCACATTAATCAATGTCTCAAGCAATCCACGTTGGTTTTAGATACTCTGTAATTCCCGAAAATACAAGTTGAACTTAATAGAAAGGCTCACGAAACAAGCAGCCACCACGCCACATCTCATTATACGTAAACACGCTATTCTCTAAGGTTTCGAACTCTTAACTCAAGTGAACGGCTTCAATTTGCTTGCTACATATACAGGAAAAAGTTCCCTCAAAAAGCACTCAGCCAAATTGAATATTGGGACGGCGTCGGACCGGAGGACTTCGCGTGGAGCAATCTGAAGTCATACGTCTTAATCGGCATAATGTGGTTGCGATCGTTTCGAATTAGGCGAGCTGAAAGATTTACTAAATCCGACAGACCCTTCCTGAGACCATTTCTTTTAAGATTGACACGTTAGTGCTTTTGACGTAACCTAATTTTGTGTGATGCAATATTTATCTACAAAATTAATATTTTTTTGTAAATATATACAAGAATTATGAATAACATCAGACACTCACCTTGATTTAGATCCTGGACGCTTTGGCTAGAAGAAGCATTGGAGATGGCTCCTCCAAAATCATTAGTCAATTGTAGGGATTGTCCTCGCAATTTACGGCGCAGTTTCGGCATATCAAATGGCAAGGATCTTAAGTCGGCTTCAGCTTCAGCACGTCGTCTTCTCAACTTAGGCATATCAAATGGAAGATCAGATAAATCCAAATCATCTTTCTTACGTTCTTCTTCTGTGTTACTATTCTTAAAATTGATGAATGCATTTCGTGAATCGACACCTTCTCTTGAGTGAATAGATATTCCACTGTCAGAACCTTGAATTTCTGCATCACCTGTTGATGTTGAATGTCTGAACGTAAGATTTAATAAATTTCTGTTTTGCAGTGCTCGACGTTTAGGTTTTGCCACAAATTCAATAGTTGTCTGCTGTGCCGTATTACCTGTTTCACCGTCTTCGGGTGAAACCTTCTGGGAGTTGTTGTTTTTGTTGTTGTCCGATGTTTCTGAGGCAGGTTCTTGAGAAGATTTGTCTGATATTGGGCTTAGAATATGCAATTTAGCCGTGTGGTGCCCAAACCCCGAAAGTTGCATGTGATGTGATTTTGTAAATGGAACGTTTCCCGAATCCGAACTGTGAGAACTAAGTGTAGAAGAATGGCGACTTTCCGAGCTACTACTACTTCTATCTCCTTCGCTATTACTACTTCGTAATGATTCCATACTACCGCCGCTGCTGCTAGTAGCCATACTTTCCGTACTTGAGTATTTCCGACGCGGACGGGTAACGCTTGGCCTTCCCTTAAATTCCATTATAGGGCCGACCCCCTTTGGCCCAGTATACCGATTCACTTCAGGTGTGTCAGAATCGGAAGTGGGTCGACCCTTAATCTCTAAAAAAATACCGTCTTTCGATTGTCTCTCTTCATCACCATCACGAGATTCGCGACTAGAATCTCTCAGTCTTTGGCCGATATCAAGGTCAGTTGACACTGAACCTTTAACATCAGCCATACTCGCGTCACTGCTTGTTGGAGTCTCCCGTGCTCGCAAGGATTTCACTGGCAGTCTTAAATCCTTTAGACGAGGATGAGCTGGCTGCGATTGTGGTAAATTGGGAGCACTCTTTATACTATTCATTGCAGTTCCATCTTTTTGAAATTTTGCAGGTAATGGAGCTGTCGATGGTGGTGACGGGGTGTAACCTCTTAATGGAAGTTGAGAAGTCGATGCTGTTCGGTCCTCTTCTTCAATGTGTACTTTTTCTAACTCTTCAGATAAAGCGCATGCATTGCTTTCATTTTCTCTCTTTTGACGTATAGTAGGAATTTTTGAGCGCCGCACGCTGTCTGTCTTCATAGTCACCTTGCGACGCCCTTTATAATCGGGTTCACTACGCTCAACGGCTTCAAAAGCTGAAGATGCGGAAGAAATAACCTTACGTTCCTCAGCCTGTAAAAGAGCTGGATGGTTACTGACACGGTCAAAGTCATCCAAATCATCATCAGAACGTGCAATTTTGCAGTCAAAGGCTGTTTCATAAATCTGTCGGGTGGTCATCTCTTGCGGCCAGCGAGGCAACGGCGCCGGCACGTAAAAGACGCTGCGAGAAGATCTATGCTCCTCTACATCTTCGGGCGCGGCGCACGCGCAGCCGGCCGCGTCGCGCCCGCGACGCCTTGGCGGCATCCACGCGCTCTCACCAGACGAAGATGACGACCGCTCTAGTTCACGGAAACCATCTTCGGCTACAGAGAATCGCTTCGGTAGATTTGGCCTGGGTGCAACGTGCGGAGCGTCAAGGCTGGCGGACTTTCTATATCTAGGCCCTCGCGAAGATGAAGTTGTAGATGCAGTAGGTGCCGAAGGGGCAGGTGCAGGTGGTGCTGTTTTGAACAGGTCACCGTAATAGTAAGGGCTTGGATTACGCCGCGGTGCGTTAGCGTATCTTGGGTCTGAACGACCGCTATCAGGAGAATGCAAAGACGGAGCTGTTGCAAATGGATCGAATTCACCAAATTCGTCTTCCTCTTCTTCTGATGACGAAGATCGGTCGTCTGTCGAAGATTCTGCAACAAATAAAAAATCTGGTTATTAAACGCATTCAAGTACTTACTTTATTTCAAATGAAAAGTGGAACGGAAAACTCTTAAATGTTTTAACACGTTCTTGGAGAGTCTTTTGGGTAAAGTGGGACCGATAACGAGCTAGACTTGGGTTTACTTCATATTCTGTAACGTCTGAAGTTGTCTCGGCATGTCTCAAGTATCGTGATTTAAATGTGCATCCATTTTTACTTGTAAAGCTGTATGCGCTTAATATAATATGTATTTTTAACATGAAAGAAAGACAACGGTGATATTTCTACCAGTTTATAATGATTGACTTATGGTTTCAGTGTTGATTTTAGAGAGTTTGAATGAATAGGCTTGAAGAACGTCATTTTGTGAGCGCTTGTCAGACGACGACTTGTTGACGAATAGGCATCTTTACTTTAGCAATATTAATTGTCAACGTTGTTATATCGAACGAAAGATTGATTTCAAAAGTTAATTTACATTAGAAAAGGCCGCGAGCATTCAGTAAAATACGAAACTAATGTAATTTCAAAGTTACGTAGAAATACCCTAATGAGAATCCCTTGCTTCGCACAACAAAAGGCTCTTTCTGAATGCATCGTCAACATAAAAAGTCTGGATTTCAAAATTTTTCACGATAGGAAAGAACTAACGAATCGTGGGCCAAGTATAGATTGCCATTTATAAACGGTTTTTTAATGTTTTCGTTAAGCCACAATGTCTTTGTTCTTTGTTTTTAATTCCGTTGTTTTTTGTTTTTGCTTTTCTATGTTATTCTGTTTGTATAAAAATCGTTAGATACTTTGTTTGATATTATGATTGGTGATATAACAATTTAAATACACAAATGAGATAATGCTTTTTGAATAAAATACTATATTTATGAAGTGTTTGTGATAATTTGATAGTTTATCAGATCATACTGTATCTTGCTTCATATATTTGAAAGGGACTTACTTATCTTTGTTTTATGAGTGAGTAAGTTTGGTTATACCCAACAATAAAACCAAAAAACTCAGAAAATTGTTAACATAAATTTTAAAAATATGATAAATAATTAAAATATTATGAACTTATTTGGAGTGACTATTGAGCGAATTTAAGGTACAACTTTTTCGCGGCGTTAATGTGGCGAAATATAATCCAAAGTAAGTATTGAGATAGGTACAAAATATTTGCACTAAGAGTCAGAAAGTCCAGGCCCCACTAATATTAGAAGCCAAGTAGGTATTAAATGACTATGAATGGCTGTTAGATTAAATATTTCGCCAAAGAGAGCGTGACAATAAATGCCATATTATCTGAACGGGCGATAATTACAATTAAAGGGTAGGTAGGTGTTGTTCAAAATTGTCAACTCGTCATGACTACTGCTGCGTCACTCGAACAAAACGACGTCAAAAACTGGGCAAATTGTCTATTAGCACCCCGCGCGGGTAGGCAGGGGAAGTAAGTGACGTCATTACGTGTAGTAATTGCTTTTCCGCGTGGATGACCAGCAACGGCACGAAATTTGTTATATTGCCGCGATTTACGTGTTAAATGTCTTTTGGAAACCACTACGGAGGTTGTGTGGACATTAATAGCAAATGGTGGGCTGATTTTAGGGTTGTGCAGCGAAAGGGTTTTGTTAGAGCTCGTCTGACAGATGTCAAACTTGAAACACGGCTTTGCAAACTTGAATAACCGCAAAATATTTTGGCATGAAATAACAAAAGACAGATAAAAAAAATACTTATTACACTACGTTGTCCAAATTTCCACATTATAATATCAAAGCTAACTCAAACAATTTATGTTAAGTTCGACAGTTAAGTGGAAGTACCTATAAAGTATCTGTTGTCCGTACAATAAGGTTTTCGTAATAAAACTACGTCATTTGAAATAGGTAGTGCAAAAGAGTCGCAATCAAAAGGCTCAGTTTATTTCCTCTCGGACATTTTTCCGAGTCTAGACGGACGAGCAAATGACAAAAGGGCTGATTAAAAGTCGCCATTGTTGCTCCGATACTAGTGCGGTTCGTATTAACTATCCGAACGTCTCCTCCCTCAGCGTAGAAAAAAGCCTTTGCAAATAGAACAAAAAAAATGTGATTGTTTTTAAGCCTTTTATAGTCGGCGGCTTTGTTTCAGCTCAAGTTTTGTCTCGGTGCACATAAGCTTATTTAAAATCCACCCGCGACAACTTCAGGAAATCCGTGGTCATGCATGACGCATGTGATTGGCCATGGACTTTGTTCAACAATCTGGTATGAAAACTGCTTAATTTAAAACCTAATAGCGCAGTTGAGATAAGGGTTGCAAAGTTATATATAACTTTAGATAGACACATCAAAATCTAGCATACAATACAGATCCTAAAATCTTCAAAGGCAAGCTAAGCAAACCTTAAAAATTAACTTTCAGTGTACTAATAGTCACCTAAAACCAGACGCCTAGGATTATGTCAGGACAATGCTTAGCTATGCCCCACTGCGGTTGTTACGCTCGAAGAAAGGATCTATTGTTGACGGAAACTCGAGATGAGCTCGGGTAAGGTCCTTACGCGGCAAAGCATGCAAAAAAAATACCTATAGACTCGAAAATCCTTTAAAGACAAAGTTAGTTTCATGAATAATAGACAACATTAGCTTATTAGGAAGGACGTACATAACATTAATAACATTGTGAACTTAAAGGCTAATGAAAATAGAAACGAAATGGGTATAATTTTAAGCATTAGTTACAAACAAGAGCTCTAAATTCAGAAGCTATTGCCACTATAGGGGTTTACACAATCAACGTCATAGTGCATTAGTCCAAACTTAAACAAACATCATGTTTAATCTGTGGCATACATCATTATTAGGTTGATATTTCACATCCGTGCTATCGGAGTCCAATAACGTTCATTAGGGGGCCATTACCATATTTTGCAATCCGAACTGTTCGTACTGCCGCACAGTGTTGCTATGCTTTGCTAAGCGTTATCGTTCACAACGGAAATAGATTCCAATTTCGTTTATGAATGAGCGAACACGAACCGTGTTACTCATTAATCGCATACCACCACATATTTGAACCGATCGGCGAACTGATAAAACTGGTTTTCGATGTGTAGGCAAAATTTATCTTGAATAAATAACCGATGAATATTAATTAATTTAATCGAATGTGTAAAAATGTTAAACCTTTCAATTATCAACTCTGTTTGCTTTATGTTTATAACTTAGCAAATAAAATAGCCGCAAATACATTGATTTTATGTAATGACAGGTATAATTAAAAACTTACCGGTTTCGTAGTATAATTGGGAGCGACCTCTGGTTTGTCTTTCGTGTCTTGATGGCGCCGATGGCGCTGGTTCAGGGGGTGATTCAGCCGATCCTTCTGGCGCACTGTCAGGGCTCCGTCTCGACACTCCTGGCGCAGATAGGTCAAAGTCCGTCCTCCTCGCTGACTCGTAGTCAGCTCTGCGTCGAGCCGATCCCGCGTCGAACTCCGCTCGACGCCCGGAGTCACCGTCGAAGTCACGTCCGTATTGTCGCCTGGACTCGTAGTCGTATGGTCGACGGCAGGAGTCAAAGTCGTAAGCCCGGCGGGAGTCGTAGCGCCATTTGGAGTCTGGAGATCTGCGCGGCTCCCGGGAGCGGCGGCTGCGCTGTGGAGAGCGCTTGGCTGTGTCGCGTGGTGTGCAGTATGCCTCTACAAATTCAACCTGCGACAATGAAAACATTTATAATTAAATAACAGTTATAACAAGAAACAATTTTTACTAAATACAATGATTATTGATGTCTGGAAATTGAAAAGAAATATAAAAGACATGTCATTGTCAATAATAACATATTTGTACATAAGTTATGTTTGTGGAAGATTAACAGCTAAAGCGTCGAATTAACTATTTGCCTTGAGAAGTGAATTGTCCGTATTAAATGGGAAGGAATTTGACTACGAGCTACGAATCGTCATACAAATCGTCGCTTACTAAGCGGCTATTAGAAAAGAAGCCCTTTATCAAGAAGGTCGATTATGTGGCAAAGTAAAGTGGTAATAAAATGCAGCGGTCACATACCCGACGAGCGTAACGGCCGGTTAGGCGTCCTCATCCCTCGGCGGTCGTCATTACCTCGACCGTTTCTGTTTATGGGGATGGATATAAAGAATATTATGCGATATTGTGCCTGCATCGACGATACGATGAGGTGATAACATTTCGGGGGACACTACCAAATTTAGTTCGTGTGAGAAGACAAATTTTTATGATGCGCTCCGGGATTGTGTGTTGCCTTTTTGGTTGTAACACGTTTTGAATATTCATCGACTGGTCCGTTTGATATTTCGATTCATGTCAGCTTTTGTTAATTTTACCATATTTTATAGTATATATATAGTGTTATATATAGTGTTGTATATAGTGTTGCATTTTATTACATTGCGTACCAATTTTATGTACCGATTAAAACGTGAAACCTCAACAGTTGAAGTTACGTGCCTAACAAATTCTTATTGATTTACGTAATACCTACTTTAACAAAACATATTCACTCTCGTCGGCGTTTGTTTAATTTACTTCAACAAGGCAGACATTAAAATCAATTAGGAAATTTTTCAACTGATCCCCTACATGGTTTCCTAGACTGTTTAATAAGATGATATCTGTTTAACCTGGGGGTGGGTTTGGCCCATTAGAGTCTGTGATGAGCCCCCGCTTCCGCGCCTCCGGTCACAAAGGGTCTTTGCGACCGCTCTCATTAAGGCTTAGATTACTTGGGGCTTAAAGGATTCATTATTGTTTACGTAAAACAGTTCACTATACGCACTTCGCGATTTCGTAACCGTATACGTAAGTCGTGACGCAAGTTAAACCTTGCATTCTAAATCTGCATTACTGACATAAATCATTACTTATCGAATGACTCAACTAAGTGGATATGCTTTATTTTCATAACAGGGAAGAGAACGTTCACTCTAAATCCCGAACTTACTATCTTACTACTGTCGGACACAACGACTACTAACGTTGTTGGCTTGGCCACAGGCTCAGATAATATGGTAGTTACTAGCCAGTCTTTACGTATTAATTTGATGAACAAAAACGTACAGACGCCTGCACATCAACCTATCCAAAACTGTCAAATTTCTTCAATACATCTTCAACCATATAGTTCAAAGTCTATTGAGGAAATTTGACAGGTTGATGTGCAGGCGTGTGTACATAAAGTTATGAGGAATTGACGAGTCGTTTTTCGCCTTACGCATTCAACTGACCGAAACAATGCCCCGCAACTTAGTGAAAGGCATAAGAGACCATAACTCAATATAAAAAAAAATAAAGGGTTCATGATCCGGTCCTGCCCTAAGGGCTGCTCTTTATTCAAACTTTTATAGAAGGGTAAGCTTCATCTGGCGCATTGTTCGACGATTCCTTGCTATGCATGAAAATTTATTTACATAATTAAACGTCGGCCACGTTAGCCCCGTTTTGATTTGCGATGTCTACAGAGATTTCTGTTCGCCATTTGCATATTTTGCGGCGGTGCTTAATTACTTGGGAGTTCAAAACAAAAGAACGCCGTTAATTTAGGACAATCACTTTTACACTTCACTTTTGCTGACTCCTTCAAAATTAAGTCGTTAATTTTAATAAAACCTACAATCGTCTCTGCTTGTTATGTTTACTTGTTTTAGGTTCCATCAGATTATATTCACGAACTATACACACATCCACTAATTTTAATTAAATTGTAAAAACAATTTGGAAGAGAGCATTCGTGTAAAATATGCATTTCTATAGGTAGTGTCTACATTTATTTACTGATTCAAATCAATGCTACCATTCAGACGCAAGGGTTAGCTTTGAAAGGGATCAAATTGAATTCTGCTCAAGCACACATGCTCACGGGAGCCCATTCATCAATTGTATCGAGAAATAGGGAATAGTAGTCAACAGTTCACATGTCAGTAACATGTGCACTTATAGTTAGTTTTAATACAAATTTATGCTTTAATAAACTGTCTGAAATTAAAGACGTAACGAGGTATTCATCCGCCTCTGTGCTCCAGTAGCTAGACCATCGGTGGATTCGGTGCCCAGGGGAGGCTATCTACATGTTATTATAGTATGTATGGTCGGTGGTAGTGTCTGTTAATTTGTCGCTATTACAATAGTGTTACTAGCTTTAATTGTTCTGACAGTGAAGAGATACGAGTATGATAGCCAGAGCCTCAGTAGTTGCGGATTTCGGGTGAGGTACGCTTTTACATTCCCTACCTACTTCAGTACTTGTCGTTAAGCATAAAAATTACTTAACAAACGTGTATAGTATATCTCATACCATGACAGACAAATTTTCTACTAAAAACTATTGTATACTACGTATAACATTATAATATTTTAGATTTTACATAACATGTTAAATAATCATGAATATTTATGGCAGCTTACAGCATACTTTAAATACCAAAATATTTAAAATGTTTCAAACGGCCTTCATTTAAATTCAAGATCTAGTGTGAGTACATACTAAGTATATATATTTACTAAGCGTATATATATTTTAAGCATCTTTATAACATTTGGCAATATTCAGCAGTTTGATAAACTTCAAAGTGTTATAAACATGAAAAAATTAAACGATAATTTATAAATGTTGAACGGAATTATGTTGAAACAAAGTGTAATTAATATTCCGGAAAACAGACGAGCATCTGAAATTAAACACGCACTCACTGCATGCATGCAAGAAGGAAGTAATGACAAAAACAATATAGACCTTGTACGGATATTATCGTCTCGAACCGACCGAGGAAATGAAGTATTGATTATATACACATCAATCTGTTAGTGTCCACCTCTATTAAACAATTTTATAGCAGCAATAAAACTAACAGAGATATCCTAGAGATGAATAAGCGTCTTGGAATGCAGAAATCACAAGATACGTGAGTTTAATTTTAAATGCCTGCTTATCCTGTTAAGAATTATTTTAATACCACTTTAGTCATGTACATTGGACATAGAGTCTATAAAACCATCTAATTTCAGGTAAGATAAACTTTGATAAGCAAATGGAAGCCCAAAGTCCATGATGCCTACTCAAGAAAGTCTTTGGTCTACGTATGGCAAGATATTCCAATTTCATAATTGCTTCTTATATTTTAAAATAACTTGTACAACTAGATTATTAAGATAGTTTGCAATATACAAATTTCACTTTAATTCACAAAATACACTGTAGACCTATGCTAAAATCGATGTAGTTTGCTACTTTAACACTTATTGTAATCGTGGTACTAACAACAACGTCTGCACTAAAAATAAGAATGCCATTCACATAGTATTGTTAATCTGTTTGACTTTTACTTTTCGCTACACCATCGACAATGTAACAAAAACTTGGCACAAATGCAACGAGACAAAAAAATTGTTCAACCAATTTCCTTAAGTTATCAGTTATATCAAACCGAATAATTATGTTACCAATATTATCGTATGACGAATGTCATAATTAACCTCCTGCGACCTTTAAAGAGAAAAAGCCGTCCACAAACAATTCCGGGTTCGCCCGTATGAGTAATACTGGAGGATGTGGGACAAGACGCAGCTTTCAGACGACGAGGGTGACTCACAGGGTATTAATACCGGGGACACGCCTCCAATAGCAAGCACCGAAATAGCGAGCATTAGTGTCGCGTGACTGTCACCATACACTTTATATAGTTCAATGGTTTTCTACAAAAAAGAGATAAAAATTGGAAAATATCTAGAGTATTGACAATGACATTTTTGCAACGTTGCTTGGACAATAATTTAAAGGACTTACTAACTGTGCTATAAGGCCAAAATTTACGACATCAAAACTATAATCCTGTTAATAATTCGAACCTTCTTCAAGGAGACGTAATAAATCATGGAAAGTTTTCTCTTTTCAAAAACAGTCATATTGTGATGATGATAAGAATCAGATAAATGTTTAGCAAACACTTGGTTGCATTATCAACATGAGCTTGCATTATATACAGATACTACGCATAAATACAAGCACACATTGATACCTAAATGTTTTGCTTATCTTTTAACAGATGCTTCTGAAGCACAGAGGACAAGTGACTCACCAAGACGTTATGATGTCAATTTTGTTTACAATAACAAAGGCAAAAACATAATCTGCATCGTAATAGACCAACGTAGGTAATAAAAGTCAATAAACTTGGAATCACCCATAGGTGCGTATTGCATCACAGTAGCAGTTGCTTCGTATTTGTACTGAGATTAAACATTCGGAATTTTTAATTTAACTTCGCGTTGTGCTAAGCTAGACAGCGCCGAAGTGAGTTCGTTAGTATTTCTGTGGACAATTGGCGCGGTCATTCCTGCTCACAACCACCGTCTGGTCACGTTCTGTAAACCGTAGACCGCAAACAGTTCCCGCACAACTGAATTAAACAGATTCCGTTTTATTTTTTCCACTTTCATAGGCTTCGGACGTGCTTTTCAATTATTCTGGGATTGTTGGCGCAAAGCCCCGTCTCTTATGTGTCTAGTCTAGTTCAGTATACGAGAAACATTTCGAGAATTATTATTGCGGTGACAAACTAATAGGAGTTGTAGTATTTACGTTTATTTATAAAATTGTAGAACAGTTAAGATTTAATGTGTCATACGTTTTTTTTGCTACGATAATAATGTGCCGACAAATCTTTTGAAATGCGGCATGATTAAGCAGAATTACAACATGTATTTTGTATAGAGAGTCTTCAAGGAGATGAAGAGACAATTTGTTGCAAATGACAAAACAAGCGAAGGAAATAAGCTTAATTACCAAGTTGCCAGTTCGAGTCGCCTGCAGGGCCGAGGGTCTCTTAAGTAGACCCTTACAAATGTTTCAATGAAGGGAGCAATTATGGAAGAAATTTTCAACACCTCATTGAGAAGGTCATCGCACCCTAAGCATAGTGAACATTATCATTTGAACAATCAATTTTAGCACTAGAGATAATTGTGTTAACAGATTTGTTGTCTTTCAATTGTTTTGTATCATACAATAGATTCGTTTATGACTTGTGTTAAGCCAAGTTGGTGAATAGATTCTATAACAATGCAGCTGCATTGTCATGAAGGGTCACAGTCGAAGTCGCAAATCAAATTTGTTCTCTTTGTTGGTGCTCTTCATCTGTCAGTGTCCGGAACGTTACGATGCGAGAGGTTTTGAATGTGTTCAAAGGAAGACCGGATGAGATGAAGATAAATCTTTGCAAATGACAAGAGGCCTCTTTCACAGTACATGATTGAGGCATGTATTTTGTTTTTGATGGTTCATCGTCATCGCATTAACATCTGAAGAAGATTTCCAAGTAGGCAGTAGAACAAGTTGAGTAACAAACGAATGCAGACGACATAGAAACTTGAAACAAAACAAAAGATTACGCGTGATTGGGGTGAAAACTTTGCTTTCGAACTCGTAACAGAGTTAAGTCTGCCCCCGAGTAAGCCGAGTAAGCAGGGACTCGTAATCAATATCTACTAGAGTCTCTATTTTAGATCTCGCTTTACGACATGCGTGCTTAACCTTTTTTGATTTGAAATAATGTAGGCTATATTATTTTAAATGAAATCATTAGTTTTTGTTAGTAGTACTACTTACTACTATATTGATTGTGGAATATAAAATCTAATTGTGTAACTAATTTAAACATAATTTAAGAAAGACATAGAGATAAGGCATTCTAAAATTCACACAGTGGGTATCACAATATAAATAAAATTGTGTACCTAACAATATAATATAATATAGTGCATAAACAAGTAGGTAAGTACCAAAATGCTGTTAATATCGGATTTTGAAAGATATGTTAGAAGTCAAATAATTCACAGAGAAACTTACCACATGAACCGCAAGGATCCATTGGAATATCTGTCGCATTTTCGACATAAGCTTTTTGTTCGACGGCATTGTTGTATCTTTAATCCACTTTATACAAATCCAATAGTATGTTAGGAATCCATAAATAGAACAGAACGATCACTAAATTTATCGACCGTTTCACTGACACGCACACTCCGTAACTAGAAATACACTTTCACACAAAGTTGTTCTTACACTAAAGGTTTATTATAGAGTTGTTTATCCGATTGATTTGTGATTCTACCTAGGCGTTTGGCAGTTGAACCTGCTGTATACGCCTAGGACCGTGTGCTTGCTTGAGACCAACTGTAGACTGACAACACTACTCAAACGCTATACGCGAATGTGTAAAACGGTGACTCATCGTCCCCGCATACTGTTTACTGAGGCTTGAGTCATCGCGGTGGAAATAAACCAGCAGCGATACAGCGCTGCACAAAAACATACTAACGGAAAGCGACCCACAAACCGTACACGATTTCAAAGCGCTGGAACGCTTTGTTATACAATGCCGACTCCATTAATACCTCCATTCCGCACGTGTCCCAAGTTAGGATAATCAAATATAGACCGTAGGTTCTAAGTTTTAAAGCTTATAGCTTCAAGTTGGAGTATTGTAACGTAAACTTTCGCGTTTGATTTCGACTTGCATTATGCTAGATTACGCTCGGCTAGGTCGGATTCCGTTTTGAGGTCGTTTGTGTGATACTCTTATAGGTACGTATAACAATAGTGGACGTGGCAAGTATGTAACTGAATTGTGACTGGAATGCAGTCTTAGACTTCAATGCTCAGCTAATTAAAATAGATACGAACTAGATTAGAAATAGTTGCAAGGGGTTTCGAAACATACACTAGGTACCACTGGTGTAGGAGACACTGCGACTTGCAAGTTTAGTTTAGTAACCATCGGTCGTTTAAGTTTGATAGTTCTGGTTTGAGTTAGTAGTAAGCGTACAATGGATGCTTCGCTAGGTAAAAACTTGGGCTGTAGCTCAGAAAGAAGTGTCAATATCGCTGTGGATACGTTTGGCATTTATTTATGCCAACCTTTTATGGCCGTCGTGCTTTTGCGTAACCCAACGCAGATTAGAATGACATTTATAATATATAAACAGAATAAGTTGTCAAGCTAACTGGAAGTCAATAACTCAAGAAGCTCAAGCTGTTTGGTAGTAATTACAATAGTCTTATGCCCATTGAAAATTAAATGCTTCAATAGCAACCAAAATTTTCAAGACCCTCCGGCTCTAATACCGGTGGTGGTTTAAAAAAATATTTTTATTTCCCAATAACATACACAGTTTGTAGTGAGCCAACCCCAGAGAGCAATGCAAATAGGTAGGAACTAGTGTGGGGATGAAGTCTAGGTTTAACCACTAGATATTAATTGATAATAATGTCCGTATAATGTTATCGCCCCTCCCCCCTACGGGATCCTACTCTCTCCTCAAGATCCAACTCCTTCCTCAAGGCAAAGTATTAGTTAGTTAGGCAAAATTCTGCTTCACTAGCTTTCCTCGCTTCAGCATTCCGCTTCTGCTTATTATCAGATGGAGCGGAATCATTTGCCTACTTTTATATAAAAAAAATTGTGATGGATAACGGTATTAAATGGTGGTTCTGCCATCTGTCAATCTTCATGGTCCATTCGTAACAGGATGCGCCACGTGCAGGTGTGTTTAACTAAGGAAAGGGACAGACTACATTCCCTTCTCTTTTCGTCTCCTCATACAGATTTTGGCATCCGCCTTTTTTATTCGGATTCATTGGTAGAGGGTTATTTAGTTTAAGATTACAGTTTCAGTTTTCACTTTATTTTAGTTACTTACCAACACGTACTGACCTGATTTTGAAAATGTGAACTTACCTCCATGATAAAGATTTGTATTTGAATTTATATATAATTAGCTGCCCGTCCTGGCTTCGCACGGATGGACATTTCCTTTTTATATAGCCTATGTTACTCAGCGCTAATGTAGCATTCTTATGGTGAAAGAATTTTTTAAATCAGTCCAGTAGTGATTGAAATTTTTCATTGCAAACATACAAAAATACAAAGCTTTCTTCCTCTTTCCTGCCTCTTTCCTCTTTATAATATTAGTATAGATTTTACTAAACCACTAATAACTATATAAGCTGATGGTGATGATGATAATGATGATGATGATGACTAAATCAATCTAGCGAGAGCTTTAAGAGCTTTATTGGTCGACGTCATCAACCATCAACCCACTTTAAAAGTTGGTTAAGCTTGACTGTAAAAACTGTTTGTAGAATTATTTCCACTTAATATCGATCTAGTGTGAAATGGTCACTGAGATCATTTGGGTGTGCTTGAACAAATTAACTACTTAGACAAACTGTTAGGTGTTAAAAAAGGAATAACACCGTCTGTATTTGATTTTCTTAATTTCAAGTTGGCAATGATAAATCACAAACTAAGAATAAAACATCTTAAGGATAAGATAAGCTAAAACTTATGAAAACTTTACAAAATTTAAACTAAAAATAAAATCTAAATTTTGTTTAGTAGAGTATTTATTAATACATCATCATCATCATCATCAGCTCATTTTATGGCCCCACTGCTGGGGCACGAGTTTTCCCTATGGATGGATAGGGAGAACAGGCCATAAACCACCACGCGGGCCCAAAATATTTAAACATAAATTTTATTAAAAACAATATTTTTTATCTATTTACCGCATCCGTTGTCATGTGGTTAGATAAAACACCCAGAGGTCGCGGGTACCTATCCATGTCTTATCTATCCACCACTATCTTATCAATGCCTATCGTCATAACAACAATATTAGTAGCACTCTAGAGTTCTGAAAGTTTAAGAGATAAGATTGGCTATCTTATTAAAATCAGCAAATAATCCTCCACCTTTGACCTCATTGTCACTACTAATTGCCATCAGGTAATCTAACACGATGTCAAATTAAAAAAAAGCATCTTCTGTTTAATGATTGTTTCTGAAGTAGTTTTGTTAAACAGAATGTAAAAAAGTAGTAAAGTGAAGCCTATACAGTCTCTCTGCTGGGCATTTGCCATTTTATCAAGTCCTACTATTGATAGGTATTGGCTCAATCACCACAATTAGCAAATACAGGTCGATGATTACAAACCCAGGCTATGCATCTAAGATCTGAAACACACTTTGCCCCACCTGAAAAATGAATCCAGGACCTTCGAATATCGAACCGAGTGACTTACCAATTAACCACCGAGGCATCTTACAGTTTAACAGACTGATTTAAAATGCGATCCTAATTATTTTCAAAGCATTAACATTCATATAAAAGAGTGCAGACCTTGCCAGCATAGGTATTCATTAAACCAGTGTTATAAAAAAGTGGGTAAACAATAAAATCTATGGATGAGCGACCAAACGAGTTCAATTTGCGGGGGCGAAAGAATGGAATGATGATCTAACGTAAAGGTTGAATGCTCTCTCCGATATTAAAGAAATCGGCACGGTGACATCATGAAGAGGTTTCGTCTAAAAAAGCGAGAGATCACTTGAACACGGGGTTTTGGAGGTATTTTTATAATTAAACTTCTAAAGCATCAAAATGTTGAGTCATGACTACTGATTGTGGATTTCTGACTGGTTAATGTTTAACGGGACTTAAGCCAGACTTCATAGGTATTCTTAGTATACTTGTAAATTGCATCCTTCCAATTCGTTGCTACTCTTGGCAGAGTGACAACAAGGATTTTAGGATTGGTGGCATCACATTTTGCCGACACCATTTCTCTATCTCTCTCTTTAAGCTGTATTTCTAGTACACTGGAAACCGTCAAGTGCAGCCTTTATTTGGTCAGTCCAGCGTAATGAAGATCTGCCGCGTGCTCTCGTACCTTCAATTTTATCCTGAACCACAAGATGCTCTACAGAGATGTCTACCCGCCTCGATTTGTAGGTAAACCTTTTTAAATTCCTATCGATGTTTTGACCGTGGACTCGGGGCTAGATAGGTAGTATAGGTACCATTAGGATACCTACCTGCAATCAAAAATAAAACCTTCGAACGTGATAGATTAAAAGTGTACAGCTCTGTTTACAATTAAAAAGCAGTGACAACAACTAAAATATATAATGAGAAGTCTCTATTTTCCCAAGCCCCAAAGCATTATTAGCTTTAAATATTGATAGATATTAAAACAGTCTAGAAACAACGTTGCTATACTTGGCGGTCAGACCGCTTCTGTGGTTTATTAGTTTAGTTACAAGACTCAGACCCAAAGGGCCGGGGTGTTTTCCTCAGCCAGGCCTTTATATTATTGTTGTCTGTTTGTTTGTTTGGCAGTAGGGTTTCTTTCAAGTCTGCCTAGATAGCTAACACCATCTTAACAATGTGAGTAGCATTTTTTTGTTTCGGCTGTTAGAGATAAGATAGCACTAACGATACTTACTATCAAAGACGAACGCAAAGCGCTTTCGTGTTATAACATTAGATTAGAAAAATATTGTTAAGTTCTTTGGCTAGTGTAACAGAAAGAGGCATAAGAGAATAAAGAAGAAAAAGGAAAGAGAAGGTAAAGTAAAACGGATATAATTAAAAGAATAACAAGAAAACATAGCACCAACCCTGACAAGAGAAGAGCAAAAGCAAAACAAATGTTGGTTGACAGATAAAAAAAGAAATTAAAGTTTATATATATATATAAACTATAAAAATATATAAGGTTAATGCTACGGCTTATATCTAAATGCATCAAACAATTATAGGTAAATTCCACATGCTGTGTAAAAAAAAAATATTAATTTAACCTAATTTAATTTACTAGTTATTTTAAATTATTAAATGTTAAGATATTTTTAATATTTATGTTAAACTAACATAACTACAACACACAAAAGTTTATATCCCAAACATTTTAATATGTCAGTTAAATCAACAAAAAAACATCACAATCAGTTACCAACGCACCTCCCAAAAAACGTTATCACCGATCAAGATTGCGGATCATTCCGTATATGAAGTGAGTTGTGACTCACTTACATCTTCCCTTTTCCATTGTCAGAACGCATATGGCTAAAGTCACATGGATATAATGAGTCACGATGGCGGCAGGTGCCAGGTGCTTTCGTTGACGTTCACACACATTATCTGTTACGAGCGGCTGCGCGACAGACGGTCTCGTTGCGCGTCAGAAAAAATCAGCACCCGTGTACAGTCAGGACGAATGGCGTTTGAAACTTTTGAAACTTTAAAAAAAATATAGTTTCTCTTTAAATTAGTAGAATTTGCTCTTTTGTTGACGTTCACACAAATTATCTGTATTATATAGAACAGAAGGTATCGCTGCGTGTCAAATAAAAATTTTCACCTGAGTAATATTCAAGACGAATAACGTTTAAAAGTTTTTGATTTTGATTTTATAGAGAGCGTAGTTTTAAGATTAGATAGCTAGATGAATTGAAGATTTCTGAACCATTTGCGCTTTGATTGGTCTTTAAAATTGGCGGCAGGTGCCAGCTCTTTTCGTTGACGTATTCGCACACATTGTCTGTTAAGAGCGGCTGCGCGCGACAAACGGTCTCCTCAGACAGAAAGTAGAGAGACAGCAAGAATGAATAGCGTTTGAAACTTTTTATACCTAAACATACCGTTATTTTACGACAAAGAAAAAAAAGAGTCCAAAGGTTTCAAGTTATGGTTCTGAATGTACTTCGCTGCTAATTGTTTGAGCGCCAGTTTCAATATAAATTAAGTGAATTACAGTCATTTTGTCGTGGAACAGTCGAAACAAACTAAATTATAGATAACGTAATTGCCTATGTTTATTGAAAAAAGCCTTATTCCTGACTTAAGTTTCATACTCACCATACTATACATGTCACGACATTGATTTTGCTTTAATGTCAGATTCAGGCCACTGAAACACGATTGTAGTCGCTTTATAATAATAGAATCAAAGCTCAGACCTCTGATAATATAATATTTAAATTTAAAATATTTATTTGTTAACATACTTTTTAAAGTGTCCAGTATAATTTCGACACTGACTGTGACTGTACCTACGTCCGCCTGAAAAATGTCGCTCATTGAGTGACTTGCGTAAATATGACGACGGAATCCTTAAAATAAACGCTTGAAATAATCATGAACATAAGGTTCCTCTTGCTTCTAATAATATTATTATACCATTTAAGGCAAATTAGACCTAAAATTATTAATATAAAATGTTATAAACATTTATTATGAACACAGGTACTTTTACATACTCAAGGACTCTTTTCCAAATACCTTGTTACTGCAGTGCATCAGAATTTTTTTAACTTTGATGTAGTGGTTTCTATGGACTGATGTGTATAAATACCAGAGCAGACGAGGTACAGTCCTCGGCATATTAATTGTTTAATAGATCACTTAGAAGTGTAGTGCATTATACACGACGACGATCTTGAAGTCCGCGTCTGCGTCGTCGATTGCTAGTTTGTAGACCTCGGAGTGTGACGAGTCCTGTAAGGGATTGCGCAGACAACGGACATTTGTCCGCGGGTTTTCTTGTTCGTCAAAATAGATCGCTTACAACTTCATAGACTAACGCACACGAGGGACTGAAAGTAACAAAGCAAGCGGACCAAAGCGAGTGACAAAGTGGGTGACAAATAATGGTCTCCGCTCTGCTCGACATTGTTGAAGAAGCTGAGCGCTATGACAGGCAATTGAGTCGGAGTCTTGAGCGCCAAGCGCAGACACACCTATATTACCGTTACTTCATTAATTGTTAGG
Organism: Eudonia truncicolella; assembly: GCA_949315975.1. NCBI lineage: Eukaryota > Metazoa > Arthropoda > Insecta > Lepidoptera > Crambidae > Eudonia > Eudonia truncicolella. Next base: position 11,494,163 of record OX438839.1, read on the forward strand.
CACATGACTAAGTACTTCTTTCTTCTTACCAACAAAGCTTTTAAGGAATCACTGTAAATTCTCCTTTTCCACATCCTAATCTGAAGAGTTGTTGGAAGATATGTTTCCTATTTTTCATCTGTCATTTGTAGGTATTTGTTTTAGCAGGTCTGGTTGTGTGTTTCTTTTCTTATTCTTATTCCTATTCTTACTAAGTTTTGAGCTAAAAAATAAACTACGAAAAGACTTTGTAAAGCTTGTTTGTTTCATTTGAATGTGTAGTAATCACGTAAGTTTCAGCAAACAAAAAAATAAATTACATAACAAATAAATCAGCCCATACTTATGTTGTCATAGGCCACACCGTTTTGTTAATCACCAACCACAAATTGTGCGTCAGACACACTGACAGACGGAAAACGTTCAAAAGTACGGCAGCTGTTTCAACGCCACGTTAGCCGAAACGGCGCGGCGGCCGTTACGCGTGTAACGTCACGCGTCACTCATAGGGGTTGCCTATGACAAATCAGTCCCCCGAACTTTGCTCCCATTATGTTTAAAGCCGGTGACTCACCGTAGCTAGCTTGGAACTTAAATGAGAGGGTAATGAGTAACAGAACAAAGTGTGTCACGACCTGACGGTTTGATTGTACAGTCAAGAGACGAAGTAATTAATGACATGTACGATTCGGTTTTCCAATACCGTAAAACAGCTAATACCTTTTTTAAAGCATGGTTCCTATCCAATAAGGCAGCCATGCTAAGAAAGATGGCTTGATGCAAGAGTGACAGCAGGCAGTTGGTGCTAATCGTAGTGATGTGCCACACACGTCAGCACTACGTGCAACAGTTTTACTTTTTAAACTGCTAAAATCTGGTTCTATCTGTGAAAAGCCTTATATGAAAATCTGGTTTCGAAACCAATGTTTCGAAAGTGGCTGAAGAGGAGTGGAAGGCTGACTATGACAGCGACCGTGCCTGCGACCGCAGACCGCCACTGTTTGTGAATGCTAGGCCCTTATACGTGCGTGGTGTATTTAGACGCCAAGCAACGTAAAGTGGTAAAGCAGTATCGAACAAACTCTAGCCAGCCAGATATCGATATTTGAGATATAAGAAAAACAATAGACGGCAAGCGACGCGCAGGAAAAAGTAAAAAATCGTGGCTACGAAACTTCATGGAATGGGCAAGGAATGCCAGGGTTGAAGACCTATTTCGCTTGGCGAAGGATAAAGAGAAGTTCGCTGAGCTAACGGTCAACATTCAGTAATGGAGAGGCACCATATGAGGAAGAATAAGAAGAAAAATCATGAACGACTATCTAATTAATCCATTTTTTTAAATAATTTCGACGGTATGATGTAGCGTTTGATCTGATACAATGCGAATTTTAAATGTACCAAAAGAAAGTGTCAAAGAAAAACATGATAATTTTTTGTGTAAAATAACTATTATTATGTGTATATTTATAATATACTTTTTTTACAAGTTATTTTAATTATTTTATCTGTGAATCGATTTCCTAGTATTCTAGATTAGTTAAAGACTTAAATTATACTTATTTGTAATGCCAACTGTACATCAAGCCAGTATTTGCAATAAAAAATCGCTAATAACCTGTTTGATTAATCACCAATTAGGGTCCAAAGCGCATCTTTCTAAAAAATCCTGATTAGTAATTAATGGCGTCACAAATTAACCTAAATTGTTTTCTAGGCTGCAAGCGGTTGACTGCAAACAGTCATCATACGACAACAACGGGGACTAAAACGCCTTGACGAGCTCGATATTTTTAATTGGTCACCCATCCGGTGACCCGACATTACGAAGGTTGCTTAACTTGTACGATCGCAACTCGAATGTGCAAGTCTTACCGCAATATACTATGCTACCGAGTGTATCATGATCAATTACATTAGAAAAAATATTATTTACATACAAGTATGTTTTTAAACTTAGTTGATACGGACATATCAAGTCCGTCTAAGTCTAAGTTTACTAAAGAATGTACTTAATCTCAGAACAATAACTAAAGCTAATTATTCTGAGTATTTAACAATGTGAACAAAATCTCTTTTAAAAATATTCCTAAATAATGCGCCGCAAAAACAGACGGATGACAAATCCAAGATAAAAATAGGTTTAATCGGCATAAACAAATGCTTTACACAGCGGGCTATAGACTATTTTTATATTAGTCTTTTAATCTTTGAATCGTTAGATCGTAAACGTCTGTAGGGATGATAAATAAATAGAAAACGTACGGTAGCCATTGCTTCATAAATTATACATAAAAATATATGCTTTTTAAAAAACCTATCGAGGAACCTCTTTAAAAATAATAAAAAATAAAACACGAACATCTACGAACTTTTAAGTACGCATTTAAGTTATTTACTAGTTTAATTTTCTATTTCAGTTTGAGCGCCTCTTATTCTGATGTTGAGCTTGCCAGATCCAGAAACCAGGTTCGACTCCCAGCACATGCCAGCACATCGTTCACTTTATCTATAAAGAATATGGTTTTTTTATAGCTATAGACTTGTATTTGACTACTTGCTTACGTGCTGCGGAAGGCACGTAAAGCCGTTGGTCCCGGCTGCATTAGCAGTCGTTAACAAACACCAATCCGCACTGGGCCCGCGCAGTGGTTTATGGCCCATTCTCCCTATCCATCCATAAAGAAGGCTCGTGCCCCAGGCAGTGGGGACATAAAAATGAGCTGATGATGATGATTTGACTACTATCTCACCTGATGGTAAATGTAAGTAAAATAGGTCCACATATATCCGAAATAAAGTGTTCCATTAAATATATTCTTTATTGCACAAAAACATACAACCAGTAAACAATTTACAAACAATGGTGAGCAAAGGTGGACTTATCTCTAAAAGAGAATTCTTCCAGCCAACCAAAGATGGACTTGGAGCACACAATCATACTAATCTATACTAATATTATTATTTTATATAATGCTAACAAATAAATAAAACATAAATAAATAAATCATACTAAATATTTATGTGGTATGTGTATGTTATAATTTGTAGTGTTCGCGTTACAAAATAATTTATCAAGTTTCCTTATAATGCTGACCATATACAGTGTTACAATATATAACAACAATGACACACCCCCAACCAAATGACGCATTCCAACTGACGCGTTCCAGAAGGGATGGAACCTATTGAGTCACTTTAAGCTGCCTGACTCATTCCAACTATAAATTAACAATCAATGAATAATTTAATGACATAGTACTATTATCATTGTAGACAATGTAAAACAAAATAACTGTCAATTAAGATTCTATACGGGGCTGTAATTAATATTGATGTTAGGGCACTGTCATCAATGCGTATAGGTTTCTAAGCGTGGTGAGACAATGAAGTTAGTGTTATTTAAATGTGTGATTAAACACACACAGCACCACCTTTTTTGATTCTTCTTTTACCGTCCAAGCTGTTCGTCTCTGGAATTCGCTTCCAGTTGCGATCAGGCGTGCGAAATCCATTCACATATTTAAAGAGCTCGTGAAAAAACCTTTCTACCTTTCCGATTAACCCTGTCCAGCTGCAAAACTGCCATATCTGCTACTTTCCTCCCTGAGACTATTATTATGTTTAAGTAGGTTTATTTATATGTTTATCATTATCATAATTTTCATTATTATTATTATTTTGCTTTATTTATAAAATACACATTATTCTAGTATGTTTCCATAATTTCACCTCTGATCTTAAAGTTTATTAGCTCTCTCCATCCGACTGGTTGTCTGGAAGAAATGGCTTGAAAGCGATAAGACCGCCAAATTGTAACTTTGTAATTATTTTTATTTTTTTCTTTTGTTCATGTTTATGTTTTTTAGTGTTGCAATAAAAGTATTATCTATCTATCTATCTATCTATCTAAACACTAATTTTTCTTAAACAAAGGTGACTACGAATAATTGTTGTATCAAGACCTTTTTTGTAGATGTCCCTGAGATTACCTTTTCGGAGATACAATTCATCACCATCGTCACTAGCTCATTTTGATATCCCCAATGCTGGGGCACGAGATATTCCATTAGATAAAAAACATCGCAGCGAGAAAGAGCCATAAACCATCACGCAAGCCCAGTGCGGAATGGTGGTTGTTAACGACAGCTACCATCCGAAGCACGGAGTAGCTAGAGATGAGAAATTATTGGCCACCAATGCAATGACCGGCATTTGTGAAAATTACTTAACTTCAGCAATCGCAGACTGAGCATGTTCCCATTGCGCCATCAAGCTTCTCGAAGATAAAATTATGCGTCATAGTATTGAGTCAGGTACTATACAATTTTAAACATATATGACGATAAATAAATTATTACCATCAAAAACATAACTTGTAAAAAAACAAGTCTCTTTTTTTATAAGAGAGATTGGTGACCATATCAATATTAAAAATATTTTATGTTTTAAATAAATAGATTGACTTGGCCATCGCATGAAAACACAATGTATCTCACGAGTAATACAAATTAAATTAGATTGTTTAGTGCGATTGCTAGGTCAATTTATTTATACCTGTGGCCGCGGACCCTGCAAAGGGTTCGAAACGTCAGGATAAACATTAAATAAGTAATGTGTAAATTTAACGCGAGTAGATCCGTAAAAGTTGTTTCATTTCAATTTATTTATTTAAAACATAAAAGATTTTTAATATTGATATGGTCACTATAGGATATTGTTAGGTTAGCTAATTACGTAATAACTTATGACAGAAGGTCCCATAAGTAGGGACTGAATAAATTAACCCACTTGGTATTACATGGATCTCACAACTTTTTACGGCAGAAGAACTGAGTTCTTTTTACGGTAGATGAACTGAGTTGCGAGACTTGGTTTTTTACAAGTCATGTTTTTTATGGCATCTCATTTATTTTTGTAGATAGTCCTACTTTTTTCCTATATTTCGGGCAATTTAGTCTACTTAATACTTTGCAGGATTTTGGTACAACTTCATAAGCCATGTTCTATTCTTGCATTTTCATTCTGTTGATTGACCATTTTACAAGTTACCTTTGAACATAATTATAATTATATTATTATATTACTCGTTACCTATCTACACCTCTTATTCCATTTTATTGTACATATACGTACGTGTACGTGTACGTTTCATTGTACGTAGGCTTAGCCAAAGTAACATAGAAAACGATAGCGAAGTTCGAAAATAATAAAATGTATGGGATTGACATAAGCCGCGCTAAATCACGTGGTCAATCTTATGTCAATCCCATACATTTTGTTCTTTTCGAACTTCGCTATCGTTTCCTTAATATTACTTTGGCTACCGCCACAGGTACACAGATACATTCACTGCAAAATTAGAGTAATAGTAGAGTAGCAGTAAAACAGTTGGTGTAGAAAACTGGACCGAAATTGCAAAATATTTTAGTTTTGCCTTGATTTATACACTAAACACTAATTGTATTCTTAATTTTAAGTTTCTATGTCTGCTAGAAATTCCTTAGAGTTTTGTTGATCGGCCAGTCAGTCAGCGAGTGAGTGAGTGACAAAATTAAGAAACTTTGACTAATTATAATTCTTAAACTACTGAAAAACACTAATGTTGAAAAAATTTCCACGAGCAGGATTTGAACCTGCACCCTTCTGACATACCGGGTCAGGTGCTCTTCCAATTGAGCTATCGTGGTTCTAACCAGCCCGCCGAAACTATTCTGTAAACTGTTTCGCAACAAAATTTGCGTTAAAAGTTATATAAAAACAAAACAAAAACACTTAAACTACTGGTTCAAATTAAATGAAATTTGAAATATACCGTGTTTATACAATGCCTGCTTGGTAACTGAAAATTCAGGCTTCTAGTTTTATCCACAACGTAGTGGCCTGAACTGTTTCGAGAAAAGGATGGTACGGCCGTGCCGCTTTTTTGCTCGACTTGGCGCCCCCGCCAAGTGCACTATCGTTCCCCCAGATTAGTGTCAAATAAATGAAAAATCTTGCTTAAATTTAATTAGACTAACTCACTGATGGTGAATAGAGAATGTTTTTGTTTTGTTTATATAATTTTAACGCAAATTTTGTTGCGAAACAAATTATTAAAACACAAATGTTGACAAAATTTCCACGAGCAGGATTTGAACCTGCACCCTTCTGACATACCGGGTCAGGTGCTCTTCCAATTGAGCTATCGTGGTTCTAACCAGCCCGCCGAAATTATTCAACACTATTTACTTTTTTACTTTGAAAGCCAAAGGCGCCTATTCAATGTCAACAACTACAGTCATTAACATCTGATCATAATATTTTTACAAATACAGAAGGTATGTCAGAAGGGTGCAGGTTCAAATCCTGGTCGTGGAAATTTTTTCAACATTTGTGTTTTTGTGAATAGAGAAATTTAATTTATTTCAAAAGTCCCAAAAGCGAAAAAGTTTGCGTTATACTTACTACACATTGTCATAATAATTAGATAAATTAATACTATGTATAGCGCTACGCAATCGCAAACTCGATGTTTATCCTTATCTAGAAAAACATAATTTAGATAACTTTATTTATGCACATGTAATATAATAAATGTAGGTACCTTTACAACTGATGATAAATCAAAACACAAATCATTTAAAATTATTAATTACTTGACATAACTTCGATAATGGTCACTATGTTATAATAATATAAAGTTGAACTTCGATTCCATATAATTGTTCTGCTCTAAGACAATATCGAAAGCTTCTGTTAATTTGTGTATAAAGTTCCGTCAGTTATTATTTTCTAAAGTTTACGCGAACACTATACATTGAAATGAAACAACTTGAAATGAAAATGAAACGTCAAGATAAACATTAATAACTAAAATTAATGCTTAAAATAAACGCTAGTAGATCCATATAAGTTGTTTCATTTCATTCCGTCAGTTAGTTATAATTAAGGCTTTTTTATGACGTCTACATCAACACAAAACAATAGAAGCGAATCAGCAAAAATTCATTCACTACGCAACGACCTTTCAAGAACGAGTGTTGGGAAAGAATGACTCACTCACTAAGTCATTCAACTTTATGTTCGGATACAAGAACCAGTAGAGATTGTATTAAATGTTTTTCACTTACCTAGCAAAATTTTATTATGTGTTTATTTCGTTAATAAACACATAATAAATAATATTACCTGTCACCCGGGATGGAAAGTAATCACCGCCGCCCATGGACACCCGAAAAACCAAAGTAATCGCAAATGCGTTGCCGGCCTTGAGGAAGGAGTTGGATCTTGAGGAGAGAGTAGGAATTGGGAGGAGGGGTGAGAGATAAGCCTCCGGTACTTTCACCCACCGGACGAAACACAATAGCAACGAGTGCCATTGTTTCACGCCGATATTCTGTGAGGGTAATACGCCGGGCGAGCCGGCCCATTTCGTGCTGCAACGCAGCGTGGCTCTACCACTCAGAAATTTGCATTAGCCATTGCAGTGACTCATAAAAACAAGGTGGGAAGTTGTCCCTATAAATAAGTAAAAATAATAATAACTATGTAAATCTTTTAACTGTAAGTTCAATAATAACAGTTCATATTGCTCTCGAATACTCAGTGCTAAGTGAACGCAAAAAATATCCAACTTTATATGACCTAATTGAAAAAAATATTTTTTCAGCACGTAATATCGTACGAAACAACTTGATTTATTTGGTTCACAATATTACATAGACGATAAAATCGTGTCAAATTACCAATTCATAAAACAAGAACGGATTCTTAACGCGTGTCTTAAACATACTTTTCGTAATAAAATTGTCTATTTGATCAATTACACGATTGATAACTTATTTCATAGTCGTGATTGTTATTAATCCTATAATGGTACATAGAAAATTAATTGTTACAGTATAATATTAAACGGTTTAAATTAGAATAAACTTTCTATCAGTTCACGAATAAGGCCTCGATGACGGAATAAGCGCATGAACTCGGTCAGTCGTCCACATGACCAAATCTGATGTCCTTTTTAAGCTCTGTGACTCATTCACGCGAAGAATGTTTATTTAAGTAAGAGTTTGTGACTTCATGTAGGGTGTGTACAAAATAGATTGTGTCCAAGTTAAATGCGACTCATACGTTCTTTGTAGACTGTACTTGCTAAGAAGCGGTTATTCTTTGATTTGTTGTCCAACTAGTCACAATTGTCCGAACGCGCGAGAGTGCGGTCGTGTTGTTGTCATACAATGCGCCGGTGCTGCCCCATAGAGAGAGCGTTGTCAGATTTATCACGCGACTAGTCGACCGTGATGTAGGCATACAGATCCTAGTTCACGGAACAGTCGACGCTCCCACACAGATGAAGTGTCATTGTTAATATTTGCACTCACACATTTAAATCAACTAATTAAGTAGTGGGGCGCGTCATTTCAGCTTAGACAAGCTCTATAAGCTTCTCATCATAACGGAATCACACCTTTAGCATTACATACGTGTTTTGTCCATAGGGGTCTATATTTAATAAGTGAGGGACTTCTAATATTACTTATGGTAATTTTAAGTAAATATTTCCGTTTATTTCGTATGATGTTGCTTATAAAATAAATAAAATAAAAATGATGATATCAGTCAATGACAAATAAATAAATGTGCTATAAAGCCCCCAGAACCAAAACATACCCTATTAAGGCAAATGACTCTCTTACCCTGTGGCCTATGCTGTTTACTATGCAACACATGATTTATAATTATCTATATTATCTTATGCCTTCAACATGAAGCTTGGAAAATATAATAAACGATCACTAGATCGTCTCGGTTAAAAGGTTTTCTCATAAGGACTTACTAGGCAGGACTTGGTGGCATTATTAAAGGCTGCTTTCAGCGTGCGGCTTTCAGGATCTCCAAGAGCTCTACCTCTGATCCAAGCGCGGTATGCCGCCTGCTTGTTATCAACAGCGTTAGCACACCCGCGGTTGAACCATCGGTTGCGCCTGCCTTTGCTGATGAGATAGGAGTGCGGAATATATAAGCTTGTTGAGAGTTACAAGCACAAGGTACATTAACTGATCTAGATAAACCGATCCCCTTAGTAAATATTCTTTGTGCTTCCATGAACTCTGGTCCAGCCAACAGCCAATACAATTTTAAACCGTAGGATTTAATTAGTTTTGTTGTTAAATGCAATGCTCGTAGAATTTTAACGAAATAAATTCAAATTATGTAGTCAACAATTCAATTGAAAGAATAAAAAGTTAAAGATATTTGCTAACTGCTTTTATGAAATTAATAATATCAATTATATCGATATCAAAAATATTGACAGTAGGTAAAATATGAGTGCACAAAATTAACAGCCAATTTTTTAAGTCGTTTTTAACTACTTAATAATAATAATAATATTATATTATAATAAAGAATAAATAAAGAAATAAAATAATAAAAACTACTAATATAATATTATAAGAAAAGGTTTAAAAATAATTTATATATATTTAGCTTCAGTGCAGCAATTAGCACTTGAAAATAAAAAGTAAATAATTTATATATATATTGATACGTGAAGCGAAAACTTCGAGCACCTTTTTACGCACAATGCGCACACGGAAGAGTGTGAGATTTTATATAGTTAAAATTTATATAGAGAAAAGTCCCGAAAGCAAAATTAATGCGTATCCAATATGTCTTACATTAAATTGTATACTTTGTTAACCACTCCTAAAAATATATAACACAAAATAATTAAAAAAAAAAAAAACAAAATAAATTAAACAATAAAACTAACGGTAACGAAACGAAAGCAACACTGGAGATTATTAAGATTCAAATTGTAAAAATTTATGCACTCCTTTAACACTTTTGATGACAGAGAAAAAGCGTTGGATATTTATTTATTTTATTTTTATTTAAACTTTTGCAACATAAATATTACATGGCGGACTTAATGCCTGAGGCATTCTCTACCAGTCAACCATAGGGTGGTGCAGAGATAACATTGGTAGGTGCAATTATGATATATGATTGTAAGTAAGTAACTATGTAATACATACATAAATATTATTATATATACATAAACATACACAAAATACATAATTCTAATAGGACGTTATTGAGATGATTCTGCCGTGGTTCCATCAAACAAGCTCTTATAGGATATGCTCTTATTGGACACATCATGGTAGCTCATGAGCTACCATTATGATTTTAATGTGTTCGGCTGTACGCTTACCTTGATTTATATATTAAATTAAGTTTATGATGCAATTACAACAACTGCTCGCGGGATTAATTCTAAAGTTGCGAGTGTTCGCGCCAGAAACGCGACGGTCTCATTCGCTCGTTTACCCGCTCACTCATTAACTCAAAGATACGCCGCACAAGCCGACGGGGCGGTCGCGGTTCCCCATAGTACCAAATAAGTCCCATACCTAGTTCCCAACGCATTCCCAACTTCGCGTTTGACCGCCCTCAGTGGTCACAGCGAGCACTCGCGTCTCATACTAGGCACACGTTCTATATACATAATATACCACGCGCACACTCAAACTGTAACTTTTGAAACGCCGTCGTCTGTCGAACGCTAGAAAGTTATAACCGATTTTTCAGCTTTGCGAACTTGTTTCACAGCGGCAAATTTAATTTCAAAAGTGAATGATACTTTATAAAATGACTGATTAACGTAGGTTTGTTCAGATTCTGTTCATTTTGTGAAATAGGTCTTACAAAACTATGCTATATATAGGTTAATTATTCTGAGACAGTCAGACAGACAGTTTCATATGTCTCACTTACAAGTCGCACTAAACAACCTTCAAATACAGTAAAAAAAAAAAACATAAAGAGTACATTCCAAGTGCAGTAGACTTGGAATGTACTATTTATGTTTTTTTTTTGACAATGATCATGCAATGTAAAATGGTACATAAAAGAGCTTTGATTTTTGGTAAAGAAATATAACATAGATTCATGGCTAAGTGTGATGTTTATGTACCATACGTACTTATAGCACTCAGACGGTAGAGAGTTATGACTAACGTACCTATAACAATAGTATTAATGCATCACACTGATAGTGTGTCGATAAACCTGATAAAAATGACTCATTGACAGGTGATATCTCGTATCTAAACATTAAGTAAGATAATAATAATAATACAAGGCACACTTCTGTGTGATAATGTCAAGGGATAGTTGTTTTATGTATTTATTGCATATTATAATACCTACTTAACAAAACCTATATACGGATAATGTACAGTCTGCAAAAGTTAGCGAACACTAAAGCACTTTGTCAATCCACGCAAATAATCTAAGAGGCGCCTGTCAACTTCAAGTAAACCTATTATGACATGGTACTAAAGTGATGGGCGAGTCCAGAGCTAGCTAGCTAGATTACTAAGACTCCGCTGTCCGTCCGTCCGTCCGTCCGTCCGTCCGTCTGTCCGTCTGTCCGTCTGTCCGTCTGTCTGTCTGTCCGTCTGTCAGGCTGTATATCATGAACCGTGATAGTTAGACAGTTGAAATTTTCACAGGTGATGTATTTCTGTTGCCGCTATAACCACAAATACTAAAAAACAGAATAAAATAAATATTTAAGGGGGCTCCCATACAATAGACATGATTTTTTTGCCGTTTTTATAGATAATGGTACGGAACCTTTCGTGGGCGAGTCCGACTCGCACTTGGTCGGTTTTTTTTTTAAATATAAATGAATAGGCAAATAACTCCACTCAATCTGATGCTAAACGGAAGCAGAGTCCAGATGTGAAGACAGCAGCTAGTAGAGCAGAATTGTACCTGACTAGACTTTTACCCCCTTACAAATAAACAAAGAATAAGGTCCGAATAGTCATTCCGTGTTTTGTCTTTTTTACTCTAATTTGAGATGACGTTTCCATGACAAGAACAAAACACGGAATAACTATTCGGACCTTATTCTTTGTGTATTTGTAAGGGGGTAAGTCTTCTTGTGGCTACAGTACAGTACAGTAAATAGTGTGAGATCACTTGCCATCCTCACCTTGCTGAAGCACAAGTTTTTTCTTCGCATCTCGTTTGAAGAACCCCATGTTATAACCGACTCCACCGTAGGTTCTCCACCGTAAGTGCCTTACAAATAAACAAAGAATAAGCTCTGAATAGTTATTCCGTGTTTTGTTCCTGACATGTAAACGTCATTTCAAATTAGAGTAAAAGAGACAAAACACGGAATAACTATTCAAAGCTTATTCTTTGTTTATTTGTAAGACCCTATGCCCTTACAAATAAACAAAGAATAAGGTTCGAATAGTTATTAGTTATCTAAACGTCATTTCAATTGAGAGTAAAAGAGACAAAACACAGAATAACGTTTCCGAGCTTACTCTTTGTTTATTTTACTATGGCATGGCTTTGAATGACGTTCAAAATATATTTGTAAACGTTTAATATGTATTTTTTTTTTATTGAAGGTACGGAATCTATGTGAAAGTGTACTAGGAAAGCATTCTATTTTTTGGTGGGTCAACATAGAAATTATCAGCCGTTTATTTTAGACTAGCGGCCCGTCCCGGCTTCGCACGAGTGGACATTTCTTTTTAATATAGCCTATGTCACTCAGTGCTAATGTAGCATTCTAATGGTGAAAGATTTTTTAAATCGGTCCAGTAGTTTTTGAGTTTATTCGTCACAAACAAAAATACAAAAATACAAAGCTTTCCTTTTTATAATATTAAGTATGATAGATAGTAGTATGTAATATAGTAGATGTACTCTATGTCAATGCAGTTCGTTTACGTAAACTTTGATAAACCACTTACTTTAGGTGCAGATATCTCATGGAAGGAGCTGGGTCTGGGTGCCGGGCCAGCTGCCACGCAGTCCACAGGCACACTGTAGTCAGCACAGAGGGCGGCCTGAAAAGAGGAAACAAGAACCATTAACAAATATATTTGAAACAATTTGTAAATACACACAAGCAATTTTTCACCTGTACACTACTTAAGGAGATATTTAGTTGTTAAACTTAAATAAATAAATATAAAATACAAATTTTAAAAAACAGATATGTATTTCCTAATTCTACGCATTTATCATCATCATCAGCTCATTTTATGTCCCCACTGCTGGGGCACGAGCCTTCCCTATGGATGGATAGGAAAAACGGGCTATAAATTACCACGCGGGCTCAGTGCGTGTTGGTGGTTGTTAATTACTGCTGATGCAATAGGGACCTACGGCTTTACGTGCCATCCGAAGCACGGAGGAGCTCGAGATGATACATTTTTGGTCACCCATCCGATGACCGGCCTTTGCGAAAGCTGCTTAACCTCAGCACTCGCAGACCTAGCGCGTTAACCACTGCGCCACCGAGCTCCTCTCATCATTAATTCTACTCATTAATGAGTTCTAAAAATAGATTGTAGATATAGAATTCACAATGCTAATTTAACAATGACAATGCAATGCAACATGCCGCTCATGACATGGATATCGATATATATATCACCAGAACGAAATGTTGACATATTGACGTGCGGCTGCGGATAGCCGATGTCACAAATCATTGCGATTTAAATTAAACTTTTACGTTTGTAACGAAACACTACTAGATGCATAATATTTTGGTGAGTATTATTGTGTAAATGTTTTTGTTTTGTTTATATAACTTTAACGCAAATTTTGTTGAGAAACAAATTACAAAAACGCAAATGTTAAAAACATTTTCAACATTTGTGTTTTTGTAGTTTTTGTAAAAAACATAAAATCAATCAAATATTTATTTTGTGTTGTAAAGGGGACCTCTTTTTGGGAGAGAGGCATGATGGTATGCATGTTTGTACACATATGTATGTATTTACAGATAGTGTAGCTTTTAATTTGCGAATAAACTTTTAGTATTGGTAGAGCTTACTAAATCGTACAAAACAAACATACAAAGTTTAGCTGTATTTATAACGTTTCGATATTGATAAGAAAGATAACAAAAATAAAACTTAAAGCTCCAAAATGAATCAACGGTCCAAATATTGCTTCAACACATTTTAAACAACATAAATGGTCCATAATTCAACTAACCCCGTACGTATTGGCTAGTCAGAGACCGTCTGGCTGAATAAGAAAATTCATTTCCCCGTTTCAAAACAAACAAACAAATAAAACTAACTAAATATCGGAACCAATAAAGGCGAAAGGCTTAAAGGGTGCTATACACATGACAGACTGTTTGTTTTATACTTTTGACTTTGAAATTGTCTCTTTAGTTTGGTCAAAACTTTTATTAACCTTTTATATCTATGTTTCATTTTCAAATATTATATAGTTACTAGCTTACGGTTAGCCGTGTTAGCTTATTGTATACTCTCGGGGGTTTATTGTTTATTGTGTACTTTCTCTGTTTGAAATCACGTCAATCCGCTGATCCGTTTTTTGTTGGGAGGCCTAGCAAATACACGTGCTTCTTTACTATTTCTACCTTAACGAACTGACTGTAAAATTGGGAGTTTTACAGTCAGTTCGTTCTACACTAATGCTATAAAGCGATTTGAAAATAATAAAAAAAATGTCCTTATAAATTAACCCTGATTCAACAAAGATTGTACTACGTTCATACATAACTAAAAAATCATTGTACAATAATTGGGTACACATATTAACAAATGACTCAAGAAAGTTTTTTCAAAGTCTATATTATTAGGACAATGGCGTTATAAAGTTCTATAAGCGAAGAACACGTGTATAGGCCCCCTTTCAGGAATCTAAACCCTCATTTGCAAGAAGTTCAAATTAATTGGATGCAATTATCTTTTTGTTTTGCGCGGAAATGAAAACCGTCTCCCGCCATTAATTATACAGCGTTGGCAACTTTGAACGTTAAAGCATTCGTTTACAATACATTTTGCAAAGTCGCGAAAGACAAAACTTTAATATGACAGGCAAAAACTACATATGCAAATGAAACACTTTGTTGCGTTTTTTTCATATTATTTTTTTTTCTTCTTTTTTATTATAGCTGAAAACTTTAATGGACTTTAACGCTATTATAATTGCTTAGGGCGCATAGTTTTCATATTGAGTTATGCAGACAGCCTGCGGTTGACGCCTTTGGATATTGGAGTCTGGCGATTTCATGAAAGCATGCCTACGATATTTATTATAAAGCTCTTTTCGTATTTATTTTTTGAAAATTCTGATAATGGATGGATGGAACCATCACATTTTTATATAAATTTTAAAGGTCCTAAATATAATTATCTTCGTAGCTTTTCGAAGTCTCACTGCTGAGCCCAAAAACAGGCATACCCGTCATGCAATCATACATCGTACAATGCGGGTACGGATGCAATATTCTAATGAGATCCGATCCAAACGGCTCGTAGAACCTAGTAGAGGCCGGGGAAACGCTTGAGTGATGCCATCCCGTCTAGAAACCTTCTGAAGATGTTCCTGATTGAGCCCTTTAAGTTTCTCGCCGCCAACAAAACGCCCGGTTAATCTGTGGCCAAAAGCTTAAGCCAACGCTCCACAAATTATTAATATTATCAGCCGCTACTTTCCCAATACAGGGCAAGGCCCTCTCCTCCTTGGAAGGCCAGCTACAACAAAAAAAAAATTCTGGCAAGAACCGGTACCATACGCATAAAAGTGACTTACAAGCACATAAATGTACGACAACAAACTTTTTAATTAACCTTTTGTTTTAATACAAAAGTAACACTCAATAGTTTAAAAGTTTCTAATGGCAGCTTTAAAACAAGATAAGTTATAAGAAAGTATAGCAATTCTTATTAAGTATAGTTCACCGCCTTCAAAAGAAGGTTGGCGATAGATCATGCTGCTTCATAAAACACGCAAAACTTTCTGTAAAAGTGCACGCTCAATTAAATACCAGCAGCATAGGCACCGGCCCTACCAATCAGATTATCATGAAGACACAGCCCAGCGAAGCGGACAGATAAATTATAGATGACAAAGGGACTATTAGCCCTCGGTAAAAGCTAATTATTTTATCTGTATCCACCTCCCGTGACTTGCAAAGGGCAAATTCTGATACGGCGCACTAATACAATGATACAAATAAGATAAATATTTCCTTTGAGATCATCGTAACCGTACTAACGTTTTGTTTCCTATAAGGGAACATAGAAGCAATTAATTGATGCGTAGCTACATACTGCCATGTATTGTGGTCATAAACAATCTTATGACTTATGACGCTATTGTGAGATTAATAAGAGTTTATGTAGGTTTAATGCAAATGTATGTAGGTGCGATTGATTCAGCTTATGTCATTTAAGTGATGAAACTAGAAAAAAGAGACAGATTATAATATGACGGACTTACATAATTTTAATAAAACATTTATAAAATATAGTTAACTACTATGTATGACGTATGAACTGCCGCTACAAAAGTTAAAAAATTTCAATTTTATTAAAATGAAATAATATATTAGTATATTTTATCTTTTACCTTCTTTGAAATATCATAAATCAAAGAAAGCTTCCATCGATGGTAATTTATACCAATCCAGAGATGCATAAAGCTAGGAGTGGTTGCCTTTTGAACCCTTAATACAATTCAACTCACTATCAGAGCCGTAGCAGGGTTAATTTATGATCCGGTTCTCGACTAATGGTGCGAAATGAATGATAACGACCTGAGCTGGTTTTGATTTGAAGAACACTTATTTGGGATTAATAGCAACTTTGACTAATGGTATATTATATTGTATGATTTGGTAACGCCATACATTTTTTTTGTAAATGTCTATACTTCTATTAAAGCTGTGGAGTTGCTTGTGCCCATTCTTCTCCACAGCTAAACAATAGACGTCCTGAATGGGTAGTAGGTATAAAATGTATGGACGATTCAAAAGCACTTTTCGTAAGTTTATTTGAATAAAAATATTGACTTTTTGCCTTTTTTTTGGCTAATCGACCAACTACGTAATCGCAAAAAACCCTGCTGCTTACATTTCCTCCTTATTACGTGCCAGCATAAAGTCCAAAATTATCGTAACCATATACCCAGTCATATAGATATTTGTCCATAGGATTAACATGGCGAAACGCGTCGTGTACGCCATAAATTTCATATCAAAATACCTAAGGCGGCCTGGAGCCAGACGAGCGTCGTTATCCGGAGCACGCAGTATGTCATGTCCATACACCATGTTAAGGGATTTGTTAACATGCAGCCCTGTAGTGGACACTTGTAGGTATACAACATATTACATAACGTAAGTATAATCGTAGAATATGTAATAGTTGTGTAGTACACAGCAGGTTCTGTTGGATAAAGGTAAGAAAGTACCCCTATAAAGGGAGGAAAAAATAAAGTCTTTTTACGACAATCAAAGGGAAGAACGATGTAAATAAATTATAAAAAAATATAACAAAATAAACGCACACCCAGTAAGAATTTTGTTTAGAATCGGCTACGGAAATACAGTCAATCCTTTGTTGAACAGTCTTTTTTTTACAAATTAAAAAGAAAATTAAAGCAATAGTAGTCTTTTTTGAATGAACATAGACACTTGTTTTTTTTTTGTTTCGACTGTTGAACGAAAGAGTCACTGTAGTTTACAAAATTTAATCTACATAACAATAAATAACTATATGATAAATGGTTGAAATCAATTCAGTAGTCAATTTTTAACAAACTTCTTTCATGGAAACCGGCCATCGTAGACCATAAAAAAACTTGCGACACCGAACGTATCACCATGCTTTGCCGATCCTGAACCTTCAATTGTTATACTTGTATGCATTATAAATTCACTTGGCCTTACACCCGTATTTATAAACAAGCCAATACTTAGCAATTACTTTGTTCTTAGAAATGTCACTAAGATCTAATTTCATTTTATATACAAGTATCGTTTAAACTAGAATAGAAGTTTTCTTATTCCATTAAACAAAAGTATTATTGTTATTATCAAATTCATCAATTTTATATTATTTTAGACATAACACAAACTGTCGCACGGAATATAACCTCAATTCTAGCTTGTCACAAGCTTGTCACTAAGAATTTTTTGAGAAACTTATCTACATTGCTTGAGTAAAGATATTGGCGACTCTTGCTCGGCTAAGAATTCTAACTTTGACGTTACTAACTTCATCGGTATACTAAAGAATATAAAATTTTACTTAAGCAATTACTTTGCTTCAGTATGAGCTTTTACTCGTTTATAAATACGAGGGTTAGACTTGACACAGCAATGCTAAATTATTTTGATTGGCAACAAAAATAGGTGTCGTAAACAACGTGTAAGAGAAAGGTGTCGTAAAATCGAAAGTGTATCCGATCTAGATCTTGTAGGTATGTGTCGTTACTAAAACAATTACTCACTTTAAATTTGTAAGGCAATTGTAAATTAAATATTTATACTTAGAATAATTACGGTATAGAAAATAAGTCCGCGCGCCGTTTTGAAGCACCTTTTGTGGAGGCTCCTAACGCCGAGTTTTCAATATACACACGCCTGCACATCAACCTACCACAAACTGACACATTTCTTCAGTAGACTTCGAACTTTATGCCTAAATCATATGGTTGAAAATGTAGTGAAGCAATTTGACAGTTTTGGATAGGTTGATGTGCAGGCGTCTGTAGACTACGGGGTTAGTGAGCGTGCGTGTCGCCGAGCATAAGCAGAAGCAAGTAATCGTCACGAAAGTGTGAATCGGTTTAGTGCTTCACTTTTGACAGAGCGTTTGTATGAAGACTATCTTTCTATACGTAATTATCCTAAGTATTGATATAAGTGAAGTTATGCACGTCAGCAAGCAAGCAGCAGTGATCATAAATGTTAGTACACAGAGGTTACTAAACCATTAGGGCTGTGACTTGTTTATTTTGATGTGACGTAACACTAGACCGTTTAACCGCCTCTGTGGTCTAGTGGCTATGACCACCGCTTTAGACCCAGAGGTCCCGCGTTCGATTCCCAGCGGGGATACATGTTTGTGTACTCGGTTTGGTTGGTGGTAGGGCTTGTTTGTCCGCCTGGCTAGCTACCACCATCTTATCTAAATATGTCGCCATAACATCAATGTTTGTAGCATTATTGTGTTCCGGCAGCTAGAGATAAGATAGCCAGTACCTCACTAGTTGAGGATCCCGGGTGAAGTGCGCTTCCATCATTGGCCTTATCATCACTTAACATCAGGTGAGATCAAGGCACTGTGATTACCCGTAAATATTTTTAAAAAAAGACATCATTTATAAAACATAAGACATAACAAATTAATGTTACTAAATATGTATTAGTAACTCTGCATACAAGATCTAGATCCGTTACAAGAATATTTTAATTTTTACCACCCCTTTCTGTTACGTTTCAAACCAAAATTCGAACCGACCTCCTTCAAGTATATCCATTCATTGTCTAGTAACTATATCATTACCTACCCGATAGCGGTCAGGTTGTCTAGGCAGTTTATAGATACATGGCTACAGTTGGCAACAGATGCGTGGAATGTCCACTATGCATCTGTGTGTGTGTGTGTATTTAAGACGTATGTTAATCCGTGGAATTCGATCGATGCTGTCCTGCCTAAGGTACAATGAATGACATGCGAGGTTTGCTTTCATTACTGGTTCTGTTAGCATTTTATTTGCATGGGTGATATCTTTATTATATCATTTATCATCAGTAAAACTAGAATTTGTATTGCATTGAAGCGCCTTCGGGTGACAAACGGGGAGAGTTAAAATTTTGCCATATCTACAAACTCATTTTCGTTAACGTTATCAATATCGTTTTTTTTTTGTCGGAATATATAGACTATTATTTACCTGAACTTCATGATGAGATACAAAATGGAGCTGTTAATACCACAAAATTTGATACTAGTATTAACCCGATATTAAGAAAATTTTATATGTTTTGATTGAAAGTGTTTAGACTTTAATACTATTCCAGTCATATATTTTCTGTATGCATATTGGAGACGAGAAAATACACCATTTTAAAACTTTTTTTTTTTTTTTTTTTTAAATGGCTTCTGTTGTGTTTTTCCAACACCAATAATATTTTAAAACTTAATAAACAGGCTTTTTGATAATCAAAAAATGACAACTTGACACCTGTCCTGTCATAAGTTGTCACTTCACAATGTCAGTCATACATAGATCGTTTGTCGCGGTTTTAATGATTAGATACCTACCTATTACATTTTAGGATTTTAGTATTCAAAGTGGATATTGAATATCAGAATTAGTATATTTCCCTATACTTCAAGAGTCAACATTGACGAACATTATATGAAATCATTGAAATAATAGTGTTCATGACTGTTCTCATACTTTTGCCGCCACACTTAAACAATTCAACTCATGAGGCAAACAGAAGACCAGAAGAATATCCAAGTTTTATTAACAGAACCCGCATCGTGAGGAAATAACGTAAAACCCGAAGGAATAGCCAAGTTAGTAAACACAATACAAAACGCGAACCAATGACAACGAAGCACCCCGAAACGCGGAAACGAATGGAATGACGTTTCGGGACGTTTGTCTTCAAATCTTGTTTATGGTGTTATTATGACGTTTTGTTACTACGGGTTGCAGATGTTTCCCAGATCTTAATTATTTTTATATTAGCCTTGTGGCCATAATTTTAAGAATACTAAGAAGAAAAGCAATATACCTACCAATCCCTTTCGTTGGCTAAATATTGAAATCTGATATCGATAAAAAATTTATGACGTACTAAAAGAGAAATTTAGTGTATCATAAAATTTTCTTGTTTTTATAGGGTTGTGACGTAACAAAACCGAATGAAAGGGGAAACAGATTAACTTAGTTGTTACTATTTAAAATAATCGTTAAAAATTAGAAGCGTGAATATTTATTTTATATTTAACATTGAACCATCCATCTCGACTCCTTCTTATAATAAATTAAATTTTTAATTTGAGTTTTATATAATTTGTATAATATATAATATAAGTGTTTTTTATATATTTTAGCGTTTTATTAACGCTTAAATATACTTAAGTAAAATTTAAACACTGAAAAAAGACGACAACCTCAGGCGGGAAAACTTCTAAGATTGATGAAGCAATGTTGACTAAAAAACATAAGCATCAAGCACTGAAAAATTTCGACGGGTGAAAGCCAGACCTCGGTAGCCAAGTGGTTAAGGCAGCCGCCCGGAATGCGGAAGGTGCGTGGTTCGTTTCCCGCCTGAGGTTGTCGTCTTTTTTCAGTGCTTAAATTTTACTTATATATAATATAATTTATATACATATTATATATATATATATATATATATATATATATATATATATATATATATATATATATTTGTATATAATATAATTTGTTTGATTTGTATCCACTGCTAAGCCAAATTCGTGAAATGTACGTGCCAAAGAGTAATTTTAAGGGTAATCTGATAAAAATGTTCGCTAATGACCCTTCGGTACTAAGATTTAAGCTCAGTGAGACTTCAGTTTTGCACATGTTAAGTAATTCTGATGTTACAAGAATTATTTATTATTATTTTGTTAATTTTTCATAGTCAATAAAATACTATGAAAAAATAACAAATGTTTGCCGCATGTAAGCCCGGACACGCAGTAAAAAGCGAATAATAGCAAATTTAAAAATATTGGTTACTAGTGATACACATACCCCTTTATTCATAAAAACTTTTTGAGCATTATTTAGTTAAATATTGTTTTGTTAACGTCACACAAACAGACAGACAAAACAACGATTAACTAAATAGCGCTTAAATAGTTTTTATGAATAAGGGGGTTACAATAAAGAAGAAAAGTGCAAAATAACTAGGTAAAGGTTGTATGTAATATTTAGTCATGCACAAAACTGTTTTAATAACAACCGATAGTGATCATCAGTTCAATAGATATCGTGTATGATGATAAAATATTATCTCTTGCTAAATATATCATGTCATACCTATCCATACTTTTTTGTAACTGATATATTTTTTATGCCGATAGCTCGCTTTTCGCTGGAGGGAAAATACTTAAAAAGACATACAATTTATTATTAGCTACACTTAGCTTACAAAATTTAGCTTGATTTGATTCTTTGCTAGCTAAGAATGTTGTCGGGCTATTTAACCTTTTTTGAAAGCATAATTTAGGTAAACGTCCTTTTCGCTTAGTAAAGTACATTTCCTAAGTCAGTGTCATCCAATATTTCTTTATATTTCGATACCCACCGAATATTTGTTTTTATTATCGTTATCACTTATCACAGAACAAAAATTGTAAATAAGATCTGTAACCGCTCCATATTTTCTAAAAACAGAAATTAAATTTTCTTATCTTAAAATAAACATACAACTAACGGATGACACAATAATATACTATCTGATGTATGTGTATATGTGTTGCCTAGGTTAAAAAAACAACACTGACGTAGTTACAACTCAACAATTCTAAAATTCTAAATCCCCATTGGGTTCCCACCGCAACACCGCCGCAAAACGCGGGTAAGTATCGCGTTTAATTACCTGATTTGCCCCGAATCCCATGATTCGATAATGGATCCAATGGATTTATCTGGTAACTAGACGATATTCACACGAATCCTCATAAATTATTATCCAATTGTGCAATTGGTCGAACGGCAAAGACTCGTTAGTGACGGACAGCGGAATTATCAATTGCCTACAAGCGGAGTTTAATTTGGACTGAGATAATTGCAAAACAAATATTTTTATGCCAAGTCCAACACGCTCACCATTGAACGTCAAAAGTCAAACTCAACATTTCTTTATTTAAAATCACTCAATTGTTAATCGGTTTAGAATCGTCGAAAAATGTTAACTCGTAAACTCTTATATTCAACCTTTTGTAAACCCATTTAAACTCACGCTTATTCCATAAATCGAAAATTTGATCATCAATAAATTTTTCAAAAGTACAACACTTTGGAGGAAAGACAGTCGATTTAAAATTATTACAAATAAAAATATACTTATCAAAGCACTCTTTACTCTTGTTAATAGAATAATAATAAAAGTAGGTGGCAAAAACAATGGTACTCCTTCCAAAAACAAAACAGCACTGCATCAAAAGGATAAAGAAATCCTTAAATGGATGTTGTATGTTTTATTCACGAGTTCACACGTAAAGCCTAAAGGGTAACAAGTAGGAACAACTTTAATTTCCGGCAAATTAACATTTTGCGAGGCGGAGCAAGGCAGGAAGCGAGCGTGCCATTTGCGTTAAACAAACCCTTTTGAATCGTGAATCTGGTTATTGGTGAATTATTACCTACTTCGCATCAAAGATTATTGAGATTAAGAAGTTTCTTTTCAACACTGACGGAATAAAAATTTAAAAGCAAATGTATGAAACCTTAGATGGTAGTGATTTGTTTTCTAAATTGTAAACGAACACTACACGTTGAAAAGTAACAACTTTTATGGATCCACTCGATGATAGATAGACGGTACTAGATGGTAGATTCAATCAAAAGTTTGAAGTGGTTTTTTTTTAATTTGTATTGTATTTTTAAATTAATAAATAATCACTTAATCTATGTTGTCATTGAAGTGAGTCATAATAAAATTGATCACATAATTATTTAATTTATCAATTGTTGTAAACCATGTCAAGTGGATATTTCCTTTAAAGATACAGTTTTTAATCGAATTAAAAAAACATAATTTAACTGGCAAAAAAATATGTTATTAGTAGAAAGATAAATACACTAATCACATATCATGAAGAGATAAGATATATCTCTAAAACTTAAATTATTGAGATTAAAATATCGTACCTATATCGATAAAATTTATTCGCATTCTTTTTTTTTTTTGCCTATCTTAAGTGCAGTTATGAGTCACTCCATTAGAATCGATTCCTAGTAGGCAGGCAGTTTTAATCATTGCTATAGCTATTCAAAGTACAGTACACAGTTAATCGAACCGCATTGAGCATTCTAAGCTCCCTGGTCACCCTTCACCGCAGACCACATTCAATCGGCCAGGCCGGCCCCTAACCTCAGACAACGGCCTCCACGAAAGGGTTACGGAATCCAAGATAGGTTTTAATCTTGCTACTGTATTGCACATGCACAATGTACTGGGATAATAATGGATTCTTGATACGTTGTAGCCAGACAAAGGTAGGAATCCATATTGATTGCGAGTAAATAAAGAAATAGTAGAGAAGTAGAGAAAAGGTAAAATATGGTACAAGATCAAGTAAGCTCGGTCATGGTTTCTTAATAATAGAGTAAAACAATTATTAATAGTTAAATGAAATGATGAAATGAAATGAAATGATTATTTATTCACGCAAAACAAAGTACATTTTAGCTGGTGGTTAATATTATGATTTTGAACGTCTGTTTTGCCAAACGCAGGGCATGTGAATGTCGAATTACATAAAATTAAAATCAAATTAAAATTACAAAGAAAAGATTACATTCCAGGCCTTACTCATCTAATAGATATGTTTATTTAATGAAAAAATTGAAAACTCTTAACGGAAATTAGATTATGTTATACTCATACATCTTCTAATTAAATTTTTAATACATCAAGGAGATTGACAATTGTTCTAGGTAGCGTAGGCGTGTTGTAGAGGCAGTCTTATCCTTGACGACAGACCCTTTTTCTTTAGTTAAGTACCTTTACTGACTAATGTATGTCGTACTGTTGTGTTACTCTGTTAGTCATCTCAAAATTAATTTGTAAGATTCTTTCGTCAACTTTGCTGAATCAACGGAAGTATATGAGTAATTTCATTTTATACAAATTGTATCTCTTACAATGCCTACCTTATTACAAAAACAAATTTCTGGAAAAATATAAGTCATCCAAAAATAATCCTAGGAGACTATTCGGAAGAAAACTCAAAGTGCAGTCAAACCAATGAATTCACTGAATAGCGGCATAGCAATAACCAATCCTTAGACGTCGTCCCAACTCAGATTTAAGCGCAGCTAATTCCAGATGGAAATCTTGAACCTTCGACGGTCACTGAATATTCCGAATTCCCCAATGAGCGACCTACGAAATGGATCCGAACTATTGGAATGGCTCCCAAATAACAACAATCTCTAAGAAGAGAGCGAATTCCCATTCACAATTCAGATTTTTGGGAACCGGACACATGTTATGTACAATGTAAGATGTATCATTTGATAAACCTTTCATTGGTGTTATATTAATGGTTTAATACCGATGAAAGTAATTGTTTATTCCTTTTATATCTATACTTCGTCTGCGTATATATTTTTAGAAATGATGGCCTATTCTGTTGCATACAATAGTTTTATAGTTTAGGAGTATATTGCAGTAAATAGAAGACTTGTTGTTTTAGATACCAAAAAAAGTAAGCAAGCTGCGTAAAGCTGACCGTAGAAAAAATATGGCATGCCCAAATGTATTCCTGCTTTACCTTTAAGGTGCGACCCTGTGACTTTTGATAGACACTGAAAAGGCAACTTTTATGGAAACTAAAGACTTTTAAAAATAAATGGTATGTTAGTTATTATTCGCTACCGAGTACCGTTGCATAACTATCCTTAGCGCGTCCAAGTCGCGCATTAACAACACAGGTATACCTAATTTCATTCCAGCTTCCCATAAGCTTCCCGAATAGCTCCTAAGAGCAAAATGCATTTTAATTTAAATTCTATATGGATTTAATTTTTTCTATTAAATACTAACATAATTAGCAAATGACTGCTATATACTTTACTATTGATATCAATCTTCTATCTTCGCTAAACTTAATTGGCTTAGCCCTATCAAATGTTAATCTATAGATTAAATGAAATTGATAACTGCCATTTCTGTTGCTATATTTTGAAATAAAAACAAACTGTGGAATAATTAAGGATGAATAAAATATGCATTACTAGATTTTTTGTCTATTCTTTCCGCCTCAAAATTGTGTTAGCTATAAAATTAAATAAAATTAAATAATTACTTAATCCCTACTGAAAATCGCACCCGGAAACTACGACCGGTGGTCTATTAGCCCCAAGTAGGTAGAGAAATATAAAAATAAGGTAAGCACTGTATATCTCTACGATTGGAAAAAATAAGAAAAAATCACGAGATAAAAACGTGATAAATTATGTGCATCATATCGCAGCGACTTAAAAGTGTGCGTAAACTTAACTTCCGATGTTTTATAGGGTTACTACCACTCATGTTTGGGACGAGATTCTCGTTTTATCTAAAAATGTATAAAAATATTTTATGGGGTTAATGTATGTAACCTTTTTTGGCTTCAGGGTAGTTTTCTGAAATAACTAGTAAAAAAAAGCGACATAATCTGTTGGTATATAAAATTATTTGACAAATAAATTGTTTTTACAAGCTTTTAAAGCAAAATGGAAAATCTTTAAAAAAATACTAGATTCATCTTTTATTGTTACTTAAAATGCCACATAAATACTATGACACCGACCGATAAATAAATACTGATATTCATAATTGTTAATCTTCTTTGGTACACTAATTTAACAAGGTCTAACTTTTGTCATTTATACTTGGCATGATCGCAAAAAAAGTGCATTGAACTCTCCTAAACTCTCTTACATTAAACTGATAGATAGATAATGCATTTATTACAAAACCACAGACATACACACATAAAATAACAATACAACGTTAGAAAGCAAAAAAATATTACAAAATAAGCATGTCGTCAAAATAAGTATTCAAACAGCGAATGTTTTTTTTAAATATGCACAGGGTAAGCACAATACCTTCATCTCACCTGGTGTTGAGTGATTATAAGGGCCAATGTTAGAAGCGCACTTCACCCGAGATTCTTAACTACTAAGGCATTGGCTATCTTATCCTATCTGCCGGAACACAACAATGCTGCAAACATTGATGTTATGGTGTGCTAGCCAAGCAGACAAAAAGGTTCTACCACCAATCAAATCGAGTACACAAACATGTACCTCCCACTGGAATATGAATCGGGACCTCTAGGTCTAAACCGGTGGTCTAAACCACTAGACCACAGGTAAAAATTTCTGTCAAAAACAACTTATATCAAACGTGACACCCCTGCTCAACTATGGGGTTGTAAAAGACTCGTGTTGCGTGCATTTATCAAGCCGATGGGATGGTATCGGTGACTAGACCCTGATTTATACACCCGTCAGTGAAAGCCTGTCGACCATTTGTATGAAGGTTAAAAATGGCTGTAAATAAACTCTGTTATGATACGAGCGGTCAGTGGCAGGAGACGTTTTGATGAATTCATGTATACTGGAGGGCGAATGCGAAAGTATGTTGGGTTTATACTATAAATATAAATTATGGTTGCATTTGTTGGAATTGTGTGAATGGACTCTAATGTGGCGATGGTAGGTCAATGTAGATTATATACAGAAACACATTGAACAATTACTATTTTTAATGAAAATAAATATTTGTTAAGGCACAATTTCAGTCGCAGTAAATAAGAACCCTTATGTGCTTTACTCTACGGTATATATTTATTTAAAGCTAGGTATGGTAGGTGTTGTTTTTGGAGAGGATTTGCTGTTGAACGCCTATTTCTTTTACAGCGTCACGTACAGACGCCTGCATCAACCTATCCAAAACTTTAAAATGTCTTCAATAAATGAAACATAAAGTTCAAAGTCTATTGAGGAAATTTAACAATTTGTGATAGTCTGATGTGCAGGCGTGTGTGTGTACTATTTGAAAAAATTCTTTGTTGAAATAACTGTTGTATTTTTTGTCCCTGATAATACAAACCCTTTGAAGGTTCTGTGGCCACAGTGAGACCAACTAATAAATATAAAAAACCGAGTAGATTCGTATTAATTCAACCAATACTCATTAATTGTAGCGAATAACTTGATTTCAACGATGGCCCAGCTGTGGGACATTATAGATGCTATTTACTTACTAACTTATACTTAGATGCGTATGAAGAGTTATTTGAATTTATTTCTACTTCAAAGAGTGTTTTATAACGTGGAATAAACAATAAATACTCTTTGTCGGCACGGCAATTCATAAAATTCTTTATCCACACGCGCTCCGCACGCTGCACTTTCGTTTGAAATTTCTTTTTTTATTAACCCTACTTGCAGATTTTTTTTAAATGCCCTCTGTTACGCAGCAGACTGTTAACCCTCTCGTTTGTTAGCAAACGACTACGTGTAGCATGTTAAGCTTAATATTGGGGTCGTTTGAGTACCTTTATCGTAAATACAGACAAAACAGATTTTGGAAGGGTTAATTTATTTTTCCTTTTTATTCAGCTTAGAATTTCTTTTAATTAATGTTAGTGTTTATTATTATTAGTCTTGTTATGTGCTTGAAATTCGTTTCTGATCAAACTCACACGTTTGACTATGCTTTGAGTTGACCTTTTGCTTATAATTAAAGTGCTTCACGAGGTTTATATAACTATATTTTGATTACCTTTCAAGTACGAAATTTGGGCGAGCTGTGTCGACCCTTGTTACTTTTAATTTTTTTATAGTAGTCAAATGAGTTCACTTCATCTGGTGTTTAGTGGAAATGGAGTCCAGACGCGAAGGCAACCGGTGCAGCGTAAAACGACGCAGTATCAGTCACCCTCACCCTGCGGGCCCACAAGGTGCCTCTTCATGTCTCGTTTGAAGGACCCCATATCATGGGAAGGAGGGAAAACGTGTGCTGGTAGACTATTCCATCTTTTATAGGTGCATAAACTTCTTTGTGCGCGACGAAATATTTGAGACAGTGAAGCAGTGATTCCGGATAGCAGCACGTGTTACCTACTCTCCTACTCCTACTCCTACTCCTACTCCTATGGAGGGCAGGAAAATGTTTGCTTTATTTGACGGCCTATTTTTTTGTGTTACTAAGGATTTAATGTCTGTTTTACATGTTATATATTTTATTATCTTTAGAAAATTAATGTTTAAAACGGTTTACATGTTAAGCCAGAACAACCTTGAATAAGCATCCGAAGTCCGAACGTTGATATTACGTCATAATTCTCAGTAACTATGTTTTATGGACCTCTAAACACTTCTAAATGTCATCGTTATAACATTGTTCTGAGAATTGCCACAAGATTATCTCTGCATGCGACTGATTTTCCGAAGCGTTTGTTGTTTCTGTCTTTATCCTACTAATATTATAAACGCGAAAGTTTGTAAGTATGGATGGATGTTTGTTACTCTTTCACGTAAAAACTACTGAATGGATTTTAATGAAACTTTCCTCATATACAGACCATGAGCCAGGCCAGCATATAGGATACTTTTTTTACTTTTTTTTTACTGTAATCTTCACGAACGAAGTCGCGAGCAACAACTAGTTTGTTTATAAGTTTGTTAAGTATATGAAAAAACTGGTCGATTTTCAAAGTGCTCGGTTCTCTCTCTTTACATCTTTATATACTGGGTTCATTTATCGGGTCGAGAAAAAAAATATTTTGAATTTCTCGGTGCATAGCCCGGGTTTATGATCATTCACGCGCATTATCCAAGCATAGTTAATAAGCTAGTGTATACCAATTGTAGTCTTTTGCTCGGTAATGTAACTGCAGAACAGAGAATATGTTCTGTAAGTGTAACAATACATATAGGCTGCATACTTTACCGTACTTGATGAGTCCAGAGACTGAAAAAAAATGGTTTATTCTGGGGTTTGTGTAGCCAAAGTATTACAAAAAATTGGTAAAGATTCTGCCATTTGTATTATTGATATTATCATCAACACAAAATAACCATCTCATAAAATGTTTTTGTTTTTTTGTTTATTTTTTTTTTTTTTCAACATTTGTTTCGCAACAAAATTTGCGTTAAAAATTATATAAACAAAAAAACAAAAACATTTTTGTAATTTGTAAAAATATTATGATCGGATGTTAATGACGGTAGTTGTTGACATTGAATAGGCGCCTTTGACTTTCAAAGTAAAAAGTAAATAGTGTTGAATAATTTCGGCGGGCTGGTTAGAACCACGATAGCTCAATTGGGAGAGCACCTGACCCGGTATGTCAGAAGGGTGCAGGTTCAAATCCTGCTCGTGGAAATTTTTTCAACATTTGTGTTTTTGTAACCATCTCATAGATTAGAAACCGATAATCATCAATCACAACACAACATTCGTCACCAACTTTTTCACGTCGTCACAACACGTCAACGTCCCACGAAATCCTTTACGCGCAAAGTATATTATGGCGAGTTTGAAGAGTTTGACGCGTTGAAAGCAGCTACGAACAAAGGAGGCGAGTGCCTGAGCTCTCGGAAAACACGGAGGAGTGTCCCATCTGTGTCTATGTCACTTTGTTCTTTGCAAAATGTTTTGCGGCATCGTAACGGAGTGTTTTACAGCGACTCTCGTGTTTGCACGTTGACTTGTTAATGGTTGTCTTAGCGAGTTTTTTGGTGGAATTGCGAGACATGTTTGTTTGTGTCAATTTTAAGTTTACATACTATGTTTGCCGTTTCGTTCCACCCAAGGACGGATTCTCTTGCAAGTACTGTTTTGCTATTTTGCTAGGTTTGCTAACGTAGATCTTTTACTAGTACAAAACTTTATTACTGTCAGTATCATTAAGTCATAGGTATAAGACTATGGTCACATAGGACTATATGAATTCTACGCTTTAATAATATGTTGACTTTTTAGAAGATGGTGAATTTTATATTTTTACATGTGTATTCAAATAAAGAGCTCGATGGCTTAGTGGTTTCGTGTTTAAGTGACAATTGGAAGTTACGCAAGTTTTGCTATAACGGATTAGGAGATAACTTATCATTGAAATGAAACACCTTTTACGGATCTACTCGCGTTTATTTTATACATGTGTTTCGATTAATGTTTATCCTGACTTTTGTTATGTTCCGTAAAAGTTGTTTCATTTCGATGTGTAGTGTTGACTTAAACTTAAGAAAACCATATGAGATAAGTAATCAAATATCTTCTTATAGTGCGGCCTGTTGAAGCTTTCCCCTTGATGAGCACTTCCACTACCCATCGTTATATTTTGTGCAAAGTAACGAATTAAGATCTTTGTATTCCATCAATCTACGTATAGCCAGCAGCGTGATGTGTTATGGCCGAAAATTATTGTGAAATGTAAGAAGCCCTGAGTCCAACATTGGGACGTATACGCTAATATGCCGATTCAATTAACTATAGCACAAAACATATTTAAGTAGGCTTATTTTTAAAGCAATTTTTCTCCATTATGAAGATCTCCAAGTCACTGAGCGTCCGCGCGTTCATTCTAAATAATGCTTTTATTTTAGGAGTAACGTGCTAAAACCTATCAAGCTAACGTCATCTCTCGCTAACGTGTTAATGGGACTTCGTTTGAAAACCTGGCCTCGTCTAGACGGGGCCGCAGCGAGCTAATTGCGTTATTTTAATAGTTGCTAAAATACTTGCTTTCATTGTTGAATAGAGTTTGTAACGAGCTTTTTATTGTTTGTCCCTTAACGGTTCAATGCTCGCTTTCGTAAACTTTTTTGTTGTGTTGTAACATTTAAAGGCTTTTTAATCGAGATTTTTATAATAAAAGTAATAGTAGGTATAACATTTTGAACTGATAATAAATGTAATATTGGAATACTTAGAAACAACAAATTTCTGGGTACGCAAAAAGTATAATACAGTTTCATGCACCATAATTAATTTATGAGAACCATTACGTAAAATACAGTAACTACTGTATATTAAATTCATTTACCAGATAAGCACGCACTACGAAAATTGAAATATTCTACCTATGTCACTTTTATATGTAGGTACCTAATATAAAAATAATGAGTTATATTATACGAAAAATACTAAGTGAAAAACCACTTTTACGGATCTATTCGCGTTTATTTTACATATTATTTTATTTAATGATTATCCTCGTACAAGTAATTGTGTTTTTTCGCGTACACTTTAGAAAACAATGCTAGGCATACCTTTTATTTTCTTTGGTTTTCTCATTATTATGTATTTTATACTATCATGGTCACTTCAACAACACTAGTCATAATATGTATTTTGACTAGTGCTGTGTAAGTGAACGGGTGAAGGGAACGATGATTAGTATCGGAATTATTACCACATGGTAATAATCCCGATAATAATAATTTATTATATTACGTTTCTTTATTCATAGCAACTATAAAAATAACCAAATCAATATGTTAACTCACCTCATTAACATCGACGAAATCGTCCAATCAATAATTGACCTAATTCGGTTTGAGCTTAAAACTGAAAATCCAATACAACGTGATCCAATTTGAGAGGCAAAGCCGTTTAATTAAATAGGTACCTATTTAAATGTTTTCCGCCTATACGATATATTTTTTTATTTCTGTTTTGGGGAAAAGAGACTTTTAAGGTTTGCTGAAGAGAAAGTCACATTTCATTATATAGCGTTTATACATTCCAATATGCCATAACTACTCAAAGTTTTTTTAAATACAATTTTAATGAAACTTTTTATTCTTAAGCAAAATACAGAGAACGAAATATCTACGTACATACATATATACATACATACATACATACATACATACATGCATACATACATATATACATACATACATATATACATACATACATACATACAAACATACATACATACATACATACATACATACATACATACATACATACATACATACATACATACATACATACATACATACATAAATACATACATACATACTAACTTCTCTTAAAACGGGGTAGACAGTGTATCAAATTCACCATAATGACTTACTTCGACGCCACATATAGCATAATCTCAGGTCCGAGAGCATAATCAAAGAAGGGTTTTGAGGCGCGATTGATAACATAAGCAGTTTGCTAGCCGATCACCTGGTGTGCGAGTATCTTGGAACCCTTGTCCCTTAGTCGGCTTACGACATGGACGGGTAGTAAGGCAGCTGATACTCGTAAATTCTCTCCACGTCCCAGACCAACATGGGATGGAAAGCATTACTATAATATGCAAAGTAAAAACTTACAACAACAAAAATATCAAAACATTCTAATATAATGTACACACGGCTGCACATTAACCTACCACAAACTGTCAAATTTCCTCAATAGACTTTGAACTTTATTACTCAGGTGGTTGAAAATGTATTGAATAAATTTGTCAGTTTTGGATAGGTTGAGGCGTCTGTACATACTTCTTCTAATTTTCCAACCTCGCAATTTGTTTAGGCAAAACCCTGAGGGTATGATTCCCTATCAAAATTCTTCACTGCTGTCCAAACAACCGACTCGAAACCCATCGTGGAAGCATTGGAATGAATAATGTTATTAGTGTTATTAAAATTGCTTAACAATTATTCGGTGGAGTTGAGAGTTCAAAGTTGAGAGTTTTCAAACAGAACTCTTTAAATGAAATGTTAATTTTGTTGTCGAATATAAAAATATCAGCCGTCTACAACATTATTCTGTTACTGTGGTTAACTGGAAGAAATCTCTTATTAAGATTGAAGGACTCTTTTTTTTTGCAGAGAATTTGCTTATTGTCTCTGGTGGCATTCTCACCGTACTTCTTTGAGGGCGGCAAGAAATTTAAAGGGTTCCCCAAGCTGTGTTAAACGAAAGACTATCAGAGGTTTTCTAGAGGGAACGGCATCACGCACAAGAGCGTGTCCCCGTGGCCTGCTAGATTCTCCGTGGAGGTGAGTGAATGACTCTTATATACCAATATTACTGTATATTTTTGAGTAAAACAAAAACAAAAATTACATTCATTAAGTTACAATAATTGACCTCTTATGATTGTTACTACCCCATCGGTTCGTAAGTCTACAGAAGAGGCCTTGTACTGAGAAGAACTACCAAGAAACTCATCAAGTACATTTTTATTTTCCCTTTCTTATAACAGTCTTATAACATCAATATTAATAGCTCATAAGTATTTTTGTGTGTATTACATTTAGGAACATAGTCTAGCAAAAAATGTGTTTCAGTTATCGTATTTTAATTAGTATCAAAAATAATTTTATTTGTGTTATTTTGTGATACTGAATTAATGTTTTTCTATTTCTATTCTTTTTCTAGTCAATGTGGAGTTACATAACTCATTTTCCTTTTATCTTAGACTCAATTTTGCCTGCGGTTTTGTTCGCCTGAAGTTATGTTAGACTCTAATAGAGTTTTATTTTGTGAACATTCTTCTCGTGACTGGGATAAAAATGTATCTTATGGCACTATTCAACTATCTCTGCTTGATTTAAAATAAAGTCACTCCGTTAGCTTCGTCTTGACGTGAAGGACGGATAAACAAACACAATTTCGCATTTATATTATTAGTTAGGTTAACCTTTGTATATAAATTAGAGATTAAGATGATTAGATAGTAACTTATTACATAATAGTTATTTCGGCCTCGTCGCTAGATAAATTACCTGAGATTTTGAGTTCCATAAACTTAACTTAATCAAAATAAAATTAAGCCTATATTACTACTATTATTATTACTAATCTCTAAAGATTACGTTATTCTCGGTTCAGTAGTTTCAGAGGTTACTACGTACATACAAACAAACATTATTACCTCTTTATCATATCGGTGTTGGTGTAGATATTATAGTATCAGGGTAGGTATTCAGGCTGTTTTGTAATGCCAGTATCGGCTCGAATATGTCTGATAAGGGTATCGTGTTTATAATCCTGAAAAATCATGAACATACCTGAAAACCACCATAATGGCTTATATTGAGTTTGTTTGTTACTAAGTCAAATTGCAAGCTGACAACCCTAGGTCCAGCTCATACATTGTTCTTAGTAGCAACCTGATGATCCAACAAAAAAAGAAGTCTAAAACTCAAACTTTTTTGTATGGAAAAGTAAATCTACATAAACATGGCTTTGCATGTTATTATTACGGTGTTTTTTATACTTGGTTGCACCTACCTTTCGGGGTTGAAGTAAAGTACTACCTATTACGAAACACCCAGTATAGATGTTTACTACAGATATAGAAATGTTGTTACATCTGCCTCCCTCATATCCAATAAGCGTGCAACTCGAGGTGGAGCCACTCTTCCCGCCCTTTTCAAATTGGCCTAATCACAAGTGAACAGAAATCTATCGCAATTTTCGATTAAACTACCAGGAGCGAGCGGATTAAGCGAAAAACTCCGATTTCAATTAACGCTCGCTTGTTCACGAGCGCACGCGAGCGAATTGGTTACTACTCGACACGGGCGACAAATTGCTTGAAATATAGGTATATATATTTTTTTTTTGTCGTGGTAGTAATCCAACCCCTTTTGTTAACTAGTGCGAAAATAGCGAAAAAAATTTTCGCAAACACTCGGTGACGGAAGACTTTAATTGATTGAATTGTTTTATATTTTGTTTCTTTTTACGGAGGCCTGTGTGCCGATTGTTACACATTCTGTTTTAAGAGCATTTTTACATTTTTGTATCCCATTTAGTAGTTTCATATATTCCATAAAATGTTTTTCTTGATAACGGCTAGCAGGCAGCTAGTCAGTATTCAATTTATGCTGAAGCCAAAATTCAGTCACTGACCCCTATTTTTATTGATTAAAGGAAAAAATGTCGATTGCTGGTTCTAGTCGAACACTGGTGCCACTACCCACTTCATTCGCGTTTGCCCACGAGTGGGACAGTTATAATAATAATACATATGCTTTAAATTTTAACATACAGTTTGAGATAATATAGCCAGCCAGTCAATTCTGTAGTTTCACTTGTCCTTTGTAAAATAATAAAAAAGTTCCATGAAAAGTCAATAATTATTTTTATTCTTTTATACACAACTCGGCAGATTACTTTACTCCACCTGATGTTAAGTGGAAACAACGCAGCATCAGTCACCCTCGCCCTGCTGGCCCACAAGATGCCTCTTCACGCCTCGTTTGAAGGACCCCATGTCATAGGATCCTTCCTAACGTGTGCTGGTAGACTATTCCATCTTTTGGAAGTGCGACAAACGAGTCACCAAATTTCTTTGTGCGCGACAGTACAGCGGTGACTCAGGTGAGCAGCACGCGTACTAATAATTAACTAACTTAATTAACGCGTATAATTAATTATTTTAATTAATGGCTTCGCGTTTAGCATTTAGCCAATTTCATTTTGTTTTTTTATTATAAGTAGTAAGGGTACAATTTGTACGGTAGATAGAAATTAAACACGTCTCACAACACGTGTTATTGCAAGAAGAACTCGGGTGAAACTTCCATCATTCTTATGTTCATTGTGCACAAATGACATGTTTGGAACGAACGAACGTAGACACGTCGAAATCTTGCCAATCTCGTGCTGTTCTTGAGAACGTTTCTCAGTGTTCTTGTGCAAGCAAGGTAGACTCTAGTGGCAATTACGGTTGTCACTGACAAGGCGAACGAAACACCGAATATTCTGCGAGCAATTCATTCGTTTTGTTATTTGTAAAGATCATTTGAGCACGTCTATTTTAAAAGATTTGAAAAGGATTAAGGTACATAATTATTTTAAGGTAAAGAGTGTGACTGTACTAAATATTTTATTTATTTTATTGTATTTATTTATAAGGACAACAATACAAACAATAATTACGTAGAACCTAACATAGACTTAAAACTAGATTTTTTATCCATTTTCCGAACTATAAATTGTTCGAAACAATAAAATTGTATGTAACAATATTATCAATATTATAAAGTTATGAATAATTTGTACATAATATTACCTCGCCTTACTTGCCTCGTTTATCACTAGGAAAGGTTGCTTTATTTTTCTTAAGAAAAACTGGCACTTAGCACTCTAATCAAAATAGAATCCGTAATTATTTTCAAAAAATTGTTGTCATAAGAGAGTATCAAACAAATACAAATATTCAGTAATTTTGATTTTGGTGATAAAGAACACTCGTACCTATTGATATGATATTCCACACATCAAACACTCGTGCTTATTTCTTTATCATCATCATCATTTAAGCCCATAAGCACCCACTGCTGGGTATAAGCCTCATCCGCTGGCCGAAGGGCAGGGGGTGAGGCCCGCGCGGGACCGGCTAAGTTGGCGTGTCAATAAGGAGGCATATTTATTGCATCACTAATTATCTCCGGCTGTTTTTTTTTATCATACAGTAGGTTACGATAATGTATTGATATCTGATGAATCATGGCTCTGTAAATATTATTAAAAATGTGAAACATGATTATTTACTGTAGTTCCTCTATACATACTTAGAACTCAAGAAAAATATGTTTTAATCCAAGATAAATACGCTACGTTGTCAGTTTTGATCCCTGATACTTACTTTTTCTTTCTTTTAGTTGATGGCTTCGTGCGATTAGCACATTTAGCCAGTGTCAAAGTAATTTTTCTTACAAGTAATACATAAATATACAATATTTCCTTCTAGTCAATATGATGTTGAATGATAATAAAAATGAGAAGTGAGAAATGATATACCCCCCAACCCCTCGAGTATATCAGTAAAGATGTGGGGCTTTACTAATTCCTCGGCGGACTTCTTGAGAGAATTTGAAAGGTAAAGTTGCACTGTTTTGTTTCATTTGCCAACACTCATGCACACTTACGAACACTTAACGGTTAATAATCCACCATTATTTCATTAATATTCGACATAACACATTTTTTTGAAAATAAAACAAAACCGCAGACATGACTCTTCACTTTCCTGCCAAGAAGTCCCCCTGATACTTAAATACTTTATGTTGGGGATTTTTTCGTAAATTAACTATAGACAGTTTTTATCAGTCGTGTAAAATGAGCGTGATAGCAAAAGAAGTGATAAAAGTAGTCGACCAAAGTGAAGCATGACCCATTTTGCCGATCATTCCTTTATAATCATAAATGCAGTTAGGTTTTCTTCGCTATTATTCATGTTGCACTTAGTACGTTTTAAATATTAATAAAAATGCGTCATTACGTGTCAGAGATCTATGCAATTTTGACCTTTGTTATCACTGCACTAGATATGCTTTTGGATAAACCAGTCATAATTTGAATTTCTATTAAGATGTCATTCATAATTCAAACTCTTTTCAATACGGAGAAAAAGTATTATAATTTTAAAAATAAAGTGACGTTGTATCAGATAACAAGTTGTAGTCAGTCTGAATTGTTTTTAACAAATCGTATAATGGCCAATTTTGTCAGAACAAAGAGCTCGGGTTGTAGCAGGCTCTAGCATTCGGGAAATATCACGAGAGTTAAATATAAGTTGGAGTCGGAACACAGTCAGAACCTGGATCAGAAGGCGCGCTGAAGCATGGCGTTCGTCGGATCACGAATCAACAGAGAACGGAAATGCAACACTATTACGAAGAACGTCCTTTACTCGTACCCGGTATTTTACGGCACGTTACTTTGTGGCGTTACGATAACACGCGATACACAGAGGATCACGTAGTGCCCAACCATATTATCTGGCCGAATTTCAGGTAACATGAGGGACTAGATGGATGATGGAAGTGTAGGCGAACTTGTTTATCTTCGTCAAAATGCTATGAACTATGTCGATTTATTGGAAGAATCAATGTTACCGACCCAGGATGAAGATGAATTTACTCTTATTCCAAATACTCCGATCTATTTATAATAGCAATCATAGTCTTGTCAGCTGTCAGTGTCTAATAAAATGATAACAGGTTCGTTACTTAGGAAATGTATGTTCAAGCAAATTTCAACCTACTTGTGTAGAATGACTGTAGGAAAATGAATCAGGGTCATGATTCAATTTGGTCGACTGTACATATTGAATTTAGTGTGTTTGTGTGTGTGTGTAAATATTAATCAAACTTCGTAGTAATTGTTGTTGGTATTTTAAGATGAA
The DNA here is from genome assembly GCA_949315975.1 of Eudonia truncicolella. Classification (NCBI taxonomy): domain Eukaryota; kingdom Metazoa; phylum Arthropoda; class Insecta; order Lepidoptera; family Crambidae; genus Eudonia; species Eudonia truncicolella. Next base: position 11,532,865 of record OX438839.1, read on the forward strand.
AATTTCAACAGGACAATGACAAATACTTATCAACTTCCACAACGAATCCAAACAATGCAATGCAAGCATTAAGTGAATGCTTTATGACAGTATAATATAATATTAGTTTCATACTTACCAAAATAAACGTGCACTTACAAAGCACCTAAACATGGACTAATAAGAGATTCTAGTTCGTCGTCTTATTACTACTAAGATAATATATAAAGAAATGAAAAAACACACGTTTGCACATCAGACTACCACAAACTGTCAGATTTCCTCAATAGACTTTGAACTTTACGAATACCTATGTAAATAATTGAACATTTGTTAAAGAAATTTGACAGTTTTAGATACGTTACGTGCAATCTTTACTATTAAATAATAAAAAAACAAAAATACTTTACAAACGTATTTAGAAATGCTAATTTAAAAAATATTACTCGGTTACCATAATTATTAATTCCAGAATAGTGCCTCCGATCTAAATATTAAAGAAGTCTATGTGCGGTAGTAAACGAGTGTTGTTACGTTTTATAACTTGTTTCTTGATTGACCTAAAGTCATTAATTAAAACTTTATTTAGAATAAGAAAACACATTGGTTAACAAACTAAAGCGATTCAAAAAGAAGAAAAACCTTATATCTGTTTTCTTTTTGGCTCTGTAAGGATTATCGTCATCATCATCAGCCTCCAAAACTCCCACTGCTAAGCTCGTACCTTCCCACATGACCAACACACAGCGAGATCAGGTAACAGCCCACCACACGGGCCTAAAGCAAATTGGTAGATTTAACAACTTTCAATTTGGTTTTTAGGTCTAGCCGTTTCAAGTCTATGGAGGGAACCGCCATATGCAATTGGCTCCACGATTACTTCCCAAGTCGAAAGGCGCGTAATCGTTTTCCTGCACACCCTAAACACGTTTTAGATACTGCGCTAAACAGAGCTTTACGACACTTAGGCCTGGTGTCCACCAAAGCGGCGCGATGGGCAAAGACATGTCGAAACCAATAAGAGTTCGTTTTTACTTATCTCCTTGCCGCTGATAGATTACATTCGTATACGTCCTTTTTAACTGTCAGCTAGTGAACTTGTCATATTGGTACTCTAACTAGTTGATGGTAAGGCTTGTTTTAAGTCTTTAATAATTATGGCACCAAAATATCAATGTCAGTAGAACTTTTAAGTATGTTCCGGCGACTACAAACAATGATGTCTAGTTAGTTCTTCAGTAATTCAGAATTCCGGTTGAAATCCACCTTTAAAGACAAGTACCTTGGTTAGCTTACCTGTAGAGGAATTAAAGATATTAATTATTAGCGAAATTACCACATTAAAAAATACTTTAGCAAAGATAGCTTATCTTCCAGTGTTTTCAGTAGTATCATGTTCACAAAGGTATACCGTGAGTTATGTATCACGCAGCCTTTGTGTACAAGGCTTCGTTAAAATGCGACCGCACGTCCGCGGCATAAGCAAAAAGCTCAGTTATTTGTTATCGTCAACCTCTTTAAATTCCGTGACAGGATGCAAACGGACCCTAAATACGTTGAAACCTACTTTTATGTAGCTACTTACAGTACCGACCACCACATTTTTGAACAGACAAGCGTTTTTTGCCTTTCTCTCACATTTTTTTATACAGGAGAAAATGCTTTAAGCATACCACTGTGCTCGGGGAGACGCAGATAGTTATAAGGGAATCTCCTCCCAACCACCCACCAAGGTACAGGTACCTACCCACCACGTTTATTTACAATATAGACAAGCGTATCATTCACTCTGCTCTCACTTTTTTTATTACAAAAAATGCTTTAAGCATACCAGGGTGACTGGGGTGACACAGATGGCTATGTGAGACTCTCCCCCCCGACCCATCAAGGGGGAAAGAGCATATACCCACTAAAAACTTCTGTACTTCAACCACCTGCATTTCTTTAGGAAAAACGTCTTGTGCACTTCATTCGGAACCGTTGAGGTAATGGTTGTTTTACCTCTTAACTGTCAAACATAAAAATATACACTATAAACTATTAGAAAACTTATGAAAAAACGCAAAAGGTTTTGTAAATGAACTACAGATAAAGACCGAAAGAAGGAATAACGTCATTTGGAATGACCTGACCCCAAAGTAGAACATTTATAGGCTGACGATGTTGATGATATTGGTAATGAATCGTCATTTACTATCGTGTTTATTGATGAGCATGCCCATCTTTCCCAACAGCCTTGAATAACTAGAAACTTTTTGCTTAGTTAGGTACTATGTAGATAATTAAAATGCCTCCGTCAAAGATAAGAGAAGTGCTCTCTCCGTATAATAAGCAATTCTATTTCGGGAAGAAAAGCTAAATGTTGACCTTGTCTTCCTACTATTCTCAGGTTTTACGTGCGCGCCATAAAGGAAATCTAATAGAGAAAGTATTTATTATTCGTCTAGTTTTATTCTGAGATGGGTTACATAAGGTATTAAGAGTAACTCATAATATGAGGTAACAAAGGATGCCTAAAGAATTTTGTTCGGCAAAATGGCATCACGTAGAAATAATAAAGTAGACGAATGGCTAGAAGTCTGCAAAACAGATTTTATTAGCCTCACAATGTTCTAATTAGTATTTTTTTTTCATCTACAGTTTAGTGTAATTAAATTAAAAAATATCAAAGCTGAAAAAACAATCATGACTATTTGTGGACACTCTTTGTTTCATAATTTATACAAAGGCGTGTTTATTTGGGAAAGCACTCATAGCAGGTTGGTAAAATTAATTTGGTAATTTGGTATTTATGTGGGAAGATTTGAGCCTAGCAGTAATATGTGTATAGGTGAGGATGATGAATTAATGTTATTTACATTGGTATGTTATATTATTACTATTGGTTCTAAGAAACAGTGTGTGTATACCAAATAAGATATTGATCACAAAATTGCAGCACTTCTAAATAAACCTAGCAAATTTTTTTTTGAGTGGGGACTTAAGAATTATGCTTTATGAGCCTTTGATACTCTCCAAGCTAAATTATGCTGATACAATCATAGGAAACTGTATTTATGGTCATACAAAAAGGCTAATTCAACGTGTTCAAAATGCTTGTGCCCGTTACTGATTTTTCATCCCAAGCAGGACTCATGTGACTACCTACCTCAATCAATCTAGTCTTCTAACGATGGCATCGAGACGTTCTCTTCATTTTGCTGGCTTACTTTTTGATGTTATGTAATCGCGTATGCGATCATATTTGTATGACAAGCTTCAGTTTTCAGAGCGTAGTGTAGAATGGCTCGTCTAGTTTGCCCTAGACACAGCATTGCCGCGTTACGAGGTAGTTTTCGATATTTGGCTACAAAATGTTGGAATATTTTTACCACCACCCATAAGAAATTCCCGTAACGTAACGTAATAATTACAGATAAATACAAACAGCATCTACTAGAATTGCAGAAAAATAGATTTAAATAGATAATTTTGTATAATTTGCTTTTTGTGGTTTTTGGGTTAATGTTTATGTAATTTTAATGTATTCTCATCGAATTGTGTTTAATACTGCCGTCCACTAGTTCGTGCGTTATTCATATTAGTTTAATCTTATAAATTGTAATTAGTTAATTTAGATCTTATTGCGTGTTTGGTTGTCTATTGCTGTGCTCTCACGCTAAGGTGTTCACGGAAGACCAGCGTCAGGTTACTCTTTTAGGTTACCTGACATTATGCTGAATGGACACATTTTAGTGCCATACTTAAATTGTATCGTGTTGTATGTTTTGTTTTATTTTGTATTGTGATATTTGTAATAGTTATGGCATTAATAAACTTTTTCTATTCTATTTTATTCTATAATCCTAATGAAACTCTAAGTAAACTGATAAGTCATCACATAGAAATGTGAGATGGTGTGTAGTAAATATCCATTGTATACATAAACACTCCCTTAGATTGTTTACTTAGATGATTGGATCATCCATTCCACAATCAATAATATCCAGATACCCAATTAGGATATACATACACTAAACATATTGATTGTCATAACAGTATGTCAACATTTCCCTTCTTGATGGTCAGACACATAAAAAGGTATATGTTTTATGTATAATATCTCTAATAGATTAAGGAAGGCTTATACAAAGTAATCGGTGTAGTAATCTATCCATTGAAGATCTTGGGAATTGCAGACGTGCGCACGTCCCAAGTTCCCAAGATCTTCGATGGATGGATCGTGCTGTATATGCATGTAGTCGCGATCCTCAACATCAAAGGAAGAATAGAGACCAATCTGAACATTAACCTGTTCTGAAAATTACTAAACATAAACCGATACAGATAAGCGTAGTTAATGGTTTCTTATTCTCTATATAAATTGTCATGCTTTAGATAAGGTTAAATTGCCCGCTAAATACATTTAAAAACTTTAATTAGATATCTAATTAACTAGGAAGGAGAAGAAACAAACGAAGCTATAAAGATTTCACTACTGAGCATTTCTAAAAAAAATAACTGTCATCCAAAGGTGTTTTATAATCAATATGGCAGTATAAATAAGAATATCGAAGAAAGACCAAAACAATTAGTAAAGTAAAATAAAATATCTGTCAAAAATACATATACGAACGATACACACAATGCCCCGAATGTATCCGCAGCCGACGAGAATGAGGCTGAATACGGAATGACAACAATAGATGCGCGACATATGCAAGATTACGTTCATAAATTTCCGGAAGAAAGCCATAATATAAATGAGCGTATTTTAAATATTTGAAGCACCGTGGCGGTACTTGAGGAAAGCGAGTTTCTCTCTAAAAAAATAAATAAATGCAGAAATGAAATTGTTTTGTACTAAAAAGCAGTTTTGAATTCACGCTTAAGTGTTTTTCACGGACCAGACGCACTCAGTAGAAAATTGATATAAACCTGTTGGGGCTCGCTCCGCTTGCTCAGGTGACGACGGTGACTTATTTGTTTTACAGACACAAAGCTGATAGCAACCTTACCGCCTTACATTGAAGTCCATATTGCATGAGGTCTAGGAAATAATGGGAGCTAGAAAAATGCATCGAGCATAGGTCTTGAGTATAAATGTTGTTCTGAAGGAAAACATGCGCCAAGTGAAATAGCCCGTGTGCAAAAGTAGTGTTCACTGCCTTGTTAAATATTTATGTAAGATGCACCATAAGTTGGCTGTCAAGTTTATACGGTGCATAAAAGTAACTTAAACTTATTCTTGCAGCTGCAATTAAAGAGTTGCAAGTTAATTGTACACTATAAGTTAAATGATAATTTTGAAAAAAGTTGGAAAGTATTAATCTCTATAAAGCGGAACTTGATCATTAATATCTCTAACATGACTATGAAATTCACTTAGCCCCCTTATGCGACCACAAAACTATTAATCCGGCTCGAAGGACCAATAAATTGAATAGTCCGAATTGTGGGGATCAAAATTCTCTACGCACCGCGAGAGGTGTCTGGGTAACGAAGACAAATCAAACCGTGGCGACCTGACAGCTTTGGATGGACACCCTTCAGGTCCGAGACAAAAGCCATTAAGTCAAGATAGTGGTATTTATCTTTTCTGGCCCCTACATAAAGGTGACTTGGACAGTTCGATTAAGGAAAGAGCTGTAAATAAATACACTTTGGTATTGTAGCTAGCAGCAGGTAGCTTGTTGTATCGAAGTAAAAATCAAATGTAGTTACGGTGACTACTAACGGTATTACTACTTGTACCTATTGTTTTTACCATGGATTTATCGAATGTAAAAACATGTGTTGAATAATAATATTAATAATAATATACAATAATATGAGACAACATCACATACATTGTTCTGATCCCAAGGTAAGTAGCTAAAGCACTCGCTTCATGGAAATCAGAAACAACGACGGTACCACTGACCCAGACCCGACACACTATCGAAAAGTTAGTTTTTCGTCATTGATCCGACCGGGGATCGAATCAATTTGCGTATAATAATATGTGACATAAATACAGCTTGCCTTATTCTTAACTGATCTTTAATATCTGCTCAAGGATGTCTGACACCTAACTTTATAACCATAAGGTTGTTGGGGAGAGTCAGTATAAACTATACAGTATAAAAAGTCGTGTGTAGCGGGGCGATCTTTAATATTTGTAAAAATATTACGATCGGATGTTGATGACGTAGTTAGGTAGGTGGGTAGGTGTTATTGAATTAGTCCTTTGACTTGGGGGTGTTAGAAGGAGCCACGATAGCATAATTGGTAGTGAACCTGACCCGGCATGTTATGGTGCGGTTTCGGATTCCGCTCGTGGAAATTTGTTTAACACTTATTTTTCAAATTGTCATTTGTTCGCAAAAAAAATCGCGTAAAATTATTATATAAATTATACTTGTAAATTATTATCATTTAACGATTTAAAATCAGATTAAGGTAGGTACTGTAATTAAGTAGGTACTGAATAATTTAAGACGTAATAAGAGATTGTACTTAGTTGTTCGCTTTATAGTTCACTACAAATGAAACATATTAACATGTAAATTATACATTCCCGAGCATTGCACGCAACCTTAGAATACTTTAAAGTCAAGGGAAAACGGAAAAAGTGGTGATGTTATTTTTCTATACGTAAATTTACCACGCAACGAGTTTTTCAACGATTTTTCTTTACTTGGGAGGTTGCTTTTCAGTACTTTTTGTTTCAAGTAGAAGGGACTTCTATGATAGGGGGAACATTTTCCAATACGTAACGCGTAAAAGAAAGAGAGAAAAGAAATACCCTTGCTGAATGTTTTGCCGGTTTTTTTAATACGTGGTGTAGACTTACGAATCGATGGCATAGTGTCATTCATAGTCTAAACTGAATAAATGAATTTGAATTTTGAATTTGAATTCCATTTTCGTTTTTGTTTCATTATTTAACAACAAAAAAATGTTCAACCATCTAGACAGGCTTATAGGTACGCTTGTTTTAACGCTAGTAGCTTTTTTTTTTTTTTTTGAGAGAGATTGCTGATTGCCTCTACGGCATTTTCAGCTTCGCCGGGCTTTTTGGGGGCGGCGAGGAACGTATAGGGTCCCTCAAGCCGTGTGAAACGAATCACCTTCGGAGGTTATCTAGAGGGAACGGCATCGCGCACTAGTGCGCGTCCCCGTGCCCTACTAGATTCTCCGAAGGGTTCGGATCGGATCGGGGGCGCTAGTAGCAGTCTATCTTACCGCTTCCTTACTAATAGCACAGAATAACTAATATGCTAGTAGTCTAACGAAGCTATGGGGTTTGAACCAGGATTTCGCGCATTCAATCCGATCACCTTGTTTGTAATGTTTTGACATTGTAGCTAATGCTTGTTTTTATGAAAGTTTTAGAAAGTGTAATATAATATAACTAAAATAAATAATAAACAATAGAACACTTATGAAAGTGTTTATTTGTTTATGTAATTTTCAATATAAATATAGCACTGTGTATAAGAACATCTATCGTAATGGCCCCAGTGTTCGACACTTTAAGCCCAAAATAACAATAATTTTGGGGGTTAAAGTTACTCGCGTCCGTAGGTTTACCCTTGAAACCCTACACGTGACCCCTGGGTGGTGCTAAATGAGTGAAACTGTCTGAGTGGTAGAGCCATGCTGCGTTGCAGCACGAAATGGGCAAAATATCGGCAGTAAATCAAGGGCACTCGTTGCTGTTGTGTTTCGTCCGGTGAGTGAAAGTACCGGAGGCCCATCTCTCACCCTTCCCCCCTCCCAATTCCTACTCCCTCCTCAGGATCCAACTCCTTCGTCAAGGCCGGCAATGCATCTGCGATTACTTTGGTTTTGCGGGTGTCCATGGAATGCGGTGATTACTTTCCATACCGCCTGCTCGTTTGCCTCCATTTAACATATAAATAAACATATATTTTTATTATTTACCGGGATGGCGATGTTGCTAAAGACTAAAATCAGTTGCTAACTCCTATTTTTAATGTTTATAAGAAAAATTAAATGTCGATCACTGGGTACTGTCGAACAATGGGGCCACTATCAATGTTACATAATTTTCAAAATAACTGTTAGTTTATAAGTACGCGTGTTTACATTGCGTGTCAAGAACGTTTACGAGCGTCCTGATATTTATGCAAATAGCAATGGTTTCTTTTTATATCAATCACTTATGTTTGTAAAGGGTATAATTTAAACGCTCATCAGAAATATTTTATAAATTATAAGTACTAAATAAATTAAATGACTCCAAAAAAAGTTAATTGTCTTTATAAAAAGGGTCCTAAAATATACCATATTATGGTCCAAAATAAATAAACACACATCACAATAATTTTATATATTGTACAAATATTCTTTTTGCTTCCCAAAATGAATAAATGATCGCCAAATATTTACACTATTATTCAAATGATTGAGGATACTAGCTGCCCTAGGTCACGTGATAGGTTAGTAGCGATTGTCTTGAATTTCGAGGTTGTTTTTTTTTTTTATTAGACAACAGAAAGCAAAAACTACCAAATTGAAACTCGAGGCATAAAATATTGGTATTATCTATTTGTTGCCAATATAACATATTTGGTCTGAAATGCAGTTAAAAGGTATTCATATATTTTTAAGGCATTTAATAAAAATATAAATTGTATCCTTTTTATAATATTTTAGGAAACACAATTTGGTGATCATTTATCCGTTTTGGTAAGCGTTTAAAATTTTGATAATAGTAAAATTGATACATTTTTGGCAGGCGTTTAAACACAAGACGTTTGTAAATAACCTTTGCGACAGCAACTGCGAAATAATTTAACACTTTTTGCACATACTGTTTTTTTATTTAAAACCTAGATAAATATTGTAATGATTTGTATCGACGAGCAGTTTGTATTAGCAGGGTATATTTAGTTTATGTGGAGCTTATAGTCGTCTTGAATGGGTTCAATTGATGAAAAAGGCACAAGTTGTATAGTTTATTTGAATAAAAAAAAATACTTTGACTTTTTTGAATAGCCTCTAACCTTGCACTTTAAAACAATAAACTTATAAATGAACCGTTTAATTAACTTATTGTTGGTAATTCCAAAAGAATGTGTAGAACCAACGTTCACAAAGAAACTGATTAAAAAGTCAAAAATTAAAACACGCTATTCAACGAAGTTTTCTTACGCCACGTACCTAAGTAATGAACCTAACCCAATTTTTCTAATGTTAGTCACACGTAATTGGCTGACCTGTTGGTGCTACCATAACCGCAGAACGTGCCTCGATGACTCATAGGCTAAGTTGGTAACGACCTTCAACGGATACAAATTATGCCTTTTGCATGCCTACTATCGATCATTCCTGGAAAACACCGTTTTATACTTGCGGGTTATTTTTATGTAACATGCTATAAATACTTTGGTTTCCTCTTACAGATGCATCATTCAATAGGTGTGTGGTAGCTTGATCTCTCTTTAACCTCATACTACTGATATATTAGTCGATGAAGCATACCAGAGTTTCGATAATGGAGTATTAATAAAATGTGTAGAAAATCCATGTATTGTTTCTTAAAGATAACACGAACACTGCTTAGACATTGAAATAAATCAGTTTTCTGAAAAAAATCAGGATAAAATCAATGAAAAAATTTAACGATTCGTAAAAAGTGTTTCATTTTAATAAACCAATATACTTATATATATATATATATAACCACCCAGCCTCCTACTCCTCCTTAAAAGGTTCCTCAAGAGGAACCCTTTAAGTTTCTCGCCGCCCCCATAAAAGTCCGGTGACGCTAAAAACGCTAAGTGACATTCAGCAATATCTCTCCATAAAAAGAACCAGGTTCACTCTCGAAACCGATTCGAGTGATCTAGGATACGAGGCCACGCTGCCGATGCCATCCCCTCTAGAAAGAGGGGAGGATTGGAGGGGAGGAGGGGAGGATTCCTGAGGATTGTTCGATTGAGCAACCATAAATTTGTCGAAAAATTTTCAAATTTTCAACAGCAATCCCTTAAAAAAACCCTCTTCCTCAACCTATCATATCCCGATAACTGTTAAATGTAACAGTAAGCCACAAAAAAAATATTAATTATCCTGGTGGTTCTTCCAAAATGCAGTGACCAAGCAACCATACTTCCGCATGCCGAACGCTAATTAACGTTTTATTAGCTCCAATGAATTGGACTTACAAAGATAAACGATGACTCAGCGAGGGTATCCCCGATTGGTATCGTTAGCTCGTGCAATGGGGGTAATGCTTACGTAAAACTACTTTTATGATTCACGTGTGCCTTGTCAAAGTAAGTTCATGCGAATTTATGTAACAGAACGTATCGGGTCTATCGATCAAGTTGATCGTAAAGGGTTCAAAATGTTACATAAACATAACATAATTTGTTTGTTGTTTCGCAACAAAATTTGCGTTAAAATTATATAAACAAATTAAAAAACATTTTATAAATAGCTAGCCTACTTCTTAACTGATCTTTAGTATTTGTAAAAATATTATGATCAGATGTTAATGACGGTAGTTGACTTGAATTGGCGCCTTTGGCTTTCAAAGTAAAAAAAGTAAATAGTGTTGAATAATTTCGGCGGGCTGGTTAGAACCACGATAGCTCAATTGGAAGAGCACTTGACCCGGTATGTCAGAAGGGTGCAGATCCTGCTCGTGGAAATTTTTTCAACATTGTGTTTTTGTAATTTGTTTCGCAACAAAATTTGCGTTAAAATTATATAAACAAATTAAAAAACATTTTATAACATAATTAAGATATAAATCCAATACAAGTCTTCTATTTCAATTTAATGTTTATGAAGTCATTCAGCCGTCAACTACAAGTAAATATTTAATTATTTCGAACCTGACTGTTACCTATAACAGATAAACTAACAAAGTATTTTTTTGTGATAGAAATTTAAAAGGGTTAAGTTAGCTATATGCTAGGCGGACTTAAAACAGGCCCTTTTAGATCATTTTCCACAGGTCTCTAAGAATCGAACCTGGAGCTCGCCTGGATCTAAGACCAGTTAACCTATCTACCTGTCAACCTTGAAGCGGTACAAAGCTTTGGATCATTTTTCTTTTTTCGCATAAGCCGGTCATTGGATGAGTGACCAAAAATGTATCATCTCGAGCTCCACCGTGCTTCAGGCACGTAAAGCCGTAGGTCCCGGCTGCATTAGTAGTCGTTAACAACCACCAATCCGCACTGGGCCCGCGTGGTGGTTTATGGCCCGTTCTCCCTATCCATAGGGAAGGCTCGTGCCCAGCAGTGGAGACATAAAATGAGCTGATGATGGTGATGATGAACTCACATTGAAGCATTAACACTAATTCCCGCAAGTAATTCTAGTCCAAGGACACAACCAACGCATTATAACGAAGCTTGCACGATGCATTGGTACTAATACATGTTAATACTACTACACTCGGCGTCAAAAAAATCGCACCTTTTAAAAATTATCTTTAAAAATTCTTAAACCTTATGTAGAGGATAGTGTTGGGTATCATTAGAAAGGTAACAAAAAGGAGTATCAAAAAACAATTAAATTTAACTTTCTGTTTAATTATAATTATACAAACAACATTAAAATTAATAAAATAATAAAAATCCTTAATTAAGTCCTAATTAACAACAGATAATTTACAAAGAAAAATGTACAAAAAGTGTCTTAAAATTAACTTAAAATCTAGTGTTACCCCCCCTTGCCCTGATCACGGCTTCCATACGGTCCCTCATGGACCTCACCAACTTCAGGAGCTCTTCTTGAGGGATACGCCCCCATTCTTCAATCACCGCGTCTTGGAGCTCCTGTAGAGTCGAAGGAGCTGGATCCCGAGATCGAACCTTACGTTTAAGATGGTCCCAGAGGTGCTCTATAGGATTCAGATCCGGACTTCGCGCTGGCCACTGCATCACAGAGATTTGGGACCTCTGCAAGAAGTCGCTCACGATGCCTGCAGTGTGAGCGCGAGCGTTGTCGTGCATTAATGTGAACCCCTCGCCAAAAGATTCGGCAAAGGGGACCACATGCACTTCCAGGACCTCAGTGACATAGCGGCGAGCAGTCAGCGACCCTTGTCCGCGAGCACCTCCAGTCCGGGAGACGCAGACAAGGTCGGTTTTGCCGGCAGCAGACATACCGCCCCAGAACATGCAGGATCCGCCACCATATTCCACCGTCTCCTGGATGCAGGCTTGGGCGAAACGTTCACCCTGCCTCCGGTATACTCTTCTCCGTCGGTCGTTGCAGAAAAGACACACTCGCGTCTCGTCTGAGAAGAGAACAGCTCTCCACTGCTCAAGGGTCCAATCGACGTGGTCACGAGCAAACTGCAAGCGGGCTCGCCGATGCGCTGCAGTCAATTTTGGACCCGTAGCAGCTCTGTGGGCCGCTATCTTCTTCTCCTTCAATCTTCTTCTAACCGTAGATACGCTTACGGTGCGTCTGCGAACTGCCTGGAGCTGCTGTTGCAACTCAACAGCGTTGGAGAAACGATTTCTCAAAGAGTTCGACACAACGAACCGGTCGTCTCTTTCCGAAGTGCAGCGACGTCTACCCGAACCGTGTCTGCGGATATAGCCACCGGTCTCTATGAAGCGCTGGTACACTCTTCGAACGGAATAACGGCTCAGGTTCAGTTGCCGGGCGACATCACACTGCCGCACCCCTGATTGCAGTAGTGCAACCACTTGAGCGGCTTTATCAGCTGTGGTATCCATCAAAATCTGTGCGTGTGTCCTCTTCAACGGTTGAATAGCGAATGACCCATATTGAACCCGTGTTGACCGTTTTATACCCACAAAGGAAGCGCAACTAGCAACTCTCACGGATAGCAAAATTTGCATCGAATTTTTGTGACACTTTATTTGTTGCATTAGGTTTTATTTGATAATGAAAAGTAATGTTTTTTATTAAGTTAATTAAGTAACCTTGTAAATAAAATCATAATTAATGCGACTGCATGTGCATATCAAGAGTAAATGACATTTGAAAGTGATTTTCTAAGAGGTGCGATTTTTTTGACGCCGAGTGTATATGCCCATACTTACGGGGAAACGTATGACGCACAACGACGGATGGACACAGATTTTTCTGCAATGATTCTTTTTAGATGTAAACGTTTTGAATCATAACTCCGGTGCCGGTGTGGAGACGTGTGAACCGATGGCAGCGTTATGGGCATTTGCTACGTATGCTATTCTCAGTTAAGTTTACTGAGAAAAGCACGTGACTAACTAATTTTAGTGGTAACTTGATCTTCCACGTTGAAAAAAATGGCGCTGATTCATTTTTTATTTAAACTTTAATGTGTCGAGGAAGGATGAGTTTAACGTCATTTGTTTTTGTTTTATTTATTTGTACCGATATTTATTGTACAGACGCCTGCACATCAACCTATCCAAAACTGTCAAATTTCTTTAATACATTTTCAACCTTATTATATAGGCATAAAGTTCTAAGTCTATTGAGGAAATTTGACAGTTTGTGGTAGGTTGATGTGCAGGCGTGTGTACTTACGTAATTTATAGATCTCTGGCTCCCAAGCTAGTAAAAACCTTAATATGGAGCCAGTGTTCTCCTATTGCCAACTAAAGCACATTCAACAGAAAAAAACACCAAACATGTCAATTATTAAAAAAAAGATCTTATGTTATATTTATTATATATGTTATCTTGCAGCGAATTTACCTGTTGAGTGTTAACAATTATAAAGCCTTCTATTGGTCAATAGGCTAAAAAAAAATCAATCTTTTTTTACTTAGCAGAGGTCTTAAATTTAGCGCTATTCAGAGCAATTACAAGGAGAGAGTTGATGTAGCGTATTTAAAAGAAAATGCTACTTTTTATATTCATTCTATAAGATATAAAAAAATGCCTCTTAACGTCCCACTACAAGTCCATGAGAAGATCATACTATCAAGCACCATGCTGGTTTAGTGCAATTTGGTAGTTTTAACGACAGCTTTATAAAAATTTTGGACTATGTTACAATATTTGCTTTACGTACCTTCCAAAGTACAGAGAAATCCGAGCTATTTTTACTTGGTCACCTATCGCAACCAAAACGCGCAATGCACTATGCCACGCCGCTTCCGATACGCACGATTATTCAATAAAAATAAAATATGAGACAACATCACATACATTGTTCTGATCCCAAGGTAAGTAGCTAAAGCACTCGTTACATGGAAATTAGAAACAACGACGGTACCACAACCACCCAGACCCGACACAATATCGAAAAATTTGTTTTCGTTTTTACAGACATCAGAGTTAGCGCCGCCCAAAGTCCAGCGTGCTAGCCACTCGGCTGCGGAGGTTGTCATATATTGATTTAAATCGATGTTGTCATATAATAAGGATCTCATATTGTGTTTTCACTTACAAAAGGAACATTGTAGGCACGAACATTGGCTACAAAAGTAGAGTAACAAATTACGTGAAGCATACATCCCTCCATTTACATAATTTTCTCTGAGATACATATGAGGAACACCAAAGCCCTACCACTAAATAAGGAGACCCCAGAAGGTTTTATTACATATCACGCTAGAGCAACGCACACATAGACTCTCACAGACACGGTATCACGGCATATCTCAGACTATAGTTTGTTCAATATAGCTCGAAGACGTGACTTTGTAAAAGCGTATGAATTTATTTGACTACATTAAAATATAATTTTTTTTATAATCCATCACATTATATACTACAATTAATTACTTTTGTCATTCTATTTTAAAAAACTATACTAATATACTTATTTTATATTTTGTAAACCAATTGAAGCTCAATTGATATTCAATTACCAATTGATTAATTTAATTTCGCATTTTTCATTATATCTTTATTAATGAATTTGTTAGTCTTTATTTATTTTTCTTGAGTATATGACGTTTTTAAAAAACTTCTAAATATTAGAAAAGAAAATCAAATGGCACATAGATAGGAACATTACTTTATTACGATAATAATATTCAATTAATAACTTCAATAATTGTAGTAATGTTCCTATCTAATGTGCCAATTGATTTTCTTTTCTAATATTTAGAAGTTCTTTAAAAACGTTGAGACAATACTGACGTAATTGCATCAAATGATAATTATTATCATTTGATGCAATTACGTCAGTATTGTCTCAACCCTAGGCATGATAATTTGACATCTGTCACTGGTATCAAGCTATAATGAACAGACTATAGGATGCCTAGTGTGAGTTTCACTCTCTATTCGATCACGTTATCGAAAATGAAAATTAGTATTGCATTGAAGCAGCGCCTCATGGTGACATACGAGAAGAGTTAAAATTTGGCATACAATTTTTTGTTTTTGGAAACGTAATCGAAAAAAACTCACACTATGCACTCAGTTCTAGCTCGAGCGCAGCTGTTGCGAGATTCCATGTCCGTGAGAGGTTGTGTGTGTGCATTGTGCGAGCGCGTTTGTATGAATCCGATCCGATCCGAACCCTTCGGAGAATCTAGTAGGGCACGGGGACACACCTTTGTACGTGATGCCGTTCCCTCTAGGAATCCTCCGAAGGGGATTCGTTTCACACGGCTTGAGGAGCCCTTTAAGTTTCTCGCCGCCCCCAAAAAAGCAATCTTTCTCCAAAAAAATAAAAACGTTTGTATGAAGCTTACCTTTTACAGTCTTCTTATTTTGTGGCCCCACCGTCCTTACCGAGCCGCGATGTTTCGGCAAAAAACACACATTCATCATACAACGAGTATGATCTCTCGCTGGATCAGAAAGATTTATATTGTACAGTGACAGTTCTAACAGAAGTAATGGGCGCCATTTGAATTGTTTCGTTCCTGTTTTTAATAAACATATTGCTTTTTGTTTTCCACCCTCTGTTATTTACGTAAACGATTCTACATGTTTGGAAGACAAAACTGATTCAGTTATTTTTGACTGAAGGTCGCTGCCGAAACTAGTGTGTTAAATAACAAATTATGTGGGGTACCTACATATAATTTTTTTGTGAAAGGCTTGACAAAGTTGTAGGTAGGTATACTTCATCATGCATTTGGCATGCGTGATACTGACGATTGAGCCAATATCCATCAATTATAGCGGTGGCTTAATTTCAATGATAGAGAATTTGCCCAGCAATTCCTATAGACTATTTACTAACTATAACCGTTTACAGCTAAATATTCCCTAGAAATAATGCCACTAGGCTCAATCTTCGGCTCTTTACATTTAACAGGGCAAAATATGAACGAAAAGCTGCATTTCGAAATCATATATCTGCGTAGGTATTTTATGAAATAATGTATTTACAAACTGAATTTTTATTATTTATCTGTTTCAAAATTCAAAATCATTTATTCAGTTAAGGCTACAAATAGCTGTTATGAATGTCATTATGCCATCGGTTCGTAAGTCTAGTCTGGGCGGGAGATCTTGTACTGAGAAGAACCGGCAAGAAACTCAGCAAATGTCCAGCTCTTTTCTCCCTTACAGCGTCAAAAATATTGGAAAATGTCCTGTCCTAAAAAGACACTTTCCATCACAAATAGAACACAAAAAATAAAGGACAATCACAACATGTAAAAAAACACAAAAAAGAGAAAAAAAATAATTAAATATTTAAGTTTACAAAAACATCATTTACCAGTTTAACTATTTACAATATCATACAGTACTAGCAAAACTCAAAACCTGTCGAAGAAAAACAAAAACAAAGTTAAACTATAGTTATTAATAATAAAAATAAGACAAGTATGCAAGAGCAGACCAGCCTCCAGCCTCCTGACGTTTAAACCGTAATTGCAATTAATATTCAAACGATTCGTTTACTATGATTAGTACCTATGAGTTGCTTCGTCATTTAAATTAGAATGCACCGACGATACCGTTACGTTTAATTATTGATTATGATTCATAAAACGTTGACATTAACATAAAATTAATTGCTGTCTCACTATCGTAACATTGGAACAACGTCATCAGCGCTAAGTGAAATAAACATTATTCTCATTACTGCGCGATTGTGATTAATTTAAAAATTACTAGCGCCCAGCCCGCGGCTTCATCCGCGTTATCCTGTCTGATTATCAAAATGCCACTACACATTCACATAACATAATAATATATACCCAAGACACCGTACTCACAGAACAAAAGAACGAAGACCCGGTTCACAAGCTTTTCCACTCATACGACCCGTTTTAACCTATCCGAGATCCTAGCCTTTAGAGGCGCTCTCGGGTCGTTCCGCTCCCGACTCAATTCGTACCCCTCGAAGAGTCTAGTAGGGAACCGAGACACGCTTGCGCAATGCCTTTCGTTTCCTCTAGAAACCCTCGATCATTCGACTTGAGGAATCCTTACTTTACTCTTTAGCCTTTCCCAAACAAGTCTGGTGAAGCTGTAAAGGTCATAAAATATATTTTTTACATATAAAACTAATAACATAGACTAGCGATATGCGTGGACACCCATTTCCCGCGACGATATTACCAACTCAAAAACCTTTGCGGGGCGTGTGCAAAACAACTTACTAAAGTTTCATCGCATTCAGATGAATCGTAAAGGAACGCATTCGGGACATACAAAATAACATTATTTTAATAATAATAATTAATATACTCGCGGCCTCCTCGTGACTTCGTTCGCTTAAGTGAACATCCGTATCTCATCCAAAAAACCTAGAACCCTATTGCAGCGCTACCAAACGGGTCCAAATGTGAATCTAAACCATCCAGGGACCCACACAAACACACACAACAAGTTTCATCCTTAGATTAATCTAAGGTTTCATCTAAATTTGTCCAACTACTTAGGAGTTCAGTGACATACACACGTACGGAAGAATTATATATCTAGCTATACACGGGAACACCCGCATCCCTTGATGGTTTTACCAACTCAGAAACCTTTGCAGATCAACTTACCCATCGCAATCGCATTCAAAGTAGGTATATTACACGCATAAACGAACGAAGAAACATTATATATATATATAATGTTAATTATATATATATATAATGTTTCTTATATATATATACACACAGTCTGGTCATAAGTATTGTCACACAGTAAAAAAGGTCAAGAAGTGGTCGCCCTCGGTCTGTTAGGACTCCAGCAGTGATAAAAGCTGTGAAGGCGCGAATTCAAAGAAATCCCAAACGTAAGCAGAAACTGTTGGCCCTTCTGATGGGGTTAAGCAGAACCACGGTCAAAAGGGTGTTAAATGAAGTGTCTTAGGGCTTCGGGCATATCGAAGAAAAACAAGACATCGTTTGAATGCTCGTCTAATGGACCTGAGACTTTAGAGATGCCGCGCTTTGTTGAAGCGGTACGCGGGAAAAAAATATCGGGAAATTCTTTTTTCGGATGAAAAAATTTTTACCGTAGAAGAGAGCTACAACAAACAAAATGATAAGGTGTATGCACACAGTAGTGAAGAAGCGAGCAACCGTATTCCGCGTGTCCAACGAGGTCATTTTCCATCCTCGCTCATGGTATTAACCTTTTAAATTATTTTAAAATAAGAAAACTAAATCCTTTCTACTAATCTCATACTAAATGTATGGGAGTGTTTAATGTCGAAATTTTGGATACTTCTCGTTTAATTATTAAAAAGTTATTGATGCCATTTTACTCATAAGGTACTTTCGTTATCAGTTTTAAGTTTTTTTATATCTCTCATAGTTTCGGAATAATCGCCTGTGCACACTTAACGATTACACCCTGTATATGTATATACTATACTCGTTATATAGAAGATGAAGGTTGCTTCAAAGAATTTTATCATTTGCGAATGCGAATTAAGAGAGTCGTCAAAACAATTTTATTGCTCTAGTGACGTCAATGCGATGACCGAAAACACGACCCGAGTGAACATCGCGAATGAACCCGTCGATAAAGTCTAACCATGCAAACGATTGATGTAAAACAGACGAATGTACATAGTTATGTAATGATAAAACTGTTATCTATTATGTAGTGATTAAATTGCTTTTTAGCGTGACTCTTTTTTTTAGGGAATGATTAAGACTATCTACACAAAGGCTATCTTAAATAAATTAGTATCGACAGCATCATCGGATATTTATTATACTGTGCTAGGCGCTAAGCACTTGCCTCCTACAATGAGTAGAGTACAATGTCAATGTCAAAATTTAAATCAAATCATTTGTTTAATATTGTAAGCCGTCACAGGTCGCAGGCACTTATTGCCGTCATTAACTTTGTCAAAATTCCAAAAAATACACAGAAAATTCTTTTAAAACTAGTCTACTTAAATCTACCTCCAGATCAGATTATAGGAAACTCTTCAACACTTTAGAGCTGACAAGAAACCTGGGAGAATTTTTTTTTAACTTTCTTTGTTTTGTCATTACAATCCGTTACCGCTTAAGATATCGACCACTAAAGGAGCAGCAGGGGTGTGTGGTAGCTCTCCCCTTTCTATGGATAAAAGCTAGCTAAGTGAGAGGGAGGGGCATACCCACTCAACCCCGGTGGAATAGGGACTGACACTAGAAGCCTCGATAGGTTGCCTCCTCAAAGAACCTAGGTATGTTCTTTGAGGAGGAAAATTTAAGTACCTACTTTAAAATGAAACAACTTTTACGGATCTACTCGCGTTTATTTTACACATTAGTTTTAATTAATGTTTATCCTGACGTTTCGAACCCTTTGCAGGGTCCGTGGTCACAGGGAGACTGAGGTGTTGGTCGTCTCATAATTAGTTAGTAGCTTGTATACCCTCATTTCCCCACGTGGGACCTATGACCTATGATCTAACCTATGACCTATCGCAACCTTGACAATTGTTTTACCAATTGAACTGTCGCGATGTCGCTGTGCCGATTTTCCTGTTGATATTAGCAAATGGCTGTTCTTTACGCAATTGAGTAAATTAAAGCAATTTCGGAAAGGTCACATGTAACCATTTACCATCCCTGCAGCAGTATGTAGTTTTATTAAAGTCTGCGTGTGCTATATATTTCATCATCATCAGCATCATCAGCCGTTCTCGATCAACTGCTGGGCATAGGTCTCTCTTTGATTATGCCATTCATAATACTCGTATATACACATTTGCCTCCTTTAATTATAAAACAGCTTACGTTTGCTACAATTTCTTCGCTTATTTCCTTCTTTATTGAACTCTATCTTTGTCAACACTGATGATTTTGGAAATATTTCATTTCTCTGAATATAACGAGTAGCTGTTATGTTATACGGTAATGTTTCCCGTGGTTATATTTATGCTAATAACGCAGTAATTACATGCAATAAGACATAAAAAACTTATATTATAATCATTAATTTTGTTTGCAGCTAATTGGTAGCTTCCACCGTGGAGCAGATTCCTCCCCCCAAGGAGGTGAAAGCCACTACGTGCCCATCAGATTTGAACGAAGTAGAAACTACACAATGATTTAACTTAGGTACATATACCTATGTAAGGATTAAGCAGTAACCTAATTGTTCAACACAAACGGATTTAAATAGATGGATTGTAGGTATTTAGCTATAGAAGATTTCTTATTTTTTATTTCTTTTCAGTTTTTAACTTCTTTTTTGCAGGCATGATAAACAAAAGACCACAACAAAATTATCAAATCGCAAAAAAAACAGTTAAATTTGTTTATTCGAAGTTTTCTAATAAGTGTGAACATCTCTGTATTCCCTTAAGCATAGAAAGTTTAATTAGAATTGACAGACTGGTTTGAAATAAGAGCTCTGATGTTTGTATCCTTAACTTTACTTGTCCGAATCATGAAATAAACTCGCATTCCGTACAAAGCAGTCGTCCACTAATTGTCCGTTACAAACAGTTTAACTTAAAGTAAATAGGCTATTTGACTACAATGAAAATATATATCAAACTGCTGGTAACTTAACAGTAAACATTTTTTTGTACCAATTTAGCCAGCACCTAATTTTAAAATTATTATTATTTTTATAAAAAAACATTAATAATATAATTAAATTTTTATGATCCGGAGTGACGTCACCTGATTTTTTTTTTTATTAAGTTTAGTTTGTTCCTTAAGGAACCGGCTAAGGTCATAGACCATGCTGCCATGTCATTAGTTTCTTAATTTCATTGTAATACATAAATAAAAAATATTGATGATGATGAATGATAATAGAAATGGCAAGTGAGAAATGATATTACCCCCCCGACCCCTCGAGTATCTCAGTAAAGATGTGGGGCTTTACTAAGTCCTCACGCAGACTTCTTGCAAGAATTTGAATTGCACTGTTTTGTTTCATTTGCCAACACTCATGCACACTCACGAACACTTAATGGTTAATAATCCACCATTATTTCACATTAATATTCGACATAACACAAATTTTAGAAAATAAAACAAAAACGCAGACATGACTCTTCACCTTCCCGCCAAGAAGTCCGACGTCACCTGATTGTTTACAGTAAATGTCATTCGAAGTTTTGTACAGTGTGATTCGACAGCTAAAAGTTTGTTTACAAGCAGGTCACGACTTCACGTAACCTTCATGCATGGCGTCTTCAGCGTTTTGGCGGCTATTTTATTAATTTGAATTTTAATGGTGATTTTCATAAAAACAAAGAAAGTCGCATGCAGGATATGGTTTTTTTCATGATATTTGTTCTGGAAAGCTCCAGCTTTCACAGTCCACTGTGGAAATAGAATACTCAACCTTAAAGCTCCCTCTAAAGCACTCGTTATACGCAACTTTTTCAAGTGCCTTTGGTGCGCACAAATTACGAGGTCAGTGATATGACTGTTAGATTACCTAAAACATTTATCAAGTTCTTTTGTGATATTAACATATTTGCCACTTCCAAGGATATCTTTGTAATCTGCAGTTCATAAACGATTACATTTAATTAAATTATATTAAATGAATTAAATTAAAATAAATAAATAAAATTAAATTTCTTAAATTAAACACTTAACATAACATAAGAGAGAGAGAGAGAGAGAGAGAGAGAGAGAGAGAGAGAGAAACATTTATTGACCACACACACTAATATACATAAAAATAAAATCAAACAACAACAATAGGTCAATCGGGACCCCGCCTCAGCTATGTTGTTGCGAACGAAGCGTGTCGCAACAACGCTGGTATTCTGGCGGAGCCTGCCGCCACCGGCGCGCGGTGCAGAACATAATAATAATAAACATACAAACATTTACTTACTTAAACATGAAATTTATTAACATTACAAGTAATTTTAGATAACAAGTTCAGTGGTCATCTTTTATTTTATTTTCTTATTTCGAGCGTCAATGTAAACCAACCACGACTAGCACGTACACACAAACACACATACACGTACACGGCACGTTATCATGCGGCTAATTTTGTTCTAATTTTGTTATTTTATTGATTGGTAGAGAAAAAATAACTACCTGCGTTAATTTTGTTAATTATTAAGTAGCATAGTGTGTTTCATTAATTGGCTTATTGAAATGAAACAACTTTTACGGATCTACTCGCGTTTATTTTACACATTAGTTTTAATTAATGTTTATCCTGACGTTTCGAACCCTTTGCAGGGTCCGTGGTCACAGGCAGACACAAGGTTAAGGATAAACATTAATTAAAACTAATGTGTAAAATAAACGCGAGTAGATCCGTAAAAGTTGTTTCATTTCAATGTGTAGTGTTCGCGTAAACTTTAGAAAATAATTGGCTTATGTATAGGTAAAATTTTATACTGTATTTTCTGTACCATTAAAGTAGTTGAAACATCGATCAAATATAAATAATAATAAAAATTTAATTAAATTCACAACGAATTAATCAAATTGCTATTATATATTATGCTATAATGAACCATTAGACATATTTTTCTAAAACCTGTCAAATACCCTATTCAACGTGAGTTTGCGGTGAGCCTGGCCATTTTCAGACGTGCTCAAAAACTTTAAGATTGTAGTAACACATACAACACAACGTGTAGCTCATCTAAAAGACATAAGCTCACCAAAAATCAAATTAACAATTTCATATTTTTGATTTTCAGTTTCAGTAAAAAACGTTTGTAAAATCATTTAGCGCCACGTCGCATACAAATCACTTTTTATCTTTTTCTAAAAACGGACGGTTTCAATTTCCCCATCCAGGATGGTAATGATCCGAGTCGGGATAGCGTCTCCGCCATTTTAATTGTGATTACACCGCCAATGCGGACGTTTGTATGCAACCGGCACCACGTGACTACTCGCGTCGCCAATTTAAAAATGAAACGCAGTAAAATAAAACGCAGAGTAAAACCTTTTTTAAGGTTTTTTTTATTGCCAAACTGAAAATACTGAGCAAAGAGGCATAATAACTAAAGATTTAGGGTTGACTACGCTCGTGCGATACCCTTCGGTGCCGCTAGCATTCACGAGCTGCGGTGGTCACTTTAGACGAGCCACATGCAAGTTAGATAGACTGATCTATTCCATAAAAAAATTCAAAATGTTGTATACAATCCTGATAACTAGAAATAGTCTATTAAATATGCCTCAAAAAGAAACTCTCAGTTAGAATATTACATTATTGCCGAAAGGTTTTGCGTGATGCCCAGCCCATTATTCAAACGGTCATCCCCTACCCCGATTAAGACTTGAGGATTTTCAGAACACGCGAAGTATCGTGATCGTTCCGGATGGAGGCGGATTGATCCGGTTTTAAGTGCTTCGGAAAATACCGAATGGGGAAACAAATTGGCAACACATGTGGGGACTGGCGGAGTCATAACTTTGGCATTTATTTTGATGCTAGCAAATTTAACGTATGAATGAATGTATAAAAAATATTTGGTTACGAAATAAGTAATACCTAACATCGAAACTAACAATTAAACCTTTCGAAATAACCACTAACTTAAATGTTAATTATGTGAATCTAATAAGTATTTATGAATAAAATATAAATTGTGATTGTAACTCAAAGCTTTTCAGAAGGTTTAGCCTGAGTTCATTCGTTTTTATATGTTCAGAACAAAACACAGTCCAAGAATCTGTCCAACGGCAATTTTAAATGTAGAATGTTAACAAAACACTGTTAAATAAAACAAGTGAAAAGCACTTTAATTAAAAACAAGTCCGGTAGCGTAGGTGTACATATCGGTGAAAGCGAAGAGATTTTTTGCGCCATTAAGCGAGCGGGATGAGCGGTCTGAGCGGCGACGCGGCAAATCTCTCTACATTGCTAATTGAAAAGCTAAATGCAGAAGATTACAGAAAAGAGAAACCCAAACACAACAATTGGTGCTTTTAACCCGTTATTAGGGAAATTAAAATAGATTTAAAAGGCTGGTGAAAACTATTTTGTTTTTAACGTTTCCTCGTTAGAGCTTGATCGTATAAGCTAGTTCCTAAGTGCTAATAAAAACAAAGGTTTTAGGAAAATTATAGTTGAATGTAGAATTACGGAATACAAAAAAAAATATTTTAGGAAATACGCACAAGGCTACGCCTGATTTATCATTACTTTACCATGACGACGTGTCGGATCATCTAAAAGTAGTTTAAAAGGAAAAAATAAAAAAAATCATAAGACGATGGTAATAAATGAGATCCCATATCAGTTATAATAAGTCAAAGTCAATGTCAAAATACAAATACAATCAAATCAAATCTGCTTACCTGTTAAAAATAATTTGAAGTTTTACCTATTGAGGATTTCATCATCATCATCATCATCATCATAGTTATCAACTCAGTAAATATTAAAACTAAAAAAAAAAGGCTACATTATTTATGTCAGAAAAACCTTAGCTACAATAACAGTGTAGTTTGTTTACGTTCAAAAAATAAGAAAGGTAAGGATACATTTTACACAAAATCTGCACATCTATTAGAGGAGAACCGACCACTTAATCAGCTTTCATCCAGCTAAAATACGGTCGCGTGAGAACCAACCATTCGTATCTTGCACTTGCACTTATCCTCCCTCCACAACGTATGTGAAACGGTACTGAAAAACCAAACCTCTCTATTTGCAAGAGAATGCTGTTGTTGGGACAAACGGTCCAGCTAGGTAGGTCCGACTTCAGTAAAGAGCTCAAAGAGGTCAGAGGACTTGGGATTACGAGTACTCTATAAATCGAACATTAGGCCATCGATTTCAATATCGATTATGAATGGTTTAATTGCAAAGTAAAGAGGGTACCACGATACTACAGATAATAGTTCCATAGACAGATATCACAAGCACAATTTGACGATGTTACTAGACAATTAGACCGACGGAAAGAACTTAGACAATACAAAGTTGAAGGTGCTAACAATTCAAACATTGATCTAAGAGAACAATGTGCAAGCCGTCACCAACAAATTTATTACAAATAATTAACATTGAGCTCTATCATTAATAATATTAAGTGCCAAAACTGCAAGTTAATCGTTTGATATTACACCGATACATCATTACCCCAAGCAGTCGCGAGATAAACAAGACGTCGGTAAATTAACCAATATTGCTGACCCCTGTCGGCATAAATCTTGGTGCAGCATGACGGAAATATTTTTTTCTCGCCCATACATTCTCAGTGTTAACTATCGACATAAAATGGGATAACGCAAGATGAACAAGCGGTATTACTTCGGTAGATTTCCAGCAAAGAATGCTCAATACAAATGATATACGAGATTATATATATATATGAGATATAGAGGTTGAGTTACACATTTACAGTTTCTTTTTAAGTTTTCAGCATATCAGACTACCACACACTGTCGAATTTCCTCAACAGACTTTGAACTTTATGTCTTAGATATATAGTTGAGATTTTTTTTAAGAAGTTCGAGAGTTTTGGATTGGTCTATGTGCAGGTGTCTAATTTGTAACATTACGGTCCCATATATAACCATTATTAATTATGGTATCATAGTGCCAACAGTGTTTGACATCGTCGCCAAAAATAGTATTGATTTACGTTGAAATTTTACGGAATTATAGCTAGGAAGCAGGTGGTCTGTATTCAATTGTTGCTCAATACTAACCCCCTTATTCATAAAGACTATTTAAGCATTATTTAGTTAATCATTGTTTTGTCTCTTTTTCGTTAGACGCTGACAAAACAATATTTAACTAAATATTTAACTAAAAACTAAATAATGCTTAAATAGTTTTTATGAATAAGGGGGTAAAGATCTGTCGCAGACCCCTTTTTTAATTAGTAAAGGAATAAATATCGATCTGGTTCCTATCGAACACTGGGCCAGTATGTATGTAATAGTTAATATTTAGCTTGCTTTTCCAAGTATAGAAGGTCACTTAATTTAAACTCATACTCATACCACTCATGTGCTCATACTTTTAAGGTCAACTTATATATATAATAAATGCTGACGATAGAATTCATAAAAATAACTTAAATTTTGTTAGACAATAGGTGCCTTAGTAAAGCGCAGAATTACATTATGAACAAATATCCCTAGGCGGCAGGCACTAAAGTCTAGCATTACATCAAAATGGCGGTAAAACGTTTAAGAATAGCTATTACGATTTGTGGGCAACATAAGAATGAAAACCACATCGATTCAAGATCTAAAACTTATGCTGGTAATAATTAGATATGTCAAAAAGTAAAAAACAAGTTGACTAGCGTCCGACCAAGGCTTTGGTTGCGTAAAAATCGACGTTGAGCTCCCCGGAAACATTGTGATCGATCTTAATAAAAAGAGCCTTTGGCACCTTTGAATCGCAAAGTCTTATTTCCTTACTCATTATGTGCAATATTTATGATGACCTTGTCCAACAAGGTCACAATTTTACCAAAGCTATTTGAAGCCCGTACGCAGGTCATACGCTTGCTGCCGTATAAAAATTCCGTGATACCAGGCGTCACGTGACCGCTGAAGAGTTTTCCGTGTGTGCGCGTCGAGTGAGTCATAGATCGCTACACTCCAAGTCATAAACTTAAAGAGTTAAAATGTTTTTCCACTATAGCTGAGCGGCGCGAGGAAAAAACCAATAGGATTACTTCCTTTTCCTTATTGTGTACAATGTAATCCCATTGGTGGATTTTTTCCACACATACTGCTTAGCTACTTCGCTCTGGTAGAAAGCAGCCGTAAGGACTTTACTCATGACGTCACGCCATGAGTGAAAAACGCTTACTTGAAAACGCCCACAAGTTCGTGTGCTTTAAACACTCGTATGGTCCCGTCGTGGTCATGAAGGAAATCTGGGAATCTCGTCTTATGTCTTGTCTACGTTAAGAAAGGTTAAATTTCCTTTAAAATGTCACCGTTCTTCTCGTAGGTCCATGATTTGGGATGTGCGTTTTTGACTGTTCCTTAGTCAGTCACTTAATAAAGACTTCTCTTTATTATAAGTATATAAAAGTTGCATTCGCTATTATAAAGTGTTTTGTCATTGATAAGTGAAAACGAGTTACGACTAAAACCTTTTTTTTATCAATGTACTGAAATCGCTAGTCTCTTCCACTTTGTAACACGCACAGGAGCCTTGAACTCAATGTATGGTAACGATAGCGCCAATCTTATGTACACACTTACACGTTTACTAGTTCTTCTACGTCTTCTTTCACATTGTACATGTAACAAGATTAGGCAATGACATAACTGAAGATTTTATTATAAATTGGAAGAGGTCACCACCCCCTTTCTGATTAGTTTTTTTGATGACTGTTGGTCACCTATGGCCACGACGGCGTAACCATATTTTAGGGGCAGCGATAAACTTAATATTGAAGACTGACCGAAGCGCATGGTCAGTACAGTGAGATAAACCGCTCGCCGCGAGCTCTATCCTGTGATCGGTCAGTCAGCAATGACGTATCAAGCTCGCCGCGAATGGTACGTTACGACGTTCGCTCCTGTCAGTCTCCACTTTAAAGTTCCTCAAGCCTTAATGAACAATATCCTCAGAGGATTTATAGAAGGGATGTCATCAGGCAAGCGTGTTCCTGTCCCCTACTAGATTTTCCGAGGCATTTGAGTCAGTTTCAATAGCGGAACTACGAGGGCGCATCCAAAGGCTAGAACCCTGGGCTCAGGTAGAACAGGGTGGTGGTGACAGCGTCCAAACGCGATGAAAGGTATATAGCAATGTGTGAACCAATAGCCCCACTGACATCGCCAATTTGGAAGATGCCTCTTTGTATCTTGATTTATAGATAAAAAAATTTCGGCTAGCTCAACTCTTATACGCTTGAAAACACTGACGGAAGCTAATAAAATAGTTAAGTTACACTTTGTAAAATTTTAAAACGAAGCGTATTAAAATCTAAGCAATTATTCCAACTTAAGTTGTTATAAGTTATTTATTACAAACAATATAACCAAAATGACGATACGTAAATATAGATACGACGAAAGCATAAATAACCCGACAAGGAAACGCTTCTGCGAATAATACATTACAATAATTGTGTAAGATAAGAATTCAAAAAAGTTCAATAAAAGTAGGAACGCAAAATATATACATTTCATTGTATCACCGTTTAGTATCAATTATCATCTTTATAAAGTACAAATTGTTACGCAAATGAACGTTTGCTTAGGACGCTTTAATAGCCCCAAATCCACAAACAAAAACCATATTCCGTAACTGTCGCCATAATTTGTGATCAAATTAATTAAACCATCAAAACCACGGGTACACGAGAGAGCAAATACATAATTTATTGCCAAGTATGACACGGTGCTAACCACAAAGGATCTACGATCCCAAAGAACATTTTAATCTATCCACCACGCAGAGAGCTCGTAATGTCTCTATGTACTTAACTAAATTACTTGCATAAATCATATTTAAACGTGACGAACGCTGGCGCCTTGTAACCCCCTAAACGATCCGGCACAAACGATTACAGACTCTAAAACAAGAGGAGGGAAGTACATAATCCACAACTTAATAGATATTTGCGTGGAAACACTTTTAAGAGAAAACGAGATTTGCACGTAAAAATATAAGGTTCGATTTCAATTTCCCGCCGACGTTGTCGAACGGCGGAAGGGAACCGCGTTATCTATACGGGACTTTTTTCGAAAATAATTTTAAGTTAAAGGACGCTTTCCGAGTGAAAATTGCTAAAAAGTGGATGTAGTAGTCAATAGAGAAACTCGACAAGCACGTTATCAAGCACAATAAATAATGTTATCCTAGCTTTATGGAAAGTAGCTGTTTACCTATAGTCAAGACTACATTTTATAATGATGACGACACATTTTTGTTCAAACGACACATGCTTGCAGACAACGTTTATGACAAAGATTTTAAGAAAAGACTTAAACAAATATTTATAAACCGAAAAACGAGCACACGTGCGAGCACGTGCATAGGAAAAAAATTTGGACGCTTGCAATCTTAGCTTGCAACACAGCCAGTCGGATTTTAGGCAGAATCGTTCAGATTACAGTCAGTCAAGTAAATAACAAGAATATACTTATATTGTACACCAAAATACAAATTCAAAATAAATTTAAACCAGTAGGCGGCAAATTGAATATTATAACATTTTTGAGTCTGCGAATAATGTAAGAAGTACCCAGATTTTTTTATATTTTTTTCCATATAAAAATATTTCATTTTTATTATAATAAAGTAATGTATTATATCGCACTCGATTTTCTCAACATCATTACTGTCTCCGGTGATAACCAATCATATACCGAAGAGAAAATAATAGTCAAAAATCACTAAAACCATTAGCACTCTTAAGTATTTAAACATTCATGACGATTGAAACACAAAGAGCCAGAGACAATAAAATACCTTTTTATTCCCCAACTAAAGTTGTACGATAAAGAACAATCTGTTTCTTCCCACAACGAACTTGGTAAAACATTCAGTCGATGATTTATAAGTAGCCGCACCTATAGGTGTTTCAGGGCCGATTGGGGATCTGTATTGGGGCTCCATTTTATATTTAAGTAACCATCTTATAATTTTGGTAAATCAAGACTTATAATTCCTACAAAAATACCTTAAGTAAAACACTAATGCTCGCTTTTACCAACAACCCCGAAAAGTTTGATACTTAATGCCATGTTAGGTTTTGCTTTGACAACCGCTAACTAAAATTGGCAAAAAGACTTAGTAGGCTTTTGCCCCCTTTTACGTTTATGTTACATATACTGAAGATTAAAACCCTTTGCAGGGTCCGTGGTCACAGGGAGACTGGGTTGTAATTAAACTAACGAAACCTATTTTTCATTAGTGCTTTTGGATTCACGCATTGAGCTTACAGTATATTTTAGTCCTGCTCTGTGGTGTTCACCTAGTATTAAATAACCTGAACGATGGAATCCCGTGCTGAGAGTAAATTCCAACCCAATTAAATCTAAAGGACTTGCGGGGCCCCGCTCACCCCTAGATCCGCGTGAGGTGCGCAAACTCCATTAAGATTAGGTATTCACGAAGTACACCTGATACTTTGAGAGCCTTTGACAATGCGGTGGAGTCGGCAATACCGTTTCACGAGTGTGTAAGTGAAGTTGAAAGACATTATTAATTGCCAATACGTGAGATAGAACATGAGAATAATAATAATAATAAACTTTATTGCACACAAAAGAAAAACAATACAGTCAATTTAAAAAATAAAAAATAAATAAAGAGTACAAAATAGGCGGCCTTATTGCTAACAAGCAATCTCTTCCAGGCAACCTTGGGCGAAAAATAATAAAATAAACAAAATAAAAATGGGTGCAAGTAAAAATAAACTAAATAATAATAATAATAATAATAATATCAAATAAAGTAATTACAGATAAAAAGGAAATAAATATATAAAACAGAGTTTATGCAATATAAATTTAAAAAAAAAAAAAAAATAATAATAATAATAAATAAATAAACATAGCTAAGGTAAATTTAAAAAATGACTCCGAACCTGACCCTTAAACGACTCCAACGTGCGAGCACTTCTGATGCGCTCAGGCAAAGCATTCCATAACCGGACAGCATGCACAGAAAACGAGTAGGAAACGAAATTAGTGGAATGAAGGGGAGTCACAAGAGCTAGATTAAACGCAGACCGCAAGGTATGGCTTGAGGAAGTCGAACGGAAGGAGAAGCAATTTTGAAGATATGAAGGTGAAGTGGGTAGAAAGAGGACAGTATACAGAAAGGAAAGGACGTGTAAGTCTCTACGCCGGCGAATTGGCAGCCATTTAAGCCGAGCTCGAAAAACCGAGACATGGTCATACTTCCTCAAGTTATAAATAAACCGAATACAGAGATTCTGCAAACGCTCCAGTTTATTAAGAAGTTCCTCCGAAAGATCAGCGTAGCAAACATCAGCATAGTCAATGATGGACAGCAGAAGAGTCTGCGCCAGAGTGATCTTTGTGCCAATCGGTAAGAAGTTACGAAGACGATTGATTGAACTGTACGCAGCAAAGACTCTTCTCCGAACAGCATCAACTTGCGAATGCCAAGTGAGACACTGGTCAAAAACAACACCCAAGTTTCTCACTGTCTTTGAGTATGGTATATTAGTGCCGGCGAAGTTAACAGAAGGAAGAAGTCCAAAATCGATCCTCGAAACAAAATAGGAGCTACCGATGATGATTGTCTGGGTCTTACTTGGATTGACATCGAGACCAAACGATTTGCTCCAGTCCAAGATAACCTCGAGATCCCTGTTAGTAACCTCAACAGCACGAGAAAGGTCTAATAACGGTGCTTGTGTGTAAATTTGGAGATCATCCGCATACAAGTGATAGGAACACGAAAGCTGTTGTGTAATAGAGTTTATAAAGATTGAAAAAAGAAGAGGAGATAATACGCCACCCTGAGGGACACCAGCATTAATATTGCACCACGACGAGAAAGATTCCTCAATACGTATGCGCTGCCGGCGCCCTAGCAGGTAACTTTGAAACCAATCAACCACGGCAGGAGATATGCCAAGAGAACGTAAAACACCGAGGAGAATATCAAAATCTACTGAGTTAAAGGCATTACTAAAATCTAATAATGTCAAAAATAATACATGTGAGAAATAATACTGCAAAATCCAATTTTGAATAATTAGCATCGAATCCCCATGTTTCCAATTATAATTGTGATGCCTATAATCTTTACATTTATTGCAATGTAAGTACCTGCTTTCTGTCAAAAAGTTAACGTAATGATCAGAAAGATCTTTTAAGCCATTTCAAACAAACTCAAACTAACTTTGCTCATAGCGAAAAATGCAACTGGCGATGCTCGCACTGACAATTCCAGATGTTATTTTTATACGTTTATATTCAACATTCCTTAATTTGAGTCAACAATGTCTGCATCACTGTCTTTATATTATTAAATTGGATATTATTGTTATTTGCTTGAATACTTTAAATATATTTTATTTTAAAACAAATTACAAAGCCAATTCACATTACTATGATCAGAAAATGTTTCATAAAAAAGTTTTTTAATGTTGTGACAAACTTCGCCCGTAAGTTTGTGGAGACATTCTGTCTTCGCCTTCTAAGTTCAAGTATCATTATAGTGCCTACGTTGTTCTAACTAGGTTTATTGCTTGTCAAGGGTAGTGGCGCATGTGTGGGTACGTGTTTTGATGTAATGGATAGATCCATTATCCATCCTCTTTGATTACCTTGTAGGGGATATGACGAGATATAAGATAGGCATTGGGGCTTTACATGCGTTAATAATATTGAAGGATGATCACCTTTCAGATTGGCCCTATATTTAGAGCCCGGCCTGAAGCCGGCCTGATGCTAAAGCATTTAAAGGATAGTTGACTGGTTACTGTAGGAATAGATACAATGTATAGCACCTTAAACGATATTAATTATCTGATAATAGCATGTTTTGATGTCACTAATATGCTTTGTCAACAATAATTTACCACTTTTAGAGCTTTTGTGATGTACTTAAAAATAAGAAAATATTTTTGTGAACTGGTGGATTTATTTGTATTATCAATATAATCATATTAATTGCATAGGGCAATAATATGACGTTACTATTAAGTTGTACCAAAAAGTATTTTACTGCACGGAGTCCAACCGCACATGACTGTTCTTACTATTAGCCTAGAAAAGAAAAATTTATAACACAACTGGATTCTAACTCAATACTAACCTACCCCATATTTCAAATCACAATCTCAAATAAACTTCCTTTTAGTTTGCCGTGTTTCAAAGAGACTCATCCGTATCCAAGTTACTCCCTAAATAGGGAACCCCGTCTCCTCTCGTCCCTTCGTGACAACTGTAAAGGGTTTTCGATGTCGATAAAGCATGAAGTTTCGGAAAAACTTCGACAAACTGAAGAGTTTATTGTTTTGTGTTTCCTAAACAGAGTTTTAGTTTCGAAGTGAATTATGAGGAATGTGCGTGAACACAAAAGGGTACCGTTACAGATGTGGGACAAATCTTTATCAGATTGCATTTTTTGTTTGTAGTCAACTAAGACTTTATGGAAAAATATGAAACTATAATACCTAACACATGATTTCTTTTGCTGTTACTTCTTTCCCTCAAAGTGGTTGTATTCGATATTATTTCATAATCAGCTTTGAATATTTTTTTTAATAGTTTGTCAAGAAAAAAATATTTTTTCTTGACTACTTTAAAAAGGAAACAGGGTAGTAGCACCAGTGTTCTAAAGGAACCAGCGATTAACAGTCGTCTTTAATCGTCAAAAATAGAGGCCAGCAACTGATTTTAGTCTCTAACAACAATTGAATAAAGACCACCTGCTTTTTAAATGTCATCCCGTAAAATTTCAATGAAAATCTGCATTATTTTTCGGCGGTGAAAATTGTGTCGAAAACTGGGCTTAAAGTGTTGACAACTGGTGTCATTACCCTAATTAGTGGGTAGTTAGGGTAATGGCACTTCAATAATATAGATTTTCTTTGAAATTTAACGAAATGACACCCAAGAAGCAGGTTTCATATTCAATTGTTGTTAAAGACTAAAATCAGATGTTGGCTGGTTTTTTCACTACTATTTCACTAAATTGTAACAGTCACGTTATTGCTATTCTACGTTGTTTTCAGTAACCGAGCTGACCACAACAATCCCTCTATGATAAATGGACGATACCCTGAATCTACAAACATGACCGCAGCTTAGCCGTAAACCTCGATTACGGCGGCTATTTGAGTGAAACTTTAGAACGGGCTATAAATTGTTGAGAGCCTTCACAAATTATTAATAGCAAACTCAGGTAGAATCCACCGTGTATACCGTAAACTAATAATGCTTGAAAATAGCCGTGTCAAGTTTCACGATATAATGTAACATGACAGCATAATGGAGCTAACCTTTTTATCCGTGAATATCATACTGTGAAACACAATGTCTATCGTTCTCAAAATATTAGGAGGATGAAAAAGGTGGTGCCAATGTCCTATTTCATGGAAATTTTATCCACCCCCGCGCCCCGTGAAGTTTGAATGGAAATTTCTGGTTTCTAATAAACACTATACAAAACGTATTTAAGAAAGCACTTAGGCACTTACAAATCGGAGACGCAAGCGATGCTGGTGTTGCATTTATAAGATAAATGTTCAGAGCGTTACATGATAAGACGATCATGTATTATAGATACATGATTAATTAAAACATAGTTTGGAATAGGTGAAAAACAGCTAACAATGACAGCTTTGCAGCACGTAGTTGAACGTGAAGTAAAACTTTTCACGAGATTTTTAAAAGAATGAACGGACTACGTACACCTAGTCATAAAAGAGTTCCAGAGACGAACAACTTGGATGGTAAAGTAACAATAACAATTATTTTAATGTGTTTTTTTTCATATCTAGGTCGACCACAAGTCGTTCACAAAATATAGTCTAAGCACATCATGCTTCCCAACAGGCTTAAGAGGGTGGAAAACGATATAGAGGGACGTTCCTCGCCTCAAGTCATTGGCGGGGCGTTGGATTAGGTGACGATTGGACTGAATTGAACTGGACCGAATTAATTTTGAGCCTTCAATTAAGCTTGGCATGAATATCTGTAATGGTCACATTTCAATGCGAGTAGAATTACTTGTCGAACTGTTATGCTGTTTATTGACTGTGCACATAATGTAGGTAGGTATGTGGTATAGCTGCAGTATTACTGTTTAAAACATAGTTTCTATCGTCTGTATTGTCCCAAGTTACTAGTAGGGTTTTATTATTCCTAGCCTCAAGTCATTGGCGGGTCGTTGGATTAGGTGACGATTATAACATTAAGGCAACCTGCTTCTTAGTTATTGACACACAATTGTGTCAATAAATAAATCAATAAAAAATTTGTAAGAAAAATAATTATAAATAAAAATTACACAGTTAAAAACAACCATCTCAGCCTATAGGCTGAGGCTAGGCTTATAAGCCTCAAGCTGGGTTCAAGCCTTCCCTTAAAAACACTAGCATATCTTCGCTTCGTCGTTCTAACACGCACGCAACTTTTGAGTTTCAACAGTTTTGATCGTCAACTTTTCAGGAGACATAAAAACCTTTGTTTTCTTAACGTCAGAGTGTACGTACACTGTCACAAGGTCACTTTGAAGTTGACGACCCGAGCAGTGGAAACTGCGAGTTGTACTCTTACTGCAACGAGAAGTGAGCGAGCTTACAGCTCTGGTAACCTATCTGGATATTAGGCAGTGGACTATACGTGTCCACGGGGCAACTCGCTCGAGATACTACTATTAAGAGTTCCGGATGAAGAATGCGCTTCGGCGCGTCCTGATCTGTGCTTGAGCAAGGTTGTCTGACACCTACTTTATGACCTGACGGTTGATGAGAGGTGTCAGTATAAGCTTTAAAGTCGTGTGTAGCTAGGGCGGTCACAAGCTGCATCTTTCGATTTTCTATCCAATAACATGCCTCACTCAAAATTACCAACTTACGCGGTGTTAGAACTTAAACGAAGATTTATGTTAATTTTGAAATTACCCAAGGCTAGCCCACTGCGTGTTGGTAGATTTTAAGGATATCTATCTTACGACAAACACCCAGTATCAACGGCTTAACACGCCATCCGAAGCTCGGAAAGGGAGCAATAGTAGTTGATGTTTTTCCATTAATTCTCCTCGTTCAGATTATTAATCATTGCCCTTTGGCACTATTCCAAATAAGCAATAAGCTTTGCACAAAAACATATGGCACATACAAAATAAACCATATGTGTCGTTGAATTTTTTAAGGGCTTACTACACACTGCACCCCAAAAGCTTGGACATTTGCCAAAATTGCCACACTGTCCAGGGGAGATGGCATTACCCTGTGACCTCATTAGAGACACCGGTGTTCTGAAAATTCATACTCCAGCATTGGGGGAAAGGTGCGGTGATAAACTATGCCATTAACTGGACCGAATTAATTTTGAGCCTTCAATTAAGCTTGGCATGAATATCTGTAATGGTCATATTTCAATGCGAGTAGAATTACTTGTCGAACTGTTATGCTGTTTATTGACTGTGCACATAATGTAGGTAGGTATGTGGTATAATTGCAGTATTACTGTTTAAAACATAGTTTCTATCGTCTATATTGTCCCAAGTTACTAAAAGGGTTTTATTATTAAATAATAAAACTATACTATTAACAACGCTCAAAAACGAACCATTTTGAACTTTGTTTCGCTTGTTAACTCCTGAAAAAGTTACAATGGTATGGCACTAAAGGGATCAGCTACTCTTGTCGCTGTCTATAATGACATACAAAGTAACATATTTCGCTTGACCAATGACGTGTCAGTGTGATGACATCAACTAATCAATATCATTTGTTTTGTCGACACACAAAATGTTGACCGAGTTCGAAGTGGTTATCTATTCAAAGCGTCACTTACAGTAAATATACCGATTTATTTGTAAACGTAAAAACAAAAATGTTTTTTTAATAAATATATTTTTTTTTAAATAAAAAAAAAATCTATAAAAAATATATAAATAATAATTTAAAAAGTAATTGTCTTTATCGATTGTTAAATACTTGCAAAAGTTTTCTTTCGACAGTGAGGGTAGTAACTTCACAGTGACGTAATGCCGCTGGCTTGCAGCGTATATTGAATTTTTACTACGGCTATAAGTATCAAGACCTACATTTCGTCTAATAATGCGTAGCCCTCCTGAAATCAATGTGTCCAGTTTACAAAACGCGTAAGAGTCACGTAGAGTCCCGTGGCGGGAAATGACACCCAGGGGAGTGGACATAGGATTAACGGTCGCGTCTGTACCGCCCTTAAATCACATTACGGCCCTCTTCTCTTTGTCTAACATCACATAAGATGCGCGGCTCCATGCGACCGTGTTTCTTTGCCAATCTGATTTTGCTTTAAGTAGTATTCTATTCGAACTACGAAACTTATTGACATTTTAGGGCCTGTTTCACGATCTACAAGTAAGTTCCCATTAGCGTTTACTTGACAGATATTCCATACAAAACTGTCACTTTATCTGCCAAGTATCTCCTAATCAGACATTGTGAAACAGGCCCTAAGTGTAGATTTTGGGTACTGATCAATAGGCTTGATAGGTCCAAGGGTTTGGATGAATTATTCCGGATTTTCATTTCCATGGATAGATAGAAGATGAAATAAACATGAAATGAAAAGTTACTTTTTCCATTAGAAATTCGTCTACGTGTTAAATCCATAACAGCTTAATGTTTTGAATAACTGTTGTTCGATAATTTTTTACAGAACATCAGTTATTTTTCTAGGATAAAAACTAAATTTGTAGATCAAAACTCGTCTACATGATATATCCAAAACAGGCTAATGCTTTAAATATCTGATGTTCTGTAATGTTTATTACCTTTTAATGTGTCGACTTAGTGTTTGTTGTTTTTAACATCCCTATTAGGCATATAAATAAGACTTAGATATCTTAGGTGGCAAGTTTCCCAAACCATAGTAAATTTATATCAGGTGCCTATTTCCCAATAGTTTGGAAACTGTGAACGTTACAAAACAAATTAATGCATCATTAAAATGCATTGTGGCTGTTGCCTAGAGGATAAAAAGTAGCGAATTAAATCTTTCTACGCTCTGTCCAAAAAGCTTTTGAATGATTCAACCAGACTGCTATCACGGAAAATCGGGAGCAAGGCTTGATAACGTTAAGAAATTTAAATTATAAGTATCGTTAAGTAACGTTATTTGTAAAAAGTTAATTGGGTAGCGATAAAGCTGGTAACGTTCGTAGAACTTACAAGTTATGTTACTTTTTTCGATACCTAATGCGCTTTAGCCAATCCACGTAACCGCTCTCGGTTACTTGTAAAATGTCATCCAGGTACCAAGTATACCAGTACCGTTAGTACCAGTAGTAGAACCAAATACCGTTACCTTTGCTATTAACGTTACCTTCGTAGGATATAGGTAACGTTCACTAAGTTTTAACGTTATTCAAAGCCCTGATTGGGAGTCCTGTTTTTGTCACCGATGATTGCGAAACTTTCACGCGTTGGAGCTATGAACAAAAAGTGGAACCTATATTTATTTTGTGGTTGTGGTAACGATGTATTTGATGATGACATGTAGGGCTGTTGACAATGATATAAAAAAGATTTACTGTTGCATTTCGCTCATAACCCTCGCTTATACAAACTTGAAAGCGTTATTTTAAATAAAAGAGCTTTCACTATCGATTTATAGCTGAATACAATATATTAAAAGATTCCTGTTTGGTCAATTACTCCGTTATTTTACCAAAATACTTAAGACGATAACTAAGATTACTAACCGTAGAAAGCACTGTCACCAAACATTTTAAATGCGATGAAGCATAGTTCAAAATGTACTGAATGTTAAATGCAGACTTTATATTTGAGAGCATAGGCCACATTATTTTTCCCACCTTTTTGATCCTACAACAGAAACCAACCCTAAACTACGTGAGGTCAAAACGGAAGTGTGAAACAGTTCGTATTATTTGTCCAAATCGTTCCTGCTTGACTACTATTTGAGTGGGGCACTATGTTGTAAGGTCATAAATAAAATTTACTGGACTTACCTAACGACGGGTTACATGGGCTCTAAAATTGCTGCAATGTTGCGTGCTAAAGTATTCTTTTTGCAGTTTTCCTCAATTTTGCAATTTCCAATTTGTTTTACTTCCACATGTTTGTTTAGAAGCAATTTGTTCGTTGTCTATGTAGGTAAGTACTTTTGTTAAAGCAATAGATGGTTTTTTGTTTATAAAGTACTTACTAGACAGAGCCATAATAGCAAATTGGTAGTGCACCTGACCCAGCATGTTCGCGGGTTCGAATACCGCTCGTGAAATTTTTTTCGACGCGCGTTTTTCAAATTTTAAAATGTTCGCAATAATTATTTTTTAAATTATATATAACATACGTTCTTACTACTATATCTACAGTTGGTTGCAAAGTTTGTTTTTTTTTCTTTATTTGATGGCTTCGTGCGATTAGCACATTTAGCCAGTGTCAAAGTAATTAAGTTTTGTTTTATTTACATCTTATCCTAATGTGAAACCCCACCAATATAGATATAAATTTTGCACGCTATAATGAAGCTTGGATTCTGTTCGGATATTTAATCATGTGCCGAAAGTTGCTTTTGTACAGACGCCTGCACATCAACCTATCCAAAACTGTCAAATTTCTTGAATACATTTTCAACCATGTACCTTAGTCTTAAAGTTGTAAGTCTATTGAGGAAATATGACAGTTTGTGGTAGGTTGATGTGCAGGCGCGTGTACCTGACCTGACCCCTATAGGCTTTTTTTATATCTTACGGGTAAGCACTTGGCCGTCGTCTCACCTGATGTTAAGTGATGATAAGGCAAAGGTGGAAGCGCACTTCAGCCGGTATCCTCTACTACTGAGGCACTGGCCATCTTATCTCTAGCTGCCGGAACACGGAACGGATAAGAAGATCTAGCCAGGCGGAAATAGCCCTACCACCAACCGAACCTAGTACACAAACATGTACCCCCCGCTGAGAATCTCAAACCCGGGACCTCCAGTACTAAACCGGCGGTCGTAACCAGATCACAGAGGCGGTTAAAATATGTCAACGTATTTAGTGTCTATAAATTTTTTTTTTCTATAATACTAGTTATTAGTAATACTTATTATTTTTCTATATATACTAGTGATTACGCCTCGGTGGCCGAGTGGCAAAGTGCTCGGTCCGATACGCGAAGGTCCCGGGTTCAATTCCAGGTCGGGCAAGGTGTGGTTCGGATTTATTCGGTGCATTGCTCGAGTTTGTGATCACCTTTTTTTTAGAGACAGATTGCTGTCTTAGGCGGCATTTTCAGCTTCACCGGGCTTGTTTTTGCACGGGGACGCGCCCTACTAAATTCTCCGAAGGGTTCGGATCGGATCGGTTGTGATCACCAACCCGCATTTGGCAAGCGTGGTGATTAAGCCAATACCCATCAATTGTAGCGATGACTTGATTTCAATGGTGAAAGGCTTTGCCCAGCAGTGGTACAGTTATAGGCTATTTACTTTACTTTTACTAGTAAATAAATTTAAATTAAGTAACTTTGTTAACTTAGATTTTTTTTTTACATGTGGTTGTCTTCTATATTTTTTTGTGTTTATTTGTGATGGAAAGTGTCTATCTCTATGTATCTGCTATGATAGGGTATTTTCCAATATTTTTGACGCTGTAAGAGAGAAAAGAGCTGGACACTTGCTGAGTTTCTTGTCGGTTCTTCTCAGTATAAGAGCCCGCCCAGAGTAGACTTACGAACCGATGGCATAGTGACATTCACAAGAGCTACTTGTAGCCTTTTGAATTTAGTAGTGACGGCAGTGTCACTACCTTTGACGACCTCCGTAGCCGAATGGCTTGCACGCCGGACTTTGGGCGGCGGTAACTCTGAGGTCCCGGGTTCGATTCCCGGACGGGTCAATGTCGAAAACGAACTTTACATATTTTGTGTCGGGTCTGGGTGGTTGTGGTACCGTCGTTGTTTCTGATTTTCATGAAACGAGTGCTTTAGCTACTTACCTTGGGATCAGAACAATGTATGTGATGTTGTCTTATAAAAAAAACTACAATTACATTAGGCAGCCAAAAGTATGACTCAAATGTTGATTCAAATACGATCGCTGAATTATTATCGTCGAATCAATTGTTTTCATCCAACAAGTATCGCTTTGTTTACAAGTTCACAAGTGTAAGAACAATAGGAAATATTTCTCGTATAGAATATAGCGAAGGCCAATTGTTGTTTCAGATGTTATAAGCAACTGTAGGTTTGTATTACAGACATTTTGTTTAAAACAAACTCGTTTCACACGCTACGCACTTAGTTAGTAGTACAAAGTATTTGTATATTATGTTCCTTGATTAAAAGTTTAGTGATTTGCTTAATTATTAAATTGTTTTATCACAACACCTATAACGAAATACAGAGACTTAATGAAGAACAGAGTTTTTTCTTCTAAAATCTGTTCACCAATGTTCATTTTACTGTTTCCTTTAATCACAAAAAGTTTCATTGTAATAGGTTTATACACGGAATATATCAAATTTAACCGTTCTGAGAGTTTATTAGGTTTGAAAAAAATTAGGACTTTAAACTGTAATGTAACGTTTTTGAATGGTGAATAAAACTCAAGCTAGGCACCCTAATGATGCAAAAAAAAACGCGTCACTACTTTATTTCAAGCGTCTCGGGGTCAACAAACCACACTGTAGGCCCTAAATCACGGTGACGTCACTCGCTAGAGGGCACGCCTCGCGCGTAAGGGGTATTCACACAATATTTGCCATTTCAACTCCACGTTGTAATTGACTTACGACTATGTTGCAGTATAAACTACTGATGTGTTACGTTAGTATACAGTTACAGTATACGATGTTATACACACTATACAGATAGGGATAAGATAGGCAGTGCCTCAGTAGTTGAGGATCTGGGTGAAGTGCGCTTCCAACAATTGGGCTCATCATCACTTGACAGATCAAAACACTCTGTGCTTACCCGTAAGATATAAAAAAATAGGTTCATTGGAAATAGATGAAATAATAGATAGAGAAGCGTTTTAACAACTCCAGCACAACGGGGGCACGCACTAGTGCGTCATGCCGTTCCCTCTAGAAAACCTCTAAAGGTGTTTCGTTTCACACCCCTTAAGTTTCTAGCCGCCCCCATAAAAGTCGGTGACATTGAAAATGCCGCCTGAGGCATAAGCAAACTCTCTCCAAAAAAACTATATTATGAGTGTGCTAAAGTGTCTACGAATAGGTACACACGCCTGCACATCAACCTATCCAAAACTGTCAATTTTTTTCAATACAATGTCAACCGTACGACTTAGTTATAAAGTTCAAAGTCTATTGAGGAAATTTGACAGTTTGTGGTAGGTTGGTGTGCAGGCGTGTGTACCTACGTTTCGTGC
This sequence comes from Eudonia truncicolella, assembly GCA_949315975.1. Taxonomy (NCBI): domain Eukaryota; kingdom Metazoa; phylum Arthropoda; class Insecta; order Lepidoptera; family Crambidae; genus Eudonia; species Eudonia truncicolella. The sequence continues at coordinate 11,575,101 of OX438839.1, forward strand.
CGAGATTAATTTAATTATTCTAAATAATGCAAACAAATAAAGTTATTTCGAAGTCTGAAAACTTAGTCAAGTCGCCTTAGCACCTTGGATGTTGCAAATTTAATAGACGACTGTATTCGTTTATCAGGCTACATATTTTATAAATAATATATTTTGCCAGCTCTGTGCTACGTTTTCAAGCTATGGTGCTATTTGAAGAAAAATCAGTCTCTTAATAAAAAAATATATAATAACAAAAAACGATAAACTTAAAAAAACGATAGGCATTATAAAAAGTTGAAAGACGTATACAAACCCGAATAGTTTAGTTTTATTCTTATGGTTATAAAAATCAAAGCACAAAAGTAAAATGCATGATACCCATCAACATAGAGAATCAGCTGTAAAATAGAGTGCGACGCAATAAAAAAAGCCTTAACAAGATGATTAGAACTGCCACCGTCCGATTCCATAGAACCGCACGACAAGTTCCCAGACAACTCTTATTTTAACAAAGTTTTACTTTTTACCTGCGGTCGGGAAAAGTAGAATAATTGCTCGCCGCTGAGTGCCAATTGAATACACCCACCTGAACAGAACAGAGACATCTTCATGAATATTCTGAAATGCTTTTAGTCAAAGTTTATTGAAAAGGAAAGGTAGAAACGTTACGTTTCGTTTAAGCTGCTTGTGCTATGGTGTTTAAAAGCTCATTAGTATTCGATAATGATTTCTTTGAGAAGAGGTTTTGTTTTTGCATGAACCTTTTGATGTAGTAGTAGTTTGCTATCAGACGCCGGAGGTTTGAACTCCGAGAGCTAAACAATTTTTGTTTGATTATCTCGAATGTTCATGGTAAAGCCATGACTGCTTCATTTTTGTATGTATTTTATTGTTAATTTGTTTAATTTTACTATTTCACTAGCGTTTTATTGACGTTTTAATTTTTGAATTAAAACAACTTTTACGGGTCTACTCGCGTTTCTTTTTAGAACTAATTATGTGACGAGCAACACCTCTGTCTCCCTGTGACCACGGACCCTGCAAAGGGTTCAACGTCAGGATAAACATTAATTAAAACTAATGTGTAAAATAAACGCGAGTAGATCCGTAAAAGTTGTTTCATTTCAATGTGTAGTGTTCGCGTAAACTTTAGAAAACAATTTTTTTTTTCTTGACGCTTTAAGCAGTAGGAGAAACGTCAATAAAAAAAATACATGAGTAAGGCGAATCAATATCAAAAAAATTTGTTATTTCAATATCTATTGTTCGAGTTGCAGTTTGCAGTTCAGCCCCGTCCACGGCCGATAATCGGTGACCGATTTTTTATTCAGTGAAAATGAAACGTATGGAATTCTATGATGCAACGCACACGTCCTACAAAAAGTCGGTGTCAAAATCGGTACTAAAACCTCGGCAAAAAATCGGTCCGATTATCGGTCATACAAAAAATCGGTCGTGGGTGGGACCACGTAGCCGTTAATGAAAACGTACCCTCTGTGTCGCATCGATTCATTTGTACATAGATGCAACGCTGTCTACCGACCATTGCGTTCGCTCCTGCCCGTCCCTTTATCTTTCCACTTCGCTGCGTATTTGTCATTCTAACTACGGGCCTGTTTAATTACGTCATAGCTGTAAGTTAATTATTTCTGCCGCAGCCACAGCCAATATCAGATGACTTGCATTATTATTAAGAGGAACCACTTATGTTGGATGTGTTCGAACCCAAACATTAGCTAATATCTTCGATGAAACTTTCTGAGAGTCATCTAAGGGTCTTGTATCGTTTAGAACTGTTTGAGTGTTGTGAGGTTTCGGTGTAAGAGATTTATTATGTGTTGGATTTCTATTGAGCCTACTGTGTTGTGGGGAATTGAAAAATTGAATTGGAGCCAGCAATTGACGTGTGAATATGTTACAATATAAAGCATCAATTATAAGTTGAATTAGGTTTGAGGTACAAAGGACGGTTTGGCACTAAAATCAATTTATAATTTGCCATTAACGTTTTCTACCTAATAGCTCTCAATGTATGTGCTATATATGCGTATCAGTGTTATCTAATATGCACTGTCTTTAATATGAAATCTTATAGCATATATATAAATAAATAAAATAATAAATAAAATTTCCCACTCTCACACCAATTATCTAGCCCAAGAGAAGCTTCGTTATGAAACACGCTAAATGGTTACTAGACAACGGATAAACATACTTAAAATAATTAAATACATACTTATTATACATATACCCGAGACAATTTAGAAAAATAATTTCTAAATTGACCCGACCGGGGATCGAACCCGGGACCTCAGAGATGGCGACACCATGAAAGCTGGTGTACAAACCACTCGACCAAGGAGGTCGTCAATATTATTCGTCGTCATATATTCTTTACATCACTTGATTGCTAAAATAATTTTAGTATTATAATGTGCCCTGAGTCTTTGTTCATTTTGAGAATTTTCGGAGTTAGGTAGCATGTAAACTGTACATAATAATGTTAGTCATAGGACTTTACATGCCATTACAAGACTTACTTTCTAATGTGCACTGCACAATGTTATGGATCTACTCACTTTTATTTTACGACTTATTTAATCTTGTCGTTTGGAGCCCATAACATTTTTAAATTTTCTCGGTCATAGGGAGGATCTTTATTAAATAACTTAAGCCATTTAAGTCTATTTGGCGACAGTTCACTCCTTTCTAAATTCCAAACGGAGTTGTTTAAAATGTATGATTTATTTTATATAAACTTTCCTGTCCAGTAAAATGAAGATATTCACTAGAATAAACAGAAGCTATTCGGTTACTTACAAAAACACAATGTCGAAAAAATTTCCACGAGCAGGATTTGAACCTGCACCCATTTGTGTTTTTGTAATTTGTTTCGCAACAAAAATTTGCGTTAAAATTATATATACAAAACAAAAACATTCTAATCGGTTAAATTATCTCATCAATATCATTTCTCATCAAACCCATTCGTAAATTAATGCCAAGATGTTAGTGTTACTCTGACGTCGTGTCCAAGGCGATATTCGGGAGTCATCAACTATACATTTCGTTTATGAGAGAACTCAGAGAGCCCTGAAAATTTAATGATAACCAGTGCAATGATGAATGTAAGTCATAACTCATGCAATTAAATACATCTAAAAAAACATTTTATGGGAGCTATATAGGAAAAGAGATCATGACGTTTTCATAACACTAAAATGATGTCATAGTCTTGTCATGTTTTTACAAAATCATCAAAACTATCAGGAACAAGGTCTTAAAGGTTTTCAAGGTTTTCAAGGTTTTCAAAAGTTGCTCGCCATAACAAATGTGTTGTGACAGCAAGAGATAATGTAGCCAGTTCCTCAGTGGTAGTAGATTCCGGGTGAATTATGCTTCCACCATCAGCCTTATCAGCACTTCACTATCCACCATCAGGTAAGCGGAAGACCAAGCGATTACTTTTTGCAATACTCAATGTTTTTTATCGATTTGTAAAAGGAAACCAACTTAACAAACTTAACGTTACTCATGAAATTTATACAAGACTGTCTGTTTCGTACTGTTCCTGTCTGTTGCTAAAACCAATGGACAAATTAATTTAGTTCACTTTTACAGGTGACTATAGTACATTTATAGTGCGGGCAAAAAAACACATTTCATATATACGTACTTGAAAAGTCTACATCGACTATTGGACGCCCTCATAACGGCAGCCATTAACGACCCCGTCAGATGCCCGTAATTACCAGTCTACGTGCTCCGAAAAAAAAATTTGCTTCTAATTGTTTTTATATCCCATTCCCACCTCTGGGCAACGCCGCAACGAACGTTTTTGTCATCCCGTAATGTGAGTTTAATTGTAAGCTTTCGCTGCAATATAACATGCCATTTGGAATATTTCTTTTGCCATTGTGTCATGTATAAATTGCTATGTGGTCACATACCTAAATAAATGTATGTATTACAAAAACACATATGTTGAAAAAATTTCGTTATCGTGGTCAATTGGAAGAGCACCTGACCCGGTATGTCAGAAGGGTGCAGGTTCAAATCCTGCTCGTGGAAATTTTTTCAACATATGTGTTTTTGTAATTTGTTTCGCAACTAAATTTGCGTTAAAATTATATAAACAAAACAAAAACATTTTATAAATGTATGTACTGAAAAAGAAACATAAGTAATGAAATGCTAGCTAGTGAAGCTGTAAAACGAATTAGATCAGATTAATAGCTGACCTTAAAAAGACGGCCTTTGTGCGGTCTACTCGTGGTTGATTTGATTCCCAGCAGGGAGTACAAATTAGTGTACTAGATTTAGTTGGTAGTAGGACGTGTTTTAAAACCGCCAGTTTAGCTACCATCATTTTTTTAAATCTATCGCCATATCAAAAGAACGAACGATCATATTCCGACTTTTAGAGATAAGATAGCCAGTTCCTCAGTAAATGAGGATCAAGGATGAAGTGTTATTTTGACCTTCACCCTTATGATCACTTACTCGATGAGATAAAGACTCTTGTGAACTACTAAAAACAAACATAACTTCGATGTAAAATTTTAAACTAATTTTCTACTTAATGAAACAGCCACGTTATCCAGTAAGTCGTTAAAGAGTTAATCACCTAAACAATACCTCAAAGAAGCTCCTACTGGATTCAACATTATGACAAAAAGCGGAATAATTCGTCCGTCTGTATACGCGTCGCTTTCATATTGTGCGGCCCACAAAGGACGGCGTTGTGCCGCAACAAAAAGCGGGATTTATCCATAACTGCGGTCTTCGGGCGTATACTATGCGCATTTTTTATTAGCACTTCTCTGGCTTGCGGCGCGATATTTAGCGGGAATTATTTTTTAAGCATATTTCACTTTTTACTCTATATTTATTTATTTTTTGTTCTGCTGTTTAACCAATAAATAAAGAAAATTTTCATATAATAGAAAACTAGTGTCGCAACAAAAACCGGGATTTATCTATAACTGCGGTCTTCTTCGGGCGTATACTATGCGCATTTTTTATTACCATCTCCCCGGTTTGCGGTGTGATATTCAGCGAAAATTATTTTATAAGTCTACTTTATTTCTCATAATATATTTATACAATGGCGGAACTACCGCCCGTAGACTTAAAAACAGATGGCAAAGTGACCTTCATAAAGTAATATTTGTATACAAAAATTAATTAATTTTTCATATTTTAATTAGGAAACCTTGTCTGTAATGTAGGTACGCCGTCCATAGTCTCAAAGTAATCTCTCGATATTTATACCTATAGGATAAGAATTTATATCTAATAGCGGATTGAAAAAAATACTTAATATTGGTTACATAACTTGCGTCTAGCAAGCAATGACACTATACAAAGATGTTGTTTTTTTTACAGGTAAAATTTTCTCAGAATGCCCTGTCAGACATTCTCGTTTCTTAAACGTTATATAACTATTATTTATTTATTTAAACTTTTGCAACATAAATATTACATGGCGGACTTAATGCCTGAGGCATTCTCTACCAGTCAACCATAGGGTGGTGCAGAGATAACATTGGTATGTAGTATGAATTAGCTTTATGAAAGCTTCACCATTATCACCATCAGCTTATATAAACCCACTATCAGTAGTGGGTTTATATAAGCTGATGGTGATGATGGTGTCTCAGGGTCAAGCCTTCACATAATATGGGAAGATGAGGTCGCAACTCACCACATTTGTTTTACCATAAACCTGCCACATTAAAATGTTCGTTTTTTGTTTTATGTATCATAGTATTCATAGTGTACGTAATAAAATGGTTTACCTGTCTTACAACACCTACCGAAATCAATTACGGCTATGTGCATCCTGTAGTACGACGGAGTTAGATGTTACCCCTTTTATTGTTGGCTTGTTACCTTACAATCGTTACTTAAACACACGTCAACGTTACCAAGTTTTTTGAATTACTTATGGGTAAGCACTTGGCCTTCAAGTGATGATGAGGCCAAAGATGAAAGTACACTTCACCCGTAATCCTCAACTACTTGAGCTTTCTCCCATAAAACAGTATCAACATGCAACCGTGTCATCAGACGCTCCCGCTACTAGGTAGACCCCACCTTTAGCAAGCAACGCCCGCGAAAACTGTTTTTTCTAAATCCGGATTATATTCTCATTTCGGCTAAACGTATTCCGTATTTATCGTCGCTGACCGGAGTTTTTGCAGAATGACCGCCTGTAATGCCTTATTCACGGTGGGATATTGCGCGGAACGGTTCTGAGACGGCTTTTGTGACGCACGTGGATGGAAGTAGGATTTTTCAGGTGGATGACGACAAAGACTTAAGCTATTGTACTGACTAAGTTGAGGCTTATTATATAAAGAAAAAGAAATACTGTAATTGGCATACACAAAGACAAATTTAAGTTGGGCATCGTGCTCAGTAGCGTGTAATAAGAGAGCCATAGCAGATTTGGTATCAAACATCATTTTCATAAAAGGTTATTTTTCAATATTATTTAATTTTTTTAACGTGAAGCATTTGGCCTTCTTCTGCCTTGATGCTAGTAATGATACAGAAACGGGGTAAGCACACATCAATCGGAATCCTCAACTACTGAGGTACTGCTTAAGCCTGATGATGAGACCAAAGCGCACTTACTTAGATTGGGTTTCAAGTAAAGAGCGTTTTGGCCTGAGACATGAGTCTTAAGAAGTCATTCTTAATGTTTTTCTTTTATTTAGTCAGTTGGGTATTAAAGAATGAGTTTTTGGAGTATAAGTTGAATGAAAAAAAATTGATAGGGTGACCGAGGTGAAAGACTTGGGTAACTCTTGATAGCAGGCTGACGTTCAAGGGGCACATTGATCATATTACTTCAAGGGCTTATCGTATGCTCGGTCTATAATGAGAATAGGCAGAGATTTCAAACAGAGCTCTACTCTTGTAGTTCTTTAAATTTCTTATGTCCGTTCTATCCTGGAGTATGCATCGGTCGTGTGGAATCCGCAATATAACGTAGACATAGTCTATTGAAAGAATCAATAAAAAATGCGGAATTACCTACTTTTTAGGACCTCTCGAGATAAGTAAGTAACTATCTGCATTCCTCCTCTAATGAATCGTCGTATTGAAAAAGACCAAGTTTTCTTTTATAAGGTTCTTAATGACCTTGTCGACACACCATTTCTTTGGAGAGTATATGTATAAGATGCCCTCGTACAAGCTCACGTCTTAAAAAAAAATTTTCTCTGCCTACCACCAGCACTAGATAAGCTGTTAATACCATTTCGTTTGGATCTTGTCAAGAATATAACAAGAGATTCACTTCTGTAGATATATACAATGGTAGTATTTTACAGATTAAAAATCAAATACGAGAATTAATGAATTGATGTTATGTTGTAACTTTTTGCTATCACTTTAGTTTGAAAATAGTTTTATAATAATTAACATAGCTCTGTTCATTTATTTTGTCTTTTGTCCTGTAACAATTTGTCTGTTTTAATTAATTGTGGTGTCTACTTACTGATAACTGTGTTACGTCTATTGTAAAACCTGCATGAATTTTATACCGTTTGTTTCCCAAATAAACTAAAATAAAAAAAAATAATAAATCATCATCATCATCATCATCTCAGCCAAAAGACATCCACTGCTGGACAAAGGCCTCCCCCAAGGATCACCACAACGACCGGTTTGGTACTGCTTGCATCAGCGGCTTCTAGCGCCCTTTACCAGATCGTCGGTTCACCTTGTTGGAGGCCTGCCCAAAATAAATATAAACCTATGTAATTCATATTCTTTTATTATCGATCGAAATATTATCGAAATATTGCCAAATGCTATTTCATTTGGTGGTATCGTATAGTTGGGCAGTAGATCTGTTATTTAGTCCAACTTTTGTATCCAAATAAAGCATTGTTTGGAACACATAAGAGTACACAAAATCGAGCTTCGTTATTTTGTTTCGAAAAAACTAAACGAAGGGACTGGACGGAAATTGTACGCTGAAAATTATCTCGGTGAAACTTATTCAGGAGAGTTCGACATGATAAAAAATACAGGAGCACAGTATCGCTTTCAAATGTATTTAATTGGATTAAATATTTTACCGAGCTGGAGCATTTCGGCCGCTATTGGACACAATAATTAATACGGAAAGATAAATACAGACACGAATTCGTAAAAAAGCATTTATTGAATGAAACTTTAAAAAAATATATATACTGTAAATACATTATTATATAGGGAAGACTCGTGCCCCAGCAGTGGGAAGGTAAAATGAGCTGGTGATGATGTTATATTTTGACATAAACATATAGTGCCTTACAAATAAACAGAGAATAAGTTTTGAATAGTTATTCCATGTTTTGTCTCTTTTACTCTATTTGAAATGAAATTTACATGACGAGAACAAAACACTGAATAACTATTCGCAGCTTATTTTTTGTTTATTTGTAAGGTCAGTAGCGTTGTTAACACAAAATAACAATTTTAATATAACGTTGACTACGAATTAAACGTACAACACGCGCGAACCGTTGCTACGGCCCGGAACCGGAACCGGATGTGGTACCGCGTCGCTATCAGGTGCCATTGGCGGTTCCTTGTGTATCTGATCCCCCCTCTGTATTGGTAATTGATATTTATGTAAAGTGCTTAATGCTTTGAACGCAATAATAATTAAAAAGTGATATCACTAGATAAAAGATAAAATATTACAGGTTTATTGATGTAGTTAGTAAAGTTCGTTAGTTATTGAAAACATGAATGTGATAATATGTAATATGAAACTTTAAAACCCAACAAGGAAAAAGTAAATGCATTTAATAACAAGCACCCAAACAAATATTTTTTTCGTTTAAGAAAATAAAAAGATTTAAACAGAAACAAAATTATGAAAAAAAAATATGTCTTATCGAGCTTCTCCGTGCTTCGGAAGGGTCCCGGCTGCATTAGCATTCGTTAACAACCACCAATCTGTACTGGGCCCGCGTGGTGGTTTATGGCCCTTTCTCCCTATCCATCCACAGAGAAAGCTCGTGCCCCAGCAGTTGGACATAAAATGAGCTGGTCATCATAATCATCATCATCATCACCACCACAATCATATACAACAATCTCACAACTCCACTGACGAGTACTGTCCGAGACACCCCGTCATCGCACACAAAAAACTCCCACGACGCAGTTAAGCGAAAACTTGCCGCCGCCGAACAGCGGGGGGTCATAATAAATAAAAAATAATAAGAAAACTTTCCCCATCACAGTTTGCAGACCGCACATCGAGCGATCCGCCGAATTTAACATCTACATAGAGAAATCATCTATAAACACTAAACGCTAAGGTGCGTTTTCTAGTGCACTAACGCCATTATAATAGTTGTCACAGCGTAGGTAAATCATGCGCCGCATCGGCCTTAACATTCACTTGCCAGGAACATTGCCGCGAGAGTTTCGAAAGAGCAATCACTCAGCTAGTAATCTCTTAGGATTTTCTTCGGCGCCCACCCTTGCCGGAGTTCCCTCTTTTGTTTTTTAAAAAGACTGGCCTTCACAGATAAGGCCACCCCATTTTAAACGCACGCATTAAAATCTATGAACTGACACGGTTGTGGAGTAAAATGGATCACTCCAAGTGCTTACTGTTTAAAGTCCGTACGATCTTATTTTAAATAGGCTAGGGAGCTATTAAACTGCTTCAAATCAAAAAGAAAGGCCGATCTTTTACTCTTTGGGTCTTACAAATAAACAAAGAATAAGGTCCGAATAATTATTCCGTGTTTTGTCTGTTTTACTCTTATATGAAGTGATGTTTGCATGACAGGAACAAAACACGGAATAACTATTCGGACCTTATTCTTTGTTTATTTGTAAGGGGCTATGAATATAAGCGTGATGCCGTATTTTACCTACAGTAATTTAGACAGTGTTATATTCGTTGTTTTTGCTTGTGTCTTAAGTGTCAGTTTCATATTTATAAAATACAGTGAAAAAATTAAATGCCTACCCGACCCAGCTAGGAATCGAACCTGGGTCTTCCAGGAGAAGAAGGCGTGCACTTGGAGAAGCCTATGTCCAGCAGTGGACGTGTGTAGGCTGATGATGATGATGATTTTATAAATATTTAATTCAGCGCAAGTGCAGCAATTAGCACTTAAAAATACAACGTAAAAGTGTCAGTTTCATTAAAATGGGCATCAAATTTATTATACTAATGATTTGGTCTAACGATGTTAAAAAACCAAACGTTAATTTTAAGTAGGTAGGTACATTCTAAATTCTATAGTTTGCGAGGCTATTTATGATATTCATCACCAGTTCATTTTATGTCCCCACTGCGGGGGCATGAGCCTTCCCTATGAATGGAAACAACACAGGGAGAATATTTAAGATAATCCACAAACAAATTGTTAATAAGAAAGAGTATAGTTGCCAGTTGCGCCGCCATTAGGCGGCGCCATTAGGCTTCGTATAACGAATGATAACTTTTACTTTTTATCGAACAATATTTCTTAGAAAACTTTGAAAAATTTGGCAGATTTTATGGTAAGTTGTTTTGTGGTAAAGCAAAATCTTTTTCAATAATAACACCAACATAAAGCACCGGCAAAGGGGTTACAGTTTAACGAACACATTCGTAAGTTTTCTGTCTAGCACTCGACTTTCAAGCCCTAAAAACTACAGTGCATGCGAACAAAGAAAATTATAACCTCCGATGTTTGCCACTATCGGCACCCCGTCACATAATACCCGCTTTGAGGCGGGAGAAAATGACGCCGCCACCCACCCACTGCCGGCATTTTGTTTTTGACACTTCACTTTAATCACTGTGTGAAAACGTAAACAGTCGCATTCTCATTTCGAAAAGAGCAGCCCGTTTAAATTCTCGCTCTCTCTTTGTACGCGCACAGAGCAAAATTGTTTTTCTTCGCGCCGACCGTCCAACCGAACGTCTAATTTTTGTGATGATTTTCTTTTGTTTTTTTTTTCCCATCTTTAACAGTCCTTGTTCTAATCTTCATAAGTTATACGAGTATACTTGTACTTATATGAAAACTTCGGCTATAACAGTAATGTTCTCTAATTTCACAAATAAGTAATAGCTTTCAAATTGTTACAACGAAATTATTGATATCTTCCTAAGCGCAAAAGAATTTGTTTCATACTTGGCTGTAATTTTCTACTAATTTACTGTGTACCGATTGAATTGGTTTGTCCTTTGTGTGATGTATTATACCAAATAAAGTTTATTTTCTATTTCTATTCTATTTCTTTCTTCTGTTTTATTATAGTAAACCATACATAAATAAAATATGTATAACATTTATAAAATTCTGTTTTTTTAACAGAAATAATTTTCTTACAATTGCGTTGCAATTTTGATTATTTAAGCCAAAGATATTTACGCCAAAATGTTGTCCAAAGATTATAGTAGGTGGTATATATGTTTATTTATATTACGCATCATTCATAACATCAATATTCGCATAAATCACGTCAAACGTTATGCCAACGCGTAACCTGCGTTTTGTACTATCATCAAGTGAACTTGCGTTTCTCTGCTACGCATTTTGTTCCACTGTTCTTGTTTTAAAGTGTCTGTTCTCAACAGGCTCTCACGACCCTCCGTGTTTAGAGCCGTAGCAACGCAGATACAGGTACTTTTTGCACTTACATTTACAACAAAATCGTCCCCAAAGCGTTCAAACGTTTGGGTTAAATTTTTATTTCTTAAGATATGCGTATATTTTTTAACTTATAAGCTAAAATGGCAATAGGTATTGACCTATTGCCATTTTAGCTTATAAGTTAAGGGGGTAATAACAGCTCCTTGTTGGATACAAAATGAATCAGCTTATGTATTGTTGTAAATTCCTTATTTTGTTTTGTAATTGCACTCGAGTCTAATTATTGTTAGTTCATATTTCATTAAATGTTAATAATAATGTTTCTTATTCTTTTTTTTATTGTTATCATATTATTATCGTGACAATATCGTCTCTATGTACAAATCTAGCTAGATTTATCTAGATGATAATATTTTAATTGAATTGTTACGTGTTGTGTATGCCCAATAAAGTGAATAAGTCATAACGATAGAAACTACTCTAGTCTTAATAAAAAGATCAATAGCCATTGGGGAATTATAATGTAACAATTTTGGAACAGTGTTGATATAAAACGTACAAAGTATTTAAAATATTTAATTATGTAATCAGGAGCTGGATGATGCAGCGACTTGTGTTCCCAAATTGCGATCTAGCAAGTTAACCCTTTCACTGGTGGTGGCGACAGATATCGCCATAATTTGAATCGCATGTAGTTGCAATAGGATTGAAAGCCAATGAAAAATATATTACGTTGTACCAGTCAGAGTTAAGCATTTTTTGCAATAATGACGGGTTACTGAACGGGTTATAACTAATCATGAGTAACCGAGCTCTTCGGTGATTATTCATAAAAATACATAAAGCTTTCATCTAATTTCATCTGATCTATTTTTTTATTAACCATAATAAATAATTCAATGTCTACCACCAGAACCGACAACAATACGAATATTCTTATTCAACAGTGCGCAATGCTCACGATATATAAAGGCCATAAAATGTAAAATGACATTTCATCCACGATTTATATCCTATTTCCGTACAACCGTATACATTAAAATGTTCAATCGATAGCTCGCATCACAATTGAATAGGATTATTAACGATACCGATTTTATAGTTTTGTTAATTTGCGATATATGAGGTTTTATATTTGATATAATTGTACAAACAAAATGGTAGAAAGAACTTTCGGTGATAAAACGCCAACGGCGCAAAGCTCAAAGATAAGGTTAAATATTAACCCATCAATATAAAGATACGATGGGGTTAACCTGTGAGTAATATAAGGTACAAAAGCCCCTTTAAGAAAAAACGGGAAAAAATGGAAGATGGCGGATAATCACTGACCAATCTAGGTGACGGCGCGATTACTAAAAAGCAATAGATGATAGTTTTTTTGAAGTGTATGAACAAGTATACTAAACTAAAATAGCAAAATTTGTATGGCAATACTATGTAGCAATACTTAGGGTATTTATTGCAGAGATAGTTTCTATTGCCTCTGTGTCGTGAAACAAGGTTAACATGAAATTAACGTTTAAATTTTTGTTCTCATTACATTATATGTGTTATGACAATATCCCTTTAATTTTCTTTAGTGCATTTCTAAAGTTCTTCATTGTAGCGTGTACATTACAATTGGGATCGTACTCCGCTGAAGTCTAATCCCCACAAGAACTAATGAAGAGAAGCGAATTTGATACTCAAGTTCTAAATTAATAACTCGTACAGATCTTATAGATCTCAAGGGCTGCCAACAAATGAGTACAGTTAAAGTGCAAAACGAAATTTTTTATTATGTATAGAGCACAGACTACCGTAATAATAATAAGCAAATAATGAAATATTTCCCTACCAAGAGTGAAATAATGTAACCGACCCAAAAAGTTTGAAAAATTCCAAAACAACGACTTTGGCAAACGCTTCGTAAACATTAATAACTTTTTGTAAAATGTTTTTAATGAAAAGTTTCGTTTGTTTTAATTTTGTGGGTAGGGACCTATCGAAATAACTGTTCTTCACCTCTGCCGAGATGCTATTTTTAAGATGTATCATGGGTCTGTTAACAAAAGTGATATTTTGATTACAAAAACACAATGTTGAAAAATTTTCCTCGAGCAGGATTTGAGCCTGCACCCTTCTGACATACCGGGTCAGGTGCTCTTCCAATTGTGGTTCTAACCAGCCCGCCGAAATTATTCAACACTATTTACTTTATTACTTTGAAAGCCAAAGGCGCCAATTCAATGTCAACAACTACCGTCATTAACATCTGATCATAATATTTGTATAATGTTTGTATTTTTAATTTTTGTATCGGAACAAAATTTGCGTTAAAGTTATATAAACAAAAAAAAAACATATTTTGATATTCTAGCCTTTCTTATTTGATAACGTTACACAGAATCATTGAAAGAGATGAGAGAGAAATTTGAGGAGCTCGATGGCGCAGTGGTTAACGCCACCCGATCCGATCCGAACTCTTCGGCGAAACTAGTAGGGCACGGGGACGCGCACTTGTGCGCGATGCCGTTCCCTCTAGATAACCTCTGAAGGTGATTCGTTTCACACGGCTTGAGGGTCCCTTTACGTTCCTCGCCGCCCCCAAAAAAGCCCGGTGAAGCTGAAAATGCCGCAGCGGCAATCAGCAATCTCTCTCAAAAAAAAAAAAAAGTGATTAACGCGCGCGATTGCTAAGGTTAAGCAAGTTTCGCAAAGGCCGGACACTGAATGGTAGATCAAAAATTTATCATCTCGAGTTCCTCCGTGCTTTTAGAAGACACGTATAATCGGTGGTCCCGGCTGCATTAGCAGTGGTTAACAACCACCAATCCGCACTGGGCCCGCGTGGTGGTTTATGGCTCGTTCTCCCTATCCATCTCTAGGGAAGACTCGGGCCCCAGCAGTGGGGACATAAAAATGAGTTGATGATGTGATGAAGAGAGAAAAGAGAGAGAACCTTTCAAACGTCACTATGCCAGGTAATTTTACTAATTCTCATACGAATCGCAACGCAGGAGCAGCATCCGAACGGGTTAAATACGAAATAAATAAATTGTACCAAAGCAATGGCCTCAAATTATTTCCAATTTGTTTGTAGCCAACCCTGCTTACAGGGATCTTTACAAGATAAACAGCCATTAGTTAATCCAAGGGCGGCCCCGCAGTAACTCAGCGAAGCTATATTGCCATAGAGAAACACAAACCGCTTTAATGAAATAAAATTTGCATATTATAAAGATTAATGTTGGCCTAAGCGAGGAGCATTGGAAAGCAATGATCGTTAAGGTTAATTCCATATGCGTAAACAAGCTCGGTTAGTAAGTAAAACTTACCTGAAGTTTACCGCAATAAAAATTGAGAACAAATTAAAATTCCGTAACAACCGATATCCTAATAAAATTGATAGTTCACCTGCCACGTTATGTCAGAGATGCTCGTGAACCTTATCTTTTCAATATTTTTCTGGGAAGGCCCGTTTTGTATGCCTGGAGCTATCTAGGCATAATATGGTATGGATAAGATAGTGGTAGCTATACCACCATCTTATCTTAGCAGCGTTGTTTTGTTCCGAATGTTCAGCCGACAGGCTAGTATTAGGATTGTTATAATTCATTGGTGTGATGACCAGTCATCATCAGCTCATTTTATGTCCCCACTGCTGGGGCACGAGCCTTCCCTATGGATGGATAGGGAGAACGGGTCATAAACCACCACGCGGGCCCAGTGCGGATTGGTGGTTGTTAACCACTGCTAATACAGCTGAGACCAACGGCTTTACGTGCCTTCCGAAACACGGAGGCGCTCGACATGATACATTTTTGGTCACCCATCCAATGACCGGCCTTTGCGGAAGTTGCTTAACCTCAGCACTTGCAGACCGGGCGCGTCAACCACTTCGCCATCGAGCTCCTTGATGTCCCGTGATGTTAAAAATTCTATTAGAATTATTGTCTAATTAACTTGTCAAAGTAGCGACAAGAATAAACAGACAGACGAACTCTCAAAGAGGTTACAATGCGCGACCCCTGATTTCTTTCAAGTCTCGTTTTTAGGATAAACCATTCCAACTCATTCAAAGCAAATGATAACGAGTTAAATCTCAGGGGCGCATCTAAACAAATTGACAAATAGGGCTCAGTTGTTATCCAATTTACGTGAATGGAAATAATTTAAGTCACAGAATTTTACTGGAGAGAAAACGAAGGCAAAAGCGATGACGAACAATAAGGACGACCACACACGGGCAGCTTGAAGCAGTCAGGATCGACTGCACTCAGTGAAACTACGCAACTGCTTAAGCGTTTCCATGTATGTTTGTAAATAGAAGACTGTAGTTCATGTTTTCTATGCAGTCGCGTGTATGGCCGCCCTGTGGACATTCGATTTAGCAGGTAGCTTAATTATCTTTTTTTTAGTAATATGCTGCGTTCACTAACAGGCATTGCTGATGTGTGCAAAAAACCGCCAGCATCAAATGGGATTGGGCGGGGCATGTGAGCCGAAAGTCTCCGGAGAGCTGGGAGAGTTTGGCTACTCTTTGGATACTTGAGGACGCACGGCGATGTAGGAGTCGGACAAGAAAGCGTTGGAAGGACGACCTCAACTACTATTTGAGAGACTGAGTATGGGAAGATTTGGGTGGAGACCTTTAACCCAACAGAGGGATGAAATAGGTAAGTGAAAAAAACTAATACGTTACAAGGAGCAATACTGACTGACTCACAAAACGATGACTCATCAAAGCAGAGCAGAAAATATAACGAAAATAAGATCGACAAAACCTTAAAAACTATCAATGACGATGTATTTTTCTCATTAGTTCTTCTCTTTGATATTATAGGAAATTCTTCTCATTAGTTCTTTTAGCGCATATACAGTTTCGCAACTTTTCATTAATAATCATAGTGTTATAAGGGCTTCTGATTACCTAGTATTAATACTAGAAACTTCATAACCTTGCTTACCTTTTTAAACTTTAGATAACTTTTTCAATAACACTCCGCGGATACACTAAGTGCTACGCTATACTCCAATCTAATAGCTTTAGGTCTTCAGTCTATCCATCTGAATATTAATTCAGCGGGGACCCTACCTCGTTAAACTAAGTGGTTTATAGTTGGGAACCAAACGTAATGGCATTAGAATGTACGTGGTCTGTTAAAATTAAGATAAATCGAGACAAATGAGAGTTATGCAAATTTTTTGTTATCCTAGACCCAACTTGCGCGACTACTTGATTCTATAAAGCTATTTTGATTTTGTTTCTCAATTGTGATTGTATCAAAGTAGATAAGTAATTAAGATAAGTATTAAAAGTATATGATATATAATGTTTACTCATTGTGATATATATATGTATTTTCACATGTAATTAAATCATTAATAAATGTTGCTTCAAACTTTTCTCTTGTTTACTTTGACTCCGGAACTTAACCTTACACCGCCTTAGCATTGCACATTCAATGAAAAACTTTTCTGGGATTTACTCCTGGCATAAAGGTGAAACATCATCGTGGGCACTCCGAAGGATGTCTTGCCAAAATGTTATTATTTTTTTTATATAATTTTAACGCAAATTTTGTTGCGAAACAAATTACAAAAACACAAATGTTGAAAAAATTTCCACGAGCAGGATTTGAACCTGCACCCTTCTGACATACCGTGTCAGGTGTTCTTCCAATTGAGCTATCGTGGTTTTAATCAGCCCGCCGAAATTATTCAACACTATTGACTTTTTACTTTGAAAGCCAAAGGCACCCATTCAATGTCAACAACTACCGTCATTAACACCCTACATAATATTTTTACAAATACTAAAGATCAGTTAAGAAGTAGGCAAGCTATTTATAAAATGTTTTTGTTTTGTTTATATAATTTTAACGCAGATGTCTTGCCACTTCAAACACCATGCGTGTACAAGATAGACTGCAGCTGTGGTAGTTCCTACATAGGCAAAACAAAGCGGACTATACACGAGCGGGTCAAAGAACATATCGCAGGTGTAAAGAACAGGCAGTCTAATAAATCAGCGATTGCAGAACATCTACTTAAAAGAGGCACAAATCACTGGATTGAATTTTACCGTACGCAAGTCCTCTCCACAGAGTAGTGCGTGAAGCGATTGAAATAAAGAAGCACCCTAATAATTTCAATCGGGAAGACGGCTACAAACTAACTTCAGCGTGGAATCCAGTATTTGCAAAAAGACATCCTCGTTTTTCTTCGCAGTCGGTAAACATCCAGAATAAGGCTTGTATACGTAATAAGAACACCGTTAGTGTTGTGTGTGGCGGTAGTTAGCAAAATAATGTGACGGTGGATGAAGACTCTGCCGCGCAAACGGAGGCGCAACATCGCGACAGCAGTCAGCCCGTGAACACGACCGTTGTAACTCGGTCGAAACGTCGGGTATAAAGAAGGTATGATACCTTTTTACTAATTAGTTTGCGTTAATCCCCGTTTAAATTCTTTTGTTTAACTATAGAACGCGAAAGTTTAAAAGAATATACCGTTGTTATAACTTAAAAGTTTCAAATCATAAATTGATGCCAACAATATAGTACTGCAGTGATCGGGACTACTTGGTTGGGCGAGGTTACTGGCAGCCGCCGAGATCTGAATTTGAACGTAGTAATTAAGAAAAATCGGATGGAAGCAAACAAGAGAGAATCGCGGACTGAACGTCAGCCCGCCGCTACGATAGGGCACTTATGTAATTCCTTGATAAAATATAAAATATTAAGTAGAGCCCTTCATGCTCTACAGTACACAAAAGCCTAAAATTGGTATATAAAGGAACAAAATATATATATATCTACTTCCTATAATCACAGCGCACTTTAGCGATAACCAACAACAGTTGAAGGTGTCGTTCTTGTTCAATTGTTCGTGAAATCGAAAATTATGAGCTTCACGCGGCTGCGGAGGACAATGGCAATGCCAATGTTGAATTTACGATTCCGCCATAGCCTAGCATGAATATGAATGATGCAACCGTCGGGGGATAATACAGACGGTATTTAAACTGGCGCACCCATAAAATAATTCGGTGAGAACTGTTGAAAGTTGATAAACAGTAATGGCTTTCTGTCGCTTTTATGTTCATTGGTAGGTAATAACGAATTAATGGTTTAGACGCCTCACTTATTTGTAAACTGCATTTATGGTGCTGATGCTTATAAAATTTAACAAGTATAAGAATAAGAAATTATTTATTGACGATCACACTGACATAACAAAAAAAACAATGATTAAGAAAATATTTAAAAAACAATAATACTAATAAAAATAATAACAAAATATAAAATTGATGACCGTTCTATATATGACGATATAATATACGTGAAAACGTAGATAATAAGAAATGTGTCGCCATAACATCAATGTTTGCAGCATTGTTGTGTTCCGGCAGCTAGAGATAACGTAGCTGGTGAATAAGGTGCGCTCCCATCATTGACCTTATCATCACTTAACATCAGGTGAGATCAAAGCACCGTGAGAACCTGTACTTTTTTTTTTTAAAACCGCGTCTGTCTCCTTACTAGCCTATAGATAGATGCTATGGCTCAACCTTTTTTAATTTATTCCGTGCAAAATAATGTCACGTAGTATTAAGATACAACTGTAGTCGACGCTATGACTTTTTTTATTCTGTTCTCATGCTTATAAAAAAGGAGAACATGTACATGAACCATCAAGAGTACAAGAAATAAGCCGTAATATTGCTCTTTTTATTGTGAAAGCGTCTTTAATAAAGTCAAGTCTCGACACAAATACTTGTCTCCTTTATTTATAAGGCACCCATCAAGTGGCCCTTTCAGACACTCCTCGACAAGTGAGAAGCACAAAATTTCGGTAAAAATATACATTCAAGATGGCCCCTCTTCAATCTCACGTCTAAATCCCGGAGACATTGAAGTCATTTGGTCATTCTTTTCTTAAAGGCCTCTGAGAGGGTGAAAATGAAATTAAATTCTGAATGAAAGGATCTCGCCGTGAGATAAAGGGATCTCCTATGAATTATGCCCCTTGAAGATTTAGGAGGGTCCCATAGGACAATAGTGTAATTGTCCAATTAACTGTTTGTACGTGTCGAAAGCGGGAGCGGATAAATTTCAAGAATGCTAAAGGGATGTAAAATATTGCTCCGTCAAGGAAGCTGCTACGGGATGAGCAGGTGATAATTAATTATTACAAACATTTATTAATTACAAGATTTTTTTCTTTGTAAGTTGTGAAAAATTAATATTAAAATAAATAAAATTAATAATTATTTATAATTATATTTATTATTAATAACAATATCGTTAATAATTATAATTACAATAAATTCTAATATTTAAAATAAATAAAATTATGAACGGTATTTTTTTTTAATAATAAAATAAATATACCTAATTTAAATCTTTTGCACTTCGCATTAACGCAGAATAAAATAAAAGAATAAAAATAATATAAAAGAAACACATACTTTATCAAAGCAAGAAGAATATTCATGGTTACCTTCAGTGAGATAAATAACGTCTCTTTGTTCAACGTCATTGAAGTGTTTGGTAAATCTGGCCATAAAACCGTCATGCCAACAATACTAGATTCTTCGAAATGGAATTATTTAACAGAAGGGTATGAATCCCAGATGAAGTCGGTGTAAGTTGAGGCTACCTAAAGGCTCATACATAAGGCATGAACCGCTGAGATGCCTTTATTATTTACTTCATTGTGGCAAAGTATGTTGAATTATTCATCTTGAAAATTAAAACTTACCAAGATATTGAACGTAGTTTTAAAGACCATTGACATTTTGATGTCATTAAAAAATGTGTGGGGTTGGTTTAGTTATTTACTTATGGAACTTATTTTATCAATCAATCCGTGCTTCAGAAGGCACGTAAAGCCGTTGGTCCCGGCTGCTTTAGCAGTCGTTAACAACCACCAATCCGCACTGGGCCCGCATGGTGGTTTATGGCCCGTACTCCCTACCCATCCATAAGAAGGGGAAGCATGGGAAGGCTCGTGCTCCAACAGTGGGGACATAAAAATGAGCTGATGATGATGTTATTTTCGACAATCATAAACCACCAAATAACGTTTTTTTTTTTGCAGCAGAGCCTCTCGTTGTCAAACGATGTGAGTTTAAATTTTACATACAAATACGCGTAAACATTATCGAATAGTGAATAAAAACTGCACTCATCAATCGGTACATTTCCATCTACTAGCACACAATAAGTTGCTTAGACGATAACGAAATTTTGTTTTATTGATGATTAAGCAAACGACTCCGCTATACCTGACGTTAAGCAGAAGCAAGGTCCTGCCTGATGCGAAGACAGCTAGACCTATAGGTACCTCAGAAATGCTGTCAACTGGTCTTAGCGAAAACGCGCTGTCAGCGCTGTAAAAAAGCGCTAGAAAGCGCTAAAATGGCTTTTATTTTTTTAAAGCGCTATATTTTGCGCCAACCACAAATGATTTTACTATTTTTTTTTCAGGTTTTACTCCCACTCACTCTTATAATGTTGTTTATAATTTGTACGCTTTGATAAAGGCAAATCCATTTTTGTTATAGAATGTAATTAATTAAATAGTGAATAAAACAAGCACTGCTACTGAGTGATCCGTAGGTCGACCATAAAGAGAATGAAACGATCGTAGTAAAGTTCGCTACGGAGGAATACAAATTAATCCGCGAGACATAATCGTTCTCATAGATGATGACTCTATGATGAAAACATAGACATCTTTTTTTAGTTTTTCAATGTTGGTAGTAAGTAGTAATAATTTTTTTAGCACTAGTAATTTATTATGTTTTACGCTGTATTAAGTAATATAGTTTCATATAATTTAAAAAACGCTAGAATTAGCGCTAGTCGCTAAAACGCATTTCGAGACCTCAGTAGCCGTCTTCAACTTGCCAACCCGCAAAGTTGCTTCTTCGCACCTACTAAATTTTCTGTTTTTGCTTAGAAAAATCATTTCTATACAAAAACAGTACATACAATAGAGAACAATCGTCCACTGGGACTAACCCACAGAACACAGACGATAACCCAACATCAAAAACTTACAAACAGACTTCCTGGCGGGAAAGTGAAAAGTCATGCCTGCGGTTTTGTTTTATTTTCTAAAATATGTGATAGGTCGAATGGTGGATTATTAATCGTTAAGTGTTCATAATTGCGCATGAGTGCTGGCAAATGAAACTAAACAATGCAACTTCACTTTTCAAATTCTCTCAAGAAGTCCGCCCGAGGAATTAGTGAAGCCCCACATCTTTACTGAGATACTCGAAGGGTTGGGGGGTATATCATTTCTCACTTCTCATTTCTATTATCATAATCATCATCATACTGGAAGTTATGTATTACTTGTAAGAAAAATTACTTTGACACTGGCTAAATGTGCTAATCGCATCATCATATAAAAGAAACAAAAACTTACAAACAAATAACACTCGCACAGTGGCACAGCTAGTTCGCAACTCGGTCCCCAAGTTACGAACTTGAAGCGAAGCCAGTCAAATTACCCGATACGTGCTTAGAATCAGTCGCACTGTTTATTGAAACCTTAATTAGATTTGGAATAGACACCCCTGAGAATAGTCTGCTAAGCTTTTTGAACTTTCTTACAATACAGGTCTAGGTATATTATTGCACTTATGGTCTATACACTAATGCGCCTTTGGATGCTTTTGTTTTGGAAATATCAGTTATTTCTACGACTTTAACGCTTTAGTGTGATTTTCCACCAGAGCTGTGCGAGACAGCTAAGTAGTGCACGAGGAAAAAATCCATTAATAGGGCTACTTCCTTTTCGTTGCGGTGCAAAATGGAGTAATGTTATTGGGGGTTTTTTGCGCACTGCTTGTTACCTTACGACCTCTGCTGGAAAAGCACTTCAACTGTACCACCCGCGACTTCGGCGGCCTGAATAGTTTTCCTAGCTCAGGAAAATGTATATACCCGTTTATTTTCGACCACCATAAACCACCAAATTTCGCGGTAGTGCGCGCAACAACTAACCAAAGTCACATCGCACTCAGATTAATTGTATATAGGACTAATCAACAATTCATTCATATAGAAAAAATGACTGTTTGTAAGCATAGAATATCTAGGCAGTATGTAACACGTGTATTTAATCACAGAACATTTAGATAGTTAAACGTGTATTTTCTTTGTGCACATAATTCACTTTATATTTTTTCTATTTGTGAGGTCCTGTAAATAGTTTTCCGGATTTATTTAAATGTGTATTTTTCTTTAATAGCCATTGGTTTTCCTACAATTAAATATTAATTAAATTAAAATAATTATTGACGTGTCGTTGAAAGCGTCTCGAGGTATATTTCTTGGAATGAGGCATTATATGCTTTACAGAATCTATTCCATATACATGGCGTTTGGTAATTTATGTAAAATCCCTTAAACATAGTCACGCAACTAAGTACTGTAGTAACTTGCGAAATTTTGTTTATAAAGATTTACTTTTCCGTACTAAAACTCAAACTTATTTTATTATATTATTTTGTTCAACCCTGACATGTTTGACCCTGACTTCTGTTTGGACCACTTGATTCGGTTGACAACGAAACAAAATGTATCAGCTGGACCTAGGGTTGTCACTTTGCAATTTAACTTAGTAACAAACAACCTTAACATCTCGGCTGTTTCTTATGTTTATAATTTTCCGGAGTTCTATGGTCTGTGCCCTATCTGCTATTATCGAGATTATACAGGTATTACAAAACGCCCTATATAAAAGCTTAGTAGTATATATTTCATACAATATAAAGCCTCACTCCAAGAAACATACCTCGCGAAGCTCTCAACGACACGTCATTAATCCCGGACATCTATTCAGATGTTCATTATCACCGTGACAATGGCTCGAACTGCAAGCAATACTCTCGCGAGTCGCAACTAATCCGATCGCGAACAATACTCCGCTACGAGCATTGGGCTATCACTTTATTGCCTCTAAATCTTCCACTTGCCAACAGAAAACACCCCCCGGGCTCCCTCAGTATCTCCAGGCGTTTTAGTGTTTTCTCCGTTGATGATACGATACCTTTTCTAGAGACGGTGTTTGTGCCAAATATTTGAGTAATCCGAAGCGTTACTATTAATGCGATTCTCGCAAATAGTGAGAAAGTTTGGAACGTAACGTTATTTTGGGTTGTAGATTTTGCCGATACTACAATAATATAATTTTTGATACCTACGTTGTATGTGATTTATTGAAAATTAGTTTGACTTAAAGGTGTGTGCAAAACTTTTCTGTTTGAGTTTTTGCCACTTATTTTCTCCACTTAGTTTCTCCTGTATGTGCATACTTTTTGCGGGCGGGAGGGCGGTGCATGCGTACTGCATCCAAGCTGGATAAACGAGTGAGTTACCGGAATTAACACAACATATTATTTAAATTAAATTTTTTTGTACCATGGATTTCCGCAAAATAACGCCTGACTCCATTAATTAAATTATTTTTCCCACCTTTACTGGGATGAGATAAAGTTCACTGGCTTTCAAGATTGTATATCGAATGCTCTAGCTAGCTGATTTGTGCCAACCAACCACAAACTACTCGGTAAAATCATATAGTATGGTACTATTTATTAACTCTAATTTCAGTCAGTAATGCGTAAACATCAATCAAGCAATCACTTTAGATTAAATTCCCATTCCACATTTACTTACAGCACTTTTGAATAAGCTCCAAAGAACATTTCTTTTCACGAATAACCCATTTAGTATACAAGAACGAAGGTCTCGTGAATTGCAAATCTTAAGTCGTCATCTATAGTGCAAAAAAAGGTTTTGAAAAGGATTAATGGAATCTAACAAAATATGTTTTCTGGAACTAGATGATTGAGATTGTATATGAGAGTTATCATGCATAATCACAAAGATTTGCACTTTATATAAAATTAGATTATTAACTACTTGTTTTCTAATGTTAACACAAACACTGTACAATAATGATTATACGGTTCTACTCTCGCTTATGTTACATATTATTTTATCATTACGTTTCGAACCCTTTGCAGGGTCCGTGGTCAAAGAGAGGTATTGGAGCTATTATTTCATCTGTGGTATTGGACATTTCGTAAAAAAAATCGACTTTACATATTAACTCGATCAGCTGATGGGCCATTTTGTATGGAGAGTCGAAATTTTTTTTTTACAATTACCATTTTTTGACGTTGGCATAGTATTATATACATAGACATGTTAACATGGGTACGTTTCGGGAATATATACATATTGCCAAACATCCTGTATATAGAATAGAATATGATGGAATAGAGCATTTTATTATACACAAAAAAACAAAAATCCACTCGTTAAAATAAATTTGTAGTTAATTATACATATATTCAAAGGGTATATAAAACAATAATTCACACTGAAGCCTAACCCAAACATATTACAAAGCATATCTTTACTGGCGCTATGACCTGCCAAAAAACAGAACGACAATTATCTAAGCCATACGCGACTTGCGACACGACAAAACGACCCACGCGTGAACAGCCTTTGTCACCTGTCCCGAATGTGAGGGCCACAGGCTAAAATAAATTCCGACCACACTCATTCCAATCACGTACTTCCGAATTTGTCATATTGGATTTTCGAGTCCCATCATCCCCTTCCTGTCACTGCGAGGAAACGAAAGCATGTATCATTTTTGTTACCATCGGACAATAATCGACTTTATTTGGAAATGCTATAGGGTTGATGTAAGAAAGCGTCGGTGCAGCTAATGGAAAATATTATAGTATGTCAGAAATGTTTAAAAATATTTCTGTAATGGAATTTCTTCTTCGATAATGAGGTAGGGAAAATAATTTTTTTTATTAAAAAAAATCTGTTCTCTTCTTTAAAAAATGTTGAACTGTTTCAAGTTAATCAAACAGCATGAAACTTGTTAATCTGAAGTAAAATATACCTATTATTATTATTCTGCATTTTTCTACTTTGATGGCTTCTATTCTTTTTTTAACGTTTCATTATGTAAAAACGGTTATTAAGTAAAATTTCTACTAGTAGGTAATAGTAACTACCTATCAACAATCAAAATCCAAAACTTTCACATAAAATACTTCAATGTCCGCGTGCAATCGCATAAACTCGTTCTGAATACGACAAAACACGGCAGCGCATAAATCTCAACAGTTAACCACTTAAAAATCCTATAACAATAGAAAACTCACATAATAAGCTGTCCGAACTAATAGGACTGCCTTTCAATTTAGTTTCATACATTCATAGGGGCTCGCAGCGATCCCGCATTTTGTTGTGGGCTTTATCAAAATACAGGGAGGGCATTTTAAACCCAATCAAGGGAAAATCAAAACGCGGAAAATGGTTGGGGTCTCTAACGGAGGGTTAAATTCGACTTATCGATTTGTTTTTATGAGTTGTGCTGACGTTTCATTTCTGTAACCGGGTCTCGAGATTTTTTTTTTCAATGGTTTTTACTTTGACAGTTATTTGAATGCTGTGCTGACATTGTACGAAAGTTGGAGAACGAGAGAGATTATTGAATGCTTTGGCATCTTTATGGGGAAAGTTTCGATGCTTGGCGTTTGGTTTGTCGGGAACATAAGAAAAATATATTGGTTAAGTAAAGTATAATAGTATTTTGTATTTGTATTTTATGCTATTGTTTCTATTAATATTCCGTGAATCTAACAAACTAAGTACAGTCAGCAGCAAATTGATTGATGCAACACAAGTCCTACAAATAATTTTTCATTTAAGAAAAAAAAACATGACTTACAAATACTCTTATGAATGCTTCTGTTAACATATTTATTTAAATAAAATATATTCAAATTTTATACATTCGTACAAAAAATACTTTAATACGAAGATCGTTTGGACCGCTTTGAGCAATTTGATCCTGGCTTTACATAACTACGTGTCAAAACATATTTTGCCGCTTAACAACGTTAGCGAAGCTATGTCATAGAAACTAAGTTGAAGGACGAGATGACTTATGAAAGGATGCTGAAACGTCCAACAAGAACTAACAAAGTTGCTAACTACCACCGAAGTTTGTTACTTCGATACAGCGCGTATCTTCAAGAATCCTACCAACAAATTGAGTGAATACTGCCCACTCGATGGAAAATCTCGTATTATTCTCCTATTCAATTTGTTGTTGTTGTGTGACAACATCAATATATACGACATTAGAGTTACTTTATGAATTGAAATGAATACAATTCACAATTGTGATCTAAAATTATTTGTAAGGACCTGCAAATAATATTTAAAAAATCATTTAGTGTTGTAAAAATGAAATTATAAATCATAATATTTTATCATTTAATGCCATGAAGTAATTAAATACATACATTACTTTATTTCATTAACAATGGTTTTCTGGATTTGATCATCGACTCTTGCTGTTGACTGTACGACGCATTTCCAATAAACTCCACAAATTGTAACGAACCCCTTTATAAGGATTACTCGCATTTATTTAACATATAATTTAAACGTGACGTTTAAAACCCTTTGCAGGGAGACACAGGGCGACACAGGGTGCCTTTAACATAATCGTTGCAGAACAAAAGTAGAATTAGATTTCAACAATTATCCATATTTGATGTCATTTGGCAAATCACCACCATCTAGTCTTTCTACCTTGAGCTCAAGATCAGTAGTAACGGGTTCGATTCACTCACATAGTAAATGTTGTATGTAACAACATAGTATATTACATTATTATCCGAGTGAATTGAGCCACGATAGCATAGTTGGTAGTGCCCCTGACCCGGCATATCATGGGGTGCGGGTTCGATCCCGCTCGTGGAAATAGTTTGGTTGGTGCAAGGATATATTGTAAGTTCACCTGACTAACCACCGTCTTATCTAAACCGTACCAAAAATGTTAGTGTTTGCTAAAAAAATTACAACTTTATTAAATTTAATGGCAATGTTCAACTATAACCAAACCTCGCATAAATTTGTATGGCTTTTAATCCTTACTATGTTCATACAGAGTAGCCCTTACTATTTATTATCAACACAACTGCACTCTGAACTCCAAGAGCCAGTCATCAAAGCTGAACAAAACAACTCGGGGTAACGTCCCCGATACTCATTATTACGACATTTTTTCGCATGCTCACCCCTAGATAAATTCTTGTCGCGAGGGGAGATATATATCAGATAACAGGAACATTATCGAAATACCGATGTCCTCGTATTAAACCGAGAAAACTGAGAGTTAAATGCCGATTTATTGTCATTGGTAGGGGTAACGTGAAATCTTGACGAAGTCGGAACTCGCTAAAGTAAAGCTAAAGTTCGTTTTTTTATTGGTATTTTTTATTTATTTGGTTCACGTATTATTATAATTTTTTTTATACTTAACACGGCAAATGACTCTACACCACCTGATGTTAAGTGAAAATGGAATCCAGACGCGAACGCAGGGCAGGTGCAGCGTGAAAACAACGCAGCATCAGTCAACTTCACTCTGCCGGCACATGGTGCTTCGTCACGCCTCGTTTGAAGGACCCCATATCATAGGAAAGAGGGAAAACATGTGCTGGTAGACTATTCCATCTTTTGGAGGTGCGACAAAGAAACGAGTCACCAAATTTCTTTGTGCGCGATGGGATATGTGTGACAGTGAAGCGATGACTCCGGAGAGCAGCACGTGTACTCCTATGGAGGAAGGGAGAAGGTGGGATAAGGTCAAAGAGTTCTTCAGAGCACTCGCCGTGGTATAAGCGATAGTAGACGCTGAGTGACGCTATATCTCTACGCAATTGCAGGGTTTCGAGAGTATTAGTGACCTCTGCATTGCCGATAATGCGTATAGCGCGACGCTGTAATCTGTCTAAGGCATCGAGAAGATACTTTGCGGAACCGTCCCAGATGTGCGAGCAATACTCCACGCAAGACCGTACCTGTGTCTTATACGAAAGACACAACTGGTCAGGTGTAAAGAATCGCCGCACTCTGTTCAGGACACCGGGTTTTCGTGAGGCTGTTTTGATCACGGCTTCGATGTAGTACTTTTGATTCAGATCGCTGCGAATCGTCATACCAGAGAGTTGGAAGAGGATGGAATGGTAGCTTTTTGTGAATGGTGAATGGTTTTTTTGTATAACAGTAACTGCATCAAAAGTAATTATGCTACATACTCGACTTCTTTAAAGCTACGTACAACATTATAATTTAAAAACATATTGTCATTAGTAATTGTTATTGCAACAGTTACAAATAAAAAATACTAACAATAAGAAAAACGAGCTCATATATATATTTTTTTTATCTATTCATGAGTTCATAACAACTTGTTAATATATATTTTTTAATTAATCGTATTCGTATTCGAGAAAGAGAAGGAGAGAGAGAGTATGATACAGTTATTTATTTTACACAACTTTAAAAAGGTCATCATCACCATAGTCATTTCCTATAATTTTTGATATTTCAGGTGGCAGTACCTAGTATGATTGTAAAATATTTTGATTACATTTGTAATGTCATAATTCACTATGAAAATTTTTGATAAAACAAAAGAAAGATATCATTCTATTATTTCGTAGCCAACTTTGAACTCTCCACTTGACAAGTTAGTATAATCTGTGATACCTACTCGTATAATCGTATAACTTTTTTTTTTAAAATGTTTAAAGGAGGCAAACGAGCAGGCGGCTCACCTGATGGGAAGTAATCACCGCCGCCCATGGACACCATGGTCTGACCCAGACGACTGTAAACTCATTAACTACAATACTGAAAGTCCATTTTCACACTGTGACCTTATCAAAATTATGCTTTTGCGGCACTAACCCAAATCTCACCGCATTCTAAGGAAAATAAAACAAGTGATTAATCACAAAAGTAGCGCGAAATCTTATTACACAGCAACAACGCATTACGGTCCCATTAAATAAACATAATATTGCGTATCGCGAATTCCTCATAAAAACTAGAGTATCCGATATTAAGTTTCCTTATGGCCGGCCATTACTGGGGTTCTAGCTGCGAATTTGGATCACCCTTACAGCGATATCTCTTGCTGCGCCTATATTGAAATTCTGCACGTATGCGACAAAGTTTTGATCACTGTAGGAATGCTCGAATGTTGTTAAGACAATTGTGGACTCTATTTGTTAGCAATTAAAGATGTAAACGCAATGTTGTGTGGTTCGGTTTTAATTACTGTTTGCTGATCGGTTGTTGTTTATCACTATAAAATTATGTTGAGTGTCATTCATGTTACTTAGATAATCCTTTGGAGATAATAAACTTTTTTTTATTTCTGGGCCTTTGCCTAGTGGGACAGTGTGGCTGATAGAATAATGTTAACTTAATAACTTTGATTTTTAGTTATTTTGCTGCTAACATTACACGAATATATTATAAATGAGACAAAACATTTTTTTTTTGATATGCTTATTACTGCTTCAAAGTAAAGCTGTATTCAATAATTATAAAATATAGTGAAAAAATTAAATGCCTACCCGGCCCAGCCAGGAATTGAACTTGGGTCTTCCGCAATCCAGGCTGCACTGTCCATTATGCTAATTTATTTCACTATACTTTATAATTATTTGAGAAATGAAACGTTAAGTACTCCATGTACTGAAAGACCGTTAAGAGCCCTTCATCCAAAACGCTGTGTCCGTAATAATTGTTTCCTGCAACTAGGACTTCGCAGTAATTTCGTGTCGACCTGAATTGCTGAAAAATTAATAAGTTCAAAACTGGGCTGCTCTACAGCGAATAATGTAATTAAACGCAACTGGGTTACTGTTACGGTTTCGGAGAAATCATATTTAATTAAACGGAACATTATCTTATTTATGTTTTGTTATTAGTGTTCTAAAAAACTATGTATGTATAATAATTATTATCGCACCTATAACGCCTCGGTGACCGAGTGGCACAGGCCCGATACCCGAAAGTTCCGGGTTCAATTCCCAGGTCGGACGAAGTGTGCATCGGATTTTTCGATGCAAAGTCCGGGTTTGTGATCACCAACCCGCATTTGGCAAGCGTGGTGATTAAGCCAATACCCATCAATTGAAGCTATTTAAACTATTATATCTGACAGTAACAAAATACAACGAGATTATCTTGTTTTTTGTCTTTACTAAAATAAAAATGTACCTAGAATAGAGTTATTATTATTATTATTATTATTGCCATATCTGATACTTTAATCATCATCATCATCATCATCGACAGCCTCCGTAGCCGAGTGGCTTGCACGCCGGACTTTGGGCGGCGCTAACTCGATTCCCGGTCGGGTCAATGTCGAAAACGAACTTTTCGATATTGAGTCGGGTCTGGGTGGTTGTGGTACCGTCGTTGTTTCTGATTTCCAAAAACGAGTGCTTTAGCTACTTATCTTGGGATCAGAACAATGTATGTGATGTTGTCATTTATTTATTTATTATTATTATTATCATCAGCTTATTTTATCTCCCCACTGTTGGGGCACGAGCCTTCCCTATGGATGGATATGGAAAACGGGCCATAAACCACCATGCGGGCCCAGTGCGGATTGGTGGTTGTTAACGACTGCTAATGTAGCCAGGACCAACGGCTTTACGTGCCTTCCGGAGCACGGAGGAGCTCGAGATGATACATTTTTGGTCTCCCATCCGATGACCGGCCTTTGCGAACGTTGCTTAACCTAAGCACTCGCAGCACCGGGCGCGTTAACCACTGCGCCATCGAGCTCCTCGAGATACTTTAATACCTACCAGTGTTCGACCGGGTTGTCGAAGCCAAAAATAACAAAGATTTTCATTAAAATAATACGGGATGACATCAAAGAAGTTGGTGGTCTGTAGTCAATTGTTGCTAGAGACTAAATCAGTTGCTGGCCTATATTTTTAATGTTAAATTCAAATTCAAAATTATTTATTTTCCTTCACAAATTTGGGTAGGTTGATCTGCCGCACACACGTACTTAAAGCTAAAGCTAAGTAAGTCAATATAACAGTTGAAGTCTACTGGTGTCTTCGAAGATGCCTTGAACGATAATTTCACCTTTCAAATCTTCAGTATACCTTAAATCCGAGTTCATTGGCCCGTCATCAATGACGCAGGGCTGACTAAGCCTGAGCGCGCATTGTCGAGAGCCAGACGAGTGGCTGGTGAGAGCCTAATCGCTGTCCATTCCAGTTCACTTAATTTTGAACAGGCTCACTAGCATCTTTTTTGTAGGTAAGTAGTTGCTATTAGTATATATGCTTTTAAAGACATCATTACAATAAATTTCCATACAAATCAATCAAAGAAGATAGCTGCAGAGTGTTTAAGTCATAATTTTTTTTTTAATTCTTAAAATTCTTAACCGCCTCTGTGGTCCAGTGGTTAAGACCATCGGCCAGCGGGGAGTGACATCAGACTACTACAAACTGTCAAATTTCCTCAATAGACTTTGAGCTTTACGATTATGGCATAAGGTTGAATATTTATTGAAGAAATTTGACAGTTTTGGATAGGTTGATGTGCTGGCGTCTGTACTTGGTTTGGTAGCTGGTAAGGCTTGTTTGTCCGCCTGGCTAGCTACCACCATCTAACTAAAGGTGAACGCAGACCTGGCCGCACCGCACGCGCTTCAGTCGACGCAGTTGCACACTTGCATAGAACTTCATATAAGAATTCGAATGTGGCGACTGCGGCGCGTGCGGTGCGGGCAGGTCTACGTTCACCTTAAATAACCAGTGCCTCAGTAGTTGAGGATTCCGGGTGAAATGCGCTTCACCCGGAACCATCGGCCTTATCATCACTTAATATCAGGTAACATGAAGCTTGCCCGTAAGTAATAATAAAAATAAGAGTTTTTTTTACAAAAATGTTACTTGTTATGAATAGTTTTTTTACAATGAAAAGTCATTGGTCTAACTGTGACATCTGACATTGATAAGCCGTATTGAACGAACACTTTCTATCAAGTGTAGCCTTTACTTATTCTCTTCCAGTAATCAAATTTCCTTCTACACCAACCCTCATTTCAGATACTCTATTTCAATTTCATTGTCAAAGATTACAGTGTCGTCAAACAAAAGTTCGAAATCACTTCTCGAACCCATGAAATCGGGTGTCGTTATCGAGTTAAAGTAATTAAAAAGTGGACTGCCCCTCGTACACTCTCTCCCTTTAGAAGAATTTCGTCAAATAAAATTCCATTATAAAGAGGAAGTTATTAATTGAAGTTTTCAACGGAATCAGGTCAGCGGATTTCGCGGCCCGCCGAGCAAAGCTTTTGAGCTGACACCATCAGGAACCAGTGGCCACATTTCTAATTAGCCAATAATAAATAAATGAGCTCTTTTCTAATACATAATCATAGTTATATGTTCATTTATAGTATTATATATAAATAATTGGGCGCATTAACCACAGCGCCATCGCCAAATATATATTTGAGGAGCTCGCCCGCTCTGCAATTGTTAAGGTTAAGCAATTTTCGCAGTGGCCGGTCATCGCATGGGTGTCCAAATATGTATTATTTATATTGCTTGAAATCCGTTGGTCCCGGCTGCATTAGCAGTCATTAATAACCACCAATCCGCACTGGGTCCGCGTCTTGGTTTACGGCCCGTTCTTCCTATCCATCCATAGGGAAGGCTCGTGCCCCAGCAGTGGGACAAACAATTAACTGGTCATGTGATGATGATGAGTTATATTTTTAACAACAGGAATGCTTCTGGCATTCAGCTCACCATGTAAGTTATGATAAGGCCGAAAATTTAAGCACATTTTACTAGGAATCCTCAACCATTGAGGAACTAGCAGCTATCTTTTCACTAACTATTACAACCCGACTATACTGGATGCGGGTTGCACAAAACCGTGACGAATGGCTGCAGTTGAAGGAGGCCTACACCAACATGTTGGTTGACAATGGCTAGAAAGAAGAAGAAGAATGCCGTAAAAAAATGTTATGGCCCAGTACGCACACAGCAATCACAGTATTAAGATTCCATAAAGGTATATGGGCCCGTATGGTATTTGCTTATAAAGTCCTTTTTTTGTAATTAGATAAAATGGTGTGGTACTCATACACCGTGGCTAGATTCAACCACTTGTTTTATTAGATTTTCCTTCCCTTCCCACGCTCAGTCACGAAAATCTCAAAGGGGGGAAGGCTCCACTAAGCACAAGCACCAAGTTATAAGTTAAAGTCCTAACAAATATCATGTTGTTTCACAACATTTGCACAGTAAACATGCAGGCAAAGTTGAAGCCTGCAGGTCTGCTTAACGAAGCGTCTGCCAACCCCTGGCTGGCGGCAACAAAAAGTTTCCGATATGCTTATTTGGGCTGATGTATGCGTACAAAGTCAATTCCTGACTTAACTTGTAGATTTTGTATACTATGTGAGTTGTTCAATGAAATGGTGGGGTGATTTTTTTTAATTCTCTCGTGATTATGAAATTAGAATTGACTAGAATACAGTATGAAATTTTATTTTTGCATTTTCCAGTTCCAAGTTACCATGGTGTGCGATTCAGAAGTTTCCGTTCAGTACAAGGTCTCCCGCCCTGTGTAGACTTACGAACCGATGGCATAGTGACATTTACAAGACCTACTTGTAGCCTAAACTGAATAAATGATATTGAATGTTGAATATTGAATTTTGAATACTTCAGGATTGGTCAATGCGGTGGCATAGGTAAGTTCCACGGGTAATTTCCCTCCATTTTCCAATGAATTATTACTACAACTTACGATATAGTTTTTTTTAACAATTGATTGCAATGAATTGACTGAACAATTTTTAAGAAAAAACTTGAAAATTGTTAACTTAACTTTAAAATCTTTTTCTTAGACAAAGTTTAGCATTTTTAGCAACTTTATAGAGAACGGACGAGCTGTTGTGTTTTACAAAAATAATATTCCACAACCTACTAAATACGATCCTGCTACAAAAAATATATACTAATATTACAAAGTTTCTAATCAGCTACGACTATTTTGACTGAACACGACGTTCGCACAGAAGTTTGTGAGTAGTTGTGTAATAGTCGTGCGCCTGAACTAATGTTGTTTGCAACAAGTTACATACACGTAAATTTCCTTACCAAAAGCAATCAGGCGTTTATTAGTTGATGTTGAGTACCTGAAACAGAACACAATTGAAAGTTTTAATTATAGTAACATTATAAATGTTGTACAAAGAAAGAAGTTTTACAAGTTGCTGTGTAAAAAGTTATATGATTATGATGTATTGTCGATATAGCGTACTATCGATATGTTGTACTTTCGCTGCAGTGACCCGTCGATGGAACGTTTTCGACATAGCGACTCTCAATATAGTGACTGTCGATTTCGTGAACTAGCAAAATATGCCATTAGAATATTTATTAAAGCCAAAAATATATCATAACAGTTTTTTTTTTACTTTACATTTATCTCATTTCACTGTATTTATTAACAGAATTATGCAAATAACGACACAAAATTAAGTGGGTACAGTCGAAAATTGCGGCTCTTAGATTTCACTGGCGGAACGGTAAATTTGCTCAAAATTTGCGTGATTAAGACAACCGGCACTGGATATTAGACCTTACCATTCATGAAAACCCTTAAAACGTGATCCAGGATTGTTCCCCAGGGAAATTATGGACTTAGCACCTGGCAAGGCTCAAATTTTAATGTCAGCCGGTGCCCCTGGTGGCTTTTACGTCGGAATAAATTAAAAAAATGAAACTTACTCAATTTGTATGCGAAACATTTGTTTGTATTCGCTAAAACAGTTGATTTTATAAAAATTTCTACGTTTATTTAAGTTTCATTATTGTAGTTGTTTATGTAATAAAATCTAAAACTCTACAAAAATAATTAATTATGGTCTTTTGTTTTGCAGTAAAACTAAAGCAAAACTATTTAATATGTAGAAAAATATAGAAATATATATAAACTATCTGAAATTATTACATATACAAAGTTAATAAAAGCTATTTATTTCTAACCCCCAGTGGAGTCCCCAGTTATTTGAAAATCAATGAAGTTTCACAGTTATTAACCTTATACATATATATATGAGGTTAAATAACTTAGCTAATTTCTTCACTTCAAAGTTTTCGCATCAGACGTTTTACGGCAAAAGGGTTAGTCCAAAGACAATGTTAAGGAACCCAGCTGACAATATTAAAGTTTGCCGTGAACGAACCTTATCTTGGTCGGTAGGTGTCTTAACGAGGATACAAATTACGTGTCCTCCCTGCTAACTACTAAGTTACTGTAAAGTAGGTATATTGAATTTTAATACAATATGAATTGTTGCTTTTTATTTTTTAAACCATACCAGGGGCTACTTAGTAGTTAGTTAGCTTAGGCTGGTTTGCACCAAAACTCACTAAATGCGTTTAGCGCTAAAAACGTTTAAAATGTCATTCCATTATTGTCATTTGTTGGAAGTTGAAAGAGACAGAATGATACTTTAAATATGTTTAGCGCTAAATGTATTTAGTGAATTTTGGAGCAAGCCCGCCTTAGTCTTCATTTGCCATTAGATGGCTAGTGAAAATAAGACCTTCGAATACCCAACTATTATGTAAGTTAACATCTTCAACTAATAAGAAACTGGTTATCTTACTTCTAACTGTCGGAATAGAACAACGCTACTAACATTGTTGTTATACCTACTGAATTATATAAGATGATAGCCAGGCCAACTTTAAATAAGCATTCATCTAACCAAACCGAGTACAATAAACAACTCTATGCTGTGTATGGTACTCGAGATATCTGGGTCTGAGACCGTTGTTTAACCACTAAACTAGAGAGACGGTTACTTAAGCTTGCAAAGGAATTGCAAAACAATTGCAATTGGTTTTGGTAAATGTATTTTGCTTGTTGGGCTTCATTTTAACAGCGTTGACAGCAAGAATTTTGCTCTACTCTACATCATTAGTGGTTGAACAACCCCATAAGTTTTCTAGGGGTTAGCATAACTTGGCAAAGGTGACCTTATTAAATTCTCCGGGGCGCGTTTGATAACCGCCTAAAAACAATTAAAGTTAGCCTTAAAAAGCCTTAGCCTTAGTAGCCTTAAAAACAATACCTTAGCCTTAAAAACAATTAAATTGGCAAAATAATAAGGATCGAAAAATAATGAGGCAAAAACGTAAGATCATATTTTCATTATCATTGGCTTTTACGTCCCATTGCCTGGCTTAGGGTTTTTCTACATAAACAATAGTATCACATAACACTCGGGCACACTTGGGCCATAACACACCACGGTGGCACAATGCGGGTTGATACTTTTAACAACTGTCGCCATCCGTCAACAAGCTAAACCAATAAAATACATTTAAATTTAGTAACTTAGTAAAATAACCATCCTTGATCTTATAAATGAAAATATCTGAGACTCTGAAGAAATGTCTTCTTATTCTTGCTGCCCTGTTCCCATGTTACTTGAGGTCGTATGAAGTCATTGATAATAATAACAGTTCGTACGCGGCTTTAAAACAACCACGTTTAAAAATGGATTTGTCTCTAACCCAAAGGTTTTGCCGAGTGAATGCTAAAGAGGAAGACAATATTCACCACGTCTAAATGTTTTACTTATTATAAACTGCAGCAAGTTGAGCATCTAGATATTTTTCGATAAAATCTTCTTAAATACGGTGTTTAACAGTTTTCTTTTAATCTTGTCTTAATACTCAGAATCAGAAAGATTTTGAGTAATCTGAATATCACTATTTCATCAATTTGGTTTTATATTCCATTAAACTGTCGTAAACCAAGTACATTGAAAATTAAAATAGTTTTATTACTTAAAAGTAGCCCGTACTACGTTCTGGACTTCACAACGCCTGAACGTTTATTTATAGCAATAAACTCTGTCATGCGGTTTTGCTTTTATTTTCGTTAAGTGTTTTTAGTACTTACTCTAAAATGGAAGCTATGTGTTAAAGGAGAATATTTGATACAACTAGCGACTGCTCGCAACTCTGTCTGCGTGAGCACCCGTCCTACATTATAATGTGTTGGTAGTGTAGCAGGATTCAAAATATTTTCATAGATGATGTTATAATAGTACCTATACTTTATCTTTAACCTTCCTTTGTTTGTAGGTTTCAAATATTTTGTGATAGGTCAGTCGTAGGCTAGTCAATAAGTAGTGTTTTGTTTATGCATATCTATATGTATTAAAAATACATAGCACTAAATCCCGGATAATAACAAATAAGAAACAAAGAACCCATGTATCACCGTGCGACATCTTTTCTGTAATCGAACCTTAAAACAGAATTTTGAAAATGTGTGAATATCTGAATAATCTGAATTATCATTTACTATTCCGAGACTACGCCATCGGTTTGCAGGGCGAGAAGAGACCTGGTCGCAAGAAAAAACAAGAAACTCAGCAAGGCCATTTCTTTTCCCTTTTCCTTTACAGCGCTTGGAAATATTGGAAAATACCCACCCTATTACAAAAGGACACTTTCCATTACAAATGAACATAATCTAGTTACTTATAACAAAGCTACTAAAGACTTCGTTATTTATTATTGCTTACATATATTTATCTATACTCAAGAGACTCTTTGGGTTGTTACAAATAACTATACAAGTTTGGGGTGAACGTCACGTCCTGCGGATTCGGCCGTAGAAACTATCTGAATATTTACGGAGACCTTTAGTACCACAAACGCTCGTTAGGGGGTATGTCTTTGTTAGATGATAAGTAACTTCGTTGGGAATGTCTGGATTATTCGTATACCTACTTACAGAAGAAAGTAACATATTCGAAAGAAATAGATTTTGCTTATATGGCTTGGTACGCGTTTATTTGTCGATAGCTTGGTAAGAATTTTAAAAGATATATTGTCAAGTATTTGTTGAGTATAACCGGATTTTATAATAAAATTTAAGCAAAATAATAACCTTATATAAGTATTCCGAAGGCCCAGTAGGGTTCGTGTAAAGGTTTAGGAAAAATTTCAAATTGAAAAAAAATCCATAATAAATAATTATCGCCTAACAAACTTTTTGATACATTGTTATAGATTTGGGTCTAAGTAGTATTTCGTGTTTCGCGTTTTTCTTTGCATAAACTGGCAATATTAAATACTTGCACTACAATGTTGCAATATATCTTTTGTGACAGATATACTTTTTAGCGGTTAGATCGATGATAAAACATAGCTGCGAAACATATTTCTATCAAAGTTTTTGAACACATTTATTTGGTAGACTGTTAGCTATTCAAATTGTTGTTTATATCACCATAAAACGATAATAATAACTGTTTCAGACAGATTTAGTACTAACAACACCGATTTAAAACCGTTTGTAAGTTGTTGACCGATGCTTTACCAGAATCTAAGCGTGTTAGATGATAGCGATAGTGATAAGCGAGATATATGAATATATATCTCGAAGTTGTTTATGGATGACCGCTTATACAACGTGTAACAGAATGACGTGGCCAAAATTAAAATATCCAAATTGTATCCGATCTAGTTCTTGTATGCAGAGTTACTAAGTAATGATAATTATCTTATCTTATCTTAGTGGGGCCTGCCGAGGTTTCCCTCTCGCAGTAACACCTCGACCCATCGGGATCTTTTGTGCAACCCCATCCTTTCACTGTTCCTCCTCTGTAAAGATAGAGGCCATAAGTTTGGCAACGTCTTTAAGAGCGAAGAGCCTGAAGTCCTCCGGTTTCGGATAGGCCGACCCCAGGAGTCCCATTCTTTTCCTAGCCAGAGAGTCGCAGTCACACAGTAGGTGCTGCTTCGACTCCGTTTCCTCTCCACACGCCCTACACAAACTATTTGTTGAAAGGTGCATTCTATGAAGCATTTGTTTTGTGGCATAGTGCCCTGTCAAGGCACCGATGGTTAGTCGGGCCTACCGTCTACCGCCTCCACATATGAACTCACTCCGTCCTAAGGCGTTTTCGCCAAGGAAGGATTTCGAGTGTTTCATACCCGGCTGCTCCTTCCATTCGATGCCGTGCCTGTTTTCGTTTCGTTAATGATAATTAACTTTAGTGTGTTATGCAATTTTTAGTTAAATATTTCTATTATGAAGTCACATCAAAATAAACAAGACTCAGCCCTAGTGGTTTAGTAACCTCTGTGTACTAACATTCATGGTCACTGCTACTTGCTTATGCACACCTGACGCGCATGACTTCGCTAATATTAATTTTGATTAATAATTGCATGACAAATTAAAGTCAATAGTAACAATACATACAAGTTCTAGATGGGATACACTGTAAATCTTTTCATTTTGACCACACCTTTTTGTTACACATTGTATGTTTATTTATATACATTCCAACACAAAAGATGTATTTAGATTTAAGAGATTGCCATGTAGGTATAAGCTATGTTTGTAGCTATTTGGCCACTACAAAAATAGCCTTGGCACTATTAAAAAACGAACTAAGGAGTACTTTTGATCGTATTTAGCATACCTGCAGAGATATATATGTTAGGATGAGAGAGTAGAGTTCGTATCATTCCTTTTCCTGGGACGTCATAAATTAGATAAAACAAGTTTCTTGTTATGTGGCTGACAAGAGCTGGGTGACAGTAGCCGCGGATTCGTGCTCAGTGGCGTGCACTTGGACAAGCCTTTGACCAGCTGTGAACACATATAGGGTGATAATGACGATGACGATAATGTTTAAAATTCAAAAAATTCAAAATTCAAAATCATTTATTCAGTTTAGGCTACAAGTAGCTCTTGTGAATGTCACTATGCCATCGGTTCGTAAGTCTACTTTGGGCGGGAGATCTTGTACTGAGAAGAACCGGCAAGAAACTCAGCAAGTGTCCAGCTCTTTTCTCCCTTACAGCGTCAAAAATATTAGAAAATGCCCTATCATAGCAGGACACTTTCCATTACAAATAAACACAAAATTATAGAAGACAACCACAACATGTAAATAAAAAAGAAAAATATCACAAAAAAAAAAAAACTAAGTTAACAAATTTACATCAGGTAAAAGTTGTAACATTTTTTTTTAAACAAAAGGGATGTGTCTCCTTTACCTTAATCTTACCTGACGACAAGTGACGGCAATGCGGAATATGGGGAAATGGGCAATCCTCTTCACCCGGCATACTCAACAACTGAGTGAGAAATTACTGCTGGCTAATAATTACTATTCATTACTATTGTCTTTGACCTTTACAAACAAAACAAGGTCATCATCATCATCAGCTCATTTTATGTCCCCACTACTGGGGCACAAGCCTTCCCTATGGATGGATAGGGAGAACGGGCAGTAAACCACCACGCGGGCCCAGTGCGGATTGGTGGTTGTTAACGACTGCTAATGCAGCCGAGACCAACGGCTTTACGTGCCTTCCGAAGCACAGAGGAGCTCGAAATGATAAATTTTTGGTCGCCCTTCCGATGACCGGCCTATGCGAAAGTTCCTTAACTTCAGCACTCGCAGACCGGGCGCGTTAACCACTGCGCCATCGAGCTCCTCAGGGTATAAGTTCAAAATCGTTATGTGTTTTCTACTAATCTATTAACTGGTAGTATTTATCTACCTTCTAGTATGAAATGCCAGCTCTTTTAAATTCCTAAATGTTGCGAAACAATCATAGTTCTAAACTTCTTTTATATTGGTAGTTCTAAATTTACATTAACGTACTAAAATAAATCTATCCCTGCCTTACAAAGAGCTTTAAAAACACACACACAGAATTAATAGCACTGGCAACAATCAAACACATCCATTACATAGAAACAAATGAGGTCTCTAAATCTAGAAAAACTAAGACCAAACACCAATACAATGGTCGTAAATAACTCACTACAATTGAACAGAGGGTCTAATGGCCCATCCATCCGACACTTTGCTCACTGGAACGGTTATAAAAAACTAAAACATCGTCCGTTGCCGAGTGTAATCCACTTAAACGGCAGCATATTGTATGGAGAGAGCTGTGTACGACAATGCTATGACACTCACGTTATGGAGAAATGACGTAAGTGTAACTTGCGTAGACAAAACAGAGTGCTGAGTGCCCAGTGCGTGTTTTATTTGTCATTCAATCACGTTAATGAAAACGAGATTTTTTATAGAAAAATTGCAACTCACTTTGTTTGTTATCAGGAGGCGCTGCTACACTGTTCATGTTCTCGTTTTCGTGTATTTTTTTTTATTTTTGTTAATTGTTTTACGGCTCCGGATGAAATCCATCAAGCCTATTCATTCGTTCTATCTTCATATTATTATGTAATACATAAATAAACAATATTGATGATGATGGATGAATAATAATAGAAATGGGAAGTGAGAAATGATATTACCCCCCAACCCCTCGAGTATCTCAGTAAAGATTGCGGCTTTACTAAGTCCTCCCGCAGACTTCTTGTGAGAATTTGAAAAGTAACGTTGCACTGTTTTGTTTCATTTGCCAACACTCATGCACACTCACGAACACTTAACGGTTAATAATCCACCATTATTTCACATTAATATTCGACATAACACAAATTTTTGAAAATAAAACAAAACCGCAGACATGACACTTCACTTTTTCCGCCAAGAAGTCCCGTTTTCGATAACCTGATCGAACTGACAATGAGACAACGGCAATGAAACAACTATCGTTCATTTGTTAAACATTCATTCAAATAAGGTCATATAATTCCCTAATAATATTATAACCCACCTTTTTACTTCATAAATCTTTAAGTTTGTATTTAACCAAGTAAAAAATTTTTTTTGTTTTTTTTTAACCATCTCAAAAATGTATTTCTGTCATTTCTGTCCTAATAAACTTTTTTATTTATTATCTAAAGTGACATAGCTACGGTTAATCACCCAACAAGAGGACAGTTGAAGTGACAACCATTTAGCGCACACATCAAATGTCTCATCTCCATAAACGTCGGCTCACCGAGGTGAGGTGTCAATCAATAAATTTAATTAAACCCCATACCCTAAACAGTAACCCCACAACTAAATACAGATGTTGTAGTACGAGCACCATGTCCTGCAGACGAGGGTGGCATTCCTATTAATATTATATGGGAGCTTGTACTGTTTAAACTTCAGGGGCAAAACAGGGGTTTATTTTTGAACAAGCTTTGGGCCAGTGTTGCCAGCCAACTTGACGGATTTCCCGTCATATCTAGCGAATTGGGATGAGGTGAAAAGGACAAATTGTTCGTCTAACGGCGAACCGATTTTCTAGAGGAATGTCAAAATGTTAAATAATATTTGGTATCGCAGAATGGGGCTTTTGAATCAACTGTAACATTGATCGCAACTATTGCTAATGCTTTCAAGCTATTGTTTTCAAAAGTTCACGCGAACACTTTTACGGATCTACTCGCGTTTATTTTACACATCGATTTTTTTTATTTTATCCTGACGTTTTGAACTCTTGAAAAATAATGTTGAGGTCTAGTTGTAAAGTAAAGATAGAAGTGTAAGTGTGTAAGATCAGTAAAATTTGTTTTATTAAATGGCATTAAATATATATATTTTCTATGCCAAAAGTAAGTACAGATTTCGCTATTTTCAAAAAGTTGATAGTGAGATCTCGTTGCTTTGTAAATCTCTATCTCGTAAAGGAAATAAGACGGATTTTTTTTAACTAAATATAGTTTGCGGAATTTCCAAATTATGTTGGCAACACCGGCTTTGGCCTTTGCGAAATGCTCGACATAAAAGTTGTGAAATGATTTTAGCTCTCAGCTATGAAACCCTAAACGATATCAGCTGTGCGCGCGGAGGCATATTTTACATTTATATTGAAATCAAATGGAGCCAATGTGTGGGTGCTGTGTGGCTATTTTGGATGTGATAGAAATGGATGTTATAGATTTGTCGCCTTTTGAATGTGTTAGATGGCGTTAATTAAATTTCTGACAATTCGTTCAATTTTTTCAAAATTGTTTATAGGTATTCCGCAGGCCTTTACATCAATAAATATAAATAGTACATTTAGCCATATACTTAAAATTTCATTGTCTCTATGGTGTAGTAGTTAGATCAATTGGACCACTGGTCTTAGACACAGTCGTCTAACATTCGAATCCCAATTCTTGGAAAAAATCCTATTGATTTACTGAGAGGAAATACAAACGAAAGATCTGTAATTATTTAAAGTAACCACACATTTGAGACAACATTAACAATTCCATAATTCTAAAAAGAGTCAATTACGCGAATTATAAATTCCGTTTTCGGTGCTCCCTAGAAAACATTCTTAGCACAAATACCTCCTCATTAGAATGTCTGAGAGGTTTGCGTTCAAAACTGTGTTTCTTTAACAACCCTCTTTGAGACCTGTGTAAATATATTTTGTAAAATGTGTGCATCTCGCCCCTCGGGCCCGCGACGGCCGACTCCTATCTTTTATTTATAATACAGCACAGTTTTGTGTGAATTTAGTTTTTGGGTGCATTGGCATTCCAAGCATCAGGTGTAAAGAAGCAACGAACCTCTTTATAGACATCACCTAATGTTACACAATTCGTTGGGCTACGATACGGTAGATGCTTACCATCATAAGAGCCGCTGCCAGCTCATATCTAAATACTAAATATATTATGTCATCATCATCATCATCAGCTCATTTTATGTCCCCACTGCTGTGGCACGAGCCTTCCCTATGGATGGATAGGGAGAACAGGCCATAAACGTGCCTTCCGAAGCACGGAGAAGCTCGTGATTATAAAAATTTGGTCATCCATCCGAT
Organism: Eudonia truncicolella; assembly: GCA_949315975.1. NCBI lineage: Eukaryota > Metazoa > Arthropoda > Insecta > Lepidoptera > Crambidae > Eudonia > Eudonia truncicolella. The sequence continues at coordinate 11,619,384 of OX438839.1, forward strand.
GACCGGCCTTTGCGAAAGTTGCTTAACCACAGCACTCGCAGACCGGGCGCGTTAAGCACTATGCCATCGAGCTCCTTTATATATTATGTGCTTTGGTAGATTTTTTTATTGTTGTACAGCCGATTGGTTTGAGCGCAAATATTTGCGCAAGTTATCTAGTTCACCGGCTTCGGTGGAATTTTCTTGACCCAGTTCGCATGTTTATTGGAGCTTAACTTTTTGCTGAAAACTCTACAGGTAACTGATATGCAGTTTTAAAATCTCGTTCTCTGAAACATCCTTTACATTACAGACGGAACGTCCGTCGTACTGTTCAATTCAAATCAATTCAATCATTTTATTGCACTCCATAAAACCTACCTATTATACATAAGTTGTTCATCATTATCCAACAAAAATCCCACTGCTGGGTTTAGGATTAGTTATGTCAGATTCCTAAGAGATTCTTACCTACCAATGTGGTAAAAAAAAACTACACCTTTCAACAAAAATGACAAAAAGCATTACCAAACATTAACGAAAGCTATGGTCAGAAAAAATTTTTTACAAGTTCAACTTTGAGTCCGTTAACTCTTCAAACAGGACGCCTATTGCCGTTCCACCTTCAACATCGGATGACAAACGAGCCGTTTAGATTAGAACTCACGCAGGCTCAGAAGCAGAACCCAAAATAATAAAAAAAAACCCGGCTGATAGCCCGCAGCCACCAGACAATAAAAGCAAAACGTTGCATCACTCCCGGCACGGCTGCCCCCGTGTCGAGTTAATCCGATTCCAACCCCCTATATTAGCTTCCGCGTTTCAATACACTACAACGGGGCGAGCTGCGTTCTAGTAATTATTAGGTAGAGTGTACTTAATCAATCGCTAATACCTTGAGTACACAGACTACGTAACAGAATTGTAATGGTATATGTAAAAATTTTGGAAATAACACTTTTAAAACCTGCGTGAAAAACGCGAAAGTTTGCAAGTATGGATGGATGTTTGTTACTCTTTCACGTAAAAACTCTACTGAATGGATTTTAATGCAACTGTCCTCATATACAGACCATGACCCAGACCAGCATATAGGATACTTTTTTTTTTACTGTAGTCTTCGCGACCGAAGTCGCGGGCAACAACTAGTTTGTCATAATTTGTTCGTATAACAAAATTTTAATTGTAATTGTTGCTACGTTTCAAGGTACATCTAAAATGTTTCGCGTAATCCGAGGTGGTTTGCATTCTAGTCATTATTTAGGTAAACTGGTAGCAGTTGATTTCTTCGTGACAGAATTAAAGTGAAATATAATATTTGCTACGAGATAAAGATGAGAGGCCTTTTCCAATCTTTGGGACACAATGCAGGATTTTTAAAAAGAATTTTGGTACGGTGGCTACTCTATCATTTGATTTTTAACTATTGACTGTTTATTTATATCTTTTTAGATAACAAAATTCATGCTAAGGTCAAATGATTGGTTTGTGTTTTAAAGAACTGTTATGTGATTCCATGTATACGTTTAATGTTCTGTAATTATTGTTGTTGTCAACATCCCTATTAAGCGCCATAGCAAAAGCAGCAAACATGCAAATAATAAAAATGATTGTCAAATAAAAAGAAAACTCGCTCATATTATTACCGTCTTAACTTAAACATGAATACCCCACACTTCACACATTTACAAAATATTTAACGTATTCACATTCCGTAGAGAACAACCAATATACGAATCCAACACCCTTTAAGCACTGGATATTTTGATACTTCCACGTATTAAGGTGGACGAGTTACTGTTGAATCCACCCCACGTCACCCTGCGCCCGAAGCGACGTACCCTTGCATTACGTAAGCCCGACATACGCCCAACGCGATTTTTCAATCGCACATTCATAGCCAGAAGCGAAAACGTTTCGAGAAATTGAAGTTGTTTAGCGATAATTCTGAGCGCGATAAATCGCTTAGCATTTTAGGGTTGGAATATGTGGTAAGGAGGTTTATGAGACAGAGGAAGATGGCAAATATAGTGTTTGTACCGTGCGCACTAGAGCGGATCGAGTTAATCATTGCGGTAAACGTATATAATCTATGGAGTCCTTACCGCAACAAGTTTGGTAAGAATGTAAAGATGAATGTTTTCGATCGAAGATGTAATTTTTCAATAAACGAGCAGGTCAGTAATTTATTTTTAATAGCTACTCGATTTGCAATTTGCGTTTTTTTAATCCCACCTTTAAAGCCAGAAGCGAAAATGTTTCGAGAAATTGAAGTTCGTTTAGCGATAATTCTGAGCGCGATAAATCGCTTAGCATTATAGGGTTTTATGAAACAGAGGTAGAGGGCCAATATAGAGTTTGTATCGTGCACACTAGAGCGAAACGAGTCAACTGCGGAAAACGTATGCATAATCTGTGGAGGCCGTACCGCGATAAGTTAGCGTAGTCATTTCCCTACATATCTTTAAAAAAAATGTTGGTTGTTTAAGAGTATTTCTTAAAGCTCTTCTTCTCTGAGTTAGGAAGAATATTTGAACGAAAAGAGATTATGCTTTTAAACGTTTAAACTTTTATTGACTCGCACAACAAGATAACAATAACAACAAAAGGTTTATTTATTTATTTATTGAAAAGGCCTACCAACAGTTTCTGTATTAACACATTCACTATAATACATAAAATATAAGTAACAACAGGTAAATACAAAAAACTAATTAAAGGTAGACACCACATGACAAGTAAAAGGAGTAGTAATTTATCTACTAACTAAATAAAAAAGAGAAATTCTATCTAATTTTTTAACTTAATAATAACAGTTTTTTCTTGGCCACATAAAACGTACGCTTAATACTCCGTATGGAGTTATTAAATATGTCTATACTATTACTGTGATCGTTTACCAATCTGCAAAGTCTAGGTATGGCAAAGTTAATTCCACGAACGGAACGACGAAGTGGGGAGCAGAGAGGTGTTATAGACTTTCTAGGAATACAGCGTGGAACTCTAAAATTTATTTTGCTTAGTAATTCGGGACAATCTATTTTGCTGTTAACTATATTATAAATCAGTTTAAGGTCAATAAAATCTAGTCTATCACTGAGTGGAAACATATTAAAATGATTCAATCGTTCAAGATATGAACGCTTGAATCATTTTAATATGAAAATAAAAGGTTAAGCAGATGAATAATAAAACATTTAATTTTAGAGTCTGTAACCGAACAGTGAAATTCTATATGTAATATTCCTTTCCTTACGATCAGGTGAGATAAAAAACAAGCGCTTTTAGCTTTAAAATACTTAAGTCTCGTTTTTCAAACAAGGAAAAAATTAAAGTGCAAAAGTTGAATTCCCCTTGAAGAAAAACGCGAGCACAGCTAGTTAAAAAATCAAATTTAAACGAACTTAACTGGAGTTATAAATTCTTCTTAAGGTTAACATTTGATTTCAGTTTTCGAAGAAAACTTTAATTCTTGTATAAGTGCTACATTTCACTATATACCTTACTTACTTTGTATAAAAATCTTGTGAAACAAAATGTTTTCGATATGTGATGCAATTATGCTTAAAGCGACTTTCCTGCAATGTTATAGCAGTTGTGAAAACGAAGCGTGTTTAAATGTACACCGCTAGACGTGTCTCGTTTTCACAACTGCAAAAACACTGCTACAAGACTACTTAAACAGATTATGGTAACCTAGTAAGGGCGTGCCGACCAAAAAAAGCCAAAAGTGCAGTCACGGTTAGGTTGATATATGATATGATACAAAATATACATTTAGTATCAAAGGGAACGTGTTTACAATTAGTCCGACCCATAAATTCATAACACACTATAGTTTTTTTCTACTATATTCATTGAAATGAAACAATTTTTACGGATCTACTCGCGTTTATTTTACACATTAGTTTTAATTAATGTTTATCCTGACGTTTCGAACCCTTTGCAGGGTCCGTGGTCACAGGGAGACTGAGGTGTTGGTCGTCTTATAATTAGTTAGTAGCTTAATTAATTTTTTTTAAAATTTGTTTAATTTAAATGAGGGTATACAAGCTACTAACTAATTATAAGACGACCAACACCTCAGTCTCCCTGTGACCACGGACCCTGCAAAGGGTTCGAAACGTCAGGATAAACATTAATTAAAACTAATGTGTAAAATAAACGCGAGTAGATCCGTAAAAGTTGTTTCATTTCAATGTGTAGTGTTCGCGTAAACTTTAGAAAACAATATACTATATTCATTTAAAGTTGGGCAAAAATCATGAAAACGAGTGACGACATTTAGTTGATATCTTATAGTTTATCTAAATTATTATACCTCTAATTATGTCTAAACAATCACCAATGTCTTAACTACAAATCGTCCGTCTCACATTTTCGATTTATCAAGCGGTTTTTTAAATTGTTATTTTTCAAATTAACACGTTAAATTCCCCATGCAAAATTAGTATGGCCGCGCGGCATCAAATAAATATGGACGAAGACATTTCAAATAAAATATATTACACTTGTCACTTACGGACGGCGCACCCTTAATATTCCAACTAAGATTTAACGCCATAACAGGCCATTTTATTTATAAACAAATAATGATTTCCATAATGGCCACCCCATTTTTCACAGTCTTAATTTCCCGGCAGCTGTACCACGGCCTGAGACAAAAGATTGATATATTCTCTCTTTTCATTAGGTTAAAAATGATTAATTTGTGCTCTACCCCTCCATTTTGTATAAACAAAATTTTGCGACATTTTACTTAAGTGGTCTTTGCTTTTGAATTTGATTAAGTCTACGTACCTAGAAAGGTGCTTACCTTTGTCAACAAAGTTATTTAAAATTTATATTTAAATAAAATATTACGCTTCTATAGAGAAGTAATAATGTTCAACATTTCGTCACACTATAGGTTTAAAAACGTCGAAAATGAAGCAAATGTATTCCGCACAATTTTATCAATTCCATAATTCTAACTTTATAAAATATATTAAATGAAATAAAACAACTTTTACGGATCTACTCGCGTTTATTTTACATATTAGTTTTAATTACTGTTTATCCTGACGTTTCGAACCCTTTGCAGGGTCCGTGGTCACAGTGAGACTGAGGTGTTGGTCGTCTCATAATTAGTTAAAAGCTTGTATATCCTCATTTAAATTTAATCAGGTGCGTCCCGTTTTATACAGAAAGAGCTTACAGTATCTTTTGGTCTGGCATTATGGTGTTGGGGCTAGGATTTTCGCGTATCATCCTAGGGATGACGCGAGGCTATTGAAATTAAAAAACATCCTAATTTTAAAAGAGAAGATGGTTGGAATCTACCACCAGCCAGGGATCCCATCAGACAGAATATTAAATCCCAGCCCCAACACCATACTGCCAGACCAAAAGATACTGTAAGCTCTTTCTGCATAAAACGGAACGCACCTGATTAAATTTAAATGAGGGTATACAAGCTACTAACTAATTATGAGACGACCAACACCTCAGTCTCCTTGCGACCACGGACCCTGCAAAGGGTTCGAAACGTCAGGATAAACATTAATTAAAACTAATGTGTAAAATAAACGCGAGTAGATCCGTAAAAGTTGTTTCATTTCAATGTGTAGTGTTCGCGTAAACTTTAGAAAACAATGTATTAAATGCCCAATTATTTATATAACAATTTAACTGCTCATCATCTTGTTAAGATTTTCGCTAGAAGTTGTATATATTGATTAGCAATTAAGTGTTTTATCTATCTATCAATCTATTTATTAAATTGCAATTATGATTCAAACGACACGCCGCGCGCCGTTATAATTGGAATACAATTTGAATTATCCATATCCATAGCACCTGCAACCTACATAGTTCTGCTGAAATATGCATACGAGTAGTAACTATACATAACATGCTCATCGTTTGAAATCAGTTGGTATTGCGGCGAGCACGAACCCCTATTCAATTATTATTGATTGAAAACAAGGTGTAATTGACACAATCACAGTTGTGACGGACCGCTGTGCCTCGGGGAGTTGAAACGGGTTTGTTAAATTTGCATCTGTATGCTGTTACATACATGCAGATCATTAAGAACGATTATCTACAACTAGCGGCCCGTCCCTGCTTCGCACGGGTGGACATTTTTTTTTTAATATAGCCTATGTTGCTTAGCGGTAATGTAGCATTATAATGGTGAAAGAATTTTTTAAATCGGTCCAGTAGTTTTTGAGTTTATTCGTTACAAACATACATACAAAAATACAAAAAGCTTTCCTCTTTTTAATATTAGTACATAGATATAATTACGTAAAAAAAAACCTTTGATAGAGAGATTTGATAAAAAAAGAAATTCATATAGAGAAGGAACCATCGCCATCTTTATCACCAGCTCAATTTTTGTCCCCACTGCTGGGGCAGCCTTCCCTATGGATGGGTAGCGAGAACGAGCCATAAACCACACCACACGGGCCAAGTGCGGTGCTTGGTGGTTGTTAACGACTGCTTGGTAAATTTTTGTTCACCCATCCGATGACCGGCCTGTGCGAAAGTTGCTTAACCTCAGCACTCGCAGACCGGGCGCGTTAATGCGCCATCGAGCTCCTCAATTTAATACTTAATTGTTAGATAAATACATCTACAAGAGTTTTTAAACATAATTCTGTATACTATTTCAACTTTACAGATCCCTTGAATAGCTAATCAATATACTATTAATTAAACGCTTCTAAATGCTTAAGAAAGAGCAACAGAGAGAAGAAAAGTGGCTTTCCGTGTAAAAGTAAGGGGAATCCAATGGTGTTATTTCAGCACCGATTGAGGAAACTCGGCTGCTCTAGTTGGCGACGGATCGCTAATTAGTCCGTCGGAGAGTGAAATTGTGGAAGATATTCTTCTATGGATATTATATTTTTACAGAATCAAAGAACAATCACATACAGAAGTTTAAAAGTGTATAAATAGGTACCTGCAGGTACTTAAGAAGGTATGATTATGTCCGTTTTACCAACGACCCTTAAGATAACCTCTAAGCTATGTTATGTGACGGTTGCCGGGGAAAACCTTAAGAAGAAGAAACTTAGTAAAAACGGGGATTTAGATAAGCAGTTTTCATTAAAGTAGATGCGACTCGTTCGATGTTCGGTTAAAAATCAAACGCGTTGCAAGTACATGATATGAAGTTGAAGTAATAAGAATTTGAAATTGTGTTTTTTACTGACAATGAAGTTGTGGAGAATGGTGGCGCTATATAACTTCACTTAAATAGCATTCTCGATTAACCTTCCGAGTCATCAACTCACAATCAGGATAGATCTACAGATACTTCAAGTACATTAGTTGAGGTTTTCATGTAAAAAGCGCTTCTGGAGATAATCTAGATTGTTCTAAACCCACCAATTGCGTCATTAACCGTATCGCCACACCACTAAATAGTACAGCAATTATCAAAGTAAATGAATCGTAAAGTAGCCAATTGTCCTAATTCCCTTCAGTGGCCGTAAAACCCGAACAAGTTGGGAGTAATAGAGTTTCCGCGTCGCATCCAGCTGTTCGCTGCCAATCAAATTAGGAACCATTATCGGCTGATCAGGCTCACTTTGAGCGATATCGGCCAATCTAAGGATTCAATTCTTTTGTAAGGATTATCTGGTTGCCTGAGTCGTCGCAAAAAATGCGGCAACGTTGACGAGTAAAGACTCTTTTGTATTCGCCAATATAAACCTAGCCAGGTATATGAGATTTTAAATATTTTTTTTAATAATTAGTCATAATCAAGACTGTTGGTTGCACGAGCCTCGCACACTAGCACAGGAATGAGGCGAATGGCATCAGCGAAAGGCCTACGTCTATCAATGGGTCGAGAGAGACTGATGATGTTGATGGTGTTTTTTTTTTGGAGCGAGATTGCTGGGTGCCTTAGACGGCATTTTCAGCTTCACCGGGCTTGTTTGGGGGCGGCGAGGAACGTAAAGGGTCCCTCAAGCCGTGTGAAACGAATTACCTTCGGAGGTATTCTAGAGGGAACGGCAACGCGCACTAGTGCGCGTCCCCGTGCCCTACTAGATTCTCCGAAGGGTTCGGATCGGAGCGGGGAGCGGAACAACCCGAGGGCGCCTCTAAAGGCTCGGACCTCGGCTCGGGTTGACCGGGCCGTGGTGGAAGAGAGAAACGCCCAGGTACATGTCTGTACCTGGTGTAGAGCGCGTTTGAACCGGTTATTCGTAGATAAAGTTTGTAATTTACGTAAATAAGTTTAAAACACAGACGATTAGGCTCTTTTAGGTCATGCTGTTTTATTATCGTGTAATTAAAAGAAATATTTTTTAGTGATCAAGCCGTATTCTAAATTTTTCTTATAAATGGCATTGAATAAATGATTTTCTATTCTATTCTATTCTATTCTATTCTTTTGTTTGTAGGCACACCGAAAGCTACACCCATAACTCAAATGCAAATTCATGTTCATCATTTATCATTTCGCGTCTCTAACAGTCTCAATATTAATTTAATTGTTCAAACAGGTTTTTATAGGCATCCTATTGAAGCATAAAATATTTAATTTCAATTTGTGTAGTGTTTGCGTAACATTTATAAGCAATCATATAAAAAAGTGTGATAGACTACAACAAAGAGGTTAGAGAACAGATTATGCCATAAAAATGTATGCCAAAGCAAATTGTTCCGTACTGCCAATGAGTTATGATACATGTAAGTGTTATAACAGTTTCCAATGTCCGGCTTTCATCTAACAGGCAGGTAAATTGGAATATAATCCTTTCCCCTAGTCTAGACTCCCGTTTCGATGATAAGCCTCATTCATAAAGCCTCTATAAGCACTGTTGTTCATCACACACCTATTAATTAGTAAAACATACCTTTGTTTTCTAAATAGATAGAGTATTGGAGAATTAAATCGTAAAAAACGACTTTTGGTTGAAGTTTTTCTCCTACAATATTAATTCTACTCGTAGACATCGTAGAAAATGTTTAATTTTTCTTTAGCCACTATAAAGGTGAAATTGGTTAATGTGATTGCCTGAAAACTGTTTCGTATAGACACTTTATGCTTTTCAACAATGTGAATCCTACGAAATCTCTGTACGAAGTGAGGTCTCTAGCGAGCAAACGCAAATATTTAAAGCGAGCATTTCCACAATTTCAGATGTAAACGCTTGAAGTGAAGTTTGTTACTTTTCTCTTTACTTTTAACCTTGTTTTTCTTATTCTTAAAGAAACCTTAAGGGTAGATGTTACACCATTAGTCTCGTCATGTAATATTGCCCATCCTTAATCAAATTATCTGATAACGATGTTAATGATGACAAGTGGATGACAATGATGTTGACGATGAATACATTTCTTCCTTTGATGATTGTTTCTCATGGTAATTGTAACATTACTGTTTTTCAATATTAAAAGGTAATTAAAACTTATACGCAATCAAAATGTTTAATATTCTACATCAATCACTATATGTAATTACAACATTGATTACAACGCTTAATTGGTATTCAGGACACGTTTACTATGATGCTGATCGATTCACTAATCCCCTTGTGTAGATGTTATTCGATCATTGCTGAACGTAATTACTTTCAATGAAACGTAGTTTTTTATTAATTGAAGTAAGACAGACGATCAGATGTGGCGGGAGGGCTCCGTCCGTAAAAAACTGCTCCCGTGGCCTAACTTCAAAATGCGGCGATCGTATTTACCAATAGAACTCGCTTCTTATTATTTTATATTTCATTTAATACAACAAAGCAAAAACGTTTGCTTGTCTGTCATCTTATGATAAGTGGCGATAAGGCTAAATATCTTTCCTCAACTACTGAGGTAGGTACTCTATTTTACCTCAACTGACGGAACTTGACAGAACTATAAACATTATTGTCATATAGTTTTACATTTGGCCTTGCTTATAAATACAGTGTAGCTATATTTAGCTAAAGAGGGCAAGCCTTCGCTGTGACTTATTTAAAGAACCCAGACAAATGCGATAAACTTTAAATTAGTGTACGTGCATGTAGGTTTTACATTACGCAGCTTTTTAGTGAATAGTGTTTTCTTAGTTCTGTATGTGGTTTATTAGTTCCAACGCTTCGGCACTTGACGCTGACGGCAAAAACAATTAACTATTTAAACTATCAAAATTCCGTAAAGTATATATTCTTAAGAATCCCTGTAATAATTACTTTAACGGCTGATTTTTTAATCATCGGAGAAAACTTCCTTCTGATAAAGCATTACACAATCAAGATAAAATGTCACCTGTTTAAAAAGAAAAGTCATGATAAGACAATACATTTTTAAAATGGTTATCTAATACTTTATCAAACGAATAAGTTTTATCCGTCAATTGAAAAATCGGCCCTAAGATCAATTAATTTTAAAACAATAAAGTAAAAAATTGTAAAATAAACGCGAAAGAATTTCGTTTAATTAAAACTAAGTCGAATGTTACATTTATAATACTTGCAAAATATTGTTGAATATGTACAGTCACGAGCATTAACATGTATACACTTTTGACTCTTATTCCATTGTTTTAAGAGTTACATTGTTAACATGCTACTATTACGTACCTACTACAATTTGATAATACGGGACATACGGGACTGAAAACACACGGGACTGAGACATGGTCGCTCACTATGGGCCTTATCAGAAGGCTCAAGGTCACTCAAAGAGCAATGGAGATGGCTATGCTCAGGGATTCTCTGCGTGATCGAATCAGAAATGAGGAGATCCGCAGAAGAACAAAGGTTACCGACATAGCCCGAAGAGTTGCTAAGCTCAAGTGGCAGTGGGCAGGGAACATTGCTCGCAGGACTGATGGCCGCTGAGTTGGAACAGTCCTTGAGTGGCGACCGCGTACCGGAAAATACAGTGTGGGCAGACCTCCAACAAGGTGGACCGACGATCTGGTGAAGGTTGCGGGAAGCCGCTGGATGCGAGTAGCACAAAACCGGTCGTTGTGGAGATCCTTGGAGGAGGCCTTCGTCCAGCAGTGGACGTCTTTTGACTGAGATGATATTCATATCATCGATGGTAAGTGATAAGGCCAAAGACAGAAGGGCATTTCACTCAAAGTCGTCAATTAATAACGTATTGAATATCTTATCTCTAACTGTCACAACACTAATTCTACTAACATTATTGTTATGGCGACAGATTTAGATAAGATAATGGTAGCCAGTCAGGCGATCTTAAAACAAACCCTACATAACTAAACCGTTTAAAGTAGACGCGAACACTGTAAATTGCAATGAAACAGTTTTATGTATTTATTTTATGTTTCATTTTATTTTACATATTATTTTATCCTGAATGACGTTTGCGGTCGCAAGGTTAGATATTAGAGATATTAGTCGTGTAATTAATTAATTATGTAACTTGCATACCGTCTATTATTTTAATCGTGTGCGTTCCGTTTCACGCAAAACGAGCTTACAGTATTTTGTGTAATATAAATAATAAATAAATAATATAGTAATATAAATTATGTATCCCCAAATAGTATCCGAAACCTTTGGGTTTAACACCGCTGCCTGGTTTCTCCAAATGCAAAATAAATATAACGCTAGAAAACATCAGTTCATTTCAACGACTTCAATAGACTATGTAACCCCGAGTAGAACCTTCACCTCTGGATCTAAGGTAGTATAACGACAGAAGTTAAATGAACTAGAATTCACGTGAAATTCTAGACTTAGGTTAGTGCCGCTCTAGACTCTAGAGGATGGGTCATACTTCGCGAAAGCACTCCTGTAGTAAAAGCCAACGTCCGAAATGAGCTAAGTTTAATGCGCTCTTCGCCTTGGGACGTGTTCTGGCATAAACGACCTTGCGACCTGTAAAAATTTTAATTGCCAACCTTGTTTTCGAATAAAACTCCAAGTTGTCTAATGTTAACTATTCGTTTAGTATAGTTTTATAGTAGGGTTACACAACTTCATGAAAGTAGTTGTAAAAAAAAATACTTTTTAAAAACAAGCAAACAAGCTTTTATTACTTGTGAATAAAAAAAGGAACTAAAAAGTTAAAAATAATTGAAATCTTAAATTAAATTTAATAATAAGAAAAAATTCTTTATAAATAAAAGCGTGTTACATTGTTATTGCAAATGAAAAATAATGAAGGTGTAATTCTAAGGTAATATGGTAAATGTTCTTTAATGTTCCATCAAAATGTAACACGCTTTTATTTATAAAGAATTTTTTCTTATTAGTTCCTTTTTTTATTAGTAATAAAAGCTTGTTTTTTTTCTTTTAATTTTATTTTTTACTTTTTAGTATTTTTGTAGGGCGATAAGGGCTTCAGTACAACAGGGTTCGCCCTGTTATCCTGAGGCGCAACGTTAACGATATGACATGTTTATATACCCTCATACCAATTGCCCTCGGCACGTGCTCACCTTGACATTGAGTCATCCATCTAACCCATCTAATCAAAGACAGAATCCACATTCATAACAAACGGAATGAACGAACGAATGAACTTATATTCCCAAGTTCCTATGGCCATCTTTCAACTCCAACATCAGACCCTGGTTACCATCTAGCACCAAATTACTCGTCAAGACGAATAATATGAGCCCATACTCGATGGGATTGTGTCGTTAAATTACCGAGTTCCTATGGCCACCTTCCGGTTACATCATCAGACCCTGGTTACCATCTAACATCAAAGTACTCATCAAGACGAATCATACAAGCCCAAACTCGATGGGGTTGTATCGTTTAATTACCGAGTTCCTATGGCCATCTTCCAGCTCCATCATAAGACCCTGGTTACCATCTAGCACTAAAGCACTCGCCAAGACGAATCCTACGAGCCCACGCTTGATGGGGTTGTGTCGTTTAATTACCGAATTCCCGTTGCAATCTTCTAGCTCCATCATCAGAAGGGTCTGATGGTCTTAGGTGCTAGATACCATCTAGTGATAATAGACAGTAATACACAGTGTAGTTAGCGCTCGGCTTTCCTCTCACCTACCCCCCTAGACAAGTGGCATAACGATAAAGAATAGAAATTAAATAGAATGATTGTACGGGATTGACATAAGTCAACGATACGTATAAATGAAGTTTATGTCAATCCCATACAATCATTCTATTTAATTTCTATTATACTAGTGGCCCGTTCGCGACTTCGTCCGCTTGAGAACACCCGTGTCCCATGATGAACCCCTATTGCAGCGCTACCTACCGGGTCCAATTGTGTTTTTTCAGGTACCCATTGAAATATACACACAAAATTTCATATAAATCGGTCCAGCCGTTTAGGAGAAGTTAACTGACAAACACACGTACAGAAGAATTGTATATATAAAGATTAGCGTTATGGCACTTGTCTAAGGGGGCTGATATCAAAACAATTGCGGATTAACGTCTACACGCACAGTCTACACGTAACGCGTTTACCTAAAGCGGTACATAAACATGCTCAGCTGTAATACCTACAATAGAGATAAATGAGTAAAATTACAAGATCAAAGCATAATTCGAAACATGTTATTCACCAAAAGATTTACCTAGGATATTTATACGTAAGTTAGCGTTAATCCCCGTGTAAAGGAGTGGTAAGGAAATAAACGAGGATAAAAGAAAGAGAAAAGCAAAGTAGATGAAGTAAATGTTTCAGAAAATAGAGCGGCAACAAGAAAAACAAAAGACAGTTAACAGGGACAATAAAAACGAAAACAAAACAAAAGATAGTTGGCAGACTAAAAAGATGCAAAAATATAATAAAGTATATTCTGCATTTTCTTAAAGCTTACTACTACTACAGATTAACCGCCTTCCTAGTCTAGGCCCCCGCCCGATCCTCTAAATGATACTACACATTTACAGAATACACTAAACATGCACACTAGTTTAGGCCCAAGACACCGTACTCGTAGAACAAGGGTACGACGAACCGGTTCACACGCGCTAGGTACAGACATGTACCTGGGCGCTTCTCTTCTCCACCACGGCCCACTCAACCCGAGCCGAGGTCCGAGCCTTTAGAGGCGCCCTCGGGTTATTCCGCGCCCCGATCCGATCCGAACCCTTCGGAGAATCTAGTAGGGCACGGGACGCGTACTAGTGCGCGATGCCGTTCCCTCTAGAAAACCTCCGAAGGTGCACGGCTTGAGGGACCCTTTACGTTCCTCGCCGCCCCCAAAAAAGCCCGGTGATCAAATGAAACAAAATATCTCTCAAAAAAAAAATCCAAGTCTAGGGATTGACATTCCTTCTCAGTTTTTGAACGATTCCGTCGGGATATTGTACTATACTTTTTTCTAGGTGTTTAATTGTACAGCTTGTTCTAAATAAGCCTAACTACTACCATTCTTAATTCAATATTTAACAACGATGTTATAAGCATTGTTGTGTTACAACATAACAATATGTGATAGGTATAACCAATCCAGAGAATTCCAACGCTAATCTACTTTTTCAAACACCCTTAAATAATAAAATATTCTTAAATATTTTTAACCTACCTTTACCTATTGGTAACTAATACAATTCATTGCATTTGGCATAACATCTAAAACGACAAGCTCTATTTTTACCATCCTCCACAATTCTTCTTTGCACCTTATCGTCGTTTATCTACTATGTTGCAAGTGAAAGCTTAAGCACTTATCCATGATGAAATAATGAATTGCACCCAGCAGACAGGTGGTGAGCTTATCACTGGATTTGAAACTTTGTTGGCACATTTCATTGTCTTTTACAAGACTGTAGGAAAGTGAAGGAATAATATAAATTTTTAAGCAGCTTCACACAGGCTTCATAAATGTTAATACTTTGCCATTGACAATGTTGACTACGACAATGAGAGAAAAGGTTTGCTATACACTCAAGATCTTCTTAATTTGGCCTGTGGTTTTACATAAGTAGGTATATAAACGTTCTTTGTAGTTCGACGCTAACCTTTTTAAGGTATGTGATAGAACAATTGTAGTATCGTTTTCTAAAATTTACGTAAAGACTTTAATTTAAATAAAACACTTAACGGATCTACTCGCGTTTAATATTACATACTATTTAATCCTAACGTTTTGAAACCTTTGCAGGATCTGTGGCTACAAGGAGACAAGAGGAAAGATATTTTCTTCATAAGCAAAGTTATCTGAAAGACAAAGGAAATGAATAATAGTTGAACCAAGAGGAGAAAAATACTAAAGACAATACACGATATAAAGTAGTTTACAATGTGTAAGATAGATTAAGAAGAATAAAATAGCCTTTCTTTTTAAAATTCGTAGCTGACTCTCTACTTTTCGTATAATGATTATTAATTATTGTAAATCATATTCTGTTCAAATTTAAGACATAATAATCATTCTCGCATTGATACTTCCCACACGAAATTAATTTGAAAAATAATAGGAAAATAACGTGAAGCATCCAAAATGACCTTTTAGGCTTTGCGTATCGTATAAAGGAAATGGAAACATGTCACTCACGTCACGCTTTGATAAAAGAAAATCATTTCTTTTATGGGTTGTTTGAATCGTATAGCTGAATTAATCCATAAAGGGAGGTCACGGCCTTAAGACGACCCTTACAAATCAGGTCAAGACTGACTCATATTTATATTTCTGTATTAATATGTCATATATTTGGAACTTACTAATTCTACACTAAGTTTTCTGTGTTCATTAAATTATTTTTGTTGTTTAATTTATGGTTTAAATCATGGTCACTGAGATTTGTCATATTCTTGAAACATACAAATCCTAACCTAAGTATTTTGTTTTCAGCTAGCATTTCACACTTGTTTTTTGGCTGTAGTACTCGAATTTAATTCAATACTTTTTTGTGGCTATTACTTTCTACATTAAAAAGAATAAAAGACTTCTGATCAAAACGTTTGCTTAAACATATCGACTTATCCGGAGACTAAAGTACGTAAAGCATTATTGAATTGTTATTCTATTAAAAACTCTATGCTTCCACCTACATCGGAAAATAAGGCAGTAAGTATTCAAGTTAAAAGTAAAAAGCTTACGAACCTTTTTCACGGCGAACAAGCTAAAATGAGTATGTTGCCTCTCAAAACGCTTCTTGCTCCCCCATTCCCGGTAACTAGCACAGCCGCGAGACAATATCTTTAAGCACACATCCATTCCACATTTTGTTCCAAATTAGAAATTAAAGCCGGAAATGGTTCGTTAACACCCCCAAATGGATTTGGAATAGGACACGCTAATTTATGTAAAGTATCGGGTTACGCGGGACTCCTCGATACATAATACAGAAACGTGATCGCAATTTTCTATAGACTCAAACTTCAGAGCACAGATCTTGAAGGACGAATTTTTATAGGCGCATTTACATTTTATATCTGTTTCGGAAAATTGAGTCCTATTTTCGAGACTATTGTGTTTGCGCTTGATAAGAGAATGCTTAAAACTGTTTTCTTATTTTACTGACTCATTCTCTAGAATGATTCTACTGAATGAACCTACCTGTAGAACGTAAAAATACACGCCGAACCAATTCATGTTTCAAACCATGCATGAACTAACATGATTGAGACATCCAACTATAAACAACCATTAAACTTACCTGGTATCTACAACGAACGGTGCAGGTTGGCAGGAAAAACAAATGAAGGCACTCATACAAAACACACCAGTAATCACGATTGTTCACTGTCTGTACTTAGCAATATTGAAAGCGTTTGTTTTTGTATAAGAACGGGGAACGCGAGGGAACCCTGCGGCCGCTCGGGGGTGACTGTTGGTGTCACTCAGACCCACAGGCTCACCCAGATGACGTCATCCTAGACCAATAGGGAGAGATCCTACGCGCATGCGCGCCTCCACAGCCGTCGCGGCGCCTCTCACACATCCGAAATGTTGCTACGTTTTACACTCAATGCATTGCGTTTTAGCTGCCGTTGACAGTCGCTTTCGCCGCGCCAAAGCTTCAGTGTATGTCCGAACGCTCGTTCGACGCATCAGCATGTTTACGCTCGTAGTGGAGTGCCCTTCTGGGGGTGACAGCTTTGAGAGCTCCCCCGATGGGCTTTTCAAAGGACCAGCGTCACCATTCTTTTTGTGCCTCTGCCGTGCCGCACACGCCGCGCGTTTCAAATAATTGAGACGCTCAGTATATGATTTAATTTGCCCTTTTGCGGGAATGAATGTTTTCACTGCCCAAGCGAAATATTTTTGCGAGCGAACATAAAAAAAAACGCCTTTCAATGGAAGGATTACGCGGGCATGCTCCTTTGAAAAACAGTCTGGAAAATGTTTTTTACTGAACCTTCTGATACGTAACCCAATATAAATGTTATAGGCATAACATTACATTTTCAAATGTTTCGAACGTGCTAAAATATTCTAATATTCGGAGGTTAAGTATTTAACTATCCAATAACTTAGCGACGTTAGGATGGGTGCAACGATAGACACTCCCTATGATTATTTTAATGCCAATCGACTTTAGATGCAACTGTCGCCATTATTAAGTACAAAATTTACATGTAACATCATGTAAACAGAGCTCAAGCTCTACTACAAACGTAGCGAAGCTTTTAAATTTGTTACAAATATAAATAGCCACATAAACACGCAAGTCGTCTTTAGCTTTAGCTTTAGCCTTCTGTTCTCGAAACAATTGAAAAGCGATTATTCCATACTCCACACCAGATTTATCACATCTGTACCAATAAGCGATCAGTCGATACTAATCGCGTGTCAACTGTAGATTGATAGGGCGCGAAATCTGCGATCGGGTAATCCGCACGGTACTTTTTCATACTCGATCACGGGCGCCATCTTTAATTTGCCATCCGTCTTGCAGAAGCAGATTTCTTTGGTTCAAAGGGGAGTGGAAAGTGCAATCTACTTGCATTGTTGACTTAGTGTTGTGACAACTATTTCTTTCCAATTTCCACGACTGCAGACGAAGGTTCGCTGTGTAATGCTTGATTTGATTTCGTGTTCAATGTTGGCATTCGTTGCTGTTTTGTTTCTTTACAATTTATTGGAGTGTTTATTGTTTTGGCTACATACAATAATGTCATCATTATTTCTAGGCTTTCCGTATACCTAATATACAGTATGTATCTATGAATATTTTGTTTTATTAAAAATCAAAATGTAGATAAGCAAATGCATCTAATGCAAACAAACTTACTATACACAAAATGTAGGTGCACACAAAAATAACCAGATAAAAAACATGAAACAAAATGTATTTTTTTTGCTTATTTTCAAAAGATACAGGATAGTAGTGAGATGCTATAAAATGTATTATTATAGAAGGCATACTATACACACGAAGAAACATGACTTTGCAGACATTTTTGGTGAAAGATTTAATTTGCAATCAATTTTTAATCGTTTAACACAGCGTAGGTGGTTGAACCATTACTTTGGCACTTAACTGAGCACGATCAATAATAATTAAGTAACAACTTAATCGAATCATTCAAATTAGTTTAACAACTTAATATTTCATTCCATAAAAACCTCTATAAGCCCGCTGGCTGTTCTAACACCTTGTTTACTATGATTTGTTACTGTTTATTCAACTCGAATATCTCAACACTTTAGAATCTGGTCACTGTATATTATTTTAATAGGTAACAACTAGTACCTACTACTATCTTATCTAAGTCAGTCGCCATAACAACTGGCGACTGACTTAGAAAAGTGTTGAAATTTTTCTATGAGCGAACCCGCACATACAAAAATAATTTTAACACATATCCAAATTATATTTTTTTGTTCGCAACAAACTTTGCGTAAAGCTTTATAATACCCATATTTATAATTAGATACAAAGTAGCCAATAGCTCTTTAGTTCCGGATTCTGGAAAAAAAGGGCTTCCATCTTGGGCCTTGTCGACATTTTACCATCCAGTTGAAGAACGCACCCACTAACCAAATATCTCTTGATAAAATTAAAAGCTTCTTTTACAAAAGTATTTATCTAATATAATGCCTATAAATAAACGACGACCTCAATCAATCAATGTAGAAAAACGAACTTATTCTATATTATCTCGAGTCTGGGTGTGGTTGTCGTACCGTCCTTGTTTCTGATTTCCATAACACAAGTGCTTAAGCTACTGTCTTTGTATAGCTGACTATGTGCTGACTATTGCTCTGAAGCAATGTATGTGATTTTGACTAATATTTAGTTATTATTATTTATATGACAATAAGAAACATTTTTTATTAAAGATTAGTAACTCCTATTGTATTAACAGATGAAGTGACGATTGTCAATATTTTAACTACTATTTATCACAGTAATAAAATGAGGTCAGGGCTGCCACCCGCGGATAGTTCTTTTCAGTCACGTACAAGTGCTCAGCTGACACTCAACCAAAGTGACGTCTCCTATCTTTCAAATACATCTTTCAAAGATAGAATGTACCCTCAGGAGTTGAGGGTTCTGGGTGAAGTGACTGACTTGCACTTTCGGCTTTATTGCCACCACGTTCGATGAGATGGAGGCCAATCGTTACCTAGTTGTGATATAAGCATAGCCCTATTGGGATCAAACCACGATCTTGAAAAACTCGTGTTAGAATCAAATGCGTTTAAAAATGCCTAAATGCCTAAAAAATACGGAAGCATACCTTTAATTCTGGTCTTCTACTTAAAATTCACAAAGCGTGAAAGGTGGTAAGTAGGTTCGTCCTTAGAGATGCTTGCACATTTCAAAACCCCATTGTCGGTTCAACACGACACCTTAAGTTTGAGGTTTTGTGTTTTAAGATTCAAGCATGCGACTTCCTTACGTGGCTCAGAGCTAATACTTCATGTTATTTATGTCCTAATCTATTTTTTCGATATCTCAAGATGTTCTAACATAAGTTTCCCAAATATAAAGGAGGTCATTACCGATAATGTTCTGTTGCTCGAGATTGCTCTAGAAGACCTTCAGTATAGGAGACAGGGTACGTTCTTATACATTTAACATAACGAATTGCCACGTTATCGTAATAACGGAATCTATATTATGCAACGAAAGAAGCAAGAAAAGGAAGCCTCAAGTGAAATATAGGCCAGTCGCTTATTTAAATGAATAAAATAAATAATAGACATCATAATAACGTCACATACATTTTTCTGATCCAAAGCTCGTTTTATAGAAATCAGAAACAACGACGGTACCACAACCACCCAGACCCGACACAATATCGAAAAATTCGTTTTCGACATTGACCCGAACGGGAATCGAACTCGGGACCTCAGAGTAAGCGCTGTCCAAAGTCCGGCATGCAAGCCACTCGGCTACGGAGGTCGTCATGTGTTTTCGATATATAAATGCATTAATAACAAGCCTAACATGTACTTGTTAAAGTATTTATACCAAAATACACTAGAGCGCAGAGAAGCTAAATAAATTTTATCATTTCATTTTACCAGCTCATTTGTGTGTCCCCACTGCTGTTGCTGGTGCTTTCCTAAGGATGGACAGGGAGAACGTGCCATAAACCACCATGCTGGCCCAATGCGGATTGGTGGTGTTGTTAAATAATTAACAAGAGTTAAATAAATATTTATTCAAATCGTGATCACTCTACAAATAAATTGGAATGAATAATAAGATATAGAAAATATATTTAAAGTTACATAATAAAATTTTTAAATCATAATATCTTGATCAAGTTATCAGCAGCGGTTTCAACACTAGGACGGGCCTGACTTACAAATCTAATTAGGACAAACTTTGTCCTACCGCAAGGTACGAGTGTGTGAAGATATGAATGAGAAAGAGGCGAGAAAAGCTACCAACTCATAAACTGGTCTTAGTTTATGTATGAATTAGATAACTTTTAAACTACCAGCTTAATTCATTTCAAACACGACATTTATTTCTCAGCCATACCAAAAAACATAGGAACGTGACAGACAATACTGATGAAGCTACCCACTGACTTATTGGTCTTGTTTAGCATAAATTAAAACATCATACAAAATGCCAGATGAATTCATTTCAAACGCGATATTTATTTCTTTAATCATACCAAGGTCTTCACTTAATTGAAGCCTATCTCCGACAAATTGGTCTTAGTTTAAAAATAATTAAAAGAACTTACAAAATACCAGCTGAATTAATTTCAAACACGACATTTATTTCTCTAGCCTTACATAAATCTTTATATATGTAGTTATCCTGAGGAAGCAATTCACTGACAAATCGGTCTTAGTTTAATATGAATTACAAAACTTACAAAATGCTAGTAGAATTCATTCCAAACACGACGTTTATTTCTCAAGCCACACCAAAATCTCTATATAGAAACGTGCCATAGACAATCCTGAGTTATGCCGCTCAGGGCAAATGCAAACTGTTTGTACGCTGTCCCCTGGCGTAGACGTTCATCTGTGATTTATCTGCGAGATAGCTGACGTCGCTGTCATAACTCATACGGTTGAGCACTGGCTGGCAAAAACATGGTACCGACTAGCGGGAGTGAGCCGTAATTTCTTAGACGTGATATGTTTTCCATTGAAATGGCAGATAATATCGGTGAGCTAGGTTATAGGTAATGTTAAGAAAAGGATGTAAGTGACAAACATCTGATTAACATTTTCATACTGCTAATAAAATTAACGTCATACGTTTATTTTCGTAGTCATCACACAAGTATACATGTTTTTGCATCTCCTCCTCATCATCAACAAATCTAACGCGCAAAAACTTTAAATTGAAATTAATAAAATTAAACCAAATAAAAAAAATATAAACTTACTTCGGAGTTTTCCAATTACCCAAGTACATAAGACATCTACATTAAAAATTTAAATAAAATCTTAATCTATAAAATTATATGTAGGTATGTACATTATACAGACGCCTGCACATCAACCTATACAAAACTGTCAAATTCCTTCAATACATTTTCAACCATATAATTATGGCACAAAGTTCAAAGTCTATTGAGGAAATATGACAGTTTGTTGTAGATTGATGTGCAGGCGTGTGAACATGTTAATGATATATATGTTAGGGTTTTGAACAGTACTGAGGCGATAGGCGACCTACTACTATTCAAACATAAATATAGCAATACAGAATAATGCTGTTCAGTAATAGGTATAAAGGCCTTATCAAGTCGGATACTGGGCAAAACCCTACCATTAGTTACATTTTTCTGTCTAAATTTACATTATTGTGGCATAATCGAAACATTCGTTAACACACTTGTTACAAAAACAAATTAATCAAAATAAACAAATGCAAATAGAGAGGTACGGAGAGTAGGGCCGGAGTGTATGCAACAGTAATCCCGACTCGGCAGGTAAGCCTCGTTAATTTATCATCCGGGAACAAAAGGGAAAGTACATAGGGTTTGCAACAATCGAAATTAGAGGGTTGAAGCAACGACTGCTTTGGTATTGGGTTTGTCATATATCACGCGACACGGTACGTTGGTGATGAATTGATGATTGCTGCTTGATGTTATTGTTTCTGTATTTTTTGCCATTTTAAGGATATGGATATTTATCGTCATCTTCATCATCATCATCATCATTAAAAGGTCTCCAGGTTTATGATGTCCTGGCTTAGATTTGACTTCTTCCAAAACATGCTTCGTAAAGTTTTAAAAAACATC
This sequence comes from Eudonia truncicolella, assembly GCA_949315975.1. Taxonomy (NCBI): domain Eukaryota; kingdom Metazoa; phylum Arthropoda; class Insecta; order Lepidoptera; family Crambidae; genus Eudonia; species Eudonia truncicolella. The sequence goes on from OX438839.1 coordinate 11,641,935, forward strand.
ATAATATGGAATAAAAAAGTAAAATAATTTTGAAAAATCATCAGCCTATTAATGGCTTACTGTCAGGTGAAGTAAATATAAAAACAATTATGATAGATATTAAGTCTTTGTGTGTTTTCATCTGTTTAACTGGAAATATAAAATCTTTATTATGAAATAAATAAATAAAATTAAAATAAACCCCTTTTGTTATTTGTTACATTCCTACATAATTGATAACTTACTTTTGTGTTGGCGATTTACAGTAGTAAAATGTGTGTATTGAAACATTAAAATTTAAAATCCAGTGCACCAGTTCATGCTGGTAAAATTGCATTAATTAAAAACTTGAAAATTAACACGAACGTAACGTTAAACTTAGATATGAGGATACTACTGAGTTTCAAACATATTACCGAATATCTGTCGGAGATTTACCAATTTATTTCAATATGCACAAGTGTTTTGGCAAGGACAGCATCGCTTACATAAATACGAATTCAACGAAGCCGCTTCATCTTAGTATTATATACTGAAACCTTCGCAAAATCTCATAAAGCTCAAATTAAATTTTTGATCAGCCATAAAGCAGAAAATGAGTTTCAACCGAAAACAAATTAAAGGCCAAATCTTTACGAGTTTAATCTTACTGTAGGCAATACTGAATATGAAACGTTTACTCTGTTTTATTGTCTACTATATACTACTCTATATTTTAATCATAGCTTAATAGCTAATATAAAATTATATCAGTAATGAATATAAAGTTTCTAAAATAAATACCCAAATCCATTTTCATTTAATAAAAAAGTTGTAAAACTACTAATGCTACACGCAGGCTTCGATGCGGGGTTCTCCCCAAAACAAGGAATTCATTATTGTACATGATTTAGATGGTGGTAAGACCAGTTCTAAGTCCGCCTGGCTACTTACTACCAACTTATCCAAGTCTGTCGGCATAACTACACTGTTAGGAGCATAGCATTGTGTTCCGACAGTTACGGATACAGTCAGCCCGTTGTAACTCGGTCGAAACGTCGGGTATAAAGAAGGTATGGTACCTTTTTACTAATTAGTTTGCGTTAATCCCCGTTTATCTTTTTTTGTTTAGTTACGGATAAGACATCCAGTTTTACAGTAGTTAAAGATTCCAGCTAAAATGCGCATTCTTAATATCACTTAAACAAAATTGTTTATCTAGTAATTGAAACATAAACTTGTCGCGTGACTGCCTTTCAAAACAAACTGTTCCTTGAACTGCGTAATGTCTAAGAAAGAGCTTTCGAAAATGAAAAAATACAATTCAACGTTATTATGAGAAAACTAGAAAACAACTAAAGATTATATCCAGAGCTAATTTATTAACGAAATCCTCCAAAAGATGGATTAGTCTACCAGCACATGTTTTCCCTCTTTCCTATGATATGGGGTCCTTCAAACGAGGCGTGAAGAAGCACCTTGTGAGCCGGCAGAGTGAAGTTGACTGATGCTGCGTTGTTTTCACGCTGCACCAGTTGTCTTCGCGTCTGGACTCCATTTCCACTTAGCATCAGGTGGTGTGGAGTCATTTACCGTGCTAAGTATAAAAAATTAAAAAAAAAGAAATCGTGTACACACACAAACGTGCACGAATACAAATAACAATACAAACGTGTCATTCCACGCCGCAATTAAACCCCTTTTCATCAGCAAAACAAATAGACAGCACATGGCCATAATTAATAGCTCAATGCGCAATGAGTAAAGCTGTCTATTCATCGCAAATTTCAATATCAGCTTTTGATGTCCGCGCTATGGTCGTTCGTACATCTCGTTATTATTCAACTTTTAATGAAATATCAGATATTATCGCTCGACCGATGTGGACTGTAGTAGGGACTGTATCACACTCAGTGTTTGTTTAATTATATTGTTTGAGATGATAGATGGCGCTGTTGTTCTGTCAATGTACTTTTCTGAATCGCGGTATACAGATTTTTGTTGCATAACTTATACAACGTGTAACAGAAAGGTGTCATCAAAATGCATTCAACAAACAGCATTGTGTTAAATAGATCATTAGGCTTTTATTTAGAGTATCTTGAGTGTGTCATGCTCTCTTTATTGTCTCTGCGGTGGTGGCGTGTGCGTCGGGTCGTTACGTTCCCTAAAATATGGTTGAGCGAAGCGATGGCTGATTCATATGTCATACTCGTGAACGGGTGCCGCCTGTGGAGGCTGGTCTGCTCTTGCATACTTATCTTATTTTTAATATTACTTACTATAATTTGACTTTGTTTTTCTTAAACAATTTTTGACTTTTATTAGAGTACTGTAGTGGTACTGTATGACATTGTGGAAATTGGAACTTTTACCTGAGGTAAATTTGTTAATTTAGATTTTTAATTTTGTTTTTTTACATGTGGTCTTCTATATTTTTTTTATTTTTATGTGTTTATTTGTGATGGAAAGTGTCCTGCTAAAATAGGGCATTTTCCAATATTTTTGACGCTGTAAGGGAGAAAAGAGCTGGACACTTGCTGAGTTTCTTGCCGGTTCTTCTCAGTACAAGATCTCCCGCCCAGAGTAGACTTACGAACCGATGGCATAGTGACATTCATAAGAGCTACTTGTAGCCTAAACTGAATAAATGATTTTTGAATTTGAATTTGAATGGAAAGATCTAAAGTGTATCCGATCTAGGTCTTGTATGCAGAGTTACTAAGACATAATTATTAACATTAATTTGTCATGCAATTTTTAATTAAATATTTCTATTGTGACTTCACATTAAAATATAACAAGTTACAGCCCTAGTGGTTTAGAACCCTCTTTTTACTTACATTTATGATCACTGCTGCTTTATTATGCGCGCCTGACGCGCACGTTTTCACTAATATAAATAATTATGATACAATTGCATGAAAAATTAAAGTTAATAATTATGTTTTAGTAACAACACATACGAGATCTAGATCGGATACACATTGAATCTTTTCATTTTTAGCATACCTTTCTGTTACACTTTGTATAGTAGCAAGAAAGTACAGTGGTTATAGAGTTTTCTAATTTTAGAGATCTCAGGTTAACGTAAATTAACCAACACTAGTTGATTTGTTTGTATACCGTCACGTAAATTTGGTTCTAAAAAAATGTTTCATCGTCATTGTCATGTCTTTTATCGATATCGATATAACTATGGCGCATTCACCCGCCAAGGATTCAGAATTGGTAAAAGCATAACGGGATATTGTTTGTATTCACGCATATATATGTATTTAGACTGGAGTCCACTATTCCAAAATGTATGCACTTTATCTTCTAGTGTACCACCCAGTACACCTGTCACACAACGGAATATCCCCATATCCCTTCATCCTGAAGTCCTGACGGTAAGTGAAGACAAACCCAAAATAGAAAAGCACTACACCCGGAATCCACAATCACTGAGGAACTGGATATCTTATCTCTAACTGTCGGAACACGACACAATTTGACGGGTGGACGGCCTGTTCCCGATACTGTTTGCATATTTACCGGCATATGCCAAGAGACATCAAATGTCCATTAACGTATAACCTAAATAGATTGTTGCCAGGACCATACATTTCACAAATAAATTTAGTGAAATTAGAAGGGATTGGACCTTTAGCTTACTATACTAATCCTTGAGCTGTGTAAACCACTTAAGTTCCCTGTCTAGTAGAGTGATGGTTAGTTAACTCTAACACTTTTAATGTTGACATTATCTTAGTATGACTAACTAATGTTTTGGTTATATATATAGGTATAATCGACAGGTTTTACTGAGCCACGAATGGTCACCATAGTATAGTTGGTAGTGCCTGACGCCGTATATTTTTTTTTACTTTTTAATTTTTCAAATTGACTAACTATTTTTTATTATTTAATAAATCACCACTACACAACCTTGCTACCTTTAATAATTATTTGTGTTAAAATAGTAAGAATATGTTTGTAGTTTTTCACTCAATAGAAGCTGTTAATTAAAATAAGGTTGAAAAAACTATTCGAATAAAATCTTTGAATGATTTTTTGTTAAAGATACGTATATTCTGGTATTATGTTTAATCTAAATACATCAAACAAAATTCTTGACAGCCGCAAAGTTAAGTCCTTCAAAGTAATTTATGTTTTGGGGCTCCAAATGCAAACCTCTTACGGAAAAGATAGATTGCATGAACTTTGCAATTATTTTTAATTTGACCTCTTGGGCTTTTATTTAGTTATATATTTTACATAACTCAATTAAATGTTTATCAGGGTTAACGCAGACTAGGTATACTAGGCATACCTTTTTAAGTACCCACTAGAGCTTAAAAACTATTTAGTGTTGTATGTATAATAAAATGCTCAAGTTCAAATTTGTATCAAAATCACGAAGCTTAAAGCTCAGTTACAATAGATGCATGGGTATATGCATCGAACAATCCAAAACATATATGCCCAAATTGAGAATTGATCTCAGGACCTCCGGACATCGGGCCTCTATCAGTGCGATATATCTTATACAAAACAAGGTTATCAAAATTACATGATGAATTCATGAATTCATGAATGATTTAATTTAATAATGAATTACATTGTTTACTAACATAGATTAAGATTGTTTTGTAACTCACACATCAATATGTACTTAGTATGGTATGAAATAAATGATTTATTATTATGAAAAAATATGTCAAAATAAAGATGACATTACATTGCAGGCGGCAGCTACAATAAACAATGCAGAAACCAATTAAGCGCAGTCAAAATTATCGCTGACGTACACAGCTACAAGTGTGTGTACAAATGCCTTTAGAAGGTAGTCCTTGGTTGCAAACCGGTCCTGGAATTTGGGAAAGGTCTGGCTTTTTGGGTGTCCAGCGAGAATAAAGGATCAAGATTATCCTGTTGTCCTTGCTTCTTGAGATTTGCTTCGCAAACACAACTACGACGATACGAGTTAGAAACAACAGTTTGTTTTTTAATATGTGATCATGTACTATAAAACCTTTTCACATATACATGGTGAGTTCTCCCTATCCATCCATAAAGAAGGCACTTGCCCCAGCAGTGGGGACGTAAAATTAACTGGTAATGATGATGATGATTATGATGGGGAGAATGGAACATAATCCACCAAGCCAATCCAATGCAGATAATATAGATACCTCGAGGTACGAACGACCTAACGACCCTAAATTTTATATGCTGTAGTTAAATGCAAGTGAGTGACTATGGGAAAATCCGAAACTAAGATGGACAAGGTTTTTTCTTAGGCACTCGATTTTAACTGCATTAAAATATTTTTAAAAGCTCTCATACACATGCGGGCTAATAACCTAATCAAATCTTTTAAAATAAAAGCAAGTGAAATAAAAATGGAGCTAAAAAAATTACAACTCTATTTAACATGTAAATTATTTTATTTTCAGAAACTGTGTTTTATAAACAACATTTTGAACTAAAAAATATGGATAAAGTCTAAAGCCTTTGCTATTCTAGCCGGAATAAAGCGATACATTACATCGATAATAACGTAACGATACATTTTTTATGCCCGAATGAACACCTGGCACAGAGGAATACGTGCCACGCCCATAACTCTGTATTACCTTTCGAGGTAGTAAATTCAAATGAAGTGAAAACTTTGTTGAGCTCAAAAGAAATAGCTGACATTCGTTTTTTAGGGTTCCGTTGTCAACAAGGAACCCTTATAGTTTCGCCATGTCCGTCTGTCTGTCTGTCCCCAGTGTAGCTCATAGACTCTTATTACTAGAAAGCTGTAATTTGGCATGGATATACATATTAATCACGCCGACAAAGTGGTGAAGTAAAATTTAGGTTTCCTCCCCTTCACGTGAAGTGGAGATGTAATTTTTTTTTCTTGTCCACCCCATAGTGTGGGGTGTCGTTGGATAGCAATTTCAAAAATATTGCGGGTATACTAAAACAGTTATTTGGTACAAATTCCTCATTAGGAACTACTTAAATAACGTTGTCAGGTGTGTGAAACCGGTAATATCTACATTTAAGTATATGAGCCACCGTTAAATAAATTTATATAAAAGCCCTCTTCTCGGAGTCCGCAATGGGCTACGGAACCCTACACTAAGCGTGGCCCTACACGCACTTGGCCGGTTTTTTTTTATTATCTTCCATTTGAACGCAGCTCTCAATGAAATTGGCGGGACTCATCGGTGTCGGACCAGAACAAACAATGGGTATCGATGCCAAAAAACAATCAACGAAACAATGCAAGGCTGACTTGGTACCATTTTTTTTTTCGCAACGGGCAAGCTTTGGCCTTCGTCACACCTGAGAGCGGCGTCTCTCCTCAGCAGGGTGCGCTACAGCACCAATAGCATCTTGAACACCATTGCTGATAAGGTGGATTGCCCCTTCCCGAAATACTTGGTGAGATTAATCAAAGCTAGTTGTAATTAAGTCCATTATTTAAGCTTTACTAACAGTTTATAGAATGTTATAACTAAGACATTTATAAAAATTTCATTTCGGACAATGACTATCTATATAATAATATAGTAAGTAACGCTAAGGCCGAAGGTGGAAGCGTACTTCACCCGCTATCCTAAACCACAGAACTGCCTGTCGTATCTTAAACTCCGAGAACATAAAAATTTCAACTCTGTCATGTCACCATAACAACAGTTTTAGTCTAGTCAAGTTGTAACGAATGCTGTATAGGTGCGTACTTAGATAATATGAGGTGGTGGTAGCTAACTGGGAACAAACCCTTCTACAAACCAAAACGTGTACAATATGAACCTTACGCTAAACTCGGGACACCTTTATTTTTCTTTTAACTAGGTAAAATGCGTTGCGCATTAACCTGGGCTAAGGGCGCCGGGGTTATGTGGGACTATCCTCTTCTTCCTTCGTCTAGCGACTAAAAGCTCTACGAGATGAGGAGAGGTTTACCTACTAAAACTCTAGTACCCTCCCTTCTCTGCCACGGGGACGGCTTGAGATCACGAATGGCAAATCACCGATTTTACCCGAGACCTATAGCTAGACTACATTAAGAGTTTAAACTACTTTCGGTGACGTTGTAACCATTGTTGCAAACGTCAAAGGAATGCTGTAACCGCTTATATATACTTTCTAGTGAATTGTATACTTGTTTGTCGACATAGTTCTTCACATAGACCCGTTTCTTTGACGCACTTCCAAAAGATAAGAATAGGAATAGTCTACCATCATACGTTTTCCAATGTGGGTCGGAAGAGTGAGGGTTACTGATGCTGCTATATTTTCACGCTGCACCAGTTGTCTTCGCCTCTGGACTCCATTTCCACTTAACAAGAGGTGGAGTGGAGTCATTTTCTGTGCAAATGATAAAAAAATTGTTAAAAAAATACAGAGAAAATAAACCAGAACGAAGCATTGTTTATGAATAATTTAAAACGCAGCCTTGGGTTACATTCCCGCTAGAATTTTAATTTCATGAGTTCATATTTTTTTATGTTGCTACTGACACAAAATGCGCTGGTTACTTATTATATATGCATACCTATGTATTATATTACATATCAAGTGATTAGTGAGGATATTATTGTATTGAGCCTGATTAAAAATGAAAGAGCATTGAAACGCATACAATGAATTGCTCGAATTTAAATGTACAAATAAATCTCTTGAAAAATCCATTCTCATTAATAATTACGCCATTAAAATAATACTTTTATTATTTTAATAGAAAACCTAGTCAGACAATTATGGACAACTAGGTATAAATAATTAATGTAAACATTTTAATTCCTCAATCAATTGATGTAATTGATCATTGCTTTAATCCAACACTATTAACGCTAAAAAAGAAACATGAGTTGAAACAAAACTGTTTTGGAATAATTGAAACTTATAAAATCCAATAATTCAAACGTTCACCGTGTGAAATGTGATATCTTGTGATTCCGTTATGATTAATATGTTCCTAATGCTTTCTGATTTACTGTTTTGTTGTAAGTGCTTTTAACAGAGATTATTCATTTAAATGACGCATTAACTATTCGCCTGACAAATCACTTGTACGTTAACAAGGATAAATCGTGACAAAACGTTAACAAAAATAAGTCTTCAAAATTACATATTTTAAACTCAAAACAAGTTAAATTTACTTACTCTAAAACTTTGTGTCTTTTAATGTTTTAATATTCTTTATTGTGAACACAATTTTGCCTTTTTCTACCATTCATTGCCTTTAAACTACAACATAGCTATGAGAAAATGAAGCCGACCCATGAACCCACTATGCTGAGCCAACTTTAAAAATGGGTACTTATTAAAATCGAATGAGGAGCTGGATGGCGCAGCGCTTAACGCGCCCGGTCTGCGAGTGCTAGTATAACTTTAAATTCAATAATATTGTATTGAATAATATCATTATAGATATAAAAAAATGGTACCTAAATCAACAGAATACGCTATTCATATCAACCTAAATCAATGCAATAACGCTGACGCACAGAAAGACACGGCTTTGCAAAATAAATCCATATCGCGATACGAATCCGCAATTCATACTCGACAGCCGAGCTGAGCAAATAAACAAACATGCTGTACCAAATGAATGATAAGGGCCTATCGAATCCACTACGTCACTGAAAAAGTTAAGCAGGCAATACCTTTTTGAAAATAAGCTTTGTAAGCATGGAAGCAGAATTTTTACTCCCACAATTCTCGCTTGACATATAAACAATGTAAACTAAAATTTTAACGTACAAGTCAAAAAAGACTTCATGTGAAGTATGACATTGACTGTCATATTGCATTATACTCTCATTGATCACGGAACATTAATTTTATAATTGTTGTTATTAACGATAGTCACAATTACTTGTATAGTTTTAGTTTTTATAGTTTTTTTTAGTATTTAGTTTTTTTTTCTATTCATTTACAATGCTATATATATACGTTGAATTTGACTAGTACTTTGTGATTTCAGTAACTTCAAAGTGACTTAATACAGCTGGCTTGCAGCCTAAATAAAGTAGTCTTCTGTAGTCTCGGTAGCTCAGCGGTCAGAGCATTGGACCGGTAATCCAAAGGTCGTGGGTTCGATTCCCACTCGAAATTCCTGAGACTAGTTTATTTTTTCTAGGTAAATTTTATCTTGAGTTGCAAGTCTTTATAACTCAAGTCAATGTTTCCAGTAAAGGCTTCTCCATACAACTAAATCGAGATATCACGTTGACAAAGGCACCGGCATCATTAAGATGCATTGTGCGAAGGCGGCATGCGAAGGATCTTGCAGGGATTGAACCTTAACCACTTACATAAAGATGTTGCTCGCATTCCACACTGTCATTGAATCAAACTATCACAGTGCCAGGTAATGAGTGAGTGAGGTAGTGAGTGCAGTAAGTAGTGACTTACTTACTCGATTTGCTTGTATTTAAATCTATAGATAAGGATCTGCCAGCAAGTGCGAGTTTTTTTATATTATATTATACAGCGAAAACAAAAATTTGTAGGAATGGCGTTGAAGCACCTCCTAACGACAAACAAAGGAAGTTTTGTCATACACAACTGGTGTTCTTGATTGAATGTCATATAAAACTCGCACTTATCTAGGTAAATGCTCTTTCTACGATGCGAAATCTTGTATCGAGCTTGAGCGGGCTATAAGCAAGATATCGTTGACTTTTCATGACCATTTTTATGTATTAGTCAACTGGGAAAGCTGGCGTTCATCTCACCTCATCACAAGTGATGATAAGGCCTATTGTGGAAGCGCATTTTACCCTGTATCCTTAACACTGGGCTAAAGGGCAACCATTTTTTTCGTGATTTGGACAATTTTCTACGTGATAAAAAGTTTTCTTCTCAGGAGGCAGTACAAAATGCTTTCACACAGTTTGTCGAATCTAGATCACGAGAGTTCTAATTACTCTAATTAGCAATTTCATACTTTAACCCCTAATATTTTCTCAACAGTGCAATTAATATTGTTGTTATGGCAATATGTAATTAAGCAACATGTACAATTGAGGATGTTGAATCTTTGGTTTCCGGTTCTCATGAGAAAAGTGAATATAAATTTTATACATCTTCATGATTCAAAACTTGTTGCCATGAGTATCACAAGTCGGGTGTTACAATCCTACTATAATACTAATATTATAAACGCGAAAGTTTGAAGTATGGATGGATGTTTGTTACTCTTTCACGTAAAAACTACTGAATGGATTTAAATGAAACTTTCCTTATATACAGACCATGACTCAGACCAGCATATAGGATACTTTTTTTTTTACTTTTTTTTTTCTGTAATCTTCGCGAACGAAGTCGCGGGCAAAAACTAGTAAAATATAATTACCTACTAGCGCCAATAAGATTCATGCGTTCTCTACCTACCGATTTTATCTATAAACCCTTTTTTTTTTGGAGAGTTTGCTGATTGCCTTAGACTGCATTTTCAACTTCACCGGGCTTTTTGGGGACGGCGAGAAGCTTAAAGGGTTCCTCAAGCCGTGTGAAACGAATCACTTTCGTAGGTTTCCTAGAAAGAATGGCATCACGCACTAGTGCGTTCCGTGCCCTACTAGATTCTCCGAAGGGTTCGAATCGGATCGGGGAGCGGAACAACCCGAGGGCGCCTCTAAAGGCTCGGACCTCTGCTCGGGTTGACCGGGCCGTGGTGGTAGAGAGAAGCGCTCAGGTACATATCTGTACCTGGTATAGAGCGCGTGTGAACCGGTTCGTCGTACCCTTGTTCTACGAGTACGGTGTCTTGGGCCCAAACTAGTGTGCGTGCATGTTTAGTGTATTCTGTAAATGTGTAGTGGCATTTAGAGGATCAGGCGGGACTGTAAAACCAAAATACGAGTCCATAATTATGTACGCTCACATCCTTGTATTAAATCACAGTCTAATAAAATACTTTAAATGGATCTACTCGCTTTCATTATTTTATTTTGATGATTCAACCCTTTGTCGGGTTTTCGGGTCCTCTCATAATTATATACTTAATTTAAAATAATGAGACGACCAAAACCGCAACGTTAGAAAATTCCTATAAAGTGTTCCATTTCAATGTAAGGAGTTCGCGTAAAAAAGTTAGGGGTGGCAAAAACGAAGGACTTTCTTGTCCGTCAAAAAAGATCGCTTACAACTTCATCGACTAACGCACACGAGGGACTGAAAGTAACAAAGCAAGCGGACACATCCGTCGCCTGCGCATTCCTTTATACAAAACTTACAGTCTAACATACTGCGAGTTTATGTTAAAATCTTGTCATACGCTCAGACAGCGTAAGATATTTCTAATTAGCATCTTAAGAACCAAAGACATGTGATTCACAAGAGCCTTGACCTCACCCGAAAAACCAGAAAAAAAGCGCGGTCAAAACTTAATCCTGCAATAAACATTACTACTAAATTGTACTGTGACGTCATCTTGCATGGTCACACACATCTCTTGGACTTGTACGTATGTGGTGTGTAGGCGGAACCAAAGGTTTTAAGTGTCTCATAAAACACGTTATTTCGCTGTAGATCAGACTAGACGGAATTCAGTTGTTTAATTTGTAAATTTTCGCTAGCTATTTTATTTATTTATTATTAATTACTGCCAGATCATTATCAGTCTATAAAGGCCCATTACTGGGCTATAGCTTTTTCAAACAAAGAAAAGCACATGGGCGTTTAGGCCTTAACACACCACGATAGATTGATTGATATCCCGATAGATGATTTGATATGGTCACCTTTGTTTGCCAAAATTGCTGATTACTTTGCAAAATCGCAATCCGAACGCGCTATACAGTTTTTTTTTTATTTGCTTATTGCCAGGGCATTTTCAGCTTCACCGGGCTTTTTTTGGCGGCTAGGAACTTAAAGGGTTCCGCAAGCCGTGTGTAACTAATCACCGTCAGAGGTTTTCTAGAGTGAACGACTTCACGCACTATAAGTGAGTGTCCCCGTGCCCTACTAGATACCTCGGAGGTTCGAATCGGATGGGGGAGCTATATAGTTGCTGCACCATCGAGATTTAAAAAAAAACGGCAACATGTTCAACTAGGTACATGAGCGCGTATTGGTTTGTATAGATATTTTTAAAAGAAACACAAAATAAATTAAAATTGAACATATTAGGTTTTACAAAAATTATAATACCTAAATAAAAATAATTTTGTATGAAACAATCATAAAGCTAACAATTTATTTATAGAATAGTCTGGCATGATGTCACAAAATTCAAAGGAAGTCAATAACAATGTATCTTAACATCAGTTTTAAATAGAATTAATATTAATATTATTATTTTTTTATTTATTTATTTATAAAGAATTCTGACAACTGCATTAATTATGTTGTGAAAAATACCAGTGGCACAATATAAATTTAAGCTAGGGGCGTACGGGTGCTACAAAAATATTAAAAACATTTTCGCCCCGCATTAAGGGGCGAATGGGTACCTTGGTAGGGGGTGAAAGGGTATTTTTAGGAAAAGGGGCGAAAAATGAGGGGCGAACGGGTTTTACGGACCATTTTTTATTATGTACACCGTTTTGTTTGTATACCTCAAGCATTATCACAAAAAACTTTATGGCTCAATCTCACACTGTGGAGCTGCTTAATAATTTGCTGCTTTAATTAGCAATCGGTAACAAGCTAAATAACAGGTAGCAATTGATATTTTAATGAGACTCTTAAAACGTTTGAAAAACAATGCACTTAATTGACCCTGATAAAAAAAGAACCGTTTCCGTTACAAATGCTGGGAGGAAGAATTATTAGACTAGTATAATAAAACAAAATTATAAACTCGATTTCGATCTTCAAACGAGACGATTGTTCAGTGGGAGTTGACAATATTTTAAACATTTGTAGAAAAATAGATAAAAGTTATAAAATGTAGTTATTTATAAGTACTATAGCATGAAAAGTCTGTATCCGTTACAAATGCTGGAATAAAGAATTATTCGACAAGTCCTATGGTAACACATTATTATAATGTTAATGACACAATGTTCAAACGACACCAATACATTCATTCAGTGTGTGTTTTATTTAAACAAATTAATGCGTTTTTAACATATTAGTCTAGCGGAGCTATGGGGATTGATCACGATTTTCGTTTTCGTTTTCAACCCGAGCATTTAATTAGTCGTTCGTTGTTGCTCTTTAGAACTTTTTAAAAATGGAGCAAACTTATTTGTATTTTTTTTTTAATGTTAGGCGACCAACGAATAGACGAGCTATTACGTTATAGGAAAATGGTCATCATTCAAAGATATTTGCATTATTTGGCCAGCTGCCTACACTACACTACACTTTGGTCTTATTAGCCAAAAGGCCTTAAAACGGCCCTGTTTATACGCTTGTTTATATATTACCTTGAATAACGACACTCTGATTGTCATGGCGCATTGTCATGACGGATTATTATAAAGGATTGTCATGACTGATTGTCATGTCGGAATAAAGGTTCAGCTTTTTACTTAATATAATATGTCAAAATGTTATCTTATCGAAAACAAACTGAACCATATTTTAAACAAAATAAATTGTATTATAACAATAATTAGTTACGCTCGATTAAAGAAATCAGTTTTACTTACAGAAAAGTCCACCTTTATTCACAACAAAAAAACTTGCTAAGCCTTGCACACTGAAGCGTATAAGGTCACAAGCCACGAATGTCTGAGGATGTATCACCCACACTTGCAATCTAACAACGATCCTTGCCAACGCAGATAACAAACGTATAAAGAGTTATGGCGGATAATTACACACTCAATTTGATTATTTAGTTTTATATTTACACGGACCATTGGAATTATACCATTTGCAGCATCCGTTTCACGTTTTTCAATATTCCAATCGAGAAGATTAATACTTTAGTGGGATTTAAAGACATGTAACTTCAAATTCAACATTTTGGCAACAGCTCTTATAATATGTCAATACCAGAAATCGAAATCGGTTGACTGTATTTATCTAAGATTCACGAGACGACGCAACTTTTATTTATTTACAAGCTGGTCTGGAACGTGAAAAGAATGTATTAGCTGCCATACTGCCCGAGCATGTCATAAAAACCGACTAAGGGACAGAGGTTTTGAGATGCTCGCACATCAGGTGATCAGAGCTAGCAACCTCTCTCCTCGTTCTTCTCCCAAGACGAGTAGACAGAACATCGAAATCACAAATTTTGAGTATACTCGCCATTTGCGATCTCGACGCCATATTTAGTATAAACAAAGCAGGGCTCCGAGGTGGAACATCGATTTATGCTTCGTTTGTCCAACTGAGATTCGTCCCACATAAAAAAATCCTGGTTCGTCCCGAGCAATATGATTCTTTCGTTCAGTGATAGGATGCTAGCCGATCGCCTAATGTGCGAGTACTTATATTGAAACATTTAATTGTACCTTAGTCAGCTCTTACGACATGCGTAACTTCCCACGCAGCTGACACTTTTTTTTTCACTTCCTAGACCAGCATGGGATAATGGGCTAACAATATATGCGTAAAATGTATGTATTTTATATCTAGGCAGGATTTTAAACAAATGTTACATGCCGCAAGACGGTCCCAAGCAATCAAGGAACTCATTCCTGCTCCTACGAACTGATGAATGGCGCCCATTCTTGCCTATCCTACACCGTCGTCGTCTGCTATTGTGCAAAAATCATCCTACCTTTCACAGGCCATTGGTTACATTTGAATGGGCTCTTCTCGATCACTTCTGTTGCGTTTAATAAATAATACATATATCTGAAGATGATTTGAAGTTGGAAATTGTAGGAGAATAAGTTTAGGAGAAAGGTAAAAATTAATGTGAAAATATATTCTAACATATAAAAATTAGTTTGTGCCGCTTTGCGATACCTATATTATACGTTTTACCTAATATTAATTTGACATTTACAGAGAAAGCGATGGCTTGTATGGATGGAGAAATTGATGAATTGTAGCGATGAATTAATTCCAATGATAGAGCCCTCTGCCCAGCAGTAGGGCAGTAAATATGCTAATAACTTTACTTAAAAAGTTATATAAATTTTCAGCACGAATTGGATCCAGCCACGCCCGATAGCACGAAAATTATGTGTTACAAAAACCGGGTCCGGTACAAAAACCAATTAGGTTGTCATTGATGTATGCAAACAAGCCCGGTGTAGCTGAAAATGCCGTTTAAGGCCATCAGCAAATCAAATCAAATACAAATCGTCCGTCTCACACTTTCGATTTATCGAGCGGTTTCTAAAGTTATTATTTATCAAATTAACACGTTAAATTCCCCATACAACATTAGTATGGCCGCGCGGCATCAAATAAATATGATCGCGAATTGGACCAATCGCGAATTGGACCAACGGCGAATTGGACCAACCGCGAATTGGGCCTTTTTTTGAAGATTGGACCAAACGCGAATTGGACCGAACGCGCCTAAAGGATATGGACGAAGACATTTCAAATAAAATATATGACACTTGTCACTAATGGACGGCGCACCGTTAAGAAATTTGTTAGTAAGATAATTCTCTTGCAAAAACAAATGTAAACACATTTAAGTTTACGTTTATTTCTAGAATGATAGAAAACAACCCGCATGAATATGTAAATGAAACGGAAACACCCCAGATGTATGGTACCTAACCACAGTGTGCCCTGGTAAGTAGGGTGTACACACGGCGGCAGATCAACCTACCCACAACTGTCAAATTTCTACAATCAATTCTGAACTTTATCTATTGGTTATAAGGATCAATATTCATTGGAGAAATTTGACAGGTTTGGGTAGGTTGATCTGCCGCCGTGTGTACATAACTTATGAAAGTCTTAAAGTCTTTACTTAGCAACACCGTTTAATTAAATTTAGGTTGACTATATTTGGTTGTGTGTAACAGCTAACCATAGGGAATTCCCCGCGTCATACATTAGGCAGTATAAAACCTGTACAATCCATTTGAAAGTTGAAATAAAGTGCATTCAAAAAATTGAATAAACGCTAATCATCACCATCAGCAAGCCAAAAGACGTCCACTGCTGGACAAAGGCCTCCCCCAAGGATCTCCACAACGACCGGCTCGCATCCAGCGGCTTCCCGCGACCTTCATCCGATCGTCGGTCAAACTGCTGGACAAAGCCCTTATCTTAGAAATAAAGTTCGCTACTATTAGGTGGGTAAGCCTATTGGCTCAATCACAACGCTTGCCAAATACGGGTTGATGATTACAAATCCCGGCTATTTGCCTGACCTGGGAATTCCTAGGACCATGACCTAAGGAGTCGATAACAAGAAGTCCTGTGGAACCTGTGGAATTTACAAATGCAATTTTCACAAATACAGCTTTACTTATCTTTAAAATCAAGGACATGGTTTCCAAATTATAATTTAAATTTATCTTTAACAAATAAAGCATAATAAAGCAGTTTGCGAAACAAACAATTTAAATGACAAAGGTATCATAAACATCTAAGTTGAAATTATTGTCTAAAGTTGGGGTCATCAGCCTCCCACCTGACCTTGCTTTGGAGAAGTTTGGGAAAGGCGAAATATATGGCATTTTTTTGTTGTATTATTTTTTGCGGTCGAATACTTTTCCTTTAAGCCATGCGTTGAATTATTCTTCAGATAACGCCCTTTCCGTTTTTCACTAACCTGTTTGCATGACCAAAAAACGGTGACGCCATTAAATTATTTATTGGTTCTAATTTTTCTTATAATAATTTTACTAGGTAATAATGCTTTGGCAAGCTGAAGTGGTAATGGGCGGGGCATATTTGTCGTAGAGACGATGGCCGTGTGGATGGACGTGTTCCCGAATGGAGACCACGCCCAAGGCTAGGCTTAGGCTGTTATGGAATAGAAAACCAAAGGCTTAACGAAGCAGCCCGTAAGTCTGCGACATTACAAACCCTTCACTTTTAATATCAAGAATATTTACCAAACATAATGTTTAATTAAACCCATACCTTAAATTCCTAAATTCCACATTATTCACGGTAACATATATTTCGTTTCGACAATGTTTAATTAATTAACATAATGGTGGTTTGCGTAGATTTTCGTTAATTTATGATAACACAGTTCGTCGAACTCGAATGGCGAATCCCCGCACATCAACTCACTGGCCTATGTCATAACAAGACAGTGTTACAACAAATTAATCAAAGATGAAGTTAATGGCAGCTAAAACATTAAATAATGTGACGATGGAGTAAAATAAAATCCTCTTAGTCACCGGTCAATACACCCGAGCGAAACCAGTCGTGAACGTGCTATATATTTTGGACACTTGACACCGTTGTCAACATAAATCAGCATGTTCGCAGAATTTTATGCGGATCCAGAGATTGTAACAATTAATTAACAATTAATTAAAATTAACTTAGACGATGATATAATTTCCACTGGCTGTGTGGTCTAGATCTAGATTGCTGGGAACGGAGAGACCCTTTTTAATGCTAGGGAAAACTCATTGCCGAGTACCACCACATCCGAGGAGGCACAGACGGCTATTTGGAGCTCTCCCCGCAACTCTAGAGAAGGAGGATACCCACTACAACCTTACCAGATCCCAAACCTTACCAAACCTTAGCACATCCCCTCACCTGCCGCCTAGGTGATCCGGGACCATCAGTTGGAGAAGGAATGGACAGACCTAGGGATATCTAGAACTTAAGGGCCGTCTGCCGGTGATTATTCTCTCAATTTTTTATAAAGATTATTATCGTTTCTATAACTTATTATTAATAGTCCTGTTAACCCACCTATAATACTAAACGCTTGTATTAGGCATCAGTTAACGTTACTGTGCTATGGGAATAGAAACACGAACACGCATTTAAACCGAACATATTCAAGCATAATTCACGACACAGCAGTTGCTGCAAGCGAGAAAGAGTATTTAAATCATTCTAAAAACCAACAAAACAAATTTTCCACACAAACAAACTTAATGTTCCAATTACGAATTACTCACTGCCGAAGTTCGTTCATAAACCTCATCTCTGTATACGCTCAAGCCGCCGGCACTCATCAACAAACAGTTCCCAAATCCCCAGGGATCATATCATAATTAACTCCTAAACGAACGTGTGCGTTCAATATCTCCGATAAAAATAACAAGGGTCACCGTGACATGATTTATGCCGGCGAGTGTACCGCAGATAATTCCTATTTAATAATGCGGGATCCTGCTCTTCGTATGACTGGTATGTTATGTTATTTATTTCTATTTATTTTAATCGTTATTTTGGCTTTAATCTGGCAAAGCAAAAAAGTCGCAGAAAATTTTTCATCGTAAATGTTTTAAAGTCCTTATCCTATCCTATACATAATGTATCTAATTAGTGTCTTCTTCCACTTAAAAATATGAGTAAATATAAGGCCATAGCTGTAAGCGCACTTCACCCGGAATCCTCTACTGGGGAACGGGTTATTCCATTTCTAACTGTCGGAACGTGACAATGCTACTCACATTGTTGTCTGTAAGATCGCAAACTGAAAATGCAAGCCACTGCACCATCAAGCTTTGCAAAGAATATTTCTTTTAGTGCACATAAATAAACATACTATACTACCTTTGTCTACTTTTATGTTAAGATTTTCTGTTATTGGTTTTTTGTCCAATAGTGTAACCAATAAAGTGTGTATCTATATATCTCATTCCGGGAGTGGGTAGTCAACGTGAAAAAATGTTCAACGGTTGGAATGCGCAGGGGTCAAAATGTCCATACGGGCCGGCTGTCTATGTGGCAAAAAGTATGAACGTCAAAATGTGCATGGTTAAAATGGATTGGCGTTAAAATGTGTTCGGGTCCAATCGAACAAGTGTCATAATGTATAATTGTTAACGTGAACACGTGTTTAAAAGGTAAAAACGTACATGAGTCGAAAGGTATAAGCGACACCACGTGCATGTGTCAAAATGTCCAGCTTATCTACAATGTTATCATTCAAGCTAAATAATTTGTAAAATATCCCCCCTATCATTTACAACCTTAATTCGTTGCGGCAATTGCCAGTACGCAATTTAAAATAATTAATTAAATCCCCACACATAGCTTATTAATACCACGACATTTAAAGTTTGGAAGTTAAATCGTTACGCCTTATACTGGACCAAGAAAGAACTCCTGTTCATTTATTATCTTGTTGCATGCATCATTCGATGATATGTGTACTAATGGTATCTTGTGAATTATTCTCTGAACCTTCCGATCAAGGACAATTTTTTAAGTGAATTAATTCAGTTATCTCTACGCAGTTAATCATTTTGAAAATGAAATCACCACTTTAAAATGCATTGTATGTAGTGAGAGTGGAGTGAGAAAAGGTTGGTATTGGATGTACGATTAGTGTAATGGCAATCGTTAACACCCACTTACACATTTTGCACGATTGGTAGGTAAATCTTACAATGTTATTTGCTTTAATGTGAATGTGTTAATATAAAATTAGAACGTTAATTTTATTCTTTTTTTGAAATGGCTTAGTTCGCTTTTCACTTACTTAGCTAAGGGTGTTATTTAAACGGTTAGCAAAGTATTTGTATTTTTGTTAGCAAAAAAATGCTAGTTGGGCAGCAACTTAAGTTCAGCAATTATTTCTATATCAGTCTGAAACTTATATAATTCTGAACAGCAGTCTTATGCCGCTCCCCCCTTCCGTGACTGGCCCTAGGTGCGTTGCGCTTCGCTCGGGAAAAAAAAATTAAGTTAACCTAACCAACAGTAAAGACTTCTTATGCTGACCGATCGTATAATTCTGCTGACCAAATATTTATTTTGTAATACAAATAAATTATTTCCCCTTAGCTAATGTCAAAACTACAATGCACTCTTTTCTTGCATTTTCCAACACCCATGTTCGTTCACGAGCAACAATTAACAGTTAATTACATACTAATATTCAATAAAACAAAAAAACTGCGAACATTCAAAAATGCAAACTCCTTACTTTGCTGTCAAGAAGTGAATGGGACCTTTACAGGCTAACAATGTATGTTTTTAAAAATCATACAACAGCATTTTTCAATGTTTTTTCTGCTCGTAAATCCATAAGGCATGTTGCCTTTAAAAACGACAAATCGCTTCAAACACTTTCAACACTTGTTATGAAAACTGTTAAGAATTTATTTCCCGAAGATGTATAGCGCGATGGATAGCGCATTTTGATGTCGGCTATTCTTAAAGTTATCTGGAGTTACTGCAAACTAAAGGTTTTTTTCCTTACACGATAAGGTCCCGAGAAAAATATGTAGTGGCTTGGATTAATCACATTATAAATGTATATAATATTTTATGTTTTTAGACAAAAAAGAACGAAAATCATTGTTTTTGTTAACAGCTAGAAGCTTTGGTAGCTTATAAAGCTATTAGGACTGATCAAACCATGCAGGTTTTATTGCAGGAGCTTTTCTCTATATCTCTCTAGATTCTCCGAAGTGTTCTGGTCAGGTATCGAGGAACGGGAATGATCACATGGCGCCTCTTAATATTGGCCTCGGGTTGACCATGTTGTGTGGCTGCTAGGTCCTAAATTAGTGTTCGTGTGTAGTGTCTTGTGTAAAGTGACATTGAACTTGGATAGGAATCCCGGCGCGCTATGAATGTCAGAATGAAATTGGTCCCGCAGCCAAACCCCAAAACCCTTAAATGCGGCGAGGGTATCCCGGTATTCTCTAGTGGGTAGTCCCCATAACATCAGTGTAACCAATCCAAGTAACAGCCGGATGTCTCAGCAAAAAAAGGAGGTTTGGTCTTGTTTTGAGGTTGCCATGAGAATTAATAGTGGCTTTGAAGTGAATCATGTCCACAAATTTCTTACTGTCGCATTTGGTAGTCTAAAACTTTTTCTTAATTTTTTTTTTCAAAGTCTGCATATTCCACTGTATTGATTATTTCTTTTTAAGTTGATTGCAAAGATTGCAGAGGATGCACATTCAATAAAATAACAAAGCACCGCACCGTTATGTATGACGTTTGCTTAAAAAGGTAAGCAGCATGCAAAAAAAGGACTGACCCAAAGATTAAGGAAAAGTCTAACGCAAAGAAGGTTTTTACAAAACGGTAGTTCCGTAACGCTTCTTGGTCTTTACCGTTTAATTTATGACACGTGATTATACCTTATTTTTTAACAATACCGCAGGGCACCTACCTACCTGGTACCTGGTACCTACCAGCATTCGACAGAAACCAGTGACCGACATTTTTAAATAATAAAAATAGGGGTTTGCATCTGAGTTTTCACTGTAGCAACATATGAATACAGACCAAATTCTATATTATTATTTGGTGACAAAAACTGGTGTCGACTTCTTGCCTGGAAAGTGAAGAGACATGTCTGCAGTTTTGTTTTATTTTCTAAAATTTGTGTTATGTCGAATATTAATGTGAAATAATGGTGGATTATTAACCGTTAAGTGTTCGTGAGTGTGCATGAGTGTTGGCAAATGAAACAAAACAGTGCAACGTCACCTTTCAAATTCTCTCACGAAGTCTGCGTGAGGACTTAGTAAAGCCCGACATCTTTATTGAGATACTTGTGAGGTTGGGGGGTATTATATTTTCTCACTTCTCATTTCTTTTATCATTCATCATCATTATACAGGAAGGAAATATTGTTTATTTATGTCCGTACCTATTACTTGTAAGAGAAAATACTTTGACACTGGCTAAATGTGCTAATCGCACGAAGCCATCAATGAAAAAAAAACTGGTGTCGATGACTGGGCTTAAAGTGTCGCTCACTGGTGCCATTACGATATAATGCCACGTCGATATATTGTGCATATGGCAGTGTAGTCGAATAGAAATGGAATATAATGATATAAGTTTGTGATTAACATAAGCCAATCAAACGTCATTTGTACGTAGTAAGTAGCCTATATTATACAATATCCCACTGCTGGGCAAAGGCGTCCATCATTGAAATTAAGCCACCGCTACAATTGATGGGTATATATGTATACGTATCGTTGGCTTATGTCAAACCCATACGATATCATTCTATTCAATTTCTATTCTATTAGCGATATGCCACTTTTTTAAGCCCTCTGACCTGGTATGTTAGAGGGTGCAGTACAGAATAACGCTTGTGAAAATTACTTCAAAACTTTCCCGAAATCCAAGTGAACTTCGAAGTAGATCCAAGTAACATGTACTTATATTCAAGGGCTTTGGTTTTATAACTTTATTAGTTGCAAGCGTGTACGCTTCTGCACATACGAGTATAACTATTAAGAACCCATCAACTAATTAAAATTTGAGATTTTAGATTACAATTAAACACAACAACGAAATAAAAAATATAATATTCGGAATCGTATTATTTTTTGCTGGAACCATTAAAATATAAAGGAAACCGGATGCCGTTGCCCTAATCGTTGATTTGCATTAAAGATATTTTATGTCCCATTCCTTTGTCATTATTATAATAGTACATTAAACAAATCGTACGCTTTAACAATATTTCTTGTATCGGCCACAAAAGCATTCCAAGATAAAGTGAGTAACTTAATAACGCCAACAGAGGAACGCCAATATTGGAGAACAAAAAAAATGATCTAACGCGCGAAGTCTTCAGAAAAATGTTTTGCTTATAAGTACAGTTAAAGCATGTTTATGTCTATCTCTTGTTCAGTGGCAGTATATTATCTTCATAATAAACGCAGTAAACAAGTGACACAACATAAATTATGAGTAAAATATTGGTTTGAAAGAAAATATTCAAGTATAATAGTAAACACTTATAAGTTTCACTTTTTATAAAAAAAAATGTAATTACTGCAAAACAGTAAAAAAGGCAAGAGCGTTCTTTCAAGTGTCAAAATCATCTTAATATTATAAAAACATTAATAAAGTAAAAATTTAAAAAAATAAATATGCCTATGTTTGTTTGGACTATGATTTTTATGGACAAATCTTCATTTGTTCATAAAAATCACAGCACATATTTTTTTAAATATGGATGTAATAGAATGTATATTTTTCACATGAAAGAATGGGAAACAAACAAACATAGGTACTTTTTTTTTTTAAATCTTTACTTTATTAAGGTTTTTATAATATTAAGATGATTTTGACACTTGAAAGAACGCTCTTGCCTTTTTTACTGTATTGCAATAATGAATTTTTTTTTATAAAAAGTGAAACTTATTAGTGTTTACCATATATTTGAATATTTTCTGTCAAACCAACATTTTAATTATAATTTATGTTGTGTCACTTGTTTACTGCGTTGATTTCATGTCATTTCAACAATGAATATTTTCTCACCGTCACTGTACCTAGCGTATGAACGTCACAATTCAATTTGACCCGCGAACACCAAAGGAACAAAAGAAATTTCACGTGATAAAAAAATACATTTGATTTATTAGCCCTTACATTGAAAGGAATTAGGATTTTTGTTTTCATTCAATATAAACATGATTACCTACTTAATACAAGCGTACAGTTAGGTCGAGACAAAGTTGAAAGTTGAAATATTAAATTAGTACAATTATATAACTTGGTTAAAAAGATAGGTACTTTACATATTTTTTTTTAATTCTAAACAAACGGCTTTGATTGAAACACACGTTTCATCTTTAGTAGATATATAGTAAGTAAAATATAGTAGTCGTCAAAACCCACCAACCGATACTGGGTCAACTTTCATGTGGGAATGCCTGAGTCCAGTAGCGGGACAATTATTAGGCCAGCTAATAACTTTACTGATAACTAAAAATCCTAATACGCACTACTGTTTTATATTACTATATTATTTACAGATTTCGATATCATGATACACTGACTTAAAAAATGTGTGTGTAGTAAATACCGCTAATCTGTATTAAATTAACGAATAAACAAAGATCTTATTGTACACTCGACTTGAAATATTCACACACTTATCCCAAATCCCTTGTTTTATTGTGCTTGATACAAATGCACTTAAACACAGATACGCAGCAATTGAATTATGTTTGATCATTAAAAGGCATTATGAGACATTCTTGCATCCAAATTCAGATTTATGACAAGTTGAAAACGTACAGATCATGATTAAAACGATTAAGAATACATTACAGTCCGTGGTTAGGTGTTACGTGACAAATAATTTAAACAATATTGGTTTCTATAGTTTATGCGAACACTACACATTGAAATGAAACAACTTTTACGGATCTACTCGCGTTTATTTTAAACATTAGTTTTATATTAATGATCCCTGTGACCACGGACCCCTGCAAGGGTTCGAAACGTCATGATAAACATTACTTAAAACTAATGTATAAAATGACCGCGTAAAAGTTGTTTCATTTCAATTACTTGAAAGTCTAAGGGCCGGTTGTTTACGACTGCTATTGCCCCCGGGACCAACGGCTTTACGTACCTTCTGAAGCACAGAGGAGCTCGAGATGATAAATTTTTTGGGCACCGATCCGAACACCGGCCTTTGCGAAAGTTGCTTAACCTTAGCAATCGCTGCCCGGTCGCTTTAACCACTGCGTCATCGCGCTCCTCCTATCCTCCTCCCCGGCGATCACTAGTTGCAATAAATAGGTTAAGTCACACAGTTGCCAGAGATTAAGGTCTTATAGAAGACTTATAATGGTGTACAAATCCAAATGATAATCCACTTATTCAGCTTAGCTTATCCGCCTGCTGAAACGTTTCACTCATTGCAAGAAAAAAAAAAGGAAAAATAGCAAGGTATAATATATTTTTTATCTTAAATTTACCAAAAAAAAATTTTTATTTACCAATAAAAAAAACATCAGCTACCAAATGTTGCTACAGCGAAGAACGACCTCTAAAATATACTAAGAATACATCAATCTTTATAAATATAATTCTTCAATACGTTTGTATAACACTGAACTCCTCCTAAACGGCTGGACCGATTTGATGAAATTTTTCGTGTGTTGAGTGGGTGTCTGGATGGTCAATCCACAATTAAACCCGGTAGGCGGCGTTGCAATAGAGAGTCTGTTCTCAAGCGGACGAAGCCAGCAGGCCACTAGTTGTATTAAATGTATGTATCCTCAGTTTTTTCTATATCCTCTAAGTTAAGAAAAAGAATCACGGCAATATCAAATCGAAACTTTTTAATAATTTCTCTCTCAGTCGTAATCAATTAAATATTAGAGTAGCTTAGAGGCTCGACAGTTTTTTAGCCAAGTTTCATATTATCTTTTGATAAATGTAATGTCGATGAAGATACCAACAGCACAGCACTGACACATACCTTAGTGGTATATAAATACTGAATTATACACCATGTATCTATGTTGTGTATTATATACATATAAAATATTTGATTTAAAGTACGAAAATAAGTAATTCATGAATAAATTAAATTCTAAACTAAAAAGAAATATGAAATGTTAGTGACTTTTTAATCTGTGCTTATATACACTCCGATACAAAAAAAACATAGGTCTGTGCAAAATAACAAAACTCCCTTAGCTCGACTGTAACAGTTGCACTACACAGAGATGAATCACATTTGCATATTAAACCAAGAATTCGGTATTTCCAAATTATTATATTTTATAGTAATCTATACCGATAAAGAAGTGATCCCAAACCACAAGTTTAATTGAATGGGCTCACAACTCAAATGAATTGCAATGAGTCAGTGCAAAGGTCCTTCCACAACCAATTAGATCAATTCATACGTTGCTGTTTGGGCATTCTAAGTAACTGGGTAAATAAAGTGTACGCCTACTTACATAACGCGTACAAAACACGCTCTTGTGATCCATTCATCTATTCATCATTAGAATAGTAAAGAGTACAATTTACGATGTCCAATATGTTTCACAAATTAATTAAATCCAGTATGGTTCACAATTAAAAGGTTTTGCTACTGTGCTCAACTGATCTGAACTACCGAGACCCCGTCTCTCGGTAGCTCAGAGGTCACAGCTTTGGACCGGTAATCCAAGGGTCGTGGGTCTTACTCCAGCTTCATAAACTGGTTGATTTTTTCTAGTAAAATTTTATCAGGTATATAATACTTAATCTTTTCAATATTGTATTTGGATAAAAACATTATAATAGCCAGCCAAGGGAAACTTTTAGGCTTGTGTTTAAACGCCTACCAAAAATGTATCAATTTAACTACCAATAAAATTCAAAACGTTTACCAAAATAGATAAATGATCACCAAATTGTGTTTCCTAAGATATTATAAAAAGAATACAATTTATATTTTTATTAAATGCCTCAAAAATATATGAATACCTTTTAACTGCATTTCAGACCAAATATGTTATATTGTCACCAAATAGATAATACCAATATTTTATGCCTCGAGTTTCATTTTGGTAAATTTTGCTTCTTGTTGTCTAATAAAAAAAAACACCTCGATATTCAAGACAATCGCTACGCTGCGCTTCGCGATTGTCTTAAATTTCTAACCTATCACGTGACCTACAGGAGTAGGGCAGCTAGTATCCTCAATCATTTGAATAATAGTGTAAAAATTTTTGGTATCAATGTTACTGTTTCAATAAAACAATATTTGCATTAATCCATTTTGGCAAGCAAAAAGAATATTATATACAAAATGTACAATTATTCTGATGTGTGTATATTAGGGTATATACAAATTATTTTGGTGAGCACTTAAAATGTACCCATATTAAATTTGTACATACTTTACTTTTACACATTATTGTTGTTTTTTTATGAACTGTGAAAACCTATCATAAGAGTATGAATATAAACTATATCACTACTATCAGCCTGCTATATATGCTGTTGGTGTACCTATAAATTTGATTTAAAAAAACACAACAAAATAAAAATAAAATTATGGCTTTATGCGAGAACATTCAGACACTCTTACACTTAACACCTATTGTGGCCCCCGGGTTTGAAGTACTAAATATAAAACCTGTCGTTGAATTAATTTTTTTTTTTTTTTTTTTAATATTAACGGGTAAGCACAGTGCCTTGATCTCACTTGATGTTAAGTGATGATAAGGCCAATGATGAAGCGCACTTCACCCGGGATCCTCAACTAGTGAGGTACTGGATATCTTATCTCTAGCTGCCGGAACACAACAATGCTACAAACATTGATGTTATGGCGACATATTTAGATAAGATGGTGGTAGCTAGCCATACGGACAAACAAGCCCTACCACCAACCAAACCGAGTACACAAACATGTACCCTCTGGGAACCGAACCCGGGACCTCTAGGTCTAAACCGGTGGTCTTAGCCACTAGACCACAGAGGCGGTTAAATTATAATTATGATTAGAATTATAATGATGACCGGCCTTTGCGAAAGTTGCTTAACCTCAGCACTCGCAGACCGGGCGCGTTAACCACTGCGCCATCGAGCTACTCAATTTATTTATTTTTATTAATTATTTATTTGTATATGACTATATCAATTTCTATATCTACAGTTACTTTATAACTAAAGTTATACGAATTTGTTATTCCAAGCAACAACCATATGGCACTAACTGATGCTCACCTTTCTCTTATGTATAATACTGTATCAATTATAGATTTAGGCATAAATGACATACCATTAGTGAAGTCGACCCTTCCCTACTAAAAAGTTTATTCGGCAAATATAATAATACTATTTTAAAATCTCAACGTTATTCAATGTTTGTAACCAACCTTATGTTAGTTACTTATGAGAAAAAATAGTGCAGTTATTAATTTATTATAAATTATTAAGTAAATTTAAGTTTATAGTTTGTGTAAATTAATCTTAATGTAACTAGTCTTAATGATTATATAAATAAAATAAAATTTGAATTAGGTAAGTGGCCTAAAAACCAATACCGTTCCATATCTATCGTGATTTTAATAGTCCTTAATAAAACTAGAACGTCTTTTGTTTTGCTTCCAAAAACAAAAATTTTGCCGCCCGCCACCAAGTTCCAGGAACTAGTAATTTTTCTTAATCGGACGCACCGTCCAGCCAAGAGCGAGGTCATTGTATCGAAAAGATTCGCGTTGCGGCATGTGGCCAAAAGATGACATCCTATAAAAATCCTTGGCGACCCCCAAAAAGTCACAGTGCTTACTCAACCGTTGAAGTAGAAGGACCTAACATGAAGCTGGTGAGTCCTTGAATTTGTGACAGTGCAAAGAAAGCAAAAAGTATTAACTGAATTGCGAAGTGTGAGCAAAAAAATCGGTGCATTTTATTTTGACTGCAAACTTTATGCTAATCTCCAGATTCTCATTAATAAGATGAATGGACGAACGCTTTAATTGAATGTCATGTCATTGATATCTGATGAGAGTGTTAATATAATTTAGGGAAATAGGTAGCACGTTTGAAAGCTTCATCATCCAAATTATATCATATTAAATTAGTGTAAACTAAGTTGTGATTAATGCAATTACCATCAATGCAGGCTAGGCAAACAAGGTTAAAACGTCGAGTTTTTTTATAAATTTTGTTTTAACATGATAGTATAATATAATACATAAGAAAAAAATAGCTGCCGGAAATGGGACACGAACTTTCACCCTTCCGCAATTCGGGCTATTCATCATATTGGTTTCTGAATATCGAATTAAAAAATCTAACTTTTCTTTACAGTTATACGTTCTGTTTGTCGTGCTGGCACTAGCGCTAGCCGAAGAAGATATCGCCGACTCCGAAGCACAAGCAACTGTGGAACTCCTTAAAGTTCCGAGAGAATCCCTAGAGCCTGCAGCAAGTGCCTACAACTACAACTACAACCAGAACAGCATACCGCAACAGAACAGATGGACCAACATTGAAGCATCTAAGAATACCTACGTCCCTCCTCAGAACAGCTACGTCCCACCACAGAACAACTACATTCCACCACAGAATAACTACGTTCCACCTCAGAATTCCTATGTGCCTCCTCAGAATACTTATGTGCCCCCTCAGAATAACTATGTGCCCCCTCAGAATGACTATGTGCCCCCACAGAATACCATTGCGCCCCCACAGCAGGGTTACTATCCCCCGCAGACCTGGACTACCCCTGCTTATACTTGGACCACAACCACACAGAGTCCTGTCATTAAGAATGAGCTGATCTATGGAGACAATGGCAGCTATAAATACGAGTGAGTGATATTTTTTTATATTAATTTCACTTTGTTTTTTGTTTATAACTAGAAACATTTTTTGATGAATTCTAATGTTTTCGGGTTTTAATTGTTAAGCTAAGGCCACTTTAGTAATGCTTCTCTGTGCTTCGAAAGGTCAGTTACGGCTGTTATTGTAAGATGACAATTCGTTGTTACCCAACAACCCGCATTAGTCCAAGGCGGTGGGTTATGGCCTAAGTCCACATGCCAGAGAAAAATATTATGAAACGAACATTATATATTAAAATCAAACTCGTTAGGCTTTATAGTCAACCAGAACATACTATGATCATTAATCAAGATCTTTTTAGATCAACTTAAAAAATACAAAAAAAAATCAAAAACATATTTGTAGAAATTTCTAGTTTTAAATTACCTAGTTGGACAAACAATTGGGTTGCCAATGAAAAATGCAAATATTATGTTAAACATGTGCCCCTAACGGTCACAACTCGCTATTGTATAAGTGTGCCATAAAAATGTCAAGAAATCCGGTTATATTATTATAATTCTAACTGTTTGCGGTCCTCTTTAAATAGTTTGGTTCAAAACTCCAGTCCGCAGGAAGCAGTCGTAAGAAAAAAGCTAAAACTCGACTGCTCAGCTCAAGGTTATGTTCCTTGGTGTATTTTTCGTTTTTGGTCTGAAGCTTATTTGATAAAAACACCATTTTGTAAAATGATTTTGTAAAATGATTTTGTTTTGTTTATACAGTTATAACGCAAATTTTGTTGCGAAACCAAATAACAAAAACACAAATGCTGAAAAAAAATCCACGAGCAGAATTTGAACCTGCACCCTTCTGACATACCGGGTCAGGTGCTCTCCCAATTGAGCTATCGTGGTTCTAACCAGCCCGCCGAAATTATTCAATACTATTACTTTTTTACTTTGAAAGCTAAAGGCGCCCATTCAATGTCAACAACTACCGTCATTAACATCCGATCATAATATTTTTACAAAGACTAAAGAACCATTTTGTAGTCATTTTATACAAACATTTTAAAAAGTTAGTCTAAGTTTACTCTGAACCAGTGTTTATTCTTTAAATATACAGATGTTTTTTTTTTTCAAAAACGAACATTTTTACTCTAGTAATAAAAAATAAAAACAAACTAAAATCATACTAATTGGTGGTGGTGGTCGCTCTGGTGAAATAATGCGAACTCGTGAACACTTAAACAGTTTATTATCCGAAGGTTTAATGATTAATTATTAAAACGACAGTTTCGACATTCTTGTTTGAGAAAAAGCGTTATTATTAATACATTCGATTGAAAGTGAGTCACAATGTGGAATCGACACAAATCAAGTCGATAGTGCGTTGACCGAGGAATTGCTTTAGAATGATCGAGCTTTATCATTCGGGGTAGCAAAGACTGCACCTGTCAGATTATCTGAGACATTACTTTATTGTCAGTTAATCTAATCTGAATTTAATCTAATCACATTGAATTGGCATTGGTTTATAACGTACAACTAGACATACATGTCTAGTTGGCTACTGTTATGCATATAAAACCCTTAAAATGTACACCCCTTTAAATAAAATCTACTACTTACCACAACATGCCCACCCCCCTTAATTTGTTGCCCATTTAGTGTCGTTATTAAGTTACTGATAAAAATATTTTTCTCAAAGGTACCAATTGGTTGACGGAACCCATGTCGGTGAGCATGGCTATTACACCGACCCTAAGGCTACTGAAGAGAGCCTCGTGAAGACTGGCTGGTACTCGTACCCCGGAGCAGACGGCAAGATCTACACCGTCCAGTACTACGCTGACCACACAGGCTACCACCCATACGGGGCCCATCTGCCCACTGCCCGTCCAATCCCAGCTTCAGTTAAAGCGTGAGTTTTTTTTCCAAATATTATTTTAAGCTACTTACAAATAGGGTAATGGCACCAGTGTCCGACAGTTTAAGACCAATCTTCGACACAGTTTTTTTCGCGAAAAAATTAAATAGATTTTCATTGAAATAATTCGGAATTAAAGAAACGAAACAGGTGGTATGTATTTAGTTATTGCTAAAGATTTAAAAAAAAGTAGGAGCTCGATGGCGCAGTGGTTAACGCGCCCGGTCAGCGAGTGCTGTGGTCAAGCAACTTTCGCAAAGGCGGGTTTTCGGATGGGTGACCAAAAATTTATATAAGTGTTTTTTTATATATTTTAGCGTTTTATTAACGCTTAAATATACTTAAGTAAAATTTAAACACTGAAAAAAAAAAAAAGACGACAACCTCAGGCGGAAATCGAACCACGCACCTTCCGCATTCCGGGCGGCTGCCTTAACCACTTGGCTACCGAGGTCTGGCTTTCACCCGTCGAAATTTTTCAATGCTTGATGCTTATGTTTTTTAGTCAACATTGCTTCATCAATCTTAGAAGTTTTCACCTCTGAGATCCGAAAGAAATATTTTTACAAATATTTGAACATTCGGTTAAGATGAAGCTGCGTTATAGATAAGTGTTTTTTTTTATATATTTTAGCGTTTTATTAACGCTTAAATATACTTAAGTAAAATTTAAACACTGAAAAAAGACGACAACCTCAGGCGGGAATCGAACCACGCACCTTCCGCATTCCGGGCGGCTGCCTTAAACCACTTGGCTACCGAGGTCTGGCTTTCACCCGTCGAAATTTTTCAGTGCTTGATGCTTATGTTTTTTAGTCAACATTGCTTCATCAATCTTAGAAGTTTTCACCTCTGAGATCCGAAAGAAATATTTTTACAAATATTTGAACATTCGGTTAAGATGAAGCTGCGTTATAGATAAGTGTTTTTTTATATATTTTAGCGTTTTATTAACGCTTAAATATACTTAAGTAAAATTTAAACACTGAAAAAAGACGACAACCTCAGGCGGGAATCGAACCACGCACCTTCCGCATTCCGGGCGGCTGCCTTAACCACTTGGCTACCGAGGTCTGGCTTTCACCCGTCGAAATTTTTCAGTGCTTGATGCTTATGTTTTTTAGTCAACATTGCTTTATCAATCTTAGAAGTTTTCACCTATGAGCGTTAATAAAACGCTAAAATATATAAAAAAACACTTATCTATAACGCAACTTCATCTTAACCGAATGTTCAAATATTTGTAAAAATATTTCTTTCGGATCTCAGAGGTGAAAACTTCTAAGATTGATGAAGCAATGTTGACTAAAAAACATAAGCATCAAGCACTGAAAAATTTCGACGGGTGAAAGCCAGACCTCGGTAGCCAAGTGGTTAAGGCAGCCGCCCGGAATGCGGAAGGTGCGTGGTTCGATTCCCGCCTGAGGTTGTCGTCTTTTTTCAGTGTTTAAATTTTACAAAAATTTATAATTTTGAGCTTCTCCGTGCTTCGGGCACGTTAAGCTGTTAGTCCCGGCTGCATTCCGCGTTCTCCCACGTTCTCCCTATCCATCCATAGGGAAGGCTGGTGCCCCAGCAGTGGGGACATAACATGAGGTGATGATGATGATGATGATGATGAAAGATTAAAATGAGTTGTGGGTAAAAATATGGATTAATTTTAATGATTAAAGACTAAAATGTTGATAACTGGTTCATGTCGAACATTGGTGCCACTACACGCCACTCTGCCGCACAATTTGTGAACGCAGTAAGTACCACTTACTGTGTTTGTGATTGTGATATTTGAGGTGCTGACATTACGATCTATATTCTCGAAACTGTACACATGTTCTTTAATGCGTTCATAAATTGCGCGGCAACAATTGTTTAGTCCGCTTTAGGTAGGGCTTGTTGAGCATCAGGTGGATTTCGATCTAAGTCCGTCTGACTAGCTACTACCATCTTAATTCGAATGTTGTAGCATTAACATCAATACTATCAGCATCGTTGTTTACCTATAACAGTCGCAGGCATAAAAGTTATTTTTTAGTCAGTTCATGACGGTGTAAATTATTTGATTTATTAATCATCAATTAGTTTGTAATCTGAAAAAGTTTCATAATATCATTGCTCGATAGAAAAAATGTAAAATTTTGATTTTAGCATTTATTAAATAAATTGTTACTGAAACCTAAAAATTACACAATTTTAATAAAATTTTCGTTTCACAGTGCTATCGACCAACAAGAAAAAGAACAAGTGGCTGCGGCAGAAGCTGAGAAGGACAAGCCCGTTTACTACCCAAACCAGCCCACTTACTACCCCAACCAACCAGCTTACAACCCCAATGAACAAACTTACCCAAACCAGCAACAACAAACATACCCACAACAGACAAACTACCTGAATTACCGTAAATAGGTTTAAATTGTCTATTTAAAGACGAATATCCGAAACGAGTTATTTCTAAGGTCTCATAAGACGTATTTATACATAAATGAGATTACCCAGTCAATTAGATAAACACAACAATAGAATTTTAAACGTAAGCCTTGCCATTGAAACTTGTCATAATAGTTTAATATTTCTTGGTTGTCTTAGTTTTCCTTTCAAGATATAAAGGAAGTTTATAGTATAGAGCAGTAATTAAGTCCACGATCTCTCTTGTGAACTTGATCACTGCAATAGTTTAATCAGTTGGGCCAATCTTACGTTCAAAGCCAGTGATAATTTTGTATAATGTATAATAAACTATAGAATATGAAATGAAATTGTGTTTTAATTTTGTATTTTGCGTTGCCGATGTTTACTTAAACCTGTGTGTGATAACCGAATAACATAGTTCACAAATGGGTCATTTATTGATTCAATTGACCTACAAAGACGTTTTGATCTTTAGTAAACTATAATTTAGTTATAGGTAGAGTAAATAGCCTATAACTCTCCCACTTCGGGGCGAAGGCCTCCATCATTGAAATCAAGGCATCACTACAATTGATGGCACGCTTGCTAAGTGCGAGTTGGTGATCATAAACCCGGACTAGGTATGCATCGATAAATCCGAAACACACTTTGCTCCCGACCTGGGAATTTAAACCGGGACCTTCGGGTATAATTAAAACAATCAATGATTTTGCTATTGATTAACTTGTTAGTTGAATACTGTATTTTATGGTGATAGAATATACAGACTATTCGATACAGGGCTTAGTATACATAGCTGAAGTTACTTACCCTCCCTGTGATTTTATATGGGCACATGAACAAACCTGAAAAGAAATTAATTAAGTCATTAATTAACACGGTAACACCAGAATTACACCCAAAGACTAACTGTAGTACTATGGAAACACCAACACACAGAAGCACATATTCAAAAGAGCTACTTTGAACTTATAATACGATTCACATTATACATCATATGGCAGTATCACTAATTGTATCATTATATTAACTGAATTTAAAAAGACTCACAACTCACAACCGCCATTTAACTATTTTACGAAAATCAGGGGAATGACTAAGGTCCCGTTAGCAATTAAAAATAAACGGTTTTTGGTAGAATTGCTAAATATGCCATTTTCAGACGCGCAATTTAAAATACGACGAGATACCATGAGATCAAGGCACTGTGCTTATCCGTAAAAATATTTAAAAAAAAGTGTAGGCGATTGATTGGCGGCGAAACACTCAAGGTCGTATAAGTAGTACCGAAAACAATCTCGGAAAGTCTAGGAGCTAATACCACGTAAGCTTGACCTGTTCTCTTAGTGCACCAAGTCAGATGACAAGAGCGAAAACGAAACCCGGAGATGCGTCAAAAGCTCAGTTTAGCCGTAAGATGGTCTCGGACCTCTCGGAGAATCTAGGTCGTTAGTAAACAAGACAGGCCCTCTGGATATGTAGCCTAAACCTGTTCGGCAGAATATTGAATGACAACGTAGTTTCTATGAGTGCATTAAAGCTCTACAACAGATACTAAGGAGCTTATGTTAAGCTCCATTAAGCATTTTATTATCATCATCACATCACAATCTCATTTTTTGTCCCCTCTGCTGGGGCACGAGCCAATCCCTAAACACCCAACAGGAAGAATAGGCCATAAACCAGAACGCAGGCCCAGTGCGGATTAGTAGTTGTTAACGACTGCTAATGCAACCGTGACCAACGGCTTTACTTGCCTTCCGGAGCACGGAAGATTTCGGGATCCACCACCCATCCGATCGCAGACCGAGCGCGGTAACTACTGCACCATCGAGCTCTTTTTTTATTATAATATTTAATTAAAGTTAAATACGTTAATGAAACTTTTTGTTATTACTTTCCAAAGGATAATTAGCTATAAAAGCCTGAGCCCTGCAGCTTACGGACTAATGATGATGGTAAAAAATCTTTGACCACTTACGAGCATCATCATCATCATCAGTTCATTTATGTCCCCACTGTTGGCACACGAGCCTTCCCTATGGATGGATAGGGAGAACGGGCCATAAACCACCACGCGGGCCCAGTGCGGACTGGTGGTTGTTAAATAATACGATTTATAATATATCTAATATATAAAATTCTCGTGTCACAGTTTTCGTTGCCATACTCCTCCGAAACGGCTTGACCGATTTTGATGAAATTTTTTGTGCTTATCCGGTATCTATGAGAATCGGCCAACATCTATTTTTCATTCCCCTAAATGTTAAGGGTGGTCCACCCCTAAATTTTCTTTGATTTTTGAAATTTTTCCAATACAAAATGATTTGTTTGTAGTGTTGTCATGGAAACTGTCAAAGCGGTACGAAGTCCGCCGGGGGCAGCTAGTGAATATATATATTTACGAGCATACTGTATCAATAATTTGATGTACATTAAGAGTAAACTTAACACTTTTAACCCCAGCCGTCGCAGGATATCTATACACAATAGACAAACAATGCGTGCTGAACTCAATATCGAGTCATCGGGACGTAAGTGGGTAAGAGTAAACGCTTGTCATCAATGTTTATTTAGATGACAGCTAATGACGATCGAAAGTTCGATTAAGGGAGTGCGCTGACGACGGATTTTCGCCCACTTGCTTTGTTATTTTCAGTCGCTCGTGTGCGTTAGTCGATAAAGTTGAAAGCGATCTATTTTGACGGACAAGAAAGTCCACGACAAAAGTCCGTGAACCCAGCACGACCTTCAGCAGAAATCGTCGCTTAACAAGCTTTATAGTTCACTTACATACCCTACCCTATACATTAATATCTCTAAAAAAAATACGCTTTCAATTGTTTTTAGATCTTTGAAAGGAAAACTGTTGCCTACAAAACAAGTAGGTACCGGGGAACTTTGATAGCAGATCCAAATTCCTGTGTAGCTAGTTCGGTTTTTGATCAAAAGCCTGCGACGTTTTTAAATGTTTGCTATCTGTAACGTTCATAGTTTGAAAACATTAGTAGAATGTCAATGAAAAGATACAGCTAACAGCTAAGGAGTGAAACGCGATACCTGCCTATATGTTTCCCGTACGTTATAACTTAGGCGTCTTCATGTCAAGATCTAATAGGTTTTTTCTAAGTAAGCATGCTCCATCTTAGTCCATATTTTAACTTAACAGGTAAAATTGTGCAATAATTTAATCAACCTTTTTGTATCTTTCATATAATTTTACGCAAATATACTTGCGAACAAATTACAATTTGATTAACAAGCGCTGAAAAATATTTCCACGAGCGGGATTTGAACCCGCTCCTCATGACATGCCGGATCAGGTGCACTAGCAACTGTGCTATAGTGTCTCTATCTGACCCGCCAAAATTAATCAACACTATCTACTCCTACTATGTAAGCCAAACCTATTTGTCTTTTTTTCTACTAATTCACATTTCTGAAAGATACACTACATTCATTTTGTTTCCAAAAAAGAAAAGGCTTTCCAAATCTATTCTGGTGTTTTATTAGCGAAGGACACATTAATTTACTACGCTTTAATGTACGCTTAATCCAGAACGGCACTTTTCCTTTAACTTCTACTTATATAGAAAAATATAGAAGCCTGACATTTTTCTGGAACTACTAACTACTAACAATTTTATTGCAGATACGTACATCAACCAAGAGCAAGTTCATTGTATTGACCAGATACGCGTCGTGTGGCGTGTGCAAAGTATGACTTCCTATAAAAATCCTTGGCGACCCCCAAACAGGCACAGTGTTCAACCAGCCGTCGAAGTAGAAGGACCTCAAACATGAAGCTGGTGAGTCCTTGAACTTGTGGATGTGCATAAAAAAGCAAAAAGTTTTAACTTAACCGCGAAGTGTGAACCAAAATATAGGTGCATTTATTTTGACTTTGAACATCTTGATATGAAAATGGGATTTTACATTTTTAATTACCCCAATTAAGTAATGAAACATTATAATAAAACACATTCAAAATAATAAGATTAAGCGAAACTGTAAAAAATGGACGAACGTTTTAATTAGGTGTCGTGTCATTGTTATCTGATGAGAGTGGTCATATATATTATAGAAACAGTTCGCACGTTTTTAAATTGAGTGGTTATTCATCATTGGTTATTATCAGCAATCTTTCGTTAATTTATGTCAAAACAATTGATGTTATTTTTTTATTTCATGTTCTTGTCCGGACAGCATCTTTTTAAAATAAGTTAACGGACATCGGTTTCAAGTGCCTGTTTTTACACTAATATACAGTTTTATTAAATCAAAACGTTTTATCAAATATTTCGTTCTTTTAAATAATTTTAATAATAATTATATGTATAATAATTATTTTTATCATACTTTAATTACACTTACTTGAACTTTAAAATTATATTTAATCCCATTGACTTCGTTTTTTCTTATTTTAATTTTCGATTAAACAGATTTTTAATCCTTATTTTTCTTTACAGTTTTACGTTCTGTTTGCCGTACTGGCACTAGCGCTAGCCGAAGAGATTGAAACAAATCAAGAAATCGCTGACTCTGAAGCGCAAGCCTCTGTGGAACTCCTCAAAGAGTCGAGAGAGTCCCTGGAATCCGCAGCAAGTGCCTATAACTACGTTCCAAGCAACACTTGGAACAATCAGAACAACATTCCGCAACAGAACAGATGGACCAACATTGAAGCATCTAAGAATACCTACGTCCCTCCTCAGAACAGCTACGTCCCACCCCAGAACAACTACATTCCACCACAGAATAACTACGTTCCACCTCAGAATTCCTATGTGCCTCCTCAGAATACTTATGTGCCCCCGCAGAATACCTATGTTCCTCCGCAGAATACCTACGTGCCCCCAAAGAACACTATTGCGCCCCCACAGCACGGTTACTATCCAACGAATTCCTGGACTACCCCGTCTTATACCTGGACTACTACTACACAGAATCCCATCATAAAGAACGAGCTGATTTATGGAGACAACGGCAGTTA
This sequence comes from Eudonia truncicolella, assembly GCA_949315975.1. NCBI lineage: Eukaryota > Metazoa > Arthropoda > Insecta > Lepidoptera > Crambidae > Eudonia > Eudonia truncicolella. The sequence continues at coordinate 11,680,243 of OX438839.1, forward strand.
CAAATACGAGTGAGTGATAGTTTATATTTTTATAATGTGAGAATTGACTGGTGTTGTCGTTGCGCTGGCGTTTCATAAAGTTGACAGTATCTATGTCCAGTCACCCTGTGACCACGGACCCGTAAAGGGTACGAAACGTCAAAATTATCTGTAAAATAAATACATACATGTATTATTTTGTCCCGATGTTTGGAACATATTAATTAAATATAATAAACAGTCAAAATAATAAAAATAATAAATTCTTAAAAAGTGTTACAGTTTAGTGTTCGCTTCGACTTTAAAAAACGTATGTGTTTTGTTGATTTCAATAAAACTAATTTCGGCTTATGCTCGTGAAATTCTGAAGCAACATTCGTAATGCTAATTCGTAACGAAAATCAGATCACAATATGATTTAAAAGACAGTATTGACAGGTTTAAATAAGCATTATTTGTAGAAGTCGTGTTGAATCGATACAAATCTCAATACAACAAGTCGATAGTGCGTTGACCGAGGAAATGAGTTGTAGAATGATCCAGCTTCATCATTCGGGGCAATAAAGATCGCTCCTGTCAGATTATCTGACACATTGTTAGATTGCTGTGTCATTTAAAAAAGAGTCATGTTTGCATAGATTGAAGATAAGAACTACTTAAAAGTGTATCGATAACAAAAAGGGTTTAGATTTTAAATAAGATTTTAAATAATCGAGAAAATTAATTCGCCCTTTAACCAATGTCACCTTTTTTTTTCTTAAAAACATAACACAACAGTTTGTTGGTGGATTAAATTAACGTAATAATCCTTAAGACGTATGTTTTTCGTAACGCTAAACGGCTTCATCGCGGTGATAATTTGAATAAGTAATTTGTACAGTAAATAAATTACTTCTACATTGCATTAAGTAATTTTTGTACTTGCGCTTTTTTAAAGGTCGAGAAACCTATATTCTTAAATAAAATATATACCATACATTTATTAAAAAATGTTTAGTTTTTTTAACACTTTAATATGTGAACCTTTTGGTTAAGTATGTATGTGACTACTGAAATATTCACTTCTCAAAAACTCATAAAATTAAAGAAATAAAAGAAAAAAACAGACAATGAGACAATTGCTACTTTGCACATCCCGTAAACATCATGGTAAGGCCAGTTGTTTCAACTGCCTCTCTGATAAATAAAAAAACATTAATAAACCTATTTTGCCCAAAGGTACCAGTTGACTGATGGAACTCATGTCGGCGAGCATGGCTACTTCACCAACCCTAAGGGTACCGACGAGAGTCTCGTGAAGAAAGGCTGGTACTCGTACCCCGGACCGGACGGCAAGATCTACACCGTCCAGTACTACGCTGACCACACAGGCTACCACGCTTTTGGGGACCATCTGCCCACTCCACCTCCCGTGCCTGCTGCTATCCAAGCGTAAGTATTTCTACTTATATTTAAATTCTGAAAAAATCTTCAGCCTAGATCTTTATGACGGGACACTCGGCTCAGTTACGGCGGGTAAGGTAGCTCACTCATAAATGTACCTACACACGCCTGCACATCAACCTACCACAAACTGTCAAATTTCTTCAATAGACTTTGAACTTTATGCTTCAATTACATGGTTGAAAATGTATTGAAGAAATTTGACAGTTTTGGATAGGTACATAAGAAGCCCTGAATAAATAGAAACGTTTATTTGACACTTCAAAATATTAAAATACAAATAAACTAACAAAAACTGAAATGATAAAACGGCTCACTCACAGACTTACTCATTAATCCAAAGGCCAAAAGACCCTTCAAGCTTAAATAGCTGAACCTTTGTAGGCAGGTCTCTTCTATCATGTAAGCAAGAGATAAGTCGGAAAGGAAATTCCCCGGGATCATCATGGGTTATGGTAATTTTCACGAATCGCCGGCGGTCACTAGTACAATGCACGAATTAACTTGTGTCTTATCTCTTTGAATTAAGAGTTACATCATATAAAAAGCACTTACATAACTCTCCCGTGACTGTACAAGTTCAATGTCATGACTATGTCAATGTCATGACACTGAACTTGTAAGTCAAATTTTCCTTTAAATAATAAACAAACAAACAAGTTTGTTTATGAAATCATGTAGCATTGTAGATGATCTTAAAGCAAGTAGAGCGATTCAAAGATACAGCTAGACTGTAAGAGGCGTATAACATGCAATCGTATATGAAAATGTCTGGGTGGTAATGTAGCTAGTATGCCAAAGTAATTAATACACACAGCATTTACTGATTATGAAAGTAATTTCACTTCTACCGTAAAATGATGGAGAAAATTACTACGTTATCCTAAAAGGAGGTTTTTTTTTTATTTTAACAGAATAATGTAAGTATATATTGTGCGTTTTTGGATATATTATTTTTATCACTTCCATTTCGGCATCACATAATTGCACCTACCATGTCATCTCTGCACCGCCCTTTGGTTGACTGGTAGAGAATTCCTCAGGCATTAAGTCCGCCATGTAATATTTTTGTTGCAAAAGTTTTAAATACATTTTTTTTTAATTTGCATCCGATGTTCCGACGCATGAATAACTCGACTAAGTATCCTGTGTCTCGTAGCTGTATAAAGGTCGTGGGGTCTATTTCTGAGGAAACCAATATTTTTCAGTGCTACATAATTTAATGAATGAATGAAAAAAATAACAAATTAAAGGTTTTTACAACACTAGCTGACCCGGTGGACTTCGTACCGCTTTGACAGTTTCCATGACAACAAAACAAACAAATCATTTTGTATAGGAAATTAAAATTATCGTTTTTAGTTTCATTCCCATAGGAATATCGGGATAAAAACTATGTGTTAATTCAGGTTATAAACTATCTGTATGCCGAATTTCATCCAAATCCATCCATCGGTTGCAGCGTGAAGAAGCAACAAATATACAAACAAACTTTCGCATTTATAATATTAGTGTGATTAGTTAATTTAATAAACTAATCACACTAATATTATAAAAGACACTAATAACAGATAAAAATAAACAAAACAACCAAAATGAACCAAAATACTGAGTGATACTTAAAAATTACAGAAACATGCAATGCTGTAGTGCGATCGTGAAAATGGACTCTACAAGCATACTACTAAAGCATAGAAATTGAGTCCATATTGTTGTTGCAATAACTATTTTTGTGTACATAATACAACGCATAGTTAGTCTGAGATAATTCTCATTATTTATACTCTACACCCACAATACTATAAAAAATAACATTTGAGTATTGTGGTGTGTTCACTAGGTACTTTGCTTTAACCTATTTACACACACAGCAGATTATTTTCAGCGGCTATTTATTCTTCTTCATAATCAAGTATTTCTCACTTTAAATCACACTATAAGAAACATACATTCCCACGCGCATGCGCGTTGATGTCTTTGTAACTATGAATTATATTTTTTTTTTATATATTTACGGGTAAGCACAGTGCCTTGATCTCACCTGATGTTAAGTGATGATAAGGCCAATGATGGAAGCGCACTTCACCCGGGATCCTCAACTAGTGACGTACTGGCTATCTTATCTCTAGCTACCGGGACACAACAATGCTACAAACATTGATGTTTTGGCGACATAGATTTAGATAAGATGGTGGTAGATGGTGGTGTATTTGATAGGCATTTGATAGGCTCGGGAAGATAATATATTTAGTATTTAAATTATATGGTTATTAATAGTATTCCAAAAAATATGTAAGTTATTAGTTATAAAAATAAATAATAATAATAAACTAATTATTACATTTTAAGTATACTAAAAAAAAACATTAATCATTAAAGTAGAGAAGGTCGATAGCGCAGTGGTTAAATCGCCCGGTATGCGATTGCTAAGGTTAAGCAACTTTCGCAAAGGCCGCTCAACGGATGATCGAACAAATCATCATCTCGAGCTTCGGAAGGCCCGTAGAGCAGTCGTTAACAACCACCAATCCGCACTGGGCCCGCGTGGTGGTTTGTTTGCAGGTTCTCCTTATCCATCCATAGGGAAGGCACGTACCCCAGCAGTGGGTACCTTAAATGAGCTGGTGATGATTAAAGCGGTAAAATGTCTGTCAAATGACAGTATGGGAACCATTCGGTGACCTATGACCTCCAGTGGGAAGTTATGGGTTACTTTGGAGACCAACAACATTTCTGTATTTTTTTATCGTGTGATTAAATGAGGTTGGTGTCAGAGTTTTCAGACCGCGCCCACCCATTCAAGCGTTAGACATGGTTTGTTATTGCAACTTAAGACTTTAAAATCAGCCGAGAAAATAATGTGCCTTCCAAAGTGGAAAAATTTAAATAATAATTTGTTTTATTTCTATTTTGTCTCTGTATTTTTAATGTACAGACGCCTGCACATCAACGTACCACAAACTGTCAAATTTCCTCAATAGACTTGGAACTTTATGCCTAATATATATGGTTGACAATGTATTGAAGAAAATTGTCAATTTTGGTTAGGTTGATCTGCAGGCGTGTGTACCTTCATTTATTTATTTATTTTTATTTGGGAAACAAACAATTATTCAAACTCATATAGAATCGTGTACCTTTTTAAGTAAAACAAAACAGCCTTTTTAAATAGAGTATAACAGCAACATATATATAATAAAACAATTCAATAGCATAGCATTATGTGCGTTCGGCTACCAACTATTAATCCATCCATCTATTAACCAATCCAATCAAGATAAATTGTTTGTAATATATTTATACGACATCACTAAAGTTAAGTAGGAGCGTATTGTGAAATACGATATCATTTTAAAACAAAAGCATACCTACGTAAGATTAGGGAGATATAAATCATTTGTTGTACGAGTAGGTACATACAACACATATTTTTCTGTTTTCCTCATATTTCCCGAAGTACAAGGGCGTGAGTTACGAGGTAAACTTGCTTGTAATAAGCTCTGTAACAAATGCCTTACAACTCTTAACTGAATAAGACAAATATACAGGGCTCGGCAAAATTGCTTTGGGATAAATCCGGACTTACATCTTAAATGCAGAACTGTTTGGTCTTCCTTCACTTTTAAAAAGGAAACCTTTGTATTTTTGCATGTACGTTTGTAACGAGTAAACTCAAAAACTACTGGACCGATTTTAAAAAATCTTTTAGGTACCATTTGAATGCTACATTAGCGTTGAGTAACATAGGCTATATAAAAAAATCCACCCGTGCGAAGCAGGGACGGGCCGCTAGTTTTGTTATAATCTAAACGGTAGAGCTTGGCCTTCATCTCACCAGATAGAAAATGACCATAAGTGTAAATGTGAAATTGTACTTATTTTATTTATTTTGTACTTCACCCGTACAGCGACGGCGGCCTTAGGGTAGAACGAAAGTCACGGTCGCCTTAGGCACTTCTGGCAGAGGGTGCCAAAATACAAAATCGCTCTACCCTGATCAACGGCTAAGTCCGACGCTACGCCCGGAATCCGCAACAACAGACGAACTGACTATCTTATGTCTAACTGTTAGATTGGAAAACAACAATGCTACAATGTTATTAGGCGACCGACTTAGATAAATTGGCTAGCCAACAGCACTTATTACAAGTCCTACCACCAACCGAACTGAGAACGATAGCCTAGCTGAAAAACCGAATTCAAGGCTTGTAAGTCCGACACTGACAAACTTAGCACTGATCCACAAAGACTTTAACATGGAAACGTTTACATCCCATCGATTACCACTCGAACTTCCTGAAACTAGTCGATTTTTCTAGTAAACTTTTATATTGTAGCTATATATAGCATTGTAAATGCGAAATTCAACATAATATATACACATACACACATCCAACATCCCCAGACTGAGTCCGTTTATCAAAATTAATTAATTTAATGATTAAATTTTAACGTAATAATCGATATGTGTTTTGATATTTGGGATTTTAATTTAATTTTTGAAAGTAACTATGAAATAATTAATGTATGTATACTATACATCTTATTGCAAAGTTGTGTTTATTGATTGAGATATTGATACTATTGATTGACATGGTGAAAGATTATTATTTGTGTTGTTTTCTTGTATTATAATAATTGATATTTAAAATATTGACCTGTAGTAGCAATTTTTTTTTTTTTATTTATTAATTTTTTTTCTTTTTGTTTTAAATTTTTATAATTTTACAATTTGATTGTATTTGAAGAGAAATGTTATGTCATATTTTATTTTAGAGCATGACGAGATTGTATGTTTGCTTATCGATATGTCGGTAAAACACGCATGTACGTAGTAGAATTATGTAACAACTGAAATGTACCGTGTTTTATGCAAATAAATATTACTATTACTATTACTATTACTATTATCTGTTCACTAAATATTTATGGATCTTTGTTATCTGAATTAAGATTATAAATAAAATAACAAAAAGCGTTGTACACAAAAAGACTTTTAAAATGGTCTTGTTGCTTTAACCTTACATCCGCGGATATACAAAAGTATACAAAACTATGACTAACTATCGCTATATACTCGTATATGACATTATTAACATATACATAGTATGACAGTGATCTTGCACGGGTCACACAAGTCAAACGTTTACATCGGTAGGCGTTGTTTTAACATATATTTCAAGTGTCACGTTATAAAAGATATTAGTGCCATTATAGAACTCATATATCTTCAAAGACAATTAATTGTTCAACATTAAAAATAAACCATTGTTCGAATTTAACGCATTAACACTGTGAGTATTTTATCAAGCTGTTGTTTTAAAGGGTGGCTATTTTTTATAGATATACACACACACATGCTATTAGTTTATTAATTTCCATGCATATATTTTAAGACCAAATTCACTGGAATTACAAATAAGCTCCATTATAAATGCGAAAGTTTGTGTGTATATTTGTTGCTTCTTCACGCTGCAACGGATGGATGGATTTGGATAAAATTCGGCATACAGATAGTTTATAACCTTGATAAACACATAGGATTTAGTTTAGTTTTCATCCCGGTAACAGGTTTCTGTGGGATAGTGTAGTCATCGCGAACAAAGTCGCGGGCGTCAACTAGTTACAAATAAGCTCTATAGTCTAATGGTAGTGCACCGGTCGCGGAATGCCGGGGATCGTTGCTTGTAAAATTAAAATTTTCAAACATCAAATAATTTTCACATAAAAGCCCTCAATATGTCCCTATCTCTATGTTAAAATAACTTGATTTGCTTTTGTAACCGCCTCTGTGGTCTAGTGGCTAAGACCACCGGTTTAGACCTAGAGGTCCCGGGGTTCGATTCCAAGCGGGGGTACATGTTTGTGTACTCGGTTTGGTTGGTGGTAGGGCTTGTTTGTCCGCCTGGCTAGCTACCACCAATCTTATCTAAATATGTCGCCATAACATCAATGTTTGTAGCATTGTTGTGTTCCGGCAGCTAGAGATAAGATAGCCAGTACCTCACTAGTTGAGGATCCCGGGTGAAGTGCGCTTCCATCATTGGCCTTATCATCACTTAACATCAGGTGAGATCAAGGCACTGTGCTTACCCGTAAATATAAAAAAAAAGTAACTAGCTAACATTGTCATTATGTTTTTCAACATTTTCAATAACTTATTTATAACATTAATGATACAAACAGTTTTACCACAATTACAACGTATAGGTAACTAACAACTTACGGTATCAATGCAGTACACACTGATCCACAACGACATTAATATTCTATTTTTATATCTATCTATCTACAACGTGTAACTGAAAGGTGAGGTCAAAATGCAAAGATTCACCGCCTCACAAATAAACAAAGAATAAGGTCCGAATAGTTATTCCATGTTTTGCTCCTGTCATGTAAATGTCATTTCAAATTAGAGTACAAAACACGGAATAACTATTCGGACCTTATTCTTTGTTTATTTGTAAGAGGGTCAAAGTGTATCCGATCTAGATCTTGTATGCAGAGTTACTAAATCATGATTATTAGCTTTAAAGTGTTATGCAATTTTTAATTTAAATATTAAATTAAAATTTATTTAATATTAAATTAATTATTGTGACGTCACATCAAAATAAACAAGTACTAACATTTATGATCACTGCTGCTTGCTTATGCGCGCCTGACGCGCATGACTTCACTTATAATATTTAACAACACATACAAGTTCTAGATGGGATACACTTTGGATCTTTTCATTGTGACCACACCTTTTTGTTATACGTTGTATATCTAGTATACAAATTTATAGAGGGGTAAAGTGTGTGACTGTTTGTTTGTTTATTTGTGATGGGTAATCTCTGGAACTACTAGTTCAATTCCAAAAACTCTTTCACTGATAGCATGCTACATCTTGCGGATAACATAGACTATATTCTATTTTTAAATAAAATCTTTCTAAAATCTCAAATGCATGTGAACGAAGTCGCGAGTTGAGTTCTAGTAAACAATAAATCAGTCAAAACTAATAAATAGTGTCATCATCATCATCATCATCATCATCAGCTTATTTTATGTCCCCACTGCTGGGGCACGAGCCTTCCCTATGGATGGATAGGGAGAACAGGCTATAAACCACCACGCGGGCCCAGTGTGGATTGGTTGTTAACGATTGCTAATGCAGCCGGGACCAAAGGCTTTACGTGCCTTCCGAAGCACGGGGGAGCTCAAGATGATACATTTTTGGTCACCCTTCCGATGACCGGCCTTTGCGAAAGTTGCTTAAGCTCAGCAATCGCAGACCAGGCGCGTTAACCACTGCGCCATCGAGCTCCTGCATAAATAGTGTATGAGCATAAAAAAATTGAGGATATAAAAATTGTACCTATGCAAATCTACGTTCTTTGAACATCTTCCGAGTTAACTTTTTATGGAACATTCATCCCTATCGCAGTCATAAAAGCTCGTTTGCGGCAGCTTATCACGACGGTGTAACCCACTTCAACCTTCAAACTTTGTATCTAAAGTGAGTTCATAATAAACAGGTCAGTGACAAAGGCGTAAACTTAGTATAGTATTAACTTTGTTAGTTTCAAGAGGTTTCACCTTTTTTTATTTTTTACGGGTTAGCACTTGGTCTTCATCTCACCTTAAATAAGATAAGGCTGAAGGTAGAAATGCACTTCACCCGGAATCCTCAACTAATGGAGCACCGGCTATCTTATCTGTAACTGTTGGAATACAACAATGCTACTAATGTTGATAATATAACGACATATTTCCATACGACCGTGGAAGCTAGCTAGGCTTAAAAAATTCTACCACCAACTAAACCGAGTACAAACATCGGCTCTGGAATCAAACTTGGGACCTCTGGGTCTGTGACCGGTAGTTTTTACCACTAGAGTTACTTAATATTATGATCGGATGTTAATGACGGTAGTTGTTGACATTGAATCGCCTTTGGCTTTCAAAGTAAAAAGTAAATAGTGTTGAATAATTTCGGCGGGCTGGTTAGAACCATGATAGCTCAATTGGGAGAGCACCTGATCCGGTATGTCGGAAGGGTGCAGGTTCAAATCCTGCTCGTGGATTTTTTTTCAAAATTTGTGTTTTTTTTAGAGTTACTTAAATAGATTTCAATGTTAAAAACTTAATTTAAATCTTAAATTTTCTTTTACAGTGCTATCGACAAACAAGAAAAAGAACAAGCAGCACAAGCTGAAGCTGAGAAGAACAAGCCTGTTTATTACCCGAACCAGCCCATTAACTACCCCAACCAGCCGACTTACTACCCCAATCAACCGACTTACTACCCTAATCAACCGACTTACTACCCAAACCAGCCGCAACAAACATACCCGCAACAAACGAACTACCCGACATATGGTAAATAGGTTTATCTAAGTAGTATATTTGAATACGAATACGATTTATTTCTTAGGTTTAAAAAGGTGTATCAAGGAATATATGAGGGAAGCCATAATGAGATAACTCAATAGCCAACATAGCATAAAACAATATTCTGTAACAGTCATGCAATTAAGCCTTGCCATTGAAAATTGTCAAAATCGTTTAATATTTCTTGGTACTTTTAAACTATTACCTCGGAAAGGTGTAAAAGGAGTACAAAGTAAATAGCAGCCATTTAGTCCACGATATATCTTGTGAACTTGATCACTGCATAGTTATGATCTTATCTTATCTTATCTTAGTGGGCCCTGCTGAGGTTTCCCTCTCGCAGTAACACTTCGACCCATCGGGATCTTTTGTGCAACCCCATCCTTTCACTCTTCCTCCTCTGTAAAGATAGATGCCATAAGTTTGGCAACGTCCTTATGAGCGAAGAGCCTAAAGTCCCCCGGTTTCGGATAGGCCGACCCCAGGAGTCCCATTCTTTTCCTAGCCAGAGAGTCGCAGTCACACAGTAGATGTTGCATTGACTCCGTTTTCTCTCCACATGCCCTACACAAACTATTTGTTGAGAGGTGCATTCTGTGAAGCATTTGTTTTGTGGCATAGTGCCCTGTCAAGGCACCGATGGTTAATCGGGCCTGTCTTCTGCTGCCTCCGCACATGAACTTACTCCGTCCTAAGGCGTTTTCGCCTAGCAAGGATTTGGAGTGTATAGTTATGGTAGGTTGTGATAATAAACCCGTGATAATTTTGTATTAATGTATAATAAATAATAGAGTTTGTAATAAAATTGTGTTTTAATTTGTGATTGCGTTGATAATGTTGGTTTTACCCTTTGATGATGAATCCGTTTATCAGAATGATATTTTTGTTGATTCATTTTCAATTGTGTTCTTTTACAAAAAGGGATAAAAGCAAATAAGTTTTTATGCCAATATATTTATTGTTAACTTCGGTCAATAGTACTACTATTGCTCGAAGATTCTAATAGATAGTCTTTTGTATACAGTCACATTGTTCTACCACTGTTTTAAAATGTAATATTTTGTTGTGATGAATATAGACTACAATTCGAAACAGCTCTTTGTTACAATAAATACCTAAAATTACTTCACTGCGGTTTAAGACCGTATCTGAAAATAAATATATATCTTTACGTATAAAAATCTTCTGTGCGTGTGTATGTTATTGAACTCCTTCTAAACGGCTGAATGGATTTGGATGAAATTTTCTGTGTGTGTTCAAGTGGAGAATGGTTTAGATTTATAATTGGACCTGGTAGGTGGCGCTGCTATAGGGGTCCATCATGGGGTCCATACGTCCATACGGGTGTTCTTAAGCAGACGAACGATTTGTTTGTTTTGTTTTCATGGAAAGCGGTACGAAGTCCGCCGGTCAGCTAGTATAGATATAAGAAGACAATATAGGTACCTATAAAATATATGAAGTGACTTCAATTAAATACGATACTAAAAATATATAAGCTGAAAATTTTACTAGAAAAAATCAACCAGCCTTAAGAAGCTCAAGCGGAGATCGAACCCACGACCCTTGGATTACCGGTCCAATGCTCTGACCGCTGAGCTACCTTGACCCCGAGCATTTTAGGAACCAGCAAATTTCTCACCGCTCATAAACCTGGTTATGGTTACACTGTCAAGGACAAAAGCGGCCAACATCAAATAAGTCTCTAACTAAATAAGCACGTAATTTCAAAGTTGGTAAAAATATTTATTTATTTACTAAAAAGAAGACCCGCTTTACGAAGGTCATAAGTGTACATTTTAACAAGACATGTTCTTAGAAGTGGATGCTGGGGTACAGCGCGCTATTTATTGTACAAAAATAAAACCACGTCTGGTGTTCTGAAGTGCAAGGGCGTAACCCGAAAATTCACAAAAACCGGTTTCGCCAGGCCAATGACTTTGACCGTCGTAAGACCATTACGCGACTTGCATCACCGTGCGACACTCAGGATGATCTCACATAAAAGGTTTATTGAGCTTATCGAGCGTTACCCCTTAAAAGTAAGAGCCAAATTCTTTTGTTAATTAATCTCGTTAGCTGAGATAAAGTTTGTTATTTGGATTCCAGTATTTATTCGTTCTCGATTCAAGGATAAGTAAACATATTTATTTTTTTACTGAACAAGCAAATAAGCCTTTAGAAAGCTCGATGGTGCAGTGGTCAACGCGCCCGGTCTGCGATTGCTAAACTTAAGCTACTTTCGCAAAGGCTAGTCATTGGATGGGTGACCCTTTTTTTCATCTCGAGCTTTTTTTCACGATAGGCACGTTGGTCCCGGCTACATTATCAGACGTTAACAATCGCGAATCCGCACTCGACCCGCGTGGTGGATCATTTGCCGATCCTGCTTATCCATCTATAGGGAAGGCTCGTGCCCCAGCAGTAACACATAAAATGCGCTGGTGATGACGTTAGAAAATGGAGAGGTAGCTAAGGACGCTTGTGACACCAAAGGCATCACGAGCTAGTTGCCAACCTTGAAGATTCAATTCTTAGACCTCTTTTCTTTGTAAGTACACTGGAATACATTAATAATAATGGCGCCTGACTGACCGACGCTACGGTATACATTTGTTATTTCTATCTTTAAGAAACAAGACAATAAATATATGTTTATTCCATTTATTTATTAATGCCGGTTAGGAATTTAGCTATGCAAAAGAATGCTTCTTGTAAGTTGAAATAGGTAAAATTTAAACACTGAAAAAAGACGACAACCTCAGGCGGGAATCGAACCACGCACCTTCACCACCACCACCACCACCAGCACCATTGAAATAGGTATTAGGGTGGTCCGTGTGCAGAACCATGTTCACGAGTTAAAAGCGCTTGGCCTTCATCTGTTGGTAAGGGACGATAAGGCCTACCTACCAACTTCTGAGGAACTGGCTATCTTAGAAAGTTAGAAAAAAAAACATTTACCTGTTGACACGCACGCATGCGATTCACAATAAAATTTATTCAAACAATTTATCTCTTTGTTAAAACATAACAATGCTACTTTCATTGGTTGTTATGACGACATATTTAGATGCCAAATACACAATCTAACATGAGATGCCAATAATCAGAATTCAACTCGACAGTTAGTCGTGCAACTGGCGTACAACTAACAATTACAAAACAACACTTCTTACTGTGCATTATCCAGCAAGTCTGAAATTATGACAAAAAGTTTTATGTCGATGAGAGTAGAAACCCACTTCGCAGCCAAGATATCTTTCACGAATGCCTGGTCACGGATAGATCGCGTGCGTATAAATATATGCGGAATTCATTTTCATTATCAGTCTATTTTCTACAAGTGCTAAAGAGTGACGTCTAATATTTTCATTTAATTGTGACACCCAAAGGGGTTGACAGCTTCAAAATGAAGCTGGTAAGGGTGCTAGTGTTTAAAAGTGCAAAAATTTGGATATTGTTTGGATTTAACTAATAACAAAACGTAAGTTTGTTCTCTAATCAGCATAATTTTCATTTCAGGTAATATTAACAGTTTTAGTAATAAAATACACAGTTGAAGCCAGTGAACATTACTCTTTTCCTCCACAATTCCACAAACAGAATCAAGGTGGATTCGGATCAGATAGTTCAATATTCCTGCCGCCAGAAGCTCATACTCCCATCCCTTATTTCGCAATGAAAAATGTTAATAATCTACCATATCCATACTTACCCCCGACTGGCACCAAAGCACCTGCCGTGTATCCTTCACCCTTTCCTGTTATACTGTCATCAACATTGGTACCTATTTTTGATGATGACAATGTCGATGAGAAAGATAATAATAATCAAAGAAATAACCAACAACGAGTTTCTTCACCAACGCCTCCAATGCATCAAATGAAGCTGAATTCATCAGAAAACAGTCCTCGTGTACAAATGCCAGTGAAAAGGGAGATGAGATCAACACCTAAGATGGGAAATTATCATAATCCTATTGACAGAATAGATATGCGGTTCCCGCAACACTTTCCCACGGGACCGTCGACACCAAGCCCTATGAATCAAACCCCAAGGAACTTGATAATTGACACTCACAGAAATGATCACGTATTTGATCACATCAAACCTTCACCTTCTGCACAAAATCCGCATTATGTTCCCGCTGCACATGGTTTTACTATTTCAACTACGGAACCGGCAATACCTATACTTCGTTTGTCTAATGAAATGGATTTAGATGGAAGCTTTAGCTACGAGTGAGTATTTTTTTATTTCTTATTTGGAAAGTTACTGTTTATGTGTCCAACAATCAAATTGCAGGCTTTTCTCCCTATTCCTTAGAGGAACAAATTAGAATGCAAATAAATTTAAATTAATCATTACAAAAAATATAAGTTTAAAAATAATTTAAAAATGTACACGACACAACTAAACAACTAAAACAAAGCGATGTAACAAATTTCATTTTGCCTATTTCAATTCCAGAGCTTTAGGTGCAGATCAGACTCACTACGTGCAACACAGTCACATGGAAAATATGGGCTCTGATAAACAAGAACAAGTAGTGGAAGGATCATATTCATACGTAGGTGATAATGGACAAACGTACACCGTTCATTACGTAGCGGATTCTAATGGATTCAGGGCCAGTGGTGATCACTTACCAGTGGCGCCACCCATACCAGAGATTATCCAAAGGTAACAAGTGACTTTTGATTGAAATGGAATGAAAATGTTACTTATACAAGTAATATATACTAAAATAACTTTTTTTTCTGTTTTAGGGCAGTTCAATATAATTTAGCTGAAGAAGCTAAGAAGCCGCCACACTTAAGGGGTTGGCAAAACGAAGAAAAAGATTACGATACTAGCGACAGAGGACAGCAGTTTGCAGCACCACCACCTAGAAATTTATTTACAGGCAGAACGCCTGAAGCTTTTTCATACGGTTTTTCTCAAGGAGCTAGTAATGACAATAATTTAGCGGCGGCTTCAAGTCAACAAGTTTCAGTTAAAACAAATGGCGACTTTATTATAGATCAGACACGAGCAAAGGCTAATAACGGGCCGATTGCACCACAAATAACATTTTTAGCCTCTCAAGGAGCTCACGTTCCATCAATGAATCAACAAAATTCGCAGCAATCAATAGCGAGAATATTCAATACCGAGAAGCCAACTATGCCTCAACTGGTAAATTACGAAGCAGGTAATAAAGAAGCTGAACACGAAAGCAACAAGGGATTATGGCGGTGGCAATATGGTTTGAATTCCAACAACTTAAGTCAAACTCCAGAAAAGAATGCAATATCTAGGTCGTTTGGAGAAGGTGACGACATAATGATAAATTTCGGTGATATGACACCAGACCAATATACAAGTATGCTACAATCACAACTTGAACCAAGCTCTAAAGAAAATGTTGCGCCTCAATATCCTAATAGCTATGATAGTAATAACAATAGTAATCAACATAATAATTATATGCAGATAAAAAATAACGAATTTCGAAATTACCAAGAGGCTAATTATTATTCCCCAGCCATAAATACCATTCAAAATCAGCCAACAGAATCTCAACAACTCACAACAGCAATACCATACATCAGTAGTTCACCCAGGCAGTATGATTTCAAAGCCAGCGATGAATTCAAACCGGACAACCTTTCAGTACCCAAACTTCATAACAATCTGAACCCTTTTAGTCAATCCGATGAAGAACAATACGAATACCAGGAGAATCCTTACGAGTTTAGAAGAATTAAGGCTCTTCATGTAGATAGCACCACTAAGTCCAATATGAACAACATAAACTCCATTCCTGTTCCAAATAATGCTAATAAACTATCCTATAACTCTTGGGCTAACAAGAACTATGCTGACGATGAAACTCATACAATAACTCAGGTACCGGCCTTTTATAATACTGTAAGTGCACCAAAATTTTTAAATATTTATGAAGAGAAGACAGATTTCAAACCAATACTTAATAATTTTGACGAGGAAAAGCGTGAGACGTCTACTACAACTTTACTACCTACAACCGATAATATTTTTAAGACTAATATGTTCCTTCAAAACATAGTAAAGCCTAAGAAAACTGGACCACAAAATGTAAATAATAAAAATTTAGAGGATCCAAAAAAAGTTCTTCATAACAAAATTGTAAACGAACAAAAGCACATTATGCAAATACCTAACAAAGCTACCACTGAAGCTAAGGAGGATAAAATTCACAAATTCGTTCCTTACCAAACAAAAGCAGTAACTGAAAACAAGGTTGTGAAGCAAAAGCCCTTAGAACTATCAGACGTTATAAATTACATAACGAATAAAAATCTCTTTGAGTCAAGTAAGACGAGAACGAAAAGTAATGGTCCATCAAATCATGACAATTATTATCAAAAAAACGAAATGCGTTTTGAACCATTCCATTACGATACAAATGAGGAAACTAAGGAGCACGTGCGGCATCAGACTCCCAATTTTCGTAAATTCAATGACCAAGAACAAGAAGAATTGCGTGGTATGATTAAGAATTACAAAGTACTGCAACGCAACAACAATGCGAAAAACTCTGAACCAAACGGCTATCAGATTCGCAAAGAAGTAACGCCGCCTTCTATAAGAATGCTGCAATCGCCTGGATTGCCTCCCTTAGGACGCGCTGGCCCTTCAATGAAGACTTATTTACCACCAATTTATGTATAAAATACCTACTGTGATTAATGATGATGATGTAAATCATCTGCAATATTGTAAATAAGTTTTCCAAGGAGTGCATTTACTAGGTATAGGTTATCAGTGTCTGTTATTAAGTAAATTTAATATTTAAAATGGCTGCTTTCATTGGTACTTGCGTTCTGAAACTTCTAATTGAAAAAACTGATTTCGAAAGTAAAGTGAGAATCGCGTGAGAGTCTCTGGCAAATCATCTCGCTGTCCGCACTGAAAGCGTGACGGAATGTTGGCAAGAGAATTATCTGCTGCATTATTTAACATTTTTCTAGTAACACCGTTTAGTATTTAATTTGATTGCCATCTTTTTATAATAAGCAGAGGCGTTACTACTATTGTCTTATTTATAAATGTGGTGAAGTAAAAACGTAACCACATCGTCGACAAACGAGTGTAGTCATTTCGAAATATTTTCATTTAATTTCAAAGTTTAGAATTAATACATCTTAAAGTAATTGACAATACACGTTTCACAAACGTCAATACGCTGCGAAGAACGCTTACCATTCAGACTACAGACGACTTGTAGGTTTGTTTGTCGATTTTAAAAACTACTAAATTTAAATAAGAATCTAAGTCATTTTGTTTGGACAACCCACAGCGGAGTTTATGACTTACTACATTGTCGTTCCAACGGCTTAGCGGCCATTCAATGCCCGAAGCTTGAGATATTTAAATTAGGTCACCCATCTAGTGATCAGGCCTTCAAAAAGTTACTTAACTTGCAAGAACGTGCAAACCTGCGCCTGCTGTTGCGCCATCGACCTCCACAGTTTTGGTATGTATCTATTAATTACTTGGATTTACAAATAATATATAGTAAAGTAAAGTATAGCCTATAACTGTCTCACTGCTGGGCAAACACCTGAAATCATATATAGTGATTAAAAAAATTATTGCGTTTACAAAAATACACCACACAATTCCTTCAGATTCTCTTTTAATTTTTCCTTTCAGTTTAAAACCAACTATCTGTCATTTTACTAACAAACTAAAGGTACCTCTATTGTGAACACGAAAGTCTATTAAAAATCCTATTAAAGCACCTTTCAACAACAGCACATCCAATTTTAGTGTCACAATCTAAAAAGGGACGTTGTTTGGGCTGTGTTGATGGAGAGATATCAATTTGGGTAACTGCATAATGAAATATTTATTAAACGAGTCATTGAATACAATAGTGATAGTGATAGCGATAGATAGATTATGTAGATTTATTTATTCATTCATTGTTTACCAGTGTCTGCAGTCGTCTTCATCTATTGTAAAGAAATTCTTAGGTAAATAAAATAGTAATTAATTACATAATCACTGATGTAAGTACTCAACCAATACCACGATAGATTGAAAAAGTAAAATCAAGACCACTTAGAATTTTCAAAGAAATATTTATTCATCAGCTTTTTTATGTCCCCACTGCTGGGGTAACGAAAACACCACGTCGAGAACGGGCCATAAACCACTACGCGGGCCCTGTGCGGATTGGTGGCTCTATACGACTGCTAATGCAGCCGGGACCAACGGCATTATGTGTCTGCCGAAGCACGGAGGAACTCGGGATGATACATTTTTGTCACCTATCCAATGATTGACTTTGCGAAACTTGCTGTTGACTGGCCACTGTGCCGTCGAGCTCCTCATTTTTTTATTGTTTTTTTTAAATAATAGTTTAATATGACAAATATTGATAAATCGCCAACTCAAAGCCCCAGGAAACTGCATTGTAGGCCTGCCTATAAAGGCGCAACGTAGGTTGTTTATTGAATTTTCAAAAGCGTAAATTGCCCGTAACGATCGAGCGTCGGCCATAATGGCACTGCGCATATTTACAACCCCACCACGCATACGAATTTCTATTAATTGTACGCTATTTCAATGCGCTAGGTTAGTGCAAATCTAAGCTTCAACATTGTTTAAAACCGATCTCTAGATACACAATAACTTTTAGATATTGCTTATTAATCCTAAATGAAGCAGGTAGATTCCATTAACAGAAAGAAATATGTATATACTTTTTAATTGGAGCTATTGTAAAAGTCACTACGCCCGCCCCATTCGGTTTCTAATTCTACAGCAAAAAATTGTACAACGCCATTTGGTTCGTAAGTCTACGGCAAGATATTTCATGGATAACAGCTGGAAACATTTTCAGCAAGGGCGTTTCCTTTTTCCCTCTTGTACATCGATATTATTTTGGAAAATCTCTATCATTTAATTTTCCGCGGTAACAGGAAAACTGTTGATCAATTATTCTGACCACTCTAACCGAACTGAAATCATATCAACAACAAATTATGACATCCCAGTTCCAGCAACACACTGTAAGACCAAAACATACTGTAACGTATCCGATTAGGAAACAATGACAATTTAGTTTGTGTAATGTCAAGTTTAACACTAACAGGTTAAACTTTTGTCTCCCTAAACTCGGTTTCCCTATGACCACCGAGCAAGGAGATCGAAACGTTTATAAGTTACAGTTATATAAAACAAACACGAATACATCCTTATAAAGTTTGACGTCCTTAAAAAACTTTACAAATAAAGGTTTCTAGTTAAAAAAAAAATATCCTGTTTTGTGTAATAATCAGATAGCAGCACGTCGGAAATAGAACCTTCAACACTAAGAATGAGTCATGTCAACAAAGCGAAATCAAGAAACACTAAACCCATTCATTGGTTTACTCTCAACCGGTACTATTTTAACTGGTTTTGTTTATGACTAACATAAACGTATCCATAAAATGTTTTTGTTTTGTTTATATAATTTTAACGCAAATTTTGTTGCGATACAAATAACAAAAACACAATGTTAAAAAAAATTCCACGAGCAGTATTTGAACCTGCACCCTTCTGACATACCGGGTCAGGTGCTCTTCCAATTGAGCTATCGTGGTTCTAACCAGCCAGAAATAGTGTTGAATAATTTCGGCGGGCTGGTTAGAACCTATAGTCAGAAGGGTGCAGGTTCAAATCCTGCTCGTGGAAATTTTTTCAACATTGTGTTTTTGTAATAAACGTATCCGTTCAAAAAGATTTGGAACTATGGGTCAGCCGTGATTTCTTTTACCGATCCAAACTATACCATCTTATCATATATACATAGACATATGACTGTCAAAATGATATAGACATAACTTTTAAGAATTAGTACCGCTTTCTGAAAATAGTTTAAATTAATTACGGGTTAGTTAGGGTTACTAATAAGTGATGATTAGACCGAAGATAGAAGCGCACTTTGCTCGGTTTCTAAACCAATGAGGAACTCACCATCTTATCAAGAGGGGACAAGATGGTGGTAACTAGCCAGGTGGACTTAAAGCAAGCCCACCAAACAAACCGAGCACAATCATATACCCTCCGCTAAGAAACGAACCCGGGATCTCTAGACTAAGAGCTGTATCACTAGACCACAGACCCGTAGGCTTTACAAATTAATTACTTCAGTGCTCATGGTACGAAATTGTGAGACAGCAAAAACTCATGAAATATAAATGAAGCGAGCTAATATCAGAAATGCACTGCACAATTAAAATTGCATTTAAATGGAGTTGGCTTCATAAGCGTCACATTTCTTGCATCTGTTGTTATGGGAAGGGTTTCGAGGTCTGTTATTCTTATTTTGTTCCTTATACCGTAAGGGTTAAAAGCTAAAACTGTGAAAAGAACTCAAACTTGATTAATGAAAAACAACTTCCGAGACTACGCGTAAATTACGTTCACAATATTAATTAGTCGCACTTATAACCACGACACAATAGTAATAAGAGTGGAGAATTTATATTTATTAAAAATATAAATATTACCGAACAAGAACTTTATTTGATTTACTACTATAATGATTTCGTAATAATTTTCTGTCTTGTACACAAATCTTTTCCTAACGCGCATAAGTGTGTCTAATGTACAAATCTGCAGGATAGGTACGAGTAATCTGTGTAGATTACAATGGTTCTATATAAAGGGTTATAATTTTTTTTTTTATACGTAGTTTCAACTACCTATATCAACAAAGGAAATATCTTAGCTAAAAAACTTCTATCTAGTGAACACTTCTGTAGCTGTGTATCTATGTATTACAGTGTTTCAAAGTAAAGGGATATGTTCCTTTTTTAACTATATCAACAACGAAAAACTCTTAACTACAGTAATGTCTACCTAGTGAATACCTCTGTAGCTGTAGGTATATAACAATGATTCAAAATATCATTTTATATACCTACATTTTATATTCCATGTAGGTAACAATCTTCAACTACGTTAACAAAGAAAATCTTAAATCTACTTAAGCTACTACTTAGTGTAGACATCTGTAGCTAAGGTCTCCCTGTGTATTCTGCAGATACGATTTACCTATGTATTCTGTATCTAAGACCCATATACATTTCAATACATAACGATATACATAGAGACGTTGAAGTTCTAGTAAACGAGAGGAAAGGCGCAGATACAGCGGCGGCGGGCACAATACGCGCGTCTGATTGCGTCGCGACGCCAGACTGCGCAAATTACGCGGCGTACATTTGAGCAAACCTAGTTTGTATGACGCAGGCTCCTCATCACGATCCAGACTTGATAATACATACATTTTGTTGACTACTTCTCTACCTAATACGTAGTGCGTTTGTAAGCGTTTGATGAGAGTTAAAATGAATTGGAATATACACGGTTTGGGTAGCACGTTCCCAGTTGGTTATAATAACGTTGAAGGTATTAGGGGGTGTGTCTTTGCGATAATTACTAAAGGCATTTTTGAAACATATTAAAGGGTGTATTGTAATGTTTTTCATTGATGTTAGCCGAGGGAACAGCGTCCTTTATTCATCATTCAACAGTTACCACCATACCACTATCAATAACTATAAATATTTCGTTTCACATTCAATCAATGTTTGCAATAACAAACTCATCTTTACAGCTACATATACAAAGTTGACGTAAACGAGGCATAAGATAATATAAAAAATATGAAACAATTAAAAAGAAATAATGCTTTTTTTTTTGAGAGAGATCACTGTTTGCCTCTACGGCATTTTCAGCTTCACCGGGCTTTTTTTGAGGGCGGCGAGGAACGTAAAGGGTACCTCAAGCCGTATGAAACGAATCACCTTCGGAGGTTTTCTAGAGGGAACGGCATCGCGCACTAGTACGCGTCCCCGTGCCCTACTAGATTCTCCGAAGGGTTCGGATCGGATCGGGGAGCGGAGCAACCCGAGGGCGCCTCTAAAGGCACGGACCTCGGCTCGGGTTGACCGGGCCGTGGATGAGGAGAGAAGCGCCCAGGTACATGTCTGTACCTGGTGTAGAGCGAGTGTGAACCGGTTCTTCGTACCCTTGTTCTACGAGTACGGTGTCTTGGGCCTAAACTGGTGTGCATGCTTAGTGTATTCTGTAAATGTGTGGTGTCATTTAGAGGATCGGGCGGGGGAAGAGATAATGCAGTTTTCCAAAATCCTTACAAACTCCACCTAACCCATTATCCACACTACACGAAGGAGTAAATGCAACACCACACCACCCTTTCAAGAAAACAAACAAAATGCTCAAACTTAGTTAACTCAGCGGCATCACACACAAGATGCTCCGCCGATGCTACATCGATCGAAAACCAGGACATCAAAGTGGAAACGCAAATGGATACGGAATACAAATATGTAAATTCTGACGCCACAAAACATAAGATCAAAGTCTGGCGATGGCTGATTCTCGGCGCTAGAGAGGTTGCCCCTTTTTATTTTTGTTTCTTATTTCGATCGACTGGAGTACTCTTCTGTATTTGTGGAGAATGTTGTTTTGTTATAGCCTTTTGGGTAAACTCTATACGACTGATGTATACATTTGAAGCGTTGGTAGCCGAACTAATAGGTGCTCGAATTGAATAGAAGATATCGTGGTTCAATCAAAACTCCGTTTGACTGATGACGTGAATCTATATGACTAAACACAACCGCATTATCTTTCTGAGTATTATTAATATACATAGTAATTGACATTCATAATAATATTTGCTTCTTTAATAACTCTTTATTCTAAAATAACCGCCTCTGTGGTCTAGTGACTAAGACCACCGGTTTAGACCTAGAGGTCCCGGGTTCGATTCCCAGCGGGGGTACGTGTTTGTGTACTCGGTTTGGTTGGTGGTAGGGCTTGTTTGTCCGCCTGGCTAGCTACCACCATCTTATCTAAATATGTCGCCATAACATCAATGTTTGTAGCATTGTTGTGTTCCGGCAGCTAGAGATAAGATAGCCAGTAGCCAGTAGCCTCACTAGGTGAGGATCCCGGGTAAAGTGCGCTTCCATCATTGGCCTTATCATCACTTAACATTAGGTGAGATTAAGGCACTGTGCTTACCCGTTAATATAAAAAATAAAAATAAAAGTTTAACATATTAGTTATTCTGGTATAATCTCGAAGAAGTAATCTATTCACGAAACGGAGTCAATGCAGCACCTACGGTTTGACTGCGACTCTCTGGCTAGGAAAAGAATGGGATTCCTAGAGTCGGCCTATCCGAAACCGGAGGACTTCAGGCTCTTCGCTCTTAAGGATGTTGCCAAACTTATGACATCTATCTTTACAGAGGAAGAAGAGTGAAAGGATGGGTTTTCACAAAAGATCCCGATGAGTCGAAGTGTTACTGCGAGAGGGAACCTCAGCAGGCCTCACTAATATAAGATAAGATAAGATAAGAAACTATTTACGTGGTAGGTAACTTTCTGTGTCACTTTGAAAGAACTAGTTACCTACAAACTATTATACAATTATTTTTCTAAACTGAAAAAAGCTCTTCAGAATCGGCAACTTGCCTCAGATGGGACAGATTTTATCTAGTTTATAGAAAAGATATAATTTGGAAACTTCTTTACGTTAGTGCAATGTAGTTGGTTAAATGCCAAAGACATCTTTTTAAATTTCAAGCATTTAAAAAACACGTGCGGTTTAGAAAGTAGAACATGTTGTTTCGTTATCTGAAAACGTAAACATGAATACAGATTTGTATTAAAGATTCCAATGTATTAAGAGTTACATTGTTGTCATATGCTCGTAATTGTACATACAAATAAACAGGGTCGAAACGCATCCATCAAACAAGTATTCCTTGTTTTATGTCTTTTACTCTAATTTGAAAACAACTTTACATGATAGTACAAAACACGGAAAATCTATTTTATATACTCTGTGTATTGTATGTACAGGGGGGATATACGATATTATATTAGTATCACTTAAATATTAATTATGCCATGCATATTTTTTATAAAATTATTAACACCAGAAAAGTCTCTAACACACATTATGGTAAATCACGTAAATGCCAATGGCTGATGGTAGCTACTCGATGGCTAATAGTTGACGAAGTCGAAGACCTACATGAGTTCCTGGAAACCAGCGACTGGCAAGAGATCGCGCAAAACAGGGAGCAATGGCGTCACCTTGTGTCGGAGGCCTGGACTCACTTTGGGTCGCTGAGCCATCGGAGTAGAAAGTAATGGTAGCGAATACCACTAGGGACACCGTTTATGAAGACTGTTTGTTCATATACGAGTCAAAAATGTTGACAGCGTTAGTCTAAAGCATAATCTAGCAAAAACACAAATGTTGAAAAAATTTCCACGAGCAGGATTTGAACCTGCATCATTCTGCTGGTGGAAATTTTTTCAACATTTGTGTTTTTGTAATTTGTTTCGCAACAAAATTTGGGTCAAAATTATATAAATAACACAAAAACATTTTATAAATAGCTTGCCTACTTCTTAACTGATCTTTAGTATTTGTAAAAATATTATGATCGGGTGTTAATGACGGTAGTTGTTGACATTGAACGAGTGCCTTTGGCTTTCAATGTAAAAAGTAAATAGTGTTGAATAATTTCGGCGGGCTGGTTAGAACCACAATAGCTCAATTGGAAGAGCACCTGATCCGGTATGTCAGAAGGGTGCTGGTTCAAATCCTGCTCGTGAAAATTTTTTCAGCATTTGTGTTTTTGTAATTTGTTTCGCAACAAAATTTGCGTTAAAGTTATATAAACAAAACAAAAACATTTTATAATCTTGCAACATAACAATAGGGATTATTTTTCTGAAATGCCAAAAAAAACTTGACCACACAAGACAATGCTGACTGTACAATATGTATTCTTTGCTGGGAATAAAATCCAGAACTTCTAAGTCTGAGAGACCGTCGCTCTATCCTCTAGGCTACAGGGACGTTTAAAAAAAACTGTAATGAAATCGTCACCACTTCACTGTTTGAATCAAATAAATGATTTGATTTGATTTGAATGTCACATCAAAAATAATTTATACAAAATAATTTATGAAGTTATAAGCTGCAAAAAATTAACTCATAAGAATGTCACTTTTCCTTCGGTTCGTAAGTCTACACAGGGCCGGAGACTGAGACGAACCGGCAAGAAACTCAGCAAGAGAAGGCAACTCTGAAGATATACCGCCCCGGCTCCCATCTTAACAACACAATAGCAGTAACCCTAAATAGTCCGGCGTTAGTTTATACAATCATTACCACATAATACAACCCATTCCCGTTTATAGACTGTTAATCATAAGAGGTATCGTGGTCCCGCGTTCAACGATCATACTTTGGCTATAAAGCGCGTTATAGAAATCATACAATGGCTTTCTAAATGTTGTTTTGTCGTGTCTACAACAATAGCGATTACGTTTATTGAGGAAAAATTGTGTTGTATTTAACCGGCTGAGGTAAAGTAGTAAGTTTAATCGAAACGAATAATTTTGTGTAGCAGCGTTTGTGTTTGGCTGGGTTCTGACAGTAATAAAAATAAATGCCAGAGCTGCTGAATGCCACGTCTTTATTCTTCTATGAACGCCGAGAGAGAGAGAGCAGTAGTTGCCATTACAATGGGTGACAAATATAACTTAATTATATTATTAACTAGTTGTTGCCCGTGACTTCGTTCGCGAAGACTACAGGAAAAAAAAAAGTATCCTATATGTTGATCTGGGTCATGGGCTGTATATGAGGAAAGTTTCATTAAAATCCATTCAGGAGTTTTACGTGAAAGAGCAACAAACATCCATCTATACTTAGAAACTTTCGCGTTTATAATATTAGTAGGATGGTGGCAACATCCAACACTTTGTGCTAAATTTTTTGGATATTATGTCGTTTCTGGAACTCTGGTTCATTAAAGGTTGATGCATATTGGGGTTAACAACAACCGTCATCAATTTGCAAGTTTTGCAAAGATAAACAGTTCGAAAGATGATGGCTACATATAAATCAGCTAAGTAAATTTAAAGCTTATTAAAGCTTATTTAAAGCTTAAGTATTTAGTATATTATGTTATGTACAATTAACATGTAGAACATAGTAAAGACAACTTTATTGTTGTCTGAGGTTTACCGAACACAAAACACAACTAGTTGTTATTTAGTTATCTTAATTAATGGCTTCGCGTTTAGCATTTAGCCAATTTCAAGTATTTTTATTATTATTAGTAGTAAGAGTACGGTAGATAGAAATTAAAATGGAGTCTCACAACACGTGTTATTACGGCAAGAACTCGGGTGAAACACCCACAATTAGTTGACAGTTTTATCAACTAATTGTGTTTTGTGTTCGGTTTTGATTAAAACTAAGTAATTTGAAAGTAAAATGTCTTCAATTAATTGCAAACCTCAGTGTCCGCGGACCTAGCAAAGGGTAAGCAAACAACAGTTTAAATTAATAGAAACCGAAAACAATATTTCCTTTCACTATCACTTTAAGAAATAAACCAGCAAAAAAAAATACAGTGTCTGCAATTTTGTCCAATTTAAATAATACCGTCGGCAAATAAGATTATCCAGTATACGGTCACAAGTTGTGAAATAGGACTACAAGTTGACAAAACAAAGACGAAACGGTGAATAGGGGTACCACCCCAGTAGTCACAAAATAAGGTGACTGTAGAAGGTAAGCTTTATACAAACGCGCTCGAGCAACGCACACATAGACAACCCAAGCCCGGTGAAGCTGTAAATATAAATAAAAGTTTGTTTGCAAGCATGTGACGTCACGACATCACTTGACCTGCATGCATCGTTCTGGCGGCTATTTTATTAATTTCAATTTTAATGGCGATTTGCATAAAAAATAAAGAAATTCACAACGAATTAAACAAATTGCAAATATATTATGCTATAATGAACCATTTAACATATTTTTCTAAAACCTGTCAAATACCCTATTGTACAAATAACAACTGGTTACTTTTTCAAGAATGAGCCTGCGGACTGTTTTGAGTATTTCCGAGATTCCGTCACAGATTACCTAATAGTATTCCGTGTCTGTAGGTGGGTCCATGTGTGCGTTGCTCGAGCGCGGTATTTATTAAGCTTACTTTCTGTAGTATGTATTTTGTGCCTAGTACTGGCTGAAGCGAGGGATTTGCTCCCACAAACTTTGCCAATATCACACGAATCAATTTACACGCACTGTTTTATAAGGGAACTTTAAGATTTACATTGTTATTGAAGTGTCATTTGAAATAGAACGTCTGAGTAGTTCTTCTTTGTTTTACTCTGAATTCTTCGCGATTAGCTTAGCTTAGTAGCTCAGTTTTCAATATTCGATTACAATAATTGTATACGCTTTACGCTTACGAATGCGCGAATGAATATCGTAATGAATTCATAAAATATACTATGTTAAGTAATACATATTATTCATAATTTTAATCTTTCTGCACTCCTTCTAACTAAATCTTTTTGTCACAGAGGGGTCAATTTTTTTTACGTAATACCTACAGATTTAGCAAAATCTTTATTTAAAATGCTGAAGCAAGTGACTCTTAGAAAAAACCACAGCTTGCCAGATTCACTATACCTACTGAATTCAGAACACAATTAATTGCATCAAAATCTAGATTTAATACTCTGGTGCTCCTGACCGTAAACAAGTTAAATTAAAACTGGGCTTAGGTAGCCTAATTAGCATATTAAGGTCATAAATCTGTTGGCGCGGGATTCGCCAAAATATTTTTTGTTAACGTTACACGTACCTACAATTTTTACAAGGAAAATCAATTTTTTTTTTAATGTTGTTAGTGCAGTTACTAGCTGTGACTTCGTTCACTTAAGACTTGACCACGAATCCCAAACGGATAATCTTTTCCTATCTTAATAAAAAGGCTTTAAAATTCAATTAACTGAATGACTTGACTTTTAAAAACAAATTAAAATGAAAATATTAAAAATCTACATATTCGTTTATTACTAAATGAACAACTAAAGATTCAAAATCGAAAAGATAATTCTCAAAAACAAAATCTTTCATAAAAACCTCTACCACACACAAATGAAATATTTCAATGATCATCATCATCTTAATCTGCCCGTAACCCTCAACTGCTGGGCATGCCTCTCCTGCGACTGAGATTTATCTTAGGTTTATCTCATCTTTAGAAATATAAGGTAAGACCCAAATAAACAAAAAATAAGCTTAGAATAGTTATTCCGTGTTTTGTCCCTTTTACTCTAATTAGTGGTCGCCCAGTGGTCGAAATTCGACAACAGTATTTAATTAAGACTGCACTGATTGCATCCTAAGCAATGAAAAATTAAAAAAGTAGAATGTGAGTTTGGATAGGCATTAACAGATTTCGACCGCACCTTTTGTAATTTTTGAAATTTTTGAAAAATGTATGAAACAATTTTTATTTAATTTAATATATTTTTTATGCATAATTTTAAAAAAAATTAGCATTCTGCACTCCTTCTCTATATAAACTATAAGTGTGCGAAATTTCATACTTCTCCGTCCGCGCAATTTCCGTAAAAAGGGGTACAAAGTTTTTGCTTCACGTAATAATATATAAATTTGAAATGACGTTTACATAACATGAACAAAACACGGAATAACTATTAACTATTAACAGGAATATAAAAGACTCACACCTGCCTCTACTTCCTCCAAAACAACCGTTGAAAAGTGTCAATCTACCAAACGCAAGATGTGCTTTGAATTTTAATACAAAAAAAGGGAAAAACAATTCTTAGTCACTGAAAGCCTAAAGATATCTAACGTTTTGCCAAAAAATTCTCGTCGGCAAAACAACATAAAGAATTAAGATAAGATCTGTGAGCGGGCGTTATAATAAATTGCGCCTTTTGACGTTGTACCACAATATAAGAAGACCCAGAAGGAAAGCATAATATATACCGCGCTCGAGCAACGCACGCCACCTCTTTTTTAACCGCCTCTGTGGTCTAGTGGCTAAGACCACCGGTTTAGACCCAGAGGTCCCGCGTTCGATTCCCAGCGGGAGGTACATGTTTGTGTACTCGGTTTGGTTGGTGGTAGGGCTTGTTTGTCCGCCTGGCTAGCTACCACCATCTTATCTAAATATGTCGCCATAACATCAATGTTTGTAGCATTGTTGTGTTCCGGTAGAGATAAGATAGCCAGTGCCTCACTAGTTGAGGATCCCGAGTGAAGTGCGCTTCCATCATTGGCCTTATTATCACTTAACATCAGGTGAGATCAAGGCACTGCGCTTACCCGTTAATATAAAATTAAAAAATTAAAAAAACCACGGACACGGATCTCGGAACAGCCCGAGGGCAGCTGTTTTCGAGATTCCATGTCGGTGAGAGGTAGTCTCTGTGTGCTTACATGAAGCTTACTCTCTAAAGTCTCCTTATTTTGTGGTAGTACGGACGAATTGAACCCTAAGAATCGCTGAGGTCGTTAAAGTGCCGTAAACAGACACTCTTATGAATTATGCGTTGGTACTTGGGATTCACAAAGTCTGCGTTTGATCTGCCGTTATGTGCTAAGGTTTTAGTCTTTTGTTTGATCTTTGTGCACTTATTGAATGCTCAGTGAGGTGGTATTCATCATCAGTTGTCGGTGAATCATCATGATCAGCCTATAAACTACTTTTTTACTTTTATTTTTATACTCAAACCTTTCAAAATAACCTATCAATAGCACATCGATAGATCAGGTCATAACTCACTACAAGTTCGTTACACTCTTTATGCGGGTTGGTGGGTTTTTGTTAAAAGCGATGTGCTGCCAAGGAGCTCGATGGCGCAGTGGTAAACGCGCTTGGTCTGCGATTGCTGACGTTAAGCATCTTTCGCAAAGGTTGGTCATCGCATTGGTGACCAAACATGTATCATATCGAGCTCCGTCGTTAACAACTACCAATCCGCACTGGGCCCGCGTGGAGGTTTATGGCCCGTTCCCTCTATCCATCCATAGGGAAGGCTCGTGCCAGCAGTGGGGTCGTTTAATGCGCTGGTGATGATGATGTGCTACCGAATAAAGGAGAAGCTCGAAATATTCTAATATGATGAATGACCGATCCGGTGACCCAACAATGCGAAAATTGCAAGCTATCAAAATTGAAACCCGTACTGGTTACCTATACGGAAACTGTCTTTTGGATTGCTCATCTCAATTTTGATTTAACTATTTAAACTATCATGGTCATTTGCAATAGAGTAATTATTAACAGGATTCTTACCATGTTTATAATTTGTGAGTAAGGAAGAGGGTAGATCTTTTTTTCTGCTCATAAAAAACAAACCCGCATTAACTTCAGTAATTCCGTGATCATGGCGCATGCAACTGTGCCGAAATATCGGATACTCACAAATAATAAACATGGTAAGAATCTCGTTAATAATTACTCAATTTTGATTGTTTTGTTAACTTTTGTTTTAAAATACACACTACACATTGAACTAAAATATTTTAAATGGTAATTAATTTAATTATATTCTGACGCTTCAAACCCTTTGCGTGGACAAATACGATAAAAAAAATTACTGTATAGCTGTATATCTACAGCTTCATGGCACAGATTACTCCACAGATTATTAAAATATATCGCAATATCTCGTTTCCATCCGAAATTTAGCCACAATGCGTACCTAGGGGCAGGGGGGCGACGGCTACGTCATCACGCCGATTAATTACTGGAAAATGAACATCGGCTCGACATTTTCAATTACAACCCATACCGGAACCGAACTTGATTACGGATGCCCGAAGGGCCGAGCTAATGCGCAGAGTAACAACGTTAAAACTACCCGCACAGATAATTGTTATGCAAATTATTATAATGACGCGTGTACATTAATAGCCCTAAAATACATTTTTGTGTCCACTAAGGAAAGTTTAATTTCAATTGGCATCATCATTATAATACTTCAGGTCATCATCATCACCAGCTCATTTTATGTCCCCACTGCTGGGGCACGAACTTTCGGTATGGATGGAAACATCACAGGGAGAGCGGGCCCAGTGCGGATTGGTGGATGTTAACGACTGTTAATGCAGCCGGGACCAACGGCTTTACGACAGATTTGACTCTGTCAGAATCTGTGAAATGTAGGATTTGTCAATGTAGAATCGGTCAAATGTAGAATCTGTCAAACATCGACTAAGCTCGAGATGATAAATATTTAGTCACCCATCCGGCGCACCGGTCCCTTGTGATAGTTTCATACACAGTTTCATTTTATTGGCAATTTGGTATAAATTCAAACTTATACATTGGCAGAGGTAGCTGCCAGCCTTCTTGTCACCGGAGGCTTCAATGAGGCGAGCACTCAACTCTTTAACAAGCTGCTTGGCCTCCGGCCCCCATGGACCAAATATCTCCACCGCAAACGATACAAATAAATAATTTGGACCCAGGTTTGCGTATTTGTGCTGTTTGTGATTTTCAGCACTTACCTTAGCTTGGCAGTCCAAAGAGGTAATGTTGCCAGTATTCTTGGGAACATTCCCATGAGCCCACAGGTGGAGGACATTTTTTATTTATAGGTTTTACTTTGTCTTTAGTTGTCTTAATTTTAGTTTTCTTTAATGTTCTTGTAAGTTAACTCAAAATAATTATATCAAAATATACACCTGTATAAATTCAGTTACACTTTTTTTTTATTAAGATATTTTGGCCCATAAAATTGATACCCCTAATCTAAGATAATGATTATGGAACAATAAATTTCCAAAACCAGGCTACCGACACAAGATTGTAGACGTTTTAAAAAAGCAGGATGAAGGCAACAACGCTTGTTTTTTTTCATACGTAAAAAAATATACCGACAGAACTTTAGCGGTTGAAAAACTGCGTATTCACAGAGCAGTATAGTACAAGTTTTCTCATAACGTAAGTGACGGTTTTTAGCTTGGTCCCAAAGCTTTTGTTGACTATTACAAAACTTACAAAACTCTTGTACAGTCACGGGCGCAGTTATGTAAACACTTTTTACCTTTCGTGACGCTACTGTATCTTATTTTAGCTTGCTGCACAATACATCAAAAATAAGGTGTTTGAGGAACTGTGCTTCTGCGTGACTGTACTGTAGGCATCATAATTATTAAAACACTATATTATCATTTTTCAAAATTATCTAAGTGTCAACGCATTGTTTCTGGTGATGTCATTTTATAATATTCTGAATCATTATGACGTTAACCGACTTACTAACATTTAGAACATCACAGTATCATTTAATAAAAAAATCCAAATTGTAATAATTTTTCTTCTATGTCTAAAAGTATTCTAATGACTCCACTTCCCACTTCCCACACCCTTACGGCTCCGGCCCACCACCGACTTTTTGTAGGACCGATTTTTCGCCGAAGTTTTAGGTGGTTTTAGTACCGACTTTGTTATCGACTATTTGTAGGACGTGTGCGTTGCAACATAGAATTCCATACTTTTCATTTTCACCGACTAAAAAATCGGTCACCGATTATCAGACGTGGGCGGGGGGGGCACTTATTAAGATGGTCTAAGGCCTCCTCGATACCTG
Source organism: Eudonia truncicolella (assembly GCA_949315975.1). Lineage (NCBI taxonomy): Eukaryota > Metazoa > Arthropoda > Insecta > Lepidoptera > Crambidae > Eudonia > Eudonia truncicolella. The sequence continues at coordinate 11,712,570 of OX438839.1, forward strand.
ACTATAAAGATAGATAAAATCACTGTACTATTAAATTTTTATATAGTTCATACACAAATAGTACACAAATTTTTATTCAGAAAAGATATTGATAATATTGCCACGTGCGAACATGATGAATGAAAATGAATGATGAATGATGAAATTCTGTTAATCCGGTCAGACACCCCTCCAATGACGCTATCCGGCGCTAACAAGTTCTCCAATTTCGTCTACAGGTATTTTGTTAATTAAAAAGTTTGATGATATCATGTTATTTTTTGCATGGACACCTTTTGTGTAGGTACACATATTTATGATATTCGATGATGTGCACTCTACTACACACATTTAAAATGTGATTTTAATATTTAAATGTCGTTTATAGATGTAAGATGAAGAATGTCAATTAGTTAAAAATAGGTACTTATGTATATGTCTGTGGTTGCGATCCGTAAAATTAACAAATTCATCAAAGTCAAATTTTTTTTTTTTATCTGCTACCCATTTAGGACGTCTATTTTTTTATCTTTATATACAGTTTTTTATCACTATAGAAAACTCTAAGTATACAGATAACGCTGTCGAGAAACTTTTCAAGCTAAAAAGTCACTTTGCTAAACTGCAATATACCACAAGCGAAACTTAAGCGTACGGAGCGTTGAACAAAAGCGATTTTTTTCTCTCGACTCAACCCAGACAGAGTCATAACACTAGGCGAGCATCTGGCGCTGCCCGCATTAGTATGTTGATGAGGCAATCGCGATCACCGTCGGGGATAACGTGATTTATATTGCCCTAGGGCTGTGCCAAACGAGAATATATTTTTTGTAATTTTTTCTGTGAGAAATGATTAAGTTTATTATAGTGACCTTTTTATTCTAATTAGCTATTAGACGATAATAGGTAAGTACCTATTTTTTTAAATCCTATTGTATGAATAATTTAACCGCCTCTGTGGTCTAGTAGTCAAGGCCACCGGTACTCGGTTTGGTTGGCCAACATCTTATCGAAATATGTCGCCATAACATCAATGTGTGTAGCATTGTTTTGTTCCGGCAGGTAGAGATAAGATAGCCAGTGCCTCAGTGGTTGATTGAGGATCCCGGGTGAAGTGCGCTTCCATCATTGGCCTTATCATCACTTAACAGCTAGTGAGATCAAGGCACTGTGAAAGCCCGTAAAATTTAAAAAAAAATCGATATCTCAGTTATATACGTTCAGCATGTTGATAATAATAAGTAAATTACAAAAACACAATATTGAAAAAATTTCCACGAGCAGGATTTGAACCTGCACCCTTCTGACATACCGGGTCAGGTGCTCTTCCAATTGAGCTATCGTGGTTCTAACCAGCCCGCCGAAATTAATTTTTTCAACATTGTGTTTTTGTAATTTATTTCGCAACCAAATTTGCATTAAAATTATATAAAAAAATTAAAAACATTTTAATAATAAGTAAGCCAAAGACTCATGTAACATCAATGGTATCATGCGCAAGCTACTAAAATCGATGCTTTAGTTCTTACGCCTTTAAACCAGAAAACATATAATGCAAAATAATGCTGTTTTTTATCGATAACAGGCAACATAAAGAAAATTATTTGTATAGTAGGCATAAGCATATACTATGTTATATGCTGTTATAATATATGCTCAAGAGTGTTCATTAAGCCATTACCCATCAATTGTAGCGATGACTTGATTTCAATGATGGAGGCCTTTGTTCAGCGGTGGAACAGTTATAGGCTATTTACTTTACGTTATATGTTCATACAATATCAAATTTAAAAAACATGGTTTGTAATATAGTTTTAGACAAATGCGTTACACAATGGTTTCGTAAATCCAGACTAGCGCGCGATATTCCATAACGAAATGTTTCTCTAAGTTTTCGGTAGAACCGACATACGCCAGCCCTACGTTGTGCAGCGAAGGAAAAATTAGGGTCGTGTGTCAAATTTTTCGCGTATTTTCCTTGGATCGGTTGTCGGTGGTGACCACGCCACCATAATTGATAGGACACATGATATTAATGTCCCGCCCCTCTCACAGCGCGTGCACACAATTTATGTTGCAATACCGCACTCGCAACCCCAACCGGTATCCATGTTAGTTTTTAGTACATTGCAATTTTTTGTCTGAAAAAAAATTGATGTTGGTATATCGAGAACAACGAACAGTCGCCTTTTTGCGATTTATTGGTTAGAATTTGATGGAGTAGGTAGTATATACTGCAAATTGTTTTATAAATGTGTACATAGCATTGGTAATAGTGGAAAGAGATGCACAGAAGTTAAGAAAAATAGTTTAAAAAGTGTTATAAAGCATATATCGGAATATGTAGTGTTTTTCTGTAAATTTATTATCTGTAAAAAATTATCTGTAAATAAACTGATTATATCAAAGAAAAAATTATATACACTACAAAATACTCACAAACTATTAAGATATGACTATTGTTTACGTGGTCCACTGTTTACATATAAAGGCAGATCTATTTTTTTCTAAAAAAAAAATATTAATTCATCGGCATTTCAGAATAGTCTATGTGGTAAATCCATGATGGGCTAACATTTTAAAGTATTTAGGTAGGGACAAAATAAGGAGACTCAAAAAAGGTTAGCAATACATACCGCGCTCGAGCAATAGATAGACCCTCGCCGATCTCGGAACAGCTCGGAACAGTCCGAGCGCTGCTGTTGCGAAATTCCATGTCCGTGAGAGGTTTTCTGAAGTTGAGCGCGTTTGTAAGAAGCTCATCTTCTATAGGTCTCCTTATTTGTGATGTAGGTATCACAGAATTGACGGAGAAGGCTGTTTGTGCAGTTGATTTTGTTATACATAATTTGTTTCGAGTTATCCTACGGGAAAGAGGAGTGTTTAATGTATGTATGTATGTATTATTAGAAACTATGTTGCATTGCTCAACCTGCCCCCCGACCGCCTAACTCGATCGCTTTCGATCGCTTTGAAGACGAGGCGAGGAGGAGGCGTAATCTTGTCATTTCGAAAGCAATATGAAAACAATATCGATAGCTATACGCTATGGCTTCCAGGGCTCATGTTTTGGTACTTGATAATTTGGTACTTGATAATTTTCACCACATAATTGCAATAAATATCTTTGACTTTGACTTTGACTTAGCGCTTTGATAAGGAGTGTTCTCAAGGACCGAAGGAAAGGCGAGCCGCGAAAGTTTTTTCGAGAGAGATATCGAGCAATTTAGTGGATCGGTTACATCCCATCCTGTGATCAACCCCACACACCTCCTGGGTTCTAGTAACAACCCGGTCTGAACGGTTCGAATGCGATTTGCGTTCGTTACCACAAAAAGCGTATCACAGAATTGATAAATTTCATCTGTACCCCTCGTTATTTGTAAATGACAAACACATTAATGTACCCAGTTAATTTGCTGGCCTAGCTTACGTTACATGTAACATATGTGTGAAAAAAAAAACACTCGACGACTTCGGTTGTATCTTTACTTCGTTCCCTACAAAAATAATCATTAGTGCTCACTCGCTCTCTTCACAGCATCTTTATTATCTCAACGTAGCATTAACGTAAGTGTACGGGCGTGTGGTAAGGGACGTAAATCCTACAGCCGCTCTTTGTACTGCTTTCACAGTTTGTATTATAGCGTATCTGTATTTGATACGATATTATACTTCCACGATAGCTCAATTGGAAGAGCACCTGACCCGGGGGCCTACCGCCTAACTCTATCGCCATCGCTCGCCAGAGTTAGGCGGTCGGGGGGCCGGTATGTCAGAAGGGTGCACGTTCAAATCCTGCTCGTGGAAATTGTTTTCATCATTTGTGTTTTTGTATCTGATTTTTTTTGTTCACAATACAGAGTATTTTGTACTACCTATATTATTAGTTCATGAAATAGCATTTGCAGAGCCATGACGTTTATTTTCATAAAAAAAATCAATTTGACCCTACTGGAGACATCTAGCGTGGTAAATTTAAACTAAAATTTAGGTTACGTTTTTACTAGGCGGTTATCAGACCTTATTAATTTATGGTCTGATAACCGCCTAGTAAAATACGGACTAATAATTTAGTCTATGGTACTACTACAGTCTACCCAACCTCTTAGTATTTACGCATTGGTACTACTAAAGCTAGTGCCGTCAATATGCTCCTTAACATTCATTTGGTACCACTGAACCATCTGAATATTCTTCTTCATCTTCAGAGATGCACAATCGCTTTAGATCGTTTTAGATAATATTATTTTAAATAGGGTTTTAAACAATTTTATTTTGTTGTTATACTATTTATCTAGGATAGATAGATAAATCTATTATTGTTGCCACTATATAAAAATGAGGATTGGCCCATTTGAAGAATGTTCGAGGTCAAAAAAGAAAAAAAGTGGTGGCTGGATGAAACTTTCAACACCCCTTTTTGTGGTGTGGTAAGAAAGTCTTACGGTAAATCATAACATTTGTGTGATACCATTTTATTTAGGGAAACAGTTTATAATAATATTTATAGTTTTAAATCACACAAAACACAAATATCATCCAATTATGGTGTACATTGAGTACATGGTGTGTCTATTTTGGGACACATTTCCAAACAAACTGTATGTAGAGTAAGAACGCTATACACTTTTCAAAATAGTGTAATAATTAACAATAGGTTTAAGTTTTACAACACTTTTGTATAAAAATGAACAATGAAACTGCTAATATTTATACATTATTTGTATTATATGCCTACATTGTGTAATCTGCAAAATCTTTTTCAAAAAATTTGGATATCAATTTGCTTTATTTACTACTGATAAACCAAAGTGTGAATTATTATTATTAGTGTATAATAATCCAAAATCAAATTGTGAACCGTTAAGTTTCTTATGAATGAATATTTTTATTCGACTCCACATTAATGTCTCTACAATACAACACGAAGCTACAAAATTCGAGCCACTAGCGCCATCTGTTCAAAACAGGAGGAACTTTGGCAGTTTAGCTCTGATGCTTTTAAATATGTTGCTACCACGGGCCTACATTTGGTTTTTAAAGTTCGAAGGTAATGTTTATTATTCCATTATTCCGACTGATATAATTCAATAAATAATAGTTTTCATTATATGCATTATATTTGGAATAGTATACCGAAATATAGCAGATAAGAGAATGGTTCTGCAGGCAGTGACCTCGCTGATGAAAGCACCTTTAATGTCAGTTCGTAGTTCCAAAACATTTCTCTAGATGGCGCTTCACTCACTATTTGCTACTAGCCAGGATTGTAGAGTTCTAATATTTTCAACAACAGCAAAATAACAACATACGTGATTCAAAATATCATTGACAGTATATGGGCTACTTATTTTCTAGGTCTTCTTTTAAATATCTTACGCATAATAAGCACAGTGCCTTCATTTCAGTACTGATGTTAAGTGTGGTGGAAGCGCACTTCACGCGGAATCTTCTACTACTAAGGCACTGGCTATCTTATCTCTATCTGCTGGAACACAACAATGCTTCAAACATTGATGTTATGGCGATAATATTTAGTTATGATGTTAGCCAGGCGGACAAACAAGCCCTACAACTAATAAAGTGAGTACCCAGATATGTACTCCCCACTGGAAATCGAACCCGGAACTTCTGGGTCTGAGACCGGTGGTCTTAACCACTAGGCCACTGAGGCGGTCTTAGAAGTTTAAAATTTTACGAGTAGAGGACTTTTCTTACCTCTATGAGTACCGATTTACCTGAGTGGGTAAGGTTGAGTCGAGTGTGAGTCGAGTCGAGGAAACGTCTTAGAATACGGGTGGTGTTATAATAATATTGTAAACATTATTTATCCGCTGGAGTGGTTCGAGGGTAGGCTCCGTGTTATCCGCAACACAGTTTCATTGTTTTTATTTTTATTGTTTTGGAACGACAAACAATTAAAAAATGTGTCTTATACAGCTAAAAATTAAAGGCTTGTGTTTAAACGCTTACCAAAAATGTATCAATTTTAATACCAATAAAACTCAAAACGCTTACCAAATTGGATAAATGATCACCAAATTGTGTTTCCTAAAATATTATAAAAAGAATACAATTTATATTTTTATTAAATGCCTTAAAAATATATGAATACCTCTTAACTGCATTTCAGATCAAATATGTTATATTGTCACTAAATAAATAATACCAATATTTTATGCCTCGCCTTATGCCTTACTTTGAAAGTCAAAGGCGCCCATTCAATGTCTAGCTTGCCTACTTCTTAACTGCTCTTTAGTATTTGTAAAAACATACACAATTTTTACTTTGATAATAGCAATAAAGTTTAAACCATTGGTGTTGCAATCGTCCATGAGCCATCGTTGGCTCACCAACATAAAAAGGAACCTTGTCTTGCGACTCCATTTCTTAAGTTTTATGTAGGTATATGAATATTTTATGTGAGATAGACGAAGGTAATGTAGGTATATGAGCGCGCGATGCAAATCCAGTAACTTTACCCCGCATGCATATTCATTAGATTATTTAGACTTTCCGCCATACGGAGCTGTCGCACAAGACTTTGTTGTGTATAAACATGCGGCCATTAATTTTCATAAAAGACGAATTATTTAAAATAAATAAATTACGAAAACACAGATGTTGAAAAAATTTCCACGAGCAGGTTTTGAACCTGCACCCTTCTGACATACCGGGTCAGGTGCTCTCTCAATTGAGCTATCGTGGTTCTAACCAGCCCGCCGCAATTATTCAACACTTATTGTTTTCTAAAGTTTACGCGAACACTACACATTGAAATGAAACAGCTTTTACGGATCTACTCGCGTTTATTTTACACATTACTTTTAATTAATGTTTCTTCTGACGTTTCGAACCCTTTGCAGGGTCCATGGTCACAGGGAGACTGAGGTGTTGGTCGTCTCATAATTAGTTAGTGACCACGGACCCTGCAAAGGGTTCAAAACGTCAGGATAAACATTTATGTCTTATTTATATTTCGATATATTTGAATGTCCATTGGTAATTTAAATCCTTTGCCATGCCGTCCTGGTCTGCGTAGGCCTTTAAGTAGTAGGTAGGCACTCAGGCACAGAAAAAAAATAAGTACTCTGGGAGAAAATCGAGGTGAAGCTGATTTTTATCCGACTGCAAAGGAAGTATTGTTTTTCGCGTGTATCTTGTATGTATGTAATATTCTTTATTACCTCATATCTCCAGAACCGCTGAACGGATTTACATAATACCTATACATAATACAAGGATGTCAAAAAGGTATATCATGATTATCATTAATACTAAAAAAAATAAACCCTTTAAATGAATTGTGTCGATTACTAGGCCAGGGTAGATAATTTTTGAAACCAAACAAAATTATAGTAGGATGAAATGGTAAAGAATATGACAAAAATGAAAGGAAAAATAAATAAATAATAAATAAAATTTCCTACACTCACACCAATTATCTATCCCAATAGAAGCTTCGTTATGAAACTCGTTAAATTGTTACTAGACAACGGATGAACATACTTAAAATACTTAAATACATACTCTTGTTATACATAGAAAACACCCAAACCCGAGACAATTTAGAAAAACAACAATTTCTAAATTGTCCCGACCGGGGATCGAACCCGGGACCTCAGAGTTGGCGACACCATGAAAACCGGTGTACAAACCACTCGACCAAGGAGGTCGTCAAAAATAAGTTGATAATAAATAGAATCTAAATCTGTGAACCTCACTTCGATCCGGTAGCTGCAAAAACCGATGACCTGTTCAACGGTGTTCTCGAAACAAAACAAACGTATCGACACTCCAATTTGGTCCTACGCTCATGTATTATTGAAATAAGGGTGGATTTGAGTGCTTTTGTCTTTTTACTGGGTTTTTCACCGACCTTCTTTACGTAGACTGAGAGTACCATCCTTACATCGTGGTGAAGTCCATTGTCTAATCTAAGCGGTTCAATTCATAACGGATTTATGAATTACTATTCATTGAGTGGCATGAATATTTGCGATGCGTAAACAGCATTTTTTGTTTGTAGTATTTGTAGTAGGTATCTTGTACTCTTCAAACCGGAATACAGCTGTGCATCGTCGGATTTTGATCAGAATCCCCCACAGATTCTGCAAAATATTTCAAGTGTCTATTTGAGGATACCTGGCGAAGTACCCTCAGTCAGGTGGGATGAAATAAATTAGTCAACGTCAATTTTCAAATTCTAACAAGTTCTCGGTGAAGTTTACTAATACTGAAGGGGTTTGGTGGGAATAGGCATTTAACATTTCTAAGTATCATAACTCATTATCATCTACTAATTTTAATAAAATATTGTACATGAAGATATAGATCTACTTTACTTTGACACTGGCTAAAAGTACTAACCGCACGAAGCCATAAAAAAAGAAAAAACTTTCCAATAATATGAACTGCCCTATTGAATATTCGCCGCCAGTGCATCGACGTCTAACACATACCTACTCGCTCGATGTATTTACAGCGAGCGTGGTTCAATAGGGTTTCCTTTACGGAAATCCTTCCCAGCCACGCCTGTAAAGTGGACTCTTTGTAGAGGAGATGGCTCATCAAGATAAGAGGTTAACGCTTTCAGGCCGTGCCATACAACCGGGAGCAGACAGGTTCTATACACGATTGTATGGTGCAAACTTCGGTGCGAAATTAATTTTTACGCGCGGTACGGGCAGGCTTGTCGGCGTATTTTTATCAGTCTACCTTTTGGCTGAAGAGAATTGTTTTGTTAGGAATATCAAGCTTTCTTTGGATATGTTACATCCCAGATTTAATAATTATTTTTATTTTTATTTAAGTGTTTCTCCTTTTTTTTTATGAACAAAAAGAAAATAATATATATAGGTAGTGCATAGCAAACGAAACAAAACGTATCTTTAATCCCATACAATTTGTTATAAAAACGCGATTTGAAATAAAATCGCACTCTGCCCTCTTGTATTATTGTCACAGCGCTAGGAAGTGGCACCAATTTTCGACAGAAACCAGTGATCCACAATTTTTATTTTTCAATCTTTAAAAATATAGGTCAGCAACTGACCACCTTCTTCCTAGCTATCGTCGAGTAAAATTTCAAAAAATTTGTATATTATTTTTTGGTGACGAAAACTAGTGTTCAGCACAGGGCCTACTGTGTCAAAGACTTGTGCCTCTACGATACCTCATCATCATCATCATCATCACCTTCATACTAAAGTTTGGAGATCAGTAAACAAATTTTTCTGCGATCCCTTGACGCTTGTTTTAACTGGCGATAACTAAGTCCAGAACTCTTGCACCTAGTGACGAGTTTTTATTTTTCACAAATTCGTTCATAACGACAATGAACTCAAATGAATACTTTCATCCTTGCTTTTCTCTACAGTAGAGTCGATAAAGTCTATACAAACGAAAAAACCACAAATTCGAGGTGATTGGGCGAGTTTTGTTTGGGATTCGAATACGTTAACGAAAACGAGAAATTGTGTGTCATTCAAGTGACAAACTAGGAGAATTAAAAGTGTTGCCATACAAATTCTCGTTTCGTAATGTGATCGTTCACAAATAAAACTTGCACTAGGCACTTTGTACTTTCACGGTTCACCATAAAATTTGCTGTTTGATAGTTATGAGTGGTACGCCACCCAGCCAGACTCTCAGGCGTGCTCTATCCTATAAAGCGCGTCACACACGACAAAAAAATAATATTTTATCTGATAAAATATCGCTTGCCATACAAACTAATGGACCATCACATCCGGCGAAGATAGTACAGCGATAGTAGCCGCGGATCGTGCTCGATGGACGTGCACTTGGACTCTCCAATGTCCTATGCCTATGTCCAGCAGTGGACTAGTATAGGCTGATGATGATGATGATGATGATACGCCGATGAAAGTATAGATTTTCATCTTAGAGTATCTTAAGATAGTAGCGATTTATTTTAGGACACGAAATATGTCGTAAGATATTACCTGATGCTAAAGACCAGAATCACAAAAGATTAGAATCATAGCCTGATGAGCTGTCTAATAAATCTAATAGTATAGCCTTAATACTCATTCTTGACCAATCTGTATACTTTTAGAATTCGGACAAAAATGACTTTCAGGAGAATGAAAGGATTTTATATGTAGTATAACGTATCTTACCCGTGTGTTATACTTTAAGTGCCTTAAAAATAAACAAAGAATAAGGTCCAAATAGTTATTCCGTGTTTTGTTCCTGTCATGTAGACGTCATTTCAAATTAGAGTAAAAGAGACGAAATACGGAATAACTATTCGGACCTTATTCTTTGTTTATTTGTAAGGCACTTAGATTTCTAATATACATAATATATTACACTGAAGAGTTTGTAAGATAAAATATTATCGTATCTTCACCATGTGTGACGCGCTTAAATCTACTAGTGTACACGGTACACCCCGATTTAATACGAAACTTCCGAGCGAAATTATTTTTACGCACGGATAGACTGGGAAAGCTGGGGGCTTGAAGCTTTAATCAATATGTAGGGTACCTACCTACATTTGACACTTGTCAAGACTTTTAGTCTTTTTTCGGTAAAGCCTAATGCTATTGTACAGGTTAAATGTGTTCGTTGGGGTGCATACCAAAAAATCGTAGAGATTTGGTTCAGTTCTTTTTATTACCTACCTATGTCAATCTAAACTGAAAAAACACATTCTTTTCTTCTTTTTTTTTGCCAAACATCAGTTCACACTTTTTGACATGAAGTTTCATCATCATCAGCCTATACTAGTCCACTGCTGGACATAGGCCTCTCCAAGTGCACGCCACCATAAACTTTAATGGAGAATAACTGTTTTGTGAAAAGCTAGTTGGCGCTTAGATTTACGTGTTGTGGTAGCGATCGTGAAAGTTAAGCTACTTTACCAACGTTGGGTTTCTGGATTGGTGACCAAATTAAAAGATATGGCTACAAGTCCCGGTCCGGTACTAATACACATTGGGCTAGCGTTGTAGACCTCTCAATCTTACCGTGTGCTATTGTTTACATAAAAGCCTGAACTCCTCAATTGGAATGTATGTAGTCTGATAATGATCAAAATTTATAAGTTCTTACTCAATACGTAATGAAATGATAAATAGTTTTGCAAAACTTTAGGTAAAGTACAGGTTCCGCTCACGAGATTTTTTGCAGCAAACTCAAGTGAAAAGATAAAAGAGCATTGTATGTAACTATTATTTAATCTGTGGTATAAGTTGCTAGTTACCCCTTAGTTAGTAGCTAGTTACCCCTAACTGTGCGGTATGCGTGTCAAACACAGAACACAAGAAAGAGGTCAAAGGACGTCCAGCATTTGTTAGCGGAATGTGTTCGAAATCGACAGCTGAGAGCTGTAGTGTTTAAAACTTTAAATGTAAAAAAGAATGTGCGGGTTTGCTATTAAGATATTAGCTGAACCGGCATCGGCATCCGCAAAACTAATTTATAATTGGGTTCTATATAATCTTGAGTTATATAAGCATTGAAAACAAGGATAAGATGGAGATGGTCAATTTATGAGACCAAGGCTCCTAAACAAAATAAAGAGAAAAAAATTGGTTGCCTGTAAAGTCGATATACGGGCGAAAGTTTTACGTGACAACGACTTTGAGTGGTAAAATAATTTTAATGTGAATATTCATTCGTATAGTAGGAAGAAGGATGAAATAATAGTAACAAATTAAAACATTTATTTATACAAAGAATTATATTTAAAACATTAATTTATACAAAGAATCTCGCACTGAATTTCATATTAACAAAATTTTATTTTTACCTTTACACATACATACGTATTTACCTTTCACTTTTTATGTCTGTCTCTCTCGCTCTTAGGCGGGCTAACCATGCCCGAGTGGAAGGGACGCGTGCCTCTCACTCGCTCTCATTGTGAGCGCATAACGTGAGCGGAGCGTAACGCAGTTTCTTGAAGTGTCACCCGGCAAACCAATTTATAAGACGTTGTCACGTCAAAAATAATCAAACACAATACTTTGACACCCAACACTCGCTTTATTTCAGGAATGACTCATACCCACAGGAAAGTTCTGCGATGAGTCAGGAGCTGAAACAATTACTTACACGTAACATGACCGTTATTATTTTGGCCATTTGGTATTGTAGACAATAAAATGTCATTTTTTTATCCTTCATTCATTATCATCATGTTTATTGTTACTTTGTTTATCCGTGATCATGGCGCTTGTAACTGTGCCGAAATGCCGGTTAATCAAAAGAAACATGAGAAGACATGGTAATAATCCTGTATATAAAAAAACTAAATTATAACCATTGAAAAAGCGACTCAGTCATGATGTACAACTAAAACTTTACAGACAGACAAAGGCTCGAAACTTAACACCCTTATTTTTGCGTAGGTGGGCTACTAAAATGTTCAATGTGGCAGTAGCCAATAAGGCTAAAAATAAGGACACTGCAGAAGGTACGCTTCATACAAACGCGTTCGAGCAACGCACACATAGACAACAACGGACACGGAATCTCGCAACAGCAGCGCTCGGACTCGGACTGTGGCGAGCTGGGTGCCTAGTGCGAGTTTCATTCGCTATTGATCGAATACTTAACGAAAACGAGAATTTGTATGGTGAAATTTTAACTCCTCTCGCATGTCGCCAAGAGGCGCTGTTTCAATGCCATAGTAATTTCGTTTTCGTTAACAAAAAAAAAACTCACACTAGGCACCCTAAAGCTTTACAGACAGACAAAGGCTGGAAACTTATACCACAGCTGTTTTTGCATAGGTGGGTTACTTAAATTTTCAATGTTGCAGAAGGTCATACAAAAATCGCGCTCAAGCAAGCAAGACAACCTCTCACGGACGAGAAATCTTGCAGCAGCTGCGCTGGGACTGTTCCCAGCTGTGCCGCGATTTGTTTCCGTGTGGGGGTCGTGTTTTTTTAGAGAGAGTTTGTTGATTATTCAAACGACATTTTCAGCTTCACCGGGCTTGTTTGGGGGCGACGAGAAACTTAAAGGGTTCCTCAAGCCGTGTGAAACGAATCACATTCGGAGGTTTTCTAGAGGGATTTCTAGTGCGTGTCCCCGTACCCTAATAGATTTTCCGAAGGGTTATCGGATCGGGAGGGTCTATGTTGCGTTGCTCGAGCGCGGTATGTATTAGCTTACCTTCTGGTTTCCTTATTTTGTGCTGTATTAGTGGCTGTATATGGCTCGCTTTAGTTTATTTCTCGCCATTTAGCCCTAGGCCGGTACGAGTAAAAGGTTAACGACCGCTAATTTTAATGCATGGTTTTTCAAGAAATTACTGGTTTTATTCATATAGTTATTTATTTATTCTTTACCAGTGTTTGCATACACTACTACGTACCTAATGTACAAGCAACAATTTCTTAAAGGTAATACAATAATGAAGATAGTTAATTAATAGTTACAAACAATAAATCTATGATCAATTTCCAGCATAGCCTGGAACTAATTCTTTTCGTTTCTATTCCTTGACGTAGATACATAATTATTTATTATGGACTGCAAAAAAATACTTTTAAATTAGTGTTTATGTAAGTAAACCTTACTTTATAATAAACCGAAACTTTGAACAAGCAATTTCTAAACGTACTAGGCACACGGAGGGCCAATAATATATCACGCTCTTTTAGACACTTTGATTGTTCACATCTAAATAATGATGCTACTTTGTTACGAACAATTTATGGAAATCGTGTTTATGTAACAAGGCAACCGCAGCTAAAGAGGTAGCTTCAAACATATAAGTACTTAAGAGTTTATGAGAACCATCTCATATGGTATCATATGAAGTAAGTATGTAGTATTAAGTAAGATTACACCGGAACATCGTTTGTTGTGAATAAAGACCTAACCAATCCACGCCACAAATTGGTCGATATTCTCGATATCAATTATCAATATGGCTGTACTAAAACACCTAAAATCTGTTATTCAGTGCTTTTATGATATAAAGCTAAATGCATTTTTTTCTACAGTAAAGTCGCTGCGCGTTCGATCACCATAGGCATATTAATCAGCACCTAATAGACAGCCTTAGATTCATACTGAAAATAATTAAACAATCAAACAAACTTACCAAGTGTAGTTCGATTGAAATTATTCACCTGGTTGTCTCGTCCGAAGATGATGGGGATTACGACTTGTTAGTATCGGTTCTTCGTACTCACTGACGCCACATAGTTAAAAGTTTAATGAATTTTTGCGTTCAAAATTGCGTTTCTGAACGCGTCAATCGAACGTGATCCGTCCCGCGCTTCTTGCTGTCATTCGTTTCTATTGTCATATTACCGGCGCCAAAAAAAAATTTTTATCTGAATGAAAAGTTGTTCTCTTTAATAATTATATTAATAATTCTCTTTAATAATTATTGTTGTTTTTTTTTGTCGTATTTGGCTCTGAGCTAAAAAGTTTGCTGTCTCTTTCCTAGTCAACTAGGATAGGGGCCGCGTGAACCCAACCCATATAACAATCGAACTAACCTGAGATCCAGAGGCGAACTCGTCAGTCGGTGGTTCCCGCGTGAACCGCTCGAACTTGAAGCTGTTGGAGCGGTACAGCTCGTTGTCCTCGCGAGAGCGGCGCCCGCGGCAGAACCGCCTGGTGATCGACGTGTGCCTGCAGAATAGGAAATGTATTTTAAAAAAATCCAAGCAAAAGTTACAATGCTTGGACAAATCGAAATTATCTTCTAAGAAAATTAAATATATTTTATATTTTATATTACATCTATACTTTTTTGTTAATGTTTCCATCGTATTTAATATCGGTCTTCTCCATACCTTGGTTGCCTGGAAGAAATCGCTTTTAGTACGATCGCTAATACCGTAAAGGCCGCTCTTTGTACGACTCCCAAAACTGTTAATTTTATTTTAATGTGTCTGTATTTTTTTTGTATGCACAATAAAGTTTTCTTTTTTATTTTATTCTTAATAGTCCGGCAAGTCGCGCTAGGGTATAGTTACTTACTAAACTGCTACTTATTGCATGAGTTTGAGTGTTTTAGTAGAACTTTTTCGCTAGCTTAGGGAAATATTAAAATAAAGAATATTTTAAAATATATACAAAAACCTTAACCATGGACTAGTAATATATTATTAGTCCATTCCATGACCCAAGGTTTACTTAACATACCATACCTATAATAACATCAATGACGTTGCAAAAGCCACAAATAGGGCATTAGGTATGTAATGACAACACACATGGTACCTTTAAGGGATATTTTCAAGAACTAGAGTCATGTTTTGGATGTAAGATTGATTAAGTTGTATTTATTTGCGCAGTCATTGCTTACACGTTGTATTGTTTCTGAAGGTGATGTAGCTTTCTTGAAAATTTAAGGAAAACAGAGAGCAAACATTCTGAAAGTCAGCATGTCGTTCGAAATTCGTGATCATATTAGGTACTAAATATCTACTTAATTATAGTCTTGAGCTGACACGCTAACCCGCGCCCGTGCTGGCGTGTGATGTACACACGCCAGCACATCAGACTACCACAAACTGTAATATGAAAATGTATTGAAGAAATTTGACAGTTTTGGATAGGTTGATTTGCCACAAAGTAAATTCGCCACAGAAAAAAGTACTTATGTGTAAATTTGCCACACTTCTATTTTTATAAAGTAAAGTCATATTTTAATATGGACCTGTTACGAACTTTTACACATATTTTTTAATGCGTTTTACAAATTTACTTTCAATGTATATGGAGTGTACAAAAATTTGACGAACTTACTTTGTGGCAAATGTACAATAACCCTGCGCCGCCTGGTGTTACCCAGCATGTAGGCTGAGATTCCTGGCTGGGTCGGGTGGGCGGGCGTTTAATTTTTTACTGTATTTTATAAATTTTATAAATATTTTATTTAGCTTCAGTGCGGCAAGCACTTAATAAAATAAAAAGTAAAAATATACCCCTATATCTAGCTTTCATTGATTATTCTCTAAGGCGTTTCACAGTATCACACACGCCTCCATATTTGAAACTCTCCGAAATCAAGACATAGATAATACATATAACCACCGTCTCCAAAACATATACCGAAATAATACCGCTGCAATAAAACTAAACAACACGGGATCCTCTTTCTACATAAAGAGAGGCGTCAAACATGGCGACCCGCTGTCTCCTAAATTGTTTACTGCCACATTGGAGGAAGTATTTAAGAAGCTGGCAGCTGGCTGGGAGGATAAGGGCATCGTCGTCGGAGGGAAAAGGTTAACAAACCTGCGATTCGATATCGACCTTTTTGCTTCTTCAGCATCTCAATTGTGTGACATGTTGAAAGACCTCAGCACGGCAAGCCTGGGGATCGGGCTTCAGGTGAACATGACAAAGACCCCCCCCCCGCCCGATCCTCTAAATGACAGCACACATTTACAGAATACACTAAACATGCACACCAGTTTAGGCCCAAGACACCGTACTCGTAGAACAAGGGTACGAAGAACCGGTTCACACTCGCTCTACACCAGGTACAGACATGTACCTGGTCGGTTCTCTCCCCCTCCACGGCCCGGTCAACCCGAGCCGAGGTCCGTGCCTTTAGAGGCGCCCTCGGGTTGCTCCGCTCCCCGATCCGATCCGAACCCTTCGGAGAATCTAGTAGGGCACGGGGACGCGCACTTGTGCGCGATGCCGTTCCCTCTAGATAACCTCTGAAGGTGATTCGTTTCACACGGCTTGAGGGACCCTTTACGTTCCTCGCCGCCCCCAAAAAGCCCGGTGAAGCTGAAAATGCCGCAGCGGCAATCAGCAATATCTCTCCAAAAAAAAAAAAAAAAAAAAAAATTACAAAGACCAAACTTATGACTAACAACGTCAAACACAGAACCTATGTTCGGGGTGTGGAGATTGAATATGTCCATGAGTACCTACATATACTTGGGCCAAATTGTTTCTTTCTAGGTGAGACAGAACAAAGAAGTTGCAAGACGCATTGAGAACGCCTGGAAGAGCTTTTGGTTTATGAAAGATCTCATGAAGGGAAACCTACCATTAACGTGTGCATTCTTCGCATTCTGACATACGGAGCACAAACGTGGTCTTTGACAGCTCGTCAGAGGTCTGCGCTCGAGGTTTGTCAACGAGCCATGGAGCGCAGTATACTTGGCGTGAAACTTACGGATCACGTCTTCAGTAACACTACTACGCTCAAAAACAAAAACAGCTGATGTCACACAAAAAGCTGCCATGCTAAAGTGAGACTGGGTAGGACATGTCTGTCGCATGTCGGAGGAACGGTGGGCCAAGGGAACTAACGAATGGGTCCTACAAAACCGAAAACGACGTCGCGGCAGATCAAAAAGGAGATGGCGGGACGACCTTGACTCCCATCTAAAAGATTGGTCACTTGTTGCTTCAAATAGAACAACATGGAAAGAGGGTAGGGAGGCCATTGCCCTGCAGTGGGACACTACAGGCTCACAATAATAATAATAACCTACTAATGTTACCCGCACGTTTTTTTTACAATTACGACCGACGTAATCACTGATTGTGAAAAGAAAAGGAAAGCTTTAAATACTCAGTTACTTTGTTGTTGTTGTTTGTAAATATCTAAATAGATAGAACCACAGGAAGGTTTATTCCCAACTTACTCCGAGAAATATTATCATAGTAGTAGGTAGGTAGTAGGTACTCGAAGATAAATAAAATCATTTTAAAAATATTGTGCCATTCTTCTCTATGAGTATAAAAAATGCTAGAAAGGTTTTTCTTCAAAGTTTTCCTTTGGAGTATACAACCTTATGGAGGATGCAACGTAAAATTCATCATATCATTATCATCTCAGCCAAAAGACATCCAATATTGACCAAAGCACTATGATTATGATTACAGGCAAGGTCGAGGCTAAACGTCTGAGAAGTCGCAGCTAGATGGTCTGACGAAATCCACTCGACGCGGAACATCAAGTTGCAAGATGCTCTCCATGACGCCAAAGACAGGCACAGATGGAGAAGCATATTCAAAGAAAAATTTGCTTCTCATCGGGGGAATCACGACCCTCAGTAATGAGGAACACGACGCAAAGAGAAGGCTGGCCAAACGCCATCCCCAAGGATATCCACAACGATCGGTTTAAATACAAATAATATATCTAAAAGTTATTTATAACAAAACGATGGCTGAAGTTAGACAATGCTTTTTTTAAAACAGATGCTGCTCTTTACTATTAATAAAGAGGTAACGTTTGTTACTATGTTTGTTTGTTTGTCTAATCTCTGGAACTACTGGTCCAATTACAAATTTTTACTGATAGAGTAAAAATATTTTAAACACGTATTTAGCCATTGTTTAAGTTGAAACACTGGTTTGTAGTAAAAGGGCTGTATGTTTATCTTTTCAGAACAAAACAATGAAGTACTTCGGGAATAACCCACTTAAACGACGAATTTATAATCCTGTTAACTGAGCTAATAGATACGTGAATGCAAACGTGCTTTCGAACAGTAATGATTGGGCGAATAATAAACTTATTGGAACAATGGCAACTCCATTGTTCGACGTGCGTTTCACAGTTAATAGCGTCGTCCTATAATCAGATATTTATAGAAGTAATGACTTTTTATTGAATGAAGAGCACGAAGAGAAGCTTTTTCATATTATTAAAAATATTCATGTTATTATTTATTTTTATGTGGAGCCCTGAAACAGCGAGACGGCCGGCGGCGGGCGGTAGGCCACGCAAACGGTGGTGGGACAGGCTGGACGGCTTCAAAAAACACTGGCAAACGGTGGCGAGAAATCGTGAGGAGTGGCGAAAATGGGGGAAGGCCTATGGCCAAAAATAGGGTAATACAGGCTAACTGTAATTGTATAAATATTCGTGTGCTTTCAGTAAAGCACATGCTTATGTCATTTGATTATATTTTAATTTTATCGTCACGATAAGGCCGAAGTTCAAGTAAACCAGCCCCCCGACCGCTTAACTATATTGCCATCGCTCTCGCTATCGCGCTCTATAGTTTATGGCATTATCTTGTCATTTCGAAAGCGATATGAAAGCAATATGAAAGCAATATCAAAAGCTATAGCCTATAGCTTTCGATATTGCTTTTATATCGCTTTCGAAATGATAAGATTACTCCATAAACTATAGAGCGCAATAGCGAGAGCGATAGCGATAGAGTTAGGCGGTAGGCCCCCAGGTTTGATTCCCAGCGGGAGTTGCTAGCTACATATTCGGTTTTGTTGGTGATGCAGTGAGTGTTCTGACTCTGCCCTGAATAGTCTTTGAACTTTATGTCTAAGTTAGGCGGCACGAAATGACAAGATGACGTCATAAACTATACACGTAGTCAAAGCGATCGGTTAGGCGGTCGGAGGGCGGGGGGGCTGGCCTCTTTGACAGGTGGTCTCGCCAATAGTATCATTATTCGTTCAGTAAGGTCGAGCGTGTACATCTAATTTGACATAGTAATAAACAAATCAACGATAATTACGCAAATTACAAAACAACGCTGTTAATTTTACGGTTTCACCGCATGAATCAATCAATCAAACGAGTTATTATTATAGGCGAACATTAATTTTTTTGTACAGTCCATCCATACCTAATCGTATCCCTACTTCGAACGCACTAATGCATATTTACATAATTAAATCGCCATATTGTTATCATGCTGTATATTATACTGTCTACCGTATTGCGAATGCATTGTAATCACTCACAGTTCTACCAACCAAGCTTATTTTTTACAAACACTTTTTCATATTTTATTTAAGACTAGCGGCCCGTCCCGGCTTCGCACGGGTGGACATTTATTTTTTAATGTAGCCTATGTTACTCAGCGCTAATGTAGCATTCTAATGGTGAATTTTTTAAATCGTTCCAGTAGTTTTTGAGTTTATTCGTTGCAAACATACAAAAATACATAATATTAGTATGAAGTGGCAAGTGAGCCACCTGGTCAACTGACGGAAAGTATCTAATCACTGTCACCCATTGACTCCCGCAACAGAAAAGGAACGAAGGCAGCTTTGAGGAAGCTTCCATAGCACCGCCCGCCGACCATGGTATATAGGAAACTAGTTGTTGCCCGCGACTTCGTTCGCGAAGACTACAGTAAAAAAAAAAGTATCCTATATGCTGGTCTGGGTCATGGGCTGTATATGAGGAAAGTTTCATTAAAATCCATTCAGTAGTTTTTACGCGAAAGAGTAACAAACATCCATCCATACTTACAAACTTTCGTGTTTATAATATTAGTAGGATTACGCAGTAAACGCATAATGAGACTTAGTAAGGCAAAAATTTTATCTCTGCTCGTATGTCGCCAGGAGGCGCAGCTTCAATGCCATACTAATTTTCGTTTTCGTAAACGTAATCGAATGAATACGATAGTAAACAAAACTCATACTAGGCACCCTGAGCTCCACATGTGCAAGATGATCGAGATGCGATTATCCATTTGTTGTAAACGTCGGAAATAAGATAACCAGCCACTCAATAGTCGAAGATTCCGTGTCTTTACCATACGCATCTATCATCTATCGCATATTCCCCTCATCGGGGGGAGGCCTTTGTCCAGCAGTGGACGTCTTTTGGCTGAGATGGTGATGACTATGATGACATACGCATTTTGAGATGTTAGACGAAGGCCAAGCTCTACCCCGTTGCGTAATAAAACAAGAAAAAAATGTGAAGATCATTGTAACAACAAAAACCGTCGGCCCTAAGAGGTGACTTACTTACTTTATAAACAAAGTCTAGAAATAACATAACAAAACAAATAATGTATCTTAAATAAGCGGCAACTACCAACTGCCACCCTTGGTGCACTTGTGGCTAAAATCGAAGATGAAAACGCACCTCACCCGAAATCCTCAACCACTGAGGAGTGAAACCTCTTCTGATGGAAGACAACAAGGCTGTTACCTTGTTGTTATGTCGACAGATTTACAGAAGACGATGGTAGCTAGCCAAGCAGATTTAGAACAAGATAACCTCAAAATTAACCGAGAGTATTAACTGGGGACTGAACACGATCTAATATTCTGGACTGAGATGTTCTAATCATTAGACCTCAGAAGCGGCTAATATGTTTCACTTTATGGTAGTAATCTGGTGAGATCACTAGTTCAGAAGTGCAGATAAAATGTCAAAATCGTTTTATTATACCAAATGTTTGTTATAATAATAAATCTTTATCGATTTATATTCAAATAAACAGTGAATAAACATGTTTTGCTAATTGATATAGCATGAAAATTTCTATTGATTCAAAGTGCAACTAGGTATCCTGTTTTTTGACGATTTCTTCTAGATAGATGTCTGCGTTCAAAACAGGCGAACTGGTTTAATCACGACTATTAAAAATGGTACTGGCACTGAGGAATTTACTTGTGTTATTTTAACTTTAATTTTACAAACCTTGAGTCGCTAGAATGCAATGGCCATTGTATACCGAAGAGCTTCAGCCGAGCCGGTGGTCGCCGCTTCTGTTCAGTACGAGTGGTTTCTTCAACAGGCGGCGTGTGGTGCCTACTACCAGACGATGCCCTGGTACCACTCCTACGACGTCTCCTGCGTCGCCTCTCAACCAATATAAAGTTGTCCCCGTTCCGTATTATGTACGAGGAGCGGAGAGTCGACTTCTCGTCACCCTGCCTTTGTCTTATTAAATCAGCTGTTCTCAAAGTATGGATATTCTGGTACTCGACTTCCGGGGGGGCGGTGGACGTCACTTCCTGGCTGGTCCCGCTTCCATCCCTCTTCTTACGGGAGGAATGGAGGCCGACTCTACGCCAAACCTTTTCCATGAATCTATATTTGCTGTCATCCCATCTTTATATCGTTTGGCACTGCAAAATTTCGTGTGATGACAAACATCGTCACACAAGAGTTAACAAAGCTCGATACACAACCTCACACTCACAAGTTTAACAATCACATACACCTCGTTACTATGATATTAATGTTTGTTAAAAGTAACGATTATAAAGCTTTTTTTTATCACTTAATAAATATGAGTCACGACAACGATCAGCCGTTCCCTGTCATTGTACGCGAGAGTCTACATTACTGGCGCGTTCCTCGGCGCGCCGCTTGGCGATTCACACTTCAATATAAAAAATCGGGGGATATCTGATTAATCCTTTGTATTGAGACGTACTAGGTTAGTAGAATGAGGGGCGAGTGTAACGTGCTTTTTGACATGACTAGCAGAGGTCCCGGCCCTACAGCGGCAGGGTGCGGGTTTACGCGTCGCGCATGCGTTCCCCCTTCGCCCGTAGCCCCCTCTAGACCGAAACGCCAAAATGGCGGACCTCCGACCCCCTTCCCGTTATTGAATATCTAATTTTATCGGCGTGCATTCATTGTTATACGTCAATTTCGATGCACAAACGGCCTACTTTAATATTGTTAAAACATTTTATTCATTTTATTCATTCGTTTGCAATGTACAAAATCGACCGTATGATTAGTAGCATAAGACTCTTTATCTAATAGACGATGGGAAACGCTGTTGTTATAGGTTTTAATATTATTCAGTATTCATGTTATGTAGAATAGGAGCCTATGTACGGCTGCACTTACAAGTGGCTTAAACATTTGTATAACGCTTATAAATTTAAGCTTTGTAATTGTTTTGTAAACATAATCGTCGCTCGCACAACAACTTATCTCATTATTGGTATTTTTTCGGTACAAACGTTTTCCAGCTGATAGTTTTCAAACTATCACTATCACTATTTCTAAACAAAGTAACTACATATACTAGAATACAACTATGTTTAGTAAGTCCGCTACTATACGTTACAGTGATCGTTTAAAAACTATCTGCTGGAAAACATCTGTACCGAAAATACCAAAAATGAGATAAGATAGTTTGTTTTATGTATATGCAAATGATTCCGTATAAGAAAAGTACCTACCTACCTACCACGGATCTAATATAGTGTTTTCTTTTTACAAGCTTTTATTTAGCACCCGTCACCCGTTTGACCCGTCTTGACGAGTACTTTGGTTCTAGATGGTAACCAGGGTCTGATGATGGAGCTGGAAGATGGCCATTGGAACTCGGGAAAATAAGTTCGTTCGTTCGGTCGTTCCGTTTGTTATGAATGTGGATTCTGTCTTCGATTAGATGGATGGCCTAATGTGAGCACGTGCCGAGGGCTGAATGGTATGAGGGTGTTTACATGTCATTCAAAAATATTAAAAAGTTAAAAATAAAATTAAAGGAAAAAAAAAACTTTTTAAAAACAAGCTTTTATTATTTGTTAATAAAAAAGAACTAAAAAGTTAAACATAATTTAATTTAAAAATCTTTGCGTTTTTATCACAGACCCAATTTTTTTATAAAAAAAGCGCAAAGATTTTTAAATTAAATTATTTTATTTATTGTTAGCACGGCAAATGAATCCATCTAGGTGCCAAGTGCGAGTTTCATTCGCCATTCGATCACGTTAACAAGAACGAGAATTTGTATGGCAAAAGTTTTACTCTTCTCGTATGTCGCTAGGAAGCGCTGTTTCAATGCCATTCTATTTTTATAATATAATAATCGAATGAATGTGGATAGTAAAGAATACACTAGGCACTAGAAACGAAATACAGATACGAAACTAATGCGAAGACAACTGGCGTGAAAACAATGCAGCATCAATCACCCTCACCTTGCCGGCTCACAAGGAGGCCTTTACACGCTCCGTAAGAGTTTTACTGTTCAAGTAAGATTATTGTAGACTGGATTTTCTTTATTATTAATTGAAGACATGTGATCTAATGGTTAGGCTATCGTTCTCCCAGAAACAGAGGCCCCTGGTTCGATTCTAAGCGGGAGAACATAATTGTATTGTGTTTGGTTTGTGGCAGGGCTAGAGTTGCCACCTTGTTTTTGTGCAAAATAAAGTACATTGGTTATTAAAAGGTAGAAAATAAAGTAGGACATAGTGTCAAAATAAAGTAAGTAACTTTAAATAAGTGAGTAACTTTTAGCAACTTTTAACAAATAATTATTTATTTTCTAATTAATAATTAATTTATTAATTAATATTTTTTTTTAAATTATTACTACTAAATAGCTACACAGCAACTTTTCTGTATGTTATATGTAAAAAGAACCCCAGAGAAATAAAATATGTGAAATAAAGTATTTTTGCGTACTTTATTGTTATCTTAAAGTATAGAGTACAAGTACCCGAAATAATGTACAATACTTTATAATAAAGTACGGTTGGCAACCCTAGGCAGGGCCCGAGTGCATAGTATGAGTTTCATTTGGCATTCTCGCTCTTGAAACGAAACAACAATTAGTTTGGCTTTGAAGCAGCGCCTTCCTAATGTGAGTAATGTTCACTATCCGTATTTTTTTTTATTTTTTTATTTCTTATTTAAGGCACAATTACAAAAACAAACATACAAAAATACATTTATGTACAGTTAATAAGGTATATCCGTGTGCAATTCAAAAGTGCGCAGCATTTACCTTTAACTTACCAAATAACAAAAGCAATTAATATTAGGTAAAACAAAGTTTGGTAACATAAAAATAAGTTAAATATAATATAATTAAGTTAAATAAAATAAAATTACTAAGCTCAAAACAAATATGCAAACACAATACCAAAACAAGTTTTAATTGGTATGTAGCATTGCCATTAGTGATCCCTTGAAGGTAGGGATACCACATCCAAAAAGGTCACAATCCGAACAATTTCAGTAAAAAAATCAGACATTCTATGTATAGGATTGTTTTGAGACACATTATTTCTGAGAGGGGGTACATAGAATAACCACGGAGTGCGCACAGACCGAGTCGGCACCCTGAACAACAGCATCTCCAATAGGTCGGTATCCAATAATCCATTGGCAATTTTATTAAGTGTACGCAAGTCGTTCGCTCACACCTTTGCTTCTCAAGGCTAGTCATGTTAAAGTGGCTGAGCCGGTCAGAGTAGTCAAACCTACGTTGGATAGCCTCTACTCTATCAGTATGGTTTTGATAAACTGGGGACCACACCGAAGAACAGTACTTCAAGATACTTCTGACCAGCCCCCCGACCGCCTAACCGATTGCTTTGGATACGTGTGTAGTTTATGACGTCATCTTGTCATTTAGTACCGCCTATGAAAGCAACATCGAACACTATAAGGCTATACCTTTCGTTAAATGCCTATACCTATTAGCTAGATGACAAGATGACGTCATAAACCACACACGTAGCCACAGCAATCGAGTTAGGCGGTCGGGCCCCAGGGATCCGTACAAAACTATCCATGAATTTACATTCTTCATTGGCTTGGCATGACGTAGGTAGCACAAAGAATAACATTTGGTTAGCTTTGTTGCAAATGTAATTATAATGATAGAACCGAGTCATAATACACTCCCAGATCACGGACGGTCATAACACGAGTAAGAGTACGACTACCTACGGTATAATTATAATTCAACGGTTTTTTGTTTTTGGTAAAAGAGATCACTTGACACTTGGTCATCCGCGTAAGCGTGACGACATTCACTTTGAATGTTGTTCAAGAGATCGTTGATGAACATAAGAAACAATAATGGCCCCAAGTTTGATCCTTGTGGAACTCCTGAGCTCGATTCAAACGAAAAAGAATCATAGCCACTTAACGCTACAACTTGGGAACTATGGAAAAGGTAAGAAGCAAGCCAACGCAATAAATATCCATATATACCGAGATGTTCCACTTTAGCTAATAGAATTGAATGACTCACGCGATTGAATGCCATGGCAAGATCCGTATAAATGGCATCCACTTGTCTTCTTCCGTCAAACGTGTTACATAAAAATGTTGTGTAAATTAAAAGATATTTATTTGATTACGTTAACGAAAACCAAAATTTGTACGGCATTGAATCAGCGCCGCCTGGTGGATAACATGAAGAGTTAAAATTATGTTACACAAATTTTCGTTTTCGTTTTTCGTCATCACAGAATAACTAATCCGTCATCTCATCTCAGTCTTTCGCCAAAACGAAAACGAAACGTTTTATTGCATTGAAGCAACGCTTTCTAGTGACAAATAAGGCGAGTTAAAATTTAGCTATACACCAATCACAATAATATTATAAATGCGAGTTTGTGTGTACTTATGTGTGTATATTTGTTGCTTCTTCCTTCACGCTGCAACGGATGGATGGATTTGGATGAAATTCGGTATACAGATAGTTTATAACCTGGATTCACACATAGGATTAGTTTTTATCCCGGTAACAGGTTCCTGTGGGATAGTGTACTCTTCGCGAACGAAGTCACGGGCGACAACTAGTGTCCAATATACCTAACTCGCACTAGGCACCTAAAGCTCGTTGTCTTAGACTTACGAACGAACCGATAATGACTTTCATCATCATAGCCGATAACGCAACTTTATGAATTATTAATTTTAATTAATTTTGCAGCATAATGTCATCGACCGATCAACACACACGAGGCCCCTAGCGGTTTGTCAATAAATACCATGCGTTTGAGCGAAGAAGTAGGTATTATTATTTTGTGGTTGTACAACGATGTCATATATATCAAACAGGCGATGCAGGCACGACCGTGCGTATACCAATAATCTGTAACTACAAAAGACGAGAGCGAGACGAGCTGAGCGTTATTGGATGAGAGCGAAAGAGCACACACGCAACTCGTCGTGGAGCGCGTCGGTTGACGTTCGGTCGAAACTCAAAACGAACCGAATGACGGAATGAATGAGCGAGACTTCTGGCGATGGCTATTCGACTTCATTCAAGTTAATGTTATAGTAGTCGCGGTCGCGTTTATTTAAATCCATCCATCGTCGTCGGCCACTTGTTAACGTGCAACAAAAATGTACGCATACATTGAAAAAAATATTATGCTGATAAGATGCATTGTGAATTATCCGTGTTTGTACAACAATAAAATGCCTGAATTCTACAAAAAAGAATTGACAGAAAAAGCTTGGTACGAAGTTGCCAAGAAAACAGAAATGAACTGTAAGTATAATAGCTAAATATTAGTCCACGGCTAAACTAATGATGTAATTATTACTGTTTTAAAAATACATAGGTATTAGAAATCATTTATGATGGAATTGACACAACATACACGTTTCAAGACATTTATTTCTCTAAATAATTTACAATATCCACATAAAGAGAGAATACAATGTAACAAAACCTTATTTTACTCAAATTTTCAATTGTTTTCTTTAGGTAGGTAGGTATGTTATTAAAATACCTACCGTCTATTTCAGTTTTTGAATGTAAAGATAAGTGGAACACTTTACGACATGGCATAATAAGGAGCTTGCTGCCGTCTAAAACAGGAGCTACGAAAAAGAAGTATTACCTACAACACGAAATGGAATTTCTGTTACCTTACATAAGCATGCCGAAGCCAAGAGCTAAGAGGCGTGTTCAAAGGGACAAAAATGAAGAGGAACCAAAAGTTACTGAAGTATTGGAACAATCATCTCAGTCATTTGAAATTGAAACTGTCATGCTGCATATTGAGGAACCGCCAATGAAAAGGATAAAAACCGAAGATCCAGAAACCGAATTTGAAAAGGAACAAACCGACTCTGAAATAGAGCAAACAGACCTTGAAAAAGAAGAAACTGAATTTGACCCTAGACAGACCAACCACACTAACACGCATAGAGAGAAAAACGTTAATGATAACTCTAGGAGGATGTTTCTACTCAGTTTGTTACCAGAAGTTGACGATATGACTGAAAAACAAATGAGAGTATTTAAAAGAAAAGTACTGAATTTGATTGACGATATTGTGGATACCTCATCATAACAAATGACGTTCTAATAACCATAATGCTGACTTCTTGGCGGGAAAGTGAAAAGTCATGTCTGCGGTTTTGTTTTATTTTCTAAAATTTGTGTTACGTCGAATATTAATATGAAACAATGGTGGATTATTAACCGTTAAGTGTTCTTAAGTGCGCACATATTATAATATGCATGCATGCCAAAAACTATAACCGTAAAACCGTCCAATTTTGCCACGTACGGATATTTTGCCCGCTGAACCAAAAATAAGCTCATCCAAAAATAAAAATAAAACTTTTTAATTCTATCGATTTCGTCTTTTTTAGTAGAAAGTAGATTATAATCATAGCAACATCGTGAATTGCTTATGTCTCTAGGGCATGAATACCGAGATCCCGAGATCTCGGTCAATACTTCCGAGATTCAAATACCGGTATTGAACTTGGTGCAATACCAAAATATCAATATTGAAAAAAAAAGTCATAAACTAGCAACATCTTTCTAAATCTAGCAACACTGCCTCCTTGTCCCCCCGCCCGCCAGGCCAGTAGTACAGGAGCGTCACTTGCCGAAGGTTTAAGAGAGACGTCTTTTAGTAGCGGGAGTACTTCAGTACCTTACTGACGCTACGATCTTTTATAAGACGCCTGAGGATGAAACAGTCACCAAATTTATTTGTGCGCGATGGGGTATTGAGACTCCGAAGAGCAGCACGTGTACTCCTATGAAGGAAGAGAGATGGTGAGATGAGGTCAAAGAGCTCTTCAGAGCACTCGCCATGGTATAAGCGGTAAAACACGCTGAGCGACGCAATATCTCTACGCAATTGAAGAGATTCGAGAGTATTTGCGACTTCTGCATTGCCGATAATACATACAGCGCGACGCTGCAATCTGTCCAAGGCATTGAGAAGGTACTTTGCGGAACTGTTCCAGATGTGTGAGCAATACTCCACGCAAGACCGTACCTGTCTTGTACAAAAGGCACAACTGGTCAGGCGTAAAGAATCGCCGCACTCTGTTCAGAATACCGAGTTTTCGTGAGGCTGTTTTGATCACGGCTTCGATGTAGTCCCTCTGGTTCAGATAGCAGCGAATCGTCATACCGAGCATGTTGATACTGCTCTGCAGGCTTAGAGATGTACCCTTGAGAGTCGGAAGGGGAAGGACTTTTTTGCACGTGAACGTGAACGCCCATACCTGTTTTTTTGGCATTGAACTCAACCAGATTATTGGAGCACCAAATAGATATGAGGTCCAATACTTGATTGAGTGCAATGACAAGATTCACTCGATTTACTTTGGTTTTGACCCACCCTGCCGCTGGATGACCGTTATATCCCCCATGCACCGTGCTATTATCTGCATAGCAATGAATATTTCCAAGTGGAAGCATATCATTGATATGCAGAAGGAACAGCGTGGGAGACAGAACGGAACCTTGCGGGACACCTCTCTCTCTCTCTCTCTCTCTCTCTCTCTCTCTCTCTCTCTCTCTTGAGGGAAAAAAGATGAAGATGTTGGTCGAGGCTCTTCCCTATCAGACCGTTCGCTGAAACGACTATCGGGACAATAATGGTTGAATCAACATTCCACATGGCGGTCACCTCGTGAGCTAAGTCAAGGTACTTACTAAGCTTGTCCTTCTCGGCTTTCACGAGGTTCTCATCATGAGGTATGGTGATATCAACCAGTATTGCCCGGCGCTGGGATCGGTCAACCACCACGATATCAGGCTTATTGGCGACAATAGTCCTGTCCGTAATGATAGAGCGATCCTAGTAGAGCGTTGTATGACCATTTTCAAGTACTGGCGCAGGTGCGTATTTATAGTACGGCATTCAACATGGCCATATCCAAGAGCAAGTTGCTGGTGAATTATTCTGGCTACTTGGTTGTGTCTGTGCAAATACTCTCCGTTAGCAAGATGAGAACAACCAGAAATAATAAGTCGGAGTGATTCTTCTGGACGGCGGCATGCATTATTATTATTATTTGTTAGTCGATTTAACAAAAGTTTTTTATTATTTATATCTTGAGACTGATTTTTAAATTAGACTATATTTGTTGATTTAGAATTTTAGACAACGACTTTTTAAGCACAATTAAAAATGAGACTGAGACTACAATTATACGGAAATTTAGATTTTTGAAAGTGAACGTTAACAGATTACAAGAACATTATTTATCGATTGTTAGTGTTTTAATTAAGATTTCAAATAAATATATGACTGAAAACATTTAAAGAACGTGTTTTCATTTAAAATATTCCAGACAAATAGAAACTCCAATAGGGATGGTTCTTAGATAAGAACGCCGTAAGAGCTCTGTTTAGCTCTTACGTTTAGCAAATAATTGGTGCGGGCAAATATGGACGAAAATGGAGGTAAGTTTGCTCGCCATCTAAATATTACGAAACTTTTCATCGTATGTAAATAAGTCGGAATATACAACTTTAACGCAATTCTATGATCAGCTAAGTCATCCTTAGATCATAAAAAGTACTTTTGACCATATAATATTTTTGAGAAAATCAACAATATTTTAAAAAAGCGGGCAAAATTGGACGTTATTACGGAATATCTGCGCCGCATCTTATTCATGGATAGTAGACCTAAGGCACTTTGCAGACGGCGGGCGGGGCGGGGCAGTCTTTTTGACCGCGGCGAAGCAATAAAGACCGCGTCTATCCGGTCAAAATGGCCGGGCCGGTCGATTTGACCGCTATATAACGATAGCGCAAACGGAATCCAATTCTACCAACGCACACAGAGGGCAAAGGACCGCTCCGCCAGTGCCCGGCGGGCGGCGGCATGTCCGTGGCTGCCCGCCATGGATCACACAAACCAGTTTGTATGCAGTAACGCAGACGGGGCGGCGCGAGCTGGCTAGCTCAGTCAAACCTATTCTTATCTATGGAACTAACTGCATCCGTCCCTCGTGTGCTTTGTGTTCGCGGCGAGGGCAGCCGCGGCCATCGACGGATAGACGCGGTCTTTTTTGCTTTGCGGTCAAAAGGACTGCCCCGCCGCGCCGCGCTGCCGTCTGCAATTACTGTCTCGCGTCGTCGATAACGTGCAACACACAGAGCATTTCCTCTTTGACACAGAGCAACGAAAAAAAAAACAATGTGGCTCCCGGATAAAGTTCGGTCACGCGTCATTTTGCGTTGCAGTGCTTACAGAGTATGCACCATAGAGTAACTTATGTATGCACCATGAATCTAACGACACCGCCTCGCCGCGCCGGTACACGGTATCGAATAGAAAGTATCGATATTGTACTCATGAGTAGTATCGAAAGGAAAGTATCGAGACAAAAATATCGATACCTACTTCAAAGTATCGAGTACTTTTCTTAGGGCCTATGCCTATGCCTATAGAGCATACGTCAGTCAGGAGGAGGACGTCAATGCCAGTCAGTAAGTAACATCAAAAAATAAGTATAGGTAGGTAACCTACTCAGAAAAATTAATATGAAGAAATGAAGAGACTTCTTGGCGGGAAAGTGAAGAGTCAAGTCTGCGGTTTTGTTTTATTTTCTAAAATTTGTGTTATATCGGATATTAATGTGAAATATTGGTGGATTATTAACCGTTAAGTGTTAAGTGAATGTGTATAAGTGTTGTTAAATAAAACAAAACAGTGCAACGTCACTTTTCAAATTCTCTCAAGAAGTCTGCGTGAGGACTTAGTAAAGCCCCACATCTTTACTGAGATACTCGAGGGGTTGGGGGGTATATAATTTCTCACTTCTCATTTCTATTATCATTCATCATCATCATATTGTATATTTATGTATTACTTGTAAGAAAAATTACTCTGACACTGGCTAAATGTGCTAATCGCACGAAGCCATCAACTAAAAGAAAGAAAGAAGTAACATCAATTTAGCTTCAGTAGAACAGAAGATAAAAAAACAAAAGGTAGATTAACAAAAAAAATACAACTGTAACTTCCCATATTAAAAAGTTTATTTAAAAAAATATATAGCCACACATTATAGTTCCTATTCCTCCTCCGTACAATCGCTTATGTTAATTAATATTATATTTATGCATGTTTGACGTATTTCCTGAAGTTTTTATGATTTTGAAACATGTCTTGCATTTAACTTCGTTTTGATTAACTTTGACAAAATACTGCCAAAGTTCACTTTTACTAGGCGGCATTCTTCTAATGACTCAAAGTACTTTTAGTACCTACTTTTAGATTACGCTTTATTACATCAAATAATAGTCAAGCAAGCACAATAATGATCAACCGCTCAATCATTAATGTATCAGAAAAACAAAACATGAAAGAAACACGTAGAATAAATCAATCAATAATATTAAAAAACAAACAACGAATGACGAATAAGTGAGTGATTGTTAGTGAAATGAATTAAATGAAGAAAATGAATGATAAGAACTAAACTGTTGTAAACGGAACGAAATATTTTTTAGAAGTTTCAGCACAATTGAACTAGATGGCGTTGCCATAAACATGAGCCGTAAGGCCAAGTTTTAATGAGTAATTTCTAAGATTAATTATCAAATTAATTACGATACGATACCTGTCAAAAAGTACTAATTGAGTACAAGTATCGAGTACAAAAGTATCGGTATCGAAAGAAAACGTACTCGATACCACAAAGTGTCGATACTTTTTTTGTGTCCCTAGGCGCGGCACGACGCGACGACGCAATATTATGCTTATGGTTCCATCCAACAAAATGCCTGTTGCCACGCACGAGCACGCCCCAATGCCAGTAGCGCGCGCGCTTTGCTGTGCTGTGGTGTGGCCGTGTGGGCGACGTCGCGCGTCGGTTACTTACTGTTTTAATCCAAACATGGGCGACAAAACATTTGAGTTATTGAAATCCATTAAGAATCATCCATGCATTTATAATTTTAACTTGCCCGATTACTCGCAAAGGGAAATGACAAACAAAGCTTGGAATGAAGTAGCTAAGGAAAATAATACCACAGGTGATGATTTATTATTGTAACTTACTTTTTGTTGTTGATATACCTACTACGTACATACGCCTGCACATCAGTCAGACTACCTACCACAAACTGGCAAATTTCTTTAGACTTTGAACTTTAGTATGTGGCAAAAAGGTTGAACGTTGAATAAATTTGACAGTTTCGGATAGGTAGATGATGTACAGGCAGGCAGGTATCTAATATTATTATATTAGTCGATGACGTAGGTTATTGTATTGATACGATATGGTGTGAAATCGGCCGTTTACTAACTTCAAGTAGGGATAGGTATACGTACTAGTACTAAACACTACCTACGTCTAGTCTAAGTAGTACCTGCGCTGTTGTTGTTGTTGTTCATTGCAAAAGTTATCCGGCACTGGAATCTTACCGTTTTATGGCCTAAATAAAACACCATTGTCAAATATCCTTTTACACAATGTCGGGACAGGAGCACAGCGTTACCAGTAGTTGGGTTTGATATAATAATTATTATAACTCTGTAGGTATGCTTTCTGCCTCTGTGTTAACATTTATACTAATGACGTAAATAGATGCACATTGCCGTCGTTAAGCTAGTAATAAGTCGTTAAGCAAAATAAGTCTCTTTATTATGTGCTTTTCTGTCCAAACAGCCCCCCGACCCCGACCGAACTCTATCGCCATCGCTCTCGCTTTTTTTTTTTTTTTGGAGAGAGATTGCTGATTGCCGCTGCGGCATTTTCAGCTTCACCGGGCTTTTTGGGGGCGGCGAGGAACGTAAAGGGTCCCTCAAGCCGTGTGAAACGAATCACCTTCAGAGGTTATCTAGAGGGAACGGCATCGCGCACAAGTGCGCGTCCCCGTTTCCTACTAGATTCTCCGAAGGGTTCGGATCGGATCGGGGAGCGGAGCAACCCGAGGGCGCCTCTAAAGGCACGGACCTCGGCTCGGGTTGACCGGGCCGTGGAGGAGGAGAGAACCGCCCAGGTACATGTCTGTACCTGGTGTAGAGCGAGTGTGAACCGGTTCTTCGTACCCTTGTTCTACGAGTACGGTGTCTTGGGCCTAAACTGGTGTGCATGTTTAGTGTATTCTGTAAATGTGTGCTGTCATTTAGAGGATCGGGCGGGGACGCTCTCGCTATCGCGCTCTATAGTTTATGGCGTCATCTTGTCATTTCAAAAGCGATATGAAAGCAATATGAAAGCAATATCTAAAGCTATAGCCTATAGCTTTCGATATTACTTTTATACCGCTTTCGAAATGACAAGATGACGCCATACACTATAGAGCGCGATAGCGAGAACGATAGCGATAGAGTTAGGCGGTAGGCCCCCTGGTCACGAAACAACTAATTAATGATAAATAGTTTTTTTTTGAGAGAGATTGCTGATTGCCTCTACGGCATTTTCAGCTTCACCAGCTTTTTTGGGGGCAGCGAAGAACGTAAAGGGTCCCTCAAGCCGTGTGAAACGAATCACCTTCGGAGGTTTTCTAGAGGGAACGGCATCGCGCACTAGTGCGCGTCCCCGTGCCCTACTAGATTCTCCGAAGGGTTCGGATCGATCGGGGAGCGGAGCAACCCGAGGGCACCTCTAAAGACAAGGACCTTGGCTCGGGTTGACCGGGCCGTGGAGGAGAGAAGCGCCCAGGTGCATGTCTGTACCTGGTGTAGAGCGAGTGTGAACCGGTTCTTCGTACCCTTGTTCTACGAGTACGGTGTCTTGGGCCTAAACTGGTGTGCATGTTTAGTGTATTCTGTAAATGTGTGGTGTCATTTAGAGGATCGGGCGGGGCCGATAAATAAAGTAGTATACTTTAAGACTTTTAAGTCTAGTTTGCACCCTTTACAAAATTATTGTGACCAGGGTCCTAGTGCAAGTTTTAATTTTAATTCGATCATGTTAACGAAAAGGGGATTTTTATGGCAAAATTATAACACACTAGGCACTCTGAATGCCTTGCGCGAGTTTTATTCTCCATTCGAGAACGTTAACGAAAACAAGTATTTGTATAGCATTGAAGCAGCGCCTCCTGGCGACATACAAAGAAGAGTGAAAATATTGCCATACAAACTTTCGTTTTCGTAAACTTACCTAATCGAATGAATAAGGATAGTAAAAAACTCACACTAGGCACTCTATAGATATAATAATCGGGACTTTATTTCTAACTAATACTCCCAATCGTCACCGAAGACCTGACTGATGGTCTGGATATCGAGCGGGAGCGCAGAGCGATTGGTGGTGCGGTGTAACATGTTGGCTCGCAGGTTTGCAAGGTGTACGGGTGAAGTAAAATTAACATTGTTCAGAGCATATTGCCAATCCTTTTACACGTGCAGTCTGTGGGCCAACTACACGCAGCGCGCCATCGGCTCTCTGCGCGTCCAGTATAACAATGCTTTCAGGATGCTAATGGGCCTTCCTCGGTTCTGTAGTGCATCTGGAACGTTTGCAGAAGCCCGTACTGATGGATTTCATGCCAATCTACGCAAAAGAATTGCCTCTCTAATGCACAGAGTAAGGT
Organism: Eudonia truncicolella; assembly: GCA_949315975.1. NCBI lineage: Eukaryota > Metazoa > Arthropoda > Insecta > Lepidoptera > Crambidae > Eudonia > Eudonia truncicolella. The sequence continues at coordinate 11,747,783 of OX438839.1, forward strand.
GCCAGGTGCAGCCCCAATGGCATCCTGATGACATTAACATATAAACCGGATTGCCCTATTTGGAGGCACTGGGATACTGCCCAGTCCAACGTAAATTAAGAAAAAACAATGTAATAATAACATAGATAATAAGTTTTATTTGTTACTAACAAAATTTATGAGCTGCGCCTGAAATAAAAGTTAAAATTAAATAAAGCCGACGCCGACGCTGAGCAAACCATGCATAACTTTTGTTTGAAAGTTTTCTGATTGCCTTGCGGCATTTTCAGCGTCACCAGACTATAACCTAGCATAACTAGCTACACAACATGCTTTTCATTACCTTTTCCTCTAAACTAATTAATCTATATCTAAATATTCTATTTCAGTAAGTGAATGCAAAGAAAAATGGAAAAATCTACGCTATGGCTTTATAAGGAGTATGAAACCAAATCCAGACGGATCAGTCAAAAGGAAATATTACTTACACGATTTCATGGAATTTGTCTTACCTTACTTAATGCCCAAACAAAGTGACTTGACGACCATGATGTTTGTGGAATGTGACACGGATGAAGAAAATAATGCAGAAAATATTGAAGAAAATAATGATGAAATTACCAATGTAAAAACTGAAGTAAACAATGAAGAACAAATGGAAAATGGAGATACGCAAGAGTTATTCGATTTTAATATGCTCCTAAATGCAAATCAGTCGGGACACTTAAAACCTATACCGCAGCCGAAAGTAATTGACGACTCCAGAAGGATGTTCCTGCTTAGTTTGTTGCCAGAAGTTAACGTATTGACTGAAAGTCAGATGAGAGTATTTAGAAGAAAAGTATTTACTTTGATAGATGAAATTGTAGATACTTCTAACCTATGTATAAAAAAGAATAATACACAATCACAAAGTACAAACATAACCACGTCTATAGATGAAACACAAGCTGGACTAATTATTAACAACCATGAAATAAAAATGGAAAGACTATGATATTGTTGTTTTATTTTGTAACGGGCACATTTTTTATAATGAAATGTCGCCTATATTCTTAGGTATATACTTGCAAAAAATCTGGAAATTACAAAACATTTCCAAAATGACCTATGATTAATACTTTAAGCATTACTTATAATCTATTACTTAAAGTGGAAAAGTCTTTATAATATTGTTGAAAGTTCGAAATACGTACCCGTTATCTCTCACATTTAGTTATTGTTCTGAGCGTTATCTTTACATTAAAAGCAACAAGTAGTTATATACCTAATTTATCATTTAAAAAAGACCGACTTTTTTCAGCGCCATCTACCTATGTCGAGCTAATTACTAGTTTTGTTACTTTCTCAATAGATGATATGATGAGATGATCTCAATAGATTTCTCATTACTAGTTCCTAAAAAACGAACTTACTTCGTGCTTACATTTTTAACATCATTTTACACAACAGCTGACATGACAACTTATGTAAGCAACTAAAAATAAAACTTTGAAAATATAAATAATTTATTAATAAACTCTTGTACAAAATAAAATAATAATGTATTTCGAGAAGCTACAATAAATAAGTATTTTCATTATTTAAAAAATCGATTTGAATATCAAAGTGATATTGAAAAACTGTTGAAAATGCAAGTAATGATTACACTTTATTGTACAACAAAAAAATAAACAGCATAGAGAAAAGAGGTAATAGGTATAGTAACAAACAACAGATCACTATATCTATACCTACATAACTGTTCCCACCTTTGACAGGATTCGCATATAATATTCAAAGCATAATTTTAGGTACAGAAGAACTGGCTTAGTATTAACTCAAGTGAAACAAAAACCAAAAATCCTGATCATGAATCCACCGAATGATCCGCGGAACCACACTATTTTGAAATTGTCTTTGATAGAAGCTTATATGGTATGATTCTGGAAGTGGTCACAGTAGAGAGGCTCTGAGAACCAATGTGACACTTGATTCAAAGGTTCATTCCACTATACCTACCATAATAATAGTTGTTATTATTAATTACACAAGTTTAAAGTAATATTTACTTTATAGGAGCATTCTTCATAGATTTAGTAGACACTGAGTTAGCGTTAACTTTGCTTATCAACTTATTTCCTTGCCAAACAGCTATTAGATTATCATTTGTTTTTAAATCAGCTTGCAATTTTTCCCAAACTTTCTTTTTGGGATTCAGAACCTCATCAGGTTCACCACTTTCATAACCTTCCACTACAACCCTGTCCCCAGGTTTGCTGCCAACTGGTGGCAAAAGAGGCTCAACATGTTTTGGTTCATCAACAGAAGTGCATAGGACCATACCTTTGGACTCCACTCCACGCATTTTAGCTGGTTTTAAATTGCACAATACCACTACATCCTTATTTAGCATTTCTTCTATAGGAACAAAGTTAACCAAGCCAGAAACAATTGTCCTGGGTTCTTCTTCCCCTAAATCAATTTTCTCTACATACAAAGCATCAGCATCAGGGTGTCTAGACACCTCAACAATACGCCCAACCCTAATATCCAATTTTGCAGGAGTAATTTCATCTATAACAGCATTGCTGGCATTGCCTTTTGTCTTGGCTGGGGGTGGGTATGCTTTTTTAGTCAATTCTTGCAGTTTAGGATCTTTAAATATCTCTTGGATAGGACCCAAAAGCTTATTAATGCTCAGTTCTACAGATAATTTTAAATCACCAGGATGAATCTCCTGTTTAGCATAAGCCGCTTCTAAATCCTCAAAATTTGAGTATTCAACATTGCCACCATGTTCAGGTGCCCTAGTGATTTTAAATGTCTCTTGGGGCTTTAACAATGGAAATATGGCATGTTTAGAAAATGACAAAACTCCATTATCAGTGATATTACCAGGCTCACAGAAAGCTCTCTTGAGCTTCTTTTTGACATTTGCAGGATTATCTAAAAGATCTATTTTACTATCCTCTTCTGAAGATGACATTTTTGCACCAGTTAGGCCTGGAACCATTGGGTTCATTAGATGCACTCGCTTTCCATATCCAAGTTGAGGCAGGTACTTCTCAGCCATTGTAAATATTTTTCTTTGATCCACTCCACCAAACTGGGCATCCACTTTAAGATATTCTTCATCCAAAGCTTGCAATCCAGGATAAAGTAACCCACTGAGCAATGGGTGATCTACTTGTTTCACAACTTCTGCGCCAGCTTTCTTAGCATCATGTTCTGTAATAACAGAAGACAAGCGATAGACATCTAATGTGTATTCCTTACTAAGCTGGTATTCAGTACCTCGCACAAACTTAAGTTTATCCAGTGGGACACCAATAGATTGCAACATAGCTTTAATTGCAGCTTCATAGTACTGTGTACGTAAAGCTAACAACTCCCATGGGGCCTTCATATTGTCCAGATAGGCATGTAAATCAGCAAAGAGTATTGTTACCTCACAACCTGCTTTCAAGAAATCCCCAATTTTTGACATTGGCACAAAATAAGCCACATGCGGCCTGCCAGTAGTTGCAGTGCCCCAATATATTTTGAGGTCCCTTTGCTTCAAAACTTCAGTGAGCTTTTCAGCCCCTAATACTTCTTGTAGGTTACGGGTAATAAGTAATTTCTTTTCCTCCCAGTTCGTCATTGTGACACACTGAAAATTTATAGAAATATTGGATGATAAAAACCATGATGCAATTCTGGCCAGTAGATTTTAAATTACAAAATGCTTAGCTTTTGTTTAAACTTACCCAAAAAATTAACAAAATAATGTTAAATCAACGTTATGAAATACTTCTTCTTATTCAATATAAGTAAAACAGATTTCGCCTACATACAAGTTGATTAAATCACAGATCACTCGAGAAAGGTGTAACGTAAATAACACGTAAGTAAAAATGTGAAGCTTGGTAACAACCTCTAAAAGATAACCTCAATAAAATTTGCAAATTTAAATAAATTAGGAGTACGGTTTATTTACCGGTAAAAAAAAAGTAATAACTAAAATCCATAACATTTGTTCTTCGATTTCTACTCCTAATTTAGTTAAAAACAGTAAAATATTGCAATGGAAACAAACAATATGAAGTTAGTTACGAATGAATAAATATCTATTGCCAACCGCTAAATGGCGCTAGTGTCACAGTGAATGCTTGCGTTTCCTGTCAAAAGCGCCATTGCGCATGACAGTCAGTGCGGCCTTGCGGACTGAAGAGCGGTGCCAACAAAGGCCGAGTCGATGGGGTTACAAAAAGATTAATTTGGACTAGTAAAACCCTCTTGTTGTTGTAATTATAATTTTATATAGGTTGTGAATCTGTGATTACGGTTAAGAAAATGTGTGAATGATATGAATCGTGACGGCTAGCAAAGGAGTCAGCTGGTCAACAGTGCGAATAGTGAATAAGAAATGGCGGCCTTGCCAGCAGGTGTTCAGTATGGGTTATCATCGGAGTCTAGTTATAAAGAAAACAAGGAACTAGTGTTTGTGAAATTAACGGATTCTGCACTAAAAGCTATTGAAGACTTCATTAGGAATAATAGGGTAAGTCCAATCGCCATATTGTTGACCATAATATAGATAAGCCAACAATGTCAGAGGCGCCATACTGAGGTACTACTGTAATCGAAATGAAAATGCAATTTTAGCTCTTGAAAAACGTTAAAAGGGTTTTCGTATATGCAGTAATTTAGTTCAGTGTTCATCCAATCAAGTAACATCGATATAAAAACAACTTAATTGTCACGCCACGTCAACATACAGAATTTTTGCTGCGATATTTTTTACAGACCGATTTACATTTCATACGTCTAAAATTAGAGAATTCTACTCTTATTGTTACGGTACCTATTCGTCGTTTGCTTAGGAAGTTACGTTACAAAATTTTGCTCGTATTCCTAATAGAAACACCTTGTAATTAATCTAAGCTAAACTTTGAAAACATTCAAGAGCAACAACTCTCCTTTCCATCTGGTTTTCCTACTGGCAAATCACCATGATAGCATTTTTATTTTTATTATTATTTATTATACTGCGCTTAAACATTTAAATCTTACAGACAAAGATCTAGATAACCAACTATTGGTTTTAATTATTTTACAATTATTAAGAAAGTTAAGACTTGCAACTAGGCTAAACAGTCCTTGGTTGATCAGGTGTTGTAGTGTTGGAATAACTATCACTTTTCAACATATTATTTATACATTAATATTGGTTATAGAAGATCCTAAAGTAATATAAGATATTAGCTAGAAAAAATAATTTTAATTTATTATAATAAAAAATAAAGGCTTGGTTTCATATTATAAAAGAAATTGTTGTTGAAATAAAATAAAAAAAATTAAGTGAAATAAAAAACCAAAACCCTTACCTTTTAATAGAAACTAAGGTCATAGAATTGTTTCAACAAATAACTAGGTAGCTAGGTATTGTAAATCAGAAACTTGTTGAGAAAAAGAAGTTTCTGATTTACAGTAGTTATGTGATAGCACAAAAGATGGCGCTATCAGTTCATTCAGTTTTATAAACTAATTTGTAATTATAACTAACTAGTTGACCCGGCGGTCTTCATACCGCTTTGACAGTTTCCATGACAACAAAACATACAAATCATTTTGTATTGGGAAATTAAATTGTTGTTTTTAGTATTTTTCGTTATTTATTATTTATGTATCTCACCTCTTAAACCTTTCCTGAACTTCCACAAATATTTCAAAATCAAAATTAGCCTAATCGGTCCAGCTATTCTCGAGTTTTAGCGAGACATACAAACAGCAATTGATTTTTATAAATATAGGTTTTAATTTTGCTAGAGTTTTGCAAGAATAATAAATAATTGAGCAACAACACAACAATAAACAATGTACATACAAAATAATTAAAATAGTTACAGTTTGGCGGTCTTATTTCTTTAGAGCAATTTCTTTCAGACACAGTCTGAAATCACATAATATTTTCTGGCGCAAAATTAAGTTATCAATAAGAGTAAATATGAATATGAAGAAGACTGTATTGATAGGTACCCTTGCAAAATATGGCAATCGGATACAGTTGCTGTAACATTATTGTAAATAGTTGCACTTTTTTATTAGTTTGAAAATATACTTGTTCATCACAATATCTCCTGCAGCTTAATGATTATATTACTCCAATGGCTAAAGTACGAAGTGTGTTATGCTCAGGTTAAGCCAGCTACAACTAAGTGCAGTAACATTAGGTGAAAACTAGGTGTAATTGCTAACTAGTGAGTAAAACTAAATAGTTCTAGAAGGACCTATTATAATCAGCTGCACTTAGGTTTGGTTTGGTTGATAATAGGTATATCTTAAACTGCTTAATGTTACATCATCACATACTTATTATTTATTATTTTAATGAAAATATTTTAAATTTAAAATTTTTAATTTTTTTTTTAAATTCTTTAAATTTCAATAATATTTATTTTAGAACCTTAAATGAAGAATTGAGGTATAACTAACAAATTGTGCAATAGCTATGTCATGTGATGTCATTATAATCTTTTATTAAAAACATTATGACTAATTAATTGTGAATTCATGTTCATTCCATTAAAAGTAATACCTGATTCAAAGAATAACATCATAATTTTTGTTATTAAGGATATTTTAGTTTACATCTGTAACAGAAAAAAAATTAAACATAAAATTAAAATTAAAAATACTAAAATCATTTATTGTTTGACATTTTATAAATTTAGATTGCAACTTATCAACATTATGATGGACCCATCTTCCAGAACTTCAAACTTTTCCACATCTCTTATCGCTGGAACCATAACAATAAGACTATCTGAATTTTTAAACAATTTAATTGTAAAGTAGAGATGCAAAATAAACTATTAACAAAAGCGGTTATCATCTTTAAAAAACAAAAAGAATACTAAAGTGGGCTTGCAAACTCACTAAATATGTTTAGCGCTATATAGACATGTTTAAAGTATAATTCTGTCTCTTTCAACTTCCAACAAATAACAGTAATGGAATGACATTTTAAATGTGTTTAGCGCTAAACGCATTTAGTGAGTTTTTGTGCAAGCTAGCCTTATTAATTAAACCATCATGTTGATACTGACTGTACAAATAAATCAAAACTATACTTATATTACTATACTTACTTTACAAGCCCGGTAAGTCAGATGGTGAGTGGTTGTGTCCCACTCATGGAGTTTTTTAACACAACAACATTTGTATAAATTAAAAATAGTTTTTGGTGTATTTGTCAGGCTGTCCTTTGACATAGGCGTCCTTCAGGGCTTTCCACTTGTACCGGTCTCAGGCATTCCTTCTCCAAGGGCAGGTTATCCTCTCATTTTTTGTCATTACAATTGCATGACATTATCAGACCTATTAGTATTTATATACGTATGCCCAGATAAATTCCCAAACTTTCAATCAACCTTTGTTTTTGCAAATGGTTCTGGTTTAAATATTTACAGTATAGTAAGTAGTCCACCAGTTAACTTGTTAGCAAAAGCCTTTAAACTTTTACTTCTTAACCTGTTTTATTTCATTCTTCTTGTTTTGTACACAAAAAATATTAACTGCAGAAGCATTCATGAATCTTACAGGGATATATCTAAAACCCATTTGTTAGACTCCCAACACCTATAACTTTTCCTCTTCCTATTACTTATGATTCCATTACCATATTAACTAAACACACACAGTTTATACAAAAAATAATAATTTAATTAATTAATGCAGACATTAAGTTGCCAATGAGATCTTATGATCTTAATACAGTCCCTTAAACTTGAAACTAATAGTGCTTAGCAGGTCTACTACCAGTAGTGGCGAGCGAAGGGTGCATACAAACTGATTCCCATCGGCTCCCTTTGAGAAATCCCTGAATTACCGCTCCACCGATTCACTATGCAGATCATTACATGTCATTAAATATTGTCACAATATTGTGAGGAGAAATACATTGACAGTATTATTGTTTCATTATTTCGAAGCGCCTACATTTAAATATTTATAAAATTTATAAAATACAGTTGACGACCTCCGTAGCCGAGTGGCTTGCACGCCGGACTTTGGGCGGCGCTAACTCTGAGGTCCCGGGTTCGAAAACGAACTTTTGGATATTGTGTGGTTGTGAAATGAAAACATGAACATAAAAAACGAGTGCTTTAACTATTTACCTTGGGATCAAAACAATGTATGTGATGTTTAAAAAAAACAGTGAAAAAATTAAACGCCCACCCGACCCAGCCAGGAATCGAACCTGGGTCTTCCGCAATCCAGGCGGAATCCATATACTTCTGTCAAACGAAGATACCGTTAAAAAATGTAACAGTAAGCATGGTATATATTTACCTGGGTGACATTTTTACCGGTAAATTAACTTAAACGCGTCAAAGCGCAATATTACTTTTCTAGATAAGGTTAGGGTACAGTCGAGTTCATAAATATATGATCAAATCCAAGAGTTTAAAAATAATAGAGCATAGAAAGGTACATAGGCATCTGAACAGGTGAAAACTTCAAAATTATTTAACCAAGTGAAAGTACACAAAAACCTACGCAAAAGCTTTTTCTAATATTTAGAAACATGTAGTGGAAATTTACAGTATGATATCTTACAAATTTACAGGTATCTGGGGGCATGTAAGGTATTGAATAGATGGTTGCAGCCATCCAACTGAATGTTTTACGTCGGGGGTCACAAATTACGCTTGAATCAATAAAATCAATCAATTAATCAAACAAAAAAATCACAAATTATAAATATTTCAAATAATTTTATTTACCTAAGCTAGTCACATATTCAACACAAGTACAATTGGTTGAATGACGACATTCTATAAAGCAGGGACTAGCACATAATTAACAAAATAAGAATACGGCCTCAAGTTCATCTACTTGGTAAATGACTTCATCGTTCAAAAATCCATTATAATGGCAGTTACTGCATATGCCCATAAATAATACCATTTCTTTTTCCAAGTTTAACTTAAAGTTTTAGTCCTGGAGGACATCTAGGAATATATCGCGTAATACGCATTTTGGCAGAGGCAGCTGAAAAATCTTTGTTTGCCATGTTTTGATAAGGTTCCATGATATATCTTGGATATTATCATTCATGATAGCTGTAATTTTTTTTAAACACAATGTATATAAAGAATCGACAACAAGAGCCATGTTTTGAATATATGAATCACAATTTGAATATGACAATTGAAGATTGACTTCAAGAACAGCTTATTATTTAAAAAAATGTAAGTGGCCAGTCATTAAAGATGATAACAACCTCCTTTAAGACAATATCGTAATCGAAACTAAAAAGCAGCAAACATAGGTAAGTAAACACTAATGACACTTCTATGACGTCACACTTAAAGTGAAAGAGACAAATGTATGATTTGACAATACGGTACTCTTTTCGATGATTGTCAAAATGTTAAGTCTTATGTTTGTTTAGATATTTATGAACTTCCACGTGTTCAAATAAAAGTGTAAAACCTTAGAACAGATATTTTTGTTCCACAGAATGGAAGGTATACAACAAACAATTTGATTACTTGGACTGATTGCAAGTTAATGACACTTTTGAATAATTTTGTTTTCAGTTTACATATTATTGTGAGACTTGCTCAGATTAATATGATAGGTGATATGTGGACATATTTTTGATTGGTAAATCTGTTCAGATGCCTATGTACCTTTCTTTGCTCAATTATTTTTGAAGCCTTGGATTTGCTCATATATTTATGAACTCGACTGTACCTGCATTACCGTTACCAAATTACCTATATAGAAATAATGTTTCTTACTGGTATAATAGTGGAAATTTCGTGACAGTGTCAAGCCCTGGTCTGTATTCTTTTTAACCACTGCATGCAATGCATTTTTTGTAGTTAGCAATGTTTACTGCCCAAAAAAAATAAAAATATGTTATTATAATATCATGGTAATGATCAAGACCAGCTGGACTCATTTTAATATAACTTGCTTGCTCATTCTTCTATCCAGTGGAGATTATTAGGGGAGATCTTTGCCCTGTAGTGTGTCTGTAGTGGACATAACAGGCAGATATTATAACACATTGTAGGTACTTATTACCACATGCTATAGTTTTGTTGGAAAAGAATATCAATTAATGTTAATATTGTAAAGAAGAGTATTTGTTTTACATACTACAGATGCAATATGAAGAAAACCGGCTGATGATGATAGTAATAGTCTACGAACAATCATAGACTATCATCATCATCATCATCATCAGCCTACAATGGTCCAATGCTAGACATAGGTCCTCCAAGCGCACGCCACGATCGTGATCCATGGCTACTCTCATCCAGCTCTTGCCAGCCACCTCGGGAATATCATTGAAAAACTTTTGTATCAAATTATTTTTTTACCTTAAAACATTGATTTATCTAGTCAGTACATAAGATGATGTATTTTAATTATGTAATGCTTTACCTACTTTATACAACTATGGGCATTTGGTCATTTTCGATGCTGACTATGTTAAAATTTGTTACTTTAAAGATTACTTTTACAGTTGTCAGAAATACAAATTATTTCATTTCTTATTTACTTACTCCATTGGCACACGGACTCAAAGTGAGTCTTGGCGTCTGATACGAGAACTTGCTACTTTCCTCTGTCCATTACCATCTCTTGGCCTTTACCTTGTACCTGGGGCGACCATTAGTTCAACCCAGGTATGCTCTCTTGACGCTTCAATCTTCCCGTATTTGCAGCTTGTGACCAAGCCAGCGGATTCTGTGCGATTTGTATTCTCCTATTTTGTTATGCTCAGCCACAAGGATTTCAATCTCTGTGTTACCATCTTCTCTCCTTATTGGACCCAGGATTTTCCAGAGAACCTTCCTTTCTACCACTAAAAGCTGGTTCCTTAACCAACATGTTGCCATCTGTTAAACTTTTAATAAAAAACACTTTTTATTGTGTTTTCAATAGGACCAAATAAATTAATTTTGTTCTTAAAAAATCTTTAATGTTACTATAATATTAAAAATAAATGTTAAATTAAATTTAAATTTTACAATAATGTTATTGAATAGGTACATAAAAAAATTTTTTTTATGCAAAATTTATTAAGAATTGTTAAAGGAGCACTAAATAGCTAAATAATGTACCTTTTAGTGAAATCTTGTCCCATTCCACCAAAACAAAAATACTTATGTCAATGTACACACGCCTGCACATCGACCTACCACAAACTGTCAAATTTCCTCAATAGACTTTGAACTTTATGCCTTAACTATATGGTTGAAAATGTATTGAAGAAATTTGACAGTTTTGGATAGGTTGATGTGCTGGCGTCTGTACATTATTGTTCTCCAATTAAATTATTAAACCTTGTTACACCCATTTTACTTCAGAGACTACATCCTGTAAGCTATTTACATTATAAAATGCCGTCAATTCATCCAGCATCTCGAAAAAGCTGATTTCCGAATTGTTTTCATGCAAGAAACTACAGCAAATCACATGTCCTAATAGTGCCAATCACATAGCAACCAAGTTAATTTAGTAAACAAATGGAAGAAGTAAATTAACTGTGACTACAGTATTTCCAGTGATTTCCTATCAGGCAGTCTCAAGAACCTAACCAAAACCCATTGTGGAGCTAGACAAGGAGTATCAGATGCATTGAAAGATGCTAAAACTCAAAATAGTAAGGAATACTCTGGTTTATTGTAAAAATACGCCTTAGGGAACAAACACCCCATGCATTCTCAATAACATATTAAAGACAAAACCATTAATTAATAATGCCTTTGCTTCAATTTAATTACACAGCCATTTCAAAAATGCAATCTCATTTCTTGTTTTTTCTTGTATTATGTCTTAACAGAAGGTAACCCTTAGAACTTTCGACGGGGTGAACCGATTTTGATGATTCTATCTATATTTGAAAGCTGGTGCTTCCCGTGTGGTCCCATTTTTATTTTAGTCCAGTTCTGATGATGGAATCCTTAAAGAATTGAGGGAACTCTTCAAGTATTGTAGGCATACCTATAGCGATTTTGGTATTTTCAGCAATAAGTCAAGCATTTGCATTCAGAAAATATCATTTGATGAAGTGTAACTGACGAAAAAGACCACAGATTGCCACCGGAACTCCTCAATGATAAGTATTTCACGGGTGGCGATAAGATATCTTGATTAAGATAGTTAAGCGACTATGACGAAGCAAAAGAAGGCAGGCACCGGAACTCAGTTTTTGATTTCCTACTTTGAAATAGGCGTTTCTCGTTTTTTTCGCTTGTCTTATTTAAACGGCGATGTCTCATACGAGCAGCGCGTTTAGTAGTAGGTTTACCCATATTCGCTTTTGATAAAAGATCAAAACGAATCACTAAAAAGCGAGTAATAAACAAAAATTTTAACAAAAAAAAAACAGACTCCAAAAAATTTAGACTGATAAAGTTGCACTAAAAATTAAAAAAATATTGCGTATTTTGTTTGTTCAATTTACTTGCAATTAACCTTTATTATACGCAATCTTATATTCTTAAAAACTATGCGACTGTCATATACTTAACTTCACATCTAACAAAACACATATTATGACAAACAAGCAAATATACCAAATATTTACTTGCAATCCACATAAAGGAACAGATAAAAAAAATATTTTTAGACTGCTTAATTATAGACAATCATTTGATTAGGAAAATATATAGGTACAATTATTGTCATTTTTGGAGTTGGTGCCAGCCAAGGTAACTTTAACATAAACATTTAACGACATACATAATGGACATAATATATAATCATAATAGTACATTTAATCTTATGCATGAAATTTTGACTACATATGCGGACTGGCACCGGCTCCAAAAATAACAATATTGTACCTTTATACTTTCCAAATTAAATGATTGTCTATAATTAAATTAAGCAGTCTAAAAATATATTTTTTATTTGTTTCTATACCTTGGATTAACTATTGGACAAGTAAATTTTTGGTATATTTTGCTTGCTTGTCATAATTCATAATATGTGATCTGTTAGATGTGAAGTTAACTATATGGCAGTCCATAATTTTTAAGAATAAATAAATAAATAAATAATAAGATTGAGTATAATAAAGGTTAATTGCAAGTAAATTGAACGAACAAAGTACGCAATTATTTTTTAATTTTTAGTGCAATTTTATCAGTTTTTTTTTTTAATATTTGCTTGCCTTAAAGATCATGTGAATGAGGACAGAAAAAAATCCAGAAGCTTTAGCATGGTCTTTTTGTATTTAATAAAAAAATATGTACATTTACATGACTTTTGCAAATGTGATGTGGTAATTGATGGAATAAAATATATTTAACATTGTTTTTTTAAAGCCATACAAAGAGAAACCTTGCCGTCTTTAAACGCCGCATTGGCAATTATAGCTAAAAAGCAATTTTTTTTTTTAATTTCTTGCGAATTCTTAGCACTTCCTCTAATACTCCTCTATATTAAATAAATAAATAAATAAATAAATAAATCAATAGGAAAGTAATTTGGGCTTTTCCGTTCTCATCATCGTCAGCTCTTTTTATGTCCCCATTGCTTGGGCCCGAGCCTTCCCTATGGATGGATAGGGAAAACGTCTTCGATCTTCTTATTGCAATTTATAGAAGGAGGGCGCGAACAATGTTTCAAGTTGATAAAAAAAGTTTAAACTTTTACGTTATTGCAGCTATACTTACTGTATTTATTCCTAATTCGTAGACATTCGACTCGTGTTGTCGGATCTATCGGGGCCCAGTTTCGCAAACTACATTAGGTAAGCGTTTCGGGCGCGTTGCCGTCATGACAATGTCCGAACAGCTGCGTCTGCGACGGTGAAAGTACATGCTTTGAGCTGCCGGATTACTTGTGCTACATTAAAAACTAAAATTATCATTTTTATCTTGTTTCTTAACTGCATAGAACCAGCTCGTCTGGGTCGGAACATAATTCGGATGTAGCGTTATCGATAGGTAGTTTTGTTTCGTTGATACGCTATTACATTTATTTAAATTTAAAGCTCGACAAATGACTCCACTCCACCTGATGTTAAGTGGAAATGGAGTCCAGACGCAAGGACAACTGGTGAAAACAACGCAGCATCAGTCACCCTCACCCTGCCGGCCCACAAGGTGCCTCTTCACGCCTCGTTTAAAAAACCTCATGTCATAGGAAGGAGGGAAAACGTGTGCTGGTAGACATTCCATCTTTTGGAAGTGCAAGAAAGAATGCGCTATGGAATGTACAGGGGTGACTCCGGAGAGCAGCACGCGTACTCCTATGGAGGAAGGGATAAGGTCAAAGAGTTCTTCAGAGCACTCGCCGTGGTATACGCGGTAGAAGACGCTGAGTGACGCTAGTGATTATTAAACGAATCAATAATTATTAATTCATCAGATTATGGTGTTATTGTTGTTAGCATTAATGGAACTCATACCTATGCAACGAAAACTTTTCAACAAGGTCAGACAAATTAAACTTGTGGTTGAAGATTTGTCCCTATTCAAAGCTTGATGCGAATTCTCTTTCCGTCTGAAATTCCATCACTCTCTCTCGATCTCAATCGTATCTGACACGAAGCAACATCACTTAGTCTGGTATGAACGATATTAGCACAGATTTTGCAGGATCTTGCAATATTAAAGTTATCAAACTTTAATATTGCAAGATCCTGCAAAAAAACAAATATCAGGCCTAATAATCTTTAGAATTGAGACCACGGGTACTGAATGTTGGCTCGGCATTGTGCAAGTTAAACTGGTGTCCACAGTCTGCTGTGATCGCTTCATATTAGCCGTCAATTCCTCCATTATTTGTTAAATTTCCGGATGAGCTCCCAAATCTTTTAAATATTTTTTTGTGACACGAACCTTAAACCTTAACTTGTAAAACAGCTGTCTACTTGACGTCTGTCAGCAAGGTCTTGCATAATTTCGTAAATTGTGTTTCCACTACATTTGGCCCCATTCCCTAAGTTCATACACTTACAGTTTTATTAAGCGCTCTCTTTAACACGACTTCGCCGCGTTCTATTTGCATAAAACATCTTTGACGTTAGATTGTCCTGTTAAACGTAATGTGGTAATTGAATTTTAACGAACTAGGAGATGTTTCACATGATGCGACCTCGTTGCGATGCTTTATTTACAACTCATTAACAGGCGTCTTCAATTTCATTAGTGCCGCTGGTGATGGTACCGCATGCCGCCCGCTATTTTCAAATTATTTATTAATGCAAATAATTAACTTATCAGTGCTACCATTATTAAAAATATGTGTTTAAAATGTTGCTGCGTAATTTTTTGGTAGGTAACTAAGGTGATTCAGGAAAAATAGGAGCATCGCCTTAATCCCTTGATTGCCAATCACGTCACGACTCAGTAATCCTGTTGTAATGAAGTCGAAAATGAGCATGTTAACAAAAAGTTATTGCTGTTTTTATAGTTTTTTAGTCGTTTATCTTAAGAACGCTAATTTAGTTCGACATCAAAATGTCATGCCTACTTTTGTAAACTTGGTTACCTACAATAAATACGACCAATGACATTGCAAACAAGCAATATTACATTAGTAAACTGTAAACATTACTGTTAGGAGGCATAAAGCCACCTGATTATGATTCCCTAGTCCATGCACGTGTTCAAACCCCCGATAACATATCTTTGGTGTCTGCTCACAGCCCATCTCGGCACCCATTCATAAAATTTGCCAAACGATTATGAACGCTCCTTTTACATTGTAAAATCCAAGTTTCACTAACTTGCCCGCTGACCTGCGTCAGGTTTGGTGGCCGTTTCATTTTTTTTTTGCCGCTCTGTCAGCGTGCCACCTGGACTTTTTTCCTGGCCATAGAATTCATTGAAAAGGAATGAATCACTTTTGTGTATCGTCTCGGCGCGTATTATGTTAGGAGCAGTTAATATTTGTATGTAAAAATCTGTAGGTTACTCTATGTTTAACCTAAGAGTATAATTTAATAAATGGTCAATAGTAAATTGTTTGACCTTTTCTAATAATGTGATAGATACTCGCATAAAATTCTTTAATTTTGGAATATTTAATTAGTTTAGCCGTTAGTGGTACTTCGTTAATACCTGTATTATGTATTAAATTAAATTTGTTTAGGGAATTGTGTTTTATGTAAGGATGTGATTTTTCGCATAGAAATCTGAGGATCCGAAAGAAATCAAAAAAGAACCATTCAAAAACATTGTTTCCGGAAGCACACGATAACGACTTATGAGAGTCCGAATTCCATCCATGCCTTGTAACTTAGATACCATTAACGGTTAATTGACATGGTAAAATAAAATAAAATAAATGGTAGATAAATGTTTACATTCAGAAACTTGCCAATTCGTAAATTTGGTCATGATATTTCTTGTAACATACCTATTTATTTATTTTTTATTTGCCGTGTTGCAGCTTCATGGCCGTCATGTTACATGTAACCTCAACCAAAATCCTCTTTCAAGCGATTTCATTTACAAATATTTTTTCATTGCGTAATGGTAATGATGATTGTTTATTATTAAACCCGGCTGATTGTCGCTAATTTCTCTATCTAGTTTCGGAATCTCGTTTAAAATTGGAATATGCTCACGGCATCGAGTCAGATCGATGGTCGTTACATTTTGATCTTTACTGTGAGAGTGTTAGATTCGTTTGTGACAGTTGTGACGCGTGCGTGACGTTGCGCGCGGCCCATAGGGTCTGGGGTCGTCGCACCCTTCGCCCCCCAAGCCTTGGCACCTGGTTATCCGTACTTAAGTTACTTGCGAACAGATGTTTGGATCACTGAAGCAATCCCTCCGCCCTTAGCTTCTATTTAATATTGTCAGTAATTGTAATTCATAAATGCTCTGTACACTTTATTATTGTTTATTGTTACAATAGCATTGTCACTTAGTTCTAATAAAAACGTTAAGGGAACAGTGACTTAAGCCTGTTAAACTTACAAACAATTTACCTATGGATGTATTATCAATATTCAGAACACTTGATCCATAATACACAACCACTGGTATAGTTGATATACCTAGTAATAGTTATAGTAAAGAGGCACTTTGCAAAATGTCAGAGGCACTCAATACCGCAATCACTAGTACAAAGTTCACTTAATCCACTGCCCAGGTTTAAACGAACTAAAGTTAATTGCAAGAGCAGACGTTAGGACACATGATGGTACACTATAGATATAAAAGGTAGTAAAAGTAAGAAATAAAGATGTAAGATTCATGTTGGGCTTTTATGAAGGTTACTATCGTTTATGACCGCATAGAATGCCGCCCTAGAGCAAGTTCGCTGCCTTTAGAAAGGGACAGACAAATTAAATGGGGAGGTTAAAGGACGCCGTACTTACAAGTCAGACGTTTACTTTGTTAAATGAAGTAGGCAAATTCATTGCTGAAAATACCTAGCACTGACGACTTATAAACAAGCTTGTTCAAAAACTTGTTTTTTACGAAAATACCTACTTGGTAGACAGGTAACTCTAGCTAAGTAACTACCTACAAGTTGAGCTGAATCTGATTGCTTGTGTCTATTCTTATCCAATATAATCCTAATAGGTACCTATGTATGTAATCCTAATAGGTTAGGTACCTGAGGAGATTGCAGAAAAACACTGATCGCTGACTTTAACCGCCTCTGTGGTCTAGTGGCTAAGACCACCGGTTTAGACCCAGAGGTCCCAGGTTCGATTCTCAGCGGGGGTACATGTTTGTGTACACGGTTTGGTTGGTGGTAGGGCTTGTTTGTCCGCCTGGCTAGCTACCACCATCTTATATGTCGCCATAACATCAATGTTTGTAGCATTGTTGTGTTCCGGCAGCTAGAGATAAGATAGCCAGTGCCTCAGTAGTTGGGGTTTCCAGGTGAAGTGCGCTCCCACCTTCGGCCTTATCATCACTTAACATCAGATGAGATGAAGGCCAAGTGCTTACCCGTTAGATATTATTAAAAAAAACTGACCTCCTTTTATATAAAACCATGAAACCATAAAACCATTTTATGTAAAACCATGGTACCATTACTGCATTCACTTTATTTACAAACAAGCGGCCCCCTCGCGACTTCGTCCGCTTGAGTGAATACCCGTATCATATAGAACCCTAAAGCAGCGCCACCTACCGGGTCCAATTATATGCATGTATAGATAAACCTTCTTGAATCTCTATCTATTAAAAAAACCTCATCAAAATCCGTTGCGTAGTTTTAAAGATCTAAGCATAAGACATAGGGACAGACAGACAGCGGGAAGCGACTTTGTTTTATACTATGTAGTGATGCATACTCGCATTTCCATTGACAGAAATGTCCATACAACGGTGCTTGACAACGGTCACACAATTTTTCCTATCTCGTCAAACCACTCGCCAGTACAATACCTTGAACTGACCTTTACTCAAAAATCACAAGTCTGTGTTTTCAATGTAAACGTCTACTTTACTTGAACTCACTTTCAAAAGCGATACTTGACATCGAAATAGCCTTTGCTCCCCTCCCTACTTTACTAGCCTAGCACTTTACCCGTGATTTCGTCCGCATGGATTTGAGATTTTTAAAAGAAACTCTTTTTTATCAAAATAAAATATAGCCTATGTTATCCACAAGGAATTCAACATTAAATCAGTGCAAGAATATTTGAAATTGGATCAGTAGTTCCAGAGACTTAAACAAACGAATTCATAAAGTTTACTTATTTTAGGGCTGATTTTTAATCGTCAGTTAAAATTTATTCATTGAATAATTTTGACATAATGACAGATTCTCCTTAGAAAATATGTCAAAATGACAATATTATTCGTAGGATCTTATCTGAGGATTGAAAAATCGGGCCTAAATAGTATAGATGATAAGAAAAAGTTAAATTAGAATAACCTTATTTGATTGACTCTGTTAATGACACATCAGTTGTTTCGAGTGGAAATCAGTGTGCCTACCCGGTATGCGGTATCATCACGCGATCTATTGTAAATTAAAGCACTATCATGTGCTTATTACTAATAATGCTACCAAGGAGCTGCTTATTATTACTTGATTTTCACTTGATCTTGAGCCTAAAAACTTGAGCTTGTTAAAAGCTTTTTTACTTTGCTTAAAGGTCACTTTGTGCAGGCATTTTATTGCTTCACTCTGTACAACAACGTGTAATTCAACGCGAGGCCGAAATTACTTTTGTATTATTTTTTTCCAATATGATAATGACAACACGTGTAGACAAAACTTTTTTGTAAAAAATTGCGGCAATTTGACTAACATTCAGACAAATTTCTAAAACCTCATTTTTTACAAATGCTAATGCAAATGTTTGACATGTGAAGTGTTATTATATTAGTTGCATCATTCATATTGAGATCTGTGAATTGTCTGGAATAACTCGTTGGTTTAGGCTTGTAATTTGGCAGTAAACTCTGAAATTCGCGGAGGCATCTTACTATCATCTAAAAAGAGATGATATTACATAATCACATAGGTAATCGCTTTTTTAGTATTGTCCTGAAGTAGCAATTCTTCGAGAGGTTTTCATTAGCTTCACATTATTTACCGAGTGTTGTATTCATATTAGATTTTTAACAAAATTGATACGAGCGTGACCTTGCTAATTGAAACTGGTTTCGCATTCGCAACTCATTACAATCTCAATTCAGTTTTAAAGATATCTTTTATGATTTGTAATTTTGTTTTACGTTCACTTTTAGCAATAAATGTGTTCACATTTTAATCCCTATAAAGAATGTTGCACAATCGTTTGTTTTCCATGTACCCGTTTTAAGTTTCTGTACGGTATGTTCAAAAGTCACGGTCATGGATACCAGTTCCGGGTCATCCCCTCCGATCTAGTCGTCCAGACGTCGCTGCAATTCGTTAAATTTCACATTGAGCTCTGCGGTTAAGTAAGTAACTAAAGCAATTTTTAAGTTTACATCACCAACGCCGCCGCCCAGCCTAGTTATGTTTCTCGCGTTCGACCATCGCCAGTTGTGCAACCCCACGACTTACCGACACTTGCTTATTGTGGCCAGCTCGACTCGTTGCCCAACTAGTTTGGCTACTTGTCGTTTAATTACGTTTCATTAGATTATGCTTTGTAATTATGTAGAAATTTTATCTATACAAATATTATAAAGAGGAAAGCTTTGTATTTTTGTATGTTTGCAACGAATAAACTCGAAAACTACTAGACCGATTTCAAAAAATCTTTCATCATTAGAATGCTACATTAGCGCTGAGTAACATCCTACTAATATTATAAACGCGAAAGTTTGTAAGTATGGATGGATGTTTGTTACGCTTTCATGTAAAATCTACTGAATGGATTTTAATGAAACTTTCCTTATATACAGACCATGACACAGACCAGCATATAGGATACTTTTTTTTTTACTGTAGTCTTCGCGAATGAAGTCGCGGGCAACAACTAGTAGGCTATATAAAAATAAATGTCCACCCGTGCGAAGCCGGGACGGGCCGCTAGTCTATCAATATAGACGTTGTTGGTACGCCAAATGATGAGATTTTGGCAAAAATGCCAGTTATCTTGGAGTTCATGATTTGTTATGGCCAAGAACGCTAAAGTCCTTCCGCGTTTAAGTTTTATTATTATTATTTTAATAATAATAAATCTAACTGCAGCATTAAAATCATTTAAGACATACTAAAATATCAGGTCTTCCAAAATATAAACTCCTTAGATATCAGTGAACATTTTATCAGATGGCATCGATTAAACGGATCAGCTGATTGACTTTGCGTGGAAAATAGATGTTGTATTTGAGCATAAGAATGAGGTAATCCACTTTGAGCACCCGCCTAAAACCACATGTTCAAAGGAACTCTGCAAATTTTTAAGGAGGTTAAATTTGAGAATTCGCTATTATTTGTACTTAGATTTTTTAATAAAGTAGGTATATATTGCAAGTATACCGACGTATAAGTATGACGACCTCCGTAGCCGAGTGGCATGCACGCCGGACTTTGGGCGGCGTTAACTCTGAGGTCCCGCGTTTGATTCCCGGTCGGGTCAATGTCGAAAACGAACTTTTCGATATTGTGTCGGGTCTGGGTGGTCGTGGTACCTTCGTTATTTCTGATTTCCATGAAGCGAGTGCTTTAGCTACTTACCTTGGGATCAGAACAATGTACCTATGTGATGTTGTCACATATTATTTAAAAAAAAATTACCTTATACGACAATGCAGTGTTTGTTACGATGAATGATTCATAGTTGTTCGTGTTTTCGTCACTTACCTATTATGTATGACATACCATACATTTACCTTTAGTTTCAGTAAAGCCCAGCGTAGTTTAAATGCGTCATTAAATTTTTCATACCGTTACAGCTGTCTGGTAGTAAATTAATAAGTTAAAGGAAATTTCTTATATGGTCTAATTTATTTCTAACGGTCTACCTCTAAATTTATTAGAATTCCGTATACAACAAAACACTTAATGCGTTTAATCATAAAAGTATAATAAACTTAGAGCTATTAGAATTTGGTGACAGGCATTGTTGCTTAAAGATGCCGTCTTGTCTACGAATATATAAGCCATCTTTAGACTTCAATACATCTCAAGCTGCAAGTTTATTTAGTCAACTTAGTTTTTCTTAATACAATGTTATTTGTGTACTGTCAAAATAACTTGAGGTTGTAAGTGTAACTTTGGTAGAACTTTGTTGTTTTGTCAAGCTTTTTTTGGCGGACTTTTTTTGACATATAATCCACCGAATTCTATAGTATGATTGTAATACTAACCAAAGTTTTCTACATTATCATATTATATCCAAGTGAACCAATGTGTTTTCCCACTTTCGCTCCGTCCTTTACTGCTTTGACCAACTTTTTCTTTCGGTTATCGATTCAAAGAAATATTTTGTTTTTTTTATGACTTATTTTTTTTTTTGAAGTTTAATATTTCACGATTAGAAAATGTTTTACATGCTTTTTCTTTTTGTTACAGGACAAATTGGCAAAACCTAAAATACAGTTCCTACCTGGAAATGAAGGGGTAAGTTATAAAATTTATTACCTATTAGATTTTACATGTTTAATAAGTTTAGATTTTTAGATTGATTGATTATTGTCATTGAGTCAAGTAATACTAGTTTATGTAGATAACCTATTTTTAAAGAAACTTAAAAATTCACAGATTATTCTCATAATAATAAGGCCCAATTACACATGTATGAGACTTACGGCCTTATTATGAGAATAAGATTATTATAGATTATTATAGTCTCATACATGTTCACAGATGTGAAAACTTAACTATTATATATAGCCTGTATTAAATGATTATGTAAAATAAATTATATAAACTTAAAAATTTACTAAACTTACTTTTAGTTAAGTACTATAATGTTTAAATCCAAAATCATATAAAATCTTTACAGCAATGTTTAAGAGTTAAAACAACAATAATAAGAACTTCCTAAGGATAAAACTTTTATTAGTTTAAAACATGATAAAATAAAGACAACAAATATTGTCAATTCATTACACCGATATATTATTCATTCTGTTTTTTTACATAATAACATTCTGATAATATCTTATCATCTTGCAAATTTTCCTTGACATTATGTACAAGTAAAGTTTTCGTGTGTGTCTGTCTATCAATTTCTACGTATTGGACAAAATAGAAGAAACAGTATGTAAACCATTGCAAAGTCGTGTAGTTAGCTTTTGCAGCCTGTATTTATAGGATTTTATTATCAAATTTTTATTTTTTCTATAACGTCAATATTTATTGAAAAAAAAATTGTTTTCAGTTACTTTCATTTTGATACAATGACTTATTCTATTGATTTAATGAGGAAGGCTTATTGTCAGGCCGCAGAATCGGGCCTCACCTTGCCTTGACTTGCCTCTAGCACCAGTTCACGCTTGCGGCACTCGATACGCTTGCGAAATTATATGATGACCCACTTAGCGGATTTCGTTTTGCTGCTTGTCGCCGCACTCATTGTAAACTTTTTACCCTAAAACCAAAATAGCTTCTACTTCGTCGCACTAACACTGGGTTTACATTTTTAAGACGTCAGTTTTCTGTATTCTTTAAAATTACTTCATTGACCTAAATTGGAATTGGGTCTCCAATAACAATTTCCTAACGCAACTCTGTGCATCGGCTCACCTCGCCTTTTCCTCATACACGAGGCAATGTCCTCGGGGTCAACAAGCTGTTTTGATTTTGTTTCGCCGGGGCGCTTTTGTAACATCTTCCCGTTCGATCAGTCAAATTTATGACCGCATATATTTGGTTACCGCAAAAAACAAAAGACGATGCAATTTTGTTTACAAGGTGATAATCCCCTAGCCCCGCGCCCGACGCACGGCGCCGTCGACCGGTTTCCTTGTAGCCACCGCTCGGCTCGCTGCCGGTTTGACGTGGTCTCATCTCTTGTTGCTCGTCGAGAGTCACTTACCCGTATCGTATGTAAACGACCTCGTCAACCTTATTCAGTGTCTAAAATAGTCTAAATGATCCATTTACTAATTAGGAGAGCCTATTTCTAGACTACTTCTACTCCGAAGTTAATAGCCTGAAGTAAAATTAGGATGCCGGGGTGTTAAATGTTTTCACGCGTGTCAATAAATTCACTTTTCACTGTGAAAAAACTAAAACCAACAACCTTGGCTTTGTAAATTTTCTAAACACTGTCGGGAATACACTCGCGATGCTCTTCCCTGAATCGCTTTAACTATCGTATCATTCTTTGAATATCTCGCTATCGGTGTGTTGGGTCCGAGACTGGTTGGCACATATCCAACTTGCACATAATAACCACAATTCAATGAGTCGCGGACCAGAATAGTAAATAAGATAGAGTAGACGATGTAAAAATAGCATCAGTTCCAGTCGCTAGTGTGGATGCATTGCACCTCCCAGGTGCGATGGCCGTTGCCCGCTTTGCGCCACTTGATTCTCCGCTTGTTCCACGGTTCCTTATACTTACATAATGTCTTTCTTCACTTGGAATCTTAAAAATAAGAATTAAATTATCAACAAAAGTCACTCTAATTGCATCTACACCACGACTGGACTCTATAACGTTTCTGTATCAATTGTTGTCTACACCATCTAATGAATCATCTACGACTATTGTACCATGTTCTGTATTATAACATTGAATTGCAAATACATTGGCCACAATTTGACTCGGTCAGGTCGTTGTCCTCCCAATACACTTTATTATCTTCACCAACAGTTTACGAAACGTTATTGCAGTCCTTGAAAACAGGATTCGATTTTGCATTTCATGTCCACAAAACATTTACGTTCTTCATCATAAATAATCAACTTTCTAACTAAGTATTCTTCGAATACGTGAACTGCTACAGAAACCGTCAATTACATTATACTTACCTTACATTCTCGTTTCCTTACATGCTATTATTTTATTCTAATTACTCGAATAATACTGCCTAGAATCTAAAGCGGCAACCGTCACGCTTGCTTTATTGTCTTCAGGTTCAGGAAAGATTTGTTACGTTACGATGGACGCAACGGCAGTATCGAAGGCATTTCTCTCTTTACTGCCAACACAACTCTTGCCCGTATTAACTATAACTACTAAGGTTCCCTAGACAATCAGAAAAAAAATCCCCTTATCGAAATGAAGACAAATGTTGTTATTAAAGCTTTTATTGATATGATAACACGAATCACGATATTAAAATTAGCATTTAGTTCAAGATAAGTGTTTAGTGACAAAAATCAGACATGGTTGTTGTATCGAAAAGTGGGTAAACAGGCAACTAAACCTAGGTATTATGCTATTGACTTTGTTGCTTGAGGTTCTTAGGAACAAAGGTGTGCTGGCGTGAACACCTTTATCAAATCATAATGGGTGCAGCCACGTGATTAAACAATAGTGTTTACAGTCGCTACAAGGACGACCTGTTGTATTTTGCGTCCAGTTCGTAAAGATCTATTATACTCTATTATTTGTATTAATGAATGTCGGTTGTCCATTTAAATTCAGCAAGTACCTAAGTATACTGTTAAATAGAAAACGGCTTTATTTTAACTTGAGCTGGATGCTTAGATTATATGAAAATTAAGATGTTATATTCGCGTCATCTGTAACTGGGCTTGTAACAACTACACAGGTAATAAACACGCCCACAGCTACATCCCCATTGTTAATTACACGGTTATCTACAGCCATAGATAGTCTAGAGGCACAATCTCTGATCATCGAGACAGTCGTTGTCGGTCACGGAGAGTTGACCTATATATTTCTATGACTTTCTGCAACGGCAACATAGAAACTTGACAAATCGGTCAGAATTATTAGTAAGTTTCTATGTCTTTCGTGGGAAAAGGTAATGTCATTGACTTTTTGTTTTCTAGTTGTTTGTACATCTGGCAAGAGGCTTAGAACACACGAAGGTATTGTTGTTAGTTAAAAGTCAATATTGTTTCAAAACAAAATTACATGTCACACAAACGTCCGTCTCATTGCAACGAAGGTCAATAAGTAGCTAGTTAAATTTTTAGGGTTCAGTAACAAACCTGTGATTCTTATAATTTCTGCCCTTTGTGTCTTATATGAACTTTTAGATTTATACTTAAAAACGAGCGAAACGATTGTTACACTCGTTCATCGAATATTGCCAACAAAACTTCAATGGTTTGAGATGATTCCTTTTAGCTTCAATTACATAGATAGTATTTATAGAAAACACGGTGACCAAATCATTTTGAAACATTTTGTGAAGATTATCTCATTTACATAAGACAAGATTGACTATATTTTGCACTTTCGAGCAGTAATTCACGCCATGCGTGACGTATATTTTTCGCCTGACATTCATTATTGTAATGCAGATGTCATTGAACATCTTAGCTCGTATCTTTACATTATTGCGGGTAAACAATTTTGATGACTTCGCTGACCTACAGTCGTTTCAAATCTATCTTTGAATCCTTTATCTCCGATATCTTAATTATTTCAGCATGTGCAAGAGTGTATTTTGTTGTACTTGTCTTTTTTTCATTAAAGTATTATTTATAAAAAATTGAAACGCTTGTGCCACTTAAAAAACTACAATTCAATATGCATATACAGCTGTTAATATTTGCCACCGAAACGAATCTGGAAGAGCCTTACAACAGTCACTCACTAACTAAGGTCGATCAGTTACCTACGATAAATTGGCCATGAGGTCAGGGCTTCAGACATACATTTAATTTGATATCCCGACAAGATAATAACGGAAATAAACCTTGTCTATGTCAGCATGTACAGTCAAATATCTTTAAGATGCATTGATTATGACAATCCTTGACATTTTAGGTTACTGATGGTCGATTTTTCAACTTTTATAGTATGCACCTTCTCTGTAAACACAAAGAGAATGCTGTCGTAGTAAAATCAGAATGTCTTAAGAAAAGTACGCATAATGCATTGATCCGTCAGATCAGGTGTTCACTCGCGTCCAGGGTGGTGGGCGCGTTCTGCGGAACGGCTCTGATTTCCTCGTGGTAATTGCTGAAGTATGCGGACGGCGGTGTCGTCTTATTGGGGCTGCGGGCCGTACGTGCGCGCTATTCACTTTCACTTCGGCTGCGCGTGCGCCAGCTAGCGGACCCCAGTGGACACCGCTGGCTCGGCCATGAGATTAAAGGCCGTAAAAAAAGACTAGACGAATTCGAATTTTGTTAGACTAATGTATTTGCTCGACTCTATGGTCGGGTGAATTGTATATTGTTATCATCTACGGAAATAGATAATGTCATATCGGTATTTTTTTATTGAAATTACATATAAAATGTATCTGAGATATCTACTCTATTGTAAAATCACTGGTATTAATTCCGTAAGAATACAAAAAGAACACTTCTAAATTTTTGCCCCAGAATAATAATTGTTATTAAAATAAGTTTCTATTGGACCGTCTCAAATACTAAAGGTTTCACTATTGTTGTCTAATGCATGATTGGTAAATCACCACTCTCATTAAAACCCAATCCTATAATTTGGCCTACTTCTGCTTACCTAAATTAAGTTAATAGATGCAATTTGCACAAACGACCTTTGCGCAAGCGTTATTCGACCATTGAGGACACTACAGCGACCATTTCAACAGAATCATGCTTCAGTCACTCACTCCCTGTTTTGCGTCTTATGATTAACGCTTCGTCATTACTTAACACGTTGACTGCCTCGAAACCAGGCACAATAGAAATTTAATTGCTACTTACCCGTGCGGGGTCCGGCATTGAATGGGTTAATGGATGAAAAGGTTCTGTTTACTAAATTGTAGTGGAATTTGAAAAACTTATCTACAGAGTTTAACTTAACATTGTAATTAGTTTTCATGTCAATAATTTCGAAACTTTGTTTGGTTTCCTTTGATAACATTTTTATCGAATTGTCAATGCTTCGGGTGTAAATAAATTGTCGTCAAGCCTGTATCCCGCGACTGTGCCTTACAAGTATTATCCGTAAGGCGGTCTGTTCCTCGTCTGTGCCTCGAAACCGGACACAATAGAAATTTAATTGTCGCCACTCACCCGTACGGGGTCCGGCATTGAATGGGTTAATGGATGAAAAGGTTCTGTTTACTAAATTAAAGTGGAATTTAAAAAACTTATTTACAGTGTTTAACTTAACATTGTAATTAGTTTTCGTGTCAACAATTTCAAAACTTTGTTTGGTGTCCTTTGATAACATTTTTATCGAATTGTCAACGCCTCGGGTGTAAATAAATTGTGGTCAAGCCTGTATCCCGCGACTGTGCCTTACAAGTTTTATCCGTAAGGCGGTCTGTTTAATGCTATTTTTCCATTAAAGAAGGGAAAGTTGTCGTGTGCGCTGCCCGCCGCGTGTCCATCATACATGGCTAATACCGCTTTCGATGGCCTAACGAGGAAGTGCAATTTAAATTAATATTTATTGTATTTGTGGTAACTAAGTGGCGACCACTCAATTTCCTAATTCATAATAAACTTCTCTTCTAAAACCTCAAATTAATATTGCGGTCAAAATACGAAGCCGTACGCATTAATATAGAATAGTCAATCACTAATTACATAATTACTCTATGTACCCACAACTCTATTGATAAACGGCGTTCGTGGAAGATTACCATATGCCATAGTGTGTAGTAATCGGTTCAAAACACGATGATAAAGACCACGCTTCAACCTGTTCACGAGCCAAACTTGTTAGGTGGCGCTCATGTCTGTTGCTTTTTGTAGCCGCCGAGAATTTCTCCTTAGACATGTAGGTTTCTTCGTTTCGCTATTCCTATACTGCCTATTAGTGAACGAGACGAATTCTCTAGTGGAAAAATATTTAGTGCTTACGTAAATTATGAGATAATGTACAATCGTTTGTATGACACGTATGATTGTTCGTAGCTCCGTGGTGTATCTCTGAGCTGTTGATAAGGGGGATAGCCAGTGTTATTGTTAAGCACAATTTGTATGCACTCTGTAAGACTTTCGCGTTTACTTTAATTCGAAAGGTCATTTGGCTGACGCTCTGCCGTTGTAACTTGTGTGACTATTCCATATTTTTAGTTTTAAATATAAAATAAGTCTGAAAAATCTTTAGTGTGATCACAAACTATTACTTTATTAGTTGACCCTTGTACGACTAAAGGTACAGTAACGGTTATTATACACCAAAAACTAACGAGTTTACAAAAAAACAAACAGGTGTCTCCTCCGTCACAGCAGCTTTCACTTGTATTGCAGGTACTTGGTTATATTTTATTACTTCTATTATACCAGACAGTTTCATTGTGATATTTAAATGGTCAAATATTAAAACGGGAAGAAAGAAATGAAGTAAAGAACTGCCGCATAGGCACCCTAATTTTGATAGATCTACATCCGGGTATTTTGAACAGTTAAGTAAGCTTATAGTATAGTGTATGTATAAACAGCGTTGGCTTATATTACGAAAGCTCGCAATGGAGCTGATAATAAATTGTACCTGGCAGAGTTACGCAACCCAGGTAAAAGTTACCTCTCGCTCGCGGCCCTATTCTGGACTTCATCTCGACAGCTAATTGAATCTCAGCTTTAAGGAGCATCAGTCCATCAATCTTCTATTTTTTTTTAAATGTTTTTAATCCCCTCTGTCCTGATGATATATCTTGGCTTTACCAGGCCACCCCTATCTGATAGATGTATATTTTTACAAATTATCTGCTTTCCGTTAAAATTCCTATTTAAGTGTTACGTGATTAATAGAAAACCCCCACCTAGTAAAGTAAATTAAATCAGACTTGTTAAGATAATTTTTTCACATGTTTAGTTCATAACTCAAACATCACTAACAAGTTCGATATATTTTATATCAAATACTTTTTTCTATCATCATTAACTTATACGAGGGACGTGTACTATCTATTTAGAATTTTAAATCTTTATTTTATCCTGCATTGACGTATTTCTTCTTGGGTGGAACAGAGATTAATCGAATGTATTCTTTAGTTTTTGTTTGTTTATCGCTATCTGTGCAGTCCTGCAGCTACAGCTTGATAAATCACCGGGGGCATATCTAAATCAGTTCGATACATTACGGAATAAGTTAGGAACCGGTCTTGCTCACAATTGTTTTCGCCCTGCTAGCCAGCCGCCTGCCTCGTAACGCCCGTTATACAACAAATCTTATTAGTTGAACTACAGAATAACAGTTAACGTGGCATCTATACCACACACGTCTTGGTCAATTTCCTATAGCGCGTGTCCAATTATTTTTTCTTTCTTGTTTCACTTTTTTTTTATATCGTCCTGTTGCTAAGAAAGGGTCTCCCCGAAATCTTTTTGCGTCTCGGACTTTGAGGATCTCCCACCAATTTTTTTTTTAAAGCGTTGGTGCTTTATATTATATTAATAACTGTTCTTTTCTGCACATACAATGGTTAAAATACGTTAAGAACGTCCTTTTCCGCATTACTTAACTACTAGCTTAAACAATTAAGCAAATTAAATGAAAGTACCTACATTAACTAGTCCATCTCACCGTAAACTCTAATACCAAAGTGAACGGTTATGTTTGGCGAGAGTTGAATTTTTACACGTAGGTTCAAATTAAAGGCTCATACTGGATAATTTGTTCTCAACACAAGTATAGAGTCAACTCAACTTCCCGATATTACAACATTGACACACTTAATTTTGCATCTAACAGATTGAATTCTCCGTAATATGTGTCCTAAGATTGTAATCGATATTGAACATAACATATTATATTTTTATTAAATCAACATTTAAATATCAACCTTTTAGGTTCAAGTAATATGAAATTTGCCCGCTTGGAAACAATAAATAACAATATGCGGCGCACCTACATCGCTCGGCGATGGTATATTGAATTCAGCCACCGAGAATGGTTTCTCAGTCAATTTGTCTGCTTTATTGTGTGTGTAGAGCGCTGTTATTTGCTTTAGCCGGCGAACATTCGCGGTGATCATTGATAGACAGAGAATTTATTTACCAACTTACAGTGGTACGGTACGCTGTCTTAGTTTTGAAATCAAACATCCCCATGGGTGTTATTATCTTTGCTTTCAGTGGGCATGGGTCATGCAACTCATGCATCACTCGTATAATATGACATTTTGAATGACTGTGTTGGACCATTACAAATGTCTGTATAGAAAATAGTAATGGTTGTTCAGTCAATTGAATTTTGATACATTTGATTTTTCAATGATGATAAACAAAACTCTGTAAATGACAGTACATTTTCAAGGTTATTGCATTATTTTAATAATTTAAAATTAATTAGATTGTAATACATTATTACAATACTTTCTCATTACATACAACATAATCTCTTGTATTAGTTCAAGATCGCCTAGTTCTCATAACAATATGATCCGGTACTGCAGCTGCAATTATACTACTTCTGCTTTTGATAGATAAGAGGCCGTTCACGTTCGTGTGACAGATTCTAATTACATTGTATGTAGGTAGCATCTATTTCTATCCTCTTAGACTTCAGCGCAAGCATCTCTTTGATCCGAAATGTAAATTGGGCTATAGATTTTGTGTTCCCCCGACATCAGTAATTGTGTTGGTATCCAGACGTAATATAAGCCTGTAACGACAGAGGCGTGGCCGACGTCACGTCGCGTCGGCGCCGCGTCTACACTACTTGATTGTTTTCCATCCAGTATTCATGACCCATCTTCACCCACACACCGATGTGGAAAATATAAAATCCACCTATTTCTGTTCTTTTAAATATCAGTTGTTGATAACCTCTCGTGTCATTTAAAAATGCTTGATTAGCACGCAGATAATAAACAGATTTGATGGCTTTAGTTAGACTGTTGTGTGTTCGTAGTCACCAATATAACCTGTTGCAGATGTTACGTTATCAATTTCATTAGACGGAAATAGCACCAGCATAGTTTTTCTCGTCGCTTTTATTTTTTAAGACAATAATTGTGATCTGCGGAATAATGTGTTGCTGAACGCATGAATTCACCAGAGTATCCCGCGTCTCCGTAATGAATTTATGCGCTTCTACAGCGAGCACGAGCGTGATCTTCGACAAAAATTCCACGGATCCGATCTCGACTCTCGAACGCGTGTTTCGCACCTTGATCTAAATACTTGCGACATTGTCTGCTGGCGACGTTACTATACCTCATCTATGGTATCAATAAGAGTTTTGATATCTTTATATATATCAATCTTCTGTGCGTGTGTATGTTATTGAACTCCTTCTAAACGGCTGGACCGATTTGGATGAAACTGTGTGTGTTCAAGCGGATTCGAGAATGGTTTAGATTTACAATTGAACCCGGTAGATGGCGCTGCTATAGAGGTCCATCATGGGATACGGGTGTTCTTCTTAAGCGGACGAATGATTTGTTTGTTTTGTTGTCATGGAAACTGTCAAAGCGGTACGAACTCAGCTAGTATCCTATAATAATATGTAGTCTCCTGTTTGTTAATAATTCTACTAATGATAGTGTTTCTTAAATTTGTGAATGATCATCATCATCACAATGCCATCTTCATTATGAAGTTTGGAGATCAGTACTTATACAAAACTTCCTGTGGTACCAAGTAACATCTTTTAACGGACGATAGCTAAGTTCAGTCCATTTCTTGTATAACGATAACTTAATTTAATTAGATATCGCATATGTATTATCGTCAGCCTTTATGCTTCCCACTACTAGACTTAGGCCTTATGTCATCAAATATTGGATTGTTTTTCCCGATTTGTAAATCATAAATCCGAATATATAGTATCCTTATTGTTTTAAAATATACTTGTTTGGCCCAGTTGTTGTGAATAATAAAGTATAATTTGTTTATATAGAAGCCAACATTGCCAAATCATGAAAAACTACGGTAAACTATCTGCGGCTCTCTGTAGCATCATTTTGCCTCTGTTATTTCTTCGTTAGAACCCTTTTCGAGCATGGGCCCCCGAGGGAAATATCCTCGACGCTACTTATGGCACATTTTGAAAGAGGACTCGCTTTGGCATCCCGTCAGACTTTCGCATCACGAATATTTTGTACATCATTATCTTTTACTTTTACACGAATTTATTGTAAGTTTACTAATTTGATTTCTAGAATTAGGTTAGTTTAGCCATAATAAGAACAGTATTTTGATCAATCCTACAGTTGCCAATGCTGATTTAATATTGATATATATATTATATAGTTTATGATTTGTGTTTAACCTAATAGAATATAAAAGCTTACTTTACGCAATTCAAAATATACAAATCAAAAATGAAAAAGGGAATAAATAAAGTTATTTTAAATTTAATTAACGCATACGTAACAATAGAATTCTTACAAGTCGGTTAGTTAGTAAAAGTGACTTCAGTGAATACACAATGGCTGTTTGACGCGTAGTGAGAACATCCATTCCCTTTTACTTACCATTCTTTCGACACTTGATCGAGACGATGCTAAAAAACATAAAATTTATATTTATTATTAGATACATATCTATGTTGATGTAAATCATATCACCGACAGCACGGACTCTTTCCAGTCTATCGAAACTTTGCTAGTCATCGTCGATAAAGGTGAAGGCGTTTATTTTCGCAATACCAAGTAGCAGTTACACCATTATTAAATGTCTCAATAATGAAAGATTTCTATGTATTTCACGTTGTATCAAAAGTGCCTGCAATAATTGTTACACAAGGAGTTCACGTGATCTGTTAGTGGTTATGCTAAGGCTGGTATGTGCATATCGACGGAACTCCTATCGGGCGTTGAGTAACCGCCGTTGGAAAGAGCTTCGTTACGTAGAAGTTTCGATACAGCCTCGCAATGTAAGGCCGTAGTTGCCGTCACGGCGGCGGTGAGAGGCGCCCCTCCTCTGCGGAAGGTCGCGAGCGCCGCCGCAGAGGAGAACGGCGCCAGAATGGATCCTTGCGGTGACCCAACCGACCACTGCCCGACTTACAAATCTAAATCATACATAATTCCGACATATGCTGGCGCAAGCAAACAAAAAGATAGCTCCTCACTCGTAAGTCAACGTACTATAACGTTGACGTACATCACCCGGCTTATCGTATTCAGCTGTTATCAATCATTGCACGTTCAAGTTAGCTGAAAAACGGTAATCTAATCGATTGCCACATGAAATAAATAATTAACATATATAGTTCATTCACCGGAATAAAACAATTGAATAGACAGACATTAATGTTGACACTGCTGAATGGTTGACTGTGAATAATGAATGTCGTTGAGAAAATATTGCAAGCGTATCAAAACCAGGTGTTCGCTAATAGAGAGAAAATTGCAGCGGCTGTTGGTAATTACTCGAATTTATATCGCAAGCCAGTAGTTTTCCGTGGTCCGATTATTTTGTTAAAAATTGTAATCGTATTAAAACGCAGAATCGCTATGACAAGGTATTCTGGTTTGAGCGCAACTTTTTAATATGAGCTACTTGAACCAATCATAGCGCCGCGTGCAATGATAAAAAAAAACCCAAGTGAGACTGGTGCACAGTGGTGAAGTTTGCAACAATACGCGGGTCTATACCTTTTTATACATATATATGTAATTAAATGAATCGGTGTTACCTAACCACTGCTGACGATTGCGACAAGAGCCGCATCGTCCATTAGAAAGTCGGCGAATATGCAAATAGTATCGTAGAAACCTCACGAATAACTGGCCACTCACTTCGCCTTTAAATGTGCTACGATGAAAGTATGTAAGTATATATCATGTCAATATCCAGATGAGATAACATTGAAGCATTCAAGTAAATGCAGAGGCTGTGGCAAAATTATTAGTTATTGCTCATGTACAAATTATGATTCAATTGCAACTGATGGAATTTTCTTCTCTTCATATATTCAAGTAATGATTCTTTAGATTACATGGACTGCAACTTGTTTAAAGAGAACTGATGTATTTTCTAAATGTAAGAGTGACATAACAATTAAGTACAAAAATTACATATCTGTAAGTGCAATAATGTACAATATACAACAATTGTGAAAGTGACTATTACCGTTAGTAAGTTGTGTTAAAATAATTTCTTCTGCCTACCTATTGCCAAATTGGCAGGTCTATTTTCCAAAGTTACCGATTGGGTTGTTGAATCGTTAAAATTGACAACATCTCCATTAAACAGTGAAACAGTTTATCAACACCGCGACTACCTACATGCTGTAGCGGTTGTCCATCTGTTTACTTATTAATAGAAGCATTTCTCACGTCTTTATTATTTTTATGGTGATAATCATTACATTTCAATTTTCCGATCTTAATGAGATTTTTAATTCATCAGACGTTAACGGTTTTTGATTGTTTAGTAAAAGAGGCAATTGGTCGTTATAACATTGTGTACATAATGTTTTAGATAATTGACATTAAGTTATCTATCTACTAGTATATCAAACAAGTTTTACTTGCATTGAATTAATTAATTAATAAAAAGCAGGCAGTAAAAATCTTTTGATTACCTACCAGAACAGGCTTCGTATAATGAAGGAATAATACTAACTTTAATGTCCAGTGATAAAGGGTACTTGACTTGTTTAAAGTAGGTATGCCTACCTACTTTAAACAAGTCCACCTACTTAAAACATTCCCGTTTTTTTTGTTGCTTAATCTGAACAGAAATATAATAACTCTATTACTATTAATACCATAAAAGAATTATTAAGTAAAATTATGATTTAATTATTTGACTACCATTTTTCTGACACACCCATTTAGTTATCACAAAAATTAATTACATTATTTAAATAAAGTCATACCCTATCAACTACCGCTCCACATTTTCCCTGTAATTAATGGAAAATATTATTAGACTTACTAAATATTTACTTTGAACGCTTTTATCTAATCATCACCTTATCAGAGATTTTTCTTTGCCAGCCAACCATGTGTCTGCTGTACTTGAAATCGCTAGTTTAGTTGGTTTGCTGGTTCACAGTTGTATCCAAAGTTTGGTGGTGGAACTGTGAACAACTTAATTACAATTATTGTCAATAACATTATCTAGATACCTAAGCTAGCAAGTAACCAATTAACATAGTGGCGATCACAACCTGGTCGCGTGGATTACCCGCTACGAATCGCGTTGAAGCGATCCATTTATTATCGTCGACTGCTCGCTGACGTATGCCGGTATGTGAATACGATGTAATGTATTCACGGCTGTCTGTGTTTAAAGTTCAATTTGCCTCGCACGACCTGTGCCACCTCCGCTATGTTGCGTCAATAAGATACAACACGTTAATTCGAGGTTGGGGCGCACGATCGCATTTTGTGTCCGGGTTTGTCCCGTTTATAATACCATCGTTCGAGTAATCAAAACGTTTCTCAGTAATGAAACGGAACATAAGTTCTACTACATACGCCAAGCGTGCATCGTGTTAACAACCTGAGCCTACGACGTAGATATGTGTTCGTTGCCTGTATATCTCTCGGTCGAGTGAGCCGAACGGACCGGTTGTGACGGCCTCTCACTTTGCAACTTCGTGTACCGCTTGCCGCTAGCTGTGAAATTAGGTAACCAACAAAAGCCAGTCGTTGCACACGGCGGGCAATAAACAATAAAGAAATCACTCCCACAAAATGAGAACTAAAAACTGAAAATCCTCATCTAAACGTCAGCTATGACGCAACTACAGGAGCTAGATACCGTCGACACGTAGCTATTTTGATATGGCGGCTATAAATTAAACGACAAGGTGGCATTCGAATTATGCCTTGAAAAACGGATGATGAATTTCCTCGTATTTTCCGGTCCAAGTAAGGTGTTCAATTTGACCTTCACACGAAGACAAACAACTACCAACGACCTTGAAATAATACAGTTTGCAAGATGCATTTGGACTCATTAACTTTGGAATAAACAATCATATTTTACTGCATAAGTGACAAATTCAAAACAATAAATAAGCGACAAGAGACAACAATGAAGGCAACCATGAGAGCTCAGGTGATGCGGGCCAGACGGCTGTTCACCGAATGCCGAAGTATTCCACAGCGACGCGCACTTTATATCGGCCGATTGGACCGCAGAGAAAGCCGCGCCCCGCGCTCCACCGCGCCCCGCCTGACTGCTCCGCTGGTAGCGGGTTTTTTCCTCATTAGATCCATAATTCCACATTATACTTCATGCCTTCGCCGTTGTGTTTATTAAACTTTACTGCTGTATTGATAGGTATCACGGCTTTGTTATATATATTACTTGCTGAATGTTTTAGTTCTTAACTAGCAATGTTGAACTGTTTAGATTCTTCCCAATATTGTTCTCAACTTCACGGTATCTTTTGAATATGTGTAATCTCGGCCTGCCTTAAAACAGATGAGTGCAGCCACAGTGCCGCAATGTCAAGGTCTACCGATATCTCATTGACTTATAGTTTAAAAATAATATACCGGATTCACCCTCCACAGGAAGAGTAGGGTTGCTTGCGTAACGATGTTCCGAGTATCGGTTAACACGTTAGCGGCGGGAGTTGCCGGGTTATTGCTCCACCAGTCTCCGCTTGGCGGCGCACTCTTTAATAGGTTAATTGCCTGGCATTGTGGTGCTGGCACATATCGTCAGCCGCGACCTTAAAGCGGCTCGCGGCCACGCATGTAGGTGTGCGCGTCACCAAATGAGATACGCCTGGACTGACGACCTTACTTTGTTCTTTAGCTCTTGTATATTACAAATTCGCAAAGAATGCTTGTAGTCTACTACGTGGAGAGCTTTCTTTCAAAACTAGTCAATCAGAATCTTAGCATCCTACGCTTCTTTCTTATGGAACCTTTCGGGTAAACATGGCTGTTTAAAATCAAAATCGTACTAAGTAAGTTGCCGGCCGGCGATTTAAATTTAAAGCGGTCATTTTATTTACACTAGCATGAACATTAGAGATCTATTGGTGAGACCGTCATGGGTAGAAAAACATGTTTATGTTTGTTCCACTTAAAAGATATTGTGCCACGAAAACGGAAGTACCTATAAGACGTTAAAAATAAAATGAAATAATACTTTTTCTGGCACTGAGAAGCGAACCATGAAGTCGATACTTCCAGTGACCTCAATATACTAATTCGTTGAAACCATCTTACTTTCTGTTGTTATTCTCTTTAAATGTGTAGGCAGGTATTTATATTTCAGTAACCATTGAAAATGTATGACCGCATTGTACCGATGAACAGCGGTTGCGAAGCCGCGACGATGCCATGCCATTCCAAGCGATGAAAGTAATTGCTCACTTCTGATTTGCGCACACGCAATACGTACACATACGCAAGTGCACAACCACTACATTTGTGTCAATTGAATTTTCTCGGGATAACCTTATTTAGCGCTTCAGCTAGCTAGCGTAGGTAGGTTTCTAGCAGGAGTCAGTAAAGCAAATCAACTGATAGTAATTAGTATAAACTGTTAGATTTACGTTATGCATTAGTAGTTCGCATGATTCACTTAGAAATCGCGTGAACTTGAGCCAGTCTTCTCACATCGGTACTGAACATCTTATACTCGCCGAAGGAGGAAATTTACAATTATCATGAGACACTTTTGACCAAAAGTTGTTTATTAAACATAATATCAGTGTAGTTTTCTTCTTTTATTGAAATGGTTTCGTGTTATCTATTTTCTTCCGGTATGGCATAAAAGTTAATCACTTTTTTACGTCAGTTGTTGTTGCTATGTTCTTTCGACTTGTGTTTTGCTTTAGGCATTCAGATTTTTCAAGTGTTTTTCTTTCTGTCATATGTTTGACTTTTGTTATACCTACTGTCCTTTTACATAAAATAATGTTTTGTTATGTAGCTTTTTGTAATCTTATATCGTTTTCCTATGACGTTATCTTAGACTCTACGACCGCGTCGTATGTAATAAATACTATTAGTATTTGCTTATTGCAGTTAATTTAATTTTATTATCGCTAACAGTTGGCACGTGTTTTAGACTTATGAAATCGTATTTATGTACTGTGGAAAAGGAATACGCTTACAATCTATATGCTCTGTATGACCGCGTGAAGCCGTAAAAATACCGGCTTAAATAATACGATTAATACACAATGTACTAACGGATGTGTTTTCTTTGCTATTTCCAGAAAATCTCGATCCCGACTCCAGCCAATGGCAATGGATCAACAGGCGAGGCTACGTTTCACTTCAGCGTCAATAGCAATGCAGAAATGGAGGGTCCACAGGTAAAGAATATGAAAATTTTAAATCTCCCAGCACACGTATTTTCATCTGTTGAGGAAATTTGGCAGTTTGTGGTAGGTTGATGTGCAGGCGTGTGTACAATTCTGCTCCTCTATCAGTCTTCACAGACAGGTCCTAGGCCCTTGAGGCGCTTTAGCTACTCGTACGCTACGGAAAGCCTAGTAAGAAATGGTACACTCCTATTCAATTCAAATTCAAAATTATTATTATTATTTGAAGATACTATGAGTGATGCTAGTTTCTAGAAAACCTCTGGTTCGGTAACCAAAGCTGAAGGATCTACCAAGATTATATCCGTTAAACATACAACAACTTCGGTTCATAAAAAAATAACTCAGAATTCAAACTCACTCGCTCTCAAGACACAAAGTAACTTCGTTAACGCACAACATAATGACCATTTGCTGTCAGGCAGACAGTGTATTCTTAATTGCAAATCGTTATCTCATCATTAACTCAATTAATCAACAATCATTTCTATTAATCAAGTGGTTTTTGTTTAAATTGTTCCCGTCACGTACAGTTTTTAAATTTATTTACGGTTTAATTTTTCTTTAAATATTTTTATATTTAAATAAAACAAGTTTTGGCATAGGTATGACATGGAAATTCTACATTTTAATATGGCCAACGCGTTATCCATAAATTAATGTAATTTCAATATAGCGTCGGTAGATCGCCATGAGACAAGAAGTGTGGTTCAATACTCATAGCCACGTTACATTACTGACGTTACCACCATGTAATGATAAGTTATAATAACGTTAAACACCAAATATTGATTTAAAGAAAATATTGTTTAAATCTCAATTAGTACTATCTTTAATCAAATGCATTAAAGCAATCGTTATCGATACTTATTTTCCTGAACTTAAAGATTGAAATTTTGTATTTAATAGCTATATAGTTTTAATGTTATTTTAAAATAGGATGAACCAGCAAAGGAAAAATAAGCTTAAACACTAGGTACACTTCACTTTAACTTTTTTACTTGTCACCTTGATTACAAAATGTCTACAGCTGCGGGTATTATCATAAAATCATTATTAATTATTGTGTTCTGAATGTGTCGTCATAATTATCATTTTTACCTGTTAACAAGGTAAGTTACAAACATAATTATGTTATCTCTTGCAACCGTACTCACAAATCTTTCCGTGACAATAATAATGATAAATTGTAATTGTAATATTTAAAAAAAATACGATACATATTAAATTTTGTAACTAAATATACGAAGAAATAGGTCAATATTTTACTTTGATATTTGGTAGTGATTGTGAATAATTGCATTTGTAAATCAGAAATGCTATCAAATTATCTTTCGGACATGTTTCTTGTCAAGTCATCGATTAGCATTTTTGTAATCGTCTTGTAAGTAAAGGGTAAACATTGACATTAAAACTCAAGGTTATTGAGAGCGATAAGTAGGCACCGCAGAGAATGGAAACGCATATAATTTATTGGTATATAGGTATTTGGTCAACCATTATATTAAATGAAATCATATTGAATATTATGCGCTACCTTTATTTATAAGTGAACCCAGTTGTGGGACATAATATATGGGCTCACGATGATAGTAAATACTTAATAAAATATGAAACATAACAATATATTTTAACGAATTATGTTATTGTTTTCTAAAGTTTACGCGAACACTACACATTGAAATGAAACAACTTTTACGGATCTACTCGCGTTTATTTAACACATTACTTTTAATTAATCCTGGTGACGTAATGGTGATCCTCAGTCTCCCTGTGACCACGGACCCTGCAAAGAGTCCGAAACGGATAAACATTAATTAAAAGTAATGTGTAAAATAAACGCGAGTAGATCCGTAAAAGTTGTTTCATTTCAATGCATTATGTAAAAAACATGTTATGATAAATGTTGCTGTTGAAATATATCTTTTATTTAACTTTAAATACTACTATACCTTGTTATTAAATCTATTATCATGAAATTCTTGACACAAACAAAAAAAAAGTGATAAGAAAAACGCATACGGTTAGCCGTACCATTACATTACAGTTTGCATAGCAACGATTCACTTTATTCAATATGCACACATTGTGACTTTAACACGTTGACTGCCGCAAAACCAGACACAATAGAAAATTTATTGTTTGTCGGTCACCGGTGACCACCACGGCGATTAAAGACTTAAACATCAATTTGTAGTTAACCAGTAATAAAATTATGTTTGAATTTACTAAAACTTTTTGTGATTAAAAAAATATTAAGTTGACTATTTCTAGCCTAGCTTTAGCTTCCTATTTCTAGCAGGACTATCTAAAGAAACGTTGCATTTGGAAAGTTACACTGTGGAATATTAAAAAAGCCGCGTCACGTTTTCCATTTATCTACATTAAAACGTAAATCTTTCCGCGCTAATGTCACCTTCTGTTATTGTTAGTTGACAAATCATAGGTAGTAATCACACACACTTGTCTTAATACAACACTTTTTTTTCTGGAGAGTTTGCTGATAGCCTCAAACGGCATTTTCAGCTTCACCGGGCTTGTTTGGGGGCGGCTAGAAACTTAAAGGGTTCCTCAAGCCGTGTGAAACGAATCACCTTCGGAGGTTTTCTAGAGGGAACGGCATCGCGCACTATTGCATGGCCCCGTGCCCTACTAGATTCTCCGAAGATTCTCCGAAGATTCTCCTTCTTCTTCAAAATTCAAAATTCAAAATCATTTATTCGGTTTAAAAGGCTACAAATAGCTCTTATAAACGTCATTATGCCGTCGGTTCGTAAGTCTACTCTGGGCGGGAGATCTTGTACTGAGAAGAACCGGCAAGAAACTCAGCAAGATCAAAAAAGAAAAAAAAAATTAAGTTTGCAAAAACATCATTTACCAGTTTAATCGGTTAATACAACACATTTTGCGGTATTCTCTAACATTATACTGCTTTTTACATGTGATAGACGTGTCATATGGAAACTTAAACGTTCATTTAATGGTATCTTCATATATAGTACATTAATACGTGCAGATATAACTTTGAATCCCTTCTTAAGCACATTACGCGCACGCAAGGAGTGTGAGATTTGGCATAGCTAAAGTTTATATGGAGCAGAAGTTGAGACAAAAATGGAAGTAAAGTGTGTATGATTCAAGTAGCCAATATTATATTCAGCCGCAATATTAAAGTTTTTTTTAAGAAACACAGTTGAATTTCGACCACTGTACTACCACTAGTAATTAAAATTCTCTGTGGTAAGCATTAGTTGATTGGGCGTGCTCACTTTGGCTTGTGGGTCGCGAAACGGTCACGCTGGATAAGTTGAGGCCAAAAAATTCGTCAGAGCAAACTTACGAACGGAAGGCTTGGACTATGGCCTAAATGTTCCGATTAGGTGTAGCCGGTTGACTTACTAAATGCGCCTTCTGGGTATAACAGTTACTTATGTACAATAAAGATGATAATGACCTGTCCAAGCCGTAACATTATTTTTACTTTCGATAAACTCATGTGTGTAGGTACAATGTTGTCTTTAAATAGCCTTTTGTTATTATCGTAAATAACGAACAGCGCTTACAGATCCTTAACGTATGGAATGGTCTGGAATATTCTAGAATCTTTTTCTATAATGAGGGTTTCAGCAAAAAGTGTAGGTACCTATAATAATAAATGGTAGAATCGGAATGCGGCGCGCGTTTCAATCGTTACTCAATAGCTGTTAGAAAGTGGATTTCAGACACGAAGCATTCGTGTAGCATTTCAAGCACCTGACAGATTGTAGACCTTACTAAATATTTGCCTAAAGTTACAAGTCCTACAAAGTCTACAAACAAATGCATTCTTTAGTTGGCGAGGAAAGATTCGTACCACCTAACGTGTCGAGGTGTTTCGAATTTACACTAAAAAAATTCAAGATTTAGTACAATTTCCAAGAGATATAGGTACCAAAAAAACTTTACACCAGCGGTATTTTGGCCATAAATATTGGCACTATATTGGTGTAAACTCTTCTTGCTTCAACCCACGTATTCCGCGAAATAAACAGGATTTTGAATACTTTTGTAAAACCGGTTTTAATGTAAACTTAGTGTGTCATTTTGTAAAATACATACTCTTACTCTACCTACTTTGTATTTGTATGTTTCGCAATTCATTCAGTACTCGTATTACCTACCTCAAATAAGTCTACATTTTCACCCTGCGTCACAGATTAATGTTTATTGTAAAGAGCAGTGCACTATATTGCAACACACTTGCTTACAAAAATTACTGAATTGAATCATTTTCTTTCATTGTACAGACGCCTGCACATCAACTTATCCAAAACTGTCAAATTTCTTCAGAGCATTTTCAACCATATTGTTTAAACATAGAGTTCATAGTCTATTAAGGAAATTTGACAGTTTGTGGTAGGTTGATGTGCAGGCGTGTGTAAAATAACTGCGGGCTATTATTTAATCTGTGCTGCGGGGCATACCGCACCCACTGATAAGAAAGTTTTTGCAAAGCGATGCGGTCAGTTCTTTAAAAATTACCCTAGTGACACACTATTATACATGTTTAGTATTATATTGTAAACACCTTTATTGAGAAAATATGCAGTTGTCCGCGTGTATATCATCCTTTATTATCCGGGTTTGTGGCCTGCGCTAATTTGACTGGTTCTATAGGGCTTAGATAAAGGTTTTATAGGATTCGACACCACGCGACCGTATCCCCAGACGTTACTAGATTCTCCAGGCCTTTCAAGTCTGATACACACTATTTTTAAAATAATGTTCTCCTCCTGTACAATATACCTGCTCTTCATCTCAGGGAAAAGAGGATCGGCCTAAAACCAGCGCTGAGAAAATCTGAGTGAAGCCTGAGCCATTTCCTTTTGGCCTGTGTTACCTTTTTATGTGTTTTTTTGAAGCAATATACTATT
Source organism: Eudonia truncicolella (assembly GCA_949315975.1). Lineage (NCBI taxonomy): Eukaryota > Metazoa > Arthropoda > Insecta > Lepidoptera > Crambidae > Eudonia > Eudonia truncicolella. Next base: position 11,791,313 of record OX438839.1, read on the forward strand.
TTATTATTCATTGATATCGAGAAAAACTAAAAACTATAAACACTATATAAAAACTATAAACTAAAGGCTTTGCCTCTGGCAAAGCCTCGGGTTAGTAGGCCCTTAGTTGTGAGTACTATGTATAAAAAAATAAATATTGTTTTCAGGGTTCGTTTGAATGCGTCAGGAGTGGCGGCGCGCGGCGGCTGGAGTCGTGCGGGCCGCTGCCGCGAAAGATGCGCGTGCACGCGAACGACGACTCGTACGAGGCGACCAAGGACCGCATGGCGAAGACTGTCGCGGCGGAGCAGAGCAAATGGTCAGTCGACTAACACATAGGACTATCCCGGCATTAAATCCCATTAAATATTTTAGAGCAAAGCCTTGGATGTCGCTGGAAACTAGAGCAAATGGTCAGGCATAAGCAGGGACATAGGACACTCCTGCCGTACATTCCTATTATACAGGGTTGTTGGAAATACGTAGCGATCCCTTTAAGGTTACTTTAAGGTATAGTAAAGATCATTAGCTATCAATTTGCCCTCTGGTAGATGGGGCAAAAATGTACCGATTTAAAAATAAATTAATATTAATATATTAATTTTTTTAAAGAAAAGTGGGTCACGCTACTTTAAAGTGGATTTAAAAAAGTATACTTACGTATTTAATGGTTGTTTTTGGTGTTTTTAGTTTGCTGACACTCTAATACGTAATAATAATACAAAAAAGAACAGAAAAAAAGAAAAGAGAAAAATAATATTATTTCGAAATCAGTACATTTTTGCCCTATCTACCCGAGGGCAATGATAGCTAATGATCTTTACTATCACCCCTTAAAGGGCTCGCTACGTATTTCCAATAACCCTGTATAGAATGCGTGCTTCAAGCGCCTCTGAAGTGACTTGTAGATTTAAGTAACTGGTCAAACATACCAGTTTCATAATTAAGAATGGCGTCTTAATCCAGTAAACGCATGTGAAGCTTCTGTCTTGAGAAAGGAACGATCTTTCGAGAAGTTTAATCTCATTTGTTTAATCTCATTTGTTTACATCTCTAAATTATAACTACACTACTGTGAATGCAATAATTGTAGTAGAAGAATCATATCTACATCTTGAAATGTATGTTGTTTTTCCTAACATCTTTTTTCTTATTCCAGCACCCGCGTGATAAAGCCCAACCTTACGGACATTGGGCGCGTGAAGGTGCGTCCGGCGCACCAGAATTTATACTCATCAACGGCGACCCGGCTCGCGGCGGAGCGCGAACGGGAACGCGAGCGCGAGCGCGAACGCGAACGCGAGCGGGAACGCGATCGTGAGCGGGAACGGGAGCGCGAGCGCGAACGGGAGAGGGAAAGGGAGCGCGAGCGGGCGGAGCGTGCCGCGCCCCCCGCCCCGCGACCGCAGCCCGCGCCCCACCCCCCCGTGCAGCCCCCGCAGCCCCAGCGGCCGCCGCCCAACCCGGATCTCACTAGGCGGTCCATAAAGTGAGTTCCCGTTCTGTTAACAATATTGCTAGTTTCATTTCGAGCTGCACCCGTTATTTATTCATCCAAAGCCATTAAATAGATTTTCACACATCACATATATCTAGCGATCATATCATATCTTATAAATAATAGATATAGATATATATAACATCAGTATGATATGGAATTTTGCATTGCTCCTGGTCAGCCATCATCTTCTTTTATTCCGCTTTCATCCATACCATGCCATTATCTTTTTCTTCGAGATATATCAATTTGTCTTTAAGTATACTTTTGAAATCAAGTTAACAAAATTTGAAAAGTTGCTATGTTTTTACCTTTGCACGTGCGAGAACCTTCGAGAAGCATCTAGAACTGAGCCTTTACGTCAACGAACATTGTTTTGCCCACGTGCTAAAGAACACAATTAAACGTCGAATGATAAGAAACACAATGTAAATAAAATAAAAAATAAAAAACACCCAAAACAATTATCAAATTTCTTGCTTACTAGAAACGCGAAATATAATAACTATGACATCAGTCAACATAGATAACAAAGTAGTTGTAATGGAAATAACAAGTTTCTCAAATTACGATGCGGAGGAAGGAAACATTTTAATCTGCGATCAGCGTTATTTCTTTTGCACTGCTAACACCAAACTTTATACCTACCAATAAGAGTCGTTATTTTAATCAAGTATTAACTACCGAGCTGATACGCAATCTGAACAGTCAATTGTTAATTTTTTTTTAAATTACAATGTCTAACTTAATGAATATAGTAACAACCCAGTATTAAAAAACTCATAATTGGTTTATCGAATAGCTGGCTGGGTGAGATCGCATTCTAAATGCTTACAATATTTAAAAAATAAGAACAATCTATTCTATTTCTACAGTTTTATGCTATTATTAAGTATTATCTATTAAGTAAAAAAAAAATTTTTTTAGTAATCCCTTACATTTCTTGGCATTTGTTTTACATACTTCATCATTATATGTTTCGGTAGGGTATTCAGCATTTTTGTAATAAGTACTGGGTGGTTCTCATATGCCATACGCATTATTGTATCGTGGCAATACATAACCGTAAGTTATCTAGGTTGCGTAATTATGCCGGCCGATTTGTTTTAGTTAATCCAGCAATACTGTTATGTTCTTCACAGATGATGGACATACAAAACCTATGACAGGTTATAACTTTGCAGTGTTTAAACAATTTCGTATAATGTATACTACGTTTTGTGTTCATTTTTAATATTTTTGGGTACAATAATATGGCAAGTTGTAGCTTATAAATTACATATAATAAAAATAAAAAATACTTGTTTTTAAACTACATTATACTTGTTGTTAAATAAAAACTTTTGATATAAGTACCTAGCTACTATAGTTAAATTAAAAAACTCACATTTCTCCTTTGGAAAATGAAACGGTGATATTTCCGTCGTATCGTTATCACTATAAACCTATAACGTGATAATGTGTGGCCGCCGTTAAAAGTGAATGCGGTTTTGGAAATCGCATTGAAATATAATAATTCTGTCGATGTTTTGGTTGCACTACTAGTCTGTTGTAGTAGTGAGCTAGTAACTAGTCATTAGAGAAGTAGTTTGGAACGCCGAATACCTAACTAATAATGAATGGTGAGGTATTCACGTGTCGGATCACGTTTGTTGAAACACCCCAATTTGTTGTCGACGAACGAACGGACCGCTAGCGAAACTATGTTACGGGGTCACAGTAACTACTTCAGGTACAATTAGATTTTATTTGACTCTGGTTTTGCCCTCATGTTTATTAAGTAAGTTCTTGGAAGTGATGATGATGGTAACGAGAACTATGATACGTCCTATTGCACAATTTTATGTTTACTAATGCAGAATTAGAGTCTTGTGTTAAACGGATAGTACATTATGGATCAATGTATCTCTGAATAGATACTGAAATAATGTCGCCTAGCTAGAGTATGCTTTTATTAACGACTAGTTGTTGCCCGCGACTTCGTTCGCGAACACTACATTAAAAAAAAAAGTATCCTATATGCTGGTCTGGGTTATGGTCTGTATATGAGGAAAGTTTCAATAAAATCCATTCAGTAGTTTTTACGTGAAAGAGTAACAAACATTCATCCATACTTACAAACTTTCGCGTTTATAATATTAGTAGGATTGCCGGAGTATCTTTCTCATTTTGAATGGTGCTTGGATGGGTGATCTTACAAAGTCATATATTAGCTTTTAGAGACCTGATTTGTTTCGCTCTCGACCCGATCCGATTTCCTCGAAGAATCTAGTTATCCCCTCTAAAAACCCCCTGTCGATGTGTCGATCACACAGATTGAAAAACGCTTTAAGTTACTCGCCGGCCTCAAAAAAGTGGCAATAACAATGCGATGGTAACGTTGTAAAGGCAATAGGAGGACGATATCTCAAAAAAGAAACAATTTATATTTATTACATTTTTATCTTGAGTTTGTTAAGCCGTTTGTTCCTTTCCGCAGTGCTAAGAAGGAAGTGAATTAATTATGGCGCTATCTTCCATGAGCTTATGTCAACAAGGAGATCCTTCTTCTCTAGCCTTTTCATGTCTGTCAAGATACTTCGTCCTGCTATTGTAGTTTCTGAAATTAGTTACGTCATTTCCTTCATTAGTTATGTAGAGCATGTTAGGCGAATGTATTATGATTTATATGTATCTGGCTTATTAGAATGTAATCACAATCACATATGTTATGGAGAATCGGAGTGATAGCCTTTTAAAATGGAGATTTTCCTCGTCTTTATGGTAATGTGTATTAGCAGCGTTCAAACTTCTAAGTGTGACCTTCAAAACGCTAATTTCATTGTCAAACATGTTGTCTATGTAAGAAAAAGAACTTCAACTAAGTTGACGCGAGCCAATGTTTTATTGTTCTTCAACCTGTCGGCATTTTAAGTAGCATCATTTTAGTTATTATGTTATTTTCTTACGTGTTAGTGAAAAAGATGTATTTGATAATCGTTGGAACGACGATGTGATTCAGTTTCAGTAAATTTCTTACGATATCACATACCTTCCTTCAGTTGAATGAAAATTATTTTAATGTCGACAACAAGATTGAAAAGTTATGAGTTGCGATATAGATTTGTTGATTACCTGATAAGCCAATTGAAATTAAACTTCAGACAATAAATGTCGAAAAAAAGTTTCTTTTGATAATGCTTTGAGAAAAACCCAATAATAATTAGTATGAAAATCCTATAAAAGGGAAATCAACTTGTTCATTGATTATGACGATGGTTATCGTATTCATCATAATCGTAATTATAATTTGGAAAACTGTTGGCATCATAAGTTACCAATCATATTTATAATACATGTTTAATTGTACTGTAAATTCAGCTGAATACACTGTTTTACGCTACTAAAAACTAATGTTGACTTTTCTTTTTTTTCCAGGGAAAGACTTATACAATTATTAGCGCTGAAACCTTTCAAGAAACCCGAATTATACGCGAGACTCACTAGTGGTAAGTAACATACTAGAGAGCACACCTTTATCCATTGCAATCAACTTGATTAACGTTAACCTAACCTTCCAGAGGGTATCAAAGAAAAGGAACGCGGTCTGGTGAACAAGATACTGCCTCAAATAGGCTCGCTCAAGGACAACTCTTACCATTTACGTAGGCACATATGGAACGACGTCAACGAAGATTGGCCGTTCTATACAGAGGAGGAAAAACATATGCTCAAGAGGTGTGTTGGCTCAGTTGTATACGCATGCTCTTTATATATACAATAACATTTCAATGAGCGAACCATTCTGCTTCTATTGTGTACTATAGGCATTTATATAGAAAAATATATTCTAGAACAGTCTTTTGTTCTTTGTCTTAGGCCTGATAAAGTGTTAACTTCGTGGTTTTACTACTTAATTAAATGTTAATAATCACTTTAAGTATCTGTTGCGAATTAGTGAGCTAATGTAAAGTACCAATGCATATTTTACAGTACGGACTCGTGGTCACACCAACATGTCACACCAGTGTGAAAATCAGGAATTTTTTTTTCCTGTTAGTCACACTGCTAGTATTGAAACACCTTTTGTCGTCTAAGGTGAAATATGAATAAAAACACCGAATTATCGATATGTTTGTTAGTCTGGCTAATAAAAGCTATCCCTGAGAAACTGCAATTTCAAAAAATCTGCTGCTGGTAATACTGGATATACACAGAATAAACGAAGTTGATACTGTTGATACTATTATTTTTACATCTGAAATCAAAATTATATCAATTACATTTTTAAAAAGTTGCGAGATAAAAAAAAAATATTACACCAAGATATATCATTAGGCCATTTCCATGAAATGCTGAAAAAATAATATCCACTAATCCTTTGAACAGACGCCTGCACATCATCCTATCCAAAACTGTCAAATTTCTTCAATACATTTTCAAAACAAGTTCAAAGTCTATTGAGGAATGTTTTTGTTTTGTTTATATAATTTTAACGCAAATTTTGTTGCGAAACAAATTACAAAACACAAATGTTGAAAAAAAATTCCACTAGCAGGATTTGAACCTGCACCCTTCTGACATACCGGGTCAGGTGCTCTTCCAATTGAGCTATCGTGGTTCTAACCAGCCCGGCGAAATTATTCAACACTATTTACTTTTTACTTTGAAAGCCAAAGGCACCCATTCAATGTCAACAACTACCGTCATTAACATCTGATCATAATATTTTTACAAATACTAAAGATCAGTTAAGAAGTAGGTAAGCTATTTATAAAATGTTTTTGTTTTGTTTATATAATTTTAACGCAAATTTTGTTGCAAAACAAATTACAAAACAAAAATGTTGAAAAAATTTCCACGATCAGGATTTGAACCTACACCCTTCTGACATACCGGGTCAGGTTTTATAAATAGCTAGCTTTGTAAAAATATTATGATCAGATGTTAATGACGGTTGTTGTTGACATTGAGTTGGCGCCTTTGGCTTTCAAAGTAAAAAATAAATAGTGTTGAATAACTTCGGCGGGCTGGTTAGAACCACGATAGCTTAATTGGAAGAGCACCTGACCCGGTATGTCAGAAAGGTGCAGGCGTGTGTACATGTTATGTTTCTGTTTTAAAAGATTTTCAGTGTTATTTTTTCAGTTTACTTAAATAATAAAGTATATTTTTTATTAATAAACACAATCGATTTTAATTTATAGTACGTACGTTGATAATCACCGCACTAGTTAAAAATGACAAGTAATAAAAGGTGTTGCAATACTAGCAGTGTGACTAACAGGAAAAAAAATCCTGATTTTCACACTGGTGTGACATGTTGGTGTGACCACGAGTCCGTACTGATATTTTGTAACTACGCGCGACGATTACAATAAAAAATATTAACGCTTTCACCGAAAGGGTAAAAAGTAAGCTCACACAAATTGTTTTTGTTTTGTTTATATAATTTTAACGCAAATTTTTTGTTGCGAAAATTGTTTGAAAATTGTTTGTAAGCTCATGCAGTTTCTCGAAAATAATATTTATATCTCTGAAAAAACTAAAGTATTTTAAAATAAAGTTTAACAATTAGAGCGTAGCATTACTAATAAGTAATAACTTAACCAATGGTCGGAATAGGTTGTGCAATTTCGTTTTTTCGCGACGTTATTTTATTAAATAAAACTAGCTGACCCAGCGGACTTCGTATCGCTTTGACAGTTTCTATGGCGACAATACAATCAAATCGTTTCTATGACGACAAAATAATCAAATCGTACGTTTCACAGCTAGGAACATTTTGTATTGGAAAATTAAACAAAAAATTGGGATGGACCACCCTTATCACTTAGGGGTATAAAAATAGATTACGACCGATTGACCTACCGAACCTACATAACCTAATTCAAACCTACCGAATACATATAAAATTTCATAAAAATCGATAGAGCCATTTCGGAGGAGTATGGCAACTCACATGTGACACGAGAATTTTATATATAGATTATTAGGATAATATGTTTTATCATCCTTGGAAGACGAAGGGAGGAGTGTGTGATTATAATTTCTATAGCAATATTGAGGATTTATATGACATTTATGTATTTTATTTGAATTTGTTTTTTCATGGAAAGTTTTGTGTAAATATTGTTGAGTCATTTAACGAACGCGATTTTACATATACATAGCATGACTACACCAAATAGTCTTATAAATAATGCCAACAAATATGACACGACAAACATTTTTGCACTTTTCACTGTGCACACCCATCCCGGCCGGGTAACACGATATTCCTATGATCATAATGGTTGGCATCATTGAACCTAAATTGCACTACTTATTCAGTTCAATGCTTATTAAACTTTCTTTTGAACTTAGTAGGTGTTTATACCACATATTCGATACCAATAACTAGAATTTCTATGGCATCGAAAAAAAGGGGTGAATAAAAACATTGCCATTCAAATTCAACTTTTCGAACTTTTCGAACTTGATCGAATGGTAAAATAAAATTCGCACAGCCTGTGTTCCGTCGTGTCGTTATTGTCTTCAGTTTATTAATTGTATCATGTACGACAGGCGGAAACCTCAAAATCTAACGCCGCCTCTGAGCAGCGATTCGGCGCATTCGCTGTCGCCGCGAGCGTCCCCCAGCGCGAACAAGAGGCCGAGCGCGAACGCTGAGGAACTGCCGGCGAAGAAGCAACGCATCTCGCACTACAGGCAAGCTAATATGTAAAGCATATTATATTCATTGTCCCTGTGGTCTAGTTTTTAAATTACGGCCTCAGCTTTCAGAAGGTTCTAGTAGCATTGTGGTGTAAATAATTGTATTCTGGTTTTCAAAATCAAACACTAATTATTTAATAGCCATTTATTATTACTTGTGAGGAGTATATTGTGACTGTCCACTATTTGGGTGGACGGGTGGTCGTATTCGCAATAAAAAACTAATGATATTGATCATCATCATCAGTCCGCTCATTTTATGTCCTCACTGCTGGGGCTGCGGCCGATACCACGCGGACTCAGTGCGGATTGATGGTTGTCAATGACTGCTAATGCAGCCGGGGCCAACGGCCTTACGTCCTTTCCGAAGCAAGGAGAAAAAAAAGGAAACAGTGATATATCGCAGACAACTTTAGAGGCGTATACACTTTTAAGCTTTCGCGATTCATTTTAAACAAAGTTTTTATAACGGGGACTAACGCAAACTACTATGTATAGATATCATAAACATCTTGGTGTTTGGCATTGGTATCATCCGGTCCTGGTATCATAGACCACAACCAGTCTATGATACGTATAAATAGTAGTTTACGTTAATCCCCGTTATAAAACTTTTTTTAGAGGCGTAGGTATCCGTCGGTGTTCGAACTCATAAACGTTATCTTTCTAAGAAAGTACTATGCCCACCAGGAGGCCGTCGCCACCATCGTCCGGTTACGCGACCACGTCGTCGGGCGAGCGGCACGCGTCCGACAACGAGGACGAGCGCGGCGGCTGCAGCCAGCCCGCGTACGCGGCCGTCGCGGTCGCCGCCGTCGCCGTCGACGAGGTGCCCAAGCAGCGGCCGCAGCCGGCGCGGCGGCCCTCGCCGCTCAGCACCACGTTACACGCCGCGGCGCACGTCGACGATGACATGGACAGGCACGCCGGTACGTTATTCAAGTTTTTACTCTGAAGGGGTGGCAAAGGGATCTCGATGCAGTCGGACGTCTCGACGCGCTGCCCAAGCACCGCGCGCAACCACACCACTCGCCGCTTAGCAACGCCTACGTAGACAACGACAGACAGGCTCGCCGGTACGTTGGTTGCTGCTCTTTTGTTTTTAGCATTTTGGGAAGGCAAACGGACATAACTGCAGCCAGCTCGTGCGGCGGCCTCCGCCGCTTGTTACTGGGCGTACGTCAATTATATTATTGACAGGCTCGCCGGTATGTTAGTCATAAGTTTTTACTCCTCCAGGAGGCAAAGGGATCTAGCTGCAGTCAGCCTGCCTACGCGCACTTGGACAAAGACATAGACCGGCTCGCCGGTAAGTTGATTGGTGCTCTTTTGTTTCTACTCTATTTTGGGGAGGCAAACGGATATGACAGCCAGTCCGTGAGGACGGCCTTTGCCGCTTCGTAGCGTGGCACGTCGCCGATGACATGAACAGGCACGCCGCCCGGTACGTTGGTTTTTAAAGGTAAAAGGACTTCTGCAGCGAGCCTGGCTTCGACGCGCTGGCCATGCACTCTGCAACACTCGGCGCTTAGAAATGCGCACGTAGACGACGGAGCTTTTGTTTTACGCCGCCCTTGCTGCTTAGTAATGTGGCGCACATCGAGTGTGATATAAATAGGCATGCCGGTATGTTAAATGCTAGTGTATAGTATACTTTTCCTTTATTTTGGGGTGGCAGAGGAATCTAGCAGCAACCAGCCCGCGTACGCAGCCGTCGCCGTCGCCGAGGTGCCCAAGCAGCGGCCGCAACCGGTGCGGCGGCCTTCGCCGCTCAGCAACACGTTACACGCCGCGGCGCACGTCGACGATGACATCGACAGGCACGCCGGTACGTTGATTTTAAGACTACACTAGCTGACCGGCGGACTTCGTACTGCTTTGACAGATTCCATGACAACAAAACAAACAAATCATTCGTCCGCTTATGAACACCCATATCCCATGATGGACCCCTATAGCAGCGCCAACTACCTACTGGGTCCAATTGTAAATCTAAACCATTCTCGAATCCACTTGAACACACACAGAATATTTCATCCAAATCGGTCCAGCCGTATAGAAGGAGTTCAGTGACATACACACGTACAGAAGATTTATATATATATATATATATAAAGATTTTGGGGTGGCAAAGGGATTTAGCTGCAGTTAGCCCGCGTTCGCCGCCGACGACGACATGCCCAAGTAGCGCACGGCGTCGATGCCGCGCCGCGGCGCGGTACGTTCATCACATGTTTTTATTCCTTGGGGAGGCCTTTGCCTTTGGATTTAGCTGCAGCGAGTGCTACGCGGCCGACGTCGCATTGCCCAAGCCACTTAGCAACGCCCACGTAGACGACGATATAGACAGTCACACCCCGGTAAGTACATTGCTGCTCTTTTGTTTCAACTCTATTTTGGAAAGTCAAAGAGATATAGCTGCAGCCAGCCCACGTACGCGAACGCCGCTGTCGAAGAAGTGCCCAAGCAGCGACCGTAGACACGTCGCCGATGACATTGACATGGACAGGCACGTTGAATGCTATTTTATAATTTCTTTTGGGGAGGCAAAGGATCTATGTACCTCGGAAGGCTGCCGTCGACGAGCTGCCCAAGTACTGCGCGCGGGCAGCTATCGCAGCGGCCCTCGCCGCCGCTTAGTAACGTACGTAACGCGAGTTGTCGATGTCGGAGAAGGTGTGACAAAAATAACTAAACTTTTTAGTTATTATGCGTTAGTTATGTTATTATGACACGTCTCCCCAACTGACTCCACATAACTCTTTGGTTTGAAGTTAAAACTGAAGTAATAATCAAGTAAGGTTAGTTGTCGTTGCCTCTAAAAAACATTTTTAGAATAAAACACTACAGGAAGAACAGGCCATAAACCACCACGCGGTGCGGATCGATGTTTGTTAACTACTGCTAATGCAGCCGGCACCAACGGCTTACGTGCCTTCCGAAGAACTGAGGAGCTCGAGATAATAAATGTTTGGCGATTCATCCGATGACCGGTCTTTGCGAAAGTTGCTTAACTTCAACAATCGCAGACCGATCGTACTGCGCCATCGAGCTGATTTCGATTTACTACAAGATTATAATATTGTGGAGTAATATAATGTTTATGCGAGTCAAATTTTTTTTGTGCTTTTTTCTTGTAATACGAATACTGTTGCTGATTTTATGTTTTTGTTTCAGTTAAAAAGGAAAATGGCTATACCCTCAACTACACCACGGTCAAGGAAATCTGCCCCAGTCCTGTCAAAGCTAACGGTTTTAGAAATAGTCCTATAGTAGAGCAAAATAGTATCACAGGTGAGTTATTAAAGCATTCCTTTAAATTTGCTGCTATATCTGTAACATATAACTAGTTTGATTTCTAAAGTTTACGCGAAAACTACACATTGAAATGAAACAACTTTTACGGATCTACTCGCGTTTATTTTTTTTATTTATTGTTTATGTGTAAAATAAACGCGAGTATATAACTAGTTGTTGTAATATTAGTGTTGATGAGGGAAGGAAATCAATAAGGCTCAGCGTCAGGAAACAAGAAATATAATAAAATAAAGTGAATACAAACCAAACAGATCGAGAAGACAGCTAGTACAGAAAAACGCCTGGTAAGACAGCTGACCAAAAAATAAAATTATTATAAAAGCATAGACAAAAACTCCGGCCCGATGGCCAGTTCGTAACAATTAGTGTGAAATAACACTTGCTATATATTGATAAAAATAGACTAGCCAAATCCATTGTAAAAGTAGCGCCATTTTGGAAAATAAGTTGCCCGGATTGCGAAACATTCGAGCCCCGTCTGAGGCAGTCGCTTAATTATTTAATTACCAATAGCATTACAAAAGCACAGATAACCATTAAAAATAATTGAACGATATTTTTCTCTAGTAGCAGATCAATGTTAAAAAAATATTCAAATTGGTGCATAGATGACGGAGATATATAAAAAAAAACATATACAACTGACTTGATGATCTTCTCCTTTTCAAAGTCTGTTTAAAATATCTTCACATCTAAGTAAAATAAGTAATTTGTCGTTAATTGAAGCCATATGTTTGGATGACCCAAAATGTTGACTGATATCCAAAAATATTTGCTTATCCTATGAAAACAAGGATGGTTTTGCGTTATGATTTTTTTTCTAGTATCTCATTTTTTGCGCTCCATAAGACCATTTCTAATTCTACACATTTCATATGCGAAGTATTTTACACAAGTATTATGTACAGTGACGACATGTAAACAATGTAACACTTAAATACTCTTAATACAATGGAATAAGAGTCAAAACTAATCAAAAGTGTATACATCTCAATGCTCGTGATTGTACAACAAAATTGAAAATTGAGTGCAGTATAAATAGCGTCCTGAACGAATCGAAATGTAATGGGTTTATTTTGCAATTTATTTTTATTACTGAATTATTGCTGTACTAGGAATTGTATAATGTAAATACTGATTTAACATTATTCATTTATACGATTTCATTTTTATTTATTGCAGTAAAAGACATCACAAATACAGAACCTTTAGAAAATACTGAATTATCGTCCGTTTCCGACGAAAAAATGACTGATCCGGAAGACATTGAAAGGTAAGGAATATAATTTACGAGTTCGATTGGAAATTTATTGTGCAACAACGTTAATTGCTCTATTGATAGTTTGTATTTCAATTGTATATGCAGTTTGCATGTACAGTAATTGTTGTATTAGCTATCGATCATGTGTATAGTATTTTTTGTTTGAAGATTGTTTGTTTATTTAACCCAACTGATCTTAGATTTTTTTTAAATTTTCGTTTTGTTATTGCGTTACATAGTGTCTGGTTTTCATCTCGCCGATAGTGGTAAATGATGATAAAGCAGAAGGTCAAAGCATCCTTCACCCGGAATCCTTTAACCGCCGAGTTTTCTGCACTTTCGTAATATTTTTTATTTTACAAAATTACACATAGGAAATGTGTAAACAAGAGTGATCAATTGTGACTTATCTTAAGAAAACATTTCTTCTAGTCAGTTTAAGTTGGAATGGGAGCTTGATAAGAAGGCCCGCGTGGTGGTTTATGGCCTGTTCTCCCTATCCATCCATAGGGTATGCTCGTGCCCCAGCAGGACATAACTGGTGATGTGAAATATGTTTCACGGTAACACTAACTTCCCAATCGTTTGTCAGGCTATACCCGCCAATAACGAGTGTGAGCACCCGCCGCGCGTACAAGAACGAGTTCGCCGAGTTGTATAAAGAGTACCGCGCGCTATACGAGCGCGTCGCCGAGGTGGCGGCGCTCTTCACGCGGCTCGAGCAGCAACTTCAGCGCGCGCAGCCGCACTCGCCCGACCACCAGGTATGGACCACTATTGCCCATCAATTAATCAATCATTCAATCTATCAATCAATAATCTCAGCCAAAAGACGTCCACTGCTGGACAAAGGCCTCCCCCAAGTACCTCCACAACGACCGGTTTTGTGCTTCACCAAATTGTCGGTACATCTTGTTGGGAGGCACACACTGCGTTTTCCTATAGGCATAGACATAATAAATTTTATTTATTGACTTACATTTGCTAAACAATGCCAAAATCAATAAGTCGGATTGAGATTGGACCCCTAGCGATGAATTACTTTGTACTACTAACCATCTCAACGAATGTACTCGGGTATATTTTTACACATTATTTGATATATTATATTGTAACTTTGGGCATGATTAATTATAAAGTTACTTTGTCAAAAAAAAAAAAATTAGTTGTACCGTTTAACTTTGATAGTATGTACGTTGTCTAACATCCCCCAATCACCTTTCAGAACATAGAGCACCGCATACAAGAAGAATACCGGCGTGTTAGCAACGACCCCGCATACCAGCAGCAGCGGCGACGCGTCAACTACCTGCACCGCAAGCTCACCCACATCAAGCGGATGGTGCACCACTACGATCACCTGGTACGTGGGTTTATCATCACCGCATTCATATCATGTGTAGAACAGCTTTAGAATAGTACCGGCGCGTGGCCAACGACTCGACAGCTCGCATCAAGCGAATAGTGCTCCACTACGATCACCTGGTACGTGAGTTTGTCATCACGACTGTCATATCATGTGTAGAACTGCTCTGAACTGCATTCTACAGGGTGATTTTGTCAACAGTCGACAAAATTTTAGAGGACATTGTAATCCTTTTAAATAATGATAAAATACAAGTATATGCCTCAATGGAATAATATTTATAAAAATTATGTATCGCAAATATAAACTGCAGCTGGCGTATTTTGCGCGCCGCTGTACCTAGCATAGGGTGCATAGAGTACAGTCTGTTACTACCTACAGTAAGCGAGCGCCCTGCCTCGTTCGCGACGCGAGCGCCTGGTGACGATTTTTACGTGTTTTATGAATTGAAATAACAACAACGCTTACATTCCTTGGTAATGAACATTATAGCATTATAGCACAATTTAAAGTTCAATTGACATACCTACGTGTACTTCAGTAATTGTTCAAAGTGACGACCTTCGCTGATGATCCGCTGAAAACGCCTCTGGGTTTCCCGAAGGCTGTGCGTTTGTGAATATATGATAACCATATCATACAATTCACGGTTTGTGTACACCATGATTACATTAATTGCAATCCTATATCACACAACAGGCACTGATGATAATAATATTTATGTAAACACACACACTTAATTGCACTGATATGGCACGATTTTCTTTACGGGTCACGGTCGGTCACGCACATACGTCACTCGGAAATCGGGAATTGGTAATATTTCGGGCGGGCGCGGTCGTCCTTTGCGGCGCACGGGCACGGCATTTAGCATTTTGTATTGTTTACTTTAAAGTTTATTTTTCATTGTCTTTATTCGTAACGGCCATTTTCGGTGAATCTTTGTGATTTAGGCGGCGCGTTATGGTGTTTACTTTAAAGTTCATTTTTCAATTATATTTTTCAAAGCGGTCTCTTTGAGCGGCTCGGCGGCATGCTTAGTGTAGTGTAGGCTACTAAGCTAGCTAGGTAGGCTGAAGGTAAATAACTACTCTTTTCACAGTGTGTGTTTGTAAACAAAAGTGTTTGTTGAATTTTATTTAATATATTTTAGCTTGTGCTTAACATTTTATTTTATTGGTTTTATATTTTTAATATGATTGTTTATTGATATAGAAAACAAAAAATGTGAAAAAAAAATTTTTTTTTCGACAGTTCCGTTTTCTTTTTTTCCTTTGCAAAAGTAATGTATATCAGCAATAGAATCTCCCCTAAAAATTTGTCGATTGTTGTCGAAGTCATCCTGTAGAAGGATACCGGCGCTCAAGTAAGGACTCTACAACTCGTATCAAGCGAATAGTGCACCACTACGATCACCTGGATCACGTGGGTTTATCACCTCATTTATATCGTGTGTAGAACTAGTTCGAACCGGATTCTAGAAAGATACTGGCGCATCAACGAGGACTCTACAACTATCGTCAAGTGAATGGCGCATCACTATGATCACCTGGTACGTGGGTCTATCATCACCTCATTCACTCACATCATGTGTAGAACTGCTTTGAACCATCCTGGAAAAGTAACGGCGCGTGAGCAGCTTGCACAGCTAATTCATCCACTTTACACCGTATGGCGTATGTCACCTGGTACATACTTTTTCATCAACTTAATCCTTCATGAACGTTCGAGAATATTATTGTGCACTCGCGCGTGTACGCGGTATGTACAATCATCTCTGTCAGAACAAGATCTAGTTCGACATAGCCATAGTTCATACAGCCAGCTTTTCATTAATTGAAACATCCTCATTGGACAAAAGAAACTTCGCATAAAAGGTAAACTAATTTTTAGAACATGATATGTTAAAGCTATTAAGATTCTGATCTGATTTCGACGCAATCCACACGCACGGCAAAATGTAAGTCTGTGACAGACAATCCCATACCTGCCACACCGTTAAGTACAGTGTAGCCAGGATCAAACATTTTTGTAGTTACATTGATATAGCTTTGAATTGGTAACTTCATATTTTCCAAGGGAAAGTTGGGCTAAAGTGTACATATCAGGTCAGCAACGTATCGGCGTCGCTTTGGACTTAAACTGTGTCAATTCATTCTATAAAACTATCGAGCGATGCATATCGTACACCACATAACTGTCAAAAAGTTGAAGTGCCAATTTTATTCTCCCTATGTATCATTCGATCTCTGTTACTTAAATATTATTATTTTGTCATTACATTATAGAATCTAGAGAAGGCTCCTAATGTCTCATTATTTGCGTGCCAAGAATAAGTGATATTATTGTCATTAGTTATCTGACACCGTATCATGATTGCAATCCAATTTAAATCCAACACAGAGTTGCATCGGTTTCATCTTTAGCGCTTGCGTAAATTTATCACGATAGGGGATAGCATATCAAAAATGCGAGCTCCGCAGGTATCTATAGGTATAAGTTTTATTATCAGGTGGACTTTCGAGTGGCAGTATCGACGTGAGTACTCAGTCATATTCCAAATTGGAAGAGCAAGGCGGCTTACACATCGAGCAGATGTATGGAGAAGATCGTCCTCAACATAGTTTGGTCCTCGGGCGATGGGTGTACAAGCGATTTACAAACAAATATTGCGAACGAAAATCATAAAACATATCGCTTAATAGTCACCTTATTTTAAGTTAGAGTTACGCTTTAGTTATGGCACTGTTTCCTTCCATAAATTTTACTTAACATTTATTTTGTAATGCACGGCCTGATGGCGAAGACAAAGATAAGTCGTGTCTCCGCGTGCAATAGTTATCTATACTACATTATGATTTTAGTTATCTTTTCTTATGTTACATCGGAAAAAACAACGCTGATAATGTTATGTTATTAATTACTAACTATACTTATTAATAAAACTTTATGAAAAATCAGTCTCTTGTTTTCATTTCTATATCGGAAAATGGACAGAAATTAGATATCTGTGACTACATTTGAAACTTAACATTTATTTCAAAAATATTAATTGTAGCAGCTGTTATGTACTTCACAAGTACATTGTGTATTCTTTTGTTTTTTTTTTAATATAAAGAATGTTAGGTTTAACTTAAACCAACACAAGGTAGTGCTATAAAAGTTACTATTATTCCAGCCGAATTCTGCGAAGCTTCTAGTCCAAACAATGTGGCTTCGTATTTCATAAATAGATATCTATAGAAGAAAAATGAAGGAAATGTTTTCGTTAACCTTTTTAGCATTTGTCCACACTTATTAATAATTTATAGTAATATATTATAAATATTAATATATTTATATTTATTTCAAACTTTATAGTAGCTAAGATTTTGTGTTATATTATTATACTAGTGGTCGACCAGTGGTCGAAATTCGACCGTAATTTTTTTATTAAGGCTGCACGGATTGTATCTCCTAAGGCTTAGGACCTAAGCAATGAAAAATTTGAAAAAGACAGAATGTGAGTTTGGATTGGCATTGACAGATATCGGCCGCTCCCCTTCCATTTTTGAAATTTTTGAAAAATTAATGAAACAATGTTTATTGAATTTAATGTATTTTTTATGCATAATAAAAAAAATAGCAAATAATAGCTTCTTCTCTATATAAACTATAAGTGTGCAAAATTTCATACTCCTGTGTCGGCGCAATTTTCATAAAAAGGGATCCAAAGTTTTTGCTTCATGTATTAATATATATACGTATTTCCAATAACCCTGTATTGGAAATACGTAGCGATCCCTTTAAGGGGTGATAGAAAAGATCATTAGCTATCAATTTGCCCTCGGGTAGATGGCGCAAAAATGTACCGATTAAAGAAAAGTGGGTCACGCTACTTTAAAGTGGGTTTAAAAAAAGAACTTACGTATTTAATGGTTGTTTTTGGTGTTTTAGTTTGCTAACACTAATACATAAAAATAATACAAAAAAAAACTGAAAAAAAGAGAAAAATAATTTTATTTCGAAATCGGTACATTTTTCCCCATCTACCGGAGGGCAAAAGGGATCACTATGTATTTCCAATAACCCTGTATATATTATAGTAGATAGAGAAGATTATTGGTCTGAAAAACATTAGCAAATACGACGACGATATTTTTTTTATTTGTTATGATAGGTCACATTAGGTAAAATTAACATGTGGAACATTCTCCCAGGCGGATCCCAATAAATGCAATATTACCCCTCTTTGGTATTTGCGATATTATCTGAACACACCAAATATACGCTCTATTTTTATCGTTTCAAGACTGCACCTCATTTGAAGGACTACGGAGATATACCTGTAAGTTTTATTAGTTAAAATCATTAGATTATTAGTAGTATATCCTAGTTTAGTGTTGACGCATTAACTGCACAGTTAATATCGACAGTCGCTGAGCACTTTAGAACTTATGGCAACTTTTATCTAAAGTGCTTGACAGTTTCTATGAGTGTAACTCTGAGTGTGACCATGTACGAAAGTGTAAAGCTACGTTCGATGTTGACCGTGCCTATTGAGTGTGATGAATCTGTGTTGCCAATTACAAATTAATTAAAGTAGAGTGCATTGGTTATACATAGTGCACGGTATTACATACATACAGTAGGGAAATGATTGTTCTTCTTGCATAATCGAGTTATTATCGGAGGCGCATTGAGGAAGGGCCCGGAAGTATTATAATAAAGTAATACATACATTTTTTGCTCGCCTAGTTTTGAGTAAATTATTGAACATGACATAATACCTACCTGCCCTTTTCACTGAATCTGAAACGGTTCATGAAATATTTTCTATTTAGGATTGTTGTTTTTCAAAATTATTCAATATTTTAAAAAATCTTTTTATATTAATAGAACGTAGACATTCTGCATAGTGCTTTATTTTCTAGATATTTATCTTTAAAGCGCTCGATAATACTCCTATGTATGTCATTGGTAAACTATATCGGCATGTTTCCTAATTGTATCATTATCTTTTGCAGCGCAACCTAAAAACGGAACGCGTCGCGACCGCAAGTACGACGCAAGCATACTGACACTCAAGTAACTCGCCGCCCGCCCGCTGCCTCTAGTTACTACTTCGACTAACACCGACACATCGCCACCGGTCGAGAACATGCTCGCTTGAGAACAAACTGCATCCCGATACTGAACGTTGTCTCGGTATGTCACAACCAAAGTACACGTACCATGTCTCGCGGCGTAGACCCGCGATATTGCCCAAAGACACCAACAGTTAATACTAGTGTAATCGCAGTAATACGTAACATAATACGTATGAGCGATTGATGAAAAGACATTTAGGTCACCGTATCGAGCTATATGACGGCTGGGAGCCGTGTAGCCGGTTAAAATTAACTTTATAAATTAGTGGTAATATCGATGTGATTGTTTAGCGTCGCGTTTGTTGTTACAGAAGTTTGAATCAAGATTTTTGTCCCAATAACTATACGTAACACGATACCTAGTCGTTCCGCTCTCGGAGCGCTCGGAAAGTAAAATGGGTGGCACAGAGTGCGCGCCATTTGGACCGTTACGAACGAAACGTAAAGTCGAACGACCGCCTCTGGGCCAGTTACGCGCGCTCCTACTTTTCCGATATCTATGTAACACTTTCACTGTGTTGGAACCGTATCCCAGAACCATGAGAGCTGTGCGACTAAGCGTTCTGTTACCGCATAGCGTTGGGCTATAAGTAGACGTGTTATGAATAATATACTTATCATTTGATAATATCGGTGACTCACTCTACGAGTGGCCGTCGTAACACGCCTACGTCGACATGCGCCCGGCGAAAATGTGTTGATGCAGTTTTTTCACAAGTGCCCACATAGATTCTATTTTTATACGTCAGTATCTCCCAAATAGTGACAGAGTACGAGATCTTAGCCTTTGTATTCCGAACAGTGGACAGTCTTGTTAAAGCCGCGCTGACTGTAATGCAATTATATTTACAAGGATTAGAGTTATTATTTGTTGACCATGTATGTGTGGTTATTGCCTTTGTCAAATGTAATTAGTATTGTCTAAGCTTACGTAAAATTTATACGAATTGCGTGCCTTATTGGGGGTTGGCTGGTGTGTATTACATTGTCTCCCTTTGTGTGTCACATTTCGTGATGGTGGCTGTCGTTTACACTTAACTACATTTGACAGGCAGGCGAGTTGAGTCATAGTGACTGATTTGTCGCGAGTCCGTGAACTTGTAATCAATGTTAGGTTTAATTTTGAATCGGTGATACACATAGGCGCCCTGCCAATTTGGCAACGCAAGCTCACGAAGGGAACTTTATGGTTAAGGCGAGACAGTTCTGTAAATAACTTGTTTGTTTTAAAGTATCGTAAGTTATTAATGTTCTTCCATTTACTTATAGAACTGTACCCTGACCTTATATTATTATATCACTATGATAAATTAGCCGGTCAAAAGTCACGGACACGGAGTTCCACACTGATTGAAATTGTTATAATATTTTTCTTCAACAACTATTGGCTGTATGTAATTTATATTTTTTATGTATTATACTTGTTTTCCTAAGACCATTGACTTGACTGTTTCTGTCTAGGAATAACCAAGTTGTGTCTAATTTAGTTTTAAAGTTAAATATTTCGTGGTAGAAACAGTCAAGTTGCATTGTCAATCTACTAAGCTTTTTATCGCATGTCATCGTTACCATCAATGATATTGGAGTAAAGACACGTTATGCTCATACGAAATGACAGACATACCGATTCCGATGAATGTCACTAGGCTCGTTTGTTTCTTTGAGAGCAACTTGAGATATTGAGTAGGGTTAGTCAAGTTAACTAGGAAGGTTGTCTTCAGTCTTGACGTACGTACGTAACGTTACAATTAGTATAATATCATTGGTAACGGCATATCAGTGACAGCGCTTCCTCCTCGTCAAAGACTTATTAGTCCGGTTGATTTGTATTGTAAATAGTAAATATGTATACCTATATAAATTTTAAATTATCGAGTAATAATAGTCCAATAGTAGATATTTGTTCGTCCACATTTTATTCCATTCGAAAAGTATTGCCGTCGAAAGTTATTGTTGTCCAAATAAATTGCTTATACTGATGGCTGAATTATTTTACTATATTTCTCTTATTGCGATGTGTATATAAAGGTCAACGTTTTAACTGGATCAATTTTAAACTTCAACAATTGTAAGGAGTCAATTTTTGAGACCATTGGCCTTGATAACAATTATGCATTTCGATCTATTACTATTTAGCCTGATATCGTCCCTTTTGCTTCTAAATAATCCATCCATATTTTTAATGTTGGACGTACATTTCATTTGATTCGTCTTGCCCAGCTTGCATGTTGTAAATAGTTAGTAGTGTCTTATTGAAAAATGATTTATCTCGTTCTTGTTGAATTTTGTTATGGGTAGTGTAATATCTCCTTTTCTTTTCAAAATAATATAATTATTTATTCAGTGAAGGAGCTGTCGTTTCGTTTCCGCATCGAACATCTTGTAAATATCGTTAGGCTTTAAAAAAAAACAAAAGTTACAATGTCACAAATGGAACATTTACTCGTGAAATGGTGTAGATTTAGGGGATATGCGGAAATCGTGCGACAAAGCTCATATACTTAATACGGCCATAGAATTTGCCAAATTAACATATATTATTGATTTTTAATTGCCAAATAAATGTTTTGAAAGTTAGCAACAGCCGGCCAGTGTTGAAACATCCACTAGAAGTAAGGAATTATTCTGATCCTCTTCAGATGAACCCTCCAGAACACAATAAGAATTAATTTAGTAAATTTAGCCAGCATTTGGGCCAGTCGACGGCTTCTCTTGACCCCAAACGTTAGTTACTCTCTAAGAGTTCCCTCGAACAATACCACGCGGGGAGAATAGTTAACCCTTAGTCCCTGGCCCAGCTGTGTGGAGAACCGTCTTGCGTACTTTGTCCTCTGAGTAACGTCCATATATTTGAAAATGATTTAGCGGTAAGTCACTGGTTTTAAATCTTTTAATGTCATATGTCAGCCATGTCATTTTGTGCAAGTCCAGTAATTCCAATTCACATTTTGAGTGCGTCAAATTTGAACGGCTAAAAAGCGTCCTTAATATTTTAGTAGATGTCTTAATTTTCTTCACTTGATGTACGATAACTTCTTTGTTGTTAAATTCATATATTATGAGTATGTATAAAATTGTATATTGTGAACAATTTGCATAGGTTTACGAAACCTTGTTGAAGGATACTGTTGTTTCAGTTAATTTTGTCAATTAATGTGTCAAATGCGGCTATTTTATTTTATTGAAAGCGTCAATTGTTTTATGTATATACAGAATGTTTGATTAGAAATGTCAACTTATTTGGTCAATTCAAACGTAAATGTCCTTTTGTTGCTCATTGAGAATTATTTTGTGGTTTATATCGCTTGTTACTCATATAAATGCTCAATATTGTGGACATGATATTAGACGATTAAAATTTGCTTTGCATTTTAATTTAATATTTTTTCCATCAGTAGAACTTAAACACTCATATACCTAAAATTCACACATTATACCATGTGTTAATATGTACTCTAACATGATAGATCAAGAAGTGTCAATATTAACAAATCGTAATTGTTTGTTTAAAGTTTCTTGTTTAAAGAATTATGTAGAAAAAAATATGATCATTCGTGTTCCGAATACCCCTACACTCATACTTGTATAAGTTTCATAATCACACACGCTTATACATATTATATGAAATCTAAACCAATTTAATAGGATAAAAACAGTTAAAAATGTTATTGTTACCAATAGTATAAGCACTATCAATTGTTTTATTGTAATATCTAGTAGCGTTTGAATATTACTGATGATTATATATTATAAAAAAATTATTTGTTTTCCACAATAAAATAATTTCTTATTATTATGTTAAAATATTTTCGCAGAAGTTGTTAATGATTGAAGTGGATATTGTGAAAGATGCATTCCATTTGAACCGTTGATTTAGCACTGTTCATCATTGCACCTATTAACGAAGATAGTGTATAAAGATTATATTTTTACAGGCTTTGATTATCAATATCTATGGGAAGTAAGTCTACTGCATGTTTATATGTATGTTGGGATTTTGTCGTAACGTTGTGACTTATTGTCTTGTATAGGAGAGGGACGCTGCGTTTCAACCCGTATTTACAATCCAGACCACTAAATAATGATACTATTAAATAAATTATACATACTACTAAAGCATTAAGATATCCCTTTTTAAGGTAATAAATAACATTAATAAAATCGAATGTACTGTCACAAAGGGAGTAATGCATTGTCTAATGTTGTTCGATTGTTACCGAATAAGTTATTAGGATGTTTGGACAGAAATATTTGTATTTTGTCATGTTTATACAAAGGAAAAAATATCTCAATGAATATCATAGTCCATTGTACAGAATAGGCGATATTTAGGAACTAGTGACGTCTCTTTTTCTTAAATCCTAGTTAGTGATATATTAGGAGTACTAATTTCCAAATATATATGGTTGTTTGCGCCATGACAACATCGCCAGTTTCGTTTCGTATATGTTACGTTTGCCAACATTTACTTAAGTAGATATTATCAGTGAGGTTGTGTTAACCCCATGTTTTAATCTAAAACAATGAATTAGGCCTATTTAATTTTTGTATTATATATATTTATGTACTTGATTGTAATGGCGTTACTGTCATGCGCAAACGTTACAAGTTATATTACTTAACATAGCTGATATTATAGATAGCGGCTTAAGGCGGGCGTTACATACATGATCGATACCTTATTATAATTTTTAGATTTAGATCTTTGAGTTTGCGTATTTTGATCAAATGTTATTGTAAATTTGCTGTACAGTAATCAGAGAACGGCCACCGCCGCGCGTACACGCTCGGAATCGTCTACCAAGACTGTCGATTCGCCGAACAATTTGAACATTATGTCAATGTAAATAGAGTACGAATTAGACATTTAGTCACGTTAAGGGATGTAATCGTAGTGTTTTTATTTTGTTCTGTGCAAGGGGAAAGTATATAAATTATTAAATGGGTGTATGGCGTCGGTGCGAGCGGAGTGCGCGGCGGCGGCCAGAGACGTAACAATGCTGCGATATTCCTTGTGCCCCTTGAAATATCAGTGCATTATATGAGTCAAGATGTATAGACGATGCGGTAATGTTATTGTGTATAGATGCGTTTATACAAGCTCGAGTCAGGCCGACAAGCGAGTGGTACTTGCCAGCCGGTTCGAGCGAACGACGACTAGCTATGAATCCTGACATCGGCTCACGTTAATTAGCTTTTAAATATTTCATCAAAATATAAAATACACAAAAAAATGGATATAAATTTCTCGACCAAGTACTGGTTGTTTTTAAATTATTAAAATGTAAAAAAAAATTAGAATATAAACAAAGTATAGGTACAATTTATGAATTATACTTTTCTTTTTGGCATTTCATGTGACAGTGGAAGGGAACTTACTTTCATTTGCTACTTGGAATACATAGTTTGTGTAAGCGAGAGGCATGAATGTCCGTGAGCGCGTCAAGCGCGCCCGCTGGAGCAACCTTACACAATGTCGTATATTTTTATATATTTTGTGATTTCTTTTGCTCATGTCCTCTTCCATTGCTTTTTATTTTTGTTTGTCAACTGTCTAAATGTAAAGTATGATTTTGTTAAGGCAGGGTAATGCAGCCATGAGAAGAGGTACTTTTTGATATGATTGATGATTTGTTTGAATATTTAAATTGAGTTGATTTTATCCATTCAATGGATTTTTGTATTGTTACGAAAGGAGCCAGAGTTTTGTTGTTTTTTTTTATTAAGTCATATGAATTTCGATTAAAATGAGGCAGCAGATTAGTTAATTAACTGTCAAGTTACCACAAAAACAATAGTCAGATGTAGGCTCTCTTTGGCGATGCCCTTTAAGTTGTGGCAAGCTTTAAATTATGCGAATGCGAGACGTTTGCACAATACAACTGGGAAATAATTAGGTAGTCAGTATTAAATCATGCAATATAACATGAGCTGGAGAGAGAGGTTGTGAAGAGTATCGTTATAAAAGGTACCTATTCAAAATGTGGATCAACAGACTTAACTCGATCGTAACCGACAGATAGTGTTGCTGCAATGTGCATTTATGCCATCTTTATTTGAATTATGGAATCAGTGCCAAACTATCTCCTTTTTTTAGCTCAAAACGATGCAATTGTTAGCATGCTTGATGAAACAGCTAAGTAATTGTTTAGTTAGTCTGCCATTTTGTGAATATTTTGTTTTGATAGTAATATGTAAATCTTTTATAATATATTTGTTTACAATAAATAAATGACAACATTATAAATAAATGAAATTGTATTTTCCATTTAAACTGATGAAAAAAAATATAAAAAGAATAATATGCAATGATATTTGTTGTTTTATTTAGTCCTTGTAAATAGGGACGCCATTTTAGGACTTCAAGGGTCTTAAAATTAAACAGAACAAGCTTCGCTATTCCGTGTATAGTCCCTTTTTCTCTAATTTTAAATGATGAAGTTTTCATGAGACAAACAAACCACGGATTATCTATTATAAACCACAGATTAAGTAAAGTTTATACATACAAGTACTCTGTTTATTTTTACGGGGGCTAGTGTTCAGAGGTATGATACAACCTTGCAAATAAGAGATGCAACAAAATTTCCTTGTTGACATTCAACATAAAAATAGGTTATAATTAAAGCGAACCCCTTGTAAGTATACTATTGCTGTTATATCGCCATATTTAGATATAAGTAATACGGGATCTCTGGATCTGATTGAGACCTGTAGGCTTACTCTTGAACGCAAACTCAACACTACCAATGCGATTAATATTTATCGATATTGTGATAAGTTTCACAATTTCGGAACGCCCCATCTCGATAATATTTTGTTCACTAATATTGTCAAGATGGAGCGTTTCGAAATTGCGAAACTCCCATTATCGATAAGTATGAATCGCATTGGAATTGTATTGATATT
This sequence comes from Eudonia truncicolella, assembly GCA_949315975.1. Taxonomy (NCBI): domain Eukaryota; kingdom Metazoa; phylum Arthropoda; class Insecta; order Lepidoptera; family Crambidae; genus Eudonia; species Eudonia truncicolella. Next base: position 11,817,469 of record OX438839.1, read on the forward strand.
GAGTTTGCGTTCAAGAGTACTTAAGTCTACAGTATTCTTACTTAACCACTAGACTACAGTGGATAATCTGAATATTAAATTGGACGAACTTTGTAGCTTGTATGTCGAATTTGAGCGTCGCCTACTTTAAGGTTCCGGGTTCGATTCCCGATCGGATCAACGCACAGTGGTTCTCGACTCCCTAAGAAGGGCGGTCATATAGATGCATACAAATATTAATTTGATGGAAGTTACAGTGAGAGTTTATTTTTGCATAGCTGTAATTTCAATGTGTATGTCTTATATTATATAATCTAAGCTTTATGTGGTTTTTACGTAAAGTCGAAGCGTCAAGCTTACATTGTATATTTTGATGTAGGTTAGTGGCATCAGTGTTCGACAGGAACCAGTGATCCAGTGATCGACATTAATAATTCAAAATAGGACTCGCCACCTGCTTCTGTAAATTCAATTTCTTGGTAGATGACTCTCGCTATGATTTAGCCAATGTCACACCGGTGACACTCGTGTAGTACGTGAGAGCTCGAGCGCCCCGGTGACCTTGAGCGGAACGTTTAAACGCTAGGGTTGATACCGAAATGGAATTTACACTTGTGGAAAAGAAGACGTATATGTTACTAGTTGTTGCCCGCGACTTCGTTCGCGAAGACTACAGCATAAAAAAAAAAACTAAAAAAAAAAAAGTATCCTATATGCTGGTCTAGGTCATGGTCTGTATATGAGGAAAGTTTCGTTAAAATCCATTCAGTAGTTTTTACGTGAAAGAGTAACAAACATCCATCCATACTTACAAACTCAAAAAATGTGTTTTTTTTACGACCTCACATTAGAAACCTCAAAAATTGTAGCCTATGTGTTATTCTGATGTATAAGCTATATTGTGGTAAAGTTTCATTAAAATCCATTCAGTAGTTTTTACGTGAAAGAGTAACAAACATCCATACATCCATACTTACAAACTTTCGCCTTTATAATAGTAGTAGGATGTAATGTAAACCTCTGCAAGGACTATTAAGGAGGAAAGTGAAAGATAGGTTCAATTTAAAATCAAATTTTAATTTTCGAATTGCTTATGTAAACCCCCCCCACCCCTCCCCCCTCCGTTCTGTCACTACAAGCCATATCGTTAGCGTTCGGTATCTAAATATCTAACTAACTAACTGTCGAGTATAATTTTTGGATTTAAATTCGTGCCGCAGGATACTAAAGTCAGCCCTGGAATGATTTCAGATCAAAGTGTTATTAATAAAAGTTGGTCGCCTTGAACCGGCCCACACAACGGTATGATAAAAATAGGGTGTTATGTAGGATCGAAATTTTCGACGGTAAATTTTTCTAAGTCCTGTGCACCCTTTCGTACACTCCAACCGCGACAAGACCGAACTAGTTTGATAATACCCCCATCACCCGCCTTAGATCATATCTATGCCTGCCTTAGATCGCCTATCATCGCTTGCTACCTAGGCCCGTTAGTACACGGCCATAACGCGCGGATAGAAACGTTTGAAATCTCCGCGTGCTATCTCGCTCAGGCCCGTCGCGTTAGGCGCCCGCCTTAGTCACTTCACTATGGACCATATGGACGCACACGTCCACGCCCTGCGCGTTGCACAAGGCCCCCGCGCTGATCCAGACACCTATCATAGCCGCGAGCGATTTTACGAGCACACATGATGAAGTGTCTCTTCTTTTCGCGGTAGTGTATATATACTACTCAAAACAAAATAAGGGCCACGAGGTATTTTTTCATTTTGGTGTAAATTATTAAACATTTACATATTGAAAGTAGTAAAATATTGAGTATACAAACTCTTTGATACCTAAACTTTTTAATATTGTAGTATTCATCTAATGCTGGCAACAATTTTAAATAAAATTTGATTTAAAATTATTTTTGAAAATTTTGATTCCATTTTCTTTGACGTTTTGCTTTCCTTAGCTTCTTGGTTTATTAGAAATTATCAGAGTTCATTGATATCTCGAGTCAGAAACATCTTTTGCAATATGCCACAAGCACGCAGGCGTCATATGGACTCGCTGACAGCAACCAGAGCCGTTACAATGATTGAAGAAGGTCATTCGCAGCGATCTGTGGGTTTGCAATTGGGATTTTCTCGAAGAGCTATTCAAAATCTATGGAATCGTTTCCAAGAGACCGGCAGTGTTAGAAGAAGACCTGGGTTCGGGCAGAGTTCGCATTACAACAGCTCAAGAGGATCGTTACATTCGATTAAGTGCGCGCCGAGATCGCACAACAACGGCCCGCAAGCTGCAAAATCGTTTACGGCTCACAACGGGTACTCGTGTCAGTGACCAAACTATTCGTAATCGATTGCATGAAGACCAGCAGGCATCAAGAAGGCGAGTTGTCCGTATTCCATTAACCAGAAATCATCGTGCAAATCGTTTAAGATTTTCCCGTCAACATTTGGACTGGGACATAAACCAATGGGGCATGGTGCTCTTCACAGACGAATGCAAAGTTAAATTTTTTAACGACGATCGGCGTATTAGAGTATGGAGAAGACGCGGCGAGAGATTTTCAGAAGCCTGCATCCATGAAGTCGATCGTTTTGGTGGTCCAAATGTAATGATTTGGGGCGGGATAAGCTTACACGGCAAAACTGAGCTCGCTATTTTAAATGAGGGTACTGTTACTGCTCAGCGGTATATTGAGGAAGTCGTCAGACCACATGTGATCCCATTTGCCCAGCGAGCGGGTCCTGGATTCATCTAGATGCAAGACAATGCTCGTGCACACACGGCTCAAGCGACTCGGTTTGTACTGGAAGCGTCTCAAATTCAAGTCTTGCCGTGGCCGGCGAACAGTCCGGACTTAAATCCAATAGAGCACATGTGGGATCAGTTGACGGTGATCAGGAAATCCACAACCAACAGCAACTCATCAACGCTGTTAAAAGGGCCTGGGAAGAGATTCCAATGGAAAATGTCAGGCATTTGATTGAGAGCATGCACTCCAGGCTTCAGGAGTGCGTAACGAAACGAGGGGGGCATACCCGTTACTAAAAGATGAGCATGGAGTATTTTCTTTTGTTTTCAGTAACTTTACATTGTTTTTATTTTTAACCTTAAATGTGTTTTTTCTTTCAAAAGCAAATAAACTTTTTAATCATTATTATTGGAATAAATTTATTGGTCTACACGGTAAAAACAACATTAGTTTTCGTTATGGAGACAAAAAAATTAATATTGGTTTTATTATTTTCATGGTACAGACAAAATACCTCGTGGCCCTTATTTTGTTTTGAGTAGTATATATTCTTTGCCGGTCTCTAGTTTTAAGGCAGGTTATTATTATTATTATCTACTTTTCCAGTACCTAGCGTAAAAACCTCAGGACATACCAAACAATAAAAAAAGTAAAAACTAAGTGTCACCATTTGTCTCACTCCAACCAACCATACAAGTTACTTTGTGAAGTCTTACAAATTAAAGCTTGATTGATTTGTCAAACCACATCAGTTTGACATCTGTCAAATCAATCAAGCTTTAAATGGGACTTCTTGGCGGGAAAGTGAAAAAATTCAAAAATTCAAAATTCAAAATCATTTATTCAGTTTAGGCTACAAGTAGCTCTTGTGAATGTCACTATGCCATCGGTTCGTAAGTCTACTCTGGGCGGGAGATCTTGTACTGAGAAGAACCGGCAAGAAACTCAGCAAGTGTCCAGCTCTTTTCTCCCTTACAGCGTCAAAAATATTGGAAAATGCCCTATCATAGCAGGACACTTTCCATTACAAATAAACACAAAATTATAGAAGACAACCACAACATGTAAATAAAAAACAAAAATATCACAAAATAAAAAAATAAAAAAAAACTAAGTTAACAAATTTACATCAGGTAAAAGTTTCAATTTCCACAATGTCATACAGTACCACAACAGTACTCAAAAAAAAAAAATTGGTTAAGAAAAACCAAGTCAAACTACAGTAAATAATATTAAAAATAAGATAATATGCAAGAGCAGACCGGCTTACTATGAGCTCTTAAAGCAGGACTTATATTAAACTGCCTTACTTTTTCGTACCATGACCTCGATTTAGCAGGCCTGCGGCAGGCCTGCTTCAATAGCCGCTTTAAAACCGTTCACCATTTTTTATGTATGGACAAAGCGTACCATGACGCGCAGTTTGACAGTTTGAGTGCTGTTTTTAAGCGTCTCTAATGTCATTTAAAGCAATTCATAAAAAGTTCCTACGTGATTAGCTTTTTCAAGATTGCTAAGCGTTTTTAGTTAAGTTTGGTGTGAGAAATAAAAAAAAATGTAATTTCTTTTAATATTTATTGACACTTGTGTGGTTCATAAGTGCTTAGAGTTAATACTTCTCTACTTGAAAACTATTTTTTAAAAGTGGCCGTGTTTCCCTGGCGCTTGGGTTAAAAAAATATGTATGAGTGTTTACTTATCTCTAAGTTTTCTAATGAAATATATTTTTAGATGTGTGACGAGTATGAAGTATTTGAATATTTGGAAAGTGAACACCGCATGGAATTAAGAAATAAGCGTCGCCGCACTAGACAAATGAATGATCCTTTTGATTTAGAAGACAGTGACTTTATTAAGGAATATAGGTAGGTAGTATTCAATTTATTAAATTGGTAGTGACGCTAAGTAAGCATTATTAGGCTTAAGCCTCAGTCAGCACATTCCACCCTTTGTAACAATAGAAAATCTAGTGAATCTGAAATACACTCGCGTTGGTTGGAACATAATCAAAACATTTTCGTTATAAATTTTACAGGTTATCTCCAGACTTAATTAGGACCCTTTGTGAGGATCTTGAGCCTATTCTCAAAACAAATCCTAAAAGGTCTAACGATCTCAGTATAGAAAGTAAGGTAAAAAAGTATTTTTATGTTTGTTTTTGAAAAATAACTATTAACACAGTACAAGCTTTATGACATATTTTTTTATTTATTTAGATTTTGACAGCTGTGTATTTGTATGCACATGGTTCATACCAGAAACCTACTGGTAAATCACAGAATGTGGCCCAGCAGACGGTGTCTGCCGTATTAGCAGAAGTTACAACTGCTATAAATAATATAGAAATTAGAAATAAGTATATTAAGTTTCCTCAAACTGCTGCACAACGTAATGCAAACAAATTAAGGTAGGTACTTTGTAAGTTTGCATTACTTCACCATCTTAAATTATACTTCATAAATAAATTATTTATGTACCTACCTAGTTGGTTATGGACTTTTCATTGATTTTCAGATTTTACGACAAATTTGGATTCCCAGGTGTTATAGGCTGCATTGATGGGACTCATGTAGCCATAGTGAGGCCAAATGAGCATGAGGATAGATATTTCTGTAGAAAAAGCTACCATTCCCTTAATGTACAACTAGTAAGTATAATTATAATTTTTAATAAATTAAAACAATTCAATATGGGAAAAACACTTTTAATTTACACATAATACAGAAAAAAAATATTTTATTTTACTTATCTGTCTATTACTTTAACTTAACTTTAATCATAAAACTTATTTTAGATATGCAATGCTGACATGGAAATAATAAGTGTTGATGCCAGTCACCCTGGGTCAAATCATGACTCATTTATTTGGAACAACCATCCATTAAAAGCACATTTAGAAAATTTAAGTACAACAGAAGCTTTATGGTTATTAGGTAAGAATGATTGTAATATAATTTGGATTGATATTTTTTTCATTTGTGAATACCACACAATTTTTGTTGTGTTATTTTGCCAAATTGTATGTATTTTTTCTGTTTAACTATCTTATTTCCTATATAAAACAAGTTGGTAGCTATTGAATTACTAGGTCCTAACAGTTATTACTATTTTATGCAGCTAAATAAAGAAAAGCATAAATAACATTAAAAATAAAAATAGTTTCCAATAACAACAATCAAAATCTTAAGTATAAAACAAAAACGTCAGTCTCTAATTTTAGTAAAACTATTGTTTTTCTTATTACAGGTGATTCTGGATATCCATTGAGAAAAACAATGATGACACCGATTTTGGATGCAGAGCCCAATTCACCAGAGGCATACTTTACCGAACGCCATGTCCAAACAAGGAATATCATAGAAAGGACTATTGGTGTGCTGAAAGCTCGTTTTCGGTGTTTGTTAGTGCATAGAACATTGCATTACCAACCGCAAATGGCTGGCTTCATTACCAATGCATGTGTAATTTTACATAATATTTGTAATGCAGCCAGCATACCATTAACAGAGCTTTCAGCAGACGAGGCGCGCCAGGAAGCATTTATGCAACCGTCGGTAGAGCACCTGGCAGAACCTTCGCATCGGCAGAATCAAGAGCTACAAATTGGTATTGCCACACGACGGGATCTTGTTAGTCGACTCTGGGATCTTCGCCAGGCAACCTAAAAGAAAATATTATTGTTATACTATCTTGTAAAGTAATTTTATCCATTTTTTATTTTATATTTGTAAGTATTGTATAAATACATAGGTACTATGTCAAACTATACTATACAAAATAATGTGTATCTACCAAAGTTTATATATTAGTTTTATTTTAAGTTTAATTTCATTGTTTATATTGACCAAATTAATTTGTATGAGCTGGTACCCGTTTGTAATAAACGTTTTTCTATTTCTATTTCTACTAGTACACTTGAATATATTTACTAAATTGATAAAGCACGTCATTTACCAAGTAGAATATTTATGTTTGTTTAAGCTACCTAAGTTTTTCGAAACTACATTTGTGTATTAAATAAATAAATACATTTTATTGAGTGTTATAATATTGCTTAGAACAGCATATAACACATAGCTATTAATATTTGCTTCAATTTACGAAATATTAAAATGCATGATACTTTATTGTATTTCAAAACAACAATTCAAAATTCATTTGATACAGAGATGGTGACATAAACAATTTCAATATTAGAAATAAGACAAAACTTGTAATGCCAATGTTCAGGTTACAGAAGGTTCTTGGTTCTTTCTTGGGGCAAGGTATACACTATTACAATAAAATACGAAGTACTGTACTAGATTTACCTTTAGATAAGTTTAAAAAACATGTGAAATCTTTATTACTTTTAAAAGGTTATTATACAGTCAAAGAAAATTTAGATGATAAAACAGCCTGGTTATAATGAAAAACACATACTCTATTTGAATTAATATAATAAAATTAATTTATATAATTTTTATACTGATATGATAGCTTTTATCAGCAGTGTCCTACAGATAACAAACAGGGTTGCGTTAAATAGATCATTAAGTTTTTATTTAGAGTATCTTGAGTATGTCATGCTCTCTTTATTTGTCTCTGCGGTGTTGGCGTGTGCGTCGGGTCGTTACGTTCCCTAAAATATGGTTGATCGAAGCGATGGCTGATTCATGTCATACTCGTGAACGGGTGCTGCCTGTGGAGGCTGGTCTGCTCTTGCATACTTATCTTATTTTTAATATTATTTACTGTAGTTTGACTTGGTTTTTTTAAACCGATTTTTTTTTAGAGTACTGTAGTACTGTATGACATTGTGGAAATTGAAACTTTTACCTGATGTAAATTTGTTAACTTAGTTTTTTTTATTTTGTGATTATTTTTTATTTATTTACATGTTGTGGTTGTCTTCTATAATTTTGTGTTTATTTGTAATGGAAAGTGTCCTGCTATGATAGGGCATTTTCCAATATTTTTGATGCTGTAAGGGAGAAAAGAGCTGGACACTTGCTGAGTTTCTTGCCGGTTCTTCTCAGTACAAGATCTCCCGCCCAGAGTAGACTTACGAACCGATGGCATAGTGACAATCACAAGAGCTACTTGTAGCCTAAACTGAATAAATTATTTTGAATTTTGAATTTTTTTTGAATTTTATTAGTTTATTTTTATTGTAGTTAAAATCCAATATTATAAAACAATATGATCATAACACTTACTTCCTTTCAATTCTTCTTAAAACTGTTACTAGTTCATTTAAAATTGTAAGCGCCTGCTGTAAAGAGGCACTGTTTGCAGCTTCTGATTGAGCCCTCGTCTCAGAAGCCGACACAAGCCGTTCCCTAGCTTCCCCAGCTGTGATCCGCTTTTGTCGCACTTGCCGTCTCCTTTGTCGGATACTGACGCTGCTTCCAGCAGCAGTGCGAGGACGCGGGGGGACATTTGCTGCAGAAACAGGAGGCATTGGTGTGGATGGTGCCACTTGCCGAGATGTTTCCATTTCTGGCTCTTCAGGCAGGGGTTGTTCTGGGGCTGGCTCTATTACGACAGTGTCGTCGATTAAATATGGTGACTGAAAAAATATTACAAATATTATAGAGAGAAATCTTTGTTTAGTGTCCTGTGGTTTAATAAGTACCTATTTTAGATGGATTCAAAATGAGTTTTCATAATTATATTTTATCAATTATAAAACCTATAAACCGATTTTTATCCTATTTTTGAAATATGTTTGATATCTATACACTACAATAATAATTTTAAGAATTTCTACTTACACTGTCATCGAAATTAATATCCAGATATATAGGATTCTCATCCGTAGAGGTTGATGGATGAGGAGAACGCCTTTCACTAGGTTGCCGTTTGATTTTCCTAGAAAAAATATATTATCATTAGATCACATATAAAATCACAATTGTATAAAAAGTTTTACCTCTTCTACAACTTACTTCTGTGATAACAGGTATAACTTGAACATCTGGCAGACCAACTCCATAGTCTTCTCCCATAAGACTTAAAAAATTTAATTCTACATCGCTCAATGGTTGCGCTGTAGAGGGGCCACCACCTGTACCAGTTCTGGCATCCTTATTCAGCCTGTTTTTTCTTTTCAATTTGGCTTTGAAGTCCACCCAATACTGAAAGAATATTGAAAACTTATGTCTCTGTGTCACTGCATGAGATAAATATAATTTTAAAGTTAGTTCAACTACCTAAGTAAATGTACCTTTGACCACTCGTTACCAGTTTTAGTAGCACCTTCACCAGTTGAGTTTAAAATGGATGCTACTCTGTCCCACATCCTTTTAGAGTGCTCACGTGCTTGGGCGGACTTATTATACCCAACTGCTACATCTCTATGAGAGTTCAAAAACTCCCATAAATTTAACAGTTGGGTATAAGTAACGCGACGTCTTCCATGCTGTTGATTATCACTAAAATTAAAATAAGAAATAATGTGACTCCATAAATAAATATTTTACCTATCGATTTTTGTTAATATGAATAATCTAAACTATCACTACCTACATAGTATAAAACAAATCGCGTCCCGCTGTCTATCTGTCCCTATGTATGATTAGATCTTTAAAACTGTGCAGCGGATTTTGATGCGGTTTATTTAATAGATAGAATAGAATAGATAGATAGTGATTCAATAGGAAGGTTTATATGAACAATACTTGCATAATATAATAATAATTAGCGTTGTACCCGTGCGAAGCCGGGGCGGGTCGCTAGTTAAATATATAAAGAGGTAAAGTTTGTGATCTTGTGATGTTGTAAAAGTTTGTAAAGTGTAATCTCTGGATCTACTGAACCGATTTTGAAAATTCTTTTACCAATAGAAAGCTACGTTATCACTGAGTGACATAGGCTACTTTATATCCCACTGCTGGGCATGGGTCTTGGTCCATTCGGGAAGCTAGTAATCAAATAAAGAAGAAAATAATATATTTTCTATGGATGTTAATTAATCAAAACAATGGATAGTGTGCAATGAAATTAAAATTAAACAACTACCAAAAATTGCGTTAAAAAAATAATACAAAAAAAACAGACTATTAATAAACTAACAAACAAATTTGTTTTAGAATTAGTAGAGGTATGAACTTACGGCATTTTATTAGAGGTAGACGAGCACTTGAACACAACCAAGAGAGCGAAATAGCCGAACGAAATAGTTTCTTTTCCACCAAACTCCGATAATAACCACTTGAGAAGTTTTTAAAACTTTTTTGTAACATTTTTCAAGCGAATTTTGAGGTCCGTTCACAATTTTATAATAAGCCAACAGTTGAAAATGCATCGAAAAGATAACACATAGACACTAGGTTAAATTAAATACACACGATAATTTATAACTTTGTCAACTAATTTTATCAAAAATAAATATGAAGTTGCGATAAATTTGTTTATTTGCTATGTTCTCATAAAATAAACTAGTATCGGTTTTTGAATTTTTCCTTAATTTTGAACGTCGTGGCAGACAGAGATGTAAAGCGATAAATTGTATAGCGTTATCTCGTTTTCCCTTTATGTCTACGGAGCAGACCAGAGACAAACTAACCGTTCATCTTGAGACAAAACTATCCTTACGCAGTTCACCTAAAAGACGGTCATGGTACCGATTTAAGCAGTCCTGTTTAAGGCCTGCTTTTGAACTGAACGGCTTAAGGACGGATCCTTATTTGCTGATGGTAAGGCTCCAGCCTCCACAGGCAGTGAAGAGTCATGTCTGCGGTTTTGTTTTATTTTCTAAAATTTGTGTTATGTCGAATATTAATGTGAAATAATGGTGGATAACCGGTAAGTGTTTGTGAGTGAGCATGAGTGTTGGCAAATGAAACAAAACAGTGCAATGTTACTTTTCAAATTCTCACAAGAAGTCTGCGTGAGGACTTAGTAAAGCCCCACATCTTTACTGAGATACTCGAGGGGTTGGGGGGTAATATCATTTCTCACTTCCCATTTCTATTATCATTTATCATCATCAATAATGTTTATTTATGTATTACAATGAAATTAAGAAACTAATGACATGGCAGCATGGTATATGACCTTAGCCGGTTCCTTAAGGAACAAACTAAACTTAAAAAAAAAATCAAGCTTTAATTGGGACTTCTTGGCGGGAAAGTGAATTGTCATGTCTGCGGTTTTGTTTTATTTTCTAAAATTTGTGTTATTTCGAATATTAATGTGAAATAATGGTGGATTATTAACCGTTAAGTGTTCGTGAGTGTGCATGAGTGTTGGCAAATGAAACAAAACAGTGCAACGTTACTTTTCAAATTCCCACAAGAAGTCTGCGTGAGGACTGAGTAAAGCCCCACATCTTTACTGAGATACTCGAGGGGTTTGGTGGGTAATATCATTTCTCACTTCCCATTTCTATTATCATCATTCATCATCATCAATATTGTTTTACTAATGAAATTAAGAAACTAATGACATGGCAGCATGGTCTATGACCTTAGCCGGTTCCTCAAGGAACGAACTACACTTAAAAAAATCAAGCTTTAATTTGTAAGACTTTATGCCTTGATCTCTTTGCTTTTGAAGAAAGAACTAAGAAAAGTATTATTTTCTATTTTGTCTATAGCAAAATGTCTACCGACTTAAACTGACTGATAGATCGTTACACATCGTTCGTTGTTTTATTCGTTTCTGATTTTTGGGTTTAATGTCAAAGCTGTAAAGCGTTTTAGGCACTTACCATGATACATTTTAAAGACAACAAAAATAAATCAGCACTTAGCACTAGATGGGCTCAGATGTCAAAGCAAGAACAAATAATTGAAAGAAAAAAGATTGAAATTCAGGCGAAGTTGGAAGCACAAAAGCAGGCGGCGGCGCTTGCGGCTCAGGCTAAACTGTCCAAGTACTTATTTACCAATATTTACATTAACAAAATAGCTTCATATTAAAGTACCCAGTATTATGGTGTTAACATACAAGAACAATTGGATGAGATTACATTTAGTTGCTTTGTAATTTGTAGCACCTGTAAAGTAAATCGATCTATAAAGAAAATGATAGCGTGCTTGAACCTTTTATGGTTTTTTTAATAGACTTTGCTGATTGCCTCAGATGGCATTTTCACCTTTTTCGGGCTTTTTTGGGAGCGGTGAGAAACTTAAAGGGCCTCTAAAGGCTCGGACCTCGGCTCGGGTTGACCGGGTCATAGGGGTGGGGAGAAGCGCCCAGAGACATGTTTTTACTTGGTATAGAGTGCATGTGAACCGGCGCGTCGTACCCTTGTTGTTCTATGAGTACAGTGTCTTAGGCCTAAACTAGTGTGCATGTTTAGTGTATTTTGTAAATGTGTAGTGGCAATTAGAGGATTTGGTGGGGGGTGTTTTGTGGGCTTACAGAACTCCCCTATAGTTTTGTTATGCTGCTCTATATGCCTGTTTGTCTGTCTGAATATGTCACATCACATTACCAGTACCAAAAAGCATAATCTCCCCACGATTATAGATATCTATTAAACCATAAATTCTTTTGAATTAAAATAATGGAAAATATTAGAATATTTTTTTCTTAAAGAAGCATGGTATATTTATGTACCAAACTGAATATTAAACCAAATGATTCTGATTATCTATATAAATAAAAATGAATGTTGCTAAGCGCATAACGAGAACGGCTGAACGGATTTGGATGAAACTTGGCACATAGATAGAGAATGACCCAGACTAGGACATAGGATACTTTTTAACGAAGTTGTGGACGACAACTAGTAGAATATAAATCTAAGATGCGTGCTAAATAGATTTTAAAGTAAATGCTTGTTTCGTACAGTCTAACCACAAATTTAATGTAGAAAAGTATAAATACACATTTCAGAAAATATCCTTAATAATTTTTTTATGTGCCACATGTAGCTCAGAGGACTGTGGACATGTTAATGTTTATACTTACCGTATATATTTACCTACCTCAGGATCCTATTTTCTCGGTAAAGCCTTACCACCCAAATCAAGCTCTGTGCAACAAATATCTTACTATACCTAATTACTATATTATCTTACTTACAAATAACTTATTGCCTTCTACTTAAAAAAAAATATTTTCTTAATAAAATTTCAGTCCTAGTCCTACAGATGACAAAGGATCAGCAAATATCTTTTCTAATGATGGCAGTTTCATGAGCAATTTCAAGGCTCTTCTAGAGAAACAGCAACAGGATAAAAAAGAAAAAGACGATAAAGAGAAGGATAAGTTAGCCGAAGAGATAAAGAAAGGCAAAAGTGAGCAAAAAGCTAAAGTAAAACAAGAAGAACTAAATTCCAATTCTGATAACAGAGACACTCAGCAGGAACATTCTGAGAATGATGATAGAAGAAGACCTAATGACAAAGGATCGAGGTATTCATTAAATTCTCTTTATAGGTGTTTTAATATTTATTTTGGTTAATTACAATGTCTCATGTAATTTTACAGGAATCGTAGATGGAGTGACCGAGGAAGAAATAGAGCTCATAGCCCCATTACACCAGCTGTAGAAGATAGGAGAAAAGCGGTTGACAATAAAAGCATCCCCCCCCTAATGCAACTATCAGTGCTTCCTCCCGATGATCCTAATTCTGACTCTGATACTCATCATCAATGGAATGTAGCATCTGGAGATGGACCTGATTTAAAAGATGACCCTGATAACTCAGACCAAGGCAATATGATGGGCCCTGGACCCATAGGTCCTGGTATGCTTGGCCCTGGCCCCATTGGTCCAGGACCCATCGGCCCTGGAATGATGGGCCCTGGACCAATGGGCCCAATGGGACCTGGTCCAATGGGTCCAGGGCCAATGGGTCAAATGGGACCAGGGCCTTCGGGGCCTGGTCATATGGGTCATGGTCCAATGGGTCCAGGACCGATGGGGCCAGGGCCTATGGGACCAGGGCCTATGGGACCAGGGCCTATGGGACAAGGGCCTATGGGACAAGGGCCTATGGGACAAGGGCCTATGGGACCAGGGCCTATGGGACCAGGGTCTTTGGGACCAGGGCCTATGGGACCAGGGCCTATGGGGCCAGGACCGATGGGTTCGGGTCCTATGGGACCAGGGCCGATGGGTTCAGGTCCTATGGGACCAGGGCCGATGGGTCCAGGGCCTATGGGACCTGGTCCTATGATGAGACCTGGAGGTCCAATGCCTCCTTTTATGGGGGGACCTCCCAACTTTGGTATGCCTCCAAACTTTATGGGTCCTAATGGTCCAGGTCCAATGCCACCAAATATGTACGGTCCCAACATGCGTGGACCGGGTCCAAACGGTCCAATGCCGCCATTCTTTGGCCCTCCATTTCCTAACCCATCTATGATGGGACCTAATGGTCCTCGTAACTCTATGATGCCTCCTAACTCTGGAAATAACATGCAAGTGATGGGACCACGTCCACCATTTGGCCCCAACGGTCCTAACTTTGGCCCTAATGGGAATGGCCTTCCTAAAATGCCTCAGACTGGACTTCCTAATTCCATGAATCAAATTCATAAAATTCCTGAGTCCCGGCATCATGAAAATGCCTCTGTTCCTCCTGAGCCAATGAAACTTCAGAACATTCCTCCGCCAATGCCATTGACTTTGAATCATATACCGAAGCCCAAGGATTTGGATCCAGGGAACATACCTGCTCCAACGCAATTGTCGCAAGGTACTCATCCTTTTAAGTTAATTCTTTGCCTCTGTTATATTATTATTTAATTAATAATGTGACAAAGGCATTATTATTTTAAAGGTAATTTTGTCCGGCTTTTTAGCTGAAAATGTGGTCATATCCGAAAGAGATGATTACAAAAGCATGCATAACTACATATTTCCTTTGATTTTAAATAGTTTTTAGACAAAAGTATAGCAAACCGTCATTCAGCACTGTTTTCTGAATCGGAAAATAGACTTGTAACTTTTTAAGCTAACACCGGACTATTTGACTTTTGTTGTTTATTAATTGTTCTCTGACATTAGATTTTTATGTTTAATCAAATCTAAATACACTTGACACTTTTAAATAAATGTTTCTGAACTTTGGATGATTCAAAAGTGAACTTGAATAAAGAAATTTTAACTTATGTCAGGGAATATGTTGTCACAGGTAATGGTAATAATATAATAGATGATGTCTGTTTAACATTATAAATAATAAATAAAAAATGTTTTTTATTTTTAATATTTATTTTACCTATTTAAATTAAATTTACCATTACCTTCACCAAACAGTGGCAAGGCTTAGAGCAAACACGCCGTAGCGTTTTTGGTCCGAGCGTTGTGTGCACGGGTGACCGACGCGTGGCTGTAAGACAAAATGCTGACTCGTGGTGTGCAGTTCTCTCTTCAGATATGTTCCCGCCCTCAGTCCGGCGCGCGGCCACCGAAGTCGCCAGCAACGGCGACCACTGGGAAAGTGTCCTGAAAGCAATACACTCACAAGACCAAAATATGTGGTAATACCACTGTAGCCACTCTTGAGCCCGGAGGATGCGTTCTGTATTCCTTTTTTTTGTATTATTAATTTTACCTCCAAACATGGGGCATGGTGTACATTTCAAAGATATCATTTATATAATTATCTTTTATCAAAGTAAAAATTTAAGCTTTTTGCACTGATATCGTTAGAGGTGACACCGTACCGCTGGCACGTTTACAGGTTTAACAGTTCAAAATCTATTTTATAATGCTCGTTGGGTTTTTATGACTTAGCTGGAGATATCATTACAGGTTCCTCCATAACCAGAACTCTAACGAATATAAGATGTTCCGGGAACTAGTGATAAAGTTAAGGAATGAGCAAGAAGAGAAGAAGCCAGAGGTGAAACCCGAGGACAAGTATGAGCCCGAGTTCAGTTTAGAGGATGATGACAGTGAAGACGAAGACAGTAGGCCAAATGTGAAGGAAGAATCCAGAGACAAGTAAGTATTTTAAGTATTTATGTTAATAACCTCTGGTATTGTATACAGGCACCTGCAGCAAGATTACTAAAGGCACAGCACACTCTACTTTTTCACAAACAACCCTTTAGTTTTAGGTAACTCTTTAGGTGACAAGTTGCGGTGCTTGTGTACTGCATCTTAGCTTGATGAACAAGCGATTTAGCGGATTTTACACTACATAATATCAATTGCATTTATGAGCGACATGTATTTCTGCAGAGCAACGCCTGAATTGTTCTTTGGAGAAGTTTATCAGTATTATGGTCTCACATACAAGCTTAACAACAGCACTGAGATCTCAAATGGATTGCATGCAATACGTTCTAATAAAGCCGTTATTACCGAAACCTCCGATAACAAAAACCTACTAGTAAACCTAATAGTTTTTCACCATACACAATCACTTTTTAATACATTCGAAACTTTGTTAACACAAAAGTTACAGCAACCCTGACTCCCAGTTCCATTACAACCACAACGCGTACCAGGACGCCTTTAAACGCGAGCATGCTAGTTCTCAAAGTGACGAAGAGTCGGACAGTAAGCGGGAGGCTCGAAGGAGGAAGAGAAAGTCCCGTTGGGGGGACGACCCGCCCTCCGAGGACGTCAAGCCGCCCGGCATGATGATGCCGATGATGCCGCAAATGCCGCAGATGCCACAGATGCCACAGATGCCGCAGATGCCGCAGATGCCGCAGATGCCGCAGATGCCGCAGATGATGCAGCAAATGATGTCGCAGATGATGCCGCCTGGAGTAGCACCGCCAATGCCCACAGGTTAGTGATGCGCCTACAGTCTGATTTATCTACTCGATTTATTTTTCAATTTATATTGATACCACTGGAGTCAACCAGTTACTTGAACCCTTGACTAATTTGAGTTACTTCTTGTATCTGTAATGTATTGAGCTAGTTAGGCTTTATTTATCTGTTTATGTCATTTAATTACCGATATTCTGCAATAAAACTTATTGCAATTGCATTGATGGGCCAGAGAGGGTCTCGACGACAGATTTGGGTTTTCTTTGAATCTTGTTTTATAATTCTAGCTGTAATTGATCGAAAGTTTGTCAAAGTATCTATACTTAATTTAGAATAGCAGTTTTCTATAATACAATAGGTCTTCGAGTTAATAGCATTTCTAAGTCTAATTTGTCAAGGTTTCAGTAAAATTTAACACTCCATATTTTTTCTTACAACAACAGGTCCGAAACTGGCGAAGATTGATGAAGAAGGCTTCAAGCTCAGCACAGTGAATCGCAACAACCACGCTTTGATGCAGTATGCACTCACCAACTATGGCACCACCAATCTTAGCGCTGAAGACTGGAAGAAATGCGAGGACAATTTTAAACTCAATCTCCTGTATCAGGTGAATATTATTTATTTCTAAATTAAACCTTTCATAATCAGAGTCTTAAATTAGACAAACATTCGTGTATGTTTTGCCTGCGCCATATATAATAAGTAGTAAGTAAATACACTATATACTCTCCCACTGCTAGCCAAAGGTCTCTATCATTAAAATGAAGGCATCGCTTTAAAGTCAAAGTCAACATTTTTTTATTCAAATAAACTTACGAAAAGTTATTTTGAATCGTCCATACATTTTTTACCTACTACCCTTACGTCGTCTTTTTTTAACTGTGGAGAAGAATGGGCGTAAGAAACTCTACCACAGCTTTAACAGATGTAACGACATTTAAAAAAAAAATATGTCGATACCAACTCATTCAATATTTACAATTAAAAATTTTCAAGAGCCCTTTATACAAATAATGCTTACCCTATACATTTAGTTAACATTACACTTTATTCTAAAAAAAAACGCACTTGGGCACTTTAAAACTATGAGACTAATTCAAAACTATGAATGACGCTTTTATACCTATACAGTGTGCGAGAATTGGAGGAACTCCATGCATTCTTGCGTGGGTAAAATTGAAATAGGTCGTAAATTACTTGGGTCATCTTTACTACCGGATTTGAAAAGTGGAAGGACTTTGCTATGCTTCATGAGGTCGGCGAAAACTCCTTCGTCAATACAGCTATTAAATATAACTACAAGTGAAGGCGCAATGGACTCAATAATATTACTCATAATTTTTGTTGAAATGTCCCATAAGTATTTTTCATTTTTAAAGATTTAAATGATTTAAGAACGTCTTTACAATTAATGTAACTGAATTGAATATTACACATGGGCACATATTTTTTTAATAAGACTTCTGCACTACTTGCCGAAGAGTTTAGGAGCATGGTTGTATCAATAGGAATATTTGTAAAAAATGTTCAAAAGCATTAGCAACTTTAACATCCGAATTTAAAATGCTGTCTCCTATCTTTAAAGAAAATTTGGTATCACTCGGCTTTACCAGTTTCGCGGTTTATACAGTTCCATGTCGCTTTTATTTTGTTATCGGCCTTTTTATATTTTCTTACTAATAAATAATGACTTAGCACACGCACAAGCTTTCCTGAAAGTTTTTGAATACTTTTTAATATACTCTAGGAAACTAGGATTATTGTTAACTTTTTTCTGCTCATAGAAATCATATAAAATGTTTTTGTTTTGTTTATATAAATTTAACGCAAATTTTGGTGCGAAACAAAGTACAAAAACACAAATTTTGAAAAAAATTCCACGAGCAGGATTTGAACCTGCACCCTTCTGACATACTGGATCAGGTGCTCTTCCAATTGAGCTATCGTGGTTCTAACCAGCTTGCCGAAATTATTCAACACTATTTACTTTTTACTTTGAAAGCCAAAGGCACCCATTCAATGTCAACAACTACCGTCCTTAACACCCGATCATAATTCTATCATAATCAGTACCATTCTTAATTCTCAGTCTTATTTCATAGTAAGAAGCAAGCCAATACTTTCTGAAGATTTGATACTATTTAAGAATGAATTTAATTTTTGATGAAATATATCAAGGTCCCCACATAAAACGTTAAATTTGTAAACGTTAAGTATGTATAATACCTGGAACAAAGAATCAGGTGATAAGAATTTTTTTTAAATTAGCGACGTATTTTAAATGAATTTGAGACACGTATAACATTTTTAAGCCCGTGCTCAGTTATACATAAAATATTAATATTTTCATTTAATAAAAAAAGTTCAACTTCTAACTCTTTGCCGGCCAGGCCCTGTATGTTTTGATGGACAATGTTAATTGCCTTTGGGCCAGCTTTTGTTTTTCCTCTTAGTTTAAGCTTGAGGTTATACAAGCCTTATTTACTAAATTTACAATAAGTTTGGGTCGACATTGTTATACCACAGAATAAATAATAGTACAAGGTTATACTACTTATAACTGTGTCTTGTAGATTAAAAGCTAGCAATGATGCTATCTCGAATCTATCTTTTTTCACTATATACATATAGTATCTAGAGTTATATTTACGAGCATACGGAAAGAATGATTTTACACTTGCTTTCACATTGAATATGGTCTATGCTCTTCATTAGGTCTCTCTTTTTAATGGAGATGCTGTCACCGCACAGTATGACAGCATCTGTTGTGTCATTCAACTTTTGCTGACTTAAATTATTGACTAGATTATGAAATTATTGACCTGGAGTACAAAAATTGATCGGCCCGTGACCCAGCTTATATCTAAGTTGCAGACCCAGGCCTAGGCCCAGGCCTAGCTCATCAGAAAAGACAATAGTCTTTGAAGACACTCCCGCGACATCCGGACTCTTGTGTGCAGTTAAGTTTTCTTGTTGCAACCCCCGAGTCATTAGACTTTTTTGACTTAATTAATAGGCTTAATCACCGCGCTTGTTGAAGGCGGGTTGGTGGTTATCATGGTCACAAACCTGGGCGTAGCGAAAAATACGAAACATACTTTGCTCGACCTGGGAATTGAACCTAGGACCTTCGTGTATCAGACTGAGCACTTTGCCACAGTTTGAATAGAAATTTAATATCAATAGACTTTGAAGCCAGCACAGTACCAGAACGTGTATACCATTAAATGCGAGAATTTGTGGAACAATCCCCATATAGTTCCTTAGACTTAGACTAAGACCACTGATTTGAACCCATAGCTTACACAAGCAAAATATATGTGGGTTAACAGAACTGTTATAAACGTGTTAAAACGCGTTTAAATAATCTGAATAAAATCCTTTCCCAAATAGGACATGTTGAAGAAGCGCCAGCAAGTTGAGCGTCTAGCGGCGGCCGGCAAGCACAAGTACGAATACGACAGTGACGAAGACACCGCCGAGGGCACGTGGGAACACAAGTGAGTTACGACAACGTAATATACTTCATTACCTCCCAAGAATCTGTCAACCCGGTCTTAATGTCCTAAGCTTTAGAGGCGCCCTCCAATCTCGCTTTTGATCCGAACGCCTTGGAGAATCTAGTAGGGGGCGAGGACATGCTTGCATGTTGATGGCATCTCTCTAGAAACCTTGAGAAAAATATGTTCGATCTAATTAAGCTGTAGAAGCCGTCGAAAGCAGCAAACATTAAAAAATATGCGACTACAGATATCTAAGAATCGATATTAACGATTATTCTTCACTGTGTGTTAAAATCAAAATCAAATTTTAGTCAAAAGTAGTGTTTACAAAACATACATTTTATTCATTTAATAAAACATCTATTGGATCACAATTGAAAATGTATCACTTTATGAAAAGATATAAACTTTTATTAAATGTAAAGTCTTTCAATTTTACATGGCCAACATTTTAAATATTTATAATACCTGGAACAAAGAATCAGGTGATAAGGATTTTTCTTAACTGAGCGACGTATTTTAAGATGAATTTGAGACTGAATTTATTACCTAAACATAAATTACTAAATATAAAATTACATAGATAACTTACATAGATACTTTATGAATCTGCACAGGTCTATTTTACACTAGCATTTTGCCCGCGACTTCGTCCACGTACATTTCGTATTTTTACGTACAAAAATCGATACTACGTCAAAAAATAGAATTATTATAGAAACTGTTTCTCTTGCATGCATTCCGCATAAATGATACTGGAAGGTTGTTATCTAAAACTAAGGATGGATCACATCCAATAAGCTTTAACTCTTAATTAAATAAATAAAGTTATCCCAAAATTACCCATCACGTAGCGATGGCCAGTTATGGCCTCTGGCCACCGAGAGATCGGAGCCAATTACCGCCGCCGCCGGTGCGGCGTTGCTGCTCCCAAGCCGTGCGCTTTTGCACGCAATGCTGAGCAGTATCTGTGGCAGTATCTTCCGGTATAATGGTGGCACAATGGGCTTGCCTCTCTCTTTAAGCGATCTCAAGCAGGTACTTCAAAAAACATCCGTGTCCTGGTAGTACCTGCACCAGACAAAATATTAAGCGCTCCATGTTTGCGCTTAGTCAGGAGTTAAGGAATGAGCGCACCGCGTCCAACATTGTAATACTAGTAGTACCAATTTAAATTTTATACATATTTTTGTTTTTGTTTTACTTCAATAATCTATGTTACAAGCTTCTCTAATAACAATGTTTATTGTTTCTTGTTTTGGTAGAAAAACTATGATAGCGCTCGGGTTAGTTGTTCATGGGAAATGCACCCTTTTCTCAATTCGTTACCCACCCGTGCATATGTTTTTCCCTGAGACTTATAAATTTGAAAATAGGAAAAAAAGATCTAATTAAGAATATGCGTTGACCAGCTTCGGATTAGGTTATAATGATCGCTACGATTAAATTGTCTCGCAAAGCTTTTTTTAATAGTAACTGTACCATTACCTATACATATTATAATTAGCACTATATGCTGTCCCACTGCTTGGCAATCTTGGCATTATCGCTACAACTGATAGATATTGGCTTAATCACAAAGCTTCCGAAATGCGGGTTGGTGATCACAAACGGAACTATGCTTCGGAAAATCACAAACACACATTGCACAACCTGGAAACTGAACCTAAGACCAACCAAACCCATCTAGATGATACTTGGCCTCCGACGATATAGGTATTAGGCTATAATGCGTCCATAAAATGTTACATATCTACTTTGTACTTTGCGAGCCAATCTATTGTCCGGTTCTAAAGCGTCACTGTCATTAGTGCTGGAGAAGGAATTTTTCTTTTTCCAAGTTAGAACAGCAGTTGCCTCTGCGGTCTACTGGTTAGACAACCAGACCTAGAGGTCTCGGTTACGATTTTAGGTAGGGCTTGTTTTAAGTCTGTAAGGTAGAAAACAATCTGTAAGGCTAGTTACAACCAATGATAGTCAGATATGAATCTAATGTCTTCAAAACATCAATGTAATGCAAAAAAAATATGTTATCTTGTCTTTAAGTAGATGGTCAAAGAGGGAAATAATAAAATGTACACGGATTTTTCTGTGACGTATTTTTGATTTCTCAATATTAACTAAGCGACCAAATTAAACGCTGTGAAGAGCAAATTTTATCGTCATGAAATTACTCCGATGATGAAACTATTTATTTTAGTAAAGATTAATATATTGTGCCTAATGTACACACGCCTGCACATCAACCTACCACAAACTGTCAAATTTCCTCAATAGACTTTAAAGGTTATGCCTAAGTAATATGGTTGACATTGTATTGAAAAAGGCGTCTGTACACTTAAAATCACCTTGTAAAATCAAATAATTTTTAACATGAAAAACATTATTGTAGCTTTAATATAAAAGCTAGATATATCGTGTTGCTGACTTTTTATTAGATCTTCTGATGGCTAATAATTTTGTAGTAGGTACATCAGTATTATGTATACTCAACCGTTTAGTCAGCGCACGCCGATTAAGAAGCCAAGCTGCGCTTTTTTCCCCCGACTTTAATTACAAATTTTATGACTTAGAAGTGTCAACTAATGTTTATCAAAAAAAAAATATCCGATGTTCACCCTGAAATCTGTAATGATATGCCTTCCATGGCACCAAAACGTCTGTCCGAGTAATTTTTGCAAGATAAAACACAACACTTCATGTGTCTTATTAAATAAACAATGAAATCAAACAAATAAGCTGCGATCGTAGTTTCACGTCAAGCGTAGTGTCTGCAGCAACAGTGCTTGAGAGACTGGCGGGACTTTGCCCATCACCATGACGTCAGGGCCGAGTTGGCTCACAAAAATGTAACGGAGCACAGGTTCTTACGCTCACTCCTCTTTGTATTTGCTTCGTGTGTACACCCATCCGTTTGGTACGCCGATGATGAAGCTAAGCCGCGTTTTTATAACCGACTTGATTTACAAATGTAGAGATTTCGTGATGAGGACTAATTTTTATCAAAATAAAATATAGCCTATGTTACCCGCAAAGTATGTAGCATTCTATCAGTGAAAGATTTTTTGGAATCGGACCAGTAGTTCCAGAGATTAGCCCCGACAAACAAACAAACAAACATTATCACAACTTTACCTCTTTATTAATTATGTGGAGGCTTGTAGTGTGTGGCAAAGGAGACAATGAAACCAGCGGTGTCGATGTCGCTAATGAATATTTATTGGTAACACGCCCGCATATTTATAGAGCTGTTAGACAGGGTAAGAAAATGACCATCTTCCATCTCGTTCCAACGCTGACATAAATACCTAGCGAACGACGCCCGCGCGCCAGTATGAATAGGTCGACGTGCGCGCCGGACGTATGCATGGCTCCCATAATTATATAGATTACATTACCTATACCTATCTATTAAATGAATTTCTTTTAATTTCAGATTACGTTCTAAAGAGATGAACGCCACTGAGAAATGGGCCGATGAGCTAACGAAGCAAGCTGCCGGTAAACATCACATCGGTGATTTCTTGCCGCCCGAAGAGCTTAGAAAGTGAGTAATATTAAAATTTTAGTTTTAAGCGGCTTTTTGTTTTCAATAGAATATAATAGAATTGACTATTCATTTATTAAAGTGGCCAAGACTCAATTAACTTGACAACAATGAAAAACTCGTCTTTGAATGTCGATAGTTGTGTCGGTCGTCTGTCATGTCATGCACGTTGACGTAAATGCATGTGATGCAGCATTAACGTTTAGGGCCGTACCTACGTATCATGTACGACCCTAAGGCCGCTTGTTAACGGCTGTTTTTTTACTGGACACCGAGTCGGTGCGATATGTTTATATTTTTCTAAACCCCTCGATAATAAAGACAGCCGTATGGTACCGGCCCGGTATCCGGTAAAAAAACGGGTAGGTAACAAGAGGTCTAAACTTGACTTGTAGACTTGTAGACTTTCGAGTCTATATGTAATATACGTAGTTCCATACAGATCCGACTACTCTTTTCGCGACAACTGTCGCATTACAATACTGTAATGCGATTTATTATATTTTCCATATCATATTAAATTATTGACACATAAACATAAGCCAACTGGTTATTTTAATGAAATAGCTACAAGTGAATCGATTATATTTTGATAAATCGATTTGCTTGTTACAAATGGCAACAACGAGGAGACAACGACAACTCGACATGAAAAAAAATCAAATGAATTTAATTACTAATTAATATGGGGATTTCTCGTCGGAGAAGTTAAGGCAAATTATTTAACAGGGTTATATGAAAATAAAAAACTTGATTTTTGATATAAAAATCATCATTGTACAAAATTACTTGTAGCGATACTAAAGACCATATTACGATGGGCATTCTCCTTTGGTATTTAAGTTTGTACTTCAAGTTATCGTGAATAATTTGCCTATATCTTTTATGACAGGTTCATGGAGAAATATTCAGCTTTCAAAAGCGGAAAGGAACCAGACTTGAGTGACTACAAAGAATTTAAACTGAAGGAAGACAATCTTGGTAAGTCTTTAACAGATTTTTTAATGCCGTAACTATCTGATATATATATTACCGTAGATATAGTTTGATCGACCACAGGAACAGTCACGGGCATTAATATACTTATATATACTTACTATATGTATACTTTTTACAAGTTTTGACTCTTATTCCATTGTATTAAGAGTTACATTATTTACATGTTTATGTCCTTGACTTTAAAATCAACATCAAATTCTAAATAACTTTACTTATGATTTATTTTGCCTAAATAAATATGTATTTAAGCATACATCCTACAGCACATAAACTAGGTACTTAACTTAACTTAGAGAATTATTTAAATATGTCAGTTATGAATTTTTAGTTTTAAAGTATAATAAATATAACAAACAAGTATAACAAATATTTTGTACCCACATATCTTTATATATATAAATCTTCTGTGCGTGTGTATATCACTGAACTCCTAAATGGCTGGACCAATTTAGATAAAAAAAATTGTGTGTGTTCAAGTGGATTGGAGAATGGTTTAGTTAGATTTACAAATGGACCCGGTAGGTGGCGCTGCTATAGGGGCCCATCATGGGATATGGGTGTTCTTAAGCGGACGAATGATTTGTTTGTTTTGTTTTCATAGAATCTTTCAACGTTTTGTTTGTTTTGTTGTCATGGAAACTATCAAAGCGGTACTAAGTCCGCCGGTCAGCTAGTTATTTATACTATTTTATATCCTAATGTCCGTTTACACCGAATACCATGAGCTTTTGTGACTGTTGCCGGAGTAAACCGTCATCAAGCATGGCTTAGGGGTTATTTTAAACCTGAGACTTATGCCCTTTTTAACTAACGACCATACGAGAAGGTATAGTGACATTTATGAGAGCTACTTATAGCCTAAACTGAATAAATGATTTTGAGCTTTGAATGATTTTATGACCAGTAAGATCGTTATTGAAAACGGGTTAAGTCAGTAGCAAACAATAAGTTGGATATGTAACCCATATCCTTAAAAGTTCGATATCTTAAAATGCTTGATCTGATCATTATCGAAGTCTAGTAAGTATCTAGCAAGGTAGTAAAGAAAAAAGAGACAAACTTCGAGACAAACTTGAAATTAAATATTAGTCATTTTGTAGGGTTCAAAATGCTTCAGAAGCTCGGCTGGAACGAAGGTCAGGGTTTGGGAGTCGAGGGCACCGGCATAGTGGAGCCGATCAACAAGTGAGTAACAACAATGAGATACGTTTAACATTGATCATATTCTATTAACATTCCTCAATTGGTTTTCGATCTTATTGCTTCTTACATAGGGATTAGTTTCTAGTGTGTTGCACAATGAGAACAATTAATTATTAATAACACGTTAAATTCAATATTAATACTAAGAATGTTGTATTAGAATTGGCTTATTCATTTGAAAGATATTGAACTTTGAAGTTTACATACACTTTTGAACTTTTGCGTTCCATTGTAAATCAAACATAAAGCGGTGTTTAACGCTTACTGCTCATGGGGGCGATTTTTGAACCGGTGATTAGTCATCACGCTATGACATCGATTACGTATGCTCCTTATTCTCTTATAAAAGGACACTGGTAACTTTTTATTGACTCTGAAAATTCTTGAATGATATTTATCTTAATAATCAAATTGTTAATTAAGCAAAAAATATTATATTTCCTAGTGTATTTCATGTTACTTTTATTTCGACATCACCGGTGATATTCAAAAATCGCCCCCCAGAATAGGTATCCTAGACATATCTTTTGAGTTGCACCTGTAAGGGTTAGCTTGGCTGAATCATAAATACATAGCAGTTTTCGTTTAACCCTTTAACTTAAAAGTGTGTATGCGGCACACCGTTGTAGCAAAGATACGCGTGTTAGTCTTTGGTGTCACCGATTTATCGTGGTAACTAAACCGTCACGATCACGAATGAAAAAGTTCGGTGTAAATTCCTTTCTTGCACCACCAAAATGTATGGAATACTCAGCACACGTATTCTCTCCTTCTACATCATAGGGTCTTGAAGTTAAATACAATACAAATACAAACCGTGCATCAAATTTTTAAAATTTTTTATCAAAGGATTACGGAGTTATTGCATTTCTAAGGTTTCTATGGAAATAGGGTTATCAAAATTTAAAGAAAAATTTATTAAATTATATTGATTCTTAAAAATGGTTTTTATCATAACTGAAAATAGACGATCAAATGTTAATGTATTCCATTTGCACCTTCTTAATCATCATTATCAGAATAAATTAAAATTTCTTCACTAGGAAGTACAAGTTCACTCATATATCTAAAATATAGGGAATTTCATTTTCAGTGATTGGTTTTAACAATGATAGAATCTTTTCGAAGAGAACATTAATTTTTTTACTTGTTTTCGGAGAAAGTGTTGTAATATAAGGGTCTGACGATACAAGTGCGCGTGTGAATAGACTATGGTTGTTTGGCGATTTAATTTTCTTGTGTGGTGCTCACGATCATACCGGCAATACTTGTTTCGTGATTGACCTGCTTGCTCCGAAAAAAAACCAATTTGTAACACACTTGCATTTATTATTTGGCTCCCATGCATTAATATTTTATGGAGCATAACTGACAATAGAGCCAATCGTAAGTTTCCACATATTTGGTAGCAAGTTCTGTGCAAAATAATTGCAATTTGTTAGTGTTGATAGGCAACCTGATAGTAAGTGATGATAAGACCGACCTGGACTCCTCAACCACAGAGGATCTGGCTATTTTATCAAAACTGCCGTAATACAACAATGATGTTTAAAACTGTTATTATGGCGGTAGCTACCCAGGTCGACTTAGAATACGCCACACCAACCAAACCGTACATAAAAAAATTCCCCCGCTGGGATTTCAACCCAGTGCCTCTGCGTCTGAGACAGGTGGTAATACCACTAAACCATAAAGGCGGTTAAATGTATGTCAAACCACTAAAAGCTTGAGTTTTTGTTTTATTTCATAATTAAGTACGTAGTAAGTACTTATTTAAAAATGTCGATGGTGATGACTCTCAACATAAAATTTAAAAAATCAATAACTCTGTTGTCCTGCTTCTTACTTATTTATTATTTAAAATATAGTTAGCAAATATTGTAAGGATTGTTTAATCCATAAAAAAAATAATCTTTGAAAAAATCATAAAGTCATTTATAAGGGTGTAAAATCGTATTTTTGGTATTTCTATGGTTTCTAATTATACATATAAACTTTTGCTAGCGGATGCAATAAATTTTACAAGAAATTACAAACAAAAAAAATGCGCAATAGCGTTTCTATGGTTGTTTCTCGGGTTTCCAGAAAAACGGTATATCTCCTAAAATACTTCAGAGAAAATTATGGGAGTTTAACTTTTAGGTTTGAAATAATACCGTTAACCAATTCATAATATAAAAAGACATGTCCGCTACTCAGTCAAAATTCCACACTGTGCATTGCGGTGTCGTAAATGAAACACCATCACAACAAAGCTGGTGCCTACTCTGACAGGGCTCATGTGTGTGTTTTGTGTACGCTTATTCAATCTGTTCGGGGAAGTAGTAATCAAACTTTAAGAGCGTGATCTACGAACAATTTTATCGATAAAAATACCTCAAATCAAGGTTCTGACCGAGTAATAAATTTACCCTCGTTCTTTTCATTCCTCTGTTTTTTTTTTTTACTGAAATCAATCCTTACTCTCCCAAAATGTATGGGGCCCGTGTGTTTGCTACTTCTACTAATAGGTAATCTTGTTAGCTATCGAATGATACAAATATTTGCTTATCATTGTCAAGGTGCCCATGCCATCGCTTTTTTTAAAGGAAGAGTTTAATATTATATAAAACGTTTAATATATTATGTGTATTAAAGGGTAATGTATTGTATTTTGTTATCCCGCAGAGCTGCGCAGCCCGTAGCGAACATGGGCCTCGGCGCGAACTCGTCGGACGTGGCCTCGCCCGAGGATGACGAGTTCGACGCGTACAGGAAGCGCATGATGCTCGCCTACAGGTTTCGCCCCAACCCGTTGGTGAGTAGTCGAATATAAACTTTATACCCCTTACACAGTATAAGGAGACTGAAGCTCTCGTTCTTTCAAACCTATAAACCGATTTTAATCGGCCTCCTCACTTACACGTAATTAATTAAGTTGATACATTACAAAATACCGCAATAATCTTAGTAAAATAACAGATTACTTAATGTATGAGTGTTAAGTAAGTAGGTACACAGCTGGCTACTTGAAAGACGATACCCAATCCCAAGATTTTAGGTTTTATTTCTTTATTGTTGTCGGCTTTTTACACACCTGCCTGCACATCACACTAGCAAAAACTCAAATTTCTTTAAACTTTATGTCTGTTTTATTTTGGATAGTCTTCTGCGGGCGTTTATATATATATATATGTCTATATAGCCCAATATCGTTCTTGTCCTCCATTCTACCTGATGCAAAGTGATGTTAGGCCAACCAAACCTAGTACGCAAACATGTACGCGTAACATGTACATGTAACAGGTTAGAACACCGCAGAGGCGGTGTTCTAACCAAATTTCTACTCGAAACTAAACTGTACCCCCTGACTACTGACATCTTTCTTTGCTTGTTTATAAATCCATTTACATTTCACTTTTAACCTCTTATTATTTTAAACCAATAAACCGATTTTGTAAAATAGTTTAAAAAATAATTATTTTCTTTGTTTTTACAGAATAACCCACGGCGTCCCTATTATTAAGAGGAGAGTGTACTTATATCTAAAAATAATGTATCGTTTAAAGATAATGCAGAGAATAATATTTTTTGGGTTGTTTTGAAGGTGATTAGTGATAATTTGTGTCTAATGTTATCACTGAAATAGAAACAAACTTTTTTTGTTTGCATGTGCAATTTTTTTATCACTTACACACGACTGCTCATCAACCTAACACAAACTGTCAAATTTTTTCAATAGACTTTGAACTTAATGTTTAAGTTATATGGTTGGTAATGTATTGAAGAGATTTGACAGTTTTGGATAGTTTGATGTGCAGGCGTCTACATAGAATACGACCATGCCAACAGTACTGTTCACTTAGACTGTATACATAAAGATTATTCTGTAAGTAAACAATATATTGTTATTTTCATAAAACTGAAAATTAGATAGTTCAACAAGCAAGTTTTAGAGCATGTTGCATTTACAATAAAATATTTTTACTAACATAGTTAGGTAACCAAACTCTTAGGTGTAATTATATACATTTTTAATTATAGGCTTTTTGTGTAAATAAATAAATTAAAATGTCTGCTACAAATTTTTGTGAAACTTGTTAATTAAATCTGACTTCCATCATTTAATAATTGTTAAAGTCGATACCTTTTTAATATGCAACTGAATGCCTGTTATCATGATTAAGTAAACTTCCCTTTATCTTAAAGTATTGTTAAATTTAAAATAAACGTGTTTTAAAAATATTTTCTCTTTATTTTGCGCATTCCTCACATGTTTAAAGGGACTGCGCTGAAGACGGACTTTATCCGCTTGCTTTGTTACTTTCAGTCCCTGTGTGCGTTAGTCGATGAAAAGTAAGCGATCTATTTTGCCGGACAAGAAATGATGCCGACGAAAGTCCGTCGTCTGAGCAATCCCTAATGATAATATCTACAAACGTAGCTATCTCGCTCTCTCACTACTATACTATCAATTATGAGTGTCCCTCGTATTCGAAGTAATCAATTACTATTTGGATACTGATAATTCTTGAATGTACTAAAATAATTAGCTTATTAATAAATTAAAAAAGTATTGTATTTTTTTCGTAATCATCACACATACGCAAAAAAGCTGTTTAAGAGCCAAAGAAGCATTATATTTTATAGATACGGAAGAACTGGCTATCTGACCATTAATTATCGAAACACTGAAAAAAAATGTTATGACGAGTGACTTGGATAAGGGGTGGAAAAGGAAAACTGCTAAATTGCCAAATATCAATTTGTGGGAAATGAACCTTAATTGGGTAAAGTTTAAAATCCATTTCCCATTAATTGATTTTTAGCGCTTTAGCAGCTTTCCCTTTTCAACGACGATATGATAATAGCTAGCCAGGCGGACTTGAAACAAGTTCTACTACTAATCAAGCCGAGCACTATTCTACACCTAACCTACGTTTTACCACGAAATAAGGAGACCCCATTAGGTAAGTAATACATACCTTGCTCGAGAAACGCACACAAAGACCCGACACGGAATCTCGGACCATCTCTGACCAGTCAGAGCGCAGCCGTTGCGATATTCCGTCTCCGTGAGAGGTTGTATGTGTGCGTTGTTGTTGCTCGAATGCTTTAAGCCTCCTAAGGCAGGTGTCCCACCGCCGGCTATGAGCGAGTAGCGAGTAGAGCTAGAAACTAAAAGCGAGTTGGCGAGCAGCGACAAGCGAGTTGTAGTTCCGATAGTTTTGTCGCTGGGCTATAAGCGAGTGTTCTTGTGCGATGGGCGATTACTCCCACTACTCGTTCGGGGGCGGCTAGTCGTGTAGACATGAGGAAAGTCGTTATTTTTCAATCACTGTGACTGTCGTTCCAGTTACACAAGAAAAATCATCGTGACTTTGTCACGTCGATCACGTCGATATCGTACATTTAAGAAACACAGAGTTACGCCACAGATTACATAATAGGTTAAGGTATATTTAAGAAAAACGTACATCTCGTTATTATTTTGTTTTGTCATTCTTAAATATGTACGAAAATCTTCATATGACAACTCGTTGAATAGTTGAAACTTACTGTATTCTCTTCTGAAATAATTAATATTTTGCATCCAAATTGTTCTTTTCAAAATATTCGTTTTTTCATTCGTTTTTTCAGAACTGCCGCTGCTACTACACAAATGCTATTATAACACACATCGTCGTTCGTCGTCTTCTGAACTACTCTGAACTACACAACAATGATAGTTCAAATAATTGTTCTGGATTCATTATACATGTATGTTAGCTATCCCTAGCACTCAGATCTGTAGTCTAGGTAGAAATGATCGCTCGGCGAGTGATCTGACCGCCAAGCGGGTATCGCTCAGCGGCAAACTAGTAAAGCGAGTACTCGCCGGCAGTGTGAACAGTCAGCGATCAACTAAGTATTAATTTAAGCATCTCTTTTATTGATGC
This sequence comes from Eudonia truncicolella, assembly GCA_949315975.1. Classification (NCBI taxonomy): domain Eukaryota; kingdom Metazoa; phylum Arthropoda; class Insecta; order Lepidoptera; family Crambidae; genus Eudonia; species Eudonia truncicolella. The sequence goes on from OX438839.1 coordinate 11,849,048, forward strand.
AGGATATATATCTATTGTTTCTTGAGCGAGAAAATAGTTAATCGCTTACTCGCCGGCGCTGTGGGACAGCTGCCTAAGACCGAGAGGGTCTTTTTGCTCATTTTGCTTTTCAAAGGCTGATATTTTATTCTTTGGGATGCTGATATTTCTTTCTTTATGTTCTTTATTCCGAGATGGTGTTACTATTATCATTTCTTATTATGCAAAAATTTTAACGTTCCTTTACAGTGATAAGATTTTATATTTAATTTTATTGGACGTTCCATATACGACCCGCCAGGACTCGGGAGGTTAGAAACTTACTTTCTGCTGTCTCCTTATTATGTGGTTTTACCGACTGTCTACTGCCTAGTGCGAGTTTTATTTGTCATGGTGAGAAACGAGAAGAGTTAAAATTTTGCCATACAAATTCTCGTTTTCGTTAACGTAATCAAAAAATCAAAAAACCCGCACATTGACCCAGTTATTCCAGATTCGACGAAATTATATTGCGTATTAGTAGTAATACAATGCAACAATGTGTTTATTACACGTGAATACACGTCTAACACGGTAAAGCGCGCACGCATACGCAGTACCTAGTAGTTCATTCAAGTATTTCCGCATACTTTCTTACGCCACTCTATAATCTTGTTTGCGTTACCCTTGATATCCGACGACTCTGCAACATACAAGACGCGCTATAATTCGTTACGTACGAGTATATTTGTGATGAATCTCCACTATTCGTCATGAAAAAGCGTGTATAAACAAAATAAATTGGGTCGCGATTTTTCAACCCACAGTAATTGTTACGGAGTCGATCGGCCGGACACTGGGGAGACGCCGGCGCGCGCGCATGTGCCAAGTCAACAACGTCTTAAAATTAGCAACGACGAGAGTGAGTGACAAATTATTTTCAAATAGTTGGTTCCATTGAGAATGTTCGCGGAATTTTTAGCTTTGCAACGTGTTCGTTCGGTGGTGTATGCGCACGCGTTTTGGCGGGATAAGTGAGTCCGCCGTTACCGTATAGTGCTGAAACTTGTGACTGTTGTATTTGGTTTGTGTTACTAATAATGATTCGTAAGAGTGCGAGTTGTCAGGTGTACCGTGCCGTAAACTCTACTAGTAGTGATGTATCAACATCATCCAGTTCGTCGTCGGAAAATAATGACAGCGCTTTAAAAAAGTAAGTATTATAGTCAATACTAATTGCCTAAATATTACTGAAGGTGTCTGGTTTGTTCAAAAATCAAAAAAATTAAAATCAAAAATATTTATTTACGTTATTACGTTTTTACGTTTATAACAAACCACATAACAAATAGATTCTCTGTGAAAAGTTTACAAACTATAATGTAGTAAGCGCATGCGCTGACTGACGGTCCTCGGGGAAGGAGGTATTTATTAACCCTATTCTTGGATTATTTGAGACACTTAACTTACAAAAATTTCGAGTAGTGAAAAAAGAACACATTTTAGACAAAAAGGATATATATATTCCACAAAAAAGAAACTGCCAAGTACCTATAGGGTTCACAGTAAAAACAAATATAAAATGAATCAATATATAATAAATAGCACCCTTAGATAATTATTTATTTTATAGTTAGGTAATTAAAATTTCCTCCAAGTTCTTAGAAAGCTGAAGTTTAAGCTCCAAAGATACTGAAATTACTTTTCTGTCTCTACTCAATGTTTTAGGTGTAAAGTATTTTACCGAAATCGCCACTGTCTTTCTCGGTATTTTTGTTAATAGTCATCAACATAGTTGTTTGCAATGTTAAAGGTATACGTACGTACGAGATTAATGCACACTTCGCTAGATAATGTACTTATTTCAGAATAATAACTAAAACTAATTGTTCTGAGACATGAAAAAAATATTGAAATAGCGTGATCCGCCGGGTTTCTTAAACTTAACAATAACCGAAAACATGTTACTTCGTGTTGTAAATTCGTACGTTTTGCACCTGATGTAATAGTATATAAATAATAATTGAATGGATGGAATGGATTTTATATACCTAGTATTGTAATGAATTAGTTTTACAACATGCTAAACTCAACGCGGCTGCTGTTACAGAATGTTATATCTATTAAATAGGTACTTACCTATATTCTCCGTGCTAGTTCTAAAGGCACGTTAAGTCGTTTGCCGTTAAAACCCACTAACCCGTATCGAACTAGGTTATGGGCCGAACCCTCGGAGAATCTAGTATGGAAAGTAGACACGCTAGCGTGACGGCATTCCCTCTATAAACCCTCTGACGGTGCTTCGATCGTCTTGATCGAACCCTTTTAAGTTTCTCACCACCAAAGAAGTCCGGTGACGCCGAAAAAGTCGCATGAGGATATCAGAAATCTGTGATGGGTAATGGTCCAATCTCCTCATGTGCTATTGGTTAACTGTGGGAAAGCTTGAGCCCAGCCAATGACTTTTATAGGCTAATTTGATGATGATGATGATGATGATGACGACGACCTACATTCACGCGTTTTGGAGTCAGTTTTCTTATTTTTGACCTTGACCTTTATCCCACCTGGTTAAGTGTCGATAAGGCCCAAGATCGAAGCGCACTTCACCCGGAACCCTCAACTACTGAGGCACTGGTAGATCTGGTAAACTAATGCAAGTCAACCTTAGTCCCGTTAACCCACACTCACACATGATCCCTGAATCCTTCTTTTTGGGCAGCCGTGTAAAAACAGATGGCTCACAACACAGCTAACATACTTTCGGTAGCTATGTCAGAATGTAATTTGAAGGTTTACTACATGTAGAGCGATGCCGCACCACCAGATGTTGCCCACATCACCACATCACAAAATAAAGACCCAGAAGGTATTAAGCATCGAACAGTGCTCGAGCAACGCACAAAGAAGACCCCAATATTATACGGCACGGACACGGATCTACGAACAGAGTGCCTAGTGTGTTTTATTTACTATCCGTATTCATTCGATTACGTTTACGAAAACGAAAGTTAGAATGGAATTGAAGCAGCGCTTCCTGGCGACATACGAGAAGAGTTGAAATTTTGTCATACCTACAAATTCTCGTTTTCGTTAACGTGATCGAATGACGAATGAAACTCACACGGGGCACCCAGGGTGCTAGTGTGAGTTCACTTGACGAGATTCCGTGTCCGTAAGAAGTTGTCTATGAGTGCGTTGCTCGAGCGCTTTTGTATGCACCCCGATCCGATCCGAACCCTTCGGAGAATCTAGTAAGGCACGGGGACACGCACTAGTGCGTGATGCCGTTCCCTCTAGAAAACCTCCGAAGGTGATTCGTTACACACGGCTTGAGGAACCCTTTAATTTCTCGCCGCCCCCAAACAAAATGTGATGCTATAAATGCTGTTTGAGACAATCAGCAATCTCTCTAAAAAAAAAAGGTTTTGTATGAAGGTTACCTTCTGCAATCTATTATGTGCCCACATGTTGTGTGTGTAACTAAAGTCTAGTTACTGCATGGAAACGTGGGGGATTGTGCTTGTTTTTTAAATGTTATTTACGAGCGGTGTTCAATAAAAAGTAATAATGGCATATATAAACTCTTTGAACAACAAAAAATGTAAAATACTGGCAGGTAAAGCCCAGAAATTTGAGAAAATAAAAAAACAAAATTATTGATTTTCTTTTCTCTTTCTTATTTTAAAAATAGAAGTCATTTGTTTTCGTCGTGTCGAAGCATGGTACGCAAAATTGATAAAATTAAAATTCGCGCCGGAATAAAATATCTCTGCCTGAAAAAATTTACTACTGAGCAAGTAAATCTGTGGCTCGATGGCGCAGTGGTTAACGCGCCCGGTCTGCGAGTGCTGAGGTTAAGCAACTTTCGCAAAGGCTGGTCATCGGATGGGTGACCAAAAATTTATCATCTCGAGCTCCACCGTGCTTCGGAAGGCACGTAAAGCCGTTGGTCCCGGCTGCATTAGCAGTCGTTAACAACTACCAATCCGCACTGGGCACGCGCGGTGGTTTAAGGCCCGTACTCCCTATCCATCCATAGGGAAGACTCGTGCCCCAGCAGTGGGGACATAAAAATGAACTGTTAATGAAGTAAATCTAGACTTGAAAGGATTATCACTTTTTATTGAACACCCCTACTATAATTATGTTAGTAGACTGATGATGATGGTTAGCAATTCGGGTACCTTGTGCGAGTTTTATTTTTGCCGAAAACGAGAATTTGTACGCATATGACAAGCAATTAGTGCTTCCTGGAGTTCCTGGTGACAAACGACACAATTCTTGTTATCGTGAATTTAAATTTAAAGTGATCGAATGAGTTCAAGTAGTAACTAAACACGCAGTTCGCACTCAGTTTCTCGCTTTAGCTTTAGAATGAAATCGTAGAAATTACCAAGCTTCGCTTTGTTTTACGAATAAACATTAAAAAAAAATGTTTATTGCGAACGGTACCTTCCTATATATACAGCTTCACATAAAAAGTCGTGAAAACTAATAGACCGAAACGCACGCGGGCGAAATCGCGTTTTGCAGCTAGTTAATCTATCTATGCCAAAGAGGGTCGAAAGTTTGTACATTGAAGATATTCGAAAAACAGTTGGCTAGGGATACTTAGAATCGATAACGGAACACGTTCCAACAGTTTTTAGAATTTTTGTCTGTTTAGAATAGAATAGAATAGAATAGAAAAGTTTTTATTAACTTACACACTTAATTATACAATAATACAATATGTTTATCTGTTTATTTGACCGTGCATCACGTGAAAATGCCTGAACGGATTTTTATGCAAACTTTGCACATAGACAGACCGTGATGCGGACTAGGACGTATTGCAGTCTTCGCGAACGAAGTCGCGGGCGACAACTAGTACATAAATAAAGTAATGAGGTAGAACCCACACAAGTCAATATTGTGTCGAGGCAAGGCAGGGTTAATTGACCGAAGGGAAGGTGACCATAAGCGGGTCGCATGGAAGCCATTTTTGATGTCGACCGCAATTCGATATGCAAGGTTCGGGTACGATTAAAACATAAATGTATACCATTATGCTTTTTTTCTATGTAATTAGAAATAACAGTCGCCTGTACCGGGATCTAATCCCGCTCGTGGATTGTTTTTAACACTTCCATTTTACTTCTTTCTAGCTCTTTTATTTCACATTACATCTCACAGAGACAACAATGTCGCAACTCAGAACAAATTCAGTGTAGAATATTTAAGACAGAGAGAGATAGTAACATAATTCCATCGAATAACGGTGACTTTTTGTCAATAAACAGTAAACATTTTACTGATACTAAATATTTATAAAGAGAATTGTGATTATTTTGTTTCGAATCACCGAGGAACTCCAGATATTTTTTTTTAATTTGAGCACTATGTAAAGTTGACGGTAGTATGCTACTAATAAAATTAATTTTAGGATGACCAACACTTCCAGTCTCCCTGTGACCTGTGACCTAACAAATGGTTTGAATCGAAACGTCATATTTCTTTTCTCCCTTACAGTATCAAAATATTTGAAAATATCATAAAAGGACACTTTCCATTACAAGGACTACTTATATATGTATATTTCCATTTAGTTACATGTTTATAGGTTCAACCGGCTGCTTCGCTCGTCTGTGGCCCGTCACTGGTCCTACTTCAGGAAGGACAGGACAGCCTGGGTCCGGGGGCGATCAGTCTCCGATACTGGGCTCTGCGACATCATCAATCATGGTGAGATGTACCTATAACCTAATGTTTAAACATATTTTATAGCTCACTAAACTTAAACTGGGAGACGCGCTTGGCATCTCACCTGGTTTGCGATTTTTATTTGCCATTCGATCATGTTAACGTTTAGATACGTGATTATTCTATAACAATATTGTAACTCACCATTTTTGTCACCCAAAGGTACTGCTTCAATGGCAAATAAAACTCGGTCTGGGTCTAGGCGATCAGTAGGTAGGGTTCCGGGACTTCGGAGTGAAGTAAAAGCAAAACAAAGACAATAATAGATCGTGTTAGCACAAATATAAATAATCACTCCTTCAATCTTTCTATCATTGAATCCTCCCTCTCAGATCACAAACAGTTATATCTTGAAATAGACAAGTTGGCAACCGAAATAAATAAAATAAATCATTATACACCTCTCGATTATGAAAAACTTTACAAAAGTGCATCGGAAACAATAACCAATGATGACTACGAATAATTCAACCTGGAAATAATTACAAAAGAAAACACAGAACGTTCGAAAATAAAGAAAGTCAAAATACTCAATCCACCACAAAAAGACTGGTTAAATAAAAAAAATATACATGCGATTAATTTAAGAAATGGATTGTGGCAAGAAACTATAGTAAATCCAGATAATGACGACTCGAAGAGATCTTTTAAAGAAGAACAACACAAAGTTCAGAAGTTGATTAAGACGCATAAGGAAGATTACTACCATAAATTATTTTATGACCCATACAAAAACCTAAAAAAATGTGGGAACTAATGAATACCTTGGCAGGAAATAAATCCAAAAACAGCCCTCCTCCTCCTCCTCCAGCTCCTCCAAATTTGAGGACTGGTTCCGGACTGATTATCGACGGTACTATATTTTTGTAATCTGTTCAATTTCTTCTTTTCGTCTATCGGTACTGAACTAGCCAGTAAAACTCCCCAAAAATACCACATTGATACCAGTAAAATCCTTATGTACGGACATTATTACTCACATGAAGATGATGTTGTATTAAATGATCTTAAACCTTCTAGTATAGATGAATTAAATAAAATGATAGACGACCTGGATACTAACACCAGCACTGGTATTGATGGCATTTCTACCAAAGCAATTAAATGTCTTAGAAATCTCATTGTTGATAAATTAGTTCATACAATAAATCATTGTTTAAAGCTCGGTGTGTTCCCCGACACACTTAAGTTTGCCAAAGTTAGTCCTATATATAAATCTGGGTCCAAATTGGACCCCAGTAACTATAGGCCCATATCAGTGTTAACCGTGATGTCGAAAATATTTGAGAGAATCTTATATAAGCGACTTTGCGATTATTTACTAGAAAAAAATATTTTAATCGACCAGCTATACGGCTTTCACCTAGGACTAAATATGGGAAAAAGACAATTCTGTTTGAGGGAGCACAGCTGTTTAATAGGTTACCAGATGAAGTGAAAACTTGTTTGATTATATACCTTCATGTTTAAAAATAAACTTTAACTGCATATCGCAACGAGTCCCACAGAGTGACAATTTGTATACTGTAATTTATGTATTGTTTACATCTCATTATAAGTGACATGTAATTTTGTATGAGAATAAAGATCTTTAAACCTAAGTACCTACGCTTTCACCTTCGGCCGAACCGTCTTACCATTAGGTGGGATGAAGACCAAACGCTTCCCGTAATAGCAGAAAACAAAAGAAAAAGTCTTGCATGAACATTCTATATCCTGCTCGACATCTATCATCTCTCTGTCTTGTACAGCACGGTGTCATGCTTAAATACACGTTAAACTGCGGTATTCTCAAAAGATCAGCGTTGTTATGATTTACTGTAGTTTGACTTGGTTTTTCTTAACCAATTTTTTTTAATTTTTTTAGAGCACTGTAGTGGTACTGTATGACATTGTGGAAATTAAAACTTTTACCTGATATAAATTTGTTAACTTAGTTTTTTTTTATTTTGTGATTTTTTTTTTATTTACATGTGGTTGTCTTCTATAATTTTGTGTTTATTTGTAATGGAAAGTGTCCTGCTATGATAGGGCATTTTCCAATATTTTTGACGCTGTAAGGGAGAAAAGAGCTGGACACTTGCTGAGTTTCTTGCCGGTTCTTCTCAGTACAAGATCTCCCGCCCAGAGTAGACTTACGAACCGATGGCATAGTGACATTCACAAGAGCTACTTGTAGCCTAAACTGAATAAATGATTTTGAATTTTGAATTTTACTCACTGCACTGCAATGCAAAGCACTGCAACAACTAATACTGAGAGGAGTCTCTTAAATGATACATTTTGGTATTTTTATCTAGGTATACATATAAGTAGCTATAATTAGGTAGGTATATGCAATGTATTTGTGTTCTAAATAAAAAAAAACATTTCATCACGTATTACAGTCTCTCTTCTGCGGTATTATATGCTGTATACACAGGGTCGTGGGGACCTTTGGATAACCGTGGGTTCGATTCCCACTCGAGCTCTCTGAGACTGGTTAATTTTTTCTAGTAAATTTTTTATCTTGTAACTATTACATTTAGCATTGTGAGTGAATGCAAAACTCAAAATAATAAAAATGTATAAGAATAGATTAGAATAGAAAAATGTTTAGGCTGTGTACACAGGGTCGTGGGGACCTTTGGATAACCGTGGGTTCGATTCCGACTCGCGCTCTCTGAGACTGGTTAATTTTTTCTAGTAAATTTTTTATCTTGTAACTATTACATAGCATTGTGAGTGAATGCAAAACTCAAAATAATAAAAATGTATAAGAATAGATTAGAATAGAAAAATGTTTAGGTTATATAGTAAAAAACTTAACTTAGAATACGGATTGTATCAAAAAGTTCTCTGCTCATCATCAAGCCGTACGAAGTGTCGATGCCGCGACACTGGCATTCTGCGGATGCCTAGTTTCATATAAAATACTAGTGGCCCGCTCGCGACTTCGTCCGCTGGAAAACACCCGTACCCCATGATGGACCCCTATTGCAGCGCCACCTACCGGGTGCAATTGTAAATAATAACCATTCTCAAATCCACTTGAACACACACAAAAAATATAATCAAAATCGGTCCAGCGGTTTAGAAGGAGGTCAATTACAAACACATGCACGCACAGAAGATTTGGCGCTGGGCTTTAACATAGAATACATAGCAATAATCTTGTTTTACATTAATTAATTACATTATACATTTCATTCTCACATGTATTGTTGCAGAGTGCGTGTACCAACACGAGATCCAGACTGCGCCCAGGCGGTCACTGCAAATCCTGGGCGTTGCACCACGGTCGGTGCCCACACTCTCCGTCACGTGAGGACACTTACCATTATACACTTATAAGATTAATATATGTGACGCTCGCTGGTAAATCAACCGCCACATATATATTTCACTATGTAATGAACTGTTTTTCTAGGTTTATAAAAGGTAATAACAAAAGTAGGCCTACGTGCCACGGTGTCTGACGTACAACTGGTTTAGAGCTACATTAGAGTCTACAATCGCCTGGCAACAACCTCATAGTTATGTATGATTCATACAATATAAGAGGAGCTCGATGCCGCAGTGGTTAACGCGCAAAGTTTGCAATTGCTAAGCTTTTTGCAAAGGCATCGGATGGATAACCAAAAATTTATCAACTCGAGCTCCTCCGTCCTTCGGACGGCACGTAAAGCTTTGGTCGCGGCTGCATTAGTTGTCGTTCACAACCACCAATCCGCAATGAGCCCGTGTGGTGGTTTATGGTCCGTTCTGCCTATTCACCCATAGGTAAGGTTAGTGCCCCAGCAGCCCCGCTTCACACGACTTTAAAGTTTATGCTGACACCCCCCACCAACAGTTAGGTCATAAAGTAGGTGTCAGACAACCTTGCGCGAGTACAAGGGACCATCTGCGTCAGGAACTCTTAAGACTAGTGTCTCGAGCGAGTTGCTCCGTGGACACGTATAGTCCACTACCTAATATCCAGATAGGTTACCGGAGCTGTAAGCTCGCTCACTTCTCGTTGCACTAAGAGTACAACTCGCAGTTTCCACTGCTCGGGTCGTCAACTCTAAAGTCGACTACCAAAATGTCCTCTTTGGTGGCGGAGTTGTAAGCCCACTCACTTGTCAGCTGTACCCATCCAGGTACCTCGCCAGTTCCACAATCCTACGCGGCTGGCTTAACCGGAGACATTGCATCTAGCGGGCGCCTCTACTAGTTATCCAGACTAGTGCCGGAGATGTTGGAAGCCTACTCAATGAATGCCCAGCAGTGGGGACACAAAATGAGCTGGTGATGGATGATGATGGTGATGATATTCTAAAGTAGAGTTAATATTGTATTCTACAATATGCGTGTCGGCAAGGTGAGAATGTCTAGTGAGGCACAATCCTGCTTCTTCGCTAGTTACTATAATGTGCCTTTCAGTCCGACGTGTGCGTTAGTCAATAAAGTTGTAAGCTATCTATTTCGACGAACAAGAAAGTCCGCGAACAAAACTCTGCGTTCCCTATCCATCCATAGGGAAGGCTTGTGCGCAACAGTGAGGACATAAAAATGATCTGATGATGATGATGATGATGATGATGATGATGATGATCTTAACCCCTCGGGGAATCTAGTGGGGCATGGAGACAAGAACTAGTGCCTGATGCCGTTCCCTCTAGAAAACCTCCGAAGGTGATTCGTTTCACTACACGGCTTGATAAACCGTTTAAGTTTTTCGCCGCCCCCAAAAAAGCCCGGTGGAGATGAAAATACAGTCTGTGTCAATATTCAAACTCTCAAAAAAATATATCTTTGATACTTATAATTCGTTTGCATTCATTAATCTACATGTTGACTGTATAACAACGACAAATTATTTTCACAGATAGGTATAAAATTGCATTGCATTGCACTGTTTCTTATTCCATCTGACGTTTAACAAACAGTAAGTACCTACCTACCTATGACGTGTTTCTTTATTTTCAGTCACGTTATTGGTACATAACACTCCGTCTGACCCAGACATTGCGTTGGAATGACGAACTCATTTACAGAATCGCGAAGTGCAAGGCACAGAGTAGTGACAGAAAAATTTAAACATTTTTGATGAGATTATGTTAAAGAGTTATTTATTTTAGTAAACTCACTTCTTACATCCCTATAAGCTTGAAATTGGACACATCCCCGGAACGGACTTTCTATAAGTACCTACCTACTACCTAAATAGCAGAGCACCTTAGATAATTTGCGTTTGATATGACACCAACAAAATTTTATTGAAGAATCCTTAAATTCTCCACACCTTTGATTTGATTGTGTCTAATATCTCTTTATCCGCTTGGATGTATGGAAGATATTGCTTTGAAGCTATAAGACCGCCCAGTTGTAACTTTGCTTTATTAATGTAATGTAAGTAAAATAAGTATTATCTATCTATTGAAATTAAACGTCCTTCTTGCCTGTATCATATTAACTCTATCTATAACCTCTGAGTAGATCCTAGAAATAATAATTTCTAAACTATAAACTATAATAATGTTAAGATCGGTACATACCTACCCATTAATTACTCATCTGGTAGTCAGTTCCGGGAATATCCAGTGAGTTTTGTTACAGTGATCATCTCAAGATTACAGTTCGTTAGACCTTGAGGCAGCAAGGTGGCCGTTATGTATTAGCCACCAGGTGATCGCAAGACGCACTTATAATCAACTGTAAACATTCAATACGTAGTTTTGATGTTTGAACAACTGCCATCTCTATTTTATACCTTAGCTCTCCCATATAAAGTCCAATCGCCGCGCCGCCCGCCGCCGTCTCCCGGTCTAATGCAAATAATAAATGCATTCCTACTTTGGTGTCGCTTAGATAACATAAAAGTAACCTTTCTACTATAACATTCAATTTAAAATCCGCAAACACATAACCATTAGCTTAGTAGACCATAAATCAAATGTATTCAATGTTTCGCATATCCAGAAACCGGCTGTAAAACCGATATATAAAATGAAATTGCCGCCATTTTTTACACCATACATATGATTGCAATCAATATCATGCGCAATGCACCAGTGCGCATGTTTCCCTAGGAATGAGTTTGGCTAAATGTACTTCATGTCTTGGACGTGATAGGTTTAGAGTTGATAGTCGATCGACATTTTGTGGAAATTCGTATGACAGATCCCTGGCTTGTTACGGACAGTGTGCATGTGAATTTTATTGTGAACAAGGTGTTATTAAATAATCAAAGAATACAACAGTGTAATGTTGTGTACAGAGCTTTATTATAGAGAAAATATAAAGTGCGTTCGTTCGATTTTCATAGATTTGATATGTTGTGGTGATCAGGCATGGACAATCACTGTGTATCTATTTACAATTTAATTTGATTTGAAACGTGATTTTTGAGATTTGTACGTCATGTTTTGACCAAATATTTATCGGCATCTAAATTTTAGGACACCTAGTACCTAATTGCCTTAACAAAATTTAAGTTTGCTTAACTTACGAAATTGCGTGACTAACAATTCCTACGTAATTGTTGAACATTGGTAATTGTGTTAGATCATCATAACTTGTCAAAGTGTTGAATAAACCTTTACATGAAACCTTTGAATATTGGTTACAAAATCTATTGAAGTCGTTAATATTGTTATACTTATGTCATTAAAATAATTAAAATATCCTGGAAAGATTTAAAGTCAACTTACATTTTCGTACATTATCATTTTAGGTTTATACAAGTGCCTATCTAGCAACGTAATACCAAAGTTAATTAGCTCGAAATAATATATTTCATGAGTAAAGTATATCGAATGTAACAATAAACCACACTCTGTAGTTAAAATGTAGGAGGCCTAATAATTTATGTTGAATATTACTAACTGTCCTGTCTATGTTACTATACTGCATTTACGTAGTTAACTTATATTAATACTATAAATTACTAACTTATATTATTACCTTTTTTAATGTCACGACTCTAGTATCAACTAGAGTTACTAGAGACTAAATACCCACATATTATTATGTACTAATAATCTACTTATATCTATACCTATACCTACAATATGTGGTACAAAATGCTGTTCGTCTTTTGCAATTTTTGTCATTTAATTATATTGAAATTATCACAGAACGTAACGTAAGAACGTAACCTATATGGAAAAACTAAACAGCTTTAGGTAACTGACTTACTGAATCAGGAAATTTAGGATATAACTTTTAGGTATTAAGAAACTTTCATAACTTAAATTCGCTAGTAACTGCTGTATATGTAGTAGGTATAATATGGATATGGTGTAGAGAGTATAGACGGTATAGAATAAACATCCACTAAAAAGTATTTAAAATCTACCTAAAATCGTCGCAGGCAAAAGATTAAACGTACCTATCACCTACCATTATTAATAATGCTTTTAGGAAGTGCCAAAACCGATTTATAAAAAAATAGTATACATACCTTTACGTAACTAGACACTTACAATTAGCTTTTGACGCATTAATTAGTTTAATGTAACCGCAATCGTCTTACAGCCGTTTTATTATATCAGTATTGTTGTTTCTTATAAAAGAACACAGTGAAATTAAATTGATTTCGTTAATCACTGTTATTAAACGCCTCGGTGGCCAAAAGTCAAACACTAGGCCTTTTTTCTTTTTTCATGCATAGCTTTGTGATGACCAGCACCAACCCACATTTGGAAAGCGTGGTGATTTAAGTCTATAGATAGATTAGATACCCATTGTAGCGATGACTTGATTTCAATTGAGGCCTTACCAGCAGTACCGGCAAAGTCAATTTTATTATTAGTCACATTTAGGCTTCCAGGCAATAAGTAATGAAGTATTCCAATAATTGTTATTCAATTCCATTAGAGTAGGTATTGTGTACTACCGTAGGCATACGTAGGTACTAAAGCTAGCATTAAAAGGTTATCATAACCCCAAAAAAAAAGTGTGCTAAATTAATTATAAAAAATATATATTGTTTTCTAAAGTTTACGCGAACACTATTGAAATGAAACAACTTTTACGGATCTACTCGCGTTTATTTTACACACATTAGTTTTAATTAATGTTTATCCTGACGTTTCGAACCCTTTGCAGGGTCCGTGGTCACAGGGAGACTTTCGAGGAGGACTTTCAGGGAGGGGTTCGAAACGTCAGGATAAACATTAATTAAAACTAATGTGTAAAATAAACGCGAGTAGATCCGTAAAAGTTGTTTCATTTCAATAAAAAATATATATTATTTAACTTGGCTATTTTCAACTTTCATAGCACTATTTTTTTTTAAATAAAGCTCAGACCTTTCTTCAGACGTTAAAAAAACTTGGCAATAGTTTAAATGTGAATTGATATGAGTTTGTTGCCAAAATATGTCATTTATCGTGTAGAACACTAAACATGCGTTGGTTGGCTATTAATTTTATAACAGTTATCCATAGTTACAGTACAAGTATTTAGAGTTAGCTTTAAGTTTTAAACAAAACTTTTCAAATGTTCTTACTCGGTTTTATTAAGGCCTTTTCAATTACTTAAGATCGGTACATAAATGATTCAACGGATGAAACTATGATGAGGTTTCAGTTAAATATGTGTAGAATTAGTAACACATTTAAAACTATTAATAAACTATATTCTATATGCAGTACAATATTTATACTTGTGACATTATTTTACACAATTTGCACAGCAACACACCAGAGTGCTTATATAGGTAGTGCGAGTTTTTTTTGTGATTCGATTTGTATGGCATTGAGCAGCGCCTCTATTTAGTCCTTTCGCAATGGCCGGTCAACAGGTGGATGAACTAAAATTTATTATCTCGAGCTTCTCCGCGCTTCGCAAGGCACGTAAAGCCGTTGGTCCCGACTGCTTCAACAACCAACAATCCGAACTGGGCCTGCGTGGTAGTTTATGGCCATTTCTCCCTATTTGTCCTTAGGGAAGGCTATGATGATGATGATGATGATGATGATGAAGCAGCGCCTCCTACATGGTGGCAAACGAGGAGAAGGTTAAGATTTTTCCATACAAGTTGTTTTCGTAACTTCATCGAAATGTCAATAAACCTTGAACTTAACACTCAGGCGCCAGTATTTTTTAATTCGATCGAGGTCTTAACTAAAGTGTGCCTAGTGCTAGTTTCATTTGACATTTGATCTCACCTCACGTTAATGAAAACGACAATTTGGAAGAATACTCGCATTAAAAAAGAAAACTCGTATGCATTCACTGGTTCTGTGCAAGTTATGTAAAACTTGTTATTTATTCCTAAAGCTTACTCTCATAGTATGTATGCAACACATCCGATTAAAAGTGCCAAACTTAAATGTTAAAGGACTAGATGATTTGAGTTTTTTTTATCAAAAAAAAGTGTGTGTTGAAAGTGTATATAAAATACCAAGTCATTAGTCGCTTGAAGAGAATATTTCGGTAAGTTGAATCACTAATAACAGTGAGACTTAGCATAGTTATAAGAATAAACGGGAGTTAATCAACGAATGAAACCCTAGTTCCCACAAGCAAATTTTTCTGAGAATTTTCATTTTAAAAATTAAATCTTATTCGTGTATTTAAACTCCAACTAATACTGTAATATAGTTATTTCATTATGACAAAGCGCTTGATACTCCTCTCGTCTGATGGTAAGTGATGATAAGGCCAAAGATGAAAGCGCACTTTACACGTGATCCTCTGCTGAGTAACTATAAGCTAGCTTACCTTTAACCACTGGTTTTAACTGTCTACAGCTAAAACCACAAAACAATGCTGTTGACATTTTTGCTGTAGTAATAGAGGATGGCGGTAGAGAGGCGGACTTAGAAAAGCCCCACCACACCACAAAATCGAGCTAATTGTGGACTTTTTTTCGGCCATTAGTGCTATTTACTGAAAATTTTTAAATAAAAACATTCGAGTATGTCTTAGGATAAAGGTGTGATTAATATTGTTATAGAATGTGTTTGTTTTATTTACATAATAATATATATGTACTGAGATTTTAGATACCAATATTATTTTCCGTATGAATTTATCAAGTACTGGAGTGTTATGCAATGAAAATGATAGCATGTTTGGAGTCCGCTTGATGTTATAATTCCCTTTTGTAATGTAACTAATGTAAACGTTTTCGTAAGTATTAAAAACTTTATCTGATGGATTTCAGTAATTATGAATTTAAACATTCATCAGGGTGCCAAGTGCGAGTTTCATTCGCCATTCGATCACGTTAACGAAAACGAGAATTTTTATGGCAAAATGTTAACTCTTCTCGTATGTCGCCAGGAGGCGCTGCTTCAATGCTATACTAACTTTCGTTTTCGTAAACGTAATCGAATTAATAAAACTCGCACTAGGCACCCAGTCTGCTCTAATCCAAAATTTTTAGAGCTGACGTTTTAAAATGATTATCTACTTACCTACCAATTTTAGCTATTTAAGTAATTGTTTGAAGCAGAGATACTTACGCGTGTGTATAGTGCAATTTTTGTCATCACTATTCAATCGAGTAAATTGGAGCAGCGACTCCAGGGTGCCTAATGCGAGTTTCATTTGCCGTTCGATCACGTTAACGAAAACGAGAACTTAATTATGGCAAAATTTTTACTATGGTATTTGCTGACTAGCCGACTAATCGGTTTTCAAATTGCCGACTAGTCGGCAATGCTGATCATTTTCATACTCGTCTTTCGGAGCTTTTCGGGCTCTTTCGTCACTCGGCTTCGTCATTGCAAATTATTTTGATTTGTTTTAGTGTTTTCCTTTCAACATATAAAAAAATAATTAGGGATAAAAATTTAAGTATGAAGTTAATATTTTGTTTGTTTTATTACTGGACTACTGACTGATTCCAAAGTTCCTATTAAGTTACGGTATTGTTACTTTGAAACGAATAAAATCTTTTCCACTTTAAACTAATCTAACTAATAAATAAAAATAATTTAAGGATAAATAATTTAAGTTTGAAGATAATATATTATGTCTCTATGATAGTTTTAAAAAGATTTAAGGTTAATATTATGCTTTTGCCATTTTGATATGTGCCAAATTTTTTTGACTGAACTACTGATTGATTCCTAAGTTTCTATTGTATTACCTTATTGTTACTTTGAAAATGTTTTACGAATGAAACTTTAGATATTCTTATAAAAACATGCGTATTTTTTTATTTTATTTCATTTATCTCGTGCTCGATTATAATCGGCACAATTTGCCGAATAGTCGGTGACTAGTCGCCGACTACTAAAGATGCCGAATAGTCGGCTTTCCCGACTAGTCGGCAACTAGTCGGCCCATCTCTAATTTTTACTCATCTCGTATGTCGCCAGGAGGCGCTTGCTGCTTCAATGCCAAACTCGTTTTCGTTTTCGTTAACGTAATCGGAATACGGATAGTAAAAAAAAACTCACACTAGGCAGTAGGCACCCTGGTAACACACGGGGAGAGTTAAACTTTTGCCATAAAACGCTTTCGTTAACATGATCGAATGTCAAATTCAAGTTGCACTTGGCACCCATCCGTTAACTTTACTCGATTGATTAGTGAGTGAAACTTGCACTAAGCAGTAAGCAACCATAAATTAAAAATCCATTATTCTGTGAAAAGAGATTCAATAACAATAAGTTGTTATGTTTCTGCAGCATTAACAAAATACCTCTGACAGAGTGCTTAGAAGCGAAAAGTTATTATTGCAGTATTCCATCATTCATGCCTTGTTATTTCTAGGTATGGCGTGCGAATGCATTGTAAAGTACATAAGTACCGACTTTTAGATCCCGCTTCAAGCTTTAGAGCTTTTCAGTCATGCCAAGGTACTAATAAATGAATTGCATTATTATTATTATGAAGCTTTGATATTATGAAGTACGTGCAGTGCATGTCTTGCGTTTATTTATTTGTTTTAGAACACCTTCATGCTTTAATGCAGATTGCTGACTGAGTGTCTGTGCGAGTTTTATTCGCCATTCGATCACGTTAACGAAAACGATGATTTGTATGCGGTGCCAAATGGGGAAAGTTAATATTTTGCCATACAAATTCTCGGTTTAGTTATCGCGATCGAAGTTTCATTAGATATTATTATTATTATTATGGCAAACGAGGAAAAAAAACGAGCGAGCCTTACAGTAATCGCATATGATGTGTAACATTTAACATCTCACCTTAGTAATAAGCAATTTTAACATTATATTCTGAAAAAAATGGGTCAGGTATTACATCATTTTATAACTGTAAAATGAATGCAGTAAATACTCATTAGAAGACATTTGACATATCAAAATGACATTTGATAGTCAAATGACACAATATGTCACATATAATAATAATAAGTCTATCTATTTTAACTTTACAAAATGGCGCCCGCTTGCGCGCTTCCCTAACTTCTTAATTGTCACACTGTTACACCTTACACCTACTTCCGTCATATTTCACGAAATCACTCCCACATAATATAGAAAGCGAGCGGAAAGATGTTAAACATCAAAAAAACATTTTTGTTAACGAATGAATTTGAATGGTAAATAAAACTCGCACTACGCACCCAGGTGGCATACTTTATTATCGAGGTGCTTCGTTCGTCGCTGATTGCTCGCTCTACTTGCTATCTTGTATGTGCTTTTTATTTAATCTGTGAAATGTGTCTTAATTACTTTTTAATGTAGAGTGGAGTGTAGAGTCGGCTTTTGCTTTTTGTCTCGGAACAATAACATTTGTTCTAAGGTTTTTTTGTACAACATGCGTTAGTCGGTATTTAATTATCTTTTGCGTATGCGTAACAATATGTAAACTACGTTTTATTTAAGTTGTTATATAATACAATCTCATTTTCTTGATTCTACTAGTTACCTACTACTGATTTTATTTTTTGTCGAAGTTGGATTTTATTGTTTTATCTTTTAAACAAATGAAACATCTTAGTTATTGAAATTAAAGCTCGAGTACCTATAACAGATGGAAAAAAAGGATGAATTATAAAACACACACACTACAATCGATATTTAACCGATTTTATTTCGGATAGTTTTAATGCTCAATAGTGACAAATTCATAAGGGCCTATCTAGGTATATTGAGGAATATAAAATCTCACGTATACAAATATAGCTTCACAGCCGTCCTTCTTCCGAGTGAGAGCAACGGATATATACATGCTAGATAGTAATATTATGTTTTTTTTTTCATATTGTTATACTCTGTACCGTTTCCCCTTGGAAGTATAGTTGGTGTATTATTATTTTTGTAATACTTACGCCATCAGGGTGCCTAGTGCAAGTTCCATTAGCCATTCGAACACGTTATTTAAAAAAAAGGAATAGTTTCCTACGGACTGTTATTGTGTAACTATTTTTCGTCTGCTAATAAATAAATATGTCAGTGGAAAGGGAAATCTGCTTAAGCGCCAAAAGGGCATTCGTGACGTTTTCCCTTCCCACTGTCAACGATTTGCAAATAAAAATAAAATACATACATAAAATAAAATAATGAATAGAATTCTCTTTGTAGGTCGGCGGGCGGGGCGGGCGGCGGCGGGGCGGGCAGCGTCGCCGACGACGCCAGCGACGGCAGCGACGTTGAGCGCCCGCGCCGCTCACACCACCTGCGTGTGCCCACGCCTGCCTTGCCGACCCAGTGAGTTCATCATTTATTTATCGGTGAAAAGGAAAACTGCTTATGCGCCAAAAGGGACATTCGTTACCACCATTAATTTTGGCGCTTAAGCTTCATTTCTTTTTTTAATAAAAAAAAACAAAAAATTTAAAGGTAAAGTAATTTAAAGGTAAGGTAAGGTAACTATAAATATAAATATAGCTTGCCTAATTCTTAACTGATATAAGATCGGATGTTGACGACGTAGTTGTCGACATTAATTAATAAGGAATACGATCCTTTGGCTTCCAAAGTTCGAGTACAGATGAAGATAGATAAATTATGTTCAATTTCGGCAAGTTGGACAGAGCCACGATAACATGGGTGCGAGTTCGAATCCCGCTCGTGGATTTTTTTTCAACACTTTCAAAATGTAATTTACGCAAAAAAAATTGCGTACAATTATACGAGTAGATAAACATAAGTATATTTTTATATTTTTGATTTTATTTATATTTTTATTTTTTAATAGTTAAATATTAATAAATAAGATATTTTCTTTATTATATCCGTAGTAGAGTTCAAGCTTGACCTATAGACTTGTGTTTTCGTTTTAAGCATCTAGCAAAAAAAGCTCTTTTGTACGTGAAAAATAAAGTTAATTAATGAAACCATTTGTTTATTACCCGGTTTGCTACGCTTACAACCATAAGATAATAATTTATCAGATTTTGTATTAACTATATGAAGTGTTGTTATGGAGATCAGTATCTTATATATTTATTCATTTCAATTGTTTAAAAAAAAGATGTCTTCTACATTAAGGTTATGCAATTGATGTCTGTCTAACTGAAGCATTGTGGTCTATGATGGATGTGTGTGTACATAATATTTGCACGTTCTGATAAAAATGGTACCTATTTACATTTCCCCCCGCATATTTACTGATGCATACGAGACTCGTTATGATTAGGCATACTCAGTTATTTTCAGTTTGCGTTTAAATGAAGACGTAGGTGTAAAACCTTTTTCAAAACATTAAAAAGATAATACTCTTAAAAGCGGCAAAATAGGTTATTTATAACGGGTATACAGCAAATTTAAAGTACCTACTTTTGAGCGTCACAGTGTAGTGTGAGACACCGTGGTACAAGTGTATAGTGATTGTTATAATTGCTAATGTTGTCATGAACCTCTTGTTTTACCCTGTGAATCCTCCTTACTGGGACACGAGAGTCCTTGAAGGGGACCCAAGTTATATGGCGGTTCTTCCGTCCCTCTATTCTGTCTGGGGCCTAAGAAAATAGCGTCCAGAGGCAAAAAGGAGGGACAAACCCACTAAACATAGGGGATTCCAAACCAACTAAGGTTTTTTTTAAGAAGGAATGGAAGAGGATAGTGAACACGACGAACATTGGGACAGTGCAGACCACAGTGCAGACCACAGTGCAGACTTTTTACCGAGTAACCCGACTAAGACTGTTCGCTTTATCTATAGAAGGGACAGTCTTCCCCTTACAGGAATCAGAAAGGCATGGCTTAAGGGAACGCGGAGTATATCATCTGAAACATTCCTGTGGAGAAGACGGTATGCATTAGGCTATAAACATACGGATTTAAATACTTTATTTTTTTAAACTACATTTTCTTTTCATTACGGTTAAACATTTACCCCCTTACAAATAAACAAAGAATAAAGTTCGAATAGTTATTCCGTTTTTGTTCCCGTCATGTAAACGTCATTTCAAATTAGAGTAAGGCGGTTAGCCTTCATCTCGCCTCATGTTAAGGCCGAACGTGGAAGCGCACTTCACTCGGATTCCTCGACTACCTACTAAGGAACTATATTATTTCTAACTGTCGGAACACAACAATGATAATATTATTGTGATTATGGCGACATACTTAGATAAGATGGCGGTAGTTAGCTTAGCAGACCTAAACAAGCCTTAACACAAACAAATTCAACAGAATGTTGAATGAAACTTTTTATATCTCGTATACAGTTGTTAGTATATAGTATGTTAGTATGTGAGAAGTTAAGATTCGGTTCTTTCATGTATATACTAGGGCATGCTCCCGGGAATTCCCGGTACCGATATTTTGTTTGACTTTTTATGTAGTACCGGTACTGAGAATGAATTTCCCGGGAAATTACTTTTTACGGTACTTTTGTTATAACTTAAAATTACGCCAACATTAAGCTCCGCGTTTGCAATATATATAATTATAATATATATAATATAGAGCGCCTATTAGTTTAAAAATGCCGCCATTTTGCGATGCGAACGACAATTAATGAATGACGCGCGAAGTTAGCCGAGTTGCAATGCAGCATTTGCAGCCGGCTCCGTCTCTGCATATCATAAAAGCAAAACATGATGTTCGCAAAATATCATATTTGCAAAACATCATATTCTCAAATCACCACAATCTTACAATAATTTTCTTGAAACATCATATTTGCAAAATAACATATTCGCATAACATCCTATTAGTGATTAACTAAATTTTCTTACCAAAAAGCAAACTGAAGCCGGGCTGCTCGGTAAGCTGGAGATTTTGGAGAATTTGGGCCCCGTAGCTGGCCTTCTTGGGGTCAAATTCGCTTCTTTAAGTCTTCGCCTCACTGTCCACTTACTAACAGCCTTCTTTGGAACTTCTCTGAGCTGCCGTTGGACGTCCACGCCGGTTAGGTATCGATTTCGGAGAGAAGTGGTGACAATGAATCGGTCATCTCTCACCGAAGTCACAGATTACCTAAGTGCAACGATGTCTTCTAGATCCTGGTCTACGGACAAAGTTTCCAGTCTGGATTAAAATTACGATTTGAGCGGCTTCTGCAGGTGTGGTTTCTATTTTCTTTCAGATTCAGTGTGCGAAATATTGGACTGATGACCAATTTTCAGCGATGCTGACTTTTTATAGTGTTTCAGGACTCCACAACAAAACAGTATTTAGTTATAAAAAATTATGTTTTTTGTTTTTACGTTTCATGACGTAAGGGAAATAATATTTGTCTGTGACGTTGAAAGAGGTTGAAAGCTTATTAAATTACCTTTGAAATTATATACCACAACGTATAGTTAATTGCATAGAAACTGTAAAAAATTGTCTGGAACATCCCGCGGTAAAGCGATTGCGGTTTATTGCTCGCGAGTGTATTTAGATTTAAAGCCTTAGTTTAGTCAGATGAACAATGGTTGTTGATTAAAACGAATTACCAATAATACGAACGTTATTTTTATTTTATTTTATTTACAATACATAATAAAAATCTCAGTACCGAAAAGTACCGAATTTCCCATTTTCCCGGTACCAGAGTTAGCGCAGTACCGGGAATCCGCTTTTCTCCACTGTACCGGGACTGCAACCCCTAGTATATACGCACGTGCGCTACCATGAACTCATAACGTGCTATTGTCTTAACTAAACAGATGATAGTATTTAAATCTTATCAGAATGTTAGTTTTCAGATAAACTTTTTCTTTCGAAATGTTGTCTTGCATTCTTTATAACTGTAAATAAGCCAGCTGCTAACTATGTAAATAATATTGAGTTTAATATATGCAAATCCGATTTAAATCATAATAATTTACGTGAACTCCCTTGAACAAAATCCAACCCTATACAGGTACAATGGATAGCCATTGTTCAATGACATTACTTCACTATTAGTTGGTAAAAATTTGGAATAAGCAATATGTTGTTTGTGTTAGCTAAATACCATAGCCGATTTAATATTGCAAATTACTTTGTAGTACCTACAATTTATGGCATTTGCCAAAGAGCGTGTGGTACTATCCAATCGACCCCCCCCCCCCCCGCTACACGACTTTAAAGTTTATACTGACCCCCCCCCCCAACTTTCTGGTTACAAAGTTAG
This sequence comes from Eudonia truncicolella, assembly GCA_949315975.1. Taxonomy (NCBI): domain Eukaryota; kingdom Metazoa; phylum Arthropoda; class Insecta; order Lepidoptera; family Crambidae; genus Eudonia; species Eudonia truncicolella. The sequence goes on from OX438839.1 coordinate 11,872,196, forward strand.
GTGTCAGACATCCATACGCAAGCACATGGGATCATCTATGTCAGGTCATAACGCTGGATCGGGACGCGCCGAAGCGCATTCTTCATCCGGTACTTTTCTATCCAATCGACCAATGAAAAACTATGATCACCTTTAGGACTTAGTCATAATCATCTATATATATATAATGACTTGTCCTGACTGACTGATTCATCATCACCGAGCTGAAACCTTTGAACCTAATTAGATGAAATTTGGACTGTAGGTTAATTAGTTATATGACTAGACGCTGCCCGCGACTTCGTCCACTTTAAAACTCGTATCGTTTTAAAAAGTCCGGCCATATTCCTGTCGAAATTATAGGGAATTTCTGTACAAAATTTTAACTTACTAGATCCAAAGGGTTTATTAGGCTAGGCGTTGATGAGTCAGTCAGACAGTCAGTGAGCCAGGAGATTCCTATTCTATCTAATTTTTTGAAACTGTATTTTGGAGTCATCGGCGCTATATATGTATATTTTGTGTATCTCTGGAACTAGCGGATGTAGTCTTGAAAAACGAAACTGAAAGAAATCTTGAAAATGTGAAAATGTAAGAAAGAACAACGCTCCTATTTCTGAAACTATAAAGTTATAAATCAATTCTCATAACATAGGCTATTAACAACAAAAAAAACCGGCCAAGTGCGAGCCGGACTCGCCCACCGAGGGAGGGTTCTGTACAAGTTTATGGGTACATATTAGATAGTTCAGGAATCGAGTCTCGAACTTTTCCCGACTGTTAGGTAGGTACTACATACAACAAAGTTATTAGATACCTATACTATAAAAGAGGGAAAAGGGACTTATGTCTTTTTGCATTCTTCGTCATAAATCGAAAACTATACAACATAAAAATAATTAAAAATCTGTTTAAGGTTGTGCAAGTGAAGCCTTTTCATACGATACTTTACATGACATGGTTAACTTACTTCAAAATTTGAACCCCTGTTCCTTGCATAAAGACCCTGTTTTTGTGATTTAATTAAATATGGTTGACCTGAGTATATGGTTTTAATTCCAACTCGATACCTCCACGCGTTTCAGAGATAAAGACAGACAGACAGGCAGACAGACGGACAACAAGAGTGATCCTATAAAGGTTCCGTTTTTTCCTTTTGAGGTACGGAGCCCTAAAAAATAAAAAAATATTTAAAGAAAACAATGACAAAAGCATAGTGAAGTTGCTATTAAAAAGCTGCTGCTGCTTGATAAGGAATAACAAAAGCAAATTTGTTTCAATTTAAAAATATAAATCGCCTATAAATAGTAAACACAATGGAAACAGGGTAACCTATTCCCATTACTGGTGCCAAGTGCGAGTTTTATTCATCATTCGATCATGTAAACGATAACGAGATTTAGTGTGGCAAAATTCGCTCTGCTCACGTCCAATCCTGCACAGAAATTATTAAATGGCAAAACGTCACTTTTCGTCGGCAATTTTTTAGATCTTCGTTACGTAGTCTCACCAGTGTTTAATCAATATCTCTTATTTGGTAATTCCTAAAGTCGGAGAGCATTGTCTTTTGATAGTAGTATGTTTCTCGAAACTTATACTCTTACTAGAAAAATATTTACCCCTTTTTATCGTCCCACGTGCTTCTAAGCAAATTGTTATTTGTCGTCAAACGGCATGCCTGGAGTGTTTGCTGTACGTTACTTGACGATTGACGTCATTGCCGGTCGCGTGGGAAGAACACGTAGATGACGTCGTCAGACACTCCCACTCTTGGGTGCCAAACGCACAGATATCTGCGGGACGATAGTCTTAGCCTTATGTAACAATCTTGGCCTTGCGTAGCTTACAATTTTAAAAAGTGTTAATAAAATCCACGAGCGCGTTTTGAACCTTGCACCCCATGACATACCGGGTCAGGTCATACTAATTATGCTATCGTGGCTCTGTCCAACCCGCCGAAATTAATCAACAAGTTACTCTTACTTTGTAGGTCAAAGGAGCCTTATTCAATGTCGACAAATACATCATAATTTCCGCTAGTGGAAATTTTTTAGATTTTTTTCCAATTTGCGTAAAATTATATATCAACATACTCTTACGTAGCTTTTATTTGAACTTTATTTTACGGAAAAAGTGGTAAAAGAATTCCACGAGAGTTCGTTTTTTTTAAAAAGTGTTCTATTGGCAATTGGCAATAGGCCTTGTAACCGGATTAGCGTGGGCAGCATGAAATAAAAGGTTCCTCAAGTATCGACACCTCCTCAGATGGTTTCTAAAGGAGAATTTCTTTCCCTATCAGATTTTCCGAGGCGTTCGAATCGGCAAAATGTTTACTAAATTGCAATTTACTGCTTGATTCTCTTTATACTATGACTTGAAATTTGATACTATTGTGTGTTTGGTGACTTATTAAATGTATACATGTATTCGAAAATTCATTATGGTAATCCATAATGAATTTTCGAATAAAATATAGAACTTCTTTATATAACTTCCATTATTTCAACATCACATAAATTCATTGATAAAACATTAGTTTTTGAAACATTACCTTTAGAGCATTACGAATTTACCTTATTTATATTTCATATTCCTTATTTTATAACGTCTACTAATATTAGTAAACAGAGCTATCATATCAATCCTTTGAATCAATAATGATCGAAGTATCAATTTCAAACATAAATAAAGCGTCGAATATAATACTATATTTATACATTTAACCTCATATTTATTGCGTTCATGGATATAATGAATATCGGTGGTCGTATAAAAATAGACATTATCTTCTCAGAATTCATAAAGTGTGTTGGCTGACCTCAATACTCCAGGGTAAAACTTCGTCATCTCTGAAACTTTAGGGCGTAATAATCTATTGTTTTTGGGGCATGTAATATTTTTTCCTCTGGATTTATTTTTTCATCATCATCAGCTCATTTTATGTCCCAAATGCTGGGGCACGAGCCTACCCTATGGATGGAAACGCCACAGGGAAAACGCGGGCACAGTGTGGCGTAATGCAGCCTGTGCCGGTACCAACAACGGCTTTGTTTCTGTGTTTTTAACTTAACTTAACTTGTTTCTTAACTTCAGCAATCGCTGAACTCCTATTTTTTCTCATTTTATTTGCATTTTACTTAACCAAGCACAGACACTTCATATACTCTATCATACAAAAAGGGACGACGACGTAACGACAACGTAACGATTCTTCAGATAAAATATGAACCAGTCTTTTTATAAACCTAACAAAACAAAAATAAAATTTTAAAAACGTAGATAGGAGCATCAGCTCCTATATGTTTGATATTGGTGGTTTGGTACCCAAAAACCTAGAATCTTATCAGACAACTAGCTGTTGCCCGCGACTTCGTCCGCGTCAATTTCTCAATACATATGTGTCAATATGTGTCATATGTGTCAATACTTATTTTTTGGGTAACTTGAACCGTTTACGCAGCGCACGCAACGGAAGCCCTCAAAAACGGATAATTTTCCCCGTTTTTGCAACATTTTTCACTGATGCTTCGCTCCTTTTGGTCGCAGCGTGATGTTATATAGCCTAAAAAAAAGCCTTCCTCGATAAATGGACTATCCAACACAAAAAGAATTTTTCAATTCGAACCAGTAGTTCCTGAGATTAGCGCGTTCAAACGAACAATCTCTTCAACTTTATAATATTATTAATAATAATATATATAATATATATAGTATAGATCTGCATGGATATAGCTATTTTACGCCTACACCTCATCATACAACTTTACTGTTGCTATCTTCCTAACAATATATTAATCCCTTATTTTATTTTATTTTATTGCCTTTTATTGCACAAAGAAATTACTTTGAGTCACGTTACAAGATGAGCTTATCTCAAGAAGATATATCTTCCAGCTAACCTTAGCTGTGGTATATATAGTAAGCAAGTCTGCTGAACTAATAAATTGTAAATACTACACTAAAGATAAACTTACTTAAACTAATCAAATTACCTAAGACCTATCCAATTCTTTTAATTATTCTATCTAATTATTCTATATATCGATATGGATTTTGTAGAGAAATATGTGATAACTACTTCATTAAAATCAATGTTTGTAGCATTATTGTTGTGTTCCGGCAGTTGAGCTATGAAAGCCAGTGCCTCAGTTGAGGATTCTGGGTGAAATATGCTTCACCTCAGGCCTTATTATCACTTAACATCAGGTGAGATGAAGGCCAGTGCTTACCCGTTAGCAATAAAAAAACTACTACAATTTTAGCTCGACCTTAGAAAATCAACTTCCTATTTGGATGAACAGCTTTACTGAACCAACAAGTGTATTCCGTATTTCATGCTCATCTCTATTCTGAGCACGGATCCTTTGCGAGAGGTGACTTCCGAGAGGTGACATCCCTTATTTTATTTTATTTTATTGCCTTTTATTGCACAAAGAAATTACTTTGAGTCACGTTACAAGATGAGCTTATCTCAAGAAGATATATCTTCCAGCTAACCTTAGCTGTGGTATATATAGTAAGCAAGTCTGCTGAACTAATAAATTGTAAATACTACACTAAAGATAAACTTACTTAAACTAATCAAATTACCTAAGACCTATCCAATTCTTTTAATTATTCTATCTAATTATTCTATATATCGATATGGATTTTGTAGAGAAATATGTGATAACTACTTCATTAAAATCAATGTTTGTAGCATTATTGTTGTGTTCCGGCAGTTGAGCTATGAAAGCCAGTGCCTCAGTTGAGGATTCTGGGTGAAATATGCTTCACCTCAGGCCTTATTATCACTTAACATCAGGTGAGATGAAGGCCAGTGCTTACCCGTTAGCAATAAAAAAACTACTACAATTTTAGCTCGACCTTAGAAAATCAACTTCCTATTTGGATGAACAGCTTTACTGAACCAACAAGTGTATTCCGTATTTCATGCTCATCTCTATTCTGAGCACGGATCCTTTGCGAGAGGTGACCGTTAAAATCCGTTAAATATTAAACACCAGTGTATTGTAATTTCTGAGAAGAGTAGCCACTCCAATCTCTTTGATGTATGGAGTTTTACATAGAACCGTGTCAGTCCAGTAAACATAATATGAAATTATGTTTACCGTAAATTTATTATTAGCGTTAGTTTCAACAATATTTTTTGTGTAAAAATAAGGAGAGAATGTAAATATTGATCGGCGCCTTAACAATATTTTTCAGTAATTTACCTGTTGTTCATACAGTGGTAGTGACCCTTCCTATTACTCAAATTGATCCGGGTTTTATTTCCGGATTTTTGTAATAGTGTTATGAACGTTAACATCTGTGCCCACGCTTGAGTCTTTAATATTGTTTCTAAAGTTCACGAAAACACTATAAACAAATACCTATAAAATTAATCACTTTTATTAAAAATTATTCCCATGATTTTTATGTGTGAGTATCCGATATGGTAACGATATATGATAAAAAACATGGTAATAATCCCGTTAATAATAATAATGCAAGTGACCATGAAACTTAGTCCAAAGAATCACTTTTCTTTTTATCTACTCGCGTTTAAATTTACCTATTATGTTATCGCGCTCGGTGGTGTGCACTTGGAGAGCCTATGTTCAGCAGTATATTAGTATTAAGGCTGATGATGATGATTTTATACTGACATTTCTAACTCTTTGCTTGGTCCGTGTTTGTTTGTATAGACTCGTAAAAATTAATTTAGGCACATTCACGTCTCTGTTCTTTTTCTAGTATCCCTATGGATTAGAGTTATTTATATTACCAAGCTCTTTGTAAATATATTCTAATTAAAATAATATTTCATAGAGTCTTAAAAATCTGCACACAATAAGTAGTATCATACACGATAGCCTAATTGGTAGAGTCACAAAAGAAATAATAGAACATCGTAGAGCACCTACTAACTTCCATGTGTTACCGTGGCCTAACCCTTGCGGGTTCAAGGTTCGCTTGTGGTTTTTTTTAAAGTTGCTACCTCAGAATAGTGTATAGATAGACAATACTAAATGAGTAACATAGAATAGAGTACAAACATTTTTATTGTATGAAGAAAGAACAATAAAATTAGTTCTCAGTTTTCTCTTATTTCCATCTAACTGAATGATATAATTCGGCCTTAAATTCACATCAACACAAGTTTGTTACAAACCACGTCAGTTGCATAATTCAATTAGCATTTGCATTTTCCTTTCACTGTGTAGGAAACGGTATAAATTGCATTATGTATAAACAGTTGTAATTCCACTTCCATTTATTTAAGGTCGGAATCATATGAATATGAAAATAAAGTGTTTTTAATTATTGTGCAAAAATAATCCCATATCGGTTCGTATTGTCTAGTCGATTCAAGTGTTGAGTAGTAACTATTATTTAATCTGTGGTTGAGGACCGTAACGCCTCGGTGGCTGAGTGGCAAAGCGCTCGGCCCGATACCCGAAGGTCCCGGGATCAATTCCCAGGTCGGGGAAAGTGCGTTTCGGATTTTTGATGCATAGCCCGGATTTGTGATCACCAACCCGCACTTGGCAAGCGTGTTGGTGAGTAAGCCATGATGTACCATTCGCGGCAAGAATGATACATCATAAACAAGGCGGAGCGAGCGGCTCGGCTCACTGTACTCGGCTCGCATTTGAACATGACTTACGTTACGATGATACGCTTCGGTCAGTCTCCACCATATTGTATTTTCTACTGCTTTTAAACAAATGTCTTTTTCTAAGAGTTGATTTCCATAATCTACATTTTTTTTACTTATGAATGAAACTTTGTTACCATTGACGTCATTCATGAACTGAATAAAAATATATTTGCTGTCTGATTATTTTTTTGGCACAGTTACCTAACTAAGATTTCTCAACATTTGTTAACATTAAAATTGGCGTTCACGAATGTTTTAAATGACAACTTATCATACTGATAATATAATATGTTAAGTTCAGCAAACTTCATACTATGTATGTAATACCGCTGGCTTCCAGCGTAAATCACAAAGTACTAGAAAAATTCAACGAGTCTGGGGGGGCTTCGGTAGCTCAGCGGTCAGAGCATTGAAACGGTTATCCAAAAGTCGTGGGTTTCATTCCCACTTGAGCTTCTTAAGACTAGTTGATTTTTTTCTGTAACTATATATATCATTGTAAAAGCAAAATACTAAATAATTTAAATATTCATACTACGTATGGTTCTACTATAAATTTATTATATTTAGGCGCTTCATTATATGTGGCGTTCGCTGGGTTTTGACAGTTGAGATGAAAATTGCTAGAAAATTTTTCATTTCATAAGAAAAAATTATAAAGTTTTAAAAGTTTTTAGGATCATACTTCCAAAATTTCGGATACTAGGTATTCGTAATTTTCATCTCAAGTAGTACTTTACTACAATGAAAACTGTAAAAAGGTTTTCTAGTTATCAAACTATTTTCTTCTGCAAAGAATTACATGATACTATTCTGAGAGCTAGACTTTTAAAAGTCACTTTTAGAGCCTTTAAATCAATATCCCACACAATCTTCGAAGATCCATAATTTCTCAAACCAACAAGCCAATTCAATAAAACTTTTTGAACTTAAAATACTGAGTTGTGTTCTTATAGGCATTATCACGCAGGAGCTCGAGGGCGCAGTGGTTAACGCGCTCGTGCTCGTGCTCGTGCTCGCTGTGATTTTTAACGTCAAGCAACTTGTAAAGGCTAGTCATCGGATGGGTAAAGAAAAATGTATCATCTTGAGTTGCTCCATGCTTCGAAAGGCACGTAAAGCTCTTGGTCCCGGCTGCATTAGTAATGAAGTGCTGTTTAATAAGTGTTTATATTAAAAATATATAATATCATGTTACTGACATAGATAGAATAAGTCAATACTAACACATTATGAGTCTTGGTCATTTTAATAAATAAATATTCTATTCTATTCTATTAGCAGTCGTTAACAAACACCAATCCGCACTGGGCCCGCGTGGTGGTTTATGGCCCGTTCTCCGTACCTGTCCATAAGAAAGGCTCGTACTCCAGCAGTGTAGACATAAAATGAGCTGGTGATGATGATGATTATCACATAAATTCTTTGGTCCGTAGGTATTACCATTTTGTCTCGCGCATTGGCAACATGAACTACAATAAAGCAAATTGGAATTTCCTGGTTCATCAGGAAACGCCGTAACTAAGGCAGATAATGGCATTTTCCGTTAACAAGAGATATCTCATTACCATAATAACCTTTAATTACTGCTTTGCTAAAGGTAGGATGTGAATGAATGAATAAATGAAAGATAGAAAACTAATCTGTCTGGCGAATTTCCGAAGGGATTTTTATTATTGTCACCTGATAGATAGATACTTCCGTCTACCTTCCGGACGACAAACAATAATTTGTCAGACAAAAATCGGTAAAAACTCGGTCTGCCAAAAGACGAGGTGCTTCGGTCATAAAAAGGTCGAATGCACTCTATCTAGCGCCTAGCTCGTCCTATGCGAGTGCATACGGAAGCATAAATCAATCAATATTTTTTGGATATTTCGTGGCAGCGCAGGACAGACCGAGGTCACGGTCTTATTAATACTGTTCCGAGGTGGAAGCTCTTATTATCGGAGGCCGAGACTCACTTTGGGCAGGGTCGCTGCGCCAACCTAGTTAGTTTGCACTATAGGGTTTCCAGCAACTCTATTTCACATAGAAACTTGTCGTATACTTACTTCCTCCCAGAATTTCAAGCTACAGTTTTAAAAATAAAAATGAATCACAATTTTTATCTTATCACAATTTATCTACGTTGTGATTTCAGTTGCACAAGATGTTTGTTCAGAGTTTGCTAGCAAAGATAATTTAAGAAAAGTGAGTTTTTCAATATTCGTATTCCATTATAACGCTTCTGTGGCCGAGTGGCAAAGCGCTCGACCCGATAACCGAAAGTCCCGAGTCCAATTCCCAGGTCGGGCAAAGTGTGTTTCGGATTTTTCGATGCATACATAGGGTTTGCGATCACAAACCCGCATTTGGCAAGCGTAGTGATTAAGCCAATACCCATCAAATTGTAGTGATGATATGATTTCAACGATGGAGGCCTTTGGGACAGTGGGACAGTTATAGGCTATTAACTTTACTTTATATTATAAACTAAGTACTCTAATTTGAAGTTACGTTTAAATGACAGGGACAAAAACTGGGGTAAAACTGGACAAAACACGGAATAACTATTCGGACCTTATTCTTTGTTTATTTGTAAGGCGCTAAATGTTTAACTAATTTTAACGAAAATGCTTAATTTTCTTTGTTAGGCAACGTCTAGGCAAGACTTTTAGCCGAGTTTACAGCAACAGGCGGTGTAGGTTCGGGCAAGTTCCAAGGTAAGCCTAGGATAAATCTAAGAACCACATACCTACTAAATGTGCTTAGAACAAAAAAAACTATCTTCTGAATAGAATCCAGTAAAATCTGTACCTACCGATGGCTTAATGCCTCTTTAGTAAGAAGTTTGCGTAAAACATTTCAATTACAATAAAAAAATACCTATATATTTTTTAGTTTTTGTTTTTTTTTTAAATAATAAATAAGTACCTACCTCCTTGAAGATAATGGGTAAGTATTTACCTTGAAATAAAAAAAAAACACATAATTAAAAACAAAAAAGGGATATGCTTCCTGTCTACATGAATGTAATTTAAAAGCTTAGATTTATTGTTTCTATCGCACGAGTGGGGTTGTAAGTTTTGGTTCCCGGTCTCCTAGGTGATCCCGGTTTTTGTTGTGCTAAACTATTGATCCTTTCCACTATCGTAACAGCGCGTCCCACTCGCTTGTGTATAAAATTAGGTGCTTTAGTGTTTTTAGGGTTCCGTACCCAAAGGGTAAAACGAGAACCCTATTACTAAGACTCCGCTGTCCGTTCGTCCGTCCGTCACGCGTCTGTCTGATAATGGTACGTATAGATAATGGTACGGAACCGGCGGGCTTAGTACCGCTAGCTCCAAATGTATTGTTCTCGAAATTTTAAGACTCCATTCAGTTTGTCCCACCAACTCTAAAATCTTTTATTTCTTGTCCTACCAACTCCAAACGATTGCGGTGCGGCGGTGGCGTCCGAGTGGCACTAAGTGTTCGCTTCACACCGTTGAGGATTTAATTATCAAAAACATTTTGTAGTAGTGAGGGCACCTCTTCCACCTCTTCTGTGGTGGCGCCAGAGCGTTCGACACAATTTTCGTCGTCAAAAATAACATAGATTTTCATTCAAACTCTACGGGATGACAGCTAGGAAGTAGGTCGGTGCTGTATTCCATTGTTGCTAAATACTAAAATCAGTTGCTGACAAACTTTGGGGCAATTTTTTTATTTATAGCTTTTGTAAGTTTAATTTTAAGTAGTTAAAATTATTATCTCGTCTTTGTCTTTGTTTGTCTATATCTATACTTCTATACTAATATTATAAAGAGGAAAGTTTAAAAAAAACGGGCCGCTAGTAAATAAATAAATAATGTTAGAAATAGTTGCTGACCCCTGTTTTTAATTTTTGAAAGAAAAGATGTCGATCTCTGGTTCCTGTCGAACACTAGTACCATTACACTGGTAGGTACCTATTAAAAATAGTTTTAGTTAGAGTAGAATAGTTAGAGTTAAGTTTTACAGTAGGTACAGTACCATCTTTATTTCATTGAGGAAGGAAACACATCCTAACATACAGATACCTTTGATGAAACGCGCCCCGGCCTGATATCACAGTACACAACCACAGAGATCCTGGATTCCTTTCCCCGGTCGGGCCAAGTTCGTTTCGGTTTTTCGATGCGTAGGTATGTATGCGCATTTGGCAAGCGATGTAAGTAGTGATTATTATTAAATTATATTATATTACATTACATAAATAGTGTGTGAAATCATGACAATTTACTTAATAAATAGAAACTCTGACTGAAAATAAGTAAAAAAAAACACTTAAGCACCTCACTAAAATTATTTATGTTTACAAATATCTCGTACTTATTTCTACTAATTACAACCTATATAAACTGGTTGAAGTTAACCCTAATTAAATGTAGGTAGGTAATCTAATTACTTATTAAGACTTAACAAAAACAAGACCGTAACGAAACGACGGAACGGAAAAAAGAGGGCGAACGAAACAAAATTAATATTTTTTTTTCTACTGAACCCTTTGTTTTAATATTTCTAGGTACCTACTTGTTATAGTTTATCATACCTATATCTTGAAATAAGGTCCGATATGTTTAAAAGAAAGTTATAATCTGTCCGGGGAAGTAGTAATCAAACTTAAAAGCGTGATATATGGATAATTTTATCGATAAAAATACTTCAAATCAGGGGACCCGCGTCTCACCTTTAAGTTTTCTTTATTTAATTTTTTAATTTGTATGCCTGTTGTTGATCTTGAAGAGTTCCACGTTCCAGTACCCCCCACTGCCTCCTGATTTAGTTATAGTTCTCTGTGGTTAAAGGTTTATTAGTAGGTAAGTACGTATTAAGTGATAAGGCAGAGATACCGAGTTTAAAAATGCTACTGACGGCATTCTGCAATCAACTTTGCGATTTTATAATTTTTTTCTTGTCGTTCATTCCCATTATATTCCCATACACCTCGGGTAGCGTCCCGCGGGTCGGCCTAATCGAGCATGACTCGGGTCGGGCCTACAACTACATTGCGCGGCGGCGCGGCGGGCGAGGCAGACCGGTTAGTTGGTCAGTCACTGTTTTAGTTCTCAAACAACTGGCTTACCTTGCACATGTGTTTTCGAACGCGGAACGTATGTTCAGTCAGTTACCGAACGAAAAAAAAACTTGAAACGTCACCTCACTTAATAATTCGACGTTTTTGGCGGCTCAGCAAATATATTCTTTCGGACTGTTTTTGGACATGAACAAAGCTGTGATTTAAATTAACCTTGTGATTAAGAGAAATCAAAAAGTGCCGTTACCTACCTGTGTCACCGTATTTTCCGTTCTTAATTATTTTTAATGTTACAAGTGATGGGAACCAGCTAATAAATAAATAGTGAAAATGAAAGCTGATCTATTATCGCTTCGTTTACTTACAAATTAGTCGTGTTAGCAAATAAATCAGCCGCCGCCAATTCACCGCTGACCTTAATCGAGCTATTGACAACGACCTATTCGAAAAATGACCTTCTAAATGAAGGAATCCTATCCTGATGACATTATGCTCTGTTTCGTGCAAGGTTTCGGTGATGGAGAGCAATACAACAAGAGTAGAGTAGACGAATGTGGTGAAGAAACTAGTCTAAAGTTGTCAAAGAAGAAACAGAATGGCAAAAGGGTATCCCTGCCAATAACCAGTGAACAAACAGTCAGCCTCAGACCGAAGAAGTGTGAAGGGTTAGTGACTGGAAAGTCGCTGAGACTCAGTTCTGGTGAGCTGTCGAACCAGCAGGAGGTGAAAAGGAGCTTCAGTGACCGCTTCTCCGCTATTCCCGATGTGAGCGGAAAGAGACATGCCAGAAAGCTTTTGACCATTAGGAAAACTTGGTAAATACTTTTTGATCTTTGTTTTCACCATCAGTCTTTCAATGTCTAACTTGGTTTATATTTTTTTTATTTAAACATGTCTCTATTTTCTTGTCAGCTTGTGAATGTGCAAGTGCTGACTGTACGGCCTTCTGTTGACATAAGAGCAAATAAGAATATCAAGCTTATGACTGAGATCAAGATTTTTAGGCATTTTGTAATTATTTAAATATTTTGAAAGAACTAATGATTTATTAATATTAATTTTAAACAAGGTATATCTAAATATAGTAACATTTAAAAACTTTAAATTAGTTTCCTGTTACTATGTAAATTTTCTTTAGTAAACTAATTTTGGTACCGTCAACCTAAGGTTTAAAAACTACAGATAATAATCATTCAGTTATAGAAAAACTACAAATTAGAAAAAACCTAATAGTTATAAAAACAACAATTCTGGCTAACCTACATATTATTAAATTTCACACAGAGCTATGAATGTGAATGCAAGTTTTGGAAAAAAGAGTAATCAATATTGCATATTAACTTAAATACATACATAATTTATTTATTTTACTTAATTTCGGGAACATAATATTCTTTATTTTTTGGTTCTGCAATCTTGCCCACACTACTACACATCTGTTTAACGGCTTCAATTAATGTTACAATGAAAATGCCAACTCCTAACATTACCTGGATGTTTACTGATCTTGTTCAATTATTATTTGTGAAGTTTATACTTAAATGCACCCATTGCAAAAACTGGTAGTTTTTAATGTATTTCCATATCTTTATCAGTCTTTTCTAGATTCCAGATCCACAAAAAATTTAATATAGCCAACTGTGTTTAACACAGGCTAGTATTACTACCAGCCAACAGCATCTTGCAGCTTTACCTATTGGCTGTCAGTTGTTCTTGTTAAAAGCACTGCAAATAGAAAGTATATTTATATGTTATTATAAAAATAGCACCCCGTCCCCGCTTCACACGGTGAACATTTTTTCCTATATATTCCTATATATCCTATGATACCCCGCGCTAATGTAGCATCCTAATGGTGAAAGAATTTTTTAAATCGGTCCCGTAGTTTTTGAGTTTATTCGTTGCAAACATACATACACATACAAAGACACAAAGGTTTCGTCTTTATATAATATTAGTATAGATTAGAGGAGACACTAATAAACAAAATTAATTCTAATTGATGGTGGTCCAGTGATTAGACCAGGTGTGGTCCTGACCTAATGGTCCCTGATTTAATTCTCAGCAATACAATTTTTGTATACCTAACTTGCAAATGACTCCACTCCACATGATTTTAAGTGAAAACGAAGTCCAGACACAAAAACAACTGGTTATTATAGGTACTACGTTTAGTTGTTGGTAAAAAGAGCTTTAAGTCCTACCTATCGAAATTAACTACCTAATTTATTTTGACCCCTGATTTCAAATTTAGTACTTAGTAGCGTTGTTGTTGTGTTTTTCAGTTTGAGATAGGATAGCCAGTCTCTATTTGCCTCCAGAGTGGTTCAGAGACAATAATGAGACATCATAATAAGTTATTCCTAGTTTTACTTAAATCCCTATTTGAAATAACATGAAAAGAAAATGAAATGAAAATAATACTTTAGTGTACACCATACAAAAATACATACAGAGGACAATAAAAGAAGAAGTACAAATAGTCCTTATTGCCAATAAGCAATTTCTTCCAGGCAACCATGTGTGGAACTGGACAAAAATAATTAAGATTAAGTCCATAGGTTAAATTTTTAGTTATTGAGCAAACAGTTTGATTTTGGAGTTCAAAATCAAACTGTTTGCTCAAGGTCTCCTTAACACTACCTACATCTATTGTTTCTTCGCGAGTCGATTGCTAGGTTAAATCTACGTACGGAGCCCGGAGGAGCCCCACGATTTCGTCGATCACTCGATACACAATGCAGTAAGCTGTCATTTTATTAACCTTCATCGCGGCTGTATACACACACGCCTGCACATAAGACTACCACAAACAAACTGTAAATTTTCCTAGACTTTAAGCTTTGTGTAGGTAGGTATATGCTATATGGTTAAACATTTATGAGAGAAAATTGACAGTTTTGGATAGGTTGATGTGCTGGCGACTGTACCTAGGTACGATTAAATCTTAGTGGGTCCCTTAGCTGTTGTGATTATGCGAGTTCTAAAGTGATAATTTCATGTTAGTAATCAAACTGACTGTTGAATAGTAATAGGTAAATATTTTTTTATTGACAGCATATCATTTTATTGATAGCATTGTACCAGGTGACTTTAAGTATAAGGACACTATCTATGTAGACCGGTACCGCTGGTACCTATCACTTGGTTTGCAAATAAAATTATTTAATCTATGCTATAGTGTATCGAAAAGACTAAAGTTCAGATTAAATAATAGATAGATTATATCCTATCACAAAATAAGAAAATTGCAGAAGGTTAGCATCGTACAAACGCGCTCGCGCAACGCACACATATACAACCTCTCAAGGACACGGAATCCCCCAACAGCGGCGCTCAGACCCAGACTGTTCCGAGCTGTTCCGAGATTCGTGGCCGTGCAAGGGTCTATGAGTGAGTTGCTCGAGCGCGGTATGTTAAAACGAGAGTTTGTATGGCATTAAAACGCCTCCTGGTGACAAATGAGGTGAGTTGCAGTTTTGCCATACAAATTCTCGTTTTCGCTAACATGATCGAATGATAATGAAAAGAAGCACCACCTATTCTTTTGTAAAGTTTACCTTCTTTTGGAAATCGGACGAAAAGTTTCCACTGTCCAAAAAAAAAAAAAAGGTTTACCTTCTTACGGATACCAGCAATTTGTAATTCGATCATCGATCGTTAACGAAAAGAAGAATTCTATCTATCTCCGTGTATTACTAGCAGGTGCTGCTGCTTCAATGCCTGCCTATGTAAGAGCAGAGCATTTTATATATGCGTACAAGACCATATTATTTATTATTATTTATTATTTGGAGGGAAAACACACTAGCAGCTCAATGGGCTGATGCGATAACCTATAATGTGAATATAAATATTTTTTTAATAATATATTTCTATAATAATAGATTATTTATGTATTTTATATGTCATACCTATAATAATCTTATACTACAAATAGAATGCTGCTGTAAGTGTCTCATATAAACAAATAAGTAGTTCCGTACAGGTAAGAGGCAGGGTCGTGTCTAGTCGGTTCTTTTTAACAATATCTAAATACACAATATGAATACTGGGCTAGTTTTTATATAAATAAAAATAATATTAATATTTGCATTAAGCACGCCCCTACAACCAGGGAGACGCAGATAGTTATAGTAGATACAAGTGGTCGCCCAGTGGTCACAAAATATACAATGTAATGTAACCCATATTGTACATAAATTTTCATTCTCCTTCTCTATATAAATATTAACAATATCAATTCTCCTCTGTGCGCGCAATGTGCTTAAAAATGGGAACCAAATTTTCGCTTCACGTTATAGATTGTCACTAAATAACTTTATTGAGTAGATTATGGCACTAAAATGGCAGACACCATTCAATCTTCACTATATCGCCTTCAAAAACAGCACGGTACGCACGCACGGATTCATTAAACATTTTTATGAATATGCGTACGCGCGTTCTGAATGTCGCAACGTCGTTAATAGTTTCTCGCTGTATGATGCCGGCCTACTTTTTGCTAGTACAGAAATAACTAACCGTTGTTAAAGCCAGGATGCACTGTGTTGCATGCTTTTAGATGCACACCAAAACCATTACCAATACTCAATAGCTAGTTATAGTTTAAAATGTTACGTCAACAGGTTCACTGTCCAAAGAGTACCGTGTATATTGGTTTATAAGTTTCCATTTCCTCTTAACATCAGGTGGAGTAAGTTATTTGTCCTGCATTCTATAAAAAAACAGGATAGAATAGTATATTATAAAGGTCTGCGGGACAGAGAACTGGTTATAGAAAATGTTATTAAAGCTAACCTACTTTTACTAGGATTTATCGTTACTAGGATTACAACAAAAGTAAACAAAACAGTAAGTAATTAAACAAGTTCTAAATGTGTTGTAACAAAAAAACAACAGTTTTGACAATGACAATTTATGTTAATGATTCAATCACTCAGATATAAAATTGAATATTGCCTATTGCTAATTCAAATCTTTTGTTACATCCTTTTATTATCTTAGTAGGTACCCTAAATAATGTTATTTCTTGAAAAACGGTTCCAGGATAAACCATTCTAATAAGCAATCAATATTAACTAACGATTTTAGCACCTGCAAGTGTGAACAATGGTGATGATGTCATTATGACGTAGGGTTGTGAGCTCTTATAAACAATACATATTATTGGTATTTTTCAACTATCCATACAAAAAATCACATCTTTGTTGAAACATTGTGCAAATCGCAATATCGTTTAGCATAGTGTTTCAATTACTAGGTATTATTTTAAAGACATGATATACATTTTATTTTCTCACCATGGAAACGATATAAGGATACCTACTCCTATATTGTGCATATATTTTTATACATTACCAGTAATAGTAGCGTTGGCCTACACAACGTTCCAACAACGGAGAGAAGTTCCTAATTTGTCGTGGGTGGCGAGTGGCGGCGGTTCCGATCACCTACGACATATGAAGCCATTCGATATTCAGCTTTAGGTATTCCAGATAGGGAGACATACAAATTGAAAAATATTTATCACCTTTATTGTGTTTTCAATGATGGAGGTATTTGGTATTTGATGTTGCGGAGGAAATCCGCTAGCTCGTTTGCCAACTTACAAAAAAAAAAAACAAAAAAATATTTTGCAAAAATAGCAGTTCTCACCAAATAAATACTGATGGTATTGATGCTGAATCATAATACACTACTCATTGTTCAGTGATACTCACCCACGGTAAGAAGTTACCATATGTTAGCGCATGGATTTTTTGAGTGCCACTTTGAGTGCCACCTTTAGTTCGCATCTTTGGGCTCTCAAGAGGAACGATTGTCCGAGAGCAAGATCCTACATTAACATTCTAACCAACATAATAACAGTCTTTTGTTTTTTGTCCGCAAAAATTTCGCAGGCCTATTTTCTACGCTATAACGAATTCGCGGAGTTCAACGATCTGAATGTTCGCGTAGATTAAGACTTTAATGACAACAAATTGCTTTTGGGTCATAAATAATTATGTATCCCAAAAAAGGCCACTTTGGACAATTGGCATTATTTTCCTATTATTATTCGAATTTCAAATTGTTGTCGTGTGGTAATATAAAAACGAAATTTAAATCATTGTGTGTATTAAACTGAAAATGTTTTCACTATGATGTATGACAATTTTACAGAAATTTGAGAAATTGTTAAGGGTTCTGTAACGAAAAGTTTAGTACGTGAACACTATACAAACAACTTTAGCAGGGTCTAAATCCTCTCCTTGCGATCATAGAGGCTGGAAACGGCAAATAAAACGCGAGTAGACCCGTATAAAGTGTTCAAATAAAGTTTCAATGTGTGAGAAATTAATTATGAATTTTAATTTATTTTCTTTATTTGGGATAACAAACAGCTTATACACAATCAAACTTCAATACTAAAAAATATATAAACTAGTTATAATGGTGATTGTTGTGAAGCCCACACCGCTATCTCCAAGAGTTGCATTTATATGTACAATAAATATACTTACACACAATCTTACACAGAACAGTTGGTACGTGTGGATACGCATAGTGTTCTATTTAGGAGGAGCTCGATGGCACAGTGGTTAACGCGCCCGGTCAGCGCTTGCTAAGGTTAAGCATCTTTTGCATATTGACAATTTGTCCTTTTTAGGTTACACGTATTAGCACAAGATTTAGATTGTTTACAAATCAGTAAAATATATGTTTATTTGGTAGTCGTGTTAAATAAATATGTTTGTTTTCAGTATCAAGTTTTTTATTCGGTTAATACCTAACATACTTATTAATCAGAGTTCAGTCCAATCCAGTTTAAACAATCGGCCCCATTGGCGCAGCGGTAGTCTGGCTGCCTTCTGAGCAAAAGGTCCTGGGTTCGAATCCCAGTAGGGAGAAAATGGATGGTGCTGTGTGTCTGAATTATTAATCAAAATCATTAGAGCAACTGTTTGTCGGACTAAAATGTCGTCGGTCAATAGTTCTGTCGACCAGTCGTTTGTCGGACAAACGTTCAGTAGGTCAAAAGTCAATCGGACAACTACATTTCGGACAGTTTCACACTCACCTGAAATTTGTACTGTTACTGATTTGTAAACAATCTAAATCTTGTACTAATACTTGTCCATGTTACATTGGAACGTATCGGTAGTTACCTTGACATCTTGCCTAGTTGTTAATTATGTCATGATAAACAAAGACTTACTTACTTAAGAGGTACTTAATTACCTATTTTTGTTAAGGAAACTGGTTTCCTTTTCCTCTCGTAGTGATGTTCAATCTCATTTGTTACGGCAACGCACACAATAACAAAACGTAATGCCAGAAGTCCGTAAGCCGTATGCTGTAACAGTGGTAGGAGGTTTCTCTGAAACTACTGAACTGATTCAAAAAAGTAGTAATAGGCTATATTTTTTATCCCGGGAAACAATTTTATTTCCTCAGAAAAATACGGTAGACCTAAGCGCAGGCGAGCCCGGCTGCCGAAGCTAGTTTATACTAAATAGAGAGTGGTTAAAAGTTAAAATGTTATCTATACTAAGTTTGTTCGCTTTTTGCAATTCATGTGGTGTTTTTTACATAAATTATTTTCGATATCTTTACTACTTTTTATTTAGATAAATACCGGTTGTTTATATCGGTAATAGAATAATATGAAAAATACCATCATGATCTGATACCAAAATAGATTCAGGAACATCTGGGTATGGAATGGACCACCCTGAAAGTTATGGCTAATGACAGACAGCAAAAACAATTTTCTTGCGAAGTCTCTGATTAAGGTGACTTTGCAGTTTTTGTTTCATCAACATCAATTTAATATGTTTTCTTGTATCTGCAATGTTCTATATTATATATTGCTGACCAATAATAAATATGAGTAGGCATAGAGACCTATTAGTATTAGTCATAGTAAAATAATACCGATTGCAAAAAACGCGGTAGCAAGCAACTAGCAACAACACAAACAATTTTAATATTTAAAGAGGAGGTCGATAGTGCAGACACGTTCTGGTTGCGATCTTGCAGGTTAAGCAGTTCTTGCAATGTCGTGTCACCGAATGAATGACCAAATTGAAATATCTCTAACTCTTCTGTGCTTTGGAAGGCACATTAAGCCGTTGGACTCGGTTGTTGTCATTCTGCATTTTTTTGCTTGTGTACGGTACGGTCTGATCTCCCTGTGTCATTTTTCATTCATGATTTTTATGTGCGAATTTTTGCGCCCAGCTGTAGGACGTTTATAAAGGCGTATGTTTATGAACCACTCTAATATTATAAAAATGTAAAATTTGTTTGTTTGTTTTGGTAATCTCTAGAACTCTACCATCATTTACCACCATTGCTGTGTTCTGGCTTCAAGAGGTAAAATAGCCAGCACCTTAGTAGTTGAGGTTTCCTGGTGAAGTCGGCTTCCACCCTCTGACTGTGTTATCATCACTTACTTAACATCAGATGAGACGAAGGCCAATTTTTTGCTTACCCGTAAGGAATAATAAGAATGAAAATGTAATGTATCCTCTCTTAAGTTTTTTTCTTTGATCCCTCCACCCAACCGTAAGATTATAGGAGAGGCGCCAGATGGCCCTGCGCAAGTAAAACTTGCACATGGGACCATCTGCGTCAGATCATAATGCCAGATTAGAATCCGCCGACGAAGCACATTCTTCGTCCGGTACTCATAAGACTAGTGTCTCAAGACAGTCGCCTCATGGACACGTATAGTCCACTCCTTATATTCCAGATAGGTGACTAGAGATATCAAGCGCGCACACTTCTTGTTGTACCAAGAGCACAACTCGCAGTTACCACTGCAGGATAAGTAAGTAGTAATCTTTGGAACTATTGAACCAATTATAAAAAACACTAATACATTCTTCACTATTATAATATAGGCTGTATTTTGTTTTAATATAGGTACACTAGATATAACGCCACGGGATATTGACGAAGTCGCGGGCAGCTGCTAGTTTTCAATATGAGAACTTCTCTAGAAAGTCTGATGCAATTCTATTGTGAGCCCAAACTAAGAAATTACGAATATTGGATTACGATTTAAGGCTTCTCTTTGACCTGAATATAGAGTATTTAACGGGTGTCACTACACACTACCACACTTATCCTAAATCATGAAGGTTGCTTGGTAATTTAAGTAAGTATGTTGTATTAAAATAAATAAAACGACTTTTTAGATATTTTCAGTTTTACGAATTATTTTATTTTATTTATTTTATTTATTCGTATTCGGAAGTCTTAGGTAATAGTAGGTAATAATAATAGTCAAGTACTTAAACATAATCTATATATAATTATAAAAATCAATTGCTGTTCGTTTGTCTCGCTAAAACTCGAGAATGGCTGGACCGATTTGGCAAATTTTGATTTTAAAATATTTGTGGAAGTTCAGGGAAGGTTTAAGCGGTGAGGAACATAAAAATAACGGAAAATACTAAAAACGACAATTTAATTTTCCAATACAAAATGATTTGTTTGTTTTGTTGTCATGGAAACTGTCAAAGCGGTACGAAGTCCGCCGAGTCAACTAGTTATTCATAAATATGGCTATGCTAACAACAAGTCTCTATATTTTTATATAGTGCAAAAAATATTATTTTTGCATTTTTTTAAATATATTTTTTTTAATTGCTTATAATATGAAAATATATAATTTATTTCTATAACGCCCAACGAGTTGTGTCCCAAGAAAATCCTGATGATAAAAAAAAACAAAATATTTTCTTCCTATTTCGACGCGAAACACATTTTTTACAGAATTAAGAAAATAATATTTACCTTTATTAAACGAACATGGGAAAATGAGATTAATGGGAACATAAGTAAAATAATGAGTCTGTGTTACTTACTACCTTCATTAGTGGCACCATTTAACCTACTCAATTTTTATTTACCTCACCGCGAATTTCTGTAACCTAAAAAGTGGTTATTAACACTCAATTGATAAAAATCATACAACTTTTATAACAACCCCTTGGTTTCGGTAAGTGCTAAAAAGTTTCTCTATTAACTAACCAGTCATTTCATGGCGGGAAAATCAAGAGTCGTACCTGCGGTTTTGTTTTATTTTTTAAAATTTGTGTTATATCAAATAATAATGGTGGATTGTTAACCGTTAACTGTTCGTAAGTGCGTATGAGTGTTGGCAAATGTAACAAAACAGTGCAACTTCACTTTTCAAATTCTCTCAAGAAGTCCGCCCGTGGAATTAGTAAAGCCCCACCCACATCTTTACTGAGATACTCGAGGGGTTGGGGTTGGGGGGTATATCATTTCTCACTTCTCAGTTCTATTATCATTCATCATCATCATACTGGAAGGAAATATTGTATATTTATGTATTACTTGTAAGAAAAATTACTTTGACACTGGCTAAATGTGCTAATCGCACGAAGCCATAAACTAAAGGAAAAAAAAACTAACCAGTGAACCATACCGTTAGCATTTAGTATTATTGAACACTAGTGATCGCTCTCAACTTCGTACGCGTAAACATCCATTTCCGTGATGCCGTGGGAATTTCCAAAAATCCGGCCTTATTGTAAATCATACAAGCAACACTGCAAAATTTCAACTTTCTAGGTCTCTAGAATTTTCTATGCTGGACGTCGATGAGTCAGTCAGAGATTAAGTGAAATTTATTAGTTTTAATTTATCAACCACACTTGTGGTGACACAAAATATTTATTAAAATGTAGGACGAAAAAGCGGGACCAAACAGGAAATTCCAAATTGATTGTACGTGATAATAATTTGTCTTTATCATTAACGCCATCAAGGCCATCGTAATATACATACGTGACTAACATCCTGTTAAGTTCAACTCGAGCGGCTGGCGACATAGCTCTTTGATATGCCGGTTCTTCCAAAATCGGTTGGTTGGTTCTTTATGTAGTCCGTTATAGTTCAGAGGCTCAGCTTGTATGGCAGTTGGCAGTTCTCCAAAACGTACTGTTTTTGGCTCGCGCAACACTGCGTCTAAAACTCCTCTTCGCTAAGATTAGTATTAGTATAAATATGGAAGCTTCTGTCAATGCCCTTAATGGGGTTTGAGTTTCTATTGTTATCAGCTGTTGTATTCATACTAAAGTTTCCAAACCAAAAGTTAAAGTCAAGACTATTTAAATATGCTTCTTTTTTGTTAAGACTGTTATTGATGCGCTTGTTATTATTAAAAAAAACTGTCAAGCTATCCAAAAAGCTAATGTGCTTGTAGTTAGATATTCACGTCAGTAGTCAGTAGAGCTATGGGGATTGGATCACCATTTTTCGTTTTCAGCTGCCTGAATATCTATAAGATCGACTACCAACGCTTCCGAGATAAGCTTACTTGTATAAAAACTTTTCTTTTTACTATTTCTTACGTCATTTGAAAAGGATCAGAAAGATTCTCGGACTATTCAAGAATTTTACAGCCAGTAAAATTGGGAGTGAAATACGGTACTGCCAATGGCAGTTCATTCTTACTATAATGTGGTCTTGGGAGATCTGCGTATTGTGAAAAATCGTTTAATTCTATAAATCAGTTTGGTGTTAATTAAACCTATTTCACGTGAGACTCATTAAATGTTCTCTATTCACATGTTTGATGTTAGCCAAAGCTGCGTCGATCTCACAGATGTGTCAGCGGTGGTATTTTCCGATATCGCATCCATTTTTTTCTACGTGACATTGAAATTTGTGAATACAGTTGAGTCGATAAAATTTTTGAGGAAATAAATGGGGAAGTTCCAAACTTAAAGATTAAGGTTATTTGTAATATAAAACCAAATCGTCGATGAAAAAATATATAACTCTTAAAAACTATGAATCCATAGTATTGATTAATCACTAAATATCAGGAACTTATGGAGCTTAAAACTGGGCAAGTGAACTCCTTGCAGGGTCTACGAGACCTCCACTAAGAAAATATTTCTTGAAAATAAGGATGTTCCACTGTTAAATCAAAATAAGTGAATAAGGTCAACACGCTAGGCTATTTATTTCTCATATCACATAACACAAATTGCATAGTATAAAAAATAAAATTTTGTGCATTTATATTTGCTTCCCGTATTTTACTTACAATTTCACCATATATGTGGAATAGGCGGTACTTCTTTGTAATATCTGAAAAAATGTGTTAATAATTAGAACCTATCGAAACCCAAAATACACAGTGACAGGATAGACGACGGACGCGTTTAAGGAGGTAAACTAGTAACTTATCTACATCCCTTTTAGTTAAAAAAGGTTATAGCAAATTTTAAAACACGCGAGTTATTACGCGTTTTAAAAAAGTGAACTATCGGCATTTCGCATGTACTACACGCACGAGTAAGGTCAACCGCACGCGCGGACAACGCCTCGCTAGTCGCTTCGCTAGCCCGCGTAGTAAATTGTAAATAAGCAGAAAAACCATTTCAGTTAGGAGGAAAGTAAAAAATTTGGTGTTTTTTCATTTTCCTGATGATTCCTGATGTTAGGTGAAAATGGAGTCCAGACGCAAGGACAACTGGTGCAGCGTGAAAACAACGCAGCATCAGTCACCCTCACCCTACCGGCCCACAAGTGCCTCTTCACGCCTCGTTTGAAGGACCCCATGTCATAGGAAGGAGGGAAAACGTGTGCTGGTAGACTATTCCATCATTTGAAAGTGCGACAAAGAAACGAGTCACCAAATTTCTTTGTGCGCGATGGAATGTTCGAGACAGTACAGCCAGTGCATAAAAGTCAAAGATTACGCAATCTTTGACTTTTATGCACTGATTTAGATGATTCTTCTTAAATTAAAAGATTTTTTATTTATCTTATGTTCGAATTAACCAACATGGCAATACAATTTGTAGGTCATATTAAAGTCATACCTGTTCAAAACTATTGTGGATGTAGATTTTTTTTTACCAGCAGCGCTCTGTTGGAACTGGATGATTGATAATAGAACATCATACGACTGAGTGTCCCGCCCACTATTAATTGAGTCACCTTTTCTAACGGCCTCACATAAATACTTGAGCCTTATGCCATTGTAATAAATATCATATTGTACTCAAGTGCTGTATAAGTTAGGCACGTATGTATACGTTATTTTTTCCATGCTAATAAAGTTAAATAGGAGTAATGTCTCAAGCTTTTGTCTGAATTTGGCTGTAGGTACTAGATTTTAACTGTTAACCAAATAAGAATATAAAGTATGTTTTTCGGTATCATTATTTTATAGTACCTATCATTAAAGAAAACTGAGTTAACGTCATAAAAGTATGCTCTTGTATGCTTATCAAATTCTGATTATCTACTTAAAAAATAATAAACTTATCAGCGCAACAAAACACCTGCACGGACATCTGTCGAGTGTTTTATCTATTATGTGTGACTAAATAAAAATAGCTTGAAAGCAACACAATGATTTTATTTGTAAACTACGCCGAAGTTAGGCATGAAAGTAAATGAAAGGCACTTTCTTAGGCTGATTCACTGTCTTTGAGTCTTTAATTTAGTTTTCTTTATGGTTATCCTATAAGTTAGGAGGCTTGACATCATGCTGAGCGGGCACTATTAAAAATTGTATGTATTTGTGTCACTAATAAAATTTATTCTATTCTATCCTGTTGTATGCCCTAATCGATGCTACAGATATTTTATTTATTAATTTAAGTCTAGTCTTCTGCCGCACAATTATGAACGCAAGTACCACTTACTGTGTTTATGATTGTTTTAGATATTTGAGGTGCTGACATTCCGATCTATAAGAATCAAACACCCTTTTTTTTTTAACTTGTTCAGAAGGCCCTTTTTTACAGATTTTTGCGTAACTTATTGTAGGCACAGTTAAGCGTGCGTATAATAAAATTTCAGCATTTACCGCGTTTTTCTCGCAACTGTTCACATGTTTTTTACTGCGTTCATAAATTGCGCGGCAGTATTGCTAGTTTCAACCGAATCTGTGTGAATTGGCAGACTTCGCATTAAATGAAGAGAAATAGCTGTTGACCGTGGATGGCCTTTACAACGTAACCGGATTTATATTCATAAGTATATAATTAAAAATAAACTACAAGTATTCTGAAATACGACAACGATATTAAGAAACAGGACAGGTAATATCTTTAGGAAAACATAAACATTACTACCGTCTCGTATAAAAGGCGGCAGTGTCTTCTGTATTCTGGCGGCATGAACTTAGTGAGTGTAGAATTCGGAATTATGGGTAGGGAAGTTACAAAGGTATTTTGAATGACATCCACAAGATTATCAATAGCGCGGACTAATAATATTTAAAGCCATTTTACATTTACAAATTTCAAAGCGCCGCGCCGATTCTTTCTAATATATATATATATATAAGCCGATTTAAATTTAACTAACTTACTAACTACTAACTTTTTGACATGAATTTATGCGTTGGCAACTTTCCATGGTGGAACTTAGATTAAAACGATTTTTTTTAAAAATGTTTTTCACCTATAATAATTTTATGGTATGGTACAATTCACTGACCTTACGAACCCTCCTTGAGGTGAGAAGGCTTTATCGTTCAGCGGCACCAGAAGAGGTGATGAACGCATTCCTTGGGGTAGCTTGATGAAGTACTTCACGCTGCTCGGGATGAGAATACCTTTAGGGAACACGGAAATTCTAAAATTTATTTTGATAACTCTTTACTTTTATTTTTCTGCAAAAAGAAACGGCCTTTGAATATTCAAATACTAAGCGAAGTATTCAATATTAGGGGTCTCAGTGTTGTTTTTTATAAATAAAAAAAATCGAAATCGAATCTCATTATTTTTTACGGAGGGTTCAGACGAAGTTATTTGACTTTTGTTTTTTTTCCCGGTTCAACCTGTTTGCTTGTAGTTTTTATTAGATTGGTAATTAATTTTTCACGTCTTCTCACAGTAAGTCGGTAACGTTTCTTAATTTTATACTAGTAAATTATTTAAAAAATCGGTAATAGATACCGATACTTCGACGTTTTCTAATCGTTTATAATTCATTCAAGGTGATTTGAAGAAATTTCTATCTTAATTTATAAAGGTACATTATTACAGGTACAGTATTGTGAATATCATCGATTCATTCCGTAATTTGATCAGAATGGCGGAAATATATTTGCACATGACCGCGATGGTGGGAACCAAGTAACCGGTTAAAGCTGGTATCACTTGACCGTACACATGACATTCATGATGTGTCAGAAATATTGTTAAAGTAGAGTGCTAAATGTACTAACCGTTAGCGTCGTATCTATACTTGCGCAAGAGCGACTGCATGGTTGGATTTTGCATATTCGACAACACGACAATGGAACACGGCTGGAATGATTAAAAAAAATAAATTAATGCGTTCCATTACGACTGTCCTTTGTTTTTGACTTCAAATGATCTCTATACCTTTTTGTTTTTTTCCTTAGTCGACTTCGGAGCTTGGTATTCATCAGCGTCATCGAAATTTTTAATGGCCAGTACTTTGTCAATGGGCACATCCTCGGACTCGTCCGCCTGCGTATCGTCTACATAAGTAGGCACTGTCACGTAGTTCACTGATAGCATTATCTGGAAGAAAGCATGTACCTTATTATGTTTGTAAATAGTGTTAAAATAGTTTTTTTAACTACTAGTCTGATAAATGATATTACATTTTCCACACACATAATTTTTATCATCAGATATATCAATAATATATTAAGCTTCATGACTTATTGCCTCTACTTGTCCTGATGAAATGATGGACATTATGGACGGTGCTGAACTGAATGCGATTCATAAACATAGACTCATATTTGCCTTAATATGAGAGTTCCGTTTCAAACACATCGCTTTGTTTTGAAATATTAATGTCTACCAACTTTGGACAGAGTGCGGTGCAGTACTAGTTATTATATCTGCCGGAAGAGAGGTGCCAAACAATTAATTTAAAAGCAAGAAATGTAGAATAATCGACTTTAAAGTAGGTATACGTAATCGATTTTCTCATAATGGTCTAATAAATATTTCATACTATAAGACTTCGATCGAACGTCTTTCCTAAATAATGACTCGGTACTTTCTAATAACAACTGCATGTGCTGTTCTCAAGAGAAAATTGACAGGCTTTATTAAAGAGTGAACTCATTAAAAGTCATTAAAAAATGTAGTCTATCATTAGTGCAATAGTTGGCGAGATTAGTCTAGTAAAAGAAAATAGATAAATGCAAGTATTTTACTAGAAATCAAGTAGGTACTATTTTTAACTGTTGTGTGTTGTAAGTTTTAATTCTACCAACTGTAGGTAGAGACTGGTAGATCGTAGAGGCAGTTTGTTTGAACTAATATTGGCAGATTAATTTTGTCTTATTGGATGACATGGTGGTGTGCTGGGATAGAATATGTGTTGCATTTTATTGTTTTCTCTTGTATTAAAGGTGACTTTTCATTTGGTCTAGTGACAGTTTATGGAATAAATAAGTTTTATCCGACGACGATTGAAAAAGTTGTGTAAACTTAGATTTATATAATAATAATTGTAATGCTGATACTTGCAAGTTACCACCAACCAAACTCAAGTACTTTATTAGGTCGGTGTTAGGAGAACCAGGTTTGATTCCCGCTCTTACTTAACCATAGCTAAACACGCGCTGAAATAAAC
Source organism: Eudonia truncicolella (assembly GCA_949315975.1). NCBI lineage: Eukaryota > Metazoa > Arthropoda > Insecta > Lepidoptera > Crambidae > Eudonia > Eudonia truncicolella. Next base: position 11,900,476 of record OX438839.1, read on the forward strand.
TCGAGTAAATCCATACAAAGTGTTTAATTTCAATGTGTAATGTTACTTTATTCTTTTTAATACTCCACGTTTTGAAGTGAGATGTGAAATTCTTGTTGAACTTTGTTTATTGCTTGTCAAAGAGAAGTAGAACGAATAACAACATTCAGCAGACCTGCGGGCGCCAGAGCGGCCGCAGACGCGAGTTTATTTATACTGACTGACCGACAGGGCTGCCAGAGTATCCAACTTGCTTTATGCCAGACTAGCTGTTTCCCGACCCACCGCCTCATCGCGTCACCCGAATGGGCTATTGTAACAGCCCGTTCACACATGGTCTCCGTTTTACTGGTCCGTATTATCGGTTACATTTTTTTTTTCATTGCGACTTCATACATGACACAGTATTCTGTACCTATACAGTAAAAAATATCGGTCCGATAAATTATGACATTCCGTTTTGTCATCAAATACTGGACGACGGAACATTAGGGCAAGGGGGAACGGTGTTGCGTGACAAGTTTGTACGCATTGTCTATTTTGCATTCAAATATATCGCCAAGAGTGGATGCTGCCAATAACGTCGATTCTTCCTTCTTCGCCGGCGATAGTACCAATACAACAAGACAACGTCCATCCTTGTAGAGAAGCGGTGATATACTGCGAATCTGTTTTGTGAACATCGCATCCAGTAACGACGGATACGTTGAACGTAATACGGTGCCAATCTGTGAACAGAGCATAAATATTTGTCGTATCCGTTAAAAAAGCTACTGTAAATACGGAGACCATGACGTGTGAACGTGCTGTAAGTTTCCCAGGCTGGGCCGGGGCTTCCAGCACACGTCCGATATTCAGTGACCAATTTTTTAGTCGGTAAATATGAAATGTAAATATTAAATTATACGGTTTGGCAGCCCTGCGACTCCTATAAGCTGCGTCATAAAATATATTAACGGGGCGGATAGAAAACAGTAATTTGGAAAAAAAAAATGGTTTTCTAAAACTTACTGATGTGAACTTGTTAAACATTTACAAATAGTGAAAAAAGAAATTGAAGAAAAAAAAGAAAAGCATTTATTTGAATCACAACAATTTATACATAGTTTACATAAAACAGGTAGGTAGGTACTTATAAAAAAAAAGAAATAAAAATAGATGTGCTAATAAGTACTAAAGATATTTCCGCGTAATGTCTTGGAATGAACTGATATTAAAATCAGCGCTCATATCTCCCGGACTGTAATGCTTTTATCGACCAAACATTCGAGATTGGTTCTTCCGATTTCGGAGGGTTCGTGCCTAATCATTATTTTTAAACGTTCAATCAAAATATCAAAAACACCAACATAGCCATTAACTTTCATTAAATCAGCCCCTCACACATCAACCTGCTCACATTAACCTGTTCTTAGTATGTCTGACCTAGCTCTTTTATAAAATATCATCCATGTTTAATTATTTATTGTACTAATGTATAACAAATAATGTAACATTTCAATGTTATTACTTGAGACATTTAGTTTTCAAAGTTTTGATGGCTTTTCAAACACGACTCGAGCGTTTAATTGTCTTTTGATTGCTTTATTTAAACCATTGATCATAACGAAAAAGAAATAAGAATAAAGGAAGTTAAATATAAAAATTATCTAATTTGTTACTACGTGAGTATAATCTAAAGATGAACATCCTATCAAAGGTCTCATGTTCCATTCCCAGCTGAGGGTACATCTATACATATAATAAAGCTAAAGAGGGTCGAAAGTCTGTACATGGAAGATATTCGAAAAAAAGTTGGCTGGGGATACTTAGAATCGATAACAGAACACGTTTTTAGTTCTTTTTTCTGTTTGTCTGTTTATTTGACCGCGCACCACGTGAAAATGGCTGAACAGATTTTTATGCAAACTTTGCACATAGACAGACCACGACCCGGACTAGGACATAGGATACTTTTTATCCCGGTAACAGGTTCCTGTGGGATAGTGTAGTCTTCGCGAACGAAGTCGCGGGCGACAACTAGTATAATCGGTTTGGTTAGTGGTCGGGCAAATAAAGATAAGATAACCAGTTCCTTAGTAGAAGAGGATTTCGAGTGAAGTCCGGTTCCATGTTAGGCCTTGTTATAACTTATCATCCGGTGTTATAAAGGCCAACTGCTTCTCAGTTGTAAAATACAAAAATACCGTATAATTTACTATATAAATAAGTTATGTGGCCGACAAATGTGTTAGGATACTAATGGCCCTGAACGCTAACGATTACAATAAAACTTGTAACCTTGTCTTCCCCAAGGATGTATTTGTTCGCCCTAAGCCTTGTAAGTTATTAGCTCAATGAAGATAGAAAATGTTGCTAGTGTTGTTATAACATAGTCCGTGGTGGTAGGTACTACTTATTTTTGTCTACTAACAGTACAGAATTTTCTTTAGTATTGAAAGATAGGGAGGTAAAACGAAAATTTAAAAAAATAAAACAAAAAACCCGTCTGCGTAAAAAATAACAAATAAATAGAAAATCAACTGAAAAGGTCGGAACAAGATAAACATTCAATAATTACATATAGTCAGCGAAATAAATTCAAACAATATCAAATAGTATAGTACTGTATACAATTAAAAATATCAATCCGGTAGTCCTTCGATATTTTATGCAACATCATACATGATGTCAGGACTTCTTTTTATTTAAATAGTAAATAGATAATATTTGCACCTACAGGCTTCTTTTTTACAGAAATATTGTGTTTAAAGAAAGAAAAGCGTGTATTATTGGGCATTCTGGCCAACCGCAGTGAACGAAGCGAACGATCGGTAGCGAAGCGGACGAGTGGTGGGCCAGAATGCCCAATAATACACTACTAGCGTCACTCCCTTCTTTGTTTCCTTTCTCGAAATCCAGTGCCATTGCGGTATTTGTTATTGTTTTTTTTAAAGGTCATGTATTGTTACGTAGTATTGAAAACTCATGGTACTGTTGTTGTACGAGTAAAAAAATATTTTAAATATTTTAATCTTAGTGGTTGTTAAAGTTATCGCTTGTATGTTTTTTGTATCATAACTATTGCAATGATAAATAAAAAAAAACTGATTGTTTAAATGTGAAAGTCTTATAGGTTATTATTCTTTAACGTTATAACAGCAATGGATCAGCGTGGGTTTTGCATAAAGATAGTTGGACTGCCCAAGTTCCAAATGTGCTATAATAGACTACATTTTATCCCGACCAAATGTTTTGTCCCAGGGGGTGGTAGTGACAAAAACTTTTGTGACAGACCAAATAGGTACCGTGTAAAGAAGCCTATTCGTTCTATAATTTCGTATGCTGTCCGTGTCTTTTGCAATTAAGTAATATACTCACCGATTATTTTATTGTTATTGGTTATGGCAGAATAATAGAGGCTGCGGGTCCCCTGCAGCCACAGTGTCATAGACCTTTTTACAAGATTTTATTTAACTTGCACTGTTCGTATGTAAGTAAGTTGTCCGTCAAAATTTGCAAACTATGGTCAATATATAATTGGGCTGGAAGGAGATAACAAAATTGCTGGCCCCTTATTTGACGATATTTTAGAAACACCGAAGATAGGTATACTGTGTGTTAAATAATATAATCTGTACTGTGACCCTGAAACTAAATATCCGAGTTCCAATTTCGAGTTACGAGAACAATGTATGAGCTCTTACTGCTCTTGGGAAAGCGAGGGTCACTCATGTGGAGCCTTCATTAATACGGGTCCGCTGGATTTCGAGGTCACCGCCGACATACAGGCGCGTCACAAACACTCATACACATTTCAAAATGATTATAGGCTCTTAAATTAAAACGTACATTTCGGCTGGGATATTATTGTGGACGCCTATACATTTAGGTTTGTGCGAAACATAATCTTCCTCAAGTCGTTGTTATTGTGACTGTATAATCTCCAATTTTAAAGAGGCTGGAACTTGCAAACGTCTTTCCATATGTGTACCTTACCCGACTCTTCGAGGCGTGCCGTGTCGGATAAAGCTTTGAGATGTTCATCCTTCAGCAAGTTATTGGTAAAGAAAAATCATCTCTGGTCTGTTGCAACGCTTTAATATCTAATTTAGATAAAGTATTTAGTGATTTAAAAAAAAAAACGAGCGAGCCTTACAGTAGTCGCATAATGATGTGTAACATTTGACATCTCACCTTCGTAATAAGCAATTTTAACATTATGTTCTGAAAAATACGGAAACTTTTCCATTACGCAGTGAAGAAATTAACCTCAAAATTTTAAAAAAGCTACATACTGAAATATTTTTTTCGAATAATTATTCATTATTACTCACTTGGATTTTTTGTCAATGATCTGCACTTTATTGAGACTTATTATCAAAAGTAAATATTTACTAATATATTTTACGCATATAAATTAGTTTACATAACACTAAACTATTACACAGCACTGTAACTTAAGTGCACAGCACAGCTCCCCTATAGAAGACATTTGACATATCAAAATGACCTATGATAGTCAAATGACACAATATGTCACATATAATAATACCATGTCATGTTCATAATATCGATTTTAGGATTACACTGTTACACACTTCCGTCCCATTTCATGAAATCACTCCCACAAATTGCAAGAAAGCGAGAGGAAAGATTGTATCATCTTTCAAAAATCATCATCATCATACACATCAAAAATGTTGATTGGCATAAAATAAATGGCGTTGATACTAGTATAAATACCTACCTATACGTAACGAAAAAGACATTATTGAAAAGAACCCACCGTAGCATAAAGTGATTGGTAGGCAACACGGGTTGCCTACCAATCAAGTAATTACGGAATTACTTTTGATTATAATTCTCCATGTATACATTAATCGGTGTCGCTTTGCGTCACAAATATCGCTGTCTTTCAGTACAATAGCTGACCTCTGCATAGACACACTTATTTGTTTAGCTGTGTTCAACAATCCAACACTATTTGAGTAGTTACCGTCGATTGGGTAGGTGCCTAGGTAGTGTGTTGGTTGTTTTATCTTTTTGTAACCATGAATAATTTTGTTAGTGCGTTGATAGTTGAAGCACGGTATGCTTGAAGTGGCGTTTTACATCAAATCTCTCATCAAGATCGTGATGACCTGTGACCGGAATAGATAGAGGCAGAGGCAGAGTATGATTGTTTAAAGCGAGAAGGTTTATACCTATCATCCACCAAATATGTTAATTTATTTTTGTTTATCTCGTAATGTCGGAACTGTGGCATTAGGTACGTAGTACTTATTTGCTATCGGAGTAAGTAGAGCAACTTTAGATAAATAATCTTTATTGTATACGGTAATGTAAACAATTTCTCGGATATCTAAAGTTGCTATTTAGTAAATGTGTATGCTCCACAACTTAGTAAGTTAAGCTAAAAGAGCCAACCAACACGTTCTTTACAAACACCGCTTTAAAGCGATAGGCTGTTTTTAGTAAATACTTTTTACTTATGGTCTTAACAACTCCATGTTAAATACCTTCTCGCCAACTTTAGGCATTTATACTCTATCTATTGATAATCTATCTGTGACGGATGACAGATACGAATAAAATTTATATTCATGTAGGTAGGTACCTACATAATGTAAACGCGATACAAACAAGTATTATAAATAAATACTCGTGTGATACAAACCTTATAAAGTGTTTTAATACAATGTGTAGTGTTCGCGTAAAATTTAGAAAATTAAATAGGCGTTAATTGTGTAACATCATTATTAATCTTTTCAAGTTCAATCTATTGAGATGATAGTGCTGCAGTGATATTTTAAATATGTCAATAGCTTTTAGTGAAGTGACCCGTGCAAGCCGGCTTAAATGTTATTTATTTTGCGTACGGACGTGTTTACGTCGCGGCGTTGTATGAGCACGTGCGGAGTTTTTCATTGTTTATATTATGCCAGTGTAATAATGTTTGGAGTAACTTTAATTTTTCCAAAGGTTTTTAGACTTTAGCCTGAAGCTTTGAACTGTGCTCTCATTAGTATTTAGATGTGGCGTTTCACACGGTTGTAGTAATGAACTCTTGATTCTATGTAAGCGATGGTTAGTAATAAGAGAGACCTGTTGAAAAGAAATCACGTCAGTCCGAGTTATTTGGCGGCGCAGGCGGCGTTTGCGCGACGAAATAGTCTGAAACACAAAAGGTACGGTGCATTTGTGTATGAATTTTGTTTGAGAGGTTGTCGAGAACGGTTGAGGAGAAGGCAGACAGGTTGATGAAACTCAGTTCTTTTTTATTTATGTTAGTGTTATATTATTATCTCTTTTCGTTTTTTTTACACAGCCAAGTATGTGGGTATGTGCACACAGCCAAGCAGCATAATGTTCCACGTAACGTTATTCCTAAACATCAGCTACGTAGTCAACACAGTCAGACAGAAGACCACAGAAATGGATGAAATCAATATAATTTATTGCTTGACCATATTGTTGTGTGAGATAGTTGTAAGTTTCTCGCCGACCATGAAATCTGGTTACGTATGCTGTAAAGACATTCCTTCCCTATTGAATAATATGTATGTTTACGAGTTTATCAAGTTGAGTTTGTTATAAATAATAATATTTATTATTTTTGTTTATAGAATAGACATCTTGCAGTAATACTGATACCTACTTCTAATTAGAATCCGCTTAAAAAATAGCTGGTAGGCGTTTAACAGACAAGTCTCCATGGATACCAAACGGTACGATATAGGTAGGCAATGTAACAAACCCAATATACGTTATGTAGCGCTCATAATGGGAGCTCTTTTAATCGCAGTAGTAATTATCGAGTTGTACAATTGATCGATTAGACATCAATTGTTTGTTGTGGGCTTTTCATAACAAGCCTAGTATTATCCGGGATGGTGTAACAGTTAAACAGGCAGGGAATAGAATAGAATAGAAAAGTTTTTATTAACTACACACTTAATTATAATACAACATAAATATAATAAATAATACATCAATAAACGAGAAAAAAAAAAAAATTAGAACACGCAGTGTGAAGTTAAAGGGCCCTGTCTCAGCATAAGCTGCTGTGTCATTCATGGATGTTCAGAATGACACAGTAGCGCTGTTATTCTGACAGGGCCTGAATATTTATAGGTAGTACAGGTGAACAGACAAAAAAAAAAAAAGGAAATTAACAAACAAAAAATAAAATTAAATAATAAATTACATTAAAGACAATAAGAAAAGAAAAAAAAAAAAAAAAAAACTTCAGACGACAGCCATAACTTCAGCCATAATATTGAGTGAGTGTGTTGATATCATCTCATCTCATCAGCAAAAAGACGTCCACTGCTGGACAAAGGCCTCCCCCAAAGATCTCCAAAACGACTGTTATTATTACACATAAATAATAGTCCTGTTAAAAAAACCGACGTAGAAAGCTAAATATGCTTGTGTTTGGTTCGCGTCAGTAGTCTAACGGACCCGATCTGATCCGAACCCTTCGGAGAATCTAGTAGGGCACGGGGACACGCACTAGTGCGTGATGCCGTTCCCTCTGCAAAACCTCCGAAGGTGATTCGTTTCACATGGCTTGAGGAACCCTTTAAGTTTTCCTTTAAGTTTAAGTGAAGCTGAAAATGCCGAACGAGGCAATCAGGAAACTCCAAAAAAAAAAAGTCTAACGGAGCTATAGGGTTTGTATAACGATTTCCTGAATTTAATCCGAGCATCTAATCGATCAATGCTACTGACGATCACGCTTCGATGATATCAAAATTGTAACCTATTTATTAGCTGTGCGATAACAAAATGGATCCACAACATCTGTTGTCCAGTGTGACTGCTACGGCTCCTGTCCGTCACCGTAACGATATCGTAGCGACATAGTCGTTGAAACCATTTTCATGCTAACATCCGAGTTTAGAGTAGTTCAAACGAAGATTCCAACCAACCGTATACGATATATCTGAATACGGTTGGATGGAACTTCGTTTGAACGATTTTAAAATCTGTTCCGTAGATGAGATGTGAATACGAACATTGTTTCCACGACCGATATCGTTACGGTTTTCGTTACGGGAATCAGGGCACTGGTTATAGTGTGTGCCCTGTTTTCTCCTCCTACTCTTTACGTCTTGCCCTGATTCTTTATCTAATGATTAGTGTAGTCTGTTTTTATATTGGTTTTTTGTATTATTATACAAATGCTTCAGTGAGACAGTCTTCCAGGTTCCAATTAATCTGCTTTCAAAAAAGTGTTTATGTGACGCAGCCTGACACTATTTAAGATGTGTATTGTTTTAGTAATCCGTTGTAAACATGTTTTTTAAAAAGATTATAATAAATCACTGTTTTTCAATTCGACTGCTAGGATGATTATATGAAAATAGTAAACAAATTCTTACAGCCCATTAGCATAATGTTTTCGTCAAAATAGTAGGTAAGTGTGTAAAGATAACGTTATTTTGGCTTTGTTGATTATTAACAGAAGCATGAACAAGGTTCTTCAGCCTCATTAGAATCGCTAACGATATACCTTCCCTCTCTAATGGACTTGGTGACAAAGCGTGGAGGTCTATTAAGATGTAGTTTTATTTTAGTTTATAGATATCTCTTTTGAACACATATAATTAGAATAAGAAATTAAACGAATATATGACGTAGTTGTCGACATTGAAAAGGGCTCCTTTGGCTTACTTAGTAAGAGTAGATAGTGTTGATTAATTGGTAGTGCACCTGACCCGGCATGTCATGGGGTGCGGGTTCGAATCCCGCTCGTGGATTTTTTTAACGTTTTACGTTTTACCGCAGAAAGAGCTTACAGTATCTTTTGGTCTGGCAGTATGGTGTTGGGACTGGGATTTAATATTTTGTATGATGGGATCCCAGGCTGGTGGTGGATTCCAACCATCTTCTCTATTGAAATTAGGATGTTTTTTAATTTCGATGGCCTCGCGTATCAATCATCCTAGGGATGAATCGTTGTTCTCTAGCGAGTATTTGTGGTTTATTAAATCTGATGTAATGGTTGAGCCCGTCTAGGGAATGTTCGCATACTGCAAAATCCAGTTTGTACACGCCTGCATCTTGAAGGGGTATGTTGCACTTGACAGGTCGTAAAAATTGGTTGATCTTCTTCGGCGGCTTGAAGTAAGTGTTGATGGAAGTTCGCTTTAAGATATGTCCAATCTTGTCAGTGACACCTTTCATATAATATGGAAGTACAGCAGGTTGGCGCTCGACTGTGGTTGATTTATTGCGTTTTCTGTGACGAAGCCGTGGTGCTTTCAGTTTATTATCCTGTAGTACGTGCTTGACATGCTGAAGCTCAGCAGCCAGGTGTTGGGTGTCACAAATGCCGCGATATAATAGATGCAAATGGCATTGTTTATGTCTATTTATGTTAAATGTATCATATAGTAAATAAATCAGAAGAGAAACAACAAAAACAAAAAACTAATCATGTGAATATATCAAAGAAATGTAAGCAGCCGTTTCCAGCCGCTAGTTATCGCTAGAAATGATAATAAGCCAAATAATCCGTTTCTTGCCGCTAGGCTATAAATGTTAGTAACCAGCTACATATCTATAGTCCTGTGGCCGTATCCTCTTCTTAGACAACACGGAACAATAATATTGTTGGATAATTTTGTGGTCACCCAGCAATTCGCACAACAACCAATAGCAACTAGGACAGGTAGAGCTACGTCTACGATTTTGACAAATGTAGATTTGTTGGGTTAAATAGTTTAATCCTTGATCAAGGCTGAAGTTACGATCCCTGCTCATGTTATCGCTGTAGCCAAAAGCAATGGGTTATTATTAGGTACCAAAGTGTACTCTATTCTATTGTTCTGAAATACATTGATTCTAAGACTACTTCAAAGAATTATTAAAAATAGAAATAGAAATATCATTTATTGCCAATACTGTGTACAAATTGTGCAGATAAGAGATTTATGCATTATAAAAAACATATAATAATTAAGAAGTGAAAGTACCGGAGGCCCATTTCTCACCCCTCCCGCCTCCCAATTCCTACTCCCTCCTCAAGATCCATCTCCTTCCTCAAGGCCAGCAACGAATCTGCGATTACTTTGGTTTTGCGGGTGTCCATTGGCGGCGGTGATTACTTTCCATCAGGTGAACCTTCTGCTCGTTTGCCTCATTTAAAAAAAAAGTTTTAAAATATTTTAAATACTTGTTTGTAATAAATGTTGCTTTCTACTTCACAGGAGTTTTGAACAAAACCTTCTTAGTATTTTTTTATGCTCATGGACTTATTTTATAAATAATTTTATTTATATTTTACCCGTGGATTAAGATAGGAATAACCAAAAGCAATAACAGTCTAAAGGTGCGCCCCTATATGACAAAACATGTTATACTCGTACAGCATAGTCTTGTAGCATTATATATTAGTGTGGACGATAAGTGTCAATAAAACCTTATACCCTTAAACCCTATACTTATAGTTTAGTAACATTGTTATAAATCATAGTTATGTAACATGTTAGTTAATGTGGACAACCTTTACAAAGTTGTCAAGACAGTGTAACAATTGAATGTTTGTCTGTCCCTAGGTCAACCGGGAACTTCGCGGCGGGTGCGGCGGGTGGCGGGTGCGGGGCCCCGCGCTCCGCCCCCGCCACCCCCCTGCAGCTCGACTCCCACCCCCGCTCAAAGCATGACAAGTGAGTACTCCATTTGTTTTGTAAAGTTTACGCAAAAGCGTACTGGGGCTGCAAAGAAACGTTCTTAACTGGAATGTTATGGTCACAACCGCAATAATACCATGATGTATTTACAAATTACAAAAACAATGTTGAAAAAATTTGAAAAAAAATTTCCGCGAGCAGGATTTGAACCTGCACCCTTCTGACAAACCGGGTCAGGTGCTCTTCCAATTGAGCTATCGTGGTTCTAACCAGCCCGCCGAAATTATTCATCATTATTTACTTTTTACTTTGAAAGCCAAAGGCACTTCAATGTCAAAAACTACCGTCCTTAACACCCGATCATAATATTTTTACAAATACTAAAGATCAGTTAAGAAGTAGGCAAGCTATTTATAAAATGTTTTTGTTTGCAACAAAAATTTACGTTAAATTTATATAAACAAAACAAAAACATTTTATGATGTATTTAGTTTTAGTTTAGTTTAGTATAAGCTCTTAAAGCGGGATGACAGCGCGGTGGCAGCGACGATGGTGGTAGGTGGCGACTATGGCCTGGTCTCTTATGCAGACACTTCGTTGAGGAACAAATGAGTTGAAGTCGAAGTGAGAACTGTGTAAAAATTTCTTTTCCTACAGTTTCTTTATCTATTGGTCAATTTTCACACAGCTCCGCTTCGTTCAGCTCGTCTCCGCCTTATAGTCAGCCTTTAATACCGGACTCCACCAAAGCGGAAACGCGCGGTGAAGACAGGCGACGTATCGTAATCTACCAATAAGAGGAAAGGAGAAGGTTAAGAACAAATTCTTATTGGTTGTTTACTTCTCTATCTCTGTTGTGTCTCTTCTCCTCTCGTCTCGTCTACGCTTTATATCCGCGCTGCTGTAGCTGTTTCTATAAATGCTGATCAAATTAGATTAATCCCCTAATCCCCTAAAAAATAAGAAAGAAAAAAAAACTAAAAATAATAATTTAGTTTAAGAAACATTATTTAGGTTCTTTATGACCTCGGAACCTGCAAACGGTACGAAACGGTAGTTTTAAATTTTATCTTGCTATATTAATTATGAAAAACATTTTAGATGCGACTGTCTGCGGTAGGAAACTGTTGCCTCTGGGGTTCAACCAGAAAAGCAGTTAGTTACCCCTCATGACGAACCCCGTCTTTGACATGTTATATCACTTTAAACTTTTCAACGAAATCGTAAAACTTAGCTACAAAAGCCGGGAAAGGCGTAGGCAGGTAGGTATGTCGTTTGTATGTTTTATTATATAATAAAACATACCCCGAGGCATATGCCTCGGGGTAGGTATATTTACTTGAGGTAGTCGTTAAGACGACAACATTCATAATGCCATAGTTTACTTTCCACCATCTCCCAAGTGAATTTTCTTAGCAGTTTGAAATACCAAAGCAACTTGCAAGTCTTTCTATATAATTTGCATTTTTGAATGCAAAGTTTAATGCAGTACCCTGTATTCTGGATTATTTATTATTGTTTCAATATGAAATATATAGCGATAAATAAATATCCAGCTTTTTATAAAAGGGATTTTGTTATGTTAGAAATTGGAACAATTTTTCCTCCAAATATTGTCAAACAACAATGGCTACTGCTGACAGTTACTTTTATCTACGTTTATCTGAACGATTATAATTATGTTGATTAAAGTTGCTCGGGGTAATCAGTTGTATTTGAGTGCCAATAATAACATTACGTGTTCTGTGGTGAATTTTATATGTGACATGTGTTCCATTGAAATAGTCGTAAACTGTTGACTTTTTCATTCAAAAATGTGTTTTGCCTTCTGACTCTTGTGTGATCGATCATGACTGCGACTGCGCCCCAATATGAAGCGGATGACGAGTCAAAGACGATACTTGCCTACGCGTACGATGGAGTCAGGTAGAATTCAATTGGAATTTGAATTTGGAACTTCGTAAAACAAAGCGCGTACGATGCAGTCATACGCGCTTTGTTTTGCAACAATTGTTTAAAACAAAAAGATATCGACTAAGTAAGTCTTTGTCGTTTTTCATTTGTTACGTTATTCAAAATTAACAACCATGGGATGAAAGGAGTCATTGTCTGAAAATGTTATCTTTTCCATACATAACTAAGAGTATAATATTTCTTGCGAATATAAAACTGAGGAAGGGAAAATAATTTCATTTACTAGTATTAGTTTGGCATTTAATTATATTTTCTCTTTAATTTTATTTTTGATTATTATGCCTAAATCGTTTATTTTATTCATTTTAAGTTAAAGTTAAATGTATGATCTAATCAGTTCTACAACACGGCCGTGTTTTTTTTATCTACAATAATCTACGCAATCAATAAAATGTTAGAATCGGCCCACGTAGGTTAGTTATATCTTCAAAAGTTTTAAATTGGTAACCGATTAGTAAACATTTATGAACTCTTATGCCCGTTTGCACTTAACTTGGGTTAGGCTTGTCTTAGTTAAGATACACCTAAGCTTAGGAGCAGCCCAACAAAAAAATTGGTTTGCACTAAAAATTCTGTCTCATCTGTGACGAAACTAAAGAATTGTCTAGTAAAGTGAATGATGAAAGAATGACGAACGATTGGAATGATATATTGTTTATGGTTTATTATTTTAAAAAACAAAATCTGTTTGAATTTGTCAACGTCATGTCTTGACAATCTAATTTGTGGACTTTGTTGTCGTGTCTTTCGTGGTATTTTCGTGTGGTTTCTATTAAAATGGAATGCACAAAACGTAAACGAACTCCGAATTTCACGGCGGAATAACCCATCAAAAAGTGCCTGATTGATTGATTTTATTGTGACAGACAGAAAATGACATAATATTACTACTTAAGTATCGCCTTACTCGATGGGCGCTTCCTAATCGGGCTCATAAAGTTATGAATCTCCTAAGTGGAGTTAGGAATTGCCTAAGGTTAGTGCAAGCAAATTTTTCGCCTAAACAAATTAGGCAAGAACTTAGGCGATTCATAAGTTTAGTGAAAACGGGCATTAAAGTTTGTTATTTTCGAAGTAAATACAAAATAATGCGAATAATTTAAATCTTTCATTGTCAAACACATGTTAGTCTGATTTTTTTTTTAATTTTTCGAGGTCATGGGATCAAGACACAAAGCCCTTTAACCGAAAAATCGAAACAGTTTTTTTTAATGAATTATTGTCGTATTTCGACTAGTAATAATTATTGTGCTTATAAATAAACGACATATGTGGTGTTATAGGTCGTACTCACGCCTGCACGTTAACCTACCCAAAACTGTCAAATTTCTTCAACACATTGTCAACCTTAAGCTTTGAAAATAAAGTTCAAAGTCTATTGAGGAAATTTGACAGTTTGTGGTAGGTTGATGTGCAGGCATGTGTACATTTCTACTTGATGATTAATTAATGATGCAAGAAGAAAACATTTAAGTTGTATTAGCTTAACACCCTCCACCTATATGGTCTAAGCTTTCCAGCTTAACCGCAACGAAAGCAAATGTCTGCGAAATGTTTTACTTTTTGTTGATAAAAAAATGTGAACACATAACTAAATAATTCTAAAGTTTAAAGACTACTCAAATTAAAACAAAAATACAAACAGGATTTTTTATAGAAATCTAAAACTGTAACGGGCGTTACAGTTTAGTTGAATGTAACGGGTGTTACGAGTACGAAATTAAACCAATATTTGTAGTAATAAATGTTTATTTAATAAATATTTTGACATTTAAACTATAAAAGGAACTTCTATCATGCCTACTGCTCACTGATGTTAGTGAGCAGTAGGCATGATAGTGTACATGCAGTTAGTGTACTTTTAGAAAAACTGTAATAGGTTCGGTCCCCTTTTATTTGCAACTCAGGACTATGCAATATGCAGATGATGTTCGTAAAAAGAACGTCGGAAATATAATTTTCATTGCTTATAAAATTAAATGTATTAGCTGTGACCTTCTTTAGAAACATCACCTGTACATATCCCTCGCATGGAGAACATTGGCATATTCCTGCAAACCTATACTTACTTATCTTTTTACCTTCAGCCAGTATTCTGACCAAAACAAAGACCAAAGTTTTCTTTTAATACTACGAACTGATTCCAGGGTGCTACCTGGCAAACGATTAAGAATGCGACAAATAACTTTTTCATCATTATTTTTTTTTCCTTCAATATTAAATATGACATCTGCGGCTATTTCCTTTTCAGCTTCCTTCACACCTCTTTCAGCCTCTATGTCTACTTCCTCGAGTTCCATATTTACGTCTTCATTCTCACATTGCTCTTCTTTGTCGAATTGCTCTTTTTCGAAGTTTTCTTTTTCAATTCCAGCCATTTGAGTCGCAAGTGTTTGTAAATCCTCACTGTCGTAATCAGAATGTTGTCCTTCAGTGCATCCTTTTATCCTGATAACGAACGAATGAATCTGATTTGGATGTCCGCGCTATTGCAATAGAAACGTCGTCTATCACTTGAAATCAACTAGATAGTTGATTTTTTTCGTCGTCGATATAATTTTTTGACATATATGAGATGTGTATGCCTTTCACTTCTCTTTTTACAAACAGGTAGAAGTCTTTTGCCGAGTTTAAGAATAACTTTTTTGGCCTTTACACCCGTCCATGCTTATTATATTAACATTCCCGCCCAGTCCATCAATTCCCATGAGATGCAGCAAAAATTCCCATTGGAGTTGGTCAAGGTTGGCATGATCTTTTAAATTACTAGGAAGAGCCAGCACAAAGCGGTTTTTAAATTGTGTCGCGCAATTGTCGCTAAAAACTCTGACAGTCGTTATGGAATCTCTGGGTCCTCCTCTGTCGAATTGTGCCATTTCCATTTTTAAAGTTATGTCTAAATCACCGTTTTTTATTAAATTTCGTGTCGATGTAACAGCAGCAGTATCAGTTAAAGACTCAAGAACTTTTAGTTTCAGCTGTTCCTTAATACTCTTCCTAAGTTCTGCTTCGGCTAAGTTTTGTTGATTTTGTTTCAGATCTATCAATGCAATATCATCCTCCTCATCGCTCCCGTTATTATTGCCAACATCTTCGCTAAAGAACGCCTAAAAATCAGCGTTGCAGTTTCTTGAAGCTACAACTTATGCTGAGAGGAGTCCAGTTCGTCGTAGCATTTTAATTTGAATATTATGTATTAGTTTTATTGTTAGAACCTAATCCTGCTACGCCGAATATACTTTTTTTTTTTTTTAATTTGTTTATGTGTATAATATGTGTATGTAACTGTCTCAAATATGGCCTGATTTGATGAATTCGGAAAAGTATGATATTAACAGATTCAGTTTCAAGTTCAGAATCTGTTATGCAATATATTTTAAAGCACTTACCAAATTTGTATTGCGCCGCTCTTGTATTATGCTAGACAGCTCATTGACTAGTTGGTCTATTCCTTCAGCTTGTCAAAAATTTTAAGACTAGTTCCGCAGTGAGCAGATTCAAAAAAGTAAAGCTCTTCCACTTTTGCTTTTATTATATTTAGGGAAACAGACAAAACTTGCAGTAAACGTATCTCTTTTTCTGTAAATGTAATCCTTAAAATTTATTAAGGCTTTTTGAAAAGGCTCTTTTAATTTACAATAGCTTATTGGCGTTCGGTTTTTTTTTAAGTGACTAACTGCGTTTTGTTAAAAATTATTATAATATTCGAAAAACTCGAATATATAGTCGTGTGGTATTCGAATAGTAAAAGAAAGCGAATACTCGAATTAAACGAATACTCGTATACTCGAATTGTATGCCCTAGCTGCGAGACAGCTTTCCATTCTTAGATCTTAGATCAGTCAGTTGATTTTTTTAAAGTCGTTGATGTGCTTTTGTTTTTGTACAGTTTAGTTGACAACCGCCATTTTAAGTTAATTACAGCCACCATTTTAGGTTCATAACATCCATCGCCATCTTGTTCTCACAACAACCGCCATTTTAACTTCACTTCAGATTTTATTTATAGCGCTACTCCAAGCACAGAGATGTTTATTTAGCCGCACATCCGATGACATGCTATAGGGAAAGTAATTTAACTTTCCCAATTGCTTTACCTGAACGGGTTTGCTGTTGTAGCTTCAATTACTATAAACATGACATTAGGTCATATAGGACATATTGTTACTTACGATACGACCGACCCTGTGCCATGTTTATTCTCAGTTTATTAATTTAAATTCGTCTTTGTTGTATTATGTAGTATTCTTCGAGTTCTTTAACAATTTATCGTTAGACATTTTTGTATAATGGCATGACATGGGTCAACAATGTTTGATAGCAAATGACGTATATGCTAAAATATTATTGACCTTTATAACTTTTGCTATAATAATTTATATGAAACGTAGATAAACAGATGGTTTATAAACATTGAATAAGTTCATCTTTTCATGAAGACGGACGTATACACCTACGCTATGTTATGACGTCAATAGCGCTCATGTCGTGAATATTTACAAAGGAACTGCCTTCAATATGGGGCATATCTGAATATTAATTTTCGCTTACAAGCTCACAATCACAACACGCCACTTCGTATTTATTAGCTGTTGTGGTGAAAGGTTTTAATGTTTGCAGACATGAACCGCTAGATTTGAGAGTGGCAAGTTCTTAGTCGACCTACTGGCAGGTGACAGACGTTGGCGGGCAAGTGACATATTCGTATGCTATGCTACCTACATTTTTTTTATATCTTACGGGTAAGCACTTTAGCCATTATCTTACCTGATGTTAAGTGATTATGTTAATAAAGTTATAGATTATATGTACAGATATGTGCCAGAGGTATTGCGAGATAGTTTAAAACAAGTCTTGACTGTCGGTAATTTCTGCCTTCCATTTATAGGAGGGGAAAGTGATGTGACAAAAAGGAGGATGAATAAAATTTTTTGGTGAATGTATTCCAGAACATCAAATTTAATTAAACTATTAAGCCATCCGGGGACTCGAAATTGGGAACGTTGGTTAACTTAAACGTGCTAGACGCCAATCGAGCTAAATAATCATAATTACCTAGTTGTTATATATATTTTAGTATGTATAAAATGCCTAAGGCAATGAAATTTCAGCTTTAGCACGCTTATGTCATACTATTATTATACTATATTAAGGTAATTAATAGTCAGTATAACTTCGTTTTAGATATTTAGAACATAAATATTTTCTTAATACCTACGTGTTGACTGTTTGAACACAACCTTTTCGTAAATTTAAAAGTAATAAAACAAACAACGCATGCGAGTGTGTACTATATTTATGGGCACATTTATAGGTACGTAAAAAGGGGTCGAAACTTCTCTAGTAAAACAAAAAGTTTCTGTAGTCCACTTCAGATTTTGATCTGTGAAACAATTTGCATACTTCCTTTGTTTTTGAGTATTAAAGTTTAAAAAAAAAGTTTATAAGTAACGTGCACTCTCGTAATTCAGAGCTCCATTGTTCTGTGGCAAATTGCAAGCTCTCAGTGCTGACTTTCTCGCAAACCTCAGTCGCGCCGCAACTTTCTGGGAAACCTTACCAGTCCAATAAACTCACCCATTCTAGTTGCAACAAGGAATTCAATTTGATGTTACGATTTAAGTACTTACCTACCTTTTTCAAGATGGGAAAGCGCTTGGCTTTAATCTAAACTGATGGTAAAAGGCATTGAGGTCGATTAAAATTTACACGAAGTCCTTAATCACGAACGATCAAGGAACTGACTATCTGTTTCTTACATCTAAGTGTTTATATGACACCGTTGTTGGCATTGTTGTGTTTAATTGCAATAAACAACTAATAGATAGCCAGGTGGACTTACAGGCCATACCTAACCTATCACTAATCATCAGCAAACCATTTTCAATATGAAACGAAAAAACGAACTTGGGACCTCAATGTCTGACGCAGGTCAAATCACAGAGGCGGTAAAATTAAATAGATTTCAGATATTAATAGAATTGGTACATTGTATAAATTTATCAAATCTTTTGATGGTTCCCCAGAAAAAAAAAATATAATCCCTCCTTCGTACACCATGGGGTTCTTTACAATAGGTGTAAAGAAGCAACTTGGGAGTAGGCATGGTAAGGGACGGCTAGTGTAACACAATCCTGCTTCACTAGCTGTCTATCTGAACTTTGCTTCGGTTTATCGTCAGGTTGAGCCGATTCATGGGCCTACCCTTCAACAAAAAATAATATATCCCTAGTATCAGTCCACCGTATTTGTTACCAGATACAAACATAATAACTAACTAACTATTTTCAATGGCTTTATTATCTCCTCTGAGACATTGGGCAAAGTAAAGTGTTTTATCTGACAATTAAAGTAGTCTAGTCTTCCATACAATAGTGTTGTTCTAATAATTAAGTACCGCGGATTATAGTTTGTGGCGGTGTGACGCCAAACGGAGTGTCACGTGCTAAGTCCGGTTCATGGGTACGGGTATCAATAATCTGCGACTAACTGATTTAAAACCAACCTTATTACCTAAGTATAGAGTGCATGCAACTATTTCAGTGTACAAACATAGGTTTGTTTGTTGTGATGCGCCCATTCGTCCAATCAACGCATATGATATTGATGTTACCAGCTTTGCCCTCGATTCGAAATGTAGCGATAGCAAAACATAACGAAATTCGATAAATATTATCTGCTTGAGTGGTCGACTATGGCACATGTGGGCGTATGGCAATTTCTAGGGCTAACAGCTTGCAGCTTACAGCTAAGTACCTACGATAGAGCAAGTTTTTATATGATTCATCATTGAGTTTGATTTCCAATTTTATTATTATCGGGTGCCAAATTGAAATTTTGTATTGATATTGGCATATCAATACAAAATTTCAATCATTGTAATAATTAATTGAACACGGTTCACGATAATGCATAACCATTGCTCGAAAAACTTGAGGAATTGAAGACTTCAAATTCGCCTTAACAACAATTTTAAAACAGGTAGATAGCACATAAAGAAACAAATAAAGTTATTGTAATGATACCAACTGTGATATTTTATATATGATTTGACTACAATTACTTGCACCATTCTAGCTGAGAGAAATCACCAACAACTCGTAACAGGTTTACAAACAAACAGTCATAGAAACAAATTAAATCTAAACAGACAAATGGTACACCGCATATACCACAGCCACAGCTCAATAAACGTGTCCGTAACGTGATCTAATATAAATTTACGTTACAAAAACGGACAGTTATTTTATCAAGACATAAAATAACTTTTAATAATAACAGAGGTGTGTGTTATATTATAACTTTTAATAGAAATTCTTAGTTTACATCCCATTGTTCCGGCTGACCATACATCGTGTTTATAAACGATCGCTCTTTACTTCGCTTCGTCACAAACATACAACCGGAGTTTTCTTGCCTAGCGTTCGCATTCTGCCGCTCAACAGCCCCACCGGTGAATGGGGGCCTGGCGAACACTCGCTCATCGTATGATACGCGATCGAGTTCCGCCGTCGATGTCAATTGCACTGGATCCCAGTAAGCATGCCGTCCGATATATCGATTCATGTTTGGACAGTCTAATTCGATTGGACGGAAGGTCATCGCACTCAATTGTTTAATTAAACTCCGTCAGAGGTCATATCTCCAGCAAGCGTCTCCGACAATTACCTGAATGCGTTTAATACTGTTATGGTTGGGTATAGTCGCAACACCGCTATCTTATCGTCGGAGCGATAAATTGCTTTGCAGTCGATATAGAATCGATACGTTCTAGATACGATTGTATAGTTCGCTGTTTGCTTGCAACAGTGATTCTCGCGACCGCGGACAGTGCCCGCGTGTACTTAATAAATATTGTTTCTCCGAAACTTTTTTATGCTGTCCATAAATTAACGAACGAACCGGCGAATTGCTCGCGAAGTATGTAGGTTAGTTTGTAATTGTATTCGCTTGCAAAAACAGCGTTGCGCACGTAATTCCTGTTTTTTTGCTTAAAATGTGTTCGGAACTATACGCCCGGCCGGTGAATCACTTGAGGTTTTAGTTAATTTTGAATGAGTGATTTAAATGTATTCTGACTGATGTAGCCTTCACAGCGATACAGTTTTCTCAGCCGCTTGCAACAACTATCTCATTTCGATTATCTAAACAATTTCTACTGACCCTGCATTGCATGGAGGCGTGATGATTATGTATCAGAGCTCCACGTGTAATACATACATTGTTGCCCCTTATTACAAGGGTGTAGAGTTAATTTCCGTTTTCTAGTTTTGCTACACGCTCTATGCATATAATGTTATGTTCGTGATCTCGTTAAATATTTCGATAAAGTTTTCATGTCAACGGAATATCTTTATCTAATCTGCGTGTGAATAAAGGAGCTCTAGCGAATATAAACACACTTTGTCAGTTTAACTCTCGCGTTAAACCGGTTGCTGTTGCTTGTTTTAGTTTAATTACATGGTATTAGAATTAGCTAATCTTTATTTAGTGATAACGCTAAATATTGTTATGATTTAAGCTAAAAAAATAGATAAATGTTTGAATCATTGTTAAGGGCCACTTGATGACGAATGTTTTGGTAAACGGTTTTTTCTTTCGTAGGATTGCCAAAGAGTGTGGTGCAAAATAATATTCTGATTAATATGTGAAGTGAGTAAAATAAAAATGGTGGATAATGCGTCCTTCGAGTACTCGGACGAGTCTAGTTGCGAGAACTTTGTCGTCAACCAAAGCGGTGATGGGTGAGTTTGAAACTTTATCTTGCGAATTATAAGTATTTTTTTATAACACCCACTGTAAGGTTTCAGGCTTACTTATGCAAAAAATGTTATATCTTTTACTGTAGCTAATACTAAACATTTTAATGAAAGCACCTTTGGTAAACTAACAAAGACTACAGTAAATCTGTATGTGGATTATTAATTACTTTGGTTAATATAATTTTATATGATATTGTCAGTAGGTAATGCCAGTTATATTAGACCGTAAGCAAGGAGACTTGTTAATGAACTAAGTGTATCCCTATAACTCTTAACTCTTAGATAATCAGAGAGTTACTTCTGCCCGTGTATTAGCTTGACAATCCAAAAGGGTAATGTTGCTTGCACTCATAGGGCATTTTCCTTCAGTCCAAAATTGGAGAACATTTGTAAGTTGTTTGTATTCGGTTTATGTTTTGACTGTTTTGTTTTGTTTTTTGTAATCCATCAGTGGTGCCTCACTTAACCTTGTGTATTTCTATAATCACATTCCGCGAATAAACGACACGGTTAGTTCACAAGTCCTTTTAAGACCAATTTACGTAACCGCGGTATTCACTATAATCAATTTGAAAAAGACAAAGTTTGTTCGCAACAAACTTTGCGTAGAATTATATGTAAATAGTCATTACTATATTCAATCAAATTGCTTTAATCTGACTTACAAATTCGTATTTATCTATGGCTCCGTTTATTACTAACCTCTACTTAAAACAAGGGTCAAAACCTTACATACCATCAATATTGAAACAAAGTTTTTAGTCATATTTATGAAATTTTATAAAATACAGTGAACAAATTAAACGCCCACCCGACCCAGCCAGGAATCGAACCTGAGTATTCCGCAATCCGGGCGGGACCTAAGCGCTGAATTTTGTCACTGCTTTTTAATTTTTGAGTGCTAATAGCAGCACAGTGCGCCATCTATCCAACGGTCATTGCAACCGATGACCATGCGAAATACCACAAATTTGATAACACAACGCTATAGTAAATTTTACTTTTTATTTTCATGTTAATAATTTTTTCACTGTATTTTATAAAATTTTATAAATATTTAATTTAGCTTCAATGCAGCAATTAGCACTTGAAAATAAAAAGGAAAATTTTTAGTCATATTATTACCTACATCATATTTCTCAGTAGTTATTTTTTGTGGTACAACTTTGCGTTGATTGGTTGGGACTAGGATTTTTCTTGTTATCCTCTCCCATTAAGAGTAGGCAATAGAATCCAGCCCGTACAACCTCACGTTCAGTTATTTTTACTTCATTGCGACTTGACTCCATTCAAACTTTTGAATAGTCTGATAGCTATAAGTTCTTATTATTTTTATGAACCGAGCAGAAAGATAAGTCGGGCTATAGAGATACCATCACTGCTGATTAAACATTTCAAACAGACGATACATTTAATCAATCCTTTACTGTACAAAGAAATTACATTTAAACACACGTTACACAGGACATATACAAAGGTGAGCTTATCTCTAGAAGATATATTTTCCAGTCAACCCTAGCTGTGGTGTAATAAACAAGTATGCGGGACTAATAAATTGTAAATAATACCATACTAACAAACATATTTAAACTAATTACCAAGGACATAACTAATTGAAAATAAATATTATTTATAAGTATATACTTATATACATATTAAAATAAACACTAATTATGTTACAAAACGGGATGTCACTAGACGTTAGACAGATAATGCTCTTTGAACTTGTGTATGAAAGATCCTACCGATGAACTCTCACGAATGCTGGCAGGCAGTCTATTCCACATTCGAGCGGCATATACTGTGAATGATTTGTGGTAAAAAATGGAATTACATTGGGGACAAATTAGGGTTCGTGTGTCACAGGATCGTTTGGGACGGGAAGAGACGGGTATGAGCGTAAAACGGGAGCGCAGGTAATGATCCCTCATTATCCCTCCCTGAGGGTAGTTAAGTATTTTGAAAAGGAGGGAAAGGATGTGCATATCTCGACGAAGTCGATCTGGGAGCCACTTTAACTTCGACCGAAATTCAGAAATGTGGTCAAATTTACGCAAACCGAATATAAACCGGATTGCCAGATTTTGCAGTCGTTCCTGTTTGTTAAGCAGATCCTCAGTAGCGTCCAGCTAACAAAGGTTAGCATAGTCGAGATGGGGGAGTAAAAGCGACAGAGCGAGCATAATTTTGGTATTGTACGGTAAGAAAAACTGAAGTTGCTTGAGAGAATGATAGGAGTAGTGCATTCGCCGGCTAACTTCATTTACCTGCGCCCTCCAGGACAGTGTACGGTCAAAAACGAGGCCAAGATTTTTAGTTTTTTCAGCATATGTAATATTAACTCCGTCATATGAGATACAGGGAGCCCGCTAACATCCAGTCTGCTGTACAGCAGACTGCTACCTATGATTATTGCTTGCGACTTCGTTGGGTTCACAAGTAAACCGAATAAGTAATCCTAGTAATCCTTATTGATGTCTTCAGTAGTAGTTTAATGAATAAATTTAAGTGTGTGTTTTCTTACACTTAAATTATTCATTAAACTACTCAAAAAATAACTGGCTCATGAGCCGTTTCGCCGATGCATAAAGAAAGAAGAATGTCTTCCTTATTGAAGACATCAATAAGGATCTCCTCTTGGTGAAGTCTTGGGCCGATGCAATGTGATGCACTTAACATCATGCGATGAACATGATGTTAAGTGCATCACATTGTTATTAATTCTGTTTTTATTAGTGA
This sequence comes from Eudonia truncicolella, assembly GCA_949315975.1. Lineage (NCBI taxonomy): Eukaryota > Metazoa > Arthropoda > Insecta > Lepidoptera > Crambidae > Eudonia > Eudonia truncicolella. The sequence goes on from OX438839.1 coordinate 11,924,552, forward strand.
GGACCTATAATTGGCTTTCTGTTATTATTTTTAAGTTGTATCATAGCTGTTGGTCTTCCTATTAATAAATAAATAAATAAATAAATAAATAAATAACTGCGTGTGTTGGCTGCATCGAAGTGTCGATAAAGTTGCAAATCGGTTGCATACAGGTGGTACGGGGAAGGTATTATTTTGGTAAGTTCGTTTATAAACAACGAAAAAAGGAGAGGTGAGAGTACCCCCCCTGTGGCACACCCGCAGTTAAAGGAGCCCAATCAGAAAAGCAGTCGTCACTCTTAATTCTCTGGCAGCGATTGCAAAAGTAGTCTGCAAACCAAGCGATTACAGAAGGGGTAATGTTAAGAGAGTGGACAGTGGCAAGGAGTACGTCATGGTCAACAGAGTTGAAGGCGCTGCTAAAGTCAAGTAGAATAATAATTGTAAACAAGTGATTATCCATTGCATGTCGAATATCGTCTGTGACTTTTAGCAAGGCGGTTACCGTGCTATGACCAGGACGAAAACCAGATTGAAGCTGTCTTATCAAATTATTATGAGTAACATATGCGGACAGTTGTTTTTGAACAGCGCCTTCAAGGACCTTGAAGAGGAATGGAAAGATTGAGATGGGCCGGCACTGCTATTAAGTACTAGATGTGTGAACAAAACTGTCACTTGAACAAATAGTAATATTTATTTAATTCCGCATTAAAATTTGTTACTGGAAGTGACGAATACACTTCAACTGTTACCTTTTTAATGAGCCAAAATTTAGAATTATAAATAGCTAGATGTTGGTTGTGCATTTACCAAGCAACCAAACGTAGCGTAACCATAGCTATAATCTTTTCTGTATTTATACGTTACATAATGTCTATTTGGTAACTCGTTCACTTAAAATAGCGCTATGATTATATCTTGCCCTAAGTTTAATGTTCCATTGAATATTTTTATATCCAGTAATTTTAGACTGATCTCATACATCAGACATCAGGCAGATAGCGTGCTTGAATCCTACCTAAAACTTGTTATTCTTTACTTTTGGGTGACAAAAACGAGATTTTATGTGGAAAAATTTTAACCACCAAAAATTTTAGTTTGCCACCAGTAGACGCGCTGCTTTCTCTTTGTTGTTATCTGGGGCTCTATTTTTGATTCCTTCACCTCGAGTCGAGCGCTTGGTTTCTACTGATTTTCGTTCGACATTTGACTTTCCATATTTTTGAATCGCTCGACCGCAACGAGCCCACTCGTTGCAGTCGAGCGGCACAAAGCGATTGATAGAATCACCGTCAAAGTCAATGCGTTGTGTCAATGTCATGTCACTCGTTTGTTAGTGTCATTGATAGTCTTTTCTATTAAATAGCAAAGGTTTTTTTTTAACAGCCAATAGAAACATGGATGGCGTCATGCGACTGGAAGACGAGTGTGACTTAAGTCGCATGCGACAACACAATGTCATACGTGCGATTCAAAAATAGATCCCCTGATGGTTAGCGATAGCCTTTCTATACGACAGGTAATTAAGACTTCCACCTTTGGTCTTATGATGCCTTATTTATGACTTACCTACCATCACTTGGCCTTATGAGTTGGAGAGCTCCTCCGTGCTTTGGGAGGCACGTAAAGCCGCTGGTCCCAGCTGCATTAACAGTCGTTAACCACCACAAATCCGCACTTAGCCCTTTTAAGACAAGGTGGTTTATGGCCCTTACTTCCTATCCATTAATAGGAATGGCTCGTGCCTCAGCAGTGGGGACGTAAAAGGAGCTGATCATGGTGATGATGATGTGGCATAGACGGAGGTCAAGCACTTGCCCGTTGTAAAATTGGGTAGTTGACTGGTTAATAAGTTTTTAGGTAATAGAAATTCATGCTTAGGTCAAATAAAAAATTGGTTAATCTTTTAAAGAACTGTTACGTGATTTCATTTATACGTTTATTGTTCTGGAATTAATTGTTGTTGTCAACTACCCAATTATAACTGTTTTATGTCCCGGGCCCAAATGGTGTCGCGTTTGCATAAAACCAACTGAACTTCCTAGAATGTGAATACGATTAGTTTTTTATTCAGAAAACAACCGTTGGTTATCCTGCTTCCTCAGTCTACATGGACAACATCTCTCCCATACACATTGAAATTCAATAAGTTATGTAGGTACGAGCGTCATACAATGTTTTATGTATTTAGAGCGCTGTTCGCAAACTCCTTATGCAACAGATATTAAGATACACCTTTGCATCGACCGTTGGAAATGTTTTTATTCAGGGATCTCAATTTTCTTGGGTTGTTTATAACCTGGCACAAACAAGGGTATTGGTTAGTTCGTGTCGAGGTCTTGCTGTCTTGTCTGGTGTCTCGAGTCTTTCATCCGTTGATATGGGAGTGTTCTTCTTGAAAAAGTATGTACCCGTTTTAGATATCACCATTACTGTGATGTTCCTGTTTACACAATTTGTTAGGCTCTAAATTTTCTGACATAAAAGTTACATGGGTTATTTATTATTATATCTATCGTAGTGTTTAAAAGTTTTATAAAAAGTCTAGTTTTAGTATGGTAAATTACATAATGTCCTAAGTGATTACTGTTTGTATGTCTTTTTGATTATTTGCGTGATTTTCGCAATTTCATGTTACTTAATAACTTTCCAGCAGGACCTGAAAATGGCCCTCGAGTCAATTATTTACGTTCTATCTATATATAGATAAACTTTTTAGTTCTTCGCATTCTCAGTTAGTCTTTGATGCCAAGTCCTTTTACTGTAGCGAAAATCGGTGTATCGCTATATCCTTTAAATCTTTTAAAAATACTTTAAAATTTAAACTTTAACATACATTTCTGATATGTAATAAAAAAGAAAATAATCTAAAGCGTTTAAAATTAAACTGCTGAACAGTTTAGCACAATAAATAAAAACATTTTCGGAAAAAGTGAGCAAATATTTATTGCGTTAGTACCAGATTAGTTTAAAATCTTTTGGGCGGTCATCAGTCACTGATATCCATATTTAGCCCACTTTTTGTAAGATTGTGATAAATCAAAAATACCTGCTGACAACATTACACTTATAAACATCAAACCTTAAGTGGCATTAAATTTAAAAAAAATATGTTATAATTATAAATTTTCTGTCTAAAATTTAGAAAAGCTGGTAGATGTTTATGTAAATAAATCAAATACTTACACCTATCAAATAACGTAAATTTGCTTTGAAAGCATTTGCTATCGTTTAGTTGAGAAAAACGTAACGGCTTGCGTGTTTTTTAGCAGATTTGTTAATTTTCTTAGTAAAGTAAACACGTCATGCTTTTATTTATGTTTCTTGTAACTTTCTTTCTTTTTCATTTTTTATTTATTGATTCATTATATGTTTTCAAGTAAAAAAGTGTTATAGACCTGGTATCAAATCTTCATCTATAGGGGAGATCATGCCATTTGTGGGTTGGTGTTATTGACTGTCATCATTAGATGTCATAAACACCAAACAGAACCAACGGCTCAAAATGCCTTTTTGGAAGACGCAGATGGCAGAGCACAGTTTTAACTGCCTCTATACTCTAGTGGTTAATGCCATCGGGTCACTGACCCAGAGGTCACGGGTTGGAATCCCAGCAGGGGTACACGTTTGTGTACTTTGTTTGGTTAGAGAGCTTGTTTATCCGCCTGGCTAGCTATCACTATCTTATGTTAATATGTCGCCATAACATCATTGTTTATAGTACTGTTGTGTTCCGGCAGCTAGAGATAGGATAGTCACTAGCCAGTGGCTCAGTAGGTGAGGATTCCTTTTGAAGTGCGCGTACCTCAGGCCTTATCATTACACACAACATCAGGTGAGATGAAGGCCAAGTGCTTACCCGTAAGAAATAAAAAAAACCAGTATATTTTTTAAATATGGTCGCCTATCCGGTGACTCCTCATTGCGACAATGGCTAAACTTGCACGATTACACAAGGAACGCGCCTTTCATTCCTTTAACCATTCTTTAAAATGATTGAGCTTTCATGTTCTGCCAGTAAGGTGAACTAAAATGTAGTGGCATTGAACAGTAGGTAGTATTGATCATAGCATGCCATTTCTTGTGAATTTTGTTTTCTGCTTTGAATCTTCGCTCGGCGGGACACTAAATACTTACAGAAATTATTGTACTAGGTATACGTCTTTCTTTCTTTGTCTTTCGACCGTATAAACAATTTAGATCCTCTTAATGATTGAAAGGCGGTTATAAGAGTCAGCGTAAACATTTTGTTGAGGCATTGACCTAATAACGCCATTTTTTTTAATAATGTGAAAATCTGTTTTTAATCCATAATAATGTATAGAGATATATTGAATATACAATTATTATTATTAAAATATTCTAGAGTAACTTAATGTAGATAAAAAGCACGTACAGATTATAAAATTGGCTACTATGTTGTTCGCAGACAAGTGCTAAAACCATTATCGGGGTCAGCGCCGTCAGTGCGTGTGACTGCCCTCAGCAGCAGCGTACACGCAGACGCGAAAGACGGCAAGCAGCCGGGCAAGTCGCGGCAGAAGAAGTTCCAGCGGCACTTCCCGCAGGTCGGACCGGAGGAGAAGGTGCTAAACTGTAAGTGTCACCGTAACTCTCCTTCACAGCAGCTCGTTTAGTGTTTTACATACGCAAGTAGCCATAGAAGTTCCAGCGACATTACCTGTAGGTCTACACTTCCAGAGGATTAGGTGCTGAATTGGACAGTATCTAATTCTTGGAAAGCTGGAAAGCAGATAACCGTCACTGTCGTGTGTGAAAGTTCTATATGCGGTATAAGTGTTTTATATGCGGACAGCAGACAACGGTCAACTCGTGATAAAAGTTCCAGCGCACGCTCCTTTCCGCAGGTCGGAGAAGGTGATGAACTATGTGGCTATCACTCTATTTCTCATCAGCTCGTGTTAATAATGCAGAAAGCAGATAAACGCGGGCAACTCCTGATAGAATTACTAGTGGTACTTCCCGCAGATCAGTCTAAAGGAGAAAGAGTACCTTCTCCTTACTTCTCACTTAAAATTCAGTTGTAAGTAAAAACGTAACTATCTCCTCTACAGTAGCTTGATGTCTTACACACCGTCAGTACCTTTATTTCTACTATTTATAAAGAGTTAACTATCACTCGTGTCGTGTGGCATTGACACGGAATACGAAAAGCTGGACAACGATCTGTTACATAACTTAAAGATTCTATTCTAAAGATAAACTTATTTCAAATGATACGTGACTGTCTTCGTGCTTTGCCAACGAGCGCAATCTCTAGAATTTGTAACTGTTGGATTATCGGGACATAAAATGACTTACATTATAGAAACCGGTTTTCGCACGCCATTTGGAAAAACGAAACTAAATGCTTGTCCTAACATAATGATCTATATGATTTAATTTGTTAGTGCACGGCATGCTATTTCCGTTTCACATTGTTGTAGTTTTTGTGTGTTTTGCAATGACGTTGTTACTCTATAATCTTAGCGACATTTTTTGGTTGAATATTTTTTCTGGAACGTACTTAGACATATCCACTCCAACTCCTCTTCTTAACTAGAATGGTCTAGGTTTTAGTCCTTCTGAACTGCGAAACATCTCGATTGTATTTTCCCTCTTCTCTATCCATACGTACGTTGGATGGAATTTGTTAACTTTTAATATTTGTGTAGTGAAAGTTTAATTTCGATGCAATTTTAAGAACCGCCAACATAGCTTATTGAGTTAAGGCCAATTATAGTTTTTGCGACTACCTGTTTGTTTTGTTTCGATTAATGAATAAATTCATTAGTTTTACCGATTACTAATCCGCGTAATTCAATGTAATCAACCCTACGTAAAAAGTGTTAATACATTGGATACTTGATATTTGCAGTGCCACGTTTCATAATCCATTATTAATGATGATGCAGACTTTATGCAATTTGCTGTGTCATGTCATCCGATGAACAAAAACCAGGTACCCGTGTAAGGTCACTCACCCACGTGCCTGTTCCAGGCAATTTTCTTGGAAACTACTTGCTGGATCTTTTATTTGCAATTTGCCAGAGAGATGAAGTTTGATGACCCAAATAAGAACGTGATTTCCAAATAAGTCGAATGTATTTGTTATTTTGATTTCGTGTTATTTATGAGGATTAATAAAAAAACATTTAAAAAAAACCTTAATGTTTGTTGTGAACTCTGTTGTTCTTTATTTTCAGTTTTAATTAATAGGTATGTTAGTTTATCATCAAAGCTATTTCAGTGCCGATTTTTCAACGCACTGTTTTGTATGAAGTGCTGAAATATTTTATCATACTTTGACATAATTTTTAAATTACTTACATTGTATGTGTTTACAAATGTTTTATGTAAGGGTGCCCGCAATTTAAACTCACTCTTGACCAGTTTTCTAAAGTTAAACAAGCCATGGCTAAGGTCTTACACAGGACGTAAAAATAGCTGATCGCTTACTTTGTTCTTTGCTTGGTAACGTCAAATTGTTGATTAGTGTTGATGTTAGTGTTTTCCTCAATAGCAACGTTGATGGATTTTTATGTAACCTCTTTTAGCTCGTGTAAATAATTTTTAGATCATTTATTTATAATCATGATTTCAATAAGTACTCAATGATTTATTTGCATTTGTTATGTACAAATGGTCTTAATAGTCTTTATAGTCTTTCTTTATTTATTAACTTTTACAGTTACTAATAAGATATTATGAAGCGTGTGCCCGTAAATCAATTGAGTGTAGTCACCTCTAGAAAAATAAGTTTTTGAACTATAGGTCGTGAACTCGTGACCGCGTGACCCGGTCTCGCTCAAACACGAACTTGACCTGTATTCACACCCCAAGAGGGCACAGTGGGGCAAAGATTTCAGACGAGTTTCTGGAGGCATAAGTTTTAAATAAGAATGGGAACAAAAATATAATAATTGATCCAGAATATATCAATGTCTGAGGAGCTCAATGGCGCAGTGGTTAACGCGCCCGGTATGCCAGCGCGGTTAAGCTTTCGCAAAGGGCGGTCATCGGATGGGTGACCAAAAATTTATCATCTCGAGCTCCTCCGTGCTTCGGAAGGCACGTAAAGCCGATAGTCCCGGCTGCATTAGCAGTCGTTAATAACCATCAATCCGCACAGGACACGCGTGGTGGTTAATGGCCCGTTCTCCCTATCTATCCATAGGGAAGGCTCGTGCCCCAGCAGTGGGGACAATATGGGCTGATGATGATGATATCAATGTCTATGCCTGAATACTGAAACGTTCAAGGACATCCTAAAAGTTTACTTTGTACTTAAGAGGTATACAAAAAGTTAAACCCTCATTAGGCGTTTAAAAAGCTCTTATACTTAAGAGGGGGTATAAAGGTATTTACCTTCAATCGCCAATCGTAGATTTGATTTTAACACTAGAATATAAACACGATGTTCGATGAAACAAAACATGCCTGTTATCTCGGGTCAGCCGCCTAACCAACCGCCTAACTCTATCGCCATCGCTATATCGCTATGGGCTAGCCCATAGCTTTGGGCTAGCCCATAGCTTTCGATATTGCTTTTATATCGCTTTCGAAATGACAAGATGACGCCATGAACTGAGCATGAGCGCGATAGCGATAGAGTTAGGCGGTAGGCCCCCAGGTGCGACAGACTGAAGCGTTCTGCGCGGAATAAGATGTCGTAAGCGCCGAATAAGTTTTAGTTTAATTACTCGTAAAAAATAAATTATTTTCTCAAATCGCTAATAGGGTCGCTTGGTAATATAATTTGATATTATGTGTTAAAATATTGACTCAGTAATATGTATCAAATTGAAAATAAATTGATAATAGTTGAATAGTAGACGTAAGTTCGCGATTTTTTTTTATCGTTAAAATTTAATTATATTATGCTTTCACTTAGTCCAGTCTCTCAAGTATGCTGTAGTATCTATGATATTTTTTTCGGGTAAATCGTGGTTTTAAAATCAAATCTACGCTTGGCGATTTACTTTTATACCCCCTCTTAAGAAGAGGCATTACAAGTACTAGTTAATTATGTAACATAAAACCATTTACGTTTGATCAAGGATAGCTGGTTGGTACCGAAGGGATTTGCCAAGTCTTGAAACTTGTTCCGAACAGTAATGAATGATTTAACTTGTGATTATTATTAATATAACTTAAGTTGTTAAGAATGTTGGTTTTTAAAACATTTTTGAACGAACAAAAACTCCAGCACCTCGCCCTTTAAACCGTTACTTGTTCACAGCTCGTAATAATCATCACAGTATTGTTAACATGGTCAATAGTCTCGTTAATAATTACTCCAATCTTAGTGACGATAGATTTTAGGCTTAAGATAGTTTTAAAAGTTTAAAATCGTTATCGTTTTGAACTCATTTCTTCTTTAACTTAAGAGCCACGCTCTAGTAGGTGTAGCCTTTTCCATTAATCTCTATTCCAAGCGAATTCTTTTACTTTTTTATAAGATACGATACCCAATTACTTTGCTGATAAGGCGTATTTTCCTTTTCAGATTACTCTTGCGCATTAGTAGGCGACCTGCTGTTGCAAGGACACCTGTACATTACGAAGAACTACTTCGCTTTCTACTCCAACGTCTTCGGTTATGTTACCAAGGTGAGCGACGTTTGGCTTGATTACTCTCACTTGACATTAATACCTACGACTTTTCTTCAATCCCGCGTGACTGACGACAATCTTTCACTCAAAATAGCTAGATAGTTTTGGTGAAATATTTGTTGAGAAATTAACAACACCAAAAATTGGATGGAAATGAACATTCTGGAAAATTCTGAAACATATTTGATGGGGATGTACTTATATACCAAAATCTGAATAATTTATCATATTCATTTAATAGTTATGTGCCTATGTTATTGTATGATTTAAAGTAATACATAATAAATAAATAGAGTACCTAATGTCGAAAACAACAACAACAACACATTACGTAGTACGTAACGTAATAAATCTATTTCACGTTTAACCGGTTTAAGTTTGAATTAAGTGTACTGTCATATTATTTTTTTTTATTATGAGGTTTAGTTCAATATGCCTGTTTACCTGTCTTAAATACAAATGATTGTATTTTCCACGTTAAACAATTGAAGGTCATCTACATTATCTGTGCACGCCTACATTTTTGTCACATTATTTGGTGTGATTGTAAAGGGGTATACGAAAATATCGTTCACTGTTAAAATGGAAAAGTGTCAATTCGGACAGTGTCTTAATAACTCGGGCCGAGTCGTCATGAACACGAATATTCGTATTATTGTCAGCGTATAAAGGTCTAATGACGATCACGAGAAAAAATCGCGAGAAAAAGAAACTTGCTAAGTTCTTACGGCTTTTTTTGTACGCTATGTTGTGTAGTCTTTTTCATCTAGCATTTTATTTATTTTCCTTATCATCTACAATACATTTCATTTCGTCTAGAGATCTATAGAAAGTGAACACAATTTGCAAGTAGATCTAAGCCTATCGTCGCTAAGTTGACCGTGAGCCTCGAGAGTTGAGATACATTAATGCCTGCAGTTACTCCGTTAGTTACAGGTATTAAGCGTAAACGACTGTTTTATGTTTTGACTTAATGAACTGATTGGCAACGCAAGCCTGATTTTACATCGTCATGTAGGTGTATAGGTAGACTATGATAAAGATAAGGCGCTGTAAAAACTATGAAGTGCGATTCACTAATGAAAGTACCTATACAACGCCAAGAAAAATATATGTCATATAAGACTATGTTTGAACTAAGAAGAAAAGTAAAAGGATAGGGTTGCACTAAAAATCGAAATGCTATTAGAAGGGAGAAATCTCAGAAGGCCCTTTTTTATATTAACGGGTAAGCACAGTGCCTTGATCTCACCTGATGTTAAGTGATGATAAGGCCAATGATGGAAGCGCACTTCACCCGGGATTCTCAACTAGTGAGGTACCTGGCTATCTAATCTCCCGGATATGATAGCCAGTACCTCACTAGTTATCTTAGCTGCCGGAACACAACAATGCTACAAACATTGATGTTATGGCGACATATTTAGATAAGATGGTGGTAGCTAGCCAAGCGGACAAACAAGCCCTACCACCAACCAAACCGAGTAGGTACACAAACATGTACCCCCGCTGGGAATCGAACCCGGGACCTCTGGGTCTGGGGCCCTTGGTAACATCTAAGACCGCACACCAACGAATGAACAGCTAAATCATTTACATTGAGATTAAATAACGTCACGCTACGCGACACGTGTAGGCCGAAAAACGGATGAGAATTACGTTACCCCTGCCGCCTTGACCCACATAGTGCGGGAATGTACGGTCAGTTTGAGCGGGACATTTTACTCTATGACCATCTGTTCTACATGAGAAGTGACTTGGGTTTGGGATGTCCTGTAATTTTCAAAGTCTCGGAATACAAGACAAGCCCAGGATCACAGTCCCGGGACTTCCCGAAAACTTTCATAGTCATCATCATCATCAGCTCATTTTATGTCCCCACTGCTAGGGCACGAGCCTTCCCTATGGGTGGGAGATAGAGACAGCGGACTGTATACCACCACACGGGCCAATGCGGATTGGTGGTTATTAACGACTGCTAATGCAGCCGGGACCAACTGCTTTACGTGCCTTCCGAAGCACAGAAGAGCTGGAGATGATACATTTTTGGTCACCCATCCGGTGACTGACCTTGCCAAAAGTTGCTTTATCTTAGTACTCGCAGACCGGGCGCCTTAACCACTGCGCCATCGAGCTCCTCTTAACTTTACTCTTTATTAATTATGCTGACTTGCTATCAATCTACCCACCACGCTGTCTCTAGCCCAATACGGTTTTGTGGGCACCAATCCAATAAGATTGCGCCGCCTTAAAACTATTAGATAAAAAGTACTCGATTTTGTAACTCTAACTAGTCTAACTTGCTGCTGCCGCTATAAATATAATATATATATTTTTTCTTCAGTATTTAAACAACATTTAATCAATCAAGATCATAATGTTGATTAACCCGGAGGTTAAGATTATGAATTAAAAATAAGGTTATATGACAAGATGTCATTGTGAATTTGTATTTATAATTAGCACCTCATTAATGTTGATTTTGGTCAGCGACTTTTAGTGTGAATATGTCAACAAGTTTCTTTCAATGTATGTATTTAAATGGGACTTCGCCGTGGTTATCAGTTATGATTCATAAATAATCGTAAAGTCAACTCTATAATAATAATAAAACTTGACTACCGGTTACCTACCTACACGGATTTAATGTTTTGAAATAAAGTAGCTGTTTATCCTTGTTTTAAGTAGGAAATATAATAGAGTTCACTTAAATGAACTTTGAACTAAACTACGCCTACTTTAGAACTGTTTCTGTCTCATTTTATTCCAGAAACAGATAAGACACCGTTGGTTTTAAACATGTATAAAATTTAGTCTATGATATTGATGATATTAACCACAGTGCTCGCAACTACCTTAAATATTATTTTAGCTTGGCGGTCCTCTTGCAGACTTCTTTGGTGTGACCACGGACCCGGCAAGAGGTTGAAACTTATTATTTTAATTTGACGCCGACACACTAAAATAATACGGAAAATATTTAATCTTTCTTTTCGTGTAGGTAATATATACTTCAATGGCAGTCAAATGTATAATTATTAAGTATGTCAACAAAACAATGACAAATTTACATTTGACGCAACCTTGAAAGCAATAGGAACATGTGTTTATTTTGAGTAACAAAACAATGCGATGGGGCTTATTTTATGTGCCTTAAATGTTTAAAATATTCAATTTTAAGGTATACATATTTTTATTTGTTTCATGTGTTCGTGTAAGCAATAAAGTCTTTTATCTTTCTATCTATCTTTACGGCTTACTTTCCATTGGAAATCAGTTGAAGGACCTAACTAGCAATATAAAGTTTACAAAATTAAATGCCAAATAACTTACCCCCATCTGCGCCCTGTCCGATCTTAAAACGGCACAATATGACACAGTGAGACAAGGCATAAGTAATCGGGTCTTTTATAATACGTGTGACTTAATAAATTTGAGTGATATACTCGTATTTAACATGTAGGTAAGAACCTTCATCAGAAAACATACATTTTCACATTTCACAAACATACATCAACTAGTGAGGTACTGGCTATCTTATCTCTAGCTGCCGGAACACAACAATGCTACAAACATTGATGTTATGGCGACATATTTAGATAAGATGGTGGTAGTTAGCCAGGCGGACAAACAAGCCCTACCACCAACCAAACCGAGTACACAAAAATGGAACCCCCGCTGGGAATCGAACCCGGGACCTCTGGGTCTAAACCGGTGGTCTTAGCCACTAGACCACAGAGGCGGTTAAAACTGTATACACATGTAGATACATTTTTTACCGAATTCAGTCCAAATGCCGGAACAGTACCACGGACACACGATTATGGACGTTTTAAAATTGAAAACAGGCCTTAGTAATAATAAACAAATGAGCGTCAATAAAAAAGCAAGATATTCGTGCACATAATTCAAGCCCTTTTGTGTTGTTTGCCCCCACTGTGTCTTCCTACTTATCAATTATCAACAGTTTATACATTGTTCCAGCTACTAATCCCGACCACGTCTGTCCTCCGGATAACCAAAGAGAAGGTGGCGAGGATAATCCCCAATGCGGTGGGCGTGTGTACGCGGGACGAGCGGCATGTGTTCGGCTCGCTGCTGTCGCGGGACTCCACGTACAAGCTCATGCTGCACGTTTGGAAAGCGGCTCGTGTTCCAGAACTCAACACACCCAAGCCACAGGTAGCTGGTCGCCTTTTGTTGGTTTTATTTCTTGGCCATCATTTTGCATTCCCTATTGCGATTGGCGTGTGTACGCGAGACGAGCGGCATGTGTTCTGGTCTCTGTTGTCACGAGATCACATGTGTGGAAAGCGGCCCACGCTCTAGAGCTCAACACGACCAAGTCAAAGGTAGCTGATCGCCTTTTGTTGGATATTATTTTAATATAAGGGGTGAGGCATCACTCGTTGGTAAGAATCCCCATTGTGATGGGTGTTTGTACGCGGGACGAGCGGCATGTGTTCGGCTCGCTGCTGTCGCAGGACTACACGTACAAGCTCATGCTGCATGTGTGGAAAGCTGCTCGTGCTCCAGAACTCGACACACCCAAGCCACAGGTAGATTCATCATCTTTTTTATTTTATGTGGTAACGCTTGACCTTCATCGCGCGTAAAAGTTCAATGCGGTAGGTATTTGTAAGCGGGATGAGCGGCATGTTGTCGGGTCGTTGCTGTCTCGGAGCTCATATAAGCTCATGCTGCATTTGATTCTATACTCTTCGTGTGAGGAAAGCGGCCTGTGCGCCTGAACTCAACACACCTAAGCCACAGGTAGCTCATCGCCTAACGTTGGTTTTGTTTTACTTTAGTTAGTTAGCTGAGCTAGCTAATCAATTGTCGGTAAGAATCCCTAATGCGGTATGCGTATGAACGTGGGACTCCAAGCTGCATGTGTGGAAAGCGGACCGTGCTCAACACACCCCTAAACAAAAGGTAGGCCATCGCCTTTTTTTAAAATAACAACCACTGTGTCATCTAGTCAACATCTAGTTGTTTGTGTCAGACCCAAAGGTCCCCAGTTCAAATTTTATCAGAGAGTACATTTTGCGCGTTTAGGAGCTAGTTACCACCACTTTACCCAGAATCACAGGCTGATATGGATCTAAAGTCCTTCACTATTAATATTTTTCCTCTAAATATCTGCTTTCGGGCATGTTTGCAGCCAAGTAACTCATTATTCACCCGATCTTCTGCGTGTCTTGTTAACATAGCTTGTTTTCTTGTTTCTACAAAAGTACATAACTACTTATTAAGACTTTGTTTCTACTCCCCACTTTCCCGGTCCTTCACTATTGTAACTTAGCTGTAAAATATGTTCACAGGACCCTCGAATCTTAAACCTCTATCTAAATCATTTTTATCGTTCCAGGATCTCCGAGCCTCCGAAGTGGAGTTGGACGCGTCTGAGTACTCGCCCGAGGACGATAGCAGTTCAGCGGGCGGTGATCACCACGACGCACCTTCGCCGCCGCCTAGAAGGGAGTCGGAAGCCATCATCACAGCCGGTCAGTATACATTACAGCCGGTCAGCACAATTTGTAGTTAAATAACTCACACTCTATCGAATAGTGAAGAAACTCCCACTGTGCATTCTGTATGTTTTTTTTTGTTTTTTTTTTTAATTCTACCTTCAAAAGAATAACAGAACATTCATACTAGTTCTCGCTTTATTCCTCTCGCACTGTGTTGTTCTGTTCGTCATTCTTCACATTCATTCGACATCTTTTATTCTAAGGCAGGTTGGTGTTCTGCCTTTTATTTGTCTATTCTATCTACTTTATACAATCTGTAAAAAAAATGAGCAATGATATTTAAGGGTATATACCCTGTAAAGACTTCACTGCTCAAATATCACCATTTATGTTTTTTTTACTTCAGTGTAATGTTAACGTTTTGTACAACCCTATTTTGTTGTTAATTGACAAGCGCAAGCGCAGTGCCGGATGAGTGACCTTTGACACGTGGCACGCTTGTACCCCGCCGTCTCCCCCGCGCCGCGCTCTCAGGCCGCCCGCGCCCGCCATTTTTGTCTAAAACATATAAATTTCTCAGCTACATAGGCAGATGAGAAATTTGTGAAAAAAACAGTTATCACCAAACATGTAGGCTGCTCAAATTTTATTGCTTATTTTTTTTTCCAATTTGTATATTTTATTTAACACAGTTGTTTATGTGTTCTGGGTAAATAAGTTTTCAGAATTTTTTTATTGCAGTTGGGATACAAATAGAGGACTTATTTTGCATACAATTTTCTTAATTATAGGTAGGTATGTTAGTTCTATTTTACATTTTCCCATTTGGGCAGCTTTAAATTAGTTACATTTTTCTTACATTCTGTATGTTACAAAAAGGCAAAGTTATCGTAATATTTTTTATTAAAATAAACTTAAAAATAAGTGCTTTTGGATCGTTCAAACGTTTTTGTTACACACACACCGAGCAAAAGCCTCCATCTTTGAAATCAAGCCATCACTACAATTGGTGGGATATGGCTCAATTACAACGTTTGCCAAAATGCGGGTTGGTGGTGATCACAAACTCGGGGCTATGCATCGAAAAATCCGAAACTCACTCTGCCCGACCTGGAAATTGAACCCGGGTCTTCGGGTATCGGGCCGAGCGCTCTGCCACCCGGCCACCGAGGCGTTTGGGTGTAACGTTTGTTTAGTCATTTGGATCACGGAGGTTCTGCGTCGTGCCGGGATGGTTGGTATGGAAGCCCTCCTCATGCATCGCCAACTTAGATGGTGTGGACACGGCTTCGCATTGACGACTCCCGCCTGCCGAAAGTCGTATTCTACTCGGAATTAGTTAAGGGTAAGCGGAAGCTCGGCGGACAATACTTACTCTATAACCTCTCAACTGTCGAAACGCCATTATATGGTACTAACAATCGATTTAACCATTGTTATACGTTATTGACAGTTGAGCGGATAAGGACGTGTTTAAAAGACACCTGAATGCTTGCGGTATCGACCACACGTACAGATCAGAAAATTCGAGCACAGCCGCCTCGAAGACGCTCGACACGAAACGACAAATCCAAAAAGAAAAACCTAAACGGTCTTACCACTACACATACAACTCACGATAGTCTTTAAATCTAAATTTGGTCTTCCCAATCATATTATAGCTCATCTTAGAAGGCAATACAGGTGATAATTCTAATAAAAATAATAGGAATTGTCGAGGTAATAGTAAATAGTGGTTGTAATTGTCGGGGTCGCCGCCATGTCATAGTCCGTTGGCTAACCGGCCGGTGTGGCAGGCGCGGCCGTGATCCAGCCGGCGCTGCTGACGGGCGGCGCGGCGGCGCGGCGGCCGGCCGGCCGGTGGTGGCGGCCGCTGCTGCTCGTCGCCGCGGTGCTGCTCACCGTCTCGGCCACCTTCCTCGCCTACAAGCTGTACCGCACGAGGGCGCTCACGGAGGTATGTCTGTCTTAATATTGTAATCAGGGCCGTCTTTAACCTATTGGAGACCCTGGGCATTTACGGATAATGGGGTCCTTATGCTACGCTAGATTTAAGTGAAACAGGCAAAAGGAGTAGATAAGAAAAACTACATTTATTTATCTGGTATTTTTATGAGTTCCCACTATAAAGCCCCTGGTTTATCAAACAAAGTCAATAAGTTAGAAATTCTTGTTTCGCGAAACAAATATATTTATCGGTAATATCGGTTATCGGTTAGTGATCTGGCAGGAACAAGAGGGCCCCATCGATTGCGGAGCCCTGGGCATTTGCCCAGAGTGCCCACACACGCCTGCACATCAGACTACCACAAACTGTCAAATATTACTAACTCACCTCAGTCTCCCTGTGACCACGGACCCTGCAAGGGGTTCGAAACGTCAGAATAAACATTAATTAAAACTAATGTGTAAAATAAACGCGAGTAGATGCGTAAAAGTGGTTTCATTTCAATATCATCAATATACTTTTTATATACATAAATACGTGCCTTCCGTGCTTCGGAAGGCACGCAAAGCCGTAGGTCCTGGCTGCATTAGCAGTCGTTGACAACCACCAATCCGCACTGGGCCCGCGTGGTGGTTTATGACCCGTTCTACAAAAAAAAAATATTAGAATTTTAGTCTATATTAAAGATACAGGAAGCTGTAGAACACATTTTGTTAAACTAAATATTCTCACACTAACTTCACTATATATATTTGAAATATGCAAATTTGTAAGATAGATAAAAATTCATATTCACAGGCAAAAGATCAGTATTCACAACCAAAAAAATCTAAGACACAAAAATAGACTGGCTTTTCCCTTTACTAAATAATACTAACTCCATATGGTTGGCTCATCTACTATCACCATGCCAATTAAAATATTAAATAAAATACCTACTGCATTTAAAAATATCTATCACATCATTTGTTATCCTGTCACTTAATTTCACACCAATCATGCTTCTGACCGCCCGCATTTCTGCTTTCATGTTTCTTCTCCCATACCCTACTTTCTCTCGGATACATAAGTGTTGAGACCAACAACTCCTCTATGTTCAGCCAATGTTGAGGTATATTTGTTAATTTCAATTACCTATAACGAATTGCAAAAATGTATATATACATTTCTATATTAGAAGTATAAGTGTACTCTTCAAAGCTTGAAGGCTTCGGTTGCCGCAAACATATTTTGAATCCATAATATTACTCCAAACCAAACAATTCAAAATGCCTTCATACGATCACCGGTGACGGTCCATTACAAGGTTTAATATTGTCTATTTCAAGGAGGAATTGAGCCAGCTTTCCGGCGAAGAGCTATACTCCGAGCTAGTACGGTGGCGAGCGAAGCTTCACGGGCGCGCCGCCGGGGAACTGCACGCCTTCCTCAACACCAACCTGCTTCTGCTGACCAAGGTAAATAAATAAATAAATAAATAAAGAAAAAAAACAAACATTTATTGACCACAAAAAATAAATTTTTTGATCTAACAAAATAAGACATTTATTGACCTCACAAAAAAAGTAATTTATTGACCTCACATAAAAATACATTTATTGACCAAACAAAATAAGAACAATACAAAAACCCCGCAGCCGCAACCCAGACTTTAATTGCCTCTGTGGTCTAGTGGTTAAGACCACCGGCTTAGACCCAGAGGTCCCGGGTTCGGGTTTGGTTGGTGGTAGGGCTTTTTTGTCCGTTTGGCTAGCTACCACTATATTATCTAAATATGTCGCCATACCATTTTAATATGTGAAATGAAGGCCAAGTGATTACTCGTAAGAAACAACAAAAAGACTCCTAAACCTAGTTACCACCAGCATGCAGTTGACTTTGCTATTGACCATCAAATTGCTTGCTAATGGCAGATATATGTAGCAATTTTTACTTTTTTTTATTTTTTTATTTTCTTGTGCTGATTGCTGCACTGAAGCTAAATTAAATAGTTATAAAATTTATAAAATACAGTGAAAGAATTAAACGCCCACCCGACCCAGCCAGGAATCGAACCTGGGTCTTCCGCAATCCGGTCGTTGTGTTATCAAATTTCTGTTGTTAACTGATCTTTAGTATTTGTAAAAATATTATGATCGGATGTTAATGACGGTAGTTGTTGACATTGAATGGGCGCCTTTGGCTTTCAAAGTAAAATGTAAATAGTGTTGAATAATTTCGGCGGGCTGGTTAGAATCACGATAGCTCAATTGGGAGAGCACCTGACCCGGTATGTCAGAAGGGTGCAGGTTCAAATCCTGCTCGTGGAAATTTTTTCAACATTTTTGTGTTCTAGTCATAGGCTATTTATTTTCTATTACATAATACTAATAAAATTATTTCATGTTTTATTGACAAAATTTTATTGCCCAGGTGCGACAATCCCTCGAAGCGCTTTCCGGCGTGATACTGACAGACATGGCCAACTCGGAAAGCACTCAGATCAACATCGACATTCCCAACGAAACGGTCTTCAGTTAGCGCGCCCACCACGCCCATTCTATAAAGCAGTGAGTTTTATTCAACAATACCAAGCCACAGGAACAGCAGAAAATACCATACTTTTTTACCAACACGGACATGTTCAACAGACACTGTTATGTAAACAATTGTAGCTCTTATTACAATGAGGTAAGAGTCACAACCGGTTCAAAGTATAGTGGTTGATCACTTAGTTACTATGTCAAAGCAACAGTGGTATAAATCTAACAGGTGTTAATGTTATCTGTCATTGGTACAGACGCCTGCTTACCAACCTACCACAAACTGTGAAATTTCCTCAATAGACTTTGAACTTTATGTTTATAGAATACTGTTGAACGTTTATTGAAGAAAAATTTACTTTTTTTTAATTGCTAATTGCTGCACTGAAGCTGAATTCAATATTTATAAAACACAGTGAATAAATTAAATGCACTGACTTCATTTCAGTGCAGCCGCCCGGATTGCGGAAGACACATGTTCGATTCCTGGCTGTGTCGGGTCGGCATTTATTTTTTTCAGTGTATTTTTTAAATATTGAATTCATTTGTTGGAGAAATTTGTCATTTTTGTATAGTCTAATGTGCAGGCGTCTGTACAGTCACGAGCATCATCGTGTATACACTATTGATTTAATTTTGGCTCTTATTCCATTGTATTAAGAGTTACATTGTTTGCATGTTAATGCCCGTGACTATGACACAGTACAGCCCTTGCCGTTGTTAACGGTACTAAGGCATTGAAAAATGTGTACGCCGTTGTGTTCTAAGTAAAATTATTGTTTCTGAATCGTCGTCCTTGCAAATTAAGAGTATTATCGAACAAATTATTAGAACATGTTCGGATTTTCATGTTTTTCTATATTCATGTTATTAGCGTGGATTTTCTAGTAACAAATTTGAACCTTTATTTATTAATTGGACAAAATACAGTATTTATATTAGGAGAATCAAACTATGCAACTAGGTTAGGTTAAGTAAAATACGACAGTACAGTGTTTATTATTTTTCACAAATTATTTTATCCTGACATTTTGAACACCCTTGCAGGATGTTAGGTTACAGAAGTACTGTGATGTCGATTGTCTCAAAATTAATCTGTTCAATACAATATACAGAAAATATTTGCGTCGAATCATTTTAATCTGGTGCGCGTTTTACGCAAAATGAACTCACAATTACGTGATGAATGTTTTTAGCCTTGTTATGTGGTGCTAGAACTGGTACTTTATAAAAATCATTACGATGGTAAAATGACTCTAAAGACATTACATATTTTTTTACCATTATTACTTTTCTTACCATACGGATTTATGGTTAAAGCTACAACTTGTCGACATTTATAGTTCTTAGTATATTGTTTACATTGGATGTCTGTATTCTACTTTACCAAACCATCAGTTTCAAAAGTTGTTTCCTCATTACAATGAAATTTAAAAAAAATAATTTTGTGAAATCCTAGTAAACTGCTATCAATGTAAAAACAAACCAAACAAACTATTTATTTAAATATCAATAATCGTCATAATATTGAACATAACATTTCCTATCGACACCTGCATGGAAGAACGTTGTAACTGCTTTTTTCAGTTTAAGAGACAGTAATGTTCATGCAAAACCAAAACAAAATTGTCATTTTGTTTATTGGTTTTATCCTTTCAGGTGTCGATATGAAGGTATAATATCAATAATTATGTCAAATGGTATCAACTAATTTATTTTTTACTAGGTGAAAGTCGTCATAATTATGACAATGTCCAAAGATTTGTAATTTTAAAACAATTTGGTCGTATTCGTGTGATGGATGTGTGTACATAAAAACAAAAAAATTCAGCGGATGTCTATGAGACACATTCTACGTCATATTAATTGTGTCAAACACAGTAAATTAACATGTGGCGTATGTCAAAGGCCAAAGTTAGTATAAAATCGTCGATGTAATTTATCGACGAGTTTATATGGTTTTAAGAATAGGCAGAGCACTTTCAACGCTTAACCATACATCAGGTTATGTCAAAATATAAATCACACTAAATCAAATCTTATTCAATTGGAATAGGTTTGAAGTCTAATGACAGGTTAAAACCTGATCTACTTGATGAAAGGTTAATGTCAAGAATGGAGTCCACCAGACCGTGTTTTGTTTATTTTGGCCTTCAGTTGCTTCAGTGATGTTACAAAACAATGGAGAAGAAAAACCAATACTGTACGGCGGGGAGCGCTGTTATACCATTCAAAATTCCATATTTTACTAACGTACATACTTTGGTACTTATAACACTAAACTTCGTAAAGATGATTCAAAGTATTTAACGTTCTCATGTTATTTCTTTCTATATGAATTACTAAAATAAAAAACTTTTTTTTAACACTTACAAAACCACACATCATTCCATATCAAATTTTACAAGTGTAGCTATAGCGACAGTTCTTTTGGAACAAACATGTGGCGCCCTCTGTGTGGAACTAATTACCAGTCTTCTCCATTGTAATTCCATTAGCTTGTTTTAAAAGACATCAGTTTGTGATGTATGTTAGCTGAACGGAAGTAATTCTACAAAAAGCTCATTTTACTAAATGGTAGGTTCGTTCAGAATCTTGTTTTGTCAATACAGTGATCAATTCTACCAGTGCACCGAATAATAGCCACTTAAATACTTAATGTTCGTGGGAAGCATCTACCAAAATTTGAACTCTATCTATTTACTGAAAGATTGAAAATGCCTCGCCAATTATACATTTACACTTGATCAGTTTCTTAGTTTATGGTGACATCTATATT
This sequence comes from Eudonia truncicolella, assembly GCA_949315975.1. Taxonomy (NCBI): domain Eukaryota; kingdom Metazoa; phylum Arthropoda; class Insecta; order Lepidoptera; family Crambidae; genus Eudonia; species Eudonia truncicolella. The sequence continues at coordinate 11,945,873 of OX438839.1, forward strand.
TAGTTATTAATAGCCAAAGTGTTGGCTTTGGCTGAGATTATGAAGATTACAAACAAAGCCAAAAGTTAAATGAGTGTTACCGTTTTACGAAAAGGTATCAGCAATCATATATCACAGACCACTAATGAATTTATTAAAATTTAAAAAAAAAGACAGTGACTATCGCGGATGCTATTTTTGAATCTTAACGGCGATCTAATGATAACAACAACTTTGCGTTATTTACAATGTTTCTTTAGGTATTAATTTCCGTTCGAGAATTTTCAGCATCGAAATAGTCACTGGTGACTTCGAATACGGAATAATAGTTCTTATAGTGAGAATACCTTCAATGGTTCCAAACGCACTTCTGTTAATATTGCCTATGAAATTCTCTCAGTTATCGGAACCTGTGACGTTCAATGCATTTATATGGGATTTGCACAATCGCGTATTGTGACAAACGAAAGTAGTGGTGCTAGTAAATAGTAAGGATAAAGTTGGAACATTCCGGTCGAGCGGTGGTTAAGCTAACCGAACGTTGGGCAGATGCTAGCTCGACGCTGGTGGTTTGCCAAATGTATATGTAATATATCTTGCCAATAAATAATGTTGTTTAAGTTTCCGCTTGTAAGCATCAAATTCATCAAAACATCCTTAATAATCAAAATTAAATTAAAAAAGTTAAAATGTGACTTGAATATTGAGCCTAATTTTGAGCGAAAAGTAATATGTTTGTCAAAAACATACTCTAATCGTATTGAAATAAGGTTTTCTATTCAAAAATTACAAGATGTTTATGAGCTATTATGTTTCTAGCTCAATTTGATGCTGACTGATTAATAAACTTGTTGAAAATAGTGTACCAAAAGTTAACATAACCAAGTATCATTATTTGCTTATTTTATTTACAATGCTTAATTTAAATTAAAAATAGTATTTAAATAAAGACAATTACCTCTCAGGTCGCACTCAAACCTCTGAAAACAAAAATGTGAGTTTGAATCTAGCCTGAGGTAAGTCGTCATTTTCCAGTCGATCAGTATTTATTATGTAAAAAAATCTTTATATTTATTGCAATCCATTATATATTCATTATGCCTCATTTGAGTGATAAATAATTATTGAGATCAAATAGTTTTTTTTATAAGGACTTGTTAAGCAAAAGCGATACTTCAAACAATTTGGTTTTATATATTTTTAACACGTTTATGTAAACGGAAACTTTTGTATACCAATTATGTAAGAACATAATCAGTTATTGCACTGTATATTATTAAAGTTCAACATTTATGGGTAGAATTTTAAATGTTAGTTGTTACCTATAGTGAAATGTAAACGCCTGTAAGTTTTGTGTATTATAGAGAAATTAATTTATTATATTCTAGTCTATGATAAAGCTCAAGGATGTTCTGTTATGGAATTGGACACTTACTCTGTCCGGTAAGAAACTCGGGCATGAATTGTACATTTAAACGTACATACAAATTCAGATTTGCTATGCGAAGTGATGCTTAAAAGTTTCACATTTTTTGATTTTAATTTCGTGAATAATTAATGTTTTTAATGTCAAAAGATTCCAGAGAAGAGCATTTTTTTTATATTTTAAAATAAGTCTCTAGGATTTGGGATGGTTTGTGGAAAAATTGTATCGCTGGTCATTATTATAAAATATTATTATTATTACTTGAAAGAAGCATGAAAATAACTAGAGACGCTTCCGCCATTATCATTTTGGTTGATAAAGCAATGGAGATATGATGTGACACTATTTTGGGACTGTTCTCACGCGAAACTGACGCTTATTTAATCGTGCACAAAGCTCATTTTCGTAAGTAGAAAATGTATTAACGTGGCAACTTATCTCCTTAAGGATACTATTGTTGTCTAGTTTGCAATCTAATATTTCTAATGGATTGTTATAACGTCGTTGCTGTGATAAATGTGTTTCGTATGTATAACGCCATCTATTGTGAAATTAGAGAAATGTTGAGACATTTTAGTTCTCCCATTCACGTGTAGATGGCGGTAGCTGCGAAAGAACTCGTTAGAAAAATTGGATTCCTTGTAGAAAATGTTAGTTCCTTACGATCGCTAGATACAAGTGTTAACTAATATCTTTAAAAATGTATATCCAAAAGCAATTTATGTAATTAACATTTTTGTGATAATTTATTTCTTTCAATCGTTTAAAAATTATGTGCAAATAGTAACTTTTATATTTAGTTGTCTGCAATTATTTAAAAGATCCACTGATTTTGTTGTTGCCGTCAGTGCGCAATTTTTAGTTTGGCTTTTCAGTAAGTAGCGTGACGATACTAAGCGACTTTGTTCAAATTTCTAAGAAATTTAAAGAAATTTAAAACTCTTATTGGTTTGCTATATTTTTATTTAGTTAACTTTAACTCGATTAAATAGTTCACCGCTTAATGTTGGATAACGAAAAATAGATCACTTATTGTGTTGTGTCCAAACTAATATTTTTATGAACGTAATTTTTTATAATTTTGTGACAATTCGAAAACTTTTAGCATCCCGTATGTTGTGTAGCTACAATATCTGTAGTTATAATAAATATTTAAAGATTACCATGGTCCATAAATGTACTATATAACTGTATAATTGTAAACAAAACTCAATGTGCTAAACAGATGTTTATGTTACCAATTAATGTGTTTCGATAATTCCCAGCCTTAAGTTTTGAAACGTGTTTCAGACATAGCTATTATCATTAGGTATTATTGCCAAAGACAAAAACTAGTATAGTTAAAATATCAGGCGTAGTTAGAATTATAGTGAGGTTTGTACAATAGCTAGTTTTAAGTAGGCTCATGTGGTTATTTTATTTTTTCTATACATCTTAATTATTATGGTGTTGTAAGTTATGTTATGAATATACGGTTTACGTGTTTAGTATATGATTAACTGCTGTTGATTTAGTTAAATTAATGTGAACAAGTGGGGGTATAAAATTGAGTGTATGTTTTTTTGTTTTTGTAGTGCGTTTTATTTGACCGTGATGATTATTGTGTCGAGTGGGCCTTTGATTTTAAAAAAGGACAAATTATATTACGGTAAAAATGTAAAAAGTAAAAATTGTTGATTTTTTTATTGTTTATCAAAAATTAAAGAAATAAGTTACTTATTGAAAATGTTTAAAACTACTGTCATATATTTTGTATGTATGATGTTTTCATTATTTGCTTGACACCACACATTTGTATGATTCAACTTTAAACATAAGAAATGAGCTACAATAACCGTTTTATACCCGCTCACAGTGAAGAGTGCAATGTATTATTCTATTCAGTAATGGATAACATAAAGATAATTTAAATAAGTTAATTTATTTCTACCGCGTAGAAATTGTTGACCGGTTTAGTTTATGATTTTTTTTTGTATATTTGTTCGGAGTTATAATTCGTTTGTTGTTTATTGTAAATAATAGATAGATGAGTTAACTGAATACCGTTGTTTTATTTAAAAAAATACTATCTTAATTTTTTATTGTACTACCTACTGAATAGTATTTGGTTCACCTCATTTGTCAGATAAGTCAGTTAGTGTCAGTTAAGTCAGATAGAAGCGCACTTTACCAGAAATCCTCAACTAGTGAGAAAGACTTGATGGAAGTTTTATTTATTTTATTTTATTTTACAAGTTACAATGACAATTTACAAGACAATGACAATTGACAATTTACAAGTTGCAATGACGTCATAATTTGCTAATCCCATCCAAAGTCTATGGGAAGGGTATTGTTTTTTTTATCAAAACAGTTTAGCCAAACAAGTAGTAATAAAAAGTTAATAGTAACCGGCCAAGTACACAATTTATAAAGTTTATGGTTAAAGGTTGCAGACGAGACAATTTTATTCCTTATAATGTGCCTAATCCTAAAAAGTTAATTAAAAGAAAAGACACAGTTTTATTTGAAAATTTTATTTTGTATAAATAAAATAACAAGAAATTTACAAATTAATATTACTCGAGTAAAAATACCTAACGAATTTAACGATCAGCAGCATTCAAAGCAATGTTTCCATAAGTTATAATAAAAACATGAATATATAAATTTATTTCAGCTTACATTCTTAGTAAGCACCTCCTTCATACTGCCGCACAATTTATGAACGCAGTAAGTTGTTTATGATTGTTTTAGATATTTGAGGTGCTGACATTACGATCTATAAGAATCAAACACCCGTTTTTTTTTACTTGCCCAGAAGGGATTTTTTTACAAATTTTTGCGTAACTTATTAATTAGGCAGCCTAAAATAAAATTTTAACTTTGACCGCGTTTTTCTCGAAACTGTTCACATGTTTGCGTTCATAAATTGCGCGGCAGAATATATCGTTAGTAAACTATATCGATAAACATTAAATTGTGACATAGTTCACCCAATGCCACAAAGACGGGCACATATAAAGATGTCCTAAAACACTCATACTGTAAAACTGTCATGGTTTTAAATTCACCTTCCATGACGAGTAAGCGCTTCGCCTTCATCTGGTTAGTATAAGGCCTGATGAAAGCGCACTTCACCGGGTAACCACAATCATAGATCAAATGCCCCTTTTTTAACAGAGAGTTTCACCACCTCACACCACTCGTACAACGCGCCATCAAATATTTTACTTCGGCTCACAATATGTAAATCTGCAAAGTAATAATACAATTTTATTTAGTAATTTTATTACAAATTCTACAACAATACGTACAATCGTATTTTATTACAATAGGTTGTCTTACACAAAAGATCCCGATGAGTCGAAGTACGAAGACGGAAACCTCGGCAGGCCCCACTTGAGTTACAATATTAATTAAATACTCAGTATACAGTGATAATTTCTTTATCGCTTATCTTGATATATTTTTCTCTTTGATTATAAACTATTATTCTACTATGAAATTGGAAAAAATTTGGAAAACAACAGGTTGAATGTCAAGATTTACCATATTATTTGTCTTGAAATCTGAAATTTATTTTTTCTATCTATATCAAATGCTACAATCATAAATCAATACCATCATACTACAATAAAAAAATCTAATAAATTTATTTATTTAATCCATTATATAAACAAAATAGTATTCTTTGAATCGAAATCATGTCGTTAAAATGGAATCAACCAACAGAGCTACTGAGCGCTTAGTGCGAGTTTATTTATATTCAACAAATTCATACCTGCATTTGCATGACATCGCATTCGACCAAGTACCTAAGCGTTAACCAAGTAGAAATGTAGTTAACAGTAAAACAACTCGCGTTCAGCGGCCAGCGCACTGTAAAGAGGCTATCAAAACATACTAAACTCCTTCGCTATCCTAAACTGCCAGGATTCATGCGGACTCCATGGTATCTAAACTATTTGTTCTTGGACAGCGTCCGCTGCTTCTCCGCGTGTTGCACAAGCTGCTTGTCCGTCGACAGCCCCTTCCTCGCCCTAACAGAGTCCACGTACTCCTTGGCTCGGTTCACTCCGTCGTACTTCTCTCCCCAATGGAGGTACTCCTCTTCAGTGCGCGGCTGCCAGAAAGGGTCTATGTCGATCACCTGTAAAGAAGCAAATTGTTCAAGATCAATTTATTTTTGATGGTTCAATAAGTTAGTAAGTATAAGGAACAAGGTCGCTTGAAGGTAGGAATCTGTGCTGAATCAGACTGGATAGCGACTACTCTAACACCTATTTTTGCCGGCAAACAGTTTTGCATTGCTGGTTCGTAGTAATTTGAAGGTTTGAAGGGAAAAGTCAGTGAAATTACATGGAGTAGAAGCATAAGAACTCAATCTCAGCAGGGTCGGCATTGCGTGCGTGATACCTTTGCTGGAATCGGGTTGTTCCGCTCTCGATCCTATCCGAACGCCCGCCTTAGTGAAATATACTAGGTAATAGGAGTCGGGGACGCGCTTGCGTGTGCTTGCGTGCCTTCCCCCCTAGTAACCATCTGAGGAGGCTTAATTATACAGCTTGAGAAATCCTTTAAGTTTTGGCAGCCTATAAAAGTCCGGTTACGCTGGATAAGCTGTATAGGCTTGCTACCTCCCAATGGCTGAAGAGCAGCTGCAGCGCGGCCAGCCTGGCGGCGCCTGAAGCTCTAGGCGACGGGCAGCAGCGCGACGTATAGCTTGCCCGGCCACGCGTGATGCTAGGGGGGTGATCCGGTAAGCAATCCATGGAAGATTCAATTCCTACCTCCCAATGGCTGAAGAGCAGCTGCGGCGCAGCCAGCCCGGAGGTGTGCGTGCGCAGCTCAAGCGCGAACCTGAAGCTCTCTGCGACGGGCAGCAGTGCGCACACGCGGAACGACGCCGAGCCGCCCTGCAGGTCGCTGGCTATTACGCGCCCGCCGCGACGACCCAGCGCGGCGTACAGCTTGCCTGGGAACGAGAGGTTATTTGTGATATAGGTGGTATGGATAGCCTCTGCCCATAATGGAAATAACATATCAAAAAGAAGAACGATACGTATGGTAAATAAAAACTTTTTTTAAATTTCGCCTTAATAATCTCGCCTTCTCTAAAGTCGTCAACAGGATTCCTTAACTACCTACCTACTGCGACTGAGTTTTTTATAATTTATGTAATTCGTACGTTTTTATAATTACGTACTTATAGGTATAAGTTAAATAACTCAATGCTCTGGGCATAAAAAACTTTAAAAAATATTTAAAAAAGTTTAAAAACAAAAAGTTACACCGAACAATTTCCTCTAAACACGGTGCGAAAAACAAAAATCCGTATCCGCAACTCGGGACGACCACGCGGCCGGAAGCCAAAAAAACAAATAAAAACACCAAACAAAAAAAGCACGTCAAAAGAAAAAAGTTCGCTTCGTGACGCCATGTACCGGGAGGGCTTGACAAATATTCAGTGAGCAGTCGCGTAGAAAAATTCTTCGCTTCTTACAGATTGGTCGCGGCCATTATGAGATGAGCCCGGCTTCCGGTCACGGGCGCGCATCCGGTCCGGCTCACGGCAGCCGTCTGTGGGACGGTGTGTTTGCCCAATAAATAAGGGAGCTGGTATTTGAACTTCGGTGACGACACACAGGCAGGCCTAGGAGACACTGATGGTGCATCATAATCAAGCACGCTGGCTTATCTTTTTACCCGACTGCGCCAGAAGGAGGGTTATGTTTTTCGAGTGTATGTATGTATGTATGTATGTATGTATGTATGTATGTATGTATGTATGTATGTATGTATGTATGTATGTGTGTGTGTATGTCTGTTTCTTTGGAACGCCCTACAGCCCAAACGGCATGGTGGATCTTAATATATGAGTAGTGACATAGGCAAAAAAACTAAATAGTAAAAACATTGGCCGGGTTAGCTATTAGTAGTCTTGACCCCAAAAAACTGTTAGATCGACCACACGATCAAAATTCTTTAAACGAACTACAACGTCTACGGAATTTAAAGGATATTGCCAATTTTTCTATGGGCGTAGATGTAGTTACTAATTTTCATTTACAGCAATGGTTTATGGTGTTTTGTTTTTGGGAATATAAGCAGACTTTATTCCCATGTATAAAAAACTCAAAGAACTTGTCAGTCAAAAGTACTAGACGTCAAGAGTTTCGTTTTTACGCCTTAATCAGATTATTGACAATTGGTGTATGCGCTATGACTTTGCTATTTAAAAGAGTAAGGCGTTTTAATATAATTATTTTATGTAGGTTTTGAAATGCTTGGTTATTAACTTTACTAAAAAGTTTGAAATAAACCAAATAATTAAAATAAAACAAAAAACCCGACTGCTAAAACAATTATACACTCGCAAAAACCGGACTAACATAAAAAATAACAACAAAGAGAAAAAACTGAAAAGAAAAAAAACAAGCTCTAAGATCCCAGAATTCAATTTGAGCAATGTTGAATGCAACGTGAAATATTTCCTTGTGTATAGGTATACTTAAATAATAAAATCTATAATAAATGAGTATTTATAAATACACTAGTTGTTAAGTGTTTTTTTTTATATATTTTAGCGTTTTATTAACGCTTAAATATACTTAAGTAAAATTTAAACACTGAAAAAAGACGACAACCTCAGGCGGGAATCGAACCACGCACCTTCCGCATTCCGGGCGGCTGCCTTAACCACTTGGCTACCGAGGTCTGGCTTTCACCCGTCGAAATTTCTTCAGAAAAACTTTTTTCAGTGTTTAAATTTTACTTAAGTATATTTAAGCGTTAATAAAACGCTAAAATATATAAAAAAAAAAAAACACTTATCTATAACGCAGCTTCATCTTAACCGAATGTTCAAATATTTGTAAAAATATTTCTTTCGGATCTCAGAGGTGAAAACTTCTAAGATTGATGAAGCAATGTTGACTAAAAAACATAAGCATCAAGCACTGAAAAATTTCGACGGGTGAAAGCCAGACCTCGGTAGCCAAGTGGTTAAGGCAGCCGCCCGGAATGCGGAAGGTGCGTGGTTCGATTCCCGCCTGAGGTTGTCGTCTTTTTTCAGTGTTTAAATTTTACACTAGTTGTTGCCCGCGACTTCGTACGCGAAGACTACAGTAAAAAAAAAATGTGCTCTTCCAATTGAGCTATCGTGGTTCTAACCAGCCCGCCGAAATTGGCCCGGTATGTCATAAGGGTGCATGCAGGTTCAAATCCTGCTCGTGGAAATTTTTTCTACATTTGTGTTTTTGTAATAAGCTATATAAAAAAGAAACGTCCGCTAGGGACGCTAGTTCATCAATAAGTTGGCAGAAGACTGCTCTACCTGCTGTTAAGCAGAAGCGGAGTGCAAATGTGAGGACAGCTAGTGGAGCGGGAGTGCTCCTCACCAGCCGTCCTCACCTTGCCCAGCCGCGAGTGGCTTCTTCACAATTAGTTACAAGGATAATATGTAAAATATGTACGAAGGAGGGAATACGCGTCCTGAGAGAGCGTATCATTTGTTGGTGGTCCGACAAACAAATGAGTATTGCATGAATTGTGTCTCGTCGGTTCTCCTATTATTAAATAAAAATGTACATGAAGCACACCACTCGTCTTGCAATGGTTGACGTAAGAAGGCGTAATCGCATTCGTCGGAGAGCCCACTTCCTGTGGTTTCCTCCACTAAATAATAATTACACTATTCGGTCCGTCTAGGGGTGTCATGCGGCGGTATCTATCTACCATAGCTCGATTATAATTCATCAGACTCTGAGAATAGGTGCTAGACTGCCTAAGTCTAGCCTAGGTATACCTATGTAGGTCACGAGAATATTGTTAAAATCAAAATCAAATCAAATCAAATCAAATCAAATCAAATCAAATCAAATCATTTATTCACACGAAACGTGGTAAACAGATGGTCAGGTTTCTAAGCAGTACGTATACATGTCGCGCCAAAATTGGCAAGCGAATGTAATTATACAACATTGCGACACAGCTTTTGTTGCACATTGACGTTTTTGGAATGTGTGACAAAACCAACCTATCGGCATTTCTGACCGATCGCGGATACATTTCCTTTTGCCTTTTTAAAAAGATGTAAGTGCTGTTTTACAAATGTACACGATTCATAAATATAAAGACATGGAAGGGGCATTATTTTAAAGTTTCTAAAATATGGTCTACATGAGTCCCACGGAGCAATTCCAGCTATAGCCCTAACAAATCTTTTTTGCGATAGAAATGCTCTATTAAAATCGGTTGAGTTACCCCAAAGAAGCAAACCATATTTCAAAACTGATGCAACATATGCGTAATTTATGCAACTAGTGCTGTTTTTTCTGACGCTATTTGTCTTAACCGTTTGAGGACATACCTACACAAAACTATTTATTTTATTATTTACTTTCTTAATTTGTTCTTTCCAATTAATATGTTTATCTATTTTGATTTTGTTTCAATACCGTAATTTATATTATTTTAATTATTATTATTATACTCTTTATTTATTTTCTTTCTTAGCCTAGGTTTGTTATAATATTAATATAAAAGTAAAATACAAAAGTACATACAAAACATAAAAATATTATAAAAAACCTAGCCTAGGGTGCCGCCGGCAACGGGGCAGGGCTCAAGTTATTATTATTATTATTATATTATGTATATTATGAATTAATATTTATTATATTTTTGCTTTTCTTGTAATTATTTTGAAAAATAAAAAAGTTTTTTGTATGTTAAAAGGAGGCAAACGAGCAGGCGGGTCACCTGATGGAACGTAATCACCGCCGCCCATGGACACCCACCCGCAAAACCAAAGTAATCGCAGATGCGTTGCCGGCCTTGAGGAAGGAGTTGGATCCTGAGGAGGGAGTAGGAATTGGGAGGGGGGAGGGGTGAAAGATGGGCCTCCGGTACTTTCACTCACCGTACGAAACACAACAGCAACGAGTGCCATTGTTTCACGCCGATATTCTGTGAGAGGGTGGTATTACGCTGGGCGAGCCGGCCCATTTCGTGCTGCAACGTAGCGTGGCTCTACCACTCAGACTTATTTCTGATTCTAATTCTACATTACCTACCTATCTTATATGCTGTTACCACTACGGAAATATCATCAGCAAAAAGTACAGTTTTACGAGATGTGACTAGTCATATAGCAAAGCTAAGCATGTTTTTATTAGATTTAGAACGTGGCTTGGCCTTGGCTTTGATGATGAGGCCGAAGGTGGAAGAGTTCGTCACCCAGAATTACCAAGGCACTGGCTATCTTATCTCTAGCTGTAGGAACACAAGAACGCTACTAACATTGCTGTGATGGCCATAGACAGAGAGAGGCGAGATAAGTTGGTGCAAGCTATACATAAGTAAGTACCAAGATCACTAAGAACAAAACAAAAAATAGAACTGATTGGACCTCTGGGTCTGTGACTGGCGGTTCCTCATTAAAACACAAAGGCAAATAAAACCATATTATCCAGCTACTTTTAAATAAAACATGTAATTTTTACAAGCTTTGCCTAAATGCCTAATGCATGTATCCTCTTTCGACCATTGTTTATGCTAGGGAAAACTCATAGCTAAGTTTCAAGGCCTTACCTATATCTGCTATTTCCTGAGCTACTGCTAAAGTGACAGCCCTATTATTGTCATCAGCAGTGGTAGAAAGCACCAAATGTTAATACCCAGAAGGTAAGCTCAATACATACCGCACTCGCGAACAACGCACACATACACTTCTTGACGGGAAAGTGAAGAGTCATGTCTGCGGTTTTGTTTTATTTTCTAAAATTGTATGTAATGTCGAATATTTATGTGAAATAATCGTGGATTCTTAACCGTTAAGTGTTCGTGAGTGTGCATGAGTGTTGGCAAATGAAACAAAACAGTGCAACGTCACTTTTCAAATTCTCTCAAAAAGTCTGCGTGAGGACTTAGCAAAGCCTTCCTATCCTAATCTTTACTGAGATACTCGAGGGGTTGGGGTGTATATCATTTCTCACTTCCCATTTCTATTATCATTCATCATCATCATATAGGAAGGAAATAGTGTTTATTTATGTATTACTTGTAAGAAAAATTAATTTTGTCACTGGCTAAATGCTTGAGCAAATTCATAAAAAAAAATAAACCCACCCTCTCACGGGCAAGGATTTCAAAGCTGGCCGGAACAGTCCGCCGAACGCAGCTGTCTCGAGGTTCCGTGTCCGTGTGAGGTCTGTATGTGCGTTGCTCGAGCGCGTTTCTACGAAGCCTTCCTCCTGCAGCCTCGTTATGTTGTGTAGAAAGTATGTGGTCATGTTTCGACTACGCTGTGTAAGCGCGGCACGAATTGGTGGCTCCCCGATTACTATTGGCCTATTGTTTCTGTAAACCAGTTTCTAACATTTCATTGAAACGAGTGGCGAACACATTCCTGACATTTTTGAGTTGGTTTTTTTTACGGTGCCATAATTTGGCCCGCGCGATATCGTACTAACATACCGCGATAAATCCGTACTGGTGGTAGACTCAGTTGTTTAGTGTAAACATTTTTTTGTTTTTTCTTATTATAATTGGGATTTTATAGTTTTGACGTCAAAAAGTTTTTGTCTTTTATTGAATACATGATTTAACTTTGGATTGGTATAAGGAACATAACATTAGATAAATATAAAAATACATATCAGAAGTATAAAATATGTTAATAAGAATCATAAGCAATAACTAAGTTTTCTTTATACTAAGGAATAGCGTTCTGCCTTCATCTCATCTGTTGGTAAGTAACGATAAGGCCAAAGGTGGATGCGCACTTCGCCCGGAATCCTAAATTAATGAGGAACTACCTACCCATAGTCTACCTATATCTTATTTTTGAAAAGTGCTGATATTATTGTTGTTATGGCGACAGACTTCTTTAAGAAGCAGACAGGAAACTTCTAAAACAAGTCCATTCACCAACTGCCTGGCAAGCAAGATGTGTGATTTCTATAAAAGTGAAAAGTTTACCTGATATCCGTCAAACTTAAGAGACATTCAAGCCTGTAAATATAGTTCTTTAACAACTGCAGCGCCTTCTAATGGCAACTGTAAAAATGCCATCAGAAAGACAAACAGCATAACTCAAATACAGATATAAAAAAAAATGGTCACCCATATTTTAACTCACATCTTCAAACATAGCTTAACATTAACGATTGCTGCAAACATGCGACCGCTACACAGTAGGCGCCACCTCCCCGATATGATATAATAAACAAGGATGCGCCTACAGTTCGTTATGTTTGCGAGTGACCAGCGCCACAAAATACGAACCCAGTAGGGTAAGCCTAATGCGTACCTACCGCGCTCGAGCAAATCACACATACACCTTTGCACGGACACAGATCTCGGAACAGCTCGGAACACTCCGAGCGTAGCTGTTGCGAGTTTCCGCGCCCGTGAGCGGTTGTTGGAGTTGCTGGAGAGCGTTTGTATGAAGCTTCAGCCGCCTCTGTGGTCTAGTGGTTAAGACCACCGGTTTAGACCCAGAGGTTGTGTACTCGGCTTGGTTGGTGGTAAGACTTGTTGGTCCGCCTGGCTACCACCATCTTATCTAAATATGTCGTCATAACATCAATGTTTGCAGTAGTTAAGGATCGCGGGTGAAGTGCGCTTCCACCATTGGCCTTTATCATCACTGTAAGATGAAGACTTGAAGACTTTACCCGTAAGATATTTAAAAAAATTAACTTGCTTTCTTACAGTCTCGTTATTAAGTGATCGGTGCGTTGTCAAAGCTGCGAGGTACCGTACGCGCCCTACATATATCCCTATCCGTTAGTAACGGCGCCTGTCGAGCGTCCGAGGACGTCCGCCTGAGGGAAAAAGCCTTGACGCCAGCCCGCCAGCCCGCGCCGCTCCATCAACCAGTAATTAAAACTACAGTCCTACCAGATAAAAATATTACGAGAAAAATAGAGGCTGTTTAATATTTTCTACTAAAATTTTTATCTTATAACTATCTATAGAATTGTGAATGAAAAATTTAAAATAATAGATATAGAAATATTTGAAAAGGACGTCCTCGTCGATACTTGCAAAAGTGTTCTTTCGACTGCGAGGGTCAGTGACGTAATACCGCTGACTAGCAGCGCAAATCACAAACTACTAGAAAAATCAATAATCCGTCGTCTGTCGTAAACACATACCTACAGACAAAATATAATTATTAAATTACTAGCGGTCCGTACCGGCTTCGCACGGGTGGGCATTTCTTTTTTAATATATAACCTATGTTACTCAAAGCTAATGTGGCGTTCTAATGGTGAAAGGTTTTTTTAAATCGGTCCAGTAGTTTTTGAAATTATTCGTTGCAAACATACAAAAAATACAAAAGCTTTCCTCTTTACAATAATACTAATATAGATTAATTTAAAATGTTTTTGTTTTCTTTATATAATTTTAACGCAAATTTTTGTTGCGAAACAAATTACAAAAACACAAATGTTGAAAAAATTTGTGTGGTTCTAACCACGATAGCTCAATTGGAAGAGCACCTGACCCGGTATGTCAGAAGGGTGCAGGTTCAAATCCTGCTCGTGGAAATTTTTTCAACATGTGTGTTTTTGTAATAGATTAATTAAAAAAATTAAACCGTTGCTAAGGTTACGATTATGTTTATTTACCTCTTCGATCAATTATATTTACTTTACTCATATTTACTTTGATTATTCAAGGGATGCTATTCTATAAATCAAAGGCTGCATGTGAGGTTTGAAGTGTTGCTGAACTAGTGTTGATTTTGTTGTAATCTTTATTTTTTTCTTTAAGAAACATACTTACAAGCTTCAACTTTATAATTAGTTTATCAAAAAAAAATTTAACACACAGCACAGTTTCTATGGCTTTAAAACAAGATTGATTAAAACAACAGTGTGAACAAAAGAAAAGCAACGAGTAAAAAATGAAATATCGTAAGTAGGTTTATGTGTTAAAAATCAAGATTAACAAAAAACTGTATAAAGTTTTAATGGGATTCGAGATTTAATTAAGCTTTCGTATAATTATCACAATCCAAATGGTATAGTTTTGAGTGTGCTACTAAGCAAACTCTCAAGTACGAAAAAATATAATGTCTGGCAACCCTGAAATATCAACAACTCTCGCAAACGCCTATGCCTGTCCCGGAATGGGTGACCAAAAACAAATTACGTGTAATGGTGTATTAGTTTTTATTTTAAATTTAGTTCCGTTACAGTTAGTTACAACGCCATTTATACTTATGCTACCACAGTATACAAAGTTAGTGGACAAATAATGTAGAACATTTTTTTTTAAATTCATATGAATTAAAATTATCTATACCTGAAAAAAACTAATTTAAAAGTACCTACCCGTTTTATAGCCTATGAAGTGCCAGTGCTTAGGCGCCAGTCTCTCACCCAGAGGTTCCAGGTTCCATTCACAGAAGCAGAACTACATATTGTACGCCTGCACTTCAACCTATCCAAAACTGTCAAATTTCTTAAATAAATGTTCAACCTTATACCTACACAAAGTTCAAAGTCTATTGAGGAAATTTGACAGATTGTGATAGTTTGATGTGCAGGCGTGTGTACTACATGGCTTTGTCGGTATTATAATTATCAGTCTGTCGGCATAACAACAATTTCAGTAATATTGTTGTGATCCGAGTTCCGACAGTTAAGACGTTGAGCTCCTACTTAATACTAAATATAATATGACCTTGAGAGGTAATAAATATAATATGACAAATTTTAAATTAAATTCTTTCATTTATGATTATAAGTGAAAGAAATTAATTAAATTAATTCAGACAGTCAAAACCCTACAATTCGAATTGGCTCAATGTGGTGGTTTATGGCATGATATCACCATATGCCTTCCCCATTTATACATGTGGCAAGCTTAGTCCAGCAATGATTTGTTTATAAACTGATGATGATGATTAATTTATCGAGGCATTTTTCACTTCAAAAAACATTTAAAAAAATTGCCTTCGTGCAAAATGGTAACTCGCAACAACTTTCCATACCGCCTATCTCTACACTGTACTGTGTGGTCCACAGGCTTCGCAGCGAGTTTTTCTACGCACCGGACGCGGCATGCTATTATCACCTCTGGCGAGGAAATGGGACGGCGGCGGCGGCGGCGGCAATTCCAACGATATTGACAACAGGTAATGTGCTGAGGAAAAGGTGTTCCTATCCTATACAATGTAGTAATTATTTCTTTTTTGAGAACTTTCTTTCGGCCTTTGTAGTGTCATTTCAAGAAGTAACGATGACGGCGAGAACTTTGAATATTCAAGACTTGGTATAAACCTCCTTCGGTCGCCTATGCCCTTTACACCATTGCTTTAAGAGAGAAACTTTCAATAATCTCCAAGACTTATGGCTCCCATTAATAAGGATTCCACTCCATCACTCCAAATTTAATCATAATAGGCTCATATCAAGGGTACTGCACTCCATCGCTTCACTCTATCACTCCAAATTTTATCATATATTCAGTTTAGGCTACAAGTAGCTCTGAATGTCACTATTGTCGGTATGGTTCGTAAGTCTACACAGGGCGGGAGACTTTGTAGGTACTGAGAAGAACCGGCAACAAACTCAGCAAGGGCGTTTCTTTTTTCCCTTACTGCGTTAATATATTGGAAAATGCCCTATCATAGCAATCGGAGCAATCGTATAAGTATTTCGATTACGTGGCATCGCTCTGAGCGTTGGGTTTCCAAACATTCCAAAATCCATCTCTAATTTGGATAATTATAATAATGGCTCGAATGGAGAGCCCGTGAAATGGGGTCTTTAGTTGCTGAACGCTATTCTAAGTGCAGGCGAAAATGCGTAGGAGTGTAAGCCGCAAATAGCGGAGGCTGCGGAGGCTGCGTAGGCGACAAGACACCTGCGACAAAGTGCGCGTGGCAGTGCCGCAGTCATGACGGAAACCGTTTTGCTTGCATGCATACATGTATGCTTGCATGCATACTTGTATGCTTGTTAGGCCGCGACTCTGGCTGTAATAAAGCATCCACTATAGTGTGATGACGGTGAACAGATTTTGTCAGTTTTCCTAAAGTCCCAATGCCAAAATCAGGCTGGCAACACACAGGTTTCATTAAATTAAAGGCTGGCTCAAAATTCAAAATTCAAAATCATTTATTCAGTTTAGGCTACAAGTAGCTCTTGTGAATGTCACTATGCCATCGGTTCGTAAGTCTACTCTGGGCGGGAGATCTTGTACTGAGAAGAACCGGCAAGAAACTCAGCAAGTGTCCAGCTCTTTTCTCCCTTACAGCGTCAAAAATATTGGAAAATGCCCTATCATAGCAAAACACTTTCCATTACAAATAAACACAAAATTATAGAAGACAACCACAACATGCAAAACAAAAAAAAAATATCACAAAATAAAAAATACTAAGTTAACAAATTTACATCAGGTAAAAGTTTCAATTTCCACAATGTCATACAGTACCACTACAGTACTCTAAAAAAATTGGTTATCTTAGTATATATAGTTTTCAAACTGTTGCCTTAAATTGACGCATTAAACAGATTGTGATTATTATAGCCTACAATTTTTTTTTAAATTAAAATTATAATAAAAGCCGGACCGAGAGGCATGGAATGAATGATTTCTATAGGTGTACCCGTGTAAAAATTTAACCTATGGATTATTAGGTGTCGCAAAGAAATGAGGATACCTACCATGCCACATGAAATCACGAAAGATTTCGAATTTTCTAATCTACAACATCTTCTTACTGATATCTTCTAGTGATATGATAAAATACTGCCTTAATTTTAGTAAGTATTTTAGTAGATATCAATGAATTTGGTAAATGTAAAAATTAAAGACAAACGGCTAACGTTACGAGCAGTGCATTAATTTTTTTTATTTTGTTTATTGTTTTACGGCTTCGGATGAAATCCATCAAGCCTATTCATTCGTTCTTGATATTATTATGTAATACATAAATAAACAATATTGATGATAATGAATGATAATAGAAATGGGAAGTGAGAAATGAGATTACCCCCCGACCCCTCGAGTATCTCAGTAAAGATGTGGGGCTTTACTAAGTCCTCACGCAGACTTCTTGTGACAATTTGAAAAGTAACGTTGCACTGTTTTGATTCATTTGCCAACACTCATGCACACTCACGAACACTTAACGGTTAATAATCCACCATTATTTCACATTAATATTTGACATAACACAAATTTTGGAAAATAAAACAAAACCGCAGAAATGACTCTTCACTTTCCCGCCAAGAAGTCCCAGCAGTGCATTAGTGTCACTCAAAGACATATTTGAACTATATATTCTTTATGGTCCACGCCACTGGCATTAAAGCCTACTAGAAATTCTCCTTTATTTATTTTTTATAAGAAATACAAGTAATAGTCTTAACAAGCGAACGGCCTTAACATGTTACGGTTTTGATTGCAGAAGGCTCCTTCCACGTGTATGGAGGCGTGGGCGTATGAGGTTCCAGTCCATGCCTCATTAGACTGCCATAAAAAACAAATTTATTTGTGCTGAATCACGTGCCTTTTAATATAATCCAGCCTAATTGTTGCGGCGGACTCCTTCGTAATCACCAACTTTTTTATATGTCAAATCTTTTATTGAAGTTTTTTTTGTGCGTCATATTTTCGCTATTCATCCTTATTAAGACTGTTCCAAGTTTCTATTAAACAATATTGGTAACCAATAAGCTAAGAAACGAGTAGCTTTTTTAATGGTTTGGTATGAAAAATTTAATTAAATTAACTATTTTCTTCTTAATGCCGTTCATTCATAGTTCAAGACTGGTACTTTCGTCAAGCTTACCTACTACTATAAATTAGTTGTTGATAAAAGTTGTTATTTCTAGCGTAGACAAGAAAGTAAATTATTACACATATAGATACTTTTTTTCTATTATTATTGGCATCACATAAGGTTGCTTAAAAACGATTGCTTGTTAGCAAATAAGGTCGCCTATTTTATACTCTGTCTTCGTATCAATTAGTTTGATATTGTTATAGCTTTTAAGGTGCTCGATGGAGCGGTAATTTGTCGTCAGCCTCCTCCAGTAAAAGCCTTCGAGAGTAATTAGTGGGCCGACATAGCATGCTTGCTCCTCTCGCGACTTCCCGTCACGATAACACAAGAATACTAAACCTTACTTCAAAACTAAACAAGGCAACCGCTATAAAGCTACGTTCGTTGTACATTGCGTGCGCGCATCATGTTTAATAAAACTGGTTGCTCTACAAACCAGCAGTGTATATGAAACATGATTGTTTAATTCACGTTTCCGTTGAAGTGAACTTTCCGATTGTGCCGGTCGGATGTTGAGGGCGTTCGTTAATGGTCAGCGTTTTCCGTTCGAAAGCAAAAGTTGGGAAGCATTTGGGATTTAAAATCATATACTGATCAGCTACAAAACAACGAGACTCTCTGTCTTGTTGTTTTGTAGCTAACCTTTTGCTCGTTAGTTGTGAAGTCCTAGGGATCTACGGGGTCTTGGAGGAGGATGGTATTGTGAAAGCTAAGCAACTGACGCCATGTTGGCCCCTAGATGGGTGATCAAATCAACCTTTATTGAGGTCAGAGTTATGACTCAAATCTAGATAGTCCTATATCTTCCATGCGGCAATGTATAAACTCAGCAGCGGTACGTTTATAGATTAATGTTTAAACAACATTATTTTTGTATAATATAATACTAATTCACTCTTTTGATAAACGTGATCGCACCCAGATATGTCGGTGAGCGGCGCCTTAAGTTGGCAGAGGCGTCGAGTGTGACCAAACGTCAAACAAGTGGGTCTAGGTCGTCTCCAATATGTATGTAACACATATTTCTCCCACGTGCTCATCGTGGTACGGTAAAAAAAGTTTAAGTATCATTTGGATTTTTTTTTTGTTTTGAATTGTAATTACGGCGTGCCATCCGTTTGTACAAACACATCTTTTTTCCTTAGTTGATGGCTTCGTGCGATAAGCACATTTAGCCAGTGTCAAAGTAATTTTTCTTACAAGTAAGTAATACATAAATAAACAATATTTCCTTCCTGTATGATGATGATGATGATGATGAATGAAACTAGAATTGAGAAGTGAGAAATTATATACCCCTCGAGTATCTCAGTAACGATGTGGGGCTTTACTAAGTCCTCACGCGGACTTCTTGAGAGAATTTGGAAAGTGACGTTGCACTGTTTTGTTTCATTTGCCAACACTCATGCACACTCACAAAAACTTAACGGTTAATAATCCACCATTATTTCACATTAATATTCGACATAACACAAATTTTAGAAAATAAAACAAAACCGCAGACGTGACTCTTCACTTTCCCGCCAAGAAGTCCTACAAACACGTTTGTATGAACAAACGGATGGCACAAGATAAGGAGACTGCAGAAAGTAAGGTCCATACAAACGCGCTCGAGCAACGCACACATAGACACCCTCTGACACGGATTATTATTTTCGTTTTGGAGAGAGATTGCTGATTGCCTCAGACGGCATTTTCAGCTTCACCGGGCTTGGGACTTGGGGGCAGCGAGGAACGTAAAGGGTCCCTCAAGCCGTGTGAAACGAATCACCTTCGGAGGTTTTCTAGAGAGAACGGCATCGCGCACTATTGCGCGTCCCCGTGCCCTACTACATTCTCCGAGGGATTCAGGATCGGATCGGGAAGCGGAACAACCCGAGGGCGCCTCTAAAGGCTCGGACCTCAGCTCGGGTTGACCGGGCCGTGGTGGAGCAGAGAAGCGCCCAGGTACATGTCTGTACCTGGTGTAGAGCGCGTGTGAACCGGTTCTTCGTACCCTTGTTCTACGAGTACGGTGTCTTGGGCCTAAACTAGTGTGCATGTTTAGTGTATTCTGTAAATGAGTAGTGGCATTTAGAGGATGTGGCGGGGGGACCTCTGACACGGAACCTCGACACATTTACACTCGGGCACAAACTGTTCCTAGCTCCGTGTCCGTGCAAGGGTCTATCTATGTGTGAGTTGCTCGAGCGCAGTATGTATCAAGCTAACCTTTTGCTGGGTCTCCCTTATTTCGTGCAAACGGCGATTTTCGATTACATATGTAATCGAAGTTCGCCATCATCCCCAGCGCCAAATCCAAGAGGTCCAGTCCAGAATCCAGAGGGTGAACACAAGGAACATACCGTTCTGTCAGATGACAGAACAGTGGTAAATCAGATGATTTATTACTTTTTCTGACATTCACATGCAGTAAAATTTGAAATTTTGTGATATAACAATTTTGCGTAGTTTTTAAACTCATTATTACAATCGATTACCTATTTATGACGTAACAAAACATGTCATTAGGTAATAATTATTGTTATATCATTTATTTTCTTTATTTATGGCATTGATTGCTGTTGCAGACACATTTAAAACAAAAAAGTACTTAAAAAAAGGAGTAAGTAATAAAATTTATTCCTAAATCTACAAGGAACGACCCGAGTTACTATTTATATGTAAAATACTGCTACTTTTGAATTAGGTGTAACATTGATCACAACTATAGTATAGATCCTCAAGTTATTTACTAGGTAACTTATTTTTAATAACTTTAGTAAGTTTTAATAAAAAAAATATTACACGTTATAAAATTGTTGTCGTTCTAGGCGTCTTAGAGTGTGATTACCACCAATAATCACACCGTAGTGTATAACTACAAGTGGAAGACCACTTTAGAGAACAGGATGTACCTATGTGTCAATGTCACGTAAGATTCAAAAGTACAGACGCCTGCACATAAACCTATCCAAAACTGTCAAATTTCTTCAACACAATGTCAACCATACGACTTATTTGTAAAGTTCAAAGTCTATTGAGGAAATTTGACAGTTTGTGGTAGGTTGATGTGCAGGCGTGTGTACCTAGCCCCATATTACCGTACATAAAGTGGGTAAAAATCTATTCCAACACGATGATAACTAATTTATGAACAGCGCATCCGATAAACATTAGCAAGCTAAATAACAACGTCAATTAAACCTACCAACCAAACGTATAAGGTACATTCTTTACTATGACACGGGATGCTATACGCTATGGCCGGACAAATAAGACTTGCCATAATTATTTAATAATTATAAGCGCCATATTTGCCAGCGCTAAATATAGTAATGGGAGCAGTGTTGTGTGTAGGCGTTGGTACTGCCGACAAATAAATCGATAGTTTCGTACACAATCATTACTTATATATTTTTTTAATTTATAGTTCTTTTGTAAAGCTGTCGGTCCCGGCTGCATTAGTCGTTAGCATCCACCAATCAGTCCACTGGAGCCGTTTTCCTTGTGGGCCACCTAAGGGCAAACTCGTGAGCCAGCAGCGCGGACATAAAAAAGAGCTGGTTTGGTTATATTGATGAGTTCCTTTTCGTTTAGTTGTGAAAAGTATTCACTTCTACTTTACGTATTTGTACGATTAAACTGGTTATTTTAGTTTTATTGATATGTTATGGTACTGGGTACCTACCTTTTATAATTGATTTTTCTTTGTTCGATGATAATAAATGATCAAAATTTGTTATTTTTAAATTTTATATATTTTATAAAACATTTCCCTTTTCTGTAACCACAGTCTCTGTAAAGGGTTCGACAGGTCAGGATAAAATCACATAGGAAATACGAGTACCTACCTATCTAGGACGTGTAAGTAGCATTGTTGTATTCCGGCTGTTATTAGATGAGATAGCCAGTTCCTAAGTAGTTGAGGTTTTCGGGTGAACTGCGCTTTGTCACTATTTATCATCACTTAACATCAGGTGAGATGAAGGCAAAGTACTTAGGTACCCGAAGAAAAGAAAAAGTTTTTTTTTAAATGTCTTACGTGTAGGCACTTGGCCTTCACTCACGGATGTTAAGTCATGATGAAGCGCACTTAACCCGTAATCCTCAACTACTGAAGCACTGGCTATCTTATCTCTAGCTGCCGGAACACAACAATGCTACAAACATGTTGTGGCGAAATATTTAGATAAGATGGTGGTAGCTAGCCAGGCGAACAAACACAGTAATTAACTCATCAAGGTCACAATCGATAATCTGCCGACGGTACCTCATTACTCCGCACCGACACCGAGTTTTATGAAAGAAACCATAGTGTACTTGTTTAATTATCCTTCCATATACGACTGGGAGGAAACGGTGGGCACACGAGTGGGCCGAGAATCGAAC
Organism: Eudonia truncicolella; assembly: GCA_949315975.1. NCBI lineage: Eukaryota > Metazoa > Arthropoda > Insecta > Lepidoptera > Crambidae > Eudonia > Eudonia truncicolella. The sequence goes on from OX438839.1 coordinate 11,968,447, forward strand.
CCACTACCCCACGTGGGCAGTGTCAACGTTACATAAGCTCGTTATGTTATGTGAGTGCAACTGACTTTTTGAGAAGTGCCGAATAAGGGTTATGCGTGAGGAAATCGTTGTTTACTTGTATTTCGCTTACTTGACACCGAAATCGTTTGCGAAACTCGCTGCATACAGCGTTCGAATGCTGAGTGCGAGTTTTACTCAGCGTTCGATTACGGCAACGAACGAACTAGAATTTGTATGAATATATTTTTTAAAATAATTCGTTTGTCAATAGGAATCGTTACTTCAAAGTCATACAAATTGTGGTTATTATATATATATATATTACATACGATAAAGCCCATTAACCTGCGTCTGCTATGAATACAGACACAATAGAATTTTAATTGTTTGTAGGACAGATTTGGCACTAAGCTGACGAAAGTTTTTAAAAAACATCATCAGTATTCTTTATCCCAGATTAAATAACAATGAGGAATGAACAGAACTACAGAAGTATTCAGGATTTTTAGGAACGAAATGACGACACCAGATCCTATCCGACAAATCTTAGTCAAATAATTTATATAAAAAAAATATTATTTGTAGGTATTTTGAAAATCGAACCCGCGACTTCTCGGTCTGAGACCGGTGGTTTATTCTTAAGATTACAAAAGAGGCTACATAATATTTGGCAAAAAAAATGCCTTTAAACATCAACTTTAATGAAAGTTTAAAGGGCTGGTTATAATGTAGCTTTAATAGGCGACAGAAAAACAACTAAATATCATTCCCAAGTGTTGTCGGAAGCGTGACTGACGGGGGTGAGAATATTTCATCCAACACTATGGCATTGCGTGTTTTTCGCTGTTTCTCGTTTTTCGTAAAGTAAAGTTTCACCAAGTGTTTGGTCCCCCAACTCTTAGATGGGGTGGGGTGTTACAAGAAGCGATTCGAATATCTTATCTATTTATAAATTATATATTTTGCACAGTAATTTATAGTATTTTAGTAAACAAACAGGTCATTAAATACAAAATACATAAACATAGAAATAGAATAGAAATTAAAAAATGTTTATTTGATACAAAAACAATACACATACATACATATGTTATAAAAAAGTCTTAATATTAGTCCAGGCTAGATGTATGTGAAGTACAACATGATGAAAATTTAATATGAATAAAGACTGACTTACATAAACATACAATTGACGGTGACGTGTAGTGCAGGATGGTGTCAGGTAATGTAGCAGCGCCGGCTGTTCTGAACAGCCGGCGCTGGTACACGACACGACATCTTTCCGCTAAAAGTCCTTTTTCAGGTGGTCGGTCTAATGGTTCTGGTATTAAATGATTTAAGTCGACGTTATGTTCAAGTAGGAAGTGCACCTGACTCAGTATATCAGAGGGAGCAGATTCAAACCTTCTTAATGTAATTTTAAACTATTTTCCAAATTATAGTTTAATCTCGCTGCCACTGGAGCCACCGGTCAAACGAGCAAAGTTTTGATAGCCACCCGGTAATTAAAGCTCAACCGACTATCATTTTCGTTACTTTCCTGCGAGCTATCAAGATCGCGATGACAGCTGATATGTTTAATTGTTACAATCTTGATGGTTTGTTATTATTAGGTATAAATATTGTAAGTTGTTATCGGTCCGTGCAGTAAGGAACTTAGAAAAATAGGTAGCGATAAACAAACACCTGAAAATTAAAAAAGAAACGTTCTATTGTACTTAGATATTTTTTTCCTTGTACATAAATAGTTTTATAACAGGTTTTACGTATTATTTTAATATTTAAGTATTTCAGTTGTTCACAAAATAGTCAAGGAAAAATTACGTCTTGAAGTACTTACAAAAGTGCAGGCAAAATAAATGTATACCAGCGGACCAAGGGCTCACAGAGTAAACGAATCGTCATTTTAAGAAAAAAAATAGCAAATCGAGATTAACTAGTTCCTTATTTTTTAATAAGTAAAAAGAAAAAAGTTTTTATTTCAGTTAGTTTATACTAAAACATATTTTAAATAGCTATAATAATACTTATTATAAAAAGCGAATTGAAGTACAAATATCCTTTTGTTGTTTCGACGGGTAGGATAAAAAGTAATATAAAATTTCCAAAAAAAAAAAAAAATTGGTAGGTATATCTGCAACGTAAGGGAACCCTATAATTTAATGCGATAAAAGATATGCAAAGGGCCATCATGACAGAAAGCATTGTTATCTATTAAGCGTGTTAACAGCGGACGTGGATATCTCGGGGGAAAAAAACCACTTAAGGGCCGGGCCGGATCTGTCACTTCCAAGTAAAGAACAATGTCGTTAATAAAAGGAAACGACAAAGGCTCTCGAGGACGCGTGCCGATACATCTGTCTCGCTCTCTCTTTGAACGGGGTGCAACAAAAAATGGCTGACCACTTCAATTTCGAGTGGCCATTGTTTAATGCACTGAACAAGTAGAGCTTGAGTGCAACGCTTTATCTCGTTTTACAACCCTAAAAGAAGTTCTAACGTAAACCTTATAATGAACGAAATAGGATGCATCGTTACGTTGAAGGGGCAGTCGGTACGTGACTTTGCCTATACTTTTATGCTTGAGGGCTGTCAAAATTCCCATACTATCGCAAGGAAATACCTCCACTTTGGTAAGCGTCGTTGTCGTAGTGAAGTTGTGTTCAGTACGCGTGGAATTCAGAATGCCACCATTCTTTTGAACCATTAGGAGCAATTGCTGAAGTATTCGTCTGTGGAATTACAAGTACTGTCACGCGAAGGCATTAAGTGTTTAAGGTAGATTATTTTTTACATTTATATACTACTCAAAACAAAATAAGGGCCACGAGGTATTTTGTCTGTACCATGAAAATAATAAAACCAATATTAATTTTTTTGTCTCCATAACGAAAATTAATGTTTATTTGCTTTTGAAAGAAAAAACACATTTAAGGTTAAAAATAAAAACAATGTAAAGTTACTGAAAACAAAAGAAAATACTCCATGCTCATCTTTTAGTAACGGGTATGCCCCCCTGTTTCGTTACGCACTCCTGAAGCCTGGAGTGCATGCTCTCAATCAAATGCCTGACATTTTCCATTGGAATCTCTTCCCAGGCCCTTTTAACAGCGTTGATGAGTTGCTGTTGGTTGTGGATTTCCTGATCACCGTCTCTAACTCTTCGTTTCAACTGATCCCACATGTGCTCTATTGGATTTAAGTCCGGACTGTTCGCCGGCCACGGCAAGACTTGAATTTGAGACGCTTCCAGTACAAACCGAGTCGCTTGAGCCGTGTGTGCACGAGCATTGTCTTGCATCAAGATGAATCCAGGACCCGCTCGCTGGGCAAATGGGATCACATGTGGTCTGACGACTTCCTCAATATACCGCTGAGCAGTAACAGTACCCTCATTTAAAATAGCGAGCTCAGTTTTGCCGTGTAAGCTTATCCCGCCCCAAATCATTACATTTGGACCACCAAAACGATCGACTTCATGGATGCAGGCTTCTGAAAATCTCTCGCCGCGTCTTCTCCATACTCTAATACGCCGATCGTCGTTAAAAAATTTAACTTTGCATTCGTCTGTGAAGAGTACCATGCCCCATTGGTTTATGTCCCAGTCCAAATGTTGACGGGAAAATTTTAAACGATTTGCACGATGATTTCTGGTTAATGGAATACGGACAACTCGCCTTCTTGATGCCTGCTGGTCTTCATGCAATCGATTACGAATAGTTTGGTCACTGACACGAGTACCCGTTGTGAGCCGTAAACGATTTTGCAGCTTGCGGGCCGTCGTTGTGCGATCTCGGCGCGCACTTAATCGAATGTAACGATCCTCTTGAGCTGTTGTAATGCGAACTCTGCCCGAACCAGGTCTTCTTCTAACACTGCCGGTCTCTTGGAAACGATTCCATAGATTTTGAATAGCTCTTCGAGAAAATCCCAATTGCAAACCCACAGATCGCTGCGAATGACCTTCTTCAATCATTGTAACGGCTCTGGTTGCTGTCAGCGAGTCCATATGACGCCTGCGTGCTTGTGGCATATTGCAAAAGATGTTTCTGACTCGAGATATCAATGAACTCTGATAATTTCTAATAAACCAAGAAGCTAAGGAAAGCAAAACGTCAAAGAAAATGGAATCAAAATTTTCAAAAATAATTTTAAATCAAATTTTATTTAAAATTGTTGCCAGCATTAGATGAATACTACAATATTAAAAAGTTTAGGTATCAAAGAGTTTGTATACTCAATATTTTACTACTTTCAATATGTAAATGTTTAATAATTTACACCAAAATGAAAAAATACCTCGTGGCCCTTATTTTGTTTTGAGTAGTATATATATGAGAACAGGCGGGTGCAGTCTTTAAGTCTTCACTTTAAATTCATGCTATTATTAGATTTTACTGATGCGATTACGAAACTAGATACATCACAGTTCCTCAGTGAAGGTGGAAGCGTGGAAGGTGGAAGGCGTCGAAGGCGGAAGCGCACTTCGCCCGGAAGGCGAAGTGCGCTTCCACCTTCGGCCTTATCATCACTTAACATCAGGGAGGTGAAGGCCAAGTACCTACTTAACCGTAAGGAATAAAAAAATGCATACACAAATATATGTTTATGGAAAAGTTTTATCAAATGTCCTTAAGCGGGATTTGAGCTCACACCCACTGGCATACTGGGTAAAATTAATAGGTATAATCTAAACAAATATATGTATCGTAAATTTTACTTTTTATTTTCAAGTGCTAATTGCTAAATATTTATTAAATTAAATATTTATGAAATATGTAAAATACAGTGAAAAAAAATATAGGTGAATCTGCATGGCCATCGGTTGCAATGACCGTTGGATAGCTGGCGCTGTGCCGCTATTAGCAAAAATTAAAAAGCAGTGACAAAATTCAGCGCTTACGTCAGCCTTCCCGGTAGCATAGCGGTCACTGCAGCCGCCCGGATTGCGGAAGACCCAGGTTCGATTCGTTTAATGGGTGAGCGTTTAATTTGTTCACTGTATTTAATAAATTTTATAAATATACGTGATCGTGATCGAAAATTTAATAACTGGCAATAGGCGTAGGCACCCTGTCGAATTAAAGCGTTGCCCATATTTACGATAGTACAATTTCCATAAGTTCCATTCTATCACCAGGTTGTCTTTGATTTTATTAGGGTGTCACTACATAGAATACTGTTATTACTGGCCACAGTTTGAAAACTGTCAATGTGTTTAGTCAAATCTATGGAGTGCAAATATAGGGCTAGTGCCGTATGCAGTACTTAGGTACCTGTTTTATAGCTATCGATTAAACGGTATTAACCATTTTCATTAAGACTCTTGACCTTGCCCTGTTATTTATAGGCGTGAACTTAAGATAGCCTTGATTTAAAACTTACGTTGCCACTACCCGCCTTTTTTAATAAAAAGAATAAGTTTTAAGCCAAATTTAACTTGACCACGTCAATAATTTAGCATCCGTAAACTATTTCCATAATCCAGTTTGGCAATCCAAAAAGTTTTTTTTCGTATCTTTAATAATTATTAAATATTAATTAAATAATTATAATTTGTAATTCTATTTGTTAAGTTGTTTGGTTTACTTTTCATGCCTATAATAATATAAATTAATAATAAAAATGAAAATTTTAACTAAATTTAATTTTTTTAAGTTCTAAATGATTACTGATGAATTATGTTAAATTTATTTATTGATTTTGATATTGTTTGTGTTGTAACGTTTATTACGTGATTTTAACCATAGTACATGTTACAGGCGCATTTTATTGAGTTATAGTCTGACCCAACTATTTTAAGTTTCCCCAATATTACTGTACTTACTGTCTGTAATCTGTTGTGTTGTAATAAATAAATAAAATAATAAATAACAGAAATGGTGAATAAGTAAAAAAAACGACTTAAAATATATTTAACTTTTTATTTTCAAGTGCTAATTGCTGCACTGAAAGTAAATTAAATATTTATAAAATACAGTGAAAAAATTAAACGCCCACCCAGCCCAGCCAGGAATCGAACCTGGGTCTTTATGGTCAAAGGTGAATCTGCATGGCCATCGGTTGCAACGACTGTTGGATAGATGGCACTGTGCCGCTATTAGCACTCAAAAATTAAAAAGCAGTGACAAAATTCAGCGCTTACGTCAGCCTTCCCGGTAGCATAGCGGTCAGTGCAGCCGCCTGGATTGCGGAAGACCCAGGTTCGATTCCTGGCTGGGTCGGGTGGGCGTTTAATTTTTCACTGTATTTTATAAATTTAATAAATATTGAGACTTAAAGTATGATTCTGTACGTTTACATGTTATTACTTTTTTGATACCTAAATCACCATCATCATCAGCAGCTCGGCTAAGGCCTTCCCAAATTGGGAGATCATACTGTAACTTACCACGCAACCTGCAGGTCAGTAACGTTCTTATCTTACGACTAGCGGCCCGTCCCGGCTTCGCAAGGGTGGACATTTTTTTAATATAGCCTATGTTACTCAGCGCTAATATAGTATTCTAATCATGAAAGAATTCTTTAGATCGGTCCAGTAGTTATTGAGTTTATTCGTAGGAAAGCTTTGTATTTTTGTATAACATTGTAAACATTCAAAAATACAAAGAGTTCCTCTTTATAATATTAGTATGAAGTATGACAACGAGCCTTGAGAAAAGTACAACCTATTTTCTAACGGTCACCCATCCGGTAACCATGCCAGGCAAAAGTTGCTTAACTCACATAATTGCAAACAAAACATGGTTGACCCATCGCTACTCTCCTCTATCAACATATTTTAGTTTGTAGTATTGCTATCGATACAATTATACTAAATGCTGACACAACACTAGACTGATCGGTCTAAACAATAAAGTTTCATATTAATGGGTTTACCTGTTACCTTCCATAATAAGCGAACGTAATATTGTGTCACCATTGACACGATTTTATTTCTATAAGAAAGTTTAATAAAAAGAATGTACCACCAGTTCGGATTTTGCGCCTTCGACCAATAAGAGCTGGCAAAAAAAGCGTTATTTTCTTGTTTCATATTTTCAACCAAAGAAAATTACCAAAAAATAACTAAAAAATATATATATCAAACTCATTACCATAATTTTTTAAATTGGTTAATTTTAACTATATTATTTGCACACAAAATGCAACTAACATAAGTAAGTAGGTACCTAATCAAAAGGAAAGTTTTCCGATCGGACTTCGCACCGGAATCGTACATCGAGCCTATCATTCACCTTTTAACGCCTAATTATTGCAATTTCGTAAAAATAATAATACATTACCAACGCATATTTAAAAAAAGTAAGGTGGTACCTAAACATAGGTACGGTCAACAGCAAAAGTTGCTGACCACTTTAGTAATTTGTCATTATAACTTCATTAGAAATCTCAATCTTGTCAATCGACAAGCGCCTGTTAGAGTCACCAACTGCTTGGACAGAGAAACTATATACTTATTTAAATATATTTATGTATTAATTGAGTTTAAATTCATTACCTAACAAGTTAAAATTTTTACTTATTCTTGGTTGAAGCCACCATTTCGTACTAAGACAAGTTGAATTAACATCCTTAAAACATGCGGTTGTAGATTTTAACATTTTAATTCATAAACTTCTTAGCTAAAGCCTGTTAAAACAGCCTTAAGCTAAACGAATTAATTCTAAACTAAATGAATTAAAAACAAAATAAAACGCAAACCACGTGCCGTGCTCTCCGCCACTATATAAATAGCGTATACATACATTTTCCAATGATCATATAACTTGATACAAACAACACAGGTATACCAGAGCCGCAAGTATGTATAGTAAACCAGTGTCCATTCATAAGAAGCGGTTCATTCATGCGGCCGTACAGTGAATGGGAGCGAGCGAGACGGCGCATCCGTAAGGTAGCGTTACAATAGCTCTCTTTCAATTCTCATGAATGAGTTGAAATCCTGTTCTACGAAGCGTTGTTGCATTGTTTTGTGTTTAAAACAATTGAACGGTGGTGCGGCTGCTGGGCGCTTTGTGCATGGAGTAGGTGTTGTTAGGGAACCAATTATTATTCTAACACCCCCTATAGCAATAGTGTACAAATAAACAAAGAATAAGGTCGGAATAGATATTCCGTTTTGTTCCTGGCATGTAAACGTCATTTTAAATTAGAGTAAAAGAGACAAAACACGGAATAACTATTTATTCTTTTTTTATTTGTAAGGCACTTAGGGTTTAAGACGATTACATAATACATTTTACTGTCTATTTTCAAGTCCTTCTCTCAAAAAGAGGGTAGATGGAGCATAAAAATCATCAATTTTGAGTAAACTCTCCGTCAGTGATCTCGACGCAACATTTAGCATAATCAAAGGTGGAATAGATAATATCAGTGATAATAGGTTGCTAGCCGATCGTCTGATGTGCGAGCATCTTGGAACCCTTGACCCTTAGTCGGCTCTTACGACATGCACGGTAAGTTATGCAGTTGATAGGTACTTTTTTTTCACGTGTCAGACCATGGAACGACGACAAGCATGTTACAAATTAATTGTGAGACGACCGATACCATAATCTGCTTGTGACCACGGACCCTGTAAGGGGTTCTAAACGTCAGGATCAAATAAAATATCATCAAATGTGTTAAATAAACGCTAGAAGATGCGTACAAATGTTTCGTTTCACTGTGTAGTGTAAAACTAAACTTATCAAAACAATAGGCTTTAGTTTAGATAGGATAAGAACGCTCAAGGACTTTGCACAAATAACCTAAGATTTCTGTATTTTGAATTTACGGCAGTTATATTTTGTATTTAAATTATTAACACGTATTTATTAGTACCATTGTTCTCGACTTTTCAGTTTAGTAAATTTAAAACATTTATGCTAAAAATTATACCTACAAATAGCATAAACAGCTTTAAGCTTAAGAACGTTAGAAATAAGAGATGTTTTTAAGCACTATACAACTTATAATCAAACGTCACAAGAAAGTAATACGTATAAAAGTATTTAATTTTTAATAAATATGTAAAGATAAAAACCCGACAGTGCTTATTTGAATTTCTCATTTCACTTAACTTGGAACTAACTTAGCTTCACCGTGAACGCAGCTTTATATCAGAGCAACAAGATTGTGTAAAAAAACATCGTCGGTAGGAAGTCAACCCGAGCGCAACCGAACACGCTTGATCCGTTGAAGACGAAGTGGAGGAAACTTCTTACCACATGTTTTTAAACAAGCTGCACAAACGTTAATATTCAAACATTTATTAACTATTACTTAAAAAAATTAACAACATATTTGAGACCGATGGTCTATATTGTCAAGGACAATAAAATTACCTTTTTATCGAAATAGTAAACGATCATATTTGCAGATTGCTTTGATAAACATTTTACAAAAAACTTATACTCTTACTACCTATATGCTTTCTGACAATGCTGTGTAAACCTATAGGTTCATATGACTAACCGTTTATTTGTCATCTAATACTAATTCTCATTTTTTATTAGAAATAAAAACTGTTAAACTAAAACTAAAAATTACTTCCTCATCTCATACATAAATTAAGTTAACTCTAAATCAATGCTCAAACCATTCGCCAACACAATTTAAGCTCAAAAAAGCGTCAAGTATCAATGCGCGGCGTCACAGTGTAAGGTGCTTACAGAGGCGTAGGCCAAGTCGTACCTGCGCCGCGCCAGTCCGAGCTTGAGCGACGCGCGGACGCGACACCCGTGCACAAACCCGACTCGAGCGCAAACCGCGAGCGCACCCGTCACCACGCAACATTACCAAACAACCACACCAAGACAAGAAACCAAACCAGTGACAATGCAAGTGCTCGCGCCCTTCGTACTCGCGTGGCTAATCAGCGGTGTAAGAACGGTGATCAGAACGCCCTTGGAGGCGTTCAGGCCGTCCGGGGAGATCCACGTAAGGAGACCTGACAAGCTACCGCTGCTGCCGCACAGAAGGACCCCGTTCCCGCCTAAAAGCGGCCTCAAGATACTATATCAGACCGGGGTGAGTTACGATCGTGAGTGATGTGCGTTCGAGTAACGTTAGCCAGAATTTTTTGTATCGCGTTGTCGTGATATTTTTTGTGTATGAGTAATTATTATCGCTAAAATAGTTATTTTTTTTATTACACAATTGACATAATAAATAGTAATTAAGAAAGGGATTTTTTATTATTCAAAATGGTAAAAATCCTGTTAATTATTAAGTAATTTAATGTAGGTGTCCAAAATTACCAATTGATTATGGATTAATTTTTGAAATTGAAAACTTTTAAAATGCAAAAAATATTATTATTAAAATTAAAGAGCGTGATAATAACATGTCAGACCTAATAATAATGAATTCAGCAGTTAGTTAAACACATTTATTTATAACCCGGTAGAATACAACGAATACTAATCGCTTGTATAGACGTGCATTAATGCACCTATCTGTCGAGGCGTTTGTCAAAGCTGGTAATAATAACTACATACCTATTCCATTAGGTTCTTTCTATACTATCGAATTTTAAAGCAAAAATGACTGAAAAGTATCACATTTACAGTGTTAATATGCAACTTTATGTCACATATTTTAGGCTTGATAAGTAAGTACTACATTCAACAAGAGAAGTCCTTAATATTTTCTTATAACAACGGAATTGATAGCTAAAACAACTGAAAGGTATTACAACTATAGTGTTACATCCAAGCTTAGGGCATATGATTTCGCCTAGTTTATGTTTGTGACATATTCACATGAAGCTAATATCAAACGATCCAAAAATTTTATATTTTTCAGTGATTTTAAGTTAATAAGATGCATGGCAGGGCGTTTATTTCAATAGTTCTAAAAATATTAATAACTTTCTTAGAAATAATAAATTGACGCTGAACCGAGAACACTCGAGAACAGAATTAGAGTTTCAATTACTACTATTTTAATTTTAATTCTTAATTGTACGGTAAAATCATGTATGAGATATATTATCAATGAGTTTATTTTAATTTTAAATACTACTTAGTAAAATTACAACTTTGTGTTAGTTTAAGTTTAAGATTCCATTTTTAATTGTAGCAATTAGTCCCCTACTGATTTTTAATTGTAGCAAACCAAATATTACACGACACAGACCAAACCAGACTTTTTTTTAATTGAAATAACTAACATAAAGGTAATTTTATTTTTTAATCATTATAATGTTACCTTTTGTCGTTCTCCGTTACCGATTGTTATTGTTACCAATCAACTGGATAATGAAATAATGAAATTGTCACAATTATGCGACCAATTATTAGCTCGCCGCAGTCACGATATTCGTAAACAAATCGAGTTTCAGTTCAACAATTACTGTGAAGAGTCAAAGTCGTGACAAACGATAGGAATATTCATTATTCCTTTGTAACGACGACCATTGACTAATTCTAGGACAATTATTATTAGTTAAGATTGTAGGTTTGTTTAAATACTGAAAGCTAGTAATTTTTTTAGGATTTATTACTATGTGGAAAACGCGTGTGCGTAACGCGAGTACTTATTTTTGTTAATTTAAAAAATTCTACGACATTTACGATATAGATTGCTACGCAAGGAAGTTTTTAACAATAATTAAAAGTAGTATCGATAAGCTGACGCTGCATCAGTCTCTCACAATCTTTAATAAAGTTACGAAGTGTTTTCTAAATTCTATTGTCATATTTTCAGATTGTGGAGCAAAATAAATTACTTGCTTACTTAAGGTCGACCTGAAGGGTCCATAATGATGGGTTAGCAAACGTATTCAAAACTCCTTGTTGCACAAACGAAGTATATTAAAAAAGCGCAAAATGTCACAGAACGTTGACGAACGAGCCGTAGGACGTTTTTGGCTGACGGACACTAACCCCTTTTCATTCCAAATTTGACCAGGGGTTCAGCTCACCAGCCCTTAAAGTATTAGGTACTGCGAAGTTATTACAGTTCTGAAAACGAGACGCCGGTTGCCGCCAATTCCTTATCTGCTATAAGATGTTCTAAGCCCATTTCAAAATATCTTCTGCTGATGATGGTCACGGAAGACTAGCGCCGTTGTGGCTGGCATGGTCCTGACTGAGGACCATTTCAGTACTAATAGTTTTAAGACCATTTTCTTGGTTGACCACAGACATAGCCATAAATCTTTATAGATTTACCTTGGTACTATTAGGTCTTAAAAGTTATGCTATGTCCACAAATTACTTTGGTTGTCACGCAATGAAGGCACGCTTCTTATTTATTTCATTTATTTGTACACATTACACCAATAGCTACATCTACGAAGTCTCCCCTATTACCCCACGTTACGATAAAGAACTTTTGCAAATATCTATAAAACATTTTGATGTAGCTTCTATCTTTACCAGCATATTACTATGAGTTGACATATCACAACTCCCAAAACACTGTTCCTATTTTAAATCTTAATCTTTCTTTGGACACACAGCTATCAAAGAACTTCAAAATTCGTCATAGTACTATGACGCATCCCAAGACACTGTTCCTATTGAAGGAAATACCAGTAATAGTGACGTGTTATACACATCTATCCAGCTCATTAACAGTGCGTGTGTGCGTTAGATTTGCAGTTCAAATGTCACCACTGACCAGTTGTCGACAGTACAGATGGCTAGATGGCTTCTACGAAGGGCACCGCCCAACAATTAACCCGCTTCACCCATAAACACTTAACGTCTCGATGACTAATAATCCAAAAAAAAAACACATCACCGCAACGGAAGCGAACTCAGATTCCGACGCAATACGTTTGAAAATTATTGACAAAATATAAATAAATGACGAACCTCTTAATACCCAATAGGTATAAATCAAAGGAGTATTAATTTGCCTATATGCTGTCACAAAGCTAGGCAAAGACCTCCACAAGTAAGTCATCGTTACAATTAATGGGTATTGGTTCAATCACTACGGTTGCCAAAATAGGGTTGTTGACCACGACCTTAATCACAATCCCGGGCTATGTATCGAGAAATCAGAACTTATGTTTAAGCTCGAATAACACGCCAAACGCATTGCCACTGAAACGTTAATCAGGCCCCAAAAAAAATAATTACATTTCCAATCGTTACTAAAAAAAATAGTTCTGGATGTCAGCCGCGTCTGTCGTATACCAAAAACAATGATGATCATTATTACGGCTAATTCCGAACTCGATTCATGAGGATAATCGCTCTAGTCTATGCCAGTAATTGCGTCCGTTCAATAAAAGAAGAAAACGGTTTTGCGATAGTCGATAGACATCTTTATTAGTAAAGATATAGAGTCGAAAGTGTATTATCGTTATGAGATATTTGAAAATGGAATTATAAAATCGGTGCGGTGCGCGGGTGCCGCGTAACGCGGTGGCGGCAGGTGTTCATTCACTCATCCTTATCTTGACAGCCGCGATGACTTACGGCCCGGTCCCGCCCGACCCGTGTGTGCTATTCGGATAAAAAAAAACTTTTTTTTCTTCTTTTTTTCTTTCGCTTTAATGTCGCCTTTAAGCCCATTCGTAACGGTAACCGTCTTTCCAAGCCGTCTGTCTCTTTATGGAATGGAATTTTAAGTTATCTCTTCGATTTTGGTGTTCCGTAATATATTGTATTTTAATGTTATGGTAATATTATAGTGACGCTATAAAATTTTATTAACTTAACCAAAATGAATAAAGAATATTATATAATTTTTTGAGATATATATTATATAACAACGTTTGCATTTTTTACTTCTATTACCTATTAAATACCTTTTTAGACAGACCAAACTAATTGGGCTTTTATTCGGAACCACAAACTTACCACAAACTCTTACTTGGCTTACTTTAATACTTAGGTAATAAGTTTTGTATGAGAGCGTAAACCTGATAAAACGAGTGCCGAATGTTTTTATAGTTTGGATATTCATTTGTTATTTTCCGACGACCATGATTACGATGCATAAAAAAATATATGAAAAATAGTGACAATAGTTATTAAGTTATTGAATGTAGGTGTGTTAAATGATAGCTGAATGGCCCATTGAGTGGTTGGGGCCTGTCTTTGACGTACACCGACACCGAAACGGCATGAAATACAGTAGAATATCTTTCTAATGAAATGGCAAGCGTATAGTCTACGACCAAATTTTCGGCTAAAGGATAAAGCAAAAACACCTTTATATTGTTGAAAAAACTATCTGTTAACACTGTAATACGATTTCAATGGTTTCGTCGCAATGAAACGCAACAATGTGACAGTTAGATACTTGGCATTATTGTGTATAATTAGGCGTAATTTACACAAAAGTATTGTGTAGCGTGTTAAAGATACCTAAATGGATTATAGTCTATAGAGGTTGTTGTCTTTGATAAAGCCGGCATGCAAAGAGAGATACAAGTAGAAGGTAGACATCATCATCATCATCATCACCAGCTCATATATGATATCACTGCTGGGGCACGAGCCTTCCCTGGATGGTACCATAGTGGGAACGGCCCATAAACCATCACGCGGGCACAGTGCGGATTGATGGTTGTGAACGACTGCTTATGCAGCCGGGACCAACAATTGGTACGTGCGTTCTAAGCTTGAGATGATAATTTTTTGGACACCCATCCGAAGACAGGCCTTTGCGAAAGTTGCTTAACTTCAGCAATCGCAGACCAAGCGGCGAAAAGAAGGTGATAAAAATAGCCAGCGTGAAGTCATTCATTGAAGTAGATTTTACAACTGTGACGTAGCATTAGGTTCGACGCCATTATTAAAACGGTTCCGATATATTTTATGGCTCGGTAGGTGTGGCAACCCAAAAGCCATTACTAAAAAAAAGGTACATATCGTTCGCTAAACGATAAATAATGAATCCTTCTGGACAATACCGGTAAACGGTACAGAGAAAACCAAAAAATGTTCTGTTAATTTATTTCTCAATGCGGAATTGCTTCAATCTCATCTGATGATAGGAGACGCTGATGCCGAAGTTGGAAGCACTTTACATGGAATCCGGAACTTTACCTGAAATACTGAGGATATGGCTATCTCTAAATGTCTTTAAATCAATTTTTTTTAACATATATGGTCAAAGTTGAAGTTCAAAGCAGAATAGAGTGACCAAAATCATTACTAGTAGTCGCCCATTGGTCGAAATTTGACTGTAATTCACAAAATAAACAAAGTTTATTCATTGTAATGTAACACATATTATACGTAACTACATATTTTTTCTAAATTCCTTCTCCATGAGAACGTTAACTATGCCAAATCTCACACCGTGCGCATAATATGTTTAAAAAGGGGTACAAAGTTTTTTCTTCACGTTAGATATTTTTATATTTAAATCGTGATTCTGCATACACAATGTCGTCACCCGGATCGCAAACAATACTATTTTAATTTTAGCTATGTTTCTTCAACATTTTACAATTCTCAAACAATCAATTGAATAATAGCAGTGCAATTTAGCGATTGCTACAATTTGTCAAGGTTCAAATTGCGTTGTTGCCACGGCTGTTGGCCTCCGACACCCTCCGTTGACCGATTGGAGCACTCGATTGGACATAATAACGTGTTTGATATTGACTTTGACGATATCTATAATATACAGGGTGTTTGGCAAATAGGGTGCATAGAACCCCGTAGAATTCTAAAAAATCCTGAAAAGCCCCCTAATGGACGAGATATTGAGGTTGTTTGTTCCTAAGTAAAATTGCAAAGTGACAACTCTAGATCCAACTGATACATTGTTCTGGGTTAAATTTCCTCGACAGACTTTGAATCTTATGAGTCTTATGACAAAGAAATATGGTTGAAAATTTATTGAAGAAATTTGACAGTTTTGGATAGGTTGACGTGCAGGCGTCTGTACAATAAAAAAAAGTCAAAACAAATCAGGGTTGAACCAAAATAATGAAATAAAAAAGTTAATCTACGTAAACATAATTTTGTATGTTACCACGGTGTTTTTCATACGTGAGTGCATGGCTGTGTTTCGGGATTATACACCTGTTACCAAACATCCTGTATTAATACGTGAAAAGAAATATTTGCGCCTCTTTTTAAACACATTGCGCGCACAGAGTGTAAGATTTACATAGTAAACGTAAAGAAAATGCTTTATACCTTTTTTTAATTATATTGCGCGCAAAGAGCAGTGTAAGAAAATTTTCAAAATTCAAAATTCAAAATTCAAAATTCAAAAAAATACAAAATTCAAAATTTTAAATCATTTTTTCAGTTTAGGCTACAAGTAGCTCTTGTGAATGTCACTATGCCATCGGTTCGTAAGTCTACTCTGGGCGGGAGATCTTGTACTGAGAAGAAACGGCAAGAAACTTAGCAAGAGTCTAGCTCTTTTCTCCCTTACAGCGTCAAAAATATTGCTATCATAGCAGGACACTTTCCATTACAAATAAACACAAAAATATAGAAGACAACTACAACATGTAAAAAAAACATAAAATAAAAAACTAAATAAAACTAAGTTAACAAATTTACATCAGAGAGATTTGGCATAAGTTGTTAAAGTTAATATGGAGAAGGAGTTGCAAACGATTGAATATCCCATCGTTGGGCTCAGATGTTCCCACATGAGGATATGGGGATGTAACCCACCACGAAGACTTAATAAGTATTGGTGGGTGGTAATGACTACTATCTTATCTACTATAACAATCGGGACCAACGGCTAAGCTATGATAGAAAGTTTATTTCGTACTTCATCACGCACACACATATATAACACAAAAATAACTGATCATGGCTTACGATTCCCATCTTGTACCCCTCCATTGCGAAACTTGCTTACCTTACACGATTGTAGTTTAAACGTGCTAGTTCTAGCTTCTTTCCGTACGAACAGAATTGCCCACGTAATTTCATTAACTTATCTCCCTTCAGTCTGCAGTCTGCGTGCACATGTAGTAATTGGACACATATCGTATTATATTGACCTGAATTTATTTTAACACGCACAACTATCTCAGTACGGGAGCGCTTCAATTAGTTGCTGCATCATAAAGCGAGTTTACTTGTACAGTGACGACACAAATTTAATTCATCTTAACAAATTGTTAAAATGATCCGCTTCTGTTAACATCAGGTGAGCGGAGTAATTTGTTGAAGCAGAGTAATATAACTATATATCGATAAAAAATTATTGTACCTATAAATATATCTATCCGATAAATTGAATGTCTCTGTAGCTCAGATGGAAAAGCTGTCACCAGGATTGGGAAACGTCGTGGTTTCGAAACAATTACTTAGTGCGTTACAAATAAACAGAGACTAAAGCTTCGAATAGTTGTTCCGTGTTTTGTTTCCGTCATGTAAACGTCTTTTCAAATTAGAGTAAAAAAGACAAAACACGGACCTTAGTCTTTGTAAGGCACTTAAGGTATAAGTTTAGGGTAAACTCATCACCTTCCAGCACACAACTGTATACCTATAACTATTAAATATGTGACAAATTTCTAAGGTTGTTTAAATATAAAATTTAGTAAATTTGTTGCATTAAACACTAAAAAAACTTAACCGAACTCTATAAGTGGCTTAAGAGTTTAAAGGCGAAAGCGTCAACTATACCATAGAAAACAAGAAAAACAAAAAAAAAAACAAAAAATATAAACAATCACAATAAATATGCCGTCAATGGTACGATTGTTGATGGTGATGTTGTTTCCTTGAGTATAACACATTATCATAAGGCTAGTGTGCTAGCTACACTAGACTAGCTTGTAGCATGTCAACTTTAATAACAATGAAACTTTTAATGTAAATCTAATAGCTGAAATACTTAGAACGTTTGCCTTGACTGGAGGACAACATAGTAATCACCTGGTGTTCTTGCTTTAGGGCAAAGCGTTCCGTCCATTAGTTGCTAAAGAAAAACTAGATGCTAGAAAATCTAGCATCGTTTTACCGGGTACCTACTTATTATTTTGCTTAAAAAAATCAAAAACATATATTCAATTTTGTCTACAAAATAAGCCCTTATTATTGTCACTATGCCATCGGTTCATAAGTCTACACAGGGCACTTGCGCTAAGAAGAATCGACAAGACACTCAGCAAATGCTTAATTTGGTTGCTTAGGTTTAGCTTGTTAAAATTTTAAGTCCGCTTGGCTAGCTACCACCGACTCATCTAAGTCTGTCGTCATAACAACAATGTCTATAGCATTACTGTGTTCACACAGTAAGAGATAAGATAACAAGTTCCTCAGTAGTTAAAAATACCGGGTGAAGTGCACTAGCATCTGTGGCTTGATCGTTCTTAATTACCAGGCTAGATGAAGCGCTTATTCGCTATGACAAAAACCACAGATATTATATTATATGGCCAATATACGTATTGCACGGTGATCAATCAATGTAGGGCATTATCGGCAAATCATGGATTCGAGGAAATCTTTATCGCACATCAATTTTCCTTTCCTAATGTAATGGAGGCGAAATTTCCTTGCAATTTCCCGCAATTTCGCTCTAACTGCGTACACATAAGTTTTCGAGTCTTTATTTATACAGAATCCTAACCTAAAATTATTAATGCGAAATTGAGTTAGTTTGTTTGTTTTACCAACCGATGTTTATTCAACCGATCATCATGAAATTTTGTACATATATTCTCAAGAGTATAATCAACGACATAAGTTACTTATTATTATTAAAAAAGTGAGTTTGTTTGTTTGATACGCTTTCCCGCGTAAACTATTTAACGATTTATTTGTTTTGTTGTCATAGAAACTGTCAAAGCGGTGCTAAGTCCGCCGGGACAGCTAGTATTAGTATAAGTACAACTAATCTAACGCTATCTTAATGAAAGAATAACTCTGCCTAATAGATTAGCAGATCTTGTGATTACTAATAATTACAATAGAAGGAGGACACACTTTCAGTCCATGACAGCCAACATGCCGGAATTCAGCCAGTTCTCCAGACTTACGGCAATTGACAGTATCCAAGTCATCTTGCACCAAGATCTATATTTTGACACTGATACAACTTAAAATATACTAGGTATGCTAGCTAGTTTTGCCTTTGAGTTGATTTAGCTAAATGTCGATTGATTACATTTTATAGGTTTATTGTGAGGCTTGTTGCTATTCAAAGATATGTAATACCATAATCATTCCACTCAATAATTAAAATAGTATATTATAAAGACACGTGCCGGCTCAAGCGTAACTAGTGTTACATTAATGTTACATTATTATGTGATAATGTGTAACGATAACTCTAATGTATGGTAATAACAAATCTAGCTTGTGTATAAATAATAATAGATACAAAAACTTATACTTATAATACATTTGCATATAAAATAAAGTATTCAAATAACTATGTGACGATAAGGTCGAAGATGGAAGCGAAGTTATCCCGAAAATCCGAAAAAACGTGAAGACAGGCAATTATAAATGATTAAAAACCTTATTTAATGAATTTCTTTCTAACAAAATTAAATTTTTAGACTTTTGACGACGACGAAAAAATACAAAAACAATTGATACAAACGTCTACTGTATCACCCATTTGTCTCTGCGATCTTTATTTGTCTACTAGTAGACATTGAGTCAGCCACGCTGTTTTTGGTATAAATATTAAAATATAATTAATAAGTTTGACCTAAAAAGGCTCGAATGCATAATGCGTGCACGTGGAGACAGCCGATGCGGGCGGAAGAGCGTCTGTATGCATCGCTATGTTTATGGCAAGTGCTAAGGTTACAAGTTTACACTGGCGGCCGAGCGGATTGGTACACAATTCACATTTAATTTATTTTATATATGTTTTTTAGAGCTTCCGACAGTAAGTATATTTGTTTTGATTAATAATTTAAATATAATCAAAAAATAATGCTGATTGTTTCACTATGTATTATAGAACACAACATGCATTCTTGTAACATTGAGGAAACATAATATATAATTAAAATTTATAACATTAACAACGATTAAGTTATATGAAGTAGTCTAGTAACAATAAATTTACATAACAAATAAACATTGCAAAAAATAAATAATAATGTACTTACAAAAAGTTTATCTACATGTCAGATATTTTTTATATAATTATATGGTTAATTAATAACAGGGCCAAATCTATGTAGCATTATCGTTTCAAATATATCAATGAGCCCGTGACCACGTTCGGTGCAAACTTCCTCCTATTTGAAGTCGATTAAAAAGACCGCAAGCAGAGTCGTCGTCGTCTAAAGTGGATAATTTCAAAATAAAAATCACTACGCAACAAGAAAATTAACAGATTCGTCTAAAGTCAATAATAATTATTTCAATATAAAAAGGACTATACATCGAAAAAAGAAGAGACTTCCTTGTGCGCTATTATTTTGTCTTGACTCGCACAGTTATCTAAGCGCACATAGGTATTCATTGTTGCTCAGGGCATCCGGAGCGTCCCCATTCAATACGCACGTGGCCGATGTCCCATTGAGACGAATGCCAGTTCGAATCCCGGCCGAGATGCCCTCTCCAAGCGAAGTGGTTTAGTGAACTCCCCGCTATTCATAGTAAACCAGTAAGGTTTTTGTTCAGCGGTTTAGTACAAATCGCTTTTAAATTACGTAATACTAAGGGCCTGTTTCACAATGTCTGATTAGGAGATACTTGGCAGATAAAGTGATAGTTTTGTATTGACTATCTGTCAAGTAAACGCTAATGGGAACTTACTTGTAGATGGTGAAAGAGGCCCTTACTGTGAGAAGTAGGAGGGTAGGAGGCTTTGGTCCAATATTGGGACACTCATGCCTATCAATAAATTAATTTATACTATTGTTCTGTGTGCATACAGCGCGGTGTCATGCGCACAAAACCGAGGATGACCTCCGCGAATGATCAGCGTTGGATTAAATTGCTTGCAAATGAATAAGATTTTATTGGATGAAAGCTAGAAGCATGAGTTAACGCGCTCGGTCTGCGATTGCTGACGTCAAGTAACTTTCGCAAAGGCCGGTCATCGGATGGGTGACTAAAAATGTATCATCTCGAGCTCCTCCGTGCTTCGGAAGGCACGTAAAGCCGTTGGTCCCGGCTGCATTAGCAGTCGTTAACAACCACCAATCCGCACTGGGCCCGCGTGGTGGTTTATGGCCCGTTCTCCCTATCAATCCATAGGGGAGGCTCGTGCCCCAGCAGTGGGGACCTAATAATGAGCTGGTGATGATGTGATAATGATGAAAGGAGGTAATCTTTGTTGTTAAAAAGTCAAAAACCCAATTTTTTTAATGACTAAAGAAAAAAAATATTGGTCACTGATTCCTGTGTACACTGGCGCCACTAGCCTACTTGTGTGTCTAAAATAATAAAAAAAACATTAAACCACATCGTGTTTTATATTGTTTAGGTTTGTGTACGACAACTAATTCGCCCAAGACTATAGAGAAACTTAAACAGAAATTACTGAAATACAAATAATTGGGTAGTTGACAACAACAACAATTAATTCCAGAACAATAAACGTATAAATGAAATCACGTAACAGTTTTATAAAACATTAACCAATTTTATATTTGACCAGAGCATGAATTTCTGTAACCTAAAGAGTTATTAATAAACACTCAATTGACAGAAAAAAATAGTGACGTCATAGTTTCCTAATCCCTTACAATTTCTATTAAAAATAATAGTTTTGACAGTCGTTAAAAAGTTTCTATATTGACTAACCAGTCAACTACACAATTTATTAGTCCATAAATTACTTCTTGACGCTGTACCGCATACATTGTACGGATTCTTGACATTTTTAGGATACACGTATGTCCGGCCACGTGCTACGCGTCTATTAAATATTAATAAAACAAATGACTACTGTTTCGAACTGCGTATATTTAATATAAAGCGGAGCACAACAAAAAAGAAGCGACAAGCGACTTTGGTTAGCTCGATTCAGAGAAAAAAAAACAAGATCGTTCGCCTGACAGAATTGATAGATGTTTATTTTTTAAACGGCGCAGGGGTAAAAAGAGCCTTGTAAAAACCTTTTTGTCGCGTAACGCAGGTGTCGACTCGGCGAGTCCTGTTTGAGATTCTCTTTTTTATTTTTTAAATAATTTTATAATGTTATGTCCATAATGTTGCTACTGGTGTTATTGGAAAAATACTGGTATACGCTCACTTATATATAGAATAGACACTTATTTGTTTCTAGTGCTTTATTCTTTATATCTGAAGGTCAATTAAAAACACTTTTAAGATAGGATAGATGTTTGATGATCGTTTACTTTTCTTTATTTTAAATGGTAAAACTGCAATCTTGTTGTAACACTTTGCTTTTGTTTAAAAAACTGAACTAAATCTTTTAAATTGCGATTCGTAACTGTTCCATCCATGATAAACAACAGAACCAACCAATTAGACCAATAGGCGTTAGGTGCAGTACGTGGGAAAGTGCCTAGCTCTTTCTTGTGGTTCTATTAGAGGCTTAAGAGGCAGTACATGCTTTACGGGCTTCAGTAACCATAGGTTTCTCACTGCCTTAAAATCCAAAATAAAACAAAACTAGCATTAGGCAATCAGGGGCCCGACCGCCTAACCGATTGCTTTGGCTACGTGTAAAGTTTATCACGTCATCTTGTCATCTAGCTAATAGGTATAGGCATATATCTATAGCTATAGCCTATAGCTTTCGATATTGCTTTCATAGGTAGTACGAAATGACAAGATGACGTCATAAACTAACTATACACGTAGCCAAAGCGATCGGTCAGGGGGCAGGTAGTGTGACTTCAATGCCATACTACAAGTTCTCGTTTTCGATAACGTGATCAAATAGCAAATACATTTTTTAAAATATTTATTACCTTTTTTAAAACATGATATATTAAGGTAATAAATATGAACAAATATGATTTTAATCGCATTGTTAAAACACCATGGATTACCATAATGCGACTTCATTCACAATACTCCTAAGTACTTTTATAATTTAAAATTACTTTTTTTTATACTTACGGGTAAGCACAGTGCCTTGATCTCACCTGATGTTAAGTGATCATAAGGCCAATGATGGAAGCGCACTTCACCCGGGATCCTCAACTAGTGAGGTACTGGCTATCTTATCTCTAGCTGCCGGAACACAACAATGCTACAAACATTGATGTTATGGCGACATATTTAGATAAGATGGTGGTAGCTAGCCAGGCGGACAAACAAGCCCTACCACCAACCAAACCGAGTACACAAACATGTACCCCCGCTGGGAATCGAACCCGGGACCTCTGGGTCTAAACCGGTGGTCTTAGCCACTAGACCACAGAGGCGGTTAAAGACTATTGAGGAAATGGGTAGCAACATTTACGAAATATTTCGCACTAGGGATTCTAACTAGGTATGGTTTCCCTTCAGAGAAACAGCCAGTTGGCGAACAATATGCACGTACCTTTACCAAGTGTCTCGAGCCAACCGAATCCCTTTCAGAGTTTACCTTCACTTTCCATAGTAGACGCGTGTCGTCAGTTTTTGTCCAGCTTCTGTGGCGAAGCGTAAATTAACTCATTATGGCCACTGATCTCATTGTTGGCAGCCAAAAGCGTGAAGGGTTTCACCAAAAAATCCGTCCCAATTCCAATAAATACAAAAGTGTGGCGATAACGCTATTGCGTAAAATTAATTACTTACTTTAGTTATATTGATTAATTACTTACTTAAAAATAATAATATTAATTAATTACTTACTTAAAAATAATAATATTATTTACTTACTTAAATAAAATTAATTCCTTAACCTCATATTTGAGGTGAAGTAATTAATTTTTATAAATGTGTTATTGTTGTTGTTATTAGTTTTTACACACTATTTTCTGTCTAGAACTAATTAGTTTT
This sequence comes from Eudonia truncicolella, assembly GCA_949315975.1. Taxonomy (NCBI): domain Eukaryota; kingdom Metazoa; phylum Arthropoda; class Insecta; order Lepidoptera; family Crambidae; genus Eudonia; species Eudonia truncicolella. The sequence goes on from OX438839.1 coordinate 11,992,263, forward strand.
AATTATTACAATTTTTTTTTATTTGTTACTTAATAAGCTGAAGCAAAAACGCAACTGACTAGCTTCCTACTTCTTGGCGGGAAAGTGAAGAGTCAAGTCTGCGGTTTTGTTTTATTTTCTAAAATTTGTGTTATGTCGAATATTAATGTGAAATAATGGTGGATTATTAACCGTTAATTGTTCGTGAGTGTGCATGAGTGTTGGCAAATGAAACAAAACAGTGCAATGTCACTTTTCAATTTCTCTCAAGAAGTCTGCGTGAGGACTTAGTAAAGCCCCACATCTTTACTGAGATACTCGAGGGGTTGGGGGTATATCATTTCTCACTTCATTTCATTCATCATCATCATATTGTATATTTATGTATTACTTGTAAGAAAAATTACTTTGACACTGGCTAAATGTGCTAATCGCACGAAGCCATCAACTAAAAGAAAGAAAAAAGAAAGACTAGCTTCCTAACTTTACATTACCATCATCTTATCCTCCAAATAACTTATAGTATCAGACATATATTTTCTATACTATAGTTTTCTTCCCTACCTTATTTTTAAAAATATATTTTGTTCTTGCATCAAAGGTCCAGCAGACAACCAGCAATGAAGCTTTAGCCGCAACATGTTTTAAAAATTGTTATTTATGTTTTAACTAACTAAAAAAACTAACTAGGCCAACGCGGCGACCCAAAGTGAGTCTTGGCCTTTGATAATAAGCTTTAACATCGATCTGTCCTGCGCCACCTCCTGCCTTTCATCCACGTGGAGCTCGCGCAGGTCCTTCTCGACCTCATCCCCCCTAGCAGCGGTACCTGGGACGGCCCATTATGTTCTATCAACACATTAATAACAGTTTGACACTTGCTGAGTTTCTTGCCGGTTCTTCTCAGTACAAGATCTCCCGCCCAGAGTAGACTTACGAACCGATGGCATAGTGACATTCACAAGAGCTACTTGTAGCCTAAACTAAATAAATGATTTTGAATTTTGTTTTTTTTTAATTTTTAAATATTTATGTTAACCCATCCTAAAAGCGAATATGGTTGTTTTACAAATAAATTCACGTCTATCTAGCTAAAGAGATTGATCCATGATTTCTCCCATTCAATCCAAACATCAAGGCGTTCGGCTACCAACGCTTCTGAGAAAAAAATAATAAATGATTCTTATTTTCATTAATCTATGCTAACAATAAGTTATGTTAACGAAGTATTACATGCCCCATTAAGCCGTACAATTTATGGCCCAAATAAAAGATTCGGACAGAACAATCTTATCTTTGAAATCAAACTAAATGTTTCTAGCGTGTTTAAATTCTTACATAATGAGACATACAATAGTGTAAAGCTGCGAATGTGTAATTACTATGTTAATCTAATTACAAATTGTCTAGACAACTAATTATTAAAGTAAAGCGTTAAGAAAGAATTACAGTTACTTTTTTTTTTGGTTTTATTTTAATTTTATAACAATACATTTATACGTACAATATTGGTAAATAGTATCTTGAAGCCTTAATTATTATTATTTACTTTTGTACAAGCAAAGATGAAGCTATCTTCACCCGGATTCCACAACTACTGGTTTTAAATAAACCTGTGATTGTCAAATCGCAAAAATAACATTGTTGTTATGAGGTCAATATTAGAAAATATGGTGGTAGCTAGCCGAGCGGACTTAAAACAAGCCCTGACACTATAGTCAACTTTGTGCAAAAATATGCATCGAACCCGTACTTCTTTGTTTGAAAGTAAGTGGCGTAATCGCTGGACTACACAGGTGGTAAAAACTGTCTTCGGCCGCAACAAACAAGAAACAAAAATTGAGATTCGGCATAGCTACATAAGAAATTAGGACTGACATCACCAGCTTATTTTATGTGCCCACTGCTGGGGCACGAGCCGTTCCTATGGATGGATAGGGAGAACGAGCCATAAACCACCACATGACCTCAGTGCAGGTTGGTATTCAGACTGTAGTCAGAGATAAATCCACTCCAAAAAAGAACTACATAACTGATTTTTCTACGTTAGCTTGAAACGTTAGAAACACGTAACAGACACTGCGAGTTTTAAAATGTACATAACATAACAACATTACTTAATTGCAATGTAAGTGCCACTATTTTAAGCGTTACATAATGACGTGTCGTTTAAAAAACATTAAATGCCTACATTATACATGTAGGTAACGTAAAACCTAGAATACGTCTGGATAATAATAATAAACTAATAAACTTTCCTACACTCACACCAATTATCTAGCCCAAGAGAAGCTTCGTTATGAAACTCGTTAAACGGTTACTAGACAACGAATAAACATACTTAAATACATACTTATTATACATAGAAAACACCCAGACCCGAGACAATTTAGAAAAACAATAATTTCTGATTTGACCCGACCGGGGATCGAACCCGGGACCTCAAAGATGGCGACGCCATAAAAACCGGTGTACAAACCACTCGACCAAGGAGATCGTCAAACGACCACGGTTTTACCTATTTCTGCTGCCAAACAGCATTGTTTTTTGCATTGCCGCGTTTCATTGAAATCGACATAATGGCTCGATGGCGCGGTGGTTATCACACCGGGTCTGCGATTGCTAAGTTTAAGCAACTTTCGCAAAGACCGGTCATCGGATGGGTGACCAAAATGTATCATCTCGAGCTCCGTGCTTCGGAAGGCACGGTCGTCGTTCCCGGCTGCATTAGCAGTTATTAACCATCACCTATCCGCGGTGGTTTAGGTCCCGTTCTCCTTATTCTTACATAGGGAAGGCTCGTGCCCCAGGAGTGGGGATATAAATATGAGCTAAAGTGATGTGAGGCATAGTGGCATTCGAACTAAATATCTAGGGTTAGCAACGCGCGCGATACCATTGGTATCGCAATTGTCCATCATGAGCTGCGAAGTAACATATTCCATTAAAAATCCATATTACACTTCTATTTTTGCATACATCAGACGTATCGTTCTCATGTTATATTTAGGTGTGCAAATAAATATTTTGATTTGATTTACGGACTTACTGCCGTACTCAGAGACGGCAACTAAGTTTAATGACAATTAAACGTCTTTCCTTCTCTATTTAGCACTATACATAAGAAAGTGACAACAAGAGACTTAATTGTCATTAAAACTTAATTGACGTCTCTGAGTACGGCAGTTAGTAACACAAAATAAATTAAATCGCGCGCGGACACTGAAGCACGTTGAAGTCTTTTCTAAGCGCAAGTCTTTCACTAACTTTGTGTGCGCACGCACATACGCTTTCCGTTTAGAATTTAGAGTACTGCGTTGTCTTTTTAAATATTCATCCCGTTGGCTTCTGATAGCCTTCACAAATTAACTGGATTTAAGGATAGCGAGATCGTAAAGCGATCACAAAGAAAAACTATACGGTTTTTTGGATGCAAGCTTCTCGATGAATAGTGTTCCCAAGCATTATTAGATTTTCCGGGGTGTTGTTGTTGTCTGTAACCAACTACTGCCATCTATTCATTTAAACGTAAAAATATGTAATTACATTGAAATTTACATTTCGGTGTAACAATTTAAAAGAAGCAAAAGGGATTTCAATCAAAACTAATAGGAACGGCAATCTAAAACAACACTTAGAAAAAAGCTCCAATCTTTACGCAATCAAAAATCGCCGGCCTAGCCCAATTTCCTGTTCATATGGAAAATCACCGAAAGCCGATATGTAGCAGCTGGTCAACTAATTACAGGGCACAACCCGCCGCGGGCGATATGTAATTAGCCGGATTAGTAATCAGTAAGCTGAGCTACCCGTGTTTTCGGGCTTCGTGCCTCCGCGCATAGCATCCGTTGCTTGGGGCTGGTAAAGTAACGAGAGAAATTACGAATTAAACGTTGTATAAGGCTTTGGGCCCAGTCCAAAGTTAGGTTGGTAACAAATAAAAGGTATGTTAATTTAAATCATTCAGCTTTTAGTTGGAGAAAATTATAGTTCCAATTCGCAAAGTACTTTTGGGAGTCAAATTCAAATCAGCACCATTAGCTACTCGTTCCTATTATCCTGGTTACATAAATAATTATTTTAATGTAATGATAACAATTAATGAAATCAGACGTTACTTTTCGGAAATGTACAGACGCCGGCACTTTGACCTATTCAAAACTGTCAAATTTCTTCAATACACTTTCAACCATATACTTGAGGCATAAAGTTCAAAGTCTATTGAAGAAATTTGACAGTTTGTGGTAGGTTGATGTGCAGGAGTGTGTACTAATGTAGATAGATAGATAGATAATACTTTTATTGCAACACTAAAAAACATAAACATGAACAAAAGAAAAAAAAATTAAAATAATTACAAAGTTACAATTTGGCGGTCTTATCGCTTAATGTAATGTAATATATACATTTTTAATACTAATACAAATTACTTCAGTCTATTATGTTTTTAACCCTTCGAGCGATAAGGCACCTAACGTTGGTGCCTAACTTTTTGACACCGGACGCGATTTGGCACCACAGTGGTGGCTAACAACATGTGTTTATCTGTGTGTGACTTATTAGTACTAGGGGTTTTTTCGGTCGACGGGTTAAATAAAGCTTATTTCAAACTTTGCTGTGATAAATCTGTAATGGATTACCAAATCAGTAACTGACATATATTTGAAATGTAGGTAATAACAATGTTTTACTATAAATTTATTTGTACAATTCCCGTAACATTTACATTTTCTTTAACTTGTATTTTTGTGCAGAGGAACGTTTCCTTAAAGTTAGGTAATTTTTAAGTTAAACCCACTAATGCGCAGTATGCCAGCATGGTGTGTTCAGTCCAAATCTGATGTTGTTCGTCTGGTTCTGAGCCACGCGGTTAACAGTCTGCTGGTGATCTCTGAGTCATATATCGAACATTGAATGGTGTATTTTTTTATCACTATCATTCAAGACAAATGCGAGTATTTCCCGCCGACAAGTCTTAGTAATTGGTCCATATGTTATTACGCTGGTGTGATAAATAAAACGCGATGTTATTAATGGTATTGGTAATTTGTTCTGCTACCTGTGTTGTGGTTGTGGGTCGGCCGTGTATCCGTCGCTTGGGGCTAAACAAGTTAAAATTGTATGATTGCCCACGTATAACGCCCTTAATAAAACATGTAGGACCACCATTTTGAATGATTGAGTTTTCGTTGTTGCTCGTTTGTTTGTTGCGAAGGGTTTGGCTGATCTTAATAGGCATCAAACTTTCGAATAACAAATTTAAATTTCACACAATTCATATTGTTTGGTTCATCTGTTCGACAATATGTAGATATATAAAATTACTCGTAAATTGAAATAAAAAATGTGCCAATGGCAGAACAAAAAAAAAAAATTACACTTTACCAACATTTCTCAATTTACACAAACACAAAGAACATAAACAAAAACGCAAAAAAAACGAAACAATAGAGAAAAGTGTCCAATTATTAGCTTAATTAATAAGAGTTATGGTTAAGTCTAAAAAATGCTTAATTTCTGTATAGCGACGGCAACTTGTATTGTGCGTATTACAAAATATAACCAGATACATTCAACCACGGAGAAATATAGCAGGAAAAAACAGAACTAACCTCTCATCTGCGGCACGCACTGATCAGTGCCCTAAAATTCTATTGTGTGTGTATTCACAGCAGACGACCAGTTGAACATAATATGGGGCAAGAATGTAAGTTTATTTTTTAAGTTAAACGTAATTACCTACCTGAATATGTTTTATTAAAAAAAAATACAGTTAAAACGCAATACACAAGCTACAAGAAAAAACCATCGGTAAACCCGTTCATATTTTTGGCACCGCAATATGTTACTGCAAGATTGATTTGCCGCCACTACTGAACGATGGAGTCGCATTGAAAAAAAAGGGTACAAAAGGCACGGTATCCATTGGCGCAGAGCAGAAGGTTGTGGAAGGTCGGCGCAACAAATTGTTTTACTGGAGAGTGGGCGCGGGGCACCTGTCCGCGCCGGATACCCCCCGAACCCCGCAAAGCGCGCTAAGACTCGGTGCACATAGGCACAAAATAAGCACATTGCAGAAAGCAAGCTTTACACAAACGCGCTTGAGCATCGCACATATAGAAAACCTCTCACGGGCACGGAATCTTGCAACAGCAGCGCTCGGAGTGGTCTGAGATAGTCCGACATACCATGTCCTTGTGGGGTCTCTGTATTTTGTGTAGGCGAGGTGAAACGTCTGTAATTTGCTGGGCAGACAAATTTAAAAACCTCAAATAAAATAAAGTTCTTATGCAATTTTCGCAAAGGCCGGTCGTCGGATGGGTGACCAAAAATGTGTCATCTCGAGCTGCCGTTGGTCCCAGCTGCATTAGCAGTCGTTAACAACCACCAATCCGCACTGGGCCCGCCGCGTGGAGGTTTAAAATTCCAGATTAGCTGGAATTGGTATATTGCTATTTCTGATGCTAACCTTGTAGATCGAATTGCAATTTAACTCTTCTTGAACTACAAAATAGCTCCTATGTACTATATAAGTACCTACTAACTCTCATGGGCCCGCGCCCTTAAGGGCTTAAAGTGTAATGTGTTGAATTATGCAATACAACAATCATTATTTTGCCACCATTAGCCATATTCGATGAGAGTCCTTATTAAGTGATCTTATATTATATACAATATACATATATTATCACCATCATCATCAGCTCTTTAATGTCCCCACTGCTGGGGCACGAGCCTTCCCTATGGATGAACAGGGAGGATGGGCCATAAACCACTTTTAGGTCACCTATCCGATGACCGGCCTTTGCGAAAGTTGCTTAACCACAGCAATCGCAGACCGGGCGCGTTAACCACTGCGCCATCGATATCATATAGTCACATATTATAAAGAACATGATTGATTACTTACTTAAAAACCTACGCACTATGATCATGGAAACGCCTTACTAAATCCTGTATTAACCTTACTCTTCAAAAATAAACTTGGAGCACGGTTGTGTCCGCAGCCTAACTCACACATCTCGTGTCACGAATCCATCGCTACGATCACCACCTTATCCGTTTCTCATAAGACATGAATTCCTCTGGCACAAAGTAAATTCACTAATTACGATTGCAGAAACGAACGACGAGGCTTAACATTGTCGCCTGCGGGTGACTGTTCGTCTCAAATATCGGTTCCAAAAATTGGTGAAAGGGGGGTGGGGAGACAAGGGGAGGGGTACATCCGCCGCGCCCTCCAGCGTCACAAATGGTCCAGCGCTTAAGTCACGGACGATTTAGTCACATGCGATCATTTGGTAATTAATCGTTTTTAAGATCGATAAAAGTTTCGGGATTGGGAATAAGATTGAACGCACCTGTTACGTTTCAATATAAAGTTACTTTTTTAGTCACAATATTTTTTTTTTGTCTAAACTCGTTTTGTTTAAGAAGAAGCGCTTCTATTAATAATATGTTAAGCGTTTTTTATTGTTTAGTAAAAAGAATAATTTTGTCAGTGAACTTAGTAATAAACTTACCAATACGAAGCATTGATTAATCTAGTAGATTAATCAATGTAGTATTCATATTCTGGGATTTGCATTTCGTTGCTGCAACCTCTATTCGGTATTCAAATATTTACCTGAAAAGATAAAAAACAGAAGCATTAATGTTGAATAAAAATACTGGCCAAAAAACAAAATCGAGTCAACTATCAGATAAACGACCAAACGAAACAAAAGAGCGAACATAGTCAAAGAAAAAAAGAACACAACCAAATTTTATTCAAACGGCAAGATTAACGAGCATCCTAAAATCGCAACAAAACATAGTAGACGTGTTATTGTTCGCCTTATTAGGCATTCTACTGTGTCGAACTGTCGATACAAAACGTACGACAGAAAATTAACATTCAGCCAGTATACGAGGCTCCGTTAAACTCTCGAAGCAAGTCAACAACCCATATTATTGTGTGTATTGTTGTGTTTCTTTGCGTGGCGTTTTTGTTGACAACACAAAAGGGCTATATCCGGTTGTACAAAGATATCGGGAGGCCCGTTTCCGCGAAATCTATCGCTACACATAAGAAGCGGGAAGTGTATCCGGAACAACGTTAAAAAATGTTTTTTTTTTATGAATATCTCGTTTGTGAATAGGGTTGTCGCATGACGGGTTCGTAACTCCATAGTTGGAAACGGGACTCAATGAATTTCATTCACAGAAATTATTCATTCATAAGATCTTTTTATCAGTTTCAATCTAGTATCATGTTAATTAACGAGGGGTTAACCTTCGTAAATCAGAAGTGAATATACATTAATTAAAATTAATGTGTAAAATAAACGCGAGTAGATCCGTAAAAGTTGTTTCATTTCAAGTGAATATAAGTTGAAACCGATGTAGTAAAATTTTTTTGAAAAAGTTATACATACGTTTGAAATCAACCTTAACTATAAATTTTTTATTGAAATAGCTTTTTTAAGAACTATGTATACCTACACGAGCCGAGCATGATTTGTATTGCAATTGATTTAAATTTACAAATTTGATAGAAAATGTCCATCTTTAGTAAGAAAAGAAATGCCCTTACTGTGTTTCTAGAGGTACATCTCATTATATCGACTTTCGTCGTTGATTTACGAACCGACGGACGATGCCATAGTAACGTTCATAAAAACCCAATCGAAGCCAAAACAAAAAAGGTTTGACTTTTTATTTTTCAATTGTTTGAAAACAAATTAACATCGACCAAGGTCAATACTCTAACAAACAATCAACTTAATACGCACACAGTGTCAATTAAGTAGACAACCCTGAACCAGTGAGCGCAGAAAAAACCATTCCCACAGCAAACAGGTTGCCGAATGGCACGCCTTCCGGTCGGAAGTACGACCGACGGTCCTATCTGGAGGAAGAAAAAAAAGGACAGATCCAGAGCGCACATGTCCTTCATTGTGAGCAGTACAATCTCATGATTAACATCTTTTGGACGCGGCCGGCAATAATGATCACTTTCATTATATTTTTGGAGGCAGGTGCGTCCGAATAAGTACACCTTGTATGTTTTCTCACGCGTACGATGCGTCTTGGCTGTTTGTTGCGTTGCGGCACTGATGCTTTGTAAGTAGCATTGATGTTAGACAGTGTGCCTGAAATTAATTTGCCATTCGATGACGTTAACGAAAACAAGAATTTGTATGGCAAAATTTTAAATCTCCTCATTTGTCAACTGGATACGCTGCTTCAGTGTTAGTGGCATACTACAACGAATGCTAAGTTGCTCGAACTGGGCCTAGGTGTCTAGTCTACTATAAAAATAGAAATGGATTTCGAGCTTTTCTAAAACTGCCGCAAGCGACAAACAACTGAACGGATCTGTTTTGCTATTCTCCTCCTATGTTCTATTCTGGCTCATGCCAAAATAGGACATAGGATACTTTTTATACCGGAAACGGGTTCCTGTGGACAAAGTGTAGTTCTCGCAAACGAAGTCGCGCCTTTTTAGTTATTTAATAAAAATTGTTTATGCTTTCGGAATATACCTACCTAAATGTTTGCAACAATCCATGTCAAAATCGATTGCTGCGTCGAATGTCTTGATTGGTTCTCAACGCGAATGCGACTTGAATTTGTTATGCCGATGTAGTCAATGAGAATTTACACCATGTTTTGTGTATACTACATTCCTAGACGATGAACAAAAAATCGAGGAGTGAATGGATTGCATGCATATTATTACGTCAAATGAAATTTATTAACGAATTGACACATACATTTTATTTCTTTATTTCAACATTGTATTGGCACTGAGATGCACAAATTAAACTTCATTCAACACTCTGAGTTTAATTCATAGTATGATCGCGTTGACGTAAACGACAATTTGTAAAATAATAGTAACTAGTCGCTCAGCGGTCGAAATTCGACCGTAATTCGCAAAATAAACAATATAACACGACACATTAATTTATATTTATGCACTCCATATTCTCCATATGAATTATAACTATGCCTAATCTCACACGTCATGTGCGCGCAATGTGCTTAAAAATTGTTTCTTAGACAATTGTTACGTAGAATTAATATAGAACAAAATGGGCACAAAAAACTACACATCAAAGAAGACTCAAATCGTAATTGGCACAAACGGCAAATAGATGATTGTTAGCTGAGTATTAGACATCAATTGATATTGGCCTATAATTTGATATCATTGCGTACACGTGGATTTGTAGCTATTCTTGGAGTTATAAGTTACCCGGAAATAGGTAGAATCGTTATATTGTTAATAAAGCGACGATAAACTTCCACGATAATGACTCGTCAATCAATACATAATACATTTACGTTAACAAGGTATTCCTATAAACTTGATCATATTATTTATTTATCTATTAAACACCTACATGTTTACACAGAAGGAAAAGTAGTAACACATTATTTTAAAGCCAGCATATGCAAAGGCAATCAATGAATGTCATTCAAAGTCCCAAAAATATATAATATTTTTACATTAATACTGGTTCTATCTAGAGGTAGAACGGTTCTCGGGTGGCAACTGCACACCGCAAAAAAGAGAAAAAGTATGGACGGACGGTGGACTACTTTCAGCTGAGATGGTGATGATGATGATAGTTTTTTTTTTTATTAACAAGTGATTGTTTTTTTCCAGGTGTCCGAGGATGATCTGCCAACGTGCAGGCCGAGGCAGGTGTGCAGTAAGGTGGACTTGTACGACGCCAGCCAGCCCTGGGTGGAGAGGAAATGCCGCTGCTTAGGGCACAGGCCTTGTTCTAGGTGTGTTTATTGAAATCACCATGTAACATTCAGCATCAAATGAGCTTGGGATGGTTTTTATGTCACAATATTTTAAAATGAAACTTAATATTTATAAAAAAAACCGTCCTAACTCCTACCCTTATTGATAAATGCAGACCTACTAATTGTCAAAAAGATCTTACGTTTTTATTACTACATAAAGAAAGTTATTTGAAGTTCAAATATAATGTGTTAAATTAAAACTAGCTTTTCAAAAAAACAGTTTTAAGGAAAGTACTCATTGATAATAAGTTCATCAATCTTTATACAACAACCGATAGTAGCCTTGACCTCATCATTATAATTTCATAAAATACTTTTTGCTCAACGGCAAGATTTGTTAAAAATAAAACTAATCAATCAAATTCGTATTCCAGTGAACTGATAGCTGACGACAACCACACGCTCGCAGACAAAACTACATTATATAAGACATGCGAGCCAGTGAAACGGCTGCCCAAATGCCGGTACTTCAAGGAGGCTGCATGGACGATATTCTCCTTTCCCGACAGTAATGCCACACAGCAGATTGTCAACTGTCATTGTCCCAAGAACTCGGTCACTTACCTGCTCAAGAAGATGCCGTACGCGACGCCTAGCGGCGAACAGGGAAACCAGTACCAGTTCGCGTGCTCCCCGCAAAGCGTGAGTGGTGCTTTCTAGTTTTGCAGTTAGTTCAGTCGAGTGCCGCATGGTGGCGCTTTTGTGTTTAAGCTTGCCAAAGGCTTTTCGTTTTATTCTATTAATTTAACTTGGTGAAGAGTCAAAGTTTTGAAATACATTATATTATCTTACAGTACTAAATGAAAATAGACCAACAATTCTTAAATGCCCTTAATGTTGTTAAAAACATAATTTTTTTTAATCAAAAATTATTAATAACCGTACTTACAGTGTATTAAATTAAATAAATCGGAACATAAGTTTACGATACTGCAATTTATGTTTTTTTAAAGTATACAGACATTAATGTATCTTAATCATAATTTTATTTAAAGTATACATTGTTTATTTACAGAGGTTACGATGCTCACGTAAAGAGCCATGCAAGCTATTCAGCGCAAGAAGACGACATGAACAGATAGACGAAGTAAACGCGAACACGATATGCCAGTGCCCGCGGGACCACACCTGCCCGAGACACCACACCGAGCCAGGCGTGCTGGCTGGAGTCACGTACGCCGCCGAAGACATCCGCACCTACCACGGTTACTGTATTCCGGACCCTCCGCCAGAAATCTACAGGTTCGTCGGCGATAAGGATTGAATACAACGGTACACGGGCTCAGGATTTTGTTAACAACAGTAGGGGAAAACTACCATAGAGTACGCACTATCGGAGGGCAATGCTGCTAATTAGTAATTTATTTAACGGCTAGCAACACTGGGTAACCATGAGCTCTTAAAGCAGTGATGTTGCGGTTGTGAAAATGAGACACGTATATACACATGTCTCGTTTTCATAACTGCAATAAATTTGCAGTAATACTGCTTTAAGAGCTTATGATAAGGTCCCTGTTCACCTGTCTGAGTGCTGAGCTTGATCAAGTTAAAGGTAACTACTTTAAATGGAATAAAGCTGTGCTACTCAGTAACAAGGCTGGTTTTGCAAGTTTGTTACTAGGTGGCGTTGATTTAATCCCATACAGTTTGTAATCAACTTTAAGTTGATCGAACCGTGAAAAAAGGGTGAAAGTGAAACTACCAACCCTACAAGTAACAAATGACAGGCAATAAATAGTTGCTAGCCCTGTTCAAAATATTACCAAATAGCAGCACTGCAAAGTGCGAATACATAATTATACTCTTTGGTTGTGCTTCTATGGTAGCTTTACCCTATGGTTAGTGTTTATTTTGTTGTGATAAGACGTTGCTTTATAATAGAATTTGCATTCGAATACACAATTTAAAGTGATGCTTGATCGCTTAGGCTTTGCCGAAGAGCTGTGAAATATCCGCTTCCCATTTAGATACATAATATAAATAAAGACGAGATACAATTTATTAAATTATTTTGAGATAGGACATGTTTTGTCTTTAGATACTAAGATCGTAGTTAATGTAAAACATATTTAGGGGATACCCTAATCAGTCAAGAACGATTGCGCATTTGAAGGCAAATTTGTGTATTATCTTGAGCACGCAGAATAACGTTACAAGCGATTGAGTTTAAACAAAGTATCTGCCAAATACGCAAACATTAAACGAGTAACGTTAAAATAACAAAACTTGCATAGATACTACAGGCTTACACTGAAAATTTAAACGTGCGTTCGTAATAAGAACTGCACTAATTTTACTATGCTCATTTGTTTAAAAGAGTTGAAGATGACGCCATCTTTGATTTTATTTTGTTTTAATTTTCTGTGTATGCCTGCGAAGTGCGATTGGGACATGCCTCGTACCAACTATAGCGTAAAATAAACCTATCGAAGTCGACGCTAGAAATCTTATTGCTCATTACCTGTTTAGTACAAAAAAAAACGGCGACGGTCCGGTTGCGAATGTTTATTTTTAATTTAAAACTATTATATGTTTCGATGCGATCAAAGATTGAACAAATATGTAAGTTCCATTAGATGTAAGGTAACATTTTTATTTCCTTTTTTACTGAAACAAAGAGTCTTGTATTAAATAAATGGTACCCTTTGAAGACTAACATTGAAACTAAACTGTAACTTGCCATTTTATGGGGAGAAAATAAGTATTTATTAACTCAAAGACTCTTTAGTTTAGTGATAGAAAGTTTCGAGCTATGCTGTAAATACATGAAAGACATTGTTTTCTGTTGCATTGTAAATATTATTTTTAGTTATTAAGCGATCATTCCAAACGTTAGATAAAAAAATTATTATTTTTCATATTTTAATTATTTACTTGCCATAATTGCGTAGTTGCTTTTGCCCGTGTCTTCCATTGCAGTCAAGGAGACGTATTATGAATACTATGTTCATTGTTTTTGTTTATGGTTGTATAGTAATGTTTGTTACACGCACCTAGACCATAAGTATAAGTAATAACTTGTATAAGTATTAACATTGTGAGTTGCGCATAGTAAAAGTTATTAAGATATGTCTTATTTTAAAATATCATACTTATTATAAAAGTCTCCGATATTTAGAAAAAGGCTTTTTGAGCAAGTTAGTAACTAAATAAATTTCATTTTTTTTTAGTTTAACAAAATTTCGATTAGCGTTATTCATATTAAAACATGTAATTTTTCACTTCACACAATTGTTACATATATTTTAAATATCATCAACACTCTATAAACATCCCACGTCTGGGCACGGCAAAGGTGCCCACAAAAAATTCTCACATGTATGGTGGTTCGGTGGTTGGGTTAGATGGTGGCATCTGAAGACTTAACCGGGTTTAACTTGCGTTAACGGAGGAGCTAAAGGTATTCTCATTTGATCACCCTTCCCCTACTCCCCGAGCCGAACCGAGCCCCTCGGAGAATCTAGTGGACTCTCTTAAAAACCTCCGAAGGTGCTTCGTTTCATACGGCTTGAGTAAACCCATTAAGTTTGTCGCCGCCCCCAAAAAAGCCCGGTGAAGCTGAAAATGCCATCTCAAACTCTCTCCAAAAGTAAAACCCTTCCTATATTTTAAACATGTTTAGCGCTAACCGTGTTTAGTTTATGTGCAGCAAACTAGAATTAAAATAATACTCATTGCTGTTTTAAATTGTTTTATGTCATAACAATATAAATTTATCGAATATATATATTTTTTTGGATAAATCCAGTCATTTTGTAAATCAACTGACATTTGTTTTATTACTTTTATAACTTGTTTTAATTCAACTACATATATTTACAAGTGTAAAAGACCTTTGGGAGAAATTGTTAGTATTCGTAACTTGTCTGTGTAACTATGTAAATATAAAAAGCATGTTGATTTTTTAAACTTTATCTACTCATTATGTATGTAGTAGGTATGTCTTCCTCATTTGTTTTATGTATAGCTATTTTAAGTTAAATTATTGACAGAAGATAAATAAATGTTTCGATATCAATATTTTCATCGTTTTCTTTTGCAAATGTAATAAAGAAACCGAACTTTTCTTATTACGTTTGGATTTTAAGGATTCCGACTATTTTAGATCTAACGGTATACGGTTCAAGGACTGCATTTTGCTTTTGATAACCGTCCTTAGAGGCTATGAGTATTCCATTCTATTCTATTTTATTCTAAGGATTTTTTTTAGAAAGTTAGGCAGATTACTCTGCTTTGCCTGATGTTAAGCAGTAGTAGAATGCAGATGCAAGGACAGCTAGTAGAACAGGATTTATTGGTTTCTGGATTTCAAGACGAGACGCGACGCTTTATAAGGCTCAGTACATACATCCTAATAGATATACAGAAGATGACATTTTTGTCATCATGTATCTTTTTGGAGTGCAAGAAATAAATGTCTCAACACGCATGGGCCGGCGTGGTGGAGCACAGCACAATCTCCTGGGTCTGAAATATCTCTTTACGGGGGAACGCCCGCCCTAGGAAAGGAAGGCAAATATTTCATAAACTGCATTCGTTGACTTTTGTTACAGTGAAACCGTTACCACCTTCAGTACCAATACTGTTTCTTCGGACGCTTAAATTGCCCCAACCCGAACTGTAAACTTTAAGTTTGACATTATTCCAACAAGCAAGAAGAAACTTCGAACCGAGCTGTCGCATGGAGTGTAACAAATGCAAGATTACGTTATAATAACGCAACAGATCATCGAGGAAATGGTTGAAGAGTGGCGCGGGCGGTATCATTCACTTTTTCCATCTGTTTTTCCAGTGACACCATTAATTTCTTTCTTTTACAACGAACAATAATACCACGCGCGTCCGCGTCGCCTTCGTCGGTTTATTTGACGAACCGGTTGCAATAATTTTATCACACTTTGCGTGGAGGTAGAATACTGCTCAGAATGCGACGCGTTGGTGTCAACCCTAATACCTATACGTATAAGGGTTGTCGCCAACGCCAACAAGACTATAATAGTCTTGGCGCTATTGGAGCATTGCTATGTTCCGGGGTGGTAGGGTACCAGATCCAGTGAAGTTATAGAGCATAAAGGCATAACAATTGTAGCTTTAAGATCGAGAAAGCGCCCTTAATGCCTTTCAAAAGCCGGCAGCGCCATCTGGGAAGAGAATTAAAGAAACAATACTAAATTTTCCAGACAGCGGCATTTGTTTATAACAGCGGGAATTCAAGTAAAAATGAGCTTTTTGAAGATGTTAATATATTTACAGGCATAATACAGATAAAAGGTGTTACAGATAAAAAGAAAAGAAGAACACAGAATGCAAATTATAAAATGTTTTTGTTCTGTTTATATAATTTTAACGCAAATTTTGTTGCGAAACAAATTACAAAAATACAAATGTTGAAAAAATTTCCACGAGCAGGATTTGAACCCGCACCCTTCTAACATACCGGGTCAGGTGCTCTTCCAATTGCGGTATCGTGGTTCTAACCAGCCCGCCGAAAATGTTCAACACTCCTCACTTTTTTACTTTGAAAGTCGGGTTCTTATTTATCCTGAATAAACACAATATGATAATTGTAACACTTCAACATAACTTTTATCTTTCGGGGACTCGTTCTCCGTATAAACTTACTATACCAAATCTCACACTCTTCCGTGCGCGCAATGTGCTTAAAAAAGGGGCCGAAGTTTTCCCTTCACGTATTAATATATAGGTTCCCCCCAAACCCCTTGAGTATCAGTAAAAATGTGGGAGAGAAAATTTAAAAAGTGTCGTTGCATTGTTTTATTTAATTTGCCAACATCCATGCACGTTTACGAAAGATAAATGTTTTATTGTTAACAACCCACCATTATTTCATATTACCTACGATAAAACATAAATATTAGAAAATAAAACACAATTATTGCCGACATGACTCTTCACATTCCCGCCAAGAAATCAAGAAAGAAATCGAGGAAGTATTTATTGACCATCACTCGCAACCATAAAACTTCTTAAAACTTTTATTTAACTTCTTAAAGTTTTTACTAGCCATGCTTTTGGATAGAGAGGCCAAAAAGGTCTCTAACCCACCTTGATACCTTGACGGGGTCTGATATGATATCTTGACGGGGTTCGAAAGTCTTCCTTGCGACACACGCTGTTGCGAAAAAATGTTCAAGTGATACGCCCTTTCGAAAAGTCGTTGTATCGAAAACCGCTGTATCGCATGACGGATTCGCGAAGACGTTGTTACGAAAATCCTTTTATATGTGGTACGCAAAATTGATGATTACATTGGTAAATGATATTAATAATAATAACGCAGGTAGTTTGTTTACTTATCAATAAGAGAACGAAATTAGCATGATAACGTGCCGTGTGTGTATGTGTTTACGTATTTTGTCGTTGTTGGTTTACGTGGACGACATATGAATTTTTGTTCACCCATCCGATGACCGGTTCGGTGATGCAAAAGTAGCTTAACTTCAGCAACCGGAGACTGGGCGCGTTACCAATGCGCCATCGAACTCAATGAATAGAATAACATCTGCCATCTATTTCGATCTACCACTAAAGTCTTCTTTATAAAATTCCGAGGATACGACTCCTCGGAAAAATATATTTATTTACGAATATTATGTGACTAGAATAAAAGTTTTTGGCATTTGCGGGCCCACGAACTTCGGCGGGCATTCAAATTATCTCTGCGTAAAAACAAAAACTATGTCAATCCGTAGCAACGTTTGCCGTGAAAGGAGAACAAATTGTTTGTTTGTTTTCTTTTAGAGTTAAATCAAGACTAATTAGAACATCGCGGTCCATTTAACTGCTGTCGATAATGGCACATTTCCAAGACGATTTATGTGTTACTTATTTTTATTACAAGAAACAAACAAAGCTTTTATATTTGCTTTAACCAAAATACTTATTTTGTACTTGACCGCTGACCGTTAGGTGGACCGTACACTCATTTGCAAACTACGGTCAGCGGTAGGTAGAAGCATATTGACGTTACAACACCATGGATATCTCCCCCTCGACGAGGTCAACAAGGGTGAAGCTCGCATAATGCTGCTGTACTCAAAGTTCAAGTTAAAGTTAAATCGTTTATTCAATAACTAAGTTTATTTAATAACTAAGAATAAAAAACAAATAATAATGAATTATAATTTAGTTTACTGAATCTACCACCAATTTGGAATTTGGGGGAGCCTTCGACCGTGAAGAGATTGCAAGAAACTTAGGAGGCTTTTCTTCTTTATCTCCGTTTTTTAAACCAAATTTTTTTTTTTAATAAATAGAATCAGTACAATTTTGTACTCATTTATAAATAATATTCGAACCAGTGCAGAGCAGACTTACGCATTTGTCTGCAACATAGTCATTGGTTTTTTTAATTAAAATTCGTTTAATGTGAGTTTTGAATTTGGTATCTGTCAACGCAGTGATATCGTCAGGTATTTTGTTAAAGAAACGAATACCCAAACAAATGACCCAAAGAATCCTACGGAGTTTGATCGGTCACTACGGCTTGAGTAATCACCAAGTGTCACGCGGTTCATAAGCCTAGATCTTCTGTTCAGCAATTTCAAACGTTCTTTCTGCTGATTCTGATATATTTCCCACACAACAGTTAAAATGCAAAATCAGGCCACTAAGATACGATTGTGGATGTTTGAATAAAGCAAAATCGAAGCCTAGTTATGCTGCAAAGATCAAAGGCGGCCAAACGCTCTTTGTTTTCTAAAAAACCCTGTGTATAATTCACATTCTTGACCCTTAGGTCTTAATGCAACTTCGCAACAATACAAGCTGAGGCATTGTCAATCAGGAGGTCCCTGGTATTGGACAATATTGTCTTGTGTTATGTTTGTTACTTTCTTATTTTAGTTTGTGTGTCAAAAAAAAATTTCTCTTTATCTCTCACTCTTAGTTATATGGGTCATTGTCCAGTAATTTTATTGGATATTGCCATTCAACTAGAAACCAGCAAAGGACACTACTGCCTAGTAGACATTCAAAACAATTGAGAGGGTTCCTAAGCTGCACCAGCTAGGTAGAAACAAAAAAATTGTGATCGTGTAACATGGATTGCCAACACTTAGTATCTAGGCTCCGACCAGTTATCCCTAACAATCGGTACAGTTAGAGCACCACGACTTCACTGAATTAAACAGTAATAACACCAGCAACGTCATTTCAATAATTCGTGATTTACAAATTTCCATTGACAGAGTTCCAATCGTCCACTCTTTAGCCAAAACTGAATTGTATGAAGCTAACAATAAAGGCGAAAACGGGGTAGTGATTATTCTTTTGCAACGGTGTGGCGGTGAGTGGCATCCAGTTTACGGGAACAATGTACTTCCACAGTAGTCTATCAAGAATGTAATGAAAATATCGGTATTTGCATTGTTGTGAAGCGATTACTTCATAGGCCTCGCTTGCACGGATGTGTTGCATAGCATATCGAATCATAATCATATTCTCGTTAATACTCGTACAAGGTAGGGTATGATGGTTTGTGTACAATTTGGAATTTATGCTTAACAGCTGTACACACGCCTACACGTCAGACCACCACAACTGTCTTACTTATTGAAGAAATTCACCGGGCTTGTTTGGGGGCGGCGAGAAACTTAAAGGGTTCCTCAAGCCGTGTGAAACTAATCACCTTCGGAGGTTTTCTAGAGGGAACGGCATCACGCACTAGTGCGTGTCCCCGTGCCCTACTAGATTCTCCGAAGGGTTCGGATCGGATCGGGGAGCGGATAGGCTGCGTATGTACATTGCATATTCTATAAGGTTTTCAAAAAAATTTCCAAACTGGCGTTAAACGTACAGTGTGCTGAATGCGAGATGTGTCCTGGTATCTAAACATGTCGCCATAACGTTAATGTTCATTAGCATTAAATATTTATAAAATATAGTGAAAAAATTAAATGCCTACCCGACCCAGCCAGGAATCGAACGTTGGTCTTCCGCAATCCGGGCGGCTGCACTGACCATTATGCTATCGGGAAGCCTGACGTAAGCACTGAATTTTTTACTGCTTTGATTTTGACTGCTTTTTTTAGCGGCAGTAATGCAAAGTTTATTGCAACCGATTTTTTTCTTTTTATTAAATATGTATTTAATTTAGCTTAAGTGCAGCAATAAGCACTTAAAAAAAAAATTATATAGGATTGTTAATGCCTCAATAATTGAGTTTTCTAGGTGAAGGGGGCTTCGACATCACATGAGACTACTAAAAAAATATCATGCTTGAACCGGTGAAGTTTCTCTTAGCACTAGCATTGGCCCCCGCCCGATCCTCTAAATGACAGCACACATTTACAGAATACACTAAACATGCACACCAGTTTAGGCCCAAGATACCGTACTCGTACAACAAGGATACGAAGAACCGGTTCACACTCGCTCTACACCAGGTACAGACATGTACCTGGGCGCTTCTCTCCTCCTCCACGGCCCGGTCAACCCGAGCCGAGGTCCGTGCCTTTAGAGGCGCCCCCGGGATGCTCCGCTCCCCGATCCGATCCGAACCCTTTGGAGAATCTAGTAGGGCACGGGGACGCGCACT
Source organism: Eudonia truncicolella (assembly GCA_949315975.1). NCBI lineage: Eukaryota > Metazoa > Arthropoda > Insecta > Lepidoptera > Crambidae > Eudonia > Eudonia truncicolella. Next base: position 12,012,607 of record OX438839.1, read on the forward strand.
AGTGCGCGATGCCGTTCCCTCTAGATAACCTCCGAAGGTGATTCGTTTCGCACGGCTTGAGGGACCCTTTACGTTCCTCGCCGCCCCCAAAAAAGCCCGGTGAAGCTGAAAATGCCGTAGAGGCAAACAGCAATCTCTCTCTAAAAAAAAAAAACTAGCATTGGCACGGCGGAATCAACAGAACTTACGTGTTCAAATCTTTTAAAATAAGCTATCTTTTTAGGTTAGCAAACTGAACATAAATAGCTGTGGTCGCTACAGTACTATAACGTTTCGTCTCTCAGTGGGTCGATTTTACTCGTTTCTCTAACTGTGCCAATATCTGTTACATTATTTTGTCTAGTGGGCTAATTAGCACAGCATCTCGAGGGCAGGTTAATAAACAATTAACTTCTAGAGCTTTGTTAAGCTTGTATAGTGCAGTTTTGCTATATTCGCAACTTATGAAAACAACATAATGACAATACATAATTCTTTTAGTCTTCGGTAAGCTCTTTCGGTAACCCCAATAACATTCCGCGCCCGGGAAGGCGCGGAAGGTTAAGTGGGGTTCTTCCCTACTGTTCCAGCGTCCCTGACCAGGCCTTCCATGTGGAATCGGGAAAAGGCCTATACACACTAAAAAACACTGTGGGATGTACAGTGGCTTTAAGTTCACCCTAGTGGTTTCACGTGCCACTAAGGGTGACTGGGACCACCGGTTTGGCAATAACCAGTATTCACACTAGCGTCGTCGGCCCGCCAGAGGGAGCACGCCCGAAGATGATTGAGCGTGCTCCAGACTTCCTGAGGCTAGTGGACGGCTAATGATTCGAAGTCGGTAACTATAGGGCTTACCACCGTATTCCCAAAGACATGGTAATAGCCTTATAGGTATTTCGTGTGCCGAAAACGAATACTCAAGTATTTCGGAATGGCACTACTGATTAAATTTATTTACTATGGCACAGAGACAGCTTTATACTGGCTAAGATTTAAGCTTAACAAGATACCTAACCCGGTAGATACATTAAGACTGCAGTCTAATTAGTTATCATTAAGTTAAGTTTATTGCAGACGGTGATACCACGTTATTAGGTGTGAAATCAAGTGAGCAATAAATCGACAATTATATTCTAATGAGCCATTAGAAGTAACAATCTTCTTATATCTATACAACGTGTAACAAAAAGGTGTGGTCATAAAGGTGTGGTCAAAAAGGTGTGGTCAAGAAGGTGTGGTCAAAATGAAAAGTTTATCCGATCTAGATCTTGTACGTCTTGTTACCAAGACATAATTATTGATGTGTAACATCTTTCAGCTCGCTTTTTATATATACAATTTGTGGGAGTGATTTCGTGAAATGGGACGGAAGTATGTGTAACAGTGTAACAGGAAGTCGGGGAAGCACGCAAGCACGCGCCATTTTTTTAATTTAAAATCGATAATAAGATTATGACATATTATTATTATATGTGACATATTGTGTCATTTGACTATCAAAGGTAATTTTGATATGTCAAATGTCTTCTAATAAATATTTACTGTATTTATTTTATAGTTATAAAATGACGTAATACTTGGCCAATTTTTTTCAAAATATAATATGAAAATTGCTTATTACGCAGGTGAGATGTCAAATGTTACACATCATATGCGACCACACCTTTCTCTTACACGTTGTATAATATAAAAAGAAATGTTTCTTTGTTTGTCCCATTTACGTTCTTATACTATTAAACCAATTATTGAACGACGAATGGAAACGAGGGCCACCGTCTCCGGAGAAAGATAGCCTAATCTGGTATACTGACGGATCAAAAATGAAGTCGGGTACAGGAGCAGGCGTCTATAATAATGACTTCAAGCATAGTCAAAGCATGGGAAAATTTGCTACTGTTTACCAAGCAGAAACTTTTGCAATTCTCCTATGCGCAAAGCAGAATATAGAGTTAGCTATGAAAAAGCGAATATAGTGAAATAGAAATAGTGAATATATATTCATCCTGAGTGACAGCCAGGCTGCGCTCAAGTCACTCATATCGCCCAGAATCGATTCTGGCCTTGTTCTAGAAACCACTAAAGCTCTAAACAAGCTAGGTAGACATAACAAGGTGCGATTGATCTGGGTCCCAGGCCATATGGGAATCCACGGTAACGAGATGGCGGATGCGCTTGCCAGGGAAGGCTCGGAGACCCAGCTCATTGGTCCTGAGCCGTTCGTGGCACTTGCACCAAGTACCATTAACAAGGCCTTTAAAGATTACATCAAAAACAGGCACGGCATCGAATGGAAAGAGCAGCCGGGTATGAAACACTACAAATCCTTCCTTGGCGAAAACGCCTTAGGACGGAGTAAGTTCATATGTGGAGGCGGTAGACGGCAGGCCCGACTAACCATCGGTGCCTTGACAGGGCACTATGCCACAAAACAAATGCTTCATAGAATGCACCTTTCAACAAATAGTTTGTGTAGGGCGTGTGGAGAGGAAACGGAGTCGATGCAGCACCTACTGTGTGACTGCGACTCTCTGGCTAGGAAAAGAATGGGACTCCTGGGGTCGGCCTATCCGAAACCGGAGGACTTCAGGCTCTTCGCTCTTAAAGATGTTGCCAAACTTATGGCCTCTATCTTTACAGAGGAGGAAGAGTGAAAGGATGGGGTTGCACAAAAGATCCCGATGGGTCGAGGTGTTACTGCGAGAGGGAAACCTCGGCAGGCCCCACTAAGATAAGATAAGATAAAAACCAATTATTATAAAACTTTGCGAAGTTTTCAAAGTAACGAATGAAAATAAGTTTAAATCTGTCCAAGTATTTTCGCGAAGCCCGATGGCGCAGTTGTTAACGCGGCCCGGTCTGCAATTGCAAAGGTTAAGCTACTTTCGCAAAGACCAGTCATCGGATGCGTGACCAAAAAATTTACATCTCAAGCTCTTCCGTTCTTCGGAAGGTACGTAAAGTTATTGGTCCCGGCTGCACTAGCAGCCGTTATATTACCTATACGCTATACCGGGCCCGGATGGTGGTTCTGGCCTGTTCTCCCATAGGGAAAGCTCGTTCGTTCGCATAAAGTGGAAAGCTTTGTATTTTTGTATGTATGTTTGTAACGAATAAACTGGACCGATTTAAAAAATTATTTCACCATTAGAATGCTACATTAGCGCTGAGTAACATAAGCTAAAATAAAAAAAAATTAAAAAAAAATATTACCCGTGCGAAGCAGGGATAGGCCGCTAGTGTAAAAAAAAATTTCGAAGTATTTGTTTAGTGGTTCGCTCACAATAAGTCCAATATACATAAAATTTTATGATAGGTAAATTCTAGGGACGTATATAAATAAATATAGATATTTTCCAAATATAATCTATATATAAATTTTAAAAGCTTGAGGCACTATGATGTACGCTATACGTTATAAACTTTCAACGTTATATGAAAAATGTCACTAAAATTTATTTTTTTCTTTTTAGTTCGCGTTATTTTTTCTTTTCATGTTTGATTTTTATTTAAATAATTTTTGGGTTATGTTGTTGTTCAAATAGAAGCTTGTTTTTAACATTTTTTTTTTAAATCTATCGCCGTATTGGTAGCATAGATATTTAACAGGCAGTTCCTCATCTGCTGAGGATTCCGGGTGAATTGCGTTTACATCTTCGACCTTATTGTTACCATGGTGCCTAGTGCAACTTTTATTTGTTATTCGGTAGCGTTAATTAAACTTATATGGCATCGTTGCTTGAGCGCGGTATGTATTTTGTGAAATGGTGAACTGAACTCGAACTGCGCACTCTAGTGAGAAGTAAGAACAAGCGCTTCTCAGCTGTAGTCTATACTATTAATAAAGAGGTTTTGTGACTTTGTTCTTTGTTTGTTTCACTTATGGAATGCTACATTTTTGCTGGTAACATAGGTTATATTTTATTTTAAAGAGTTTTTTAAAACTGTTTACATAAAACCAAATGTTGAAAACATTTCCACGAGCAAGATTTGAACCCTTCTGTCATACCGGGTCAGGTGCTCTCCCAATTGAGCTATCGTGTTTCTAACCAGCCCGCCGAAATTATTCAACACTATTTACTTTTTTCATTTGAAAGCCAAAGGCGCCCATTCAATGTCAACAATTATCGTCATTAACATCCGATCACAATATTTTTACAAATACTAAAGATCAGTTGAGAAGTAGGCAAGCTATTTATAAAATAATTTTGTTTTGTTTATATAAATTTAACGCAAATTTTGTTGCGAAACAAATTACAAAAACACAAATGTTGAAAAAAATTTGGTATTTTTAATTTCACATCCCGCGGACGAAGTCACGAGTAAAGCGCTAGATAATATAAAGCTTGAAATAGTTTGATATGAAGCTGTTCTTAAGTAGAGAAGAGACAACAAACAATATACCAAATAAAGATTTTTTCTATTTCTATTTCTATAATATGTAATCACAAACAGATTAGTTACAAAGCATTACCTACAGTATTCGCAATAAAATAGGCACATTATAGCCGACTGAAGCGCGTTTTCTTTGTGACTTGTTTGACCGGCATCCGTCAATCAACTACGCATTCAGCACTAAATTGGAAACTATATTCGTATTATGATTTGCGCAACGTATATCGAGCAATTCTTTATTCAATATAAGTGAAAATTGTAATCAAAAAAGCACTTTTTTAAAATTCTTTACTTAAGTACAAATAAAGTTAAGAAGTTTTTGTAACAACTCGTAAAACATTTTATTTGTAACAGAACGCGAAAGTATAAAGTGCATATATTTATACTAATATAACAAAGATAACTAATATTGCAACTGTATTGTATTTTTTTAATAATAACGTACGTTAATAATAAAATAAAAAAGAAAGCAGTACTTTTTAAATCTACCCATTTTTTCAATAATCTACAGTTTTTTAAAGGTAGTTTCGGATTTAGAGTTCTGGCAACACTGGTGCTCCGTCTCCCACGGGGCGCAGTTTCAAAGCACGTTCGCGTTATAATGCTAATTAAGACGCTCAATCAATTTAAACTACAGCACGGGAGTTCGATGGTAAACGCAAATCTGATCGTTACGGGCCGGGTCACAAAGAGAGAGGTTAGCGATTTTAGGGTTTGGTAAGTGAAGTCAACAGTGTAAACAACTTTTAAATGATCAGCAAGTCAACAAATCGGTACTTCAACATCTCTAGTCAGTAATCCAGATAGCTAGAGAATAAAAATAAGACAATTAAAAATATCAATACATCTTAATGTCAGTAGTTTATTTATGTTCACATAATAATATCAGCGAATTTTAAATATCAACGGTATCAATATCTCAGGCAAAAGATGTCCATTGCTGGACAGAGGCCTCCCCCAAGGGTCTGTCTACACAACGACCGGTTTTGTGCTGCTCGCATCCAGCGGCTTACCGCGACCTTTACCAGATCGTCGGTCCACCTTGTTGGAGGCCTGCCCACACTGCGCTTTCAAAACGGTATGAAAAAATAATTTAATCAATTATAATATTGGATAAATCTAATTAGGGCTATACATATTAGGGCAAACTCTTTTCCATTTAAATATCAGATATTTCTACAAAAAGCTTTTATCATCATCTATAAGTTACTTAGTTACTTACAAGGAAAAAATTGAATAAAATACACAAAACCATTTGATCTATAATGTGACGAAATCGCAAAATTTTCCTAATAGACGTTTGACTTTCACTTATCGAATTATCATTTGTCGTTTCTAGTAATGGGCCATTCGGCATAATGCTACGAATTTCGCTGAAACAAATGTTAAAACAATTTTGCAAATAGTAAGAAAGAAAGTGACTTCCTAAATAGCCATTTTTTATACGGGAATTGCACAGATTATTATCCAATTAAGTGTACGCGGTATTGTCACCTCGCGTCGGTGATATAAGATCATTAAGCAATCACGCTGCGACTTGTAATGACCAGAATGAAAGTGTTGGCAACATGGAGTAATAAAACAAGTGCTGGTGACCGGCAATGGACTAACCTTTGTATAAATGGCCAGATTACCGTCCATGACTGTTTATAACCATATATAAGTCAACCGTCCGATGATTTAGCATATAACCAGGATTAAGGCAAACTGTACAAATTTCTAATTCGAGTACAATAATATATACCCCCAGTTGCAAATGGAACTTAGGAGTCTCATGTTTGATTCTCAGCTGGTCCCAGGCTGGGAACTCTGGGTGTGAACTGGTGCTTAAAACAGAGGTTTTTTTTTTTTTTATACTTAGCACGGCAAATGACTCCACACCACCTGATGTTAATGATTGATTTGATTGATTTTGATTGATTTTGATGTTGTGGAAATGGAGTCCAGACGCGAAGACAACTGGTGCAGCGTGAAAACAACGCAGCATCAGTCAACCTCACTCTGCCGGCCCACAAGGTGCTTCTTCACGCCTCGTTTGAAGGACCCCATATCATAGGAAAGAGGGAAAACATGTGCTGGTAGACTATTCCATCTTTTGGAGGTGCGACAAAGAAACGAGTCACCAAATTTCTTTGTGCGCGATGGGATATGTCTGACAGTGAAGCGGTGACACCGGAGAGCAGCACGTGTACTACTATGGAGGAAGGGAGAAGGTGGGATAAGGTCAAATAGTTCTTCAGAGCACTCGCCGTGATATAAGCGATAGAAGACGCTGAGTGACGCTATATCGCTACGCAATTGCAGGTGTTCGAGAGTATTAGTTACCTCTGCATTGCCGATAATACGGTGCGGCTAAAATGTAACAAATCTCTACTGGTATTTAAATAGTACCTTCTGAAAATAAGTTATAATCACCATTCGATCACGTTAAACGAAAACATGAATTTGTATAGAAAAATTGCACCTCGTTTGTCAAACGGCTTCTGTTTTAAATGACCTATAATTTTCGTTCTTTCGAATCGCATATATCAACTGGGCCTCTCGTGTATCGTTAACTGGTGCTTTAACCAACATTTTCACCAGTTTCTATTTTAAGTGCAATCATTTAGCAACAGGGTCTCCGTGTGTCGGTAGCGTGATTGTTACAATTTTCCCATAGTCCCAATGTCAAAATCCGATATTATTGAATTAGTTATTGAATTGGCAGACTCGGAGCGCTGGTCGTTTGTGCCAATGTTTGGCGTGAGGCGAGGTTAATTCGATCTCCATTGATTTCCACCTCCGTGGTAGGACGTGGACGTGTGCTCTAATGTGTTCACACCATTATTTTGTTGAGACCAAGAGTGCGCCCCATTATATCCAGTTAGTTTTGATCACATTGATTATTATGAGAATGGACCCGTGTAGTGTAATGTGCATCAAAGTACGATTTTTCTGATAGAGTCCGTTCCCCGGTTTCCATGATGCTATCAATGCACATTATTACTTAATTGCCAATGTATGCCGATGAGTATGCATGAACGTAGATTGAATTCGTAAGTTATCGCTAATGCACCTTGGGTGGTTGCATTAAGATTTCTTTTCATAAAGTACTCAAACTACTAATAACGATTTTTTTAGAGTAGGCAATAAGTCACGTACTCGGGTTTCCTCATACATCGTTGTAGAGCAATGGCGTCCAAATTACATGAGTTAATTGGCATTCAATACATAACAATAGGAATAACGTTAGATAAGCACATACTTAAAATTTCACCACAGAATTAAGTTTCACTATCAATTTGAGAGTATTCACGATTTTTTTATATGCGAATTGCCTATAGAAAGAACTGGCCCTAGAAATAGAACATAAAAAGCGTTTAACTTCACCTGATGATACTAAAGATGGCGCACTTTACCTTGATGCCAGTTCTTCTCAGTACAAGTTCTGAGATTTGCGAACAAATTGAATTCTACTCTCTTCAAAAATGGAGAGAGTTGGCTGATGGCCTCTGGCAGCCTAGCGTCACCAGAGAGGCGAGAATCTGAAAGGGTTGAAGCTGTGTGCTCAACACACCGTCAGAGGAAATCTCAAGTCGTCAAGTCAACGTCAAGCGTGTCCCGTTTCCCTACTATTCTCCGAGAGGAGTAACGACATTGATTAGTGCTAAATTATTATTAAATTAAAACATTAGATTTGTTTTTGATATCCGAAAATCCTAAAACACTATGGCTGGATAGCCTAAAGCTGTTTAAAAATGACCTAACTAACGACTGACTACAAAATAAGTAGCTTCCCAACCAATGAGGTCATTCATCCCTCCATAGAGCTTCTTCCAGACTTTTTAGCGACAAATTCAATTAGGTGAAGCACCATTGAAGGGGCGCAGTATGAACCTGTGTGACTTATACTGCTACCGTTGACGTTTAAATACGACCGCCCGCCTGTCGCGTGGGAACGCACCTAGTTATGCGGCTAAAAAGGATTTTCACCCATAATTCAACCGTCGGCTTTTTAAAGGCCCTTTCTGTTAACAAATAAACGAGGACACCCAGATGCGTAACGTCGCAATGGAAGAAAAATTACAGACTGACGTTTGAATTCTCATGATTGCCATCATCATCATCGTTACTATCATCAGCATCAGCAACAGCAGCAGCAGCAGCAGCATCATCATCATCATATATAGTTATTTACTACCTTGTATTATGATATAATATAACGTGTAGGTTAATATTTAAGGTATATATTGTATGGGCCATAGTTGCCTGAATTAAAAGTAGTATATTCTATTCTATTCTAAAAGCCCCAACTGCAGCTGAGTTTATGGCTTTCCACATACTTAGTGCCTACTGTTCATGGTCCCGCGCCACCTCTGATGGTGTTGGGATGGTATTGCGTTTTTAGTAGGTAACTACGCCTAACGTTACGTTTTTTTACTAGGTATCCTTTATTTTAAGCCCCGTTGAACTCCTCGGAGTTGGGCAGCGTGAGAGAGGGAGACCCCCACATTATTAGATTCAGATTGCCCCAAACCCGCGAATATGGGTCGTTGCAAGACCTCCATGAATGTATTCTTTCCTGCTTAACTAAGGTTATAGTGATCAATAAATACTATAGAAGATTTAAGTTGATACTATTGAAGAGTGTGTTTAAAGAAGTTTTACAACAACTTTCATCGGGCTGGTGGCAAATCATCAAACGGCAGATTAAACTGAGGTCCAAATGTACAGACAGACTGCGCTGCATCGATGAGTAACGCTTTCGCCAACGTAATGCAGGTACGCTGTGACCGGATTATGGTTTTGTCGAACGAGCTAATTGAAAACAGATTCGATTATTTATCAATGACCAAGATAATTCGTTGTGGACTCGTTAACAAACTTATTCAAAGTTAATTTTTATTATTAAAATAAACTTAGAGGTCACCGGTTCGGAAAGCAGGCATCTCTCGAGAAGATCCCAGCTTTACAAATAATTACAAAAACACAATGTTGAAAAAATTTCCACGAGCAGGATTTTTACGAGGAAATTTTTTTTTTTTCAACATTGTTTTTTGTAATTTGTATCGCAACAAAATTTGCGTTAAAATTATATAAACAAAACAAAAAACATTTTACAAATAATGTTACCACTTAGCAAAAACAAGAGATTTTACAGTGCTGTTTTGTTATTGATTTTCGTGAGCTACAAGTATATAGAGCTGTAAAACCAATCATCGTAAATCAATTACGTGTGTGTGACACAATAGTACTTCGAATTCAAAAATAAATTATTAATAAGGAAAAGGAGTATTAGCAACTCTTTATACTCTATAACTGATAGAAATCCGACGACAGCCGAAACATGAAGTTTGCCAAGTCACATTAAGAAAATAGATGCACTGTACGTTTCATTCATTCAACATCATTTTATGTCCTGTGTCGTGTATTGACAGAACACAAACCTGGATTACGCATTGCGCAAAATTCGAAGCGGAACTCCATCAAAATTTTATTTTAAATACTTTCAAGAAAAAAAAAAACTTTAGACGTTCTCCAGCTTTCAGTTACGTTAGAGACTCCTAACTGTATACTTAATCACTAAGTACAAAATTATTACAATAACTGTAAAGGGACTGGTATCAAAGAACAACAAAGCCCTCGTTAATCGTGACAACGGGTATTAACTGCTGTGTACTAAGAGCTTTCAGCCTACACAAACAAAGTCTTGGAATTACTAACTGTCAGAATGCAAACTTTTACTTCTAGTTGATCACTTAATATAGAGAAAATCTAAGCTATTCTAGTGAGTATTAAGTTTACGAATAAATTATTTTTATAAACTCTACTATATAGGCTGTTGGGGCTGGGATTTAATAACCTGCAATTATGGTATCGCATTATTAGAGACAAGTGGAAGTGTGAAGAGTGCTTTGCCTAGCAACGTCACAGCATAGGCTAAAGAGGGAGAGATGTATCCCAAAATGGACAATTTAAACAATCGTCTTTATAAAAAAACAATGTTTCTTATATTATACTAAAGCTAGTGTTTGGGGTACTTATGAAAAAGGTTTCTATACTATAACTAAAGTACATAGACATATAAAGAAATACAGACTAAGGAGCGATCATCATCGCACATCTTACCTTGGAAAACACATTGGAAAAGAGCTTAGCCTCCATCTCACCTGAAGGCAGGTAGGCTCTTCACCCGGAATCCTTTAGTACCAAGGAACTGCCTATCTCATCTGCTTTGCGGAACACAACAATGCTACTTACATATTTGCTAAGGCGACAGACTAAGATGGTGGTAGCCACCCGGGCTTAAAACACTTAAAACAAGCATCCACTAACAGCAACCACTAACCAAACCGACTAAAATAAAAACCTGTCCCCATGTCGGGAATCTAAATCGGGGCATCTGATCTGGGTCTGAGACCAATGTGCTACAATGTGATAGACTAAACAAAGGCGATTTTAATTTAAGTTTTCTTTAATTGTTCTAATGTGTTAACTTATTGTGTACTGTACAAATTCGAACAATATTTATTGCGGAATTTAACTACACTATTGACAAATGAAGCTTAATTCATCGTAATTGCATGAAAAAAAAAACTAATACAACGAATCCATTACGGCGGTATGTGTGGTACAATACTTCGCACAGGAAAAAGAGTTTTATAACAAGCCGGTTAATATTGCCCAGTTGACAGCTAAAGAAAGTGAACGCGGAATTCAAAAAATGCATCGTAATTTCAATAATTGTGTAACCACTGACAATACCGAACATTCATACATATGTTAATGCCAGTCCATATAAGTTAAGCCAATTGACTTTCGGTTTTTCTTTGAGCGAGTGCCGTTCGACTCGTTTTGTTTCTCGATTTATGGATAACGAGACATACAATGACTGTTAGTGCTTAAGTACTTTTATAAAAAAAGTTTACCAAATCTCGAAGCATTCGGCATATCCGTAGTGGAAAAATAACAAAAAAAAATACGAAATTTTAACAAATTGACTGAAAATAAGAACTGTAGCAATCACAACACAAATAACTGCCGAAAAGTATTTAGTTAAAATAAACTTTAATAAAACATTTTTTACAAAAGATACGAACGGTACAAACTATAACAAATATTCTTATAAATAGAGCTTATAAATGGTGAAAATTAAAAAAAATAAACAAAATAAATATAAGCGACAAATTCTAAACCCGATTCTTGTTTAAAACTACCATAACATAGCATACCATAACTCTTAAATGTAATTGTTGTATTTTTTTGACATTAATAATTAAATTCCTTGATCACTTCCTTTCATGACACTAAATAATGTTTATAAAAATATTAGTAGACATATTTTTTTTTGGATTGCAGCTTTAACCTATAGCATCATTTTATAAAACGTAGCATTAGCACTAATTTATAGGTTATATGTTTAGTAGGAATCATTAATAAAAAAAGAAAAAGAAATACTTACTAAAAATTATTTTTTTTTCGTATATGTTGACCCTGTGCAAAGTTGGCTTGGTAGCACAAAGCAATGCCTGGAGAAAACTGCAATCCGCTGAGCGACGACGCAACTCGCAAGTGCCACAAAATAAGGATACTGCAGAAGGTACGCTTCATAGAAACGCGCTCGAGCACCGCACACATAGACAACCTCTCACGGACACGGAATCTCGCAACAGCAGCGCTCGGACTGTTCCGAGCTGTTCCGAGATCCGTGTCCGTGCAAGGGGTTTATGTGTGCGTTGCTCGTGCGCGGTATGTACTGCTTGATTGCCTTCTGGGTCTCCTTATTTTGTACAAGTGGCACGGCGGCCGTGCGGCAAATAATTCACATAGAGTCGCGACCGACGGACGGCGACTCACCGACGATGCTCAATGGCGTCGTGAGCTGGCATACTCACAATTACTATAAAAACTTTTTCATCATCACCAGCTGCAGCTCATTTTTATGTCCCCACTGATGGGACACGAGCCTTCCTTATAGATGGATAAGAAGAACGGGCCATAAACCACCACGCAGGCCCAGTGCGGATTGGTGGTTGTTAACGAAATACGACCTTAATTGTTATTTTTTGGCAATTGGTTGATCAAATGATTATTGAAGCTTATAAACGTCCTATTACTGGGCTCAGGCCATCTAAACAGTTACATATAAGGAAAAAACTGGTCCATTGCAGGTTGGTAGGTTATTTCAATAGTTTATTTATAAACCATATCAGAGACAAACATTAATCACACGGCCACAAGTAAAGTGCACAAGAGTATTCCGCACTTCACAACAACAAAAACTTTTCTCACGGAGCTAATCTCATAGGTCCCATTAGACAATGCAGCAAATCACAGGTTCCATTGCAGGCAACAGATATTTTCTATGTTGACGTCTGTGCGGTGCAAAAGGAGCTATCTTTATGGTCCAAGAGCTGTAGAGCGTTTTTGTTTATGCGACGCGATAAGGTATAGCTTTTCGTTGCAAGCTAGATAATGCTATACAGATAGAGAAAGAGATAGATTTTTTAATTACTCAAAAGTAAAAATAAATATTTTCCAGAAATAACCTTTTTCAGATCCAGAGGACGTGCGATAAATTTTCTGCGAACTGTCAACTTTATCTGTATGTATCTTATAAACAGAGTAGGTATTAGCTTGCAGAAGATAGGTATTTCGTGTTTTATTCCCGACATGTAAACTTCATTTCTGATTAGAGTAAAATACAAAACACGGAATAACTATTCAGTACGGCGGAATTTCTGGATGGGAGTAGCCGCGGATAGTGCTCAGCGGCGTGCACTTGGAGAGGCCTATGTCCAGCAATGGATATGATATGGAATGGATATGAATGGATATATTGATAGTCCTTGATGGACTAGTATAGGCTGATGATGATGATGATGACAGCGGAATTTGTTTCACGAAGTTACAAAAGCACATTTACCTAAAGTATATTAATATACTATACACAAAAACTTACTAGCTCACTGTCTATTTCGTTCTTGTCTACGAGTATAGTTAAAAAGCAATAATAAATTACGAACTCAGAATGACTTTAACGAAGTAACGAAACAAAACAGATTCAGATAGTTAAATCGCTTATATCGTTACTCTAACTTAAGAGCGTACTCCTCCAAAGTTATTCATTCGGTGGTATCGACTTTCTCCATTATTATTTATACGGTTAAAAGGACCAGAAGGTCGAAGGTAGTAGACTTAGAATAGAATATAGAAGATAATGTAGGTGAGATTAAATAGGTGATAGATATGTTGGTCGTAATTATTATTATAATCTAGTCTCATCTCTGTCATTAATTACCTACACTACATCATTACTTTCACACAACAACGTCATTTGGTCACAAGACCAACCCCTGAATAAAGGTTAAGAACAATTTCTTCGTCCACGTCAAATTGTAGCAACGTACCAACGTGAGTTTTGATGCAGGCTAGTTTTGCCAAAAATTAGAAATTCGTGTCTGTACGTTATGAAAATCAAATCCTGCGCAATAAATTATTTATAACCTATTAGTATGGATGATCCTCATAAGAAGGCTCAAGGTAACTCAAAGCCCAACAGAGAACGCTATGCTCGGGGGGTCTCTGCGTGATCGAATCAGAAATGAGGAGATTCGCAAGAGAACAAAGGTTACCGACATATCCCGAAGAGTTGCTAAGCTCAAGTGGCATTGGGCAGGCCACATTGCTCGCGGGACTGATGGCCGCTGGGGCGAAACAGTTGTCGAGTGGCGACCGCGTACCGGAAAGCGCAGTGTGAGCCTCCAACAAGGTGGACCGATGATCTGGTAAAGGTCGCGGGAAGCCGCGAGATGTGAGCAGCACAAAATCGGTCGATATAGAGATCCTTAGGGGAGCAGCCTTTGTTCAGCAGTGGACGTCTTTTGGCTGAGATGATGATAGATGATCAACTATGACAAATATTCATCACTTCATCAAAATATACCTTAAACATTTAATTAAATTCGTACAATACTGTAGGTAGATATACTCGTAGGTACTTTAGAAGCTTTTTCTGAACGCCGTTAAATTAAGCAAGGCTCGTAATTAATTTCAAACAAAACGAAATGGTTTATTTAATCTGTTAATTAAAACCTCGATTAAAAGTTAATGTCATTTGTTATTGGATTTCGTGAAAGCGCGGTATGTTCTCATTTGGTCACTCACAATACAGTCCAGCCGGGTTGGTAACTTTTTTTTTAAAATATTTTACCGTCTGAAGTCTATTGAGGTGATATATTTAATTGTCAGTGTAACTTTTAGATAAGCAAAAAATTTACGCGGCGTTTGAGATGGCCTACACTATAGTCTCTCTGTGACTACAGATCTTGTAAAGAGTTCGAAGTGTCAGGTTAATTAATATAATAATATGTACCTACATAATATTTTAAATTAGTAGCACTGCCTGTCGGAAAAGGCATTGTATCATTAAAATAAATGTGTTTTGTCGAATATTAATGTGAAACCATCTTCGCTTTGACATTGGCTATGTAAAAACGTGTTCCTGAATGTGTGTAAGTAGGTATCGTTCGCAAATGAAACAAAATACCGCAACGTCACTTTTCTAATTCTCTCGTCTTGTCAACCCCAACTCCCACATCTTTACTAATACTTAAGGTGCCTTACAAATAAACAAAGAATAAGCTTCGAATAGTTATTCCGTGTTTTATTCCTGTCACGTAAACTTAATTTCAAATTAAAGTAATAGAGAGAGATGTTTTTTTGTAAGACACAAGGTGTTTGGAGGAATATCATCTACTAGTAAAAAAGAAAATATTGACATAACCTATTTGGTCAGTGTCAAATGGCGCCAGTAATTACCGCAAAATAAAATTAGTAGCACTGCTTACACTTCAGTAATGCGTGCTCTTTAGTGACTTAATATAACCTTCTAGTCGCTGGACTCTAGACTCAAAGCTTTTCACGTGGCCCCATACGAGTCCACGAGTGATTTTATACATTATCATAAAACTCTTATGAAGCGGCTCATTTTTTAGTAAGTGCGTTACCGTGTCCACTCTCCGTGCGGAATGGCATTTTCGTAAATATTCTAAAACGTGGTTAATGGAGCGGCTCCAATGGGTCAACGTGAAAAGCAAACAAAATCTCTGTTACAGTCAGCGGCGGAAATCTCTGACCACTTTAGCACTTTGTCTTAATAGCTTTATTAGAAATTGACAAGCGTCTGTTAGATTAATTCGTTTTTTTTATTTTATTAATACGATGTTTATACATTAATAACAATCCTTTGTTAACCCACCTAGAAAGCTCAGTTCAGCTACTGACTCTTCAATTGGTTTAAAATTCAAAATTATTTATTCAGTTTTGGCTACAAACAATTTGAATGTCATTATGCCATCAGTTCGTAAATCTACACAGGTTGGTCCGACAATGTTGGTTCGACGAAATGCTAAAGTGTTCAGCTACTTCTGTAGCAGAATGTACAGAGATGCAATGGTGCTTTTGCCTCGCTAGATTTACGTAAGCTGCCGGCTATTTGTGAACCAAATTTGGGTGTTTACGAACAGACCGTTTTGTCGAAACGTGCGCGATTGATTTAACTATTGGTCACTCAAGTTTTGGAGCACTTTGTTGTATGAAGGTCTGTAGGTTATTGTGTTTTTATATGCTAAAGGTTTCTGCAGACATTTACAGTGCAAATGCGAATGGAAGAATTAGACAAAGGAAAGGAAGGCTTAGGTGAACCAGCCAGCCGAAAGCAAGTGAAAGATGTTATCAAAAAGACCAGTCAGAAAACCATTTATCTACTTATTACCACTAGAGGCGCCTCTCATAGCAAAATCACAAAAAATTTATAACTGACATATTTGTTTTTAGTATTTGTGACAGCTTCAATAATGAGATGTTATTAGTTTTTTCTAATTTCTCAAGAGAAAAGCAAGAAAAATCTCATTTCTAGGTAAAATAATAACAAAAAAAAACATAAAATTGTTAACATTGTTATCACATGATATGATAGGTAAATAGAATCATATTTATAATTTAACTAGTAAAGATGTGTAAATAACTTTCATTTATTATATTATAGTAAGCATTAGTTACAATATCGTAAATCTTTCCTAAATAAAAAAAATAAGTTTAGAATGACACAGATCTAACGGATATTATATTGTGACATTATAAAATACTTTACATAGTATTATTAATTACCTATTACAAGTTTAAACTAGACACGGCAACTGAACAACCACAAAAAATTAAACTCTCATTATAACACAACCAAGTGTTAAAAAACATGACAATGATGAAAAAAGGCCACAATACAGCCCATCCGACGCAAGGTGTGAAACCGGCATCAATGGAACATTACACGGATTGTGGTCGACACTACAAAATTCTGGGGACAAACGTGCTAGAATAGAAGGCGTGCGATTACGGACGGGGCCTACCTAGAGATGGGCCATTTTTCCTACTCGGTAAAAATTTGTGAACAAAATTGTTTAGGTAATTAAAAAAATTAAAAATACCCAATATATTTACTTAGTATACAATAAAATTCAAATTATTCGACTACTTGATGTTGCACACAGAATATTTTATTTTCTGTTTGTTAACTAATGGAATAATATGTAGGTGTACCAAATTGAAAAAAGTTAAAGTAGATATTTAAAATAGATATTACTCTTAAAAGTTGGTCTCCCCCAAACCCTTCCACTTTTTTCGATGCCTAGTGGCTAAAGTAAAAAGTTATATATAAAAAAGATACTATAATCCGATAAAAAATTCAAAACTTACAAAATACATACCACTTAGTCAATTCTACTGGAAATATTAATAATAAGTAATTATTTATTGATGAGTGTGGTGTCGGATGCTTAGAATAGCACCAACCCATCTCTTCCCGTAGGTGTCGTCGAAAAGCACCCTGGGTTACCCGCGCGGTGACGGGTTAACCAACACTAGAATACCCAAAGAGGGTTGGTGTCAGGCAGGCGGCCGACCGTAAATACTTTGCCAAATCCATAGAAAAAAATTTACGTGGAAGAAACGGACATTTTGCGCCGAGCCTAATAATATGGGACCAGGGCAGGAAGAAGATTTATTGAATGAAATTACTTTGAATCTTAACTCGGTACGAATTAAAAATAGATGAATAAAAAACCGTAAAACTTATAATTTACCCATAATAAAAAAAATACAATGCTGGGTAAAATACCCATATTCGGGTATTTTACCCAGCTAAGCGCCCATCACTACGCCTGCCTGATCGAATAGCGGTACGGAGGTAACCACAGGGCGAGAGTATCAAACGGAAAAATTGCATGGAAATTGAAACGCACTTACTATACGTAGTGTGTGGCTTGTATAACGGCACCTACGTTTATTTATACCAACGGATTTTGTACTGTGATCGTACCTAAGGACCATTAGGAAGCGATTAATTAATGAATAATTATCAATATTACGGACGCGTCCGCTGAGATGATCCTTTTAAAGCTTTCTCATAAGCGAGATTTCACCGTTAAGAAGCTGTAATTTTGCATTAATTAATACCGGTACTTCAGAAAGTACAGAAGGTAATAAAAGGATATATCGGTTAAGCCATTGATTAATTATGATTAATTAGAGTGTGATCGTTTATTTATTCTAACTCAGTCAGTCTTTGTTAAGCAATAATAATTCGTTCTATTAGAACAGTAATGTAACATGTATCTTACGATTGCATTATAGTAGCGTTTATTACTATTGACAATAAACTTAGCTGCAATGCAATTAAAGGCTTTGCAATGACACCGCTACAAAGAGAAATTAGGCTTAAGGTGCTTCTGGAGAAATACTGACAGACATAATGATATGCTCAAATTGAACTACCATCAGATCTAGTAAAGTTGTAGAACATAAAGCGTTTCTATGCCCCGGCTTCTACAATACCAAGAACATCAGTAGCTGATTTCAGCCATATATTTCGGGAAGTATAATATACGAGTATCATAATGTAGAAGATAATTCTATAATTAACTAAACAAATAGGTACCTCATTATCGGAGATTATTGCATAATTAGAAACTTAAATTGGATAGATGTTTGTGAAGATGACCTGCGCTGTAGGTGCCAGCGACTAAAACATGTAACTTTAGAATATCTCAAAAGCTAATTTGTGAAAATCACAAAGCCCTGTAGGCAACTGCAGCCTCCGGCTGCATCTGCGCTCCTAGGGCGGCCGAGGTGGGTGATTGTTTGGCGTCGCGTGGTGCGCCGGCGCAGTCTCGCTCGCATCGCCGCCGCGGCCGCACGCTCGCGATGTACCGCCCGTTGGTCACGCTCCTCGCGCTCGTTGCGCTTACCGCGCTCACCGCCGCCAACACCCCCCAGCCTCGCCTCATCGATTTCAACCCTTTCGCATGGCTACCCACCAACCGAAACAGATCACCCTCCATCATGGACTACTTTTTCCCACCTTCCCGCACACCCAAACAATCCACTTTAGACCCACCTGCTGACAGGAAACCACCCCCGACCACAATCACAGACACCACTTTAGACAATACCCCAGCACCTACTACTATAGAAGAACGATCCACTACTTTCTCCCGAAAAGTATCGACTAAAACGAAATCTACAGTTCCCGCGACCGCGACCATACCACCTAAAACTAAAAAGGCCACCCGTAAACCGACGACTGTCGACACAACGTACGAAACTAAAACGACGCAAAAAATAGAGACTCCATCCCCGACTGTTAAAGTCACGACTGTACCGACGACTTATCGACCTACGAAACATTATTCTATACGGCCAATTGTGCGGACGACGGATGCGCCGACGGTTCAAGACACGGAGACGACTAACAGCGATAGCACGGAGACGGTATCGGAGTTGGACACGACCGGTACCACGGTCGAGGATGCTAAAGAAACAGTGCCAACTTTTAGTACAGCCGACGAGCCGAAGTCAACGGATGCGGGCACGGCGAGCACGGCCACCATAGAGTCCACTACGCCGACGGACTCCACTGCGGAGCCGGCGGACAGCCGTGAGGGCTACCTGCCTCTACGTGACAAGCCTCAGCAGACCCACGTCAAAATCAACGATCAAACAAAGAAAGAGGTCAGTGGTTTTATACAAATACTATCCTACGCGATGTTTTTCATTAAACGGTTACACTCTAATAGCCGCGACTTTCTTGGCTCCTGTTACCGTATTTTCTCGGAGCGCTCGTAAATTTCTTTGGTTCGACGTAAATCATCGTCCGCACTTCCATGTATAATAGATGTTACACTGCGATTCACTCAATGCATTGCGTGAGCAAAAAAAGATTTTCCATACCAAACATTAGTGGGTAGTGGTGTGTACAGTATTTCCTCTAATGAGGCTTCGCAAAGGTTAAAGTGTATTCATCACCTCGATAGAAATTCCCACATTACGCGTGCAAATCGATGGGCTTTATTAGCAACTCCATTAAGTGCTCGTGAACTGTGAAAGAGTTCCTTGCAAAAACGAGATGAGTGCGTTACGCCCAGTAATCAATTGAAGCGACGCTAATTTACTACTAGCCGAAATATTAATTTTAATTACTTACTTAGTTATTATTCATATTAAATTTGTTAAGTTAAGAAAATTGCCAAATACATATTATACATTATATTTCATGGAATTATTTACTTTAACATTTGAGCTCAAATAAATTATATAAACTTTATATTTTGGTCAAAATCAAAATGAGAGAAGGGTGAAATTCTAAATCAACCGAATAGAATTTTACAAAATAGAAGAAAATAACCAATATGTAGGTATTGTGAACGTGGGTAAATGTTTTACATACATGCAATTGGCAAAAAAACTGACAACAATAGAAGCCATTAGGTTACGATTTTGGCAAAAAGAAGCAATTATTACCCACTGTTACCTATTTTCAGTCGTTAAGCACCGTACTGAGAACAGAAAGAAACTTCATAAAAAATATGAAATTTCATATATTGGAATTGCTAGGATGATAAATTACAGCCATATTTTTACGCCTTTGCCATTTTTTGCATTAATTAAGGCTAATTTATTTAAATCTCTGGACATAATATAATTTTAGACACAAGTCACAGTTTCTAAAGAAAGCATCCAATGGTTTTCAGGTTTACTTTTAATACCAAGACTTCCTCTTCTCAGCAAAAAGTACTCAGGGATATGAAGTAAGCAATTATTACTCAGGGATATGAAGTCATTTCACTTTTGTGTGGTTTGGGGTATTCATGTTTTCTTTGTAAATTATATAACGTAAAGTTTCTAAGTTCAGTTACATGAAGTGGTGATACAAAAAACACTAAATCAAAGGCGGTGCTTTCCTGTCATTAGCATCTTTGTGGTCACAATGAGTGGCGGACGTCCGCAAAAATTTTTGTACACAAAACAAATTTACCTTGGTTTAAAGAGACACTATTCACCAAGAAAAACTTTCACTGTTATACAGTCAATCTATCATAAGTAACGAATGAACGAGCATTTTCTAAAGCCGAACGATCTTTTGTTGAGGATATTAACTCTGCCGCTAATTAGTTTTCAGTTTATAGTTGAATGTCCAGCATGGCCGGTCACAACGTCTACTAATCTCACTTTTTCTATTGACACCTCAACAGTTTCAACAAAAGGTTTTGAATAATTTAAAGAAAAATACTTAAATAGTATTATGACTAACACATGAATTTTGTTATCATTCACTATAATTTTTCAACAAAACGTTATGGTATAATACCGTTTCATTTCGCACGGATTTCAATCAATGTTTCTCACTAAACGAAAACGGTTTTACTCAAGTCAATTACAAATGGGTAATGGAGCGTTCCCATGAAGCCATATTACAAGCTCTGAAGCAGAATCATAAATTTGTCGGTGGATAGGCGCCATCCAGCCTGACTAACGGATCCGTGGCTTGGAAAGGCAGGTTGCTGTTGCCAGTATTTTTTTACACAATTTTGCCCTTTATGAGCTAACCAATAAGATCCTGGAATGAGTGCAACCATTGCTTCCCACAACAACTCGCTCCTGTATTTTAGCGGCCATTTGCATTTCCATTTGCCTAACCATACTGCTTTCACTTAGAAATGATTGCACTATGATATTTGCGTAGCAGTAAGTCTGTATCTAATTCAAGCTTTAAAATTATTATTATTATTATTTATTAGCGTACACAATAAAGAGTCTATTAAAGTATCTTTAATTTCAAAATAAGGACAAAATATAGATTTCGGTTGAAAAAGCAGAGCAAATTCTCTAAGAATACAGATTCCAAGCTTAGACATAAACTTATTA
Organism: Eudonia truncicolella; assembly: GCA_949315975.1. Classification (NCBI taxonomy): domain Eukaryota; kingdom Metazoa; phylum Arthropoda; class Insecta; order Lepidoptera; family Crambidae; genus Eudonia; species Eudonia truncicolella. The sequence continues at coordinate 12,034,222 of OX438839.1, forward strand.
AAAAACAATCCGCCGAAATATTTTTAGAAAACGACAATAATCACTGTGGTTTACCTTGTTAATTCTAATTGAGACGTAACCGAGCGGATCTCACTTTCGGCGGTTCGAAACAGATATTCCGAAGTATTCCGTATTGATACTAATCGTGGCTAATTAATCAGTACGCATTACGGTTAGAAAGTGGATAGTTGGATCTGTTCGATGCTCCGAGGAGAAAGGGGCAATACCTTAGGAACGTAACTTTAGAACTAGGGTAGGACGGAAAACAGAAATGCTTTACGTACGAAAGTGTTTCGTGGCGCAAATAGTAATGAGACTGGCCGGTGGTCCATTTTCTTCGGATTGTTCTTTAATAATGAGATGAGGATGTTTTTTTTTATAACCGTGTATAGATGTGTTTAGGTATGATGAGGTTCTTTTTAAAGTGTACGAGTACATATTAATGTCGGTAGAAATAAACTCAATTTCATCGACTAGAAAAACAATGAAAAGAACCTCTTTTTTGACGAGGATTTATTTTTATTTTTACTTCGTTTTAACATGCTTTTCTTTTAAAATGTTAGGTCACTTAGTTCAAAAGTTATAATATTTTCTTTAAATAGGTTATCATTAATGCCGCTTGTAAAAAAATAAAACGGTCTTTAAAAAAAATAAGTTTGTTTTATTATTTTTCTCTTCGATGATGTTGAGTCTTTTCATTCACTCACATTTATATGTACACATTATAGAAACTCACACTGTATGCTTTACGCACGTCAAATTAGGTCTGTCACTAAATCATTAGTGTGGCTCCGGGAATATAGTGCATATATTACTTAGGTATATTTAAGGTATAACAGTCTAAGGGCCAATTTCACCGTCCCGAATAGAAACCGAGTTTAATAAAACCTGGTTTCGACTAATCGAGTTCAAAGCTTAGTCTTGATCGCGGTTCACGTCGCACCGATTTCACCGGCTTCGTTTTGATCCCGTTTTTTAAAACTTAGTTTAGCTTTGACAAAGAATGAATGAATGAATGACATGTCATCGACTAAACGTTTTTTTTATTTTTTATTTTTGTTCTGGCTTGGAACTAAACGAATTGCCTTAAAAGAAATTATTCCTTCTTCTTAGATTAGGCATTTATATAGGTACCTATGTTAAGCAAATAATGCTAGTGGTGTGCTTGACAACATTTTGGTATTGTAGTACTTACCTACTGTTTAATATTACTTAGGTACTACTATTTATTTATTAGTTTGATTTTAATATGTACTGACAGACACCAAAAAAAGGGAATTTAACTAAGCGTAAGCTCTTTTTTTTAGTAAATAATACAAGTTTAATTCAGCTTCACAAAACATGAGGCCAGTTTACAGATGTAACTATAAACTAGATATCATACCAAGATTTTATCAAAGAAAATGTAGTTCTAATAAACATAACAATAGTGAAATTCACCACACAACAAAACAAAGTGTATCTTGCAATGCATCAAGAGTGTCGAAGTGTTCTTCTCTCTCGCGTATCCATCTGGAGCGACGTACAATAAACTCATCCTCATTAAAATTTTCGTCAAAAGCTAGTGCCAGGGCTCTTTTCATCTTTGTTTTATATCGCTAACAAAATGATTATTTCATTCTTTAAAAATAAATAAACAAACCAATCTCCCGTACTCCACACAATCGTGACAATGACAGGCAAACAGCTTTAAACGCGTTTAGCTAAGCTAAACGTCGAAAATCGGCCGTTCAGAAACTGAACCAAGTTCAACTTGAACGACGTTTAGTTTATGCCGGTGAAACGCAACCTTGAGAGCGGAACTCAGTTTAGCGCGTAAACTCAGTTTAACTCGAATTGATCGCGTTTAATTTCACCGGTGAAATTGGCCCTTAGAATCCGTTTCGGAGTTCTAGAGGTTACATGCAAACAAACCAAATTTTACCTCTTTATAAATACTTGTGTAGATGAAAAACTATAATGAATCCCGAAGACTTTTTATTTTTAGATGAAAATACTGAAATAAGTCACGATTAATATACAAAGCCTCAATTTTTTAAGTAGTTAAAACATTTGATTACACGCGTAAAGATAGATTTGAATTCTACTTAATTTTGATAAAAAATCTATTGAGGTGGTTTTCAATTTAATGTTAAATAGTTTTGTAATTTTGATACATAAATAATATACCTATACAGGGTGTCTCGTTAAGTGTGACCAGGCGATTATTCCGTAACTATTACAGATATCAAAAAACTTTAAACTGATATTGAAAGTACGTTACCTAATGAATAAAATGACATCAATCACTTTTTAAAAATCAATCGAGAAGTATCCAAAATTTTGACATTTAGCACTCACCATACATTTAGTATGAGATGAGTAGAAAGGTTTTAGTTTCCTTATTTTAAAAGGTTATTTTAGCTTAGTACTGACATTAAAGCAAATTGTCTATTAAGCTAACAATGTAATAAAAGTATCTTGCAACACCTTAAACGCCATATGTCCGACAAAAAATTGAATTTCTATTGTGTCTGGGCCCGGCGGCGGCGGTCAACGTGTTAATTGAATAATATTTATTTCTAAGTAAGTACAAAATTTTATATTCAAAGCAGATGTTCGAAGTGACGTCCTTGTTGTGCTATACAATGACGAGCTCTATTTACAGTTTCTAAATAAACTTTCCTTTACATTTGCGGAGTAATTATTATCATATCATACGTGATCATAACACATGATTTAGGTAAAATGAGTACTAGACCACTTAAAATAAGGAAACTAAAACCTTTCTACTGATCTCATACTATATGTATGGAAGTGTTTAATGTAAAAATTTTGGATGTTCTCGTTTGATTTTTAATAATTCATTGATGTAATTTTACTTATTAAGTAACGTACAGACGCCTGCACATCAACCTACCACAAACTGTCAAATTTCCTCAATAGACTTTGAACTTTATGTTTAAGGCTTAAGGTTGACAATGTATTGAAGAAACTTGACGGCTTTGGGTAGGTTGATGTGCAGGCGTGTGTACTATCGATATCAGTTTTAAGTTTTTTAATATCTGTAAGAGTTACGGAATAATCGCCTGGTCACACTTAACGATTACCTACACCCTGCATAGATCTACAGCTGTATCGTATGTTTTAAACATGTGAAAAATCCATTCCATTAAAATTCACACGTCCACCCACTTCTTACAAATTACTTGGTTTATTAGTTAAATACAACCAAGTTTACGGTATTGGCCGTTTACTGTACTGCGTTTCTAAGAAGTTATTGACCCAAATACTCAGCGAAATTTTTTGCATTCGCCTCTGGTGATTAAATTTTCAATGTTGAAAATTAGATTTCGACTTTTACACCGAAAAAAGGGTGAAACGGACAAAGTCAACAATCTACAATGTGTTCTTAGCGTTTCCTATTTATTATTCGTCGCTGGAATTGTCAACGCGAGATGAGAATAAGAAAAGTGGTCGCTACAGTTATTTCACATTTGACTATGCTTACTTTGGAATTAGATTTTTTTATATAAACTGTGTATTTCGGTGTCAATAATAGAAGAAGAAGTGTCAGTTTTATATTTACACTAAGTAAAATAACAACCATAACATCATTAAGAGGTAGGAATTTATTTAGTTGTTTAGCAGGAACTGGAACTGCTAAACCAATCTTTAAAAAATCTAATCCTCCAGGAAAGCTTTACTATCCCCGAATAACGTGTATTTTATCAAAATTCACGAGTTTGAACTGAAAACCGACGAAAACCATAGTACCTATACAATATTTCTATATGAATTAACAATTTATAATATTTTACGTACTTAAAAATAAATTATATACTTATTATTTTATACTGAACTGAAGTATGTATTTTAATCATTCGTTTACTATGGTGCCTATACCGAACCCAAATTATTATTTTGTACTTAAACAACAACAAAACTATTACTACTATTTTGTACTTTACGCGAACACTACACATTGAAATGAAACAACTTTTACGGATCTACTCGCGTTTACTTTACTTTTAATTAATGTTTATCCTGACGTTTCGAACCCTACTACTTACTTAAATACTTTATCACTCATATAACTAAACGTATAATTTGATTAAGTTAGTTGTTTAAACTAACTTAATCAAATTATACGCTTGGGAGCAGCTTAGCTTAGAGAAACAAAATTAGTATCTTGTACGGCGCAAACTTATCATTATAATGCGATCACTGATGCTGCAAGTAATTTCCTTGTCAATATCGCGAATAAAAACGTCTTTCTATAAGACTATCGACCGCCCGCAACTTTGTCCGCAAGAACATGAAGTTCGGATCCTGTTTACGTAATGTGTAAAAAGCAATATTCTCTGTCTAATGCTTTAAAATTTACCAGGTGCAAAATTTCTAGTTGATATGTTATTAGTTCATAAGATTCCGTTTCTGGGTTAGCCACTGATATACCGGTCATTGAAATATTTAGGATACGACAGTGTTTGAGATGAAACTTTATTATGAGAAAATCACAATGATTTAGTACATTAGCTTTATTGACAATTAAAATAGCGCTACTTGAACCCCGAACTTTCACAATTCAGGCGACAGCTTTACCAACAGACCCATACATACTTTAAAAAGAATTTATATCAGAATTGCTATTGATCGCCAATGGCTCTACAGCACAACCGGAAGGGGCGAGAAAAACTTTAAGTATAAAATATTTTATAGGCATGCACTTTTTATTGCCACACACATATTTTATAAGCCATAATAAGGTCTCAGGAGAAGCCGATACAATCAACACATCCGTAGTGTGAAAAGATTGAAGGGATAAGCTTCAAGAATACAGTCAAGACCGACATTATTAGTCCCTAGTAGTTTTATTTAGCTTTCCATTAGGGGTCTAAGAAAATTGCAGTCAATAGAAGAACTAGTATGATATATACATTTGTGTTTTTAAAACCATAGGAAACATGACACTATAAATCAAAATCTACTCAACATAAAAAAGCTCCAAATAAGTGTAGGTACGAGTAGGAACAAATTGAAGAAGACGTGAGCACTACCTCAAATCTTTACAGGTATCTCGTTACTAATATATGTTCCCTACATTTGATTTCAAAGTCAGATTTTTTTAAAAAAACATCCAACATTGGCGTAGAAATCAAATTCATTACCAAATCACAGAAGCTCAATATTCGTCGCAACAACATTTAACAGATAGACAAAAGAAATTCATAGCTTGTCATAACGGTCAAAGAAATTTATCCAAAACCAACCGTAATCATAAACGACAGTTGGTTGTTGGGAAACGAACCTATAAATTTGAAATGTCAAATGTCACGGTGAAAGGGGCGTTAGGGCCATTAAGGTAACCCAAGTGGATGCTTGTTTTCGAAGCAGACGCAACTGAAAAACGTCTTGTTAGAGAGTTTGAGCTCATGAATAAAGCATTTGGTTAGTTTATTGTGGGAGAGACTGAAGTGCCTTCAAATGTATGTTATGTAAGGGTTTAAAAGATCAAGGTTACAGTATTGAAAAAATAATTTGTAAGGTTGCCAAATTAAAATAGCTTGCGTTCCTCAAACGTAAGGTGGTAGGTAAAAATACTTTGGCGCTTCACCATTTTTTTTAAAGTACATTAAGCACACAGAGCAAATATGCGATGCACATAGCTAAGAGTCAGTAATTAAACCAACTATTAGTTTTTCACAGAAATTGTTTAAAGCACTTTCATGAATATATGTGATTAGTATACTGACTATTCACGTGTCCACTAATAACGGGCAACATCAAACAATGTCAAGTTACCGTGTCAAACCATAATTTGTGCATCCAACGAGTACAGCGACCGACATTGACTTCAGTCATCCATTCAAGGCTATCTGGCCATTGCATAAATGATTCATTTAACAGTTTCCAATTGAGTACACGCGAAGATTTTTGCATCAATTGATATCATTGCGTTTACAGTTGTTATTACGTATGTGTTGCGAGTTGCTTGCAGCCAGTCAAACCTGTTTGCATATGGACGTACTAGATGCAGCGGGTAGCCGATACTTGCACTTCCTGGCCCATGCACTATTAACTTAATGAGCTTCAGACGAGATGCTATGGAATTTGGAATAATTGAGATTGTTATTGGTGCAACTCAATTTGCGACATAAGTTGAGGATGTTACGATATCGCGATGTGCAGTTGGAAGGCTAATGTAAAGTAAAGTATAGTAATTTATAGCACAAATAATGTAGTGAACACTATCTTAACATACCACTAAACTACAAATAATAATTGACCAGCAACCAGTCTGCAAGCAAATAACAAGAAAAATAGTAAAAAAATAATTAAATTTCTTTAAGTGAATTATTTTATAAATATGAATTTGATGGAATTTGAAAAACATTGTGACCGCAAACAATACATGTTTGCGGTCACAATGTTTTTGTTTCGAAAATAATAGAACCAGAATATATTTGATGTAACGATATCTACAAATATAATTTATAAACTGATACCTATATTAGAAGCGGATAATGAAATCCTAGACAAGAAAGAAGTCTAGTGAACAAATATCTCCAAGAACAAAACAGGCTACAATAGAAAACTTGATTAAAACGGGCGGCTCCCCAACATAGCATCGAAGTTACGCTACAGGTTACGTGAACTTGCGTCCAATGACATAAACGATACGAAAGACGCCAATTAAAGATGGCCTCACGACGTGCACCGTAAAATGTTTATCCGCTACACTTGACACGCGAATCAAAATAAGATACCGTTTCAGTTAGAGGGAACTGACGGACAGTTACGGAATGGCAGTATTCCTATTCTTCTCATTTTCTTTATAAGATATTTCTTCAGCAATACATGTAAGTACGTAATAGCCTTTAAACTGTCCCAATGCTGGGAAAAGGTTGAAATTATTAAAATGAAGTCAACGCTACAATTGCCAATCCTGAGCTATGCATCGTAAAATACGAAGCACACTTTGCTAGACCTAAGTGCTATGACGACTGAAGGAAGTTACTGTCTCAGGTGAGTTTTAAACAAACGATCTTATGGTTTAAGAATGTGAAATTTTCAAGAGCTTGTTTTTTCTTGTAAGTCAGCGTTGTTTCATCAACGTTAAGGTAAATAAATACACTGTTATATCTCAAAAATTTAATTTTTATAAAAACTTAATAGCATGAGAGCGAGTCATTCTAAAGTTCCAACGTGGAAATCAATGTCTCGCTAGCTTCATTTTCTCTTTTATGTTGTCTGAAATAAATCTTTTTTCTTTCTTTCCTTCTTTCTTACTATTAGAAGAGCAATCGCTCAAATTGTGAAAGGTCGTGGAAGCGCAACTGACTTTATTTTCACGACAGTCACTTTTAGTATTGTATCTTATTTCACTATACCTAGTTACCTACCTATTTGCGCACTGAGGTAAACAATGAGATAAGAGGTCGTTACGAACATGCTAGTTACAATTCCTAATTTCGAACCCGAACGAAAAAAAAGATGTCCTACAAGTACTAAAACATTATACTCTGGTTCATATTGAAAGATGCCGTTTGCAGGACATATCTCGTTGTGAACGTTGTTTTCAAAGCGGCAGTAATGATAATAAACGCAACAGATGCAATATCAAAAACAACTGATTTAATTACTGTTTCAAGATATCACGACACAAAACACTGCGTCATCAAAAGACATAACAAACAGTAGAACGAAAGCGAATCTAACAAAGCGTAATCGTAGAAAGTGTGTGTAATTGATTTTTTTGGATATGTGTATTTCTAACGACTTATCGATAGTAAGTAGCAAATGTATTGTAGCTGTTTTGATAGTCCGGAACTTATTTGTTTATATCGCAGGCTATTGTATAGTCGACAACACAAACAACAAATATTAGCTTGACATACATGGAAGACACTTTTTACAGACGCCATTATGTTAGACGCTATAATGATACAAAACGAAAATGATTGATTCAAATCTGACTGTGATAAAATTAAAGAGGCGTTTGGAAATATAACAGAACTATTAACGTGCCTACTGAAATAAACCAATACACTTTTGAATTAAAAATATTCGTAACACCTAAGGGTTGTGAAATAAAGTGTCACAATAAAAAGATACACAACAAAATAGATATTGATTAAACCGAAACTTGTATTTAGTATTTGAAAAGAAAGCTACCTTCTATTATATTATTTTGATTGAACGGTTTTTAATTATTGCCATAGTAAAAGCCTCATTCGATGGTTATATGTTTATTAGTACACCATTCATCTTAGTGGCAGGGTATAATTAAGGTCACAATATTTAACAATACCTTGTTCTAAAATAAATGTTACATTTTGATGACATAACAAACAATATGCGAAATATTAAAAGTAAACAAAATGGTGTAAAATACGAAACTATTCACCCTTTTAAATGTAAAAGGGTGAATAGTTTCGTATATTCACCCTAGCTAAGCCCATGTACATTTTAGAAAGCTGTGTTTAAGAACTGTGTTAATAACTGCGACATTGTTGGTAGAAATCATTTTCACTGTCGGTAAATCGCGACTAATTACTAAATGTATTTGGAGCACTGACAATATAATCACAGTCAATTTTAACACTTCCTTTAGTAGCGTAGTTGTGAAATGATCATAGCAAATGCTAATCGAACAAGTAGATTCTTCATACGACTGGTAAGATCTGCACTTTGTTTACAATCTTTTTAAGGGTAGTTAGCATTTCAATTAGAAATATAACTAGAGTGCAAATAGGATTTCATAGCGGTTTAGCGTTTCTTGATACACATGATTATAATAAAATAGTTCTGCAGGTATATTTACCAATAACTGCACCATGTTTCGAGTTAGTATTTAAATGTGGTAGCCTGTCAATAGCCCGTAGTTATAATGTTTGTTGTTATTTTTTCAATTTATAAGCTGTTACCTCTCCTAAAAAAAACAAATTCAATAAATAGATATTTACAACTCAAATCTGATCTAATTTTGGAGCACCAGATTTAAGGAAATACCCCATGCCCCACTTAAGTCTGCTTTGCCGCTTTAAAAATACCTCCAGTCAGGGGTAAGATTTTTTAATCTCACCGGTGATCTTGAAATACACTATGAAATATAATATTTTTTTCATTATTTACAATTTGATTATTAAGGTACCGTTATCGAGTTACCATTTGAGAATTTTCGGTGTCAGCAATAAGTTACCAGCGGCTTTGAATATGAGAAAAAGAAGCACTCGTAATTACTATCATAGCGTGAGAACTAGTCACCGGTAAAAAAATCGCCCCCCTGGCCTATATAAACCTATTAGAGTTAGTTAGACTCACTCAATACTAAGAGAAGAATACATAATTATTATAATAACTAGTGGTCGCCCAGTGTTCGAAATTCGACTGTCATTTTATTAAGGCTGCACGGATTGTATCCTAAGCAATGAAAAATTAAAAAAGATAGAATGAGATTTTAAACAAGTTTAATGTACAGATGGCAGCTGATCAACCTACCACTAAATGTTAAATTTTTTTAATACATTTTGAACCTTAGTATTTGGGTATAAAAATCAATATCGATTACATAAATTTGACAGTTTTGGATAGGTTGATGTGCAGGCGTGTGTACTAAAGGGCTTCAATGTTTACATCATTACTTCTTGACGTATATTCGGACGTAAAGCTCGGATGCCTTCAAATCTGGGATGTGTGAAAGACCAGCAGGATATCAATTATGTAATTAATTGAACTTCATTATTACAACAGTTCTTTTGCACTAAATAAAATGTTTATTCTAGTTATCCTGTTAAATAGTTTGAAACAAAATCAAACGTTAGTACCCGTTAAGTCAATCATTGATGATGCTTAAAATAAATTAATCACTAGTGAAAGTGTAAATCGATTCGCAATTATGTCTAAACGCTGATTCTGAATGGTTCGCCTCTGACCCCCGCTGTCAGTCTAATTTTTCTATTCAATAACCATTGTTGGAGAGAGAAAGAGCGACCTTTGCGTGTTATTTAACATAGAGATATTTTTTTTCTTTTAGTTGATGGCTTCGTGCGATTGGCACATTTAGCCAGTGTCAAAGTAATTTTTCTTACAAGTAATACATAAACATACAATATTTTCTTTCAGTATGATGATGATGTATGATAATAGAAATGAGAAGTGAGAAATGATAAGCCCTCGAGTATCTCAGTAAAGATGTGGGGCTTTACTAATTCCTCGGGCGGACTTCTTGAGAAAATTTGAAAAGTGTTTTTTATATATTTTAGCGTTTTATTAACGCTTAAATATACTTAAGTAAAATTTAAACACTGAAAAAAGACGACAACCTCAGGCGGGAATCGAACCACGCACCTTCCGCATTCCGGGCGGCTGCCTTAACCACTTGGCTACCGAGGTCTGGCTTTCACCCGTCGAAATTTTTCAGTGCTTGATGCTTATGTTTTTTAGTCAACATTGCTTCATCAATCTTAGAAGTTTTCACCTCTGAGATCCGAAAGAAATATTTTTACAAATATTTGAACATTCGGTTAAGATGAAGCTGCGTTATAGATAAGTGTTTTTTATATATTTTAGCGTTTTATTAACGCTTAAATATACTTAAGTAAAATTTAAACACTGAAAAAAGACGACAACCTCAGGCGGGAATCGAACCACGCACCTTCCGCATTCCGGGCGGCTGCCTTAACCACTTGGCTACCGAGGTCTGGCTTTCACCCGTCGAAATTTTTCAGTGCTTGATGCTTATGTTTTTTAGTCAACATTGCTTCATCAATCTTAGAAGTTTTCACCTCTGAGATCCGAAAGAAATATTTTTACAAATATTTGAACATTCGGTTAAGATGAAGCTGCGTTATAGATAAGTGTTTTTTATATATTTTAGCGTTTTATTAACGCTTAAATATACTTAAGTAAAATTTAAACACTGAAAAAAGACGTGGTTCGATTCCCGCCTGAGGTTGTCGTCTTTTTTCAGTGTTTAAATTTTACTTAAAATTTGAAAAGTAAAGTTGCACTGTTTTGTTTCATTTGTTTTTTTGCACGCATGCGCACTTACGAACACTTAACGGTTAATAATCCACCATTATTTCACATTAATATTCGACATAGCACAAATTTTAGAAATTAAAACAAAACCGCAGACATGACTCTTCACTTTCCCGCCAAGACGTCCCATAGAGAATATTATGAAACGTGTAACGAGATCTATTCTTTTCGGCTTTATGCAATAAGTCACAAAAGTAAATGTTGATTCTTTTGTATCGTCTTTGCAAATGACATACAACCTATACATCAAAGCTGCATAGTACGACATCTCATAAAGTTTTATTATGGTTTACTATATTATTTTGGTTTTTATTTACTTGGAGAGGCCTATGTCCAGCAGTAGACTAGTATAGGCTGATGATTATGATGATGATGATGATGATGATGATGATGATGATGATGATGGTACCATAAATTAATAAACGGTTTTTTATAAATATTTTATATTTATTTTATTGAGCCGATGTACTATTTTTTCTAAATTTAATAGTGTGATAAAATGCTACTTACTATAACATAGTTACCTCGAGTATCCATGTTCGAGGAGAGGGTAGATGAGGATGGCGAGGGCCATGGTGGCGTGCGTGGGAAGAGGCCTATGCCCAGAGCAGAGAGCTGAAGAAGTGGACTGATGATGATGATGATAATGACCCATATTTATGAAGCTACTACAAAATATCCATCGGTCTGGCACGCTTACCTGAAACAAAAGACAGAAAGTGTTGTTAAAAATAATCCGCAAATAACATGATATAACATTACCGTTTCATAACATGGCGAATACACGCATAACGCCAAACGTTATTAGAAGCCCGAGGCGAAAGTTACCGGCCCGTCTGACCTCTCAATTAATAAAAAGATAATCGAAAGTGAAATTAATTCGGCATCGAGATTACTTTGACAGTGATTTCATTAACACGAGCAAGGCGTTACTCTATCTATTAGTGAAGACAAATTGGAGTGACGATAAATATAAATTTGTGTCACTCGCAGTGCTATTTATAATTACGTTAATTATTATGTTACATCCACAATTATTTAGTATGAGTTGATTAATAAATTTTGTTAGGTTATCATTTGGTAGCATTATCTAGCGTTTCTTTGAGGACAGTTACCTGATGGTTTACCATGAGTACTTAAAGCTGTATTGTAGCAGTGTTGTTGCGGTTGTGAAAAAGAGATGCATGTAGCGGCGTGTATACACGCGTCTCGTTTTCACAACTGCAATGACTTGCAGAAAAACTGCTTGGAGAGTTAATTGTTAGGCCTTTGCTGTAGTTAAAGAATGTTAAGGGCTTTCAGATTGGTAGCTCACGTACTCACTATTTTGACTGTAGAACAGATTATTTGTAGCTTTCTTAAGTCACTACTAGTTTACTTTGGTTTCGTTGGCGCATATGATAAATCATAGCATGGACAATACGCATTTACTCATTATCCGTCGCATATTATATGATTGATCCCGTAGCCATTGCATAGCAAGTGCCGTTAGATCTGTTGACATGCATGTGGGCCGGTCGACTAACAAGTGCATGTTAAACGGGCCATATTGAGAGTAGCGAATGACTTAGCCTAGCTAGCTGAGATGCTACTTCAAACACGAAGTTATCGAGAACATCAACGAATATGCACTATGTTAAGAGCAATATTGATTGTGTCGTTTTCAAAACATATTGACGACAGTTAGTTATGTAGAGCACTAAAATGGTTTTTCTAAAAACACGAAAGCGTTTTCTAAGTCATAGTTTAATTTAGGCGATTTAATTGAAACTCGATTTACATTACTTTATTCATAATAGATATTTCACGAATAAATAGTTTTTTTGGGCCGCAATATTTTATTTGTTTTTATCTATCTTATACACAAATAAAATCAGTCAGCAAAATCATAAAGTTAATGACGGTGGTTGTTGACATTGAATGGGCGTCTTTGGCTTTCAAAGTAAAAAGTAAATAGTGTTAAATAATTTCGGCGGGCTGGTTAGAACCACGATAGCTCAATTGGGAGAGCACCTGACCCGGTATGTCAGAAGGGTGCAGGTTCAAATCCTGCTCGTGGATTTTTTTTCAACATTTGTTTTTTTTTTAAATAAAATCAAAATTAGTCTACTACTACGAGTATAGCTTATGCGAGGACTTACAACAAAAGTTTAATATATCGACTTACAGGTCAATGATAAAGAATTAATATTAAAACGTTTTTATGAAATAACTGCACTAAATAATTAAACACCTTACATAAAAATACCTTTCGCGTTCATCGATTTATCCGACAGCTGATTAATGGCTTTGCTTATAAACGAACAGTTTGACCATTTCTCCGACGCATAGGTATAACGGACAAATTAAAATGTACGTGGCTACTCTGTGAGTTTTACAAAAATAATCTCAATTAAAATTGATAATTAATGAAATGCGAGAAAAAACAGTATATAGTCTATCTATTCTTCGCGGCTGTTGATTTGCAAGAACGGATTGAGGTATGACAGAAAAGTAAAATTCGTTTGAAGATTGAAATCGCCGATTACAAACCAAACAGTAATAAAGAAAAAAACATAACATGAAAAAGCAAACATCAAAAAATGAATTGAGTTTTTTTTTAAACGCCTTAATCCATTTTTTTACATCACAACAGAGAAGCGTTTGGCCTCCATTTCACCTGTTGGTAGGTGACGATAAAGCCGAAGATGGAAGCGCACTTCACCCAGAATCCGTAATCACCGAGTGACTGGCTATTCTACCTTTTAAGCGACGGAACTTAACAATGGTGTCAATATTATTGTTATGGCACGCAACAGGTTCAGATAAGGTAGTAGTAACGAGCCAGGTAGACTCAAAGAAGCTCACCAACGTATATCATAGTTTAATAAGACCTTTGATACAAAATAAGGAGACATACATCATACAAACGCGCTCGAGCAACGCACACATAGACAACCTCTCACGGACACTGAATCTCGCAACAACTGCGCTCGGACTGTCCCGAGCTGTTCCCAGATTCTGTGCCCGTGAGATGGTCTATGTGTGCGTAGCTCGAGCGCGACTAACCACTAAAGCGCTGAAGCGGCTAAAAGGTGACGATAATAGACATAACAGAAATAAATACAATAAACGAAGACAAGGTGCGAATAAATAACTTTATCGTAATTAATTGGGTAAATACAGCTTGCTTTGAGAGTTGCTGTGTGCGATAGCAGAACTGGTTTTAAGATTTATCCATTACAAGAGAATTCTGAAGAAGCGAACAGGTGTCGATGTAATATTAATCAGCTCAATATATCGATATCATTAAGGTAGTTAAGTGCTCACATGAAAGGGGATGGTAGCAATTTCGACTATTTAAGATATAAAAGATAACAATTTTAGTTTAATAAAAACAACATTAAGCATATTTTATTTTCGCCTTCGTTTTGTTCAACTTTAGCTTATGTTTTTGAAGAAATAAGACTGAATATTTCTGCAATGGTCTTCAAAATTATTTTTGGGCTATCACGCCACCAGTGCAATAACGAAGCTATCCGGTTACAGCGAAGAACATGAAAACCGACGCGCCTACGCGCACAAAATGTAGCTTCAACGTCCTAGTTTTGTTTCGAGTGAAACCTCCGAATATTTGCACGTGTTTACTCTAATCTTATCAAAAGAGAATACCGTTAAGGCAATCATAGTTGAGCTGTGTCCGGAGATCGTTGTTTCAGTAGCTGCTGATACACAGTAACAGTACAGTTCATGCCATAAACTGTGCGGTGATGGAAATAGCGATCGTCAACATTATCAAAGTAATGATCTGTGCAAAAAGGTAACGGGGCAATGGAAGCTTCTTTTATCTCGATAAAAACAGTTGGTATTTAGAAACAACATGGACTACTTCTAAAATAGTGCTGATATAGTAAATGTTAAAAATGGAAATAACAGCAGACATCTTATGCACCTGTAAGAAGACCAAAAACAAGCACTAGCCTCCTACACCTCGTCTGCATTACAAGCAAGTGTAAACATTCAACCAGAACGCCAGACTAACGCAGAAGCAAATACGTGTGAACAACTTGACATAGTAAACCGCGACAAAGTATGACAGCAAACAAGCCAACAACTTGAAAAGTATACGCAAATACTTGTCAAACAAATAGTTATTGTCGGCAGTAATCATGATGACCGTACACTCGACAATCTTGCTGTGAATCTGTAGAAATGACATAAAACAACAATTTTCACCTCGTTTCACGATGGTTAGATGTTAACAAATTATGCATAGATATGAATTCAGAAATTACCATGTAATGGCTATTTGTGAAACCGTTCTCAAACAAGATAGTAGTACGTTATGAAGCAGCTCTTTGCAAATAAAACTTGTACAAATGATAATGTCTTACAATACATAAGATCATAAATCTGTAGATGTAAGTATTCAATTAAATAAAGCTGCCAACAAAATCGATAATTAATTACAACAAACAACAAATGGGTTTCTCTTACTTAGCGAAATCGAAACGTCTTATCGTCCTCTAATTACCAATTGGTTGAGTGAATAGCTATTTCATTGATACCTTCTCGTTACTGATATCTTTAAAGATAAGTAACATGGATAGCGGGTTGCTATCAAATCAGTTGAATTAGCCACGTATCTATTACAGGAGTTTTATCTGCAGCTGGAGTGTGTCTGCCTACCGTTGCGCATCCAACGGAATAGTGTTCAATAAAGCACTGTGTCAGTTAGCGGTATGCGCTTTTTTCCCTTGCCTCCACCAATCCAGCGTGCAATTCGACAAGCTAGGCTTAATCGCAACTAACAAACGTGATCCGTTTTTATCTAGTCAATTTCTATTACATTTAAACTTCTATTACATTTATAAAAAGAACCAAAAAGAACAAACAAAATTTTTGTCGTTGAATCTAAAGTTACATAGCATACGTAACAATAGGAAGCAAGAGTACGAGATTAAAGTTACATATAGTTAAATTATTGAGGTTCATTCGTCCATTCATGGCTTAATAATGGTATACCATATCTGATAGATGACTTTGCAAATATAAAAACGTATTGTTGCTTACGAGTGTTTATAAATGAAATGATCCCTCTCACTACTGCGTTGATAACGCCAATTTGTCTAAAGTTTTATTAATACTATCTATGAAAGTAGTAATGTAGCAATCTTGGAAGAATACTAGTTTTCATAAAGCCGGGTGCGGAAGGTGATAAAGGCGGCTCAGATTGCAAGAAGTGTCATTAGCCGTATTTGGAGCATGTGAACGTGGGAAGTCATTCGAGAGTTGTAAATTAATTGAAGACACGAGTGTAAGAGTCAGAGCAATATAGCTCAGATTCGAGCATATTAGAATAAATGTTGTGGACGGTATCAATGGTCGGAGCTGCATGGACAAAGGCAATGGCAATCTGAGAAACATGACCACTGTTCTTGTTTGTATTGCGGTTGAGGTGGCTATAAGCGACGAAAGTCAACCTACATTAGGATCGAGCACGTACATAATGCTGACATTTTCCCTGCTTCGACGTAGGTCAAATTCTATTTATGTCAGTGTGTTGTTGTGCGGAATGAATGCAAAGGTTGTCCGCGAATGTGCTGGTCCGTAATGAATCATGATGCGCAAGCGGCGCACGCGTCGAGCGAAATTCGCGTGCCGACGACTTAAGCCGTTGAACGCACTTGGACTTATGAGTGCTTTATGTGTTTGTGTTTATGTCCTGCTTTGTATTGTAAACAAAACGGATGTAGAAGTTACCTGTGATTACGTTTACGCTACGCTGCCGCTGTTAGGCACATTCGGTATTAAAATAATTAAGTGACACCTACATTATGTGGACCAGTTCATATAAATCTCAAACAGATTTTGAGATGAATCTTTATTTTTTTACATATTACATAAAAAAATATATATTTGAATTTTAATATGTAAGCAAATAAGTTGTCTGTCAAAAATGCGTAGCATTATAAACCTGCTGTGTGTCTACACTCTTATAACGTTCAAATGCAACACAACAATATGTTATGTAGAAGACACGCGGCAGATGACTCAAAGATACGCACAGGCATATCAGCAGAGATCAGTACGTGCAAGCCTCACGACCGGCTGACTTATATCGTGACAATCCTATCTCACAACAAGAAACAAATCGAGGATTCCAAGGAAAGTCCTTTTCACTACACTTGCCGCGCACGCACTTCAGAGAACGCCTTCGGTTTATCTAATCCTAACTAATCTCTCTGCGATCCACACATTCCTCATTATCTACGCGGATATCATCTCCGTGATTTCGACATGCGTGTGTAAAATCAGCGTAGCGGAATAATTTGTAACGATTTGCATAGCCTGATGCTTTGAATTACTTGCCGCCTTAAATGCCAATTTCATAATACGCCCACCGACTAAGCGTCTTCCATGAAATTTTCTTGAACGGCAAAACGCTACTAATAATAAGCAACATAATTATGTTTGCGGAGTCAACTAATGATTCCGTCCGTCGTGCCTTAGGAATTTATTCACAATGTAATAGCAATGTAAATCTTAGATAATGAAAATACATAAATACATAGATAATGAAAATACAATAAAAATAAAACGGAATAGAGTTGGACAGACAATTATAATCTGCCCCCCTTTCCGTGATCTAATGGAGCCCTTATAGGGTTCTCAGAACAAGGTCAGACGCCCAACGGTTCAACGGTAACGATCGTGAGATTTAAATAGATACACGACCTTATATCAAACATATAAAATGCATCAGAAATGACTTTCTGTAACATAAAAACTAGAATGTGCTTTATCTAAGAAATAAATTGTAGCCACACAAAGAGGAAACACAAAGGAGGAGTTATGTGAAAATAGTCACATGCATAAAATATTACGATGAGAACCCATATTTAGACCATACACTGCAGAGATTTCATTTATCTGAGACATCAGAGAAAATTATAATAGATATTATAATAACGTCACTGGTGTTGATATTAATGTATAATATATTAATTCGTTTCAACATTAGCATTGCTGGAACTTAACGGTATAGCGATTTGCAGTGAAGTAAAGTTATAAAGGTTTTATTAATTCTAGCTATTAGTCTCACTGGAGGCGGTCAACTAACGATTTCTGCGAAAAATGTTGGATTTCATACTTTAGCGTAGTTAACCTTTAGTTCAAGTTCCGAGATTACAACGGTATAGAGTCTTAATAGGGAAAGTTTAAACTTCCTGTCATCAAAATGCGTTAAGGATATCTTTATCGTTAGGTAGCAGCTGAATGGCCCATATAGGTAGAAATAGATTAGATTGACCATAGACTACGAAAGGCAAAGTAATAGGTGAAAGCGACAGAATTGATTCTGAAGTCTCATCATCCGGTCTGATAACCTTAGTTACCATTGTGAGCGAGCTACCAGCAGCCGAGCAACAATAAAGGAGAGCGGGTATTCAAACGCATTTCATCCTTCTAAATGAGTTGTAAAACTAAGTCGCAGTGGGTTATTAGGCGTCGTCGGTAGCATTGTATAGTAGTCATCGACGTAGTCCACCACAATGGTGGCTTTCTCGTGGCCTTTATGGTTACCTTTGAGCTGTCAATAAAGACTCTCTTGATGTCTTGGAGGTGTTATTAATTCGTCGTTGGCTTTAACTGGGATTTTTTGATTGGAGAGAACCTCCGCAACCAATTTCTCACTGATTATGATAGAGCTATTTTTATTGTTCTAAGTTTTCTCGTGGTTACGAATAGACAAATAATTAGTATGGCATAGGTGCACAGAAGCATACACATTGTAGAACCTACAATGCCGAAGTGTTCAGTCACGTTCGCCCCACAAACCCTTCACCTTTGACAGTAGTATTATTGGAGAGAAGAGGCAATGAGAAATTCTATAACGATATTCTCGAATCCTACCTGTTCAATTTATGGCGTAACAGTCACTGAAATACTATTAGCATATGTGTACTTACTGAGCGTTTTAGGATAGCCAAATAATTTTATTTATAATATGTAGTAGCAGTGTAGACTATAGGTAATACGAGTATATTGAGATAATTTCTTATATATCTATATAAGTAGAAACATATATTTTTTTAAATAGAATATTAATGGACGAAGCTAATAAAGATGTTTTATTATAAGAATATACATAATATAACATTTGATATTTAATGTTGAAATCATTAAGAAACGTTACGAGCGTGGGAGGAAAATTATCATGACGAACAATAACTCAATTAATGTTGTACCAAATACTACAATCGTAAGCAACACCATAAGGTGTTGAACTAACGACGATAATAAATCTACAAAACTAACTGTTTGTGAAATTATAATATTAATTCTTGTACGTTTTAATGTCAATTTTATATGAAGATGTATAAAAATCAAGAAACAGTGTCATTTAATTGTAGATAAAAATTACATATGTTAATTTGTACACTTTTTAAGTACAATGTGTAATATGTAATTCATCATGTTTTATTATTAAATATTCTACGCATGTCTTAGAATTTATCCTAAGCAAATAAGTTGTTTTCAATTTTGTGTTATTTATTATTAATAGCTTTGCTTGCACCCAAGAAGATTATATTTGCTTCCATTTATGTTTCGCATATCATCACTCCACGTCCAATATAGTGATTGACAGCAAATAGGTTGTCCCACGCGTTACTCTAGTCAAGTGCACGATATCTCCCGTTATTCACAAATTCCACAGCACACAATGAAACCGTTGAATCCATCGATAGACAATTTGGGTCCATATTGTGTTGGGCGAAGGGCCTGCCTAAGGCCGTGAAAAGGCACAACACGATCAACCAACCGAGCGGAAAGTGTCGCCACTTTAATTGAAACCTCGAGGAAAAAACTAAAGACAGTCGAAATTTGTTGCGTAATATTCGATACGGTGGCCCAGGAGTTCGGAAGTCGGCGACAGGCAGAACCGTTACAGCTTACAAGCTGATAATAGATCGGATACACATTGCAGTTAGCACGACTGAAAACAATTTTTGGTTAGTTTATAATATATAAAAATACACACAGTACGACTTATTTATTTGAAGTAGATAAAGCAAAACTTATGCTTGAAAGTAGCTATGATTTTAAAGATAAGAGGTTGGTTTTACAACACCAATTGTCGTGTACGAAATATCTGCAGCAATAACTTTACAAATCTTTCTAGATATTATGAATTGCACATTGTAAGAGAGAAACCATTGACTCCCGCTTTAAAATATAACAATATATAGTTAAAAAAACAAATGAATAGAATAGGTAAGTTTAAATAATGTACTTAAGAAGCAAAAGACTTTTGAGAAATTCCCATTATAAGTAGACTTTAAAGCAGGCTTAACAGAGGTACTATTTAAATGAAAAACGAACGGCACTTCATGAAGCGATATCAGTTACACCTATGCCGCGTTAAGGCTTTCTATTCGTGACCGGCGCGGGCGACTGGAAAATGCTTTTGGAAGTAGATTGTCACCTAACTTAGGTGCGACCAAATCGGTTCCGTGACCATTGCGTTTTAACGCACACCGTTCGAACCAAAACTCTTTGTGTATTGTGATTTGATGACGGACCATTGTCAGTTTCACAATAATTTAGGAAGTTCTAAATAGTATACGCTACGATGAGAATTAATCTTGACTTAATGAGGTCATTATTATTTTAGCTGATCCCTAGGGTACTAGGAATAGGCTAGGAATAATCTGTTGCTCACTCGAACACATATACCCTCTTCTGTTACACCCACAAAAGAAGATACATTAATGCACACATTAACTATAACTAAATACACCCAAATAATAATTTTAGAAGTATATATAATATAATATATACTAATATTAGTACTTAGTTATGGAAAAGTCAATGTACATTTTACTCATCTTGGCGTCTCTGCATTGCTCTCATATCAGATTACAACTGTTTTGGAAGCAACAGCTTTTGGCTCGACGAGATTGTATACTATAATGTTATACTGCATGTATCGATCCTAATTCATACTTCTTTACTAACCGCATTTCATTATATGCTAGTTTATCTATAGGACATTAAACTTCGTTGCTTTCTATAGAGCCGGCTTTGTCCTACTCATCGCAAGCGAATTCAAACCTCAATGCTTCGTGAAAATTTTCGTGTAAGGTAAGACTAGCTAGGCATAATCAAATTTCGCATGGAATAGCAAATACCTAAGCTACATCTAACAGTTTAAGGCCATATAAGAGGATGATATTCTTGAGCTGTGCCGCGACTAGTTTTACTAGACTATCGACTTCATTATATTACTTAATAATATTAATATTTTAAAGTAGTCTTTTTAAGAAAGTATTATTTTTATAATAAAATTTAAATCAAATATGTATATAATAATGTCTTACGATCCCTGTTTCGGGGAGAAAATCTATCTGATTAAGTTGCATCTAGTAGTTTCCACGTCTTTTTTAAATAAAGTCTTATAATATCTATCACACATCAACAAGTCTTGTTTTGTTAAAAATAAATATCAACGCCGGTAAATGGGATTGTTATTACTAGAAAAAGTTAAGATTCATAACGATCCAAAGTTTAGCTCAAAGGCTACATTGAATAGCAATATAACCGTACGGGGAGCAAGTTGATAGTGTTTTTCATGCAAATCTCTTTAGCCCGATCCATCATAGGGTCAGAGTCATAAGCAATATCGTTTCGACGTGGAAACGGAGTCAAGTGCGTGAGAATGGCCGCGGGTCAGCGAGACTGGTTGAAAGAGGACAGTGGAATAAAGGTTAAAGTTAACATATCACCCCGGCCCCCACCTTGGTACCACCTTAGCTTGGGTTTATTACAGGTGTCATTTATGAACTTATGATAGCTTTTGCGAACTATGAAATAAAATTAATATTTATTTATGACTATGACCATGAAAATTGGAAATGTTGCAAATACTTTGTAACCTTCTACGTATATTTTTTCGTAACAATGAAAGTTTGGCTGAAAGAGATTTTTTGATATCTTAACTTTATATATAAGTACACTTTTGTTTATGTCTTACTGCATAGATTACGTAAAGTTGATATTTGCAACAAACGGTATAAATAATAATATCATGACCGATACAACAAGTCCTACAAAATAATAAATAAATCATGTTTTACCTGTTTGATAATTTGAAAAAAATAATGTTATATGTTATGAAAATGCTTAAGCAGTATGTTTGCTCAAGTACCTAAATTGTGTATGTGATATTTTAACAAAATTGGAATTTAGATAATATTGTTCTTGACATTATTCCAAGTATTAGCCCAATAAAAAGACTAACGTACTAACGTACTTGAAAATTAACTGCTCTATGTAAAATAATACTATGTTACAGTTATATTACATATGCAGGGACAGTGTTAAATTGTGTGTGGTCGCCTGGAGAATACATTACTCCATGTGGCACTGCGGACGTTCGTAAACTGTTCCAAGTTTCCGCGATGTCTATTCTGATGGTAGTAATTATGTTCTTAAAGGAAAAAGGCTTTTACCGGCTTTTGTGCATAGTGTTTTACGTCTCGAACGCAATACAGGAGGTACATAAACATATAAGTTACTCGATACTCGATATCGATTTACTCGATATAGGTAACGAGTTAATTAATGTTGCAGGAGAAAATTGAGCGGAAATAAACGAAGCAACATTTTAGTTCTTCTGAACCATTCAAGTTGATGATCAAAAAACGGTAACGGATCAGTAAAGAAATGATGATTTATTTCCCTTTTGTATGTAATTACTTTATTGATATTGTTATTATTATTATTATTTAGTTTATTTTTACTTGCACCCATTTTTATTTTATTTATTTTATTATTTTTCGCCCAAGGTTGCCTGGAAGAGATTGCTTGTTAGCAATAAGGCCGCCTATTTTGTACTCTTTATTTTTTTTATTTCTTTTTTAAATTGACTGTATTGTTTTTCTTTTGTGTGCAATTAAAGTTTATTATTATTATTAAAAAAATAATAGTTACAAAAAATAATTTTCTTAATAAAAGTAAAATACTTTTTGTTACGTTGTTAGTCCTTAATTTTCATTTCTAAAACAGGTAAATTCGACTTCTGCCTTCTAATACCTATGTTTCTACAAAAAGAACCCACTTGATTATCTCAACCACTTATATCTTCACAATATTTATCACTAAGGCTGCATTTGTATCCAGTTAAATAATAGGCAATAACTTTGACAGGGATTAGTCACTTAACGTCGGCGGTTCATCGCAGGTTCAAACTGACATAGATGCATGAGCCCCATTTGATTGAAAATTCGCTCCGTCTTGTGAATATATCTAGGCTTGATGTGTCTGTTAGCAGCCGGCATCTGAGCCAGTTTGTGATTTATGTTGTTTATTTGTAAGGGGAAATAATTTCACCGTGTGTGTACAAGTTCAGTCTGCTCGTTTAATGGCAAATATAAATCGATTTTGGTTAAGTTATTAATGGTTAGTATCTTCGCATGAATGATTACTATGAATAATTATTTATCATCAATGTTTACAATGAATTGATTTATTGCATATTCATTGAATTTAACGTTCGAAGGTCTACTTTAACGGACAACCTGGTTTTGCTAATCGGTCAGACGTCTGCTTAAGTGGTATTGTTTGCATGATTTGCTTTTTCAGTGTTATTCTGCTGTTTGTATCTGTTTCTTCTGGAGAGCGATCATTGGCAACAAAATTGAGACTTATAATTACTAATATAGCACAGAGTATCATCAAATGAAAAGACGCAGGCGCTCATTATAAATGCTCTGACATTTTCCGCCTAGTGTCGGGGTCAACAGAGTCACCACTATAGGTGATTGGTTTATATATTCTCAGAATTGTTTCAACAGCACCTTCTGCCTTCGACATAGGAGCTATTTTCAAACCGACACGGCATGAAATTAAACCCTTCGCTTGATTGTACATTCTGCCGCTGCTAGCTATCTCCGTAGTGGCTCTTTCGGATGACTATAACCCCGTGACACAGTTGCGACGTACTCCTGGACAAATTGAATCTAACCTGCCCTTAGGTAACGTACCTTGACCTAGGCAACTGGTAAATCTGAAATCGGCTTCGGCTGAGTCACGATTCTGTGACCTTTTTAGTTTATTGGTGTCTATAATAATTTGTGTGTTGTGTCTAGAATAATAAATTATTCTGCCGAACATTGTTACCAGTAACGTTAAGCAATTTAAACTATAAGTAATTGCGGACACGAATTTCAAGTAAATTTAATCTTCAAAAATCATAAAGTGTAGACTTTACTAGCTGTTGTGACTTCGATTTTGCATTCAAAACATTTCAAATAGCAATGAGTTTACTCAATGAATAGAAGCAACAATGAACGGCCGTAAGATATTAAGCTTCTTTAGATTAGACATGCAAAGATTAGATTCTTGTATCTGGCCATAGAAGGTGGCATACATATTGCGATGGCAGTAATAAAATAGTAGCTAACATGCGAGTCTGCGATTCTTATGATGATAAAGTTAGAAATTTCCGATTGTAGGAACGCCTCGGCCTGCAGTAGATAAAGACGTTTTTCTTAATAGAAATGTAAATATGTGTATGTTATTGCTTAGTGGTATTTTAGGATATTTTTTTTGATAGTTAAAAAAATCTCAGGTGTGATTTATTTATGTTGTAACAATTTAAAACCAACATCCAACATAGAACATTGTAAAGACATTCACAAAGCATACAGGCATAAATTGCGTTATTAAGAAATCTAGTAGTAAACTTATAGCTACAGTATCCGCAGTAAATGTCCATAAAATGGGTAATAAGACTTAACTGTGAGGCAGGGGCGGATGCCGAGATCCCGACATGACGTAGGCGAGTGCGATATTCATATCAGCTACTCGTACATTTTGCCTTATTACGAGAACCTAGCCCAGAAGTAATTTATAATGTGGCATTTATTACGTAGATGGAGAGTTTACAGTGCTGGTAAATTCAAAGGTGTAACGGCAAGCGACAGGTGACATCAACCATCTGTAGCAGGAACTATCTGGTATTACGGGATGCGCCTTTATAGGCAGTCTGCCCCCCGTTTCGTGGTCAACCGTCGGTGGATTGGCGACGCTTAAGGCTTGTCTCATTTCCACTTCAGATTTGAAGTTGACCGCAACTACTTTGCGCCGCGCCACCGAGATGGTATCATCGAACTCGGTGCAGCTTTATAGGCCGTTATAAGTCATAAAAATTATGTTATACACCACTTTAAACTTATGATGGCACATGTACAGGATTAAATAACATCGCTTTAATAGTTAACTATCAAAGAAATAGTTTTAATACTTATGAGAGCATCATTGCAAGCTGATGAAAAGATGAATTCCAAAGACTCGCTCTTAATTCCTATAGGACTTAAAAGCTTAGAGAATTAAATAAGTAAGAATATCAATACTAAAGTAAGGCATCTATTACTCATATTACCTATACATAATGATTCAATCGATCCCAGATATAAAAGCACGATTTACGTAGGAAATAATCAATAACACTAACGAGACATAAATGATTGAACAATTTCTTAAGATTTCTTATAAATTTATGAGCAATTTACATCGGTGAACGCGTAATTGAAGTTACATGCTGATGCATGCAGATCTAATCGCATATTTGCGTCAGAGTAAGTGGGTCTCTCGATCGTCAGTGATCACGGAAGATGAAGGGGAAAAAATACAATTTCCGAGTTGAGTATCGCACGGCATATCTGTCTCAATGGAGTAGTTCAGTTGTTTGTAACAATACAACTCGGTGAGACGCATGACAAAAACGTTTATAAACGCAGCGACTGAGCGGTTCCCGACCTTGCGTTTCACCTCGGAACTGGGCTGTGGTCGTGCAAGAGAGTCCCACTTTACTGAATATCACAATTGCATAGCCATCTGTAATACCGTTTCGAGTACCGCTCAGTCTGACATAACTTTGATCACAAAGGAACTGAGACCCGGTAGTAAATGGTTGTTATAAAATAATATAAAGATTGACACGAATTAGGCCTTTTAAAATAACAAATAAATGTAAGATAAAAGAGATGACTAACAATTGCAACAACAAAAATGATAGTAGATAAATTAAAGAAATAAGAAAAATGCTGTTGTTGAAAAATCTGTTGCTGTGTATTTTCCTATTATTATGTATTTTTATTTCAAAGTCAAAGTTAAAGTCAAATCATTTATTCAACATAAGCCTTTACAGGCACTTGTTGACGTCAAAACTATAAAAGCTAAATAATTAAAAAAAACCCGATAATATTAGTTTAGACTAAATTACTGAATCTGCCACCAGTACGGATTTTGGGAGAGCCTTTGACCGAGAAGGGCTGGCAAGAAACTCAGGAGGCTTATTTCTTTTTCTCCGTCTCATTCTCATTTGGATTCTATGTACTGAATAATAACTGACTTTATTTTAAAAATTAAACTATTGAACTAAAAATTGACACAGCAAACTTATGATAGAAACAAAACAAATAGTAGGTACTTACTTATCTAATTGTTTAAATAAAGCCATAAAACAAAGAAATTATGGATTTTGGTTTTATAATTATAGTAATGCATGATGCAAGAATAATAATCACATAAAGAATTATCTACGTACAATCTTGATTACGTAGAAATAGTCTTTGAACAAAAAGAAAGGTTACCTGCAATGAAGCCGCATTATGAGCACAATTTTAATAATTATTGTGTTGAAGCATTGTTCGAATTGCATATTGGTTGAATAATCAATAACGCGTGGGAAAACAACATTGAAAAATAGCGTTAGTGTTGAATGCAATTTAAAACTTATTTTATAACAATGCTTCGTTGCATAATAGGAAATAACAGCTTTGTGTGGTAAAGAAATCTATAATTGCGAATACTGAACTTGACGCAAGAATAGAGTTTGAAGTTAATGTTAATGTAATAATGACATATAGCAAGAAAAATTAAGAGAAACCAGGATCATGCGAAGAAACGAAGATGGTAGATTATCTAATGGATATTCGATATCGAAATCATACACTTTCTTTAATAGAAGAAAACTGGAAGCCGAAACCAGGGGTTAGCTGACGGATACTCCGCCGCATGTAGACCGTATCGGCAAGAGCAGCCGACAAAACGGCGCGTCATGCCCAACTACGCCACGCCACATTGCAAATATAAGAAGAACGGCAATATTATGTGCAAAATTTGTTGCGTACAGACACCAAATCGACACATTACTACCATTTCTTTAACGATGGCTTAGATACGGTACATTTACCACGTAATTATAAGTTATGGCACCACACATAACAAATATTATTGCACTGTATTATAGTGTACTATAACTAAGTTAACACTTTCTCTTGACAGCATTAAGATCATTTGAAAACAATGAACTTATAATGACTCCCCAAAATAAGTGTCAAGTTGAAGTAAGCCTGAGAAAAGTCCAGTCCATTGTTTGGATAAGCGATGAGAGTAGTGACTTTATTATTTCGGTTTCTCAGACAATTAAATACAAAGAGACACATCCGAATCGAAAATTCCGCGAGAAGACGCATCGTACTTGTTTGAATAGTGAAAACGCAACACAAAAACTGACCTAGATGTGTTAATAGGTGTTCAAAGCGCGGCGACAATTCCTAGTGAACTGTAAATATTTAAGAAGTGCTAATTTCAGATCTGTCTCATGTCAAGTTTAAAATGATGTTTTCAATAAACTGTTGTAAGTGTTCTTCAGATTAATCAAATTACATAATAAACTAGACAACGTTGGTCGTGATCGGATCTTAATCTAATACAAAACAGAAGACAACGAGGGTTATGAATAAGTTTATCACGCGATCGCCAAAGTGATCGCGAAAGCGATGAGTCAAAAGTTTATTCGTAAACGATGAGAAAACAATGCTCGAAGATATTTATCGGAGACGTGCAAATGTACCAAAATCGTGTATAACTAACTGACATGGGCTCAGCGAACAATGTAGGCTAACGGCGATTCACCTTTGATATGCGATCAGATGCAAACGATCCAAAAGAGTTTGCAGCCAAAAAGAATGGGCGATAAAATTGACAATTACAAAACTTCTTTGTTTCTTCAATTGATCTAGAAATGGCTGGGAAACGGAAATGTTTAATTGGATTTGGTCCAGTATTTTCTCTTATTCCATCTGACCGGAGTTCATTTGTGTTATTCAGTACTGTTATTTTACATTAGGGTACAGTATATTGGCTAGAGTATCGAACTATATTTTTTTTACAGACCCTCTGTTTGGAGAGCATGATATAAAAAAAAATATAATTCATTCCCATGAAACACTGACCATGACTGAATAAACACAAAACATGTTTTCTTGAATTTTGTTAAATTGCATGTTAGCTAGTAATATTATTTACGCAACCGTTTTTACGTCAGCACCGTGTTATTTTTAATTGCCAAATGCAATACATTATTTCTGGTCCAATAAACTACCTACTGGTTTATAAATAGAAATCTCTTAAGCGGATTCATGTACGGCAATGATTGTTCTCACAGCCAACTTCTCATTTTATAATTGCAGCTATTCGCGTTAGGAAGTAAGATGTGAGACACTTCTCGTATCTAGGAAAATAACAACACGCGAAGTATTGATAGTATTCTAAGTTAAATTAAAGTATAGTCTAGCGGACTATTTTGAACAAGATGTTCAATACATATTTAAAAATGAAACATTTGAGATTCGTTTCAGTCGAAATGGAAGATGTTCTATTAGATTAAAATTACATTAACGCTAACTTCAAAAGATACAAAACAAAATTGTATTAACTAGTTAATCGATGACTTGTGTACTCATAGAAAAGCGAAGCTCGTGCGAAACAGTGTCCCAATGACCCACTATAACATCAACAACCTACATACGACGTCAGAAAATAGCAACCTGCGATTAACCCGTGATTATCGAAGCAAGGCACGTAGCAAATTGTTAACAAGACTCAATCTTACGTGATTTGATGACAAGCAATTTCTTGCTCAAAAGCTATTTGCGTAGATGATACTCAATACTGTTGTTTTTGATTTAAAGCTTCGTATGAAAGTTAACATGTTTTACAATGCTTCGCCCTTTTCTCATCTACAAAACATCATGAAAATTACCGCAAGACAACGAGACAACTTTTGTGCTACTTATTTCGATGGTAAGTCGAACGTCCAAGTACTTATCGATGTAAATAGGGCAATCAGTAAAAAGAGAATAAAAACTTAGCGGTCAACAATAACTATAAATAAGCAAAAGAAAGATTGCAAAAAGGCGTCGTCGCCACAGCAGCTCATTGTCTAAACTAGGGGACAGTAAAAAGACCATAAGAATGTTGCGCTTATATTGGAGAAGAAAACATCACAATACGCGTGACTCCTGACAAATTATAGGTGTGGATATTTTATTTAAGAAATAATATAAACCTGTTTGATAAGTACATCAAGTTATTTTATTATAAATGTATATGTAGTTATTTGAATTGTATCTCAGTTCAGCTTTATCATCGCTTACCATCAGATGAGATAAAGGTCAAGTGTATTCCTTATGTGATCTACAGAAGAAATCTTAGCAAAATATGTTCAATATTACTGTATAATTAAAAACCCAACAAAATCAAGAGGAAATACTTCGAATAACGCATACGTACTCGTAAATTGGAGCGGTGTATTTTAACCAGCAGTACATACAGTCAATTTATTACCCATTACTTTACAATCAAAAGGTAAAAGTGACACAACGGCCGATTGAAATCGTACCACAGGAACGGTAACCCAATGGTGATCACCAGATAGCCGGTAACCGAGGCTAATGCACCGGCAAATTGGTAAGAGTGCTGATTCTGTATGAACACTTTTTTCTACCGGATACATAACAGAAGCTAAGCTGGGCCTTAAGGCGGCGTGAGACTTTAAACAAGAAATTTTATTCGATTATTATTGGAGAACTATTGGTTTTCGTTTTACTTACCGCATTTTAAAGCGTGACAAGCACTAATTGTATTTGCGATATTGTTTTGTAACTTTAAAAGAAATCGAGTAAAGCAATAAAATGTACACATGAATGCTTTGTCATTACTTAAAAAATTATATATATATTTTTTTTATATTTACGGGTAAGCACAGTGCCTTGATCTCACCTGATGTTAAGTGATGATAAAGCCAATGATGGAAACGCACTTCACCCGGGATCCTCAACTAGTGTGGTACTAATGATGATAACGATCTTATCTAATTGTTTTGCATTTAATTAAAACAACGCTGATTATGCAAACAAATACGTTAACTTTATGTATTTTTAAAAATGTATTTTTATTACTTGACGATATAAAAATGAAAACAAATATATTTTCCATTCTATCATCAGTGAAAAGGTCTAAGAATCAAGGTCCAGCGTGCGTCACAGCTTCGAAGCCGCCAGAGGGACGGAGTCTTAACTGTGACGAGTACAGAAGAGTAATAAATATATGGAGGCGTCGAAGTGTATCAACTACAAATTAAATTCGTTACTTTCCCATCTACATCGACAATGTTTGCTGGTTCCAATACACAATGAATGAACACTGAATAGGCGATTGTGGGCATTCTAACCAGTTAATGTGAATTGATAATGGTTTAAAAATGTCAATGGTCAAACATGAATGATAGTCAATTTATTATTAAGAACAAATTAAGAACTTAAGAGATATATAACAATAGAAAAGTTTCTTATCAAATACGTTTAAACAGTTTTATATGTAGTTTTGTGATGACGAGTCATTTGATAAATGAATGATAAATTAAGAACGGAAGTTCCAAATCTAACAATTTAAAAATAACATTACGATGTCAATGAGGATATTAATTCATTCACCACTTGCTCGTTTTCGGTAGGAACTACGAGGCAATTGATTTAAAACACCAAGGTTTAGAGAGAAATTTCGAAGTGGATCAACAACCATTAGACGCGACCGAGCACAGTCTCACCGACAACGATCCAAATTCGGACGCTACAATCGTGATTGCGGAACAGTGGTATCATTGTTTGCGCGAAATGGAATCGATAAGTTCAACCGTTCATTTCCCCGATGTTGCTCTATGACAAGCACCTGTCAAAGTTTGCAGCAGAGATATTGAAAACAGAATGATAATCATCTGCTGTGTACACGTGGGGATTTCCGATAGATAGCAGAGGCTGCGGCTATGCCTTATTATTTGCAAGAGTATTAAGAGAAAAGAAGAGCAAAGCAAAACAAAAGAGAAATCAATCTGTTTTGATATGCCGTTTTATCGGTTGTCAAAATTTTAGCACTTTTACAATTAGCTTGTTCAAATTTTGATGGCAGCATGCCAGCATGTTTTAGACGAAAAATTAGCTAACAAATGTTTAAATTTTACTTTTTATTTTCAAGTGCTAATTGCTGCACTGAAGCTAAATTAAATAATTATAAAATTTATGAAATACAGTGAAATAATTAAACGCCCACCCGACCCAGCCAGGAATCGAACCTGGGTCTTCCGCAATCCAGGCGGCTGCACTGACCGCTATGCTACCGGGAAGGCTGACGTAAGCGCTGAATGTTGTCACTTCTTTTTAATTGTTTGAGTGCTAATAACGGCACAGTGCGCTATCTATCCAACGGTCATTGCAACCGATGGCCATACAGATTCACCTTTACAGATGAAATACCACAAATTTGATAACACAACGCTATAGTAAATTTACTATGACTATGACCCAGGTTCGATTCCTGGCTTGGTCGGGTGGGCGTTTAATTTTTTCAATGTATTTTAAAAACCTTATAAATATTTAACAAATGTTTGTTATAACGATAAAAAAAAATTGAAAGCAAACCCGGGTACGTACAAACTAATTAAAAAAGTAACTTAACCTAAGACAAATAAATACTATTATTGTCCGTTATCATTTTAGACTATGAAACGTGCGAATAGCGCCCGTCCAACTCTTATCTAATGTTGAATTTGAAACACAATTGACGTTTAGAAACGAAAAATAAATGTTCTTAGCTTAGACATTATTCTAGTTATTTACGAAGAGGCATCAGATATTTTTGTAAGAAACGTATGGCTAGTCTAGCCCGGCAGCATGATTCTAGGTTAGTATAAAAAGATTTGCGGTAATGATTTCGCTTCCACATTACATGCGCTCCCGGGCGTGATCGGAAACCACGATATTAAACAAGCTACCAAGTAACATTCCACCTAGGGGGAAGAAAACTGGCACCTATAATTTAGGACAGCAGTCCTTTCACTTGGATATAAATCTTTGCAACTATGAGAATAATTCGCCCCCGTAAGGTTATGACTTTGGTTTTGTTTAAGATTGTGATCTACTGGTGTAAGAGCGATATCTTCGATATTAAAAGACTTCGGTTTGACAAGATCAGAGTGCCTTGTGCGAGTTTAATTTGCTATTCGATCACGTTAACGTATACAACAATTTGCATGACATTGAAGCAATGCCTTCTGGTGACTAACGAGGAAAGTTATTTTTTCCATACAAATTCTCGTTTTCGTTAAAGTTTTCGTTTCGCGTTTATAATATTAGTAGGATTTTATCAATCCTACTAATATTATAAACGCGATATCAGCATATAGGATACTTTTTATTTTTTTATTTTTACTGTAGTCTTTGCGAACGAAGTCTCGGGCAACAACTTGTGGAAAATATAAGTCTCACTAGGCACCGAGATCTAATAAAGTATCTAATAGACTTAAAATGTCAGATGAGTATGAACGAATAAAGTAATAAAACGTCATGTTCTGCGCGTTTGCACAATGATTAGAAGCAAAATTGGTATGAACCTTATCACTTTATAATAACAGTTTGAGGGAAAGTTGATTGTTTCAAATGAAATATTTGTAATTTTAACTTCGCTATCATCAATCATCATAATAAATAAACGTTGGTTCGCGCCTTTTTATCTGGCAAAGCGATTGCATTACTCTACGTCTTTATAAACAACCAGTAATTTAAAAAAAAATGTTTTTTAGTCCGTAAAAGTATGAGGGACTTCTTAGCGGGAAAGTGAAGAGACACGTCTGCGGTTTTGTTTTATTTTCTAAAATTTGTGTTATATCGAATATTAATGTGAAATAATGGTGGATTATTAACCGTTAAGTGTTCGTAAGTGCGCATGAGTGTTGGCAAATTAAACAAAACAGTGCAACACACTTTTCAAATTCTCTCAAGAAGTCCGCCCGAGAGTAAATCTTTACATAGAGAGATACTCGAGGGGTTAGGGGGTATATCATTTCTCATTTCTATTATCATTCATCATCATCATACTGGAAGGAAATATTGTATAGGTATTTATGTATTATTTGAAAGAAAAATTACTTTGACACTGGCCAAATGTGCTAATCGCACGAAGCCATCAACTAAAGGAAAAACAAAAAAAGTATGAGGAGATCGATACTAAAGAAGATGATCGATTATTATATTTAATTATACACGTTTACGAACTCAATAATAATAACCATGGTAAGGATATCCTTACCATGTTTGTTACTATTGAGTTTAACGGGAGTTACTAATAACGATATGTAGTTTAGTGACTATTGACAATGTTGCATTTCCAGCTAACTTTTAAGTATTTTTCTATGATATCCATATGTTTTAACATAAACATTCTCACAATAATGTAACAAAACAATTTTAATTTTTTTTTTGCGAAATTAACTAATAAATTAGTTAAAGTACGAACATTAACAAGACATAGCACAAAGAAAATTTTAAATAAACATTAACGTACACAAGCTTCCATGCAGTCGTCGGTCGGAGACTCGGAGCACCTGTCAATAATTTATGTTTCACAAATGAGAATTATGTCAAAGTGAAAATTAATAAGTGGCAGCGAAGGCAGTCATGCAAGGCTCCGATGGAAAAACGGGTGCAAGGGTTCACTGCACGGGTCTTAGGCTGATAGGTTCTCACGGGCCCTGCGATGTTAACAACGGCCCACAATGCGCAATCACTAGGGAGGTTTACAAACGAGTGCATGTAAAGTAATGTAAATAAGAATGTTGCTATGATTAGATTTACCGTACTTATTTTTAAATTTAGGGTTCCTTTTGGTAACACCAAACATTTGGCTAACATCATACGGCTCAAACCTTTTGTTTCTTGCTTCAATAAACCTGTAAAGTAAAGGGCACAGGCCTTTTTAAACAAAAATTTTAAATAAAATTTTCGTAACAAATTTTATATGGACACTGAAATATTAATGATACGATACGACCACTTGCATACATAATTCTAGGGAACGTATGATGTAAGGTTTACCTAGGTATAATGTAAGGTTATACCTAGCCATATTTTTTTAAACTTTTCAAATTAAAACTTTAATTAACATTAAAAACAGTATTGCGTTGTATCCAAATATATTTTTTTCAAAATAAAGTTAAGCACAACTTTTAAAAACACGTTCTCTCCGTTGCTTTGCTATTTATCTGAATGTTAGTCGAAGCATTCATGATATGCTGCGTGTGCGCTTTATAGCGCGATAAAACTTGTTATGTTGTCATTGTCGTCATAGGGTGGAACTGGATTCACACAGTTTGTTTTAGCACCGTACCGTGTATACAACCACTAAACTGGCATTTAAAGACAGTCGTCTATCCGGACAAGAAAAAAAGCTGGTTGTTAGATTTAACCTCGAGTCGAGGAAATACATTTGTAAAAAAATTTATGTGTGGCGTTCGTGTAAACTTTAGAAAACTATAAGTTATACAGGGTGTTTGGAAGGTGGGTGCATAGCCTTAAGGCGATGTTAGCATGGCCCATCTAGAACATTTTGAGCCACAGTTGTCTTAGACCAAGTCTGTTATTATTATTATTTTTTTGTTGACTTGCGATTTTAGTGCCAAAAATCCAAAATTTGCTAATTAATTGCTAACAACATTCAGTTTAATTTGAAATGTATATTTTTAACAATTAATTTTATTAGTGTAATGTGTCTCTAATCGTATCGAAGCATTTTTGAATCACCATTGATACCAAAAAATATAAAGTCACAGACCATTAAAATTAATAGAAAATTAGGAAAAATAAATTTTCGACTTTTAATGTCAATTTAAATATAAAGAAAATAGCTGCAAATGTTTAAACACATTTAAAAACATGCTTGGCTATTGCCCTTTCTTTTAAGGTATCATTTACGCAGATATCAGCAAACCAGTTAAGGGTGGTAACATCAATTTTTAAGGAGATTAAAAAAAACGACATTTGAACATGAAAATTAAAGTTAGATCACCAAAAAATATGTTTTTTTTAATCTCCTTCAAAATCGATAGATCTTAAAAATCGATCACCAAAAATATACATTTCAACTTAAACTGAATGTTATTAGCAACTAATTAGCGAATTTTGGATTTTTGACACTAAAATCGCAGATCAACAAAAAAAAAACAGATTTGGTCTAACACAAGTGTGGCTCAAAATGTTCTAGATGGTCCATACTAACAACCCCTTAACGCTTTGCACCCACCTTCCAAACATCCTGTATAATTATTTTAAAAGTTATACATAGGAGCATTATATTTCATTTCTCGATGCGACATAAAATTTTGTATTATACGTAAAGCAAATCAACAGCAATAACTTACAAAAACTGTTTTAATTAATAACGATGATAAACATTACTTATTTGTACAAATCAAAATTAAACAAAATTAAACTGCATCAAATAAAACCAAACTGTTAATTTCGGTACAAAATTCAAAGCGGTTAACGCATTTTATCGTATAAAATGTGGACTAAGTATCGCTAAACATGTAAAAAAAACATAAATGCGGTTTGCAGATCAATTGGCCATTTGCAACGGTACTGCTAAGTATCCATTTAGTTTAGTGCAAAGAAACCACAAACGTCACGATAACATAGAAAATTTCCTCAATTCACTAAAAATATGTTTCACCACTTACAACTTTTGACGGATTCTAAAATATGGCGAAATGGGATGCGTATTCAGGTAGAGATCTTGCAAGTTAAGCAATGTTAGAAACGTCAAGTCTACGAATAGGTGACCAAATAAAATATCTTTCTTTTTGCGGAAGGCACGTTTGTGTTAATCCTAATGGGTTGTTGTGTTATGCCCCACGTGGCGGTCTTAAGCCCTACGAACTCGCATTAGACCAGTCTGGGGCTCAAACTCCCCATGTGCTTTCTCCTCATATTTTTTTAAATGGGACGGCCTGAGTCCAGCGTCAGGACGTTTAGAGGCTAATGGTGATGACTGAGATCAGTAAAAGACTGAACAAGACAAAGATACAAAAGAAAGAAAGATCAAACACATTACTAAGCAGCTAACAATCAAAGCTGCAATCATTATAGTCATTATTGTCATAGGCGACTGATTTTGAAGATTCTGCAAAACGTGGATACACATCTTCTCAGATTTTGAAAATAACGGTACATCAGTGACTTTGTCTGCATAAACACCCGTATGCTGTGATACCGAAGTAATTTTATAAAATATTTTCTGAGCGGTTTTGACACCTTATAAGGAACCAACCAACCAACCTGCCAAGTTTCAATTATGTTCAGCCTCATAGTTTCAGAGAGCTTATGATTAGTAAGTGTTATATTAGCGTATAAATGGATAGATATTTGCGTTAATAAGTGGGCCGCAAAGCCTATTATTATAGCAGAAAAATTACGGTGATTAAAATAGCAACTTTTTTTTTTGCATTAAGCACGGGAAGGCAAGCAAACAGCCAAGATATTGCTGAGTGGTGTTGAATGTTTAGTGTCATAGATAATTATTGTGTGTTTTTATTATTATTATTTTTATTTTATTTTTCTTTCCGTGTGTTTTAGTGTTTTAATATTTTCATATGTATGTTGGTTTGTCGTTGTTTTGTGGACATGTCACCGATTTAGAGAATACCAGCGTTGCAGCGGCTCTAGGTCGCTGTAGCACGTGCTGACGCTGGGGCCTAGTTGGTCACACTTTTATCTTTTGTTTTGTTTTGTATTGTTATTGTGAATATCGTGATACTTTGTAGTGTGTGTAAATATGTTTTTCACATCCTACGCAGCACCTTTAGTGGTTGATCTTGTGCAGGCGCTTGCACATCAGACTATTCTTCAATAAATGTTTAACCGTATTCTATAGACATGAAGTTCAAAATCTATTGAGGAGATTTGACAGTTTGTGGTACCTAGTCTTATGTGCAGGCTTATGTACGACGTCAATACAAGATTTAGTTTGCATATGCAGGCTCACACGGAATATTTATCTCATCAAATTAAACGCATCGTCTTTGGTGGTGAACTCATCGGTCGCAGATTCGATTTGCATAGCGTTCAGTCTATTACGGCCACAATGAGAAAATAAACAGTGATAGATAACCTTTGAAGAGACGCCGTCGCACAGAACATCACTATATTGTATCATTTGACTTAAATTAATGTGAACGTTATGTTTAAGTCTTTATTGGTCAAAATACGACCGCAATACTTTAAAAAATATAAATTTTACTTTAAAGATATTTTTTTGCAACACATAGGTATGTAACATACATTTTATCTTTTGAAACTCCTTCTCCATATAAACTTTAACTGTGCCAAATCTCACACTCTTCCGTGAGCGCAATGTGCTTAAAAAGGGGTTGCAAAGTATGAGAGTAAAATTTTTACTAAAACTACTATCATCATCATCATCATCATCATTAGCTCATTTTTATGTCCCCACAGCTGGGGCACGAGCCTTTCCTATGGATGGATAGGAAGAACGGGCCATAAACCACCACGCGGGCCCAGTGCGGATTGGTGGTTGTTAACGACTGCTAATGCAGCCGAGACCAACGGCTTTACGTGCCTTCCGAAGCACGGAGGAGCTCGAGATGATAATTTTTTGGTCACCCATCCGATGACCGGCCTTTGCGAAAGTTGCTTAACCTCTGCACTCGCAGACCGGGCGCGTTAACCACTGCGCCATTGAGCTCTTCCAAAAAACTACTATGTTACTAATCAAAAGTAAAACAACATTTTTATTATATACACACAAGTTTTGTCTAAATATTTAATCTTTAAAGTAGAGATGTAACGAGTCTACTATTTTAAGAATTCGGACTTTAGAACTCGTCAAAAAAAATTACGAACAGATACTCGAGAGCTTGAATTCAAAATTTTGTATACTAGTCCACGTTTTTGAGTTCATAATCAAGAATAATGATGGCTTGTAAAATAAATGTACATACGCCTGCACGTTAACCTACCACAATCTGCCTAATTTCCTCAACAGACTTTGAACTTTTATGCCTTAAGAATATTGTTGAAAATGTATTGATATACATTGAACAGTTTTGGACAGGTTGATATGCAGGCGTCTGTACTTTTAATACCGTATATGAGTTTATTGGAAAGCTGTCGTTTAATGATGACATTAAATAACTAGCTTAGTTCTGTAAAGAAAAGTTCAGAGCTAAGCCAAGTAAATATTATCGACGCTATGTACAAATAAAGTATAGAAAACAATACATAATTTGACTTTATACGATAGTAACTACCTATCTTAGGTTGCGATTTATGTTCATTTGTCTTTATGTCTTTACTCGACTGGTTAATACGTACCGCACGTATCCAAAACCTGTATAAATGAGTACTGTGTATTCGACGGATCTGCTCCGAACCCCTCGGAGAATCTAGTAGGGCACGGGGACACGCCTCCTCTAGAAAACCTCCGAAGGTGATTCATTTCACACGGCTTGAGGAACCCTTTAAGTTTCTCGCCGATCCCGAAAAAGCCCGGTGAAGCTTAAACTGCCGTCTGAGGTCAACAAACTACTTCCAATTAAAAAAAACTGTGTATTCGATTATATTATTTCGTATATGACTATGAAAGTACCTGTAAAGTTTCTGAGTCAATACTTGTTGAGATATCTCAGTTCATCGCTTGATGATACTGTACGGTTAAGGTCACATTTAACATGCGGGGTTGAGTTTGTTATTACGTATTTTAAAGGTACCGATTGACTGTTTACATTTATTACTAAATCATTATATTTATTGTTAGGTAAAGTTACATTTACCTAACAATAAAGCTTTTTCAGTTCTCTGTGATATCGCAATGCGGTTTATCGATTCTCGAGTCTCACTCGTTACGGTATGCTCTAAATCGATTGTTCACTACAACTTTTTTAACCTTAAAGATGTTTGAAAATTAAACCTAAAAGCGCATGGGGATAATAATAATAATAATAAGGATCGATCGCAAGGACATATGGAAGAGCAAGGTGCTACACGGGCGCTACTATCGGGCTCTAACTGGGCCTGATGTAGATTTAACTGCCTCGGTGAACTGGCTACGTTTTGGTGACCTCTTTGGGGAAACCGAAGGTTTTGTCTGTGCCATTGAAGATGAAGTTATCAAGACGAATAACTACCGGAAATATATTATGAGGGACGGTACGGTCGACATCTGTCGGGCATGCCGCCGTCCAGGAGAATCACTCCGACATATTATTTCTGGTTGTTCTCATCTTGCTAACGGAGAGTATTTGCACAGACACAACCAAGTAGCCAGAATAATTCACCAGCAACTTGCTCTTGGATATGGCCTTGTTGAATCGGAGGTGCCGTACTATAAATATGCACCTGCGCCAGTACTCGAAAATGGTCATGCAACGCTCTACTGGGATCGCTCTATCATTACGGACAGGACTATTGTCGCCAATAAGCCTGATATCGTGGTGGTTGACCGATCCCAGCGCCGGGCAATACTGGTTGATATCACCATACCTCATGATGAGAACCTCGTGAAAGCCGAGAAGGACAAGCTCAGTAAGTACCTTGACTTAGCTCACGAGGTGACCGCCATGTGGGATGTTGATTCAACCATTATTGTCCCGATAGTCGTTTCAGCGAACGGTCTGATAGCGAAGAGCCTCGACCAACATCTTAAGAGGCTCTCGCTTGATGGTTGGATCAAGGGTCAGATTCAGAAGGCAGTACTCCTTGACACGGCACGTATTGTCAGGAGGTTCCTCACTCTGCAGCCCTGATCACCGGTAGCTTGGGCCCTGCCCCGCTGCTGGTGGTACTCTAGAATTAGTTTTTTATAATGTTTTATTGTTTTTTTATTAAAATATTGTAAAAATCTAGTTTTAAGAAAGAAAGTAAATAAAGAGTATAATAATAATAATACCCGCTGCTGGTGGTACTCTAGAATTAGGTTTTTATAATGTTTTATTATTTTTATATTAAAATATTGTAAAAATCTAGTTTTAAGAAAGAAAATAAATAAAGAGAATAATAATAAATAATAAAGCATTAGTACACATTTTTTGAAGTAAATCGATGAATCTATAATAAAGGGTGTCTCAGATATTTTTTTTTTTAATTGAAGAGCAAAAATAAAAGTCTATGCTCATATTAATTATAATAAATTTTATATCAAATTAAAAAGCGAAAATCAAGTTTTTATTTATGGAAAACAACCATTTTTAAATGATCGCCATTAACTTCCTCGCATTAATTTAATCTAGAACTGAAATTGTATGAATATGAATGCATGCATTTATACATTCATCATAGTATAAGGTTATAATCTATTACCGCTAAATTTATCTCAATTGAAGCAAAAGAATCAGGAACGAAATCAATGCGATACCGCGCGCTATGTTGCATCGTCGTGTGTGTGTGAAAATTTCAGTTCCAGATTAAATGAATGCGAGGAAGTTAATGGCGATCATTAAAAATGGTTGCTTTCCATAAATAAAAATTTGATTTTTGCTCTATAATTTGATATTAAGTTTATTATAATTAATTTAATTAATAAATAAATTAATGAGTTTAGACTTTTATTTTTGCTGTTCAAATAAGAAAAAAATTCTGAGACACCTTTATAAGGCCGAGTTTAGTATCCTGACT
Organism: Eudonia truncicolella; assembly: GCA_949315975.1. Lineage (NCBI taxonomy): Eukaryota > Metazoa > Arthropoda > Insecta > Lepidoptera > Crambidae > Eudonia > Eudonia truncicolella. The sequence goes on from OX438839.1 coordinate 12,075,096, forward strand.
ATCCCTTCGGCACATCACTAGACGCGGGCAAAGTTGCCAACGATCGCCAGTCCGTGTACCGGAACACGAAACAACAAATACAATTAGCCTGTAATAGCGTTAACAATTTATGCAGTGTGTAATTTGAATTCCGCGTAACAAGATGTAATTGATGGATTAATGGAATACGTCTACTGTAACACACGTTATTAGTATCGAACACTTTAAGAGAGGTGCGTTTAAAAATGTTTGATTTGCACCCGGAAGCGTCACCGTTGGTGCGAGAGAAACCATTTATTATATACACGCGAGCTGAGACGTCGCTTTCTAATGAAAAATTTGGTTTTATATCTATGGGCGCAATCGACGTTGCATTTTTTTATGTAGATATACATACGTGTGTGATTGCAGAAGAAAAAAAATGAAAGTGTAATATGCTAAATGCTCTTAAATGTTCCATTAAATGTAACACGCTTTTATTTATAAAAAAAATGGATCTGTGATAAAAACGCAAAGATTTAAATAGAAGGTGTAAAGTTTAATAAAAATATGTAATTAGTTAGGTATGTACGATATGGGATTATTGTGACGTAGACAAAGAAGGTTAATAATCGTTAAACGTTGAAATGTAGGTAGGTACCTAAATAATGATATTTTTTCTTATTATCGAGTTTAAATTATTTTTATCTTTTTATATTATTTTTAAGTTCTTTTTATATTAATAAGTAAAAAAATAATGTTTTTTTAAAAGTTTTGTTTTCTTTAAAAATTTATCGCGTGAATTTGGCTTCATCGTCGCTAACCATAAAGTGAGATGTAAGAAAAAGCGTTGAAACATTTTCCACGGGAAGGATTTAAATCCACACGTTTTGACAAGTCTTTAAAGTACTTTAGTAAATTAGAGATGCGAAAATTGAGTATTACAATGAAACGACGTAAAAAAAATTTGGTTAATTCAACACCCCGATAGCTGATTAACTTGTAAGATAGCAATCCCGACGCCTTAGCCGCCGCACCAACGATTTCCAGTTACACAAGCCAGTTAACCATGACCATTATCACTGTACACATTAGTGTGCTACCACTATTCAAAAGCCCACTAACTTAAACACATAACCACCCATAAAATAATGGCCCGAAACGATCAATTAGGAATCATTATAAAGTGATTTGTCAGCTTTCCGAGTGCTCGGCCGAAGAAAGTTCCTCAGTCGCGTGCTAGAGCAAAAAACAAGCGAGCCGAGCGAGCAACACAGACGAATCGCCTGTTTTGATTAATGAACGCGCGGGTAGAATTGAAATACCTTAGGCTTGCCTTAGAAGGCATCGAATGTAGCACAAGCACAAGGGACGAGAGCCGTGTTTGTAATTATGAGCGTTAATGTGTTATTGATTTAGAGTTTGCTCTGTAGAGCAGATACGATATTAACACATTAGAAAATGACACTTGTTATTTGTAAGAGATGGGTTAATATTCTGCTATTCGACTTATAAGCCGTGTTTTCTATGCTATACTTATTCGAGTAATATATTTTTCAATGCTTTTTAAGTAACATTTAGTGATATCTACAATATTGCCATTGACAGCGAACGGGTTCATTGGGTGAATAACATAATTACCAAATTTTGAAAAAAAAAAAAAAAAAACAAAAATTGGGTAAAGAGGGGCCTATCAACTAATTAGGCCAGCAGCGTAGTGGGTGGCTCATCTCCTCGTCTGCTATTTATTAGCCCTTTTTTTTTGGAGAGAGATTGCTTATTTCCTCAGTCGGCATTTTCAGCTTCACCGGGCTTTTTGGGGGCGGCGAGGAACGTAAAGGGTCCCTCAAGCCGTGTGAAACGAATCACCTTCGGAGGTTTTCTAGAGGGAACGGCATCGCGCACTAGCGCGCGTCTCCGTGCCCTACTAGATTCTCCGAAGGGTTCGGATCGGATCGGGGAGCGGAAAAACCCGAGGGCGCCTCTAAAGGTTCGGACCTCGGCTCGGGTTGACCAGGCCGTGGTGGAAGAGAGAAGCGCCCAGGTGTCTGTACCTGGTGTAGAGCGCGTGTGAACCGGTTCTTCGTACCCTTGTTCTACGAGTACGGTGTCTTGGGCCTAAACTAGTGTGCATGTTTAGTGTATTTTGTAAATGTGTTGTGGCATTTAGATGATCGGACGGGGGTTGATTAGCCCAGCTAAGGAACGTTTAAAGAACGATGACGATGATGACATAGGGGGCAAGTTCCGAGGTTCCTGAGATTACCTCCCAAAAATCTATCCCGGGAAATCAATACATTCCTTTGAAAATTGAAGATAAACCGAAATTAACACGCGCAAAGACACAGGCGGAGGCTAGTACAAAACAAAACGCGGATTCGACAGTACCAGTTGACGAATTCGAGAATGCCAGAAGCACTTTTGCTGCGTAAGTAACAACTCGATTTGGGACAAATAAAATACAATAGGCTAATGGTATCACGGTTTCAGTTAAGTCCATGATCGATCGAAACCATATAATTTGTATCCAAATTATAGGTGAAATCGCATAAATGGCCATCGTGTACGATGTACGGCAGTACTGTATTGAGGCGATATAAAAACAGATAGAACAATTTCGAGAGGCCCTTTCTCTATGGGCTTTCTTTTTGTACGTTTTGCAGTTTCCTAGATGCCTTTGTTGTTTTCGTACTAAAATATTGCATCGCGTGTTTCAATTGTTATTGAGTTAAAAAATTCAATCGAATAAGATTGTGTAGAGAAGGGCCAAATTATACTACTCGCAGTCTGTTAGATAACCAGGTTCGGAAGACCTTCTACGACGATGACAAATTATAAATATATTCAAAAAAAAAGAAAAATTTAGAGCATACTCAGACTAAGAATGATAACTGAAAAGTGTAAATAAATTTACCAATTAATATAATGGTTATAACCTTACTAATGATGTGTTAGATCTTTTGAAATGAATTGAATTATATAGAATTGAACTGAAGGAAACTGCATGGAAATGATAGTTAATAAGCGCAGCTTTGTTCATATAGCTCTTTAAATGTTACCTAACACAACAAACCACATAAACAAAAAAAAAGTAAAATAAAACATAAAAAGATTACTGACTTTTGAGAAAGGAAGGAGCTCGATGGCGCAGTGGTTAACGCGCCCGGTCTGCGAGTGCTGAGGTTAAGCAACTTTCGCAAAAGCCGGTCATCGGATGGGTGATCAAACATTCATCACCTCGAGCTCCTCCGTGCTTCGGAAGGCACGTAAAACCGTTGGTCCCGGCTGCACTAGCAGTCGTTAACAACCACCAATCCGCACTGGGCCCGCGTGGAGGTTTATGGCCCGTTCTCTCTATCCATCCATAGGGAAGGCTCGTGCCCCAGCAGTGGGGACATAAAATGAGCTGATGATGATGATGATGAGAAAGAAAATCAATAGCTGACCAAAAGACTACACCTTATAAATAACTACGTAGGGGTATCATAAATACATCAAACTAGATTCCAGCACAGAACAGGCTTCTAAGATATCCGGTAGTGCCGGGTACATATTGCAAATAAAATTTACATATTAAACTTCATACAGGTAAAGTGGTATTTTCTGAAACATCACAGTACGTCTTAAGGGTGACGACGAAAGGTGACCATGATCCGATTTTCTTTTCTCAGTCAATTAATGTTAATTACTTGATGTCAGTTCAACCTACTTTTATAATAACTTTTATATTCAATTAATTTAACTTGCTTTATTTATCACAGTTTTCTCCTGGCTGGTTATAAGATGGTAGATAATTTCCTTTTTTTAATGTAAAAGGAGTATTATGAGACACTTTAAATATGGAAAAGTGTTATATGGGATGGAAACAGTAGTGAGTGTTGCCCCCAAAATCATTGTTTTTGGGCCTTGTAGGCAATATACACGTCAACCGTTGCTTTATCTTGATGTCCACATCAAATAATAACAAACAGGCAAATGAACAGACATATTTATAACATTACTTAGGAATTAAAAGTATATTAGTCTTTCTTTACTCTACATATATGTGTATTATGATAATAATTATAATACGACTTTCTGCGCAAAAAAAGCAAAATGTGTGTGTGATAGGCATCGTTATCTATTCCGTGGACATCGTTATAGTTTTGACCGGTTCTAAGCCCACCACTAATTACAGCCACTGCAACTCCTGAGCAGACAGGATCAACAGAGGCGAACACAAAATAAACATATAAGCTCAAGTCCTTCCAATTTAATCTGTTTATAAAACCCGCAACAAAATGAATCAAATTAATTTTTAAGAAGATTACCGCTGCTGGCGGTACTCTAGAATTAGGTTTTTATAATGTTTTATTGTTTTTATATTAAAATATTGTAAAAATCTAGTTTTAAGAAAGAAAATAAATAAAGACTATAATAATAATACAAAAAAGATTAAACAATGTAAGGACAATAATAATTACATTAGTTAACGGAATAAGGTGGGTGTCAATCTAACTGACTGACTCCGCTCCATTGGACAGACGGAGGAGTTAGGTTGAGAAACATTTGGCCTTCATTACATCAGTGACCATTTTTTAAATTGAGGAAACCTAGGAACCATTTATAACCAGACACAGGAAATAAAGATGTATGTGACAGACCGATTGGACAGATGCACACGCACGTGATCCAGTTACCTCACTTTCGGTTTCGGCGCAAGCGTCGGCCGTAACACTGCCTTCGTTGTCACGCAGCGCATGTAATGATAATTTGACTAGTTCTTCTGATAATGCCTGACGTAGCGTACACATGTTAGGATTGTGTTGAATCACTTCACACCTTTTTTTTTGTTTTCGCTTAATCTTTTATCACTACTCGTTATATTTCGTTATTATTATGTTTTTCATGCAATTTAGGTTTCATGTCATCTTATTGTTTCTCGTTAAAAAGAAAACTTAAATAATATAAGAAAAACTGAAAGTATTAAAAACTGAGATTATATATTTATTTGTGCCTTCACTGTCTACGATTATTTATATTCTTGTACGTTCTTCGGTGTTTCATTAGAAATTTACACAAATTAATTTATTTTATAATTACAATTAGAAATTGTCTGGTGCACCTCATTAACGTTCCCAATATTATGGAAGTCGCAAATGGCTTCAATGATTTACACAAAATCATTACTTGCACAACCTATACAAAGTTAGAATAAATTGCTAATCTTACTCTCTTGCTACAACTAATACTTGTTTAATGTTTTATGCATTCGAATCGAACATATTATGAACAGCATATACTGATAACATGGAAACTATCTTGAAAACGATGAAGGTTACAACTCCAATTACAATTAGAGACACAATATATTTCTTATTGGGCGAAAAAAGTGACAGCTGTAACGACTTCATTTTTGCTAGTTGAGACGTTAAGTTTTTCTAGAATTTCTTGTTAAGGAGACAGTGTAGGCCGATTATTCAAATCTGGTACGAATTCCGACACGTCACGGAAACGTTCAGGCAAGTAGGTTAAGTGAAGTCACCAAACAGAATCAGATGAAATGCTACAAGTTAGCTGTACGTGCGCCGAGAGGCTTCTTAAAAAGGGACCGAGTAGAAAGCATTCCCTGTTGGGTACGCGGTCTAACTATCGATGTAAAAATTTAGTTTTTAGTATGGCTGGATCACTGACGGCTTCATTTAGCAATGGAGATTTCAAGGCGGTTAATTCGTCGATCCCCGTTCATACTAAACTGGTTTACCAGTTCAACGATTTTTTATTACACTTCAAAATTTACTCGAATAATACACTACCCCAGATCCTGGGCATATCGCTACTTACTATTTTATGTAGCAAAGTTATAGGACTTTGGTCTTATAAGTAAAACAGAATTGCAAGGGCAAAACATATACATAGATTATATTAAATAAGGATATTGTGTATTATTTATTTTGAATGTCAACTTTTTTAGTATTGCAATGCAAGCTAGATCGGATACAAAAGCAAATAACATAATATTCTCAGAGTAATTGAATACGTAATGAGCTAGCTACCTGCAGCTAGGTGGCAAATTACGGCGATGACAAAGTCAGAGACATTATAACAATAAAAAAATAATCAGCAAGTAAATTTGTATTTATTCTTAACAAATAAAAGGCAATTTTCGTTAATGAAATCCTTAGTAGATTTTTGAATTCAAATGTTGTGTATTTACAATTCACAGGAAATGTGTGCTGTGTTGCGTTGCGAATAAAATGTTCTTAGCGTTATTTTTTTTTATTGGCATAATTTAATTTAAATTGTAATACAAAAAGAAAATAAAGACAAACTGTTTTTTAGTAGACAGTTTATATTTAGTGACCTTTTCTTACATTCCTGTTGTCTGTTAGAAATTGCAACTACTGTTTTTGTATACAGATTTAGTTAATTTATATACACACATAATTTCATATTTTGCCACGTGTTACTGGTAGAACTAACACTCACATTGATTCGTTACATAGTTTTCAAAAAACTTGAATTCTTGTATAAGTTAAAAAATTAAACTTGAACCACATTTTTCTATGCTATAATCTTTTACCTCAAGAAACGCGTTCCAGCTAAATCTCTGCGCATCAAAATAACCCACATAATGAATTTCCCAGAACTTCCCAGGATCGACGGTATGATGGAAACAAAGGCGAGGCTCCTCCACTTGCGTATAATGACGATAACAAACTATTACAAACAACAGAGGTTGCGACGCTAGCGGAAACTGCGGGTAGCTCGTTAATGGCAGCTGTGGGATTGTTTTAAAACTATTAATTTCCTACTAAATAAATATTTAAGAGGCACGCGGAAGCCGCCGCTGTGTTATTGTGGCGGGCGGGACATTAGCCACAGCAGTGATTTGCTGGCGAAAGGGCAATTTCTAAGACTATGTTAAGTTGGAGCACGAGCTCGCGGAGATTGTAAGGAAAAGTTCCGCGCTCGTGGTCGGAAGGGGCGATGGAATAAATCACGGTAATGATAGCGATGCGTCTGGATTTATTGTGCGTCGGCCGAGGAACGATGCTCGAAAATCTAAGGATTGATTTACAAGTAATTTTAAACCGGCAGAATTGGATGCTTACAATCATAAATCGTTATCTTTTTCTTCTATGTTAGGCTCGTTAAAGTTTTTATAAGCTGGTCTTATGGGACTTTAATAAAGCTATTACAGTAATTGATAATGTAGTGTTTTGTGAAGTGGGACTCTCTTTCGGCTCATTAAATCATTATCAACACACATACATCAACATGCTTCATATATCATTACATACCGTAAACAGTTTGAACAATCGATGTTAATACATTATATAATAATAAGTGTTGAAATAATTTGTTCGCAACAATATTTCCGTATATTTTATAAGCTATGCATGAGGTACCTAATTGTTTTTTTTTGTATAAGTAGTTGACAGATTATTCAAAAAACTTTAGCTACTATGTCGTCACCAAGTAAAAAAAGATCTTATTTTAGACATCTAATAAAGAGACTGTTGAAAAAAGTTATTGTCAACGTAAATTGTTGCTTGTTAATATTTAAGTACCCACAATTCAGTCGTAATGTACTCGGAATTGACTGACGAGAATTCGCGCTCTGCAGTACAAAAAGGCCGGGTCAGGTTTGATTAATGAAGTAGCATTTCTTTATTGTGCTACGCTACAGCTCATTTGTCATTTGGGAGCAGACGCGCGTGAGTGTCGGACGTCGTTTGATGATTGCTGCCAGGACATTACGAGTTCCTAAATGATTTAATGTACAAATATTCATAAATGTTACTGTCTATAATGCGAACGTTAGAATGACAAAAGAAAGCAATAATTTAAAAAAGTTTTAAGTTCATTAAATCTGAACACAATATAAAGTTACATGTAAATGTTAGTGTGTAATGCGTGTCAGAATGATACTTCAATAACAATTGTAACGTAAAAATTGGTATTTGAAGCTTTAACATCTTAGAATCCCATTTAATAAAATACAGGTACCTGTAATGGCCTAAGTGCATTTTCTAGTGTATCATAATAACCATTAATATTTCTAACGATAGCATAACTTTGACTATGCCTAACGGCTAGTAATAACTCGAACGGCTATCAGGGATATTCAAGCATGTGAGATAATTGCTGATGATTAGTGAATAAAAGAAAAGAGTATTCAGCCAGTATAGTAGAAGACATAAACAATATAATTGCTAATGGATATCAGAAATCTAAGTCCAAATTAAATGTCTTTTTTTTTTTTTTTTTTTGAGAGAGATTGCTGATTGCCGCTGCGGCATTTTCAGCTTCACCGGGCTTTTTGGGGGCGGCGAGGAACGTAAAGGGTCCCTCAAGCCGTGTGAAACGAATCACCTTCAGAGGTTATCTAGAGGGAACGGCATCGCGCACAAGTGCGCGTCCCCGTGCCCTACTAGATTCTGCGAAGGGTTCGGATCGGATCGGAATTAAATGTCGTGTAAAAAGCGTTGTATTAGAAAGGTGACGCCTTTTTTAACAATGTCTTTAGTTTCGAATTGAAACTTATCATTTTTAGAGTAAGTGAATACTTTTCAGTATCTAATATAATATTTTTCAGCCCGTATTTACCCGCTGCTGGGCATAGGCTTCCTTCATGTGTTGTGTATTTAGCGCCATCTGGCACAGACAAGGGGACTTAACTATGAATGCAATCTGCACAAATGTTTCACTAATTATAGATTTATAGATAGATGGCGCTAGACTCGCTGATTGCACTGTAGTTTCTGTAGTTACCGTATACAGCGCGCTGCCAGTCCACTAATATATAAGGGCCTGCGCGCCCGCCACTCGCCATCCCCCGCCCGATCCTCTAAATGCCACTACACATTTACAGAATACACTCCAAAACCGTTTCATGTTTGGTGCCACGGGTTACCCGTGGTACTATCGCAATGTAGATCTCCACCGTGATCTAGATCTTCCCATTACTTAAGCCTTCCACCAACAAGACGGTATACATCTAGACGTCTTAGACACGTCCTAGATGACCCCGATGATCCCATAAGAGTTGCGAATGCCCCCCCCCCCCCTCCCCTCCCCGCTCGATCCTCTAAATGCCAAAACATATTTACAGAATACACTAAACATGCACACTACTTTAGACCCAAAACACCGTACTCGTAGAACAAGGGTACGACGAACTGGTACAGACATGTACCTGGCCGTTTATCTCCTCCACCACGGCCCGGTCAACCCGAGCGGAGGTCCGAGCCTTCAGAGGCGCCCTCGGGTTCCGCTCCCCGATCCGATCCGAACCTTTCGAAGAATCTAATAGGGCACGGGGAAACGCCTTAGTGCGTGATGCCGTTCCCTCTAGAAAACCTCCGAAGGTGATTCGTTGCACATGGCTCGAGAAACCCTTTAAGTTATTCGCCGCCCCCAAACAAGCCCGGTGAAGCTGAAAATGCCGTGGTCTGTAGCAATCAGCTAACTCTCTCAAAAATAAGAACCACTTCCCTCTTTTACGGCAGCAAAGTTGTTGAACACAAAAAATGTACCTTTACTTACAGGTGTATTATTCGCCCAGTCCTTGTCACACCAAGTTACGCCAATCCTTATTAATAATTATTAATTACTAGTTGTGGCCCGCGACTTCGTTCGCGAAGACTACACTGGGATAGTGTAGTCTTAGAACCTGTTACCGGGATAAAAAGTATCCTATGTCCTAGTCCGGGTTGTGACCTGTCTATGTGCAAAGCTTCATTCGATTCCGTTCAGCCGTGCTCGAGTTTTGCGCTTCAAGTATCTAATATTTAATATTAATATTAATATGAAAATCTAATGTCGCATAAAACATACCAAATTAAACGAGTAGGTTGAACATGAATATATTTATGTTCTAAAAATGTACAACAAATAAAATAGAAAGATGGGAAAGTCTGTAATATGGCATCGTTAGCTTTAAAAGACTCATTGAATTGCACAAAAGCTTATTAGTTTCCAAACAAAGTCTCAGCAGATCGATAAAATGGATACTAAACCATATACATTATGTTAATCAACATACAGAAGAAAGTAAACTTATTGTCATAATAATACAAGAGGAACACAAACGCATTATTATTTCTGATTGATCTTATCTCGTTAATAAATGAATACCATTACGGATATACGAAGTAGAATAGGATTAAAGTCAAAGTTTAAAACTTAATAATTCATGAGCATGACAACGGAAGTTTTAAGATTAACTGGTAATATGCAAAGGCTGGTTTAATGTAAACTACGTTGCATCTTAGGCTACTCGGTTTTAATAAACTTTTACTAGAGTAAATACTGTAGTGGTACTGTATGACATTGTGGAAATTGAAACTTTTACCAGATGTAAATTTGTTAGCTTAGATTTTTATTTGTTTTTTTTTACATTTTGTGGTTGACTTCTATATATTTTTTTGTGTTTATTTGTAATGGAAAGTGTCCTGCTATGATAGGGCATTTTCCAATATTTTTGTCGCTGTAAGGGAGAAAAGAGCTGGATACTTGCTGAGTTTCTTGCCGGTTCTTCTCAGTACAAGATCTCCCGCCCAGAGTAGACTTACGAACCGATGGCATAGTGACATTCACAAGAGCTACTTGTAGCCTAAACTTTAAATTTTGAATTTTGAATGCCACGACTTGACTTGGGGGCAGATACATAGTGCAAGTGCATAGTGGAGAGTGCAATATTGTGTAGATGAGTCGTTTTACTGTTATAACTATGAAGCGTGATACAATTTGCGGAACAAGTGTAAATGTTACGGCAACACTAATAACATTACTTGAGTTGAACTACGAGTAATATTTCAATGAGATGTAATCAATTAATAACAGGGGAATGGCCATGGACGTCACGATGGAAATTAAATTCATGTTTCTTATTGCAATTGGAGGGCTAAGCAAAGGTGCGATCGTGATCTGCGAACACCTCTAAAGTAATGAACAGGGAGTCTGGTACCTATAATGCATTTAATTATACTCTTCCAAAACCATGTAACATTGCTTTTTTTTTACAGTTATATGTTAGAAATTTTTGATAAGGCAGAAAAGAGGAAGCACTTTGTATAATTCAATCATCACAATGAACATACATAACAACATAACATTGATAATATTGTGAAGGGTCAGCACAGCGAACATGAAGTCGTCAATAAATACGGCGCGTAAGACGACGCTCAAACATTCAATGGGTGCTTCAAATGTTCTTAGTACGAGTTTTTCACTTCATAGAAGTATAAACTAGATTTTGCAGACAATACAATTGACATGCGCTAGGTCCCTGCAGACTGCAGACAACGCGACGTCATTTATAGTAATGGACTCTTTTGTATTTCATTTCGCCGTTAGCTGCTGTACTTTCTTAGCCAGGGAGGTCGAAAATATATAGTGCTCGTACATCAGGGAGTTAGAATCAAGAACTCCCTGATGTACGAGCACTATATATTTTCGACCTCCCTGGCTAAGAAAGTACAGCAGCTAACGGCGAAATGAAATACAAAAGAGTCCATTACTATAAATGACGTCGCGTTGTCTGCAGTCTCGTTTAAACTGAGAGTTTTTTCCGATATTCTGTGCAAGTTTCGAATATTAAAAAAAAAATTACCTCTTTTTGTAACTTTTATCTGCAGTCTGCATCACATTAAAAGCAGCTTAAATAATAAAGTTCTTTAAAATTGGGTGAGTAAGTTATTTATTTAATCTAAAATTTAACTATATGTTTAGGTTGGTGGTAGGGTTTGTTCTAAATCTTTCACCATAACTACAATGTTAGTTTTGGTGTTTTCCCGACAGTAAGATAATATTGCCAATTTTTCAGTACTGTAGATTCCGGGTGAAGATGAGATGAAGGTCCAAACACTTCCCAATTGTGATATAAAAAGTAAGAGGCTTCATCATTGTGATGTCCGGATGTATCTGCTATCGTTTAGTTACAAAACCGATGACTTTTACATACATTGTTGAAATTAAAATGTGTTCAATAATAACTCACTCAGTAGAGAAGAGGTCTTAAGATACCGATACGCACGATCGACCATTACGCAAGAGCCAGAACGTGTTTCGCACATACGCTCGTGCTTTGCGGAAGGACCGGCTAATGACTGGTGTTCGGGCGAGATGGGAACAACTGACAGCGGCAATTGTTCCGTAAAGTTACGAGGGGAAGATTGCGCCCGTACTGTGTTGCCTCGGACACGGGCCGATATTGAAACTGACTTTTTACTAGCCCACCGTGAAGCGAATGGAACGGAAGTAATCTCAATTGTTAATCTTTGTTTTTGGTGGAAAACTTTACCAGTAAGGCGTTATTGTTTATGCGGACGCACTATGAACGGATAAGGGTGTTCTTACTGGTCACAGATGGTCAAGATATTTACCAATTGCCCTTATGTCAAAACATTGTTGTTCTCAAAATTGCTTACTTGCATACAACAAATTCTCATAATATTGGTACTGCGTATTTTTTACGTGATACAGAACTATTCCGCGTGAACGACAATCTATAACGCGGAAGATTGAGCAGGTCCCACCGACTCGTCTGCACTAACAATATTGTAGCCATTAATTTGCATGGGGCAGTTCTCAACGTAGACAGCGTGATAATTAGCGAACTAGAAATTAACTGGAATTAGACTTGATAAGTGGCATACAACTGTAAACGACTCTCTCTAACGATTTGAGAAACATGACATGATTTACGAAATTACTTATTTGCTAGCACTACTCTGTGAGGTCGTGTCCAAATCTAAATATCTTTAGCTTATTGGAATAAAATGTTTGTACACATGTATTCGCGTTTGTTTCTTCCGAACTGTTGTCAGGATCATTGATTACAGATAGGCTGAGGTATTAAGTCGTAGTTTTAACAATTCTTTCAGTCAGGACAAAACATTATTCTCGTTTGTCTCTTTTGTTGACTTTTCATGTCGACGTTTTCGTCATAGCTGCGATAAGTCTATGGTTAAGCGGACAGTCAGTCTATGGAGGCTGGACGCTGAGACAAAAAGGACCGTTTATATAATTTGGTAATATATTAGGCGTGCGAGGCTCAACTCAATAAGACAGTAAAAAGTTCGAAAACACAAACATTGCTAAATTATGAAAGAAGAAAAAGTTTCCATTCTGATCAGTAACAAATCACAAAACATAATCATAGAAAGAGAAATGAAACTGTTGTTAATGACATAACGATGTGTTAGAATAGTAGCAGTTTTGTGCTACTTCAACGACTTGCAGCTGAACAAAAATGCAATTATGAGCGTTCAAGACCACCGCAAAAACTTGTTTTAACGTTCTTTAACGTTAACGTGTTTTTTAACGTTCACCGTTAAAACGCAGCAAGTCTAAGAATCTTTGAACATGGGACATGGAGACAATGGCACTATGATAAAAAGAGACTAATCTCGCCGTTATCGTGTGCTGACTGATTACCGCTAACATGGAACGGGATCGACTTTTGTGGGCATTTTCTTGTCCGTTCCGCATATATGAGATGGCTAGCCAGTAAAAAGAGGGAAAATGCAATTCAGTTTTTATCAAAATTGCCAATGGCTTATGTAAAACTGCAACATAATACGTCTTCTTAAAATTGCGAAAGTGCAATCTGAACGAGCACACTTAAACGTATCGATAGCTTAAAAGAATGCACGGCGAGCGATGCATATATTTATAATGCAGTGCTTGAATTTGCGCTGTATCATATATTAGATGCTTTAAATTGTTTTAACAGGGTCTATTGTATAAGAGACGCTCAATTGTGCGGCACAGGCAAATAAGAGTCGATTATGGGCACTTGCCATCGTCGCAAAGGCCAATTACGTGCTAGCAAAGTATTCATTACATGGTAGATGTTGAAGAAAATGTAAAGGCGATCAGCTCCCACAGTCTGGATAAGAGTAACGTACGATCGGTGCCGCCTTATCGGGATATCGACTTCCAGTACACAGCACGTGCCTCCGTATGCATAGATGAATCTGAGTAGATAGTCGATACCGAATAGAATATTGTGTCTCCGCGAACTAGGAGCCTCGCTAGAAGCCGTACACAATAAAGACCACTGCCTCTTGTTCAGATGTAAATCTTTACCCACTCGTTTTCAATGCCTCGCATTGTTCTATTTAACGTCACAGTCAAAGGGATTTCTTAGTCGCTTTCGATAGCTTTATACGTACGGTTGATGTTTATTGCATTTATAAACGGATTTCGCAGACGCATATAACATGTTAGAGGCTTAATATCGGTATCGGATACGATTAACATCGTAAAACGATGTTATGTTGAGAATGTGCGTTTACGAAGTCTATAACTCATGTATCTAATAAGAGCACTTATCAACCCTGAAGTTTAGTAGATTTAATGCACATAAAATGAATTTATCTAATAACAGGTTGGTTTTCACCCGCCTAAGCGCTGTGTCGCATGCCGATGGAAGGCGAAGCCTCTTCCTACAACTTATCGAGAGAGTGGGATCTAGCGCTTCACTATGCCATCGTGCAGATACACACTGCATATCTCGCAATTTGCAACCTACGCATTGAATTACGAATAAATGCACACAAACCTTAGTGTTTCTGAATAGGCGCTGGAAATAGTGCGACATACAAACGCTCTACAAGTACCTGTTTGTGGTTTTACAATAAGGGCTTTCAATTGAAAGTTATTTTCTATTGACTGTCGAGTTTTGCGGGAGTTGCGAAGTGCAAATTTGACGTCGTTAGGAAGAGGCTATAACAAAGCAGAGAGTAGCAAATACATGTACTTAGTCCGACAAAATTATCGCACTAAAGCCGTTTTAACTGTGGCGTATGTCCGACGCGGTTTGCATCGCGCTACGTCCAGTAGGAATCAGATGAGTCCTACCATTGGTTGCGGTAAATTAGCTCTTATAGCCTTGTCATGAAGTCATCTTAAAGGTCAAAGAGTAGCAGCTGATATGCTGTTCTGTAACATCCAATTATCCATGTCAAAAGCCTTCGTGCCGGTGATTTTATCAGAATGGATCCACTTTAACAGTTTAATTCGGGTTCTATTTCTAATGTTGTCTAGCATGACCATGTAGATTACCTATTTAACTGTCTACTAATTCAGTAAATGAGCTATCTTTCAAGCTTTTATTCGACCTGATTGCTAACTGTAGATGTACGTATGTCCATGGAAATTGCTTGACTCTACAAAGGCTGTTACAGTATTCTGCACAAGTTTACACACTTTCGAAGCCTTTTTTACTTTTGAAGCGATCTGAATCAGTTTGACTGATTTTGTAACTGTTAACTCATTGAAATTGCATGACTCTTTTCTATCAGGTAAACAAATAGGCAGTTTTCCTCAAGATTCTTAAATCCAATGTGGTGTTCCGAATGCACCGAAATAATTAATGTTCATGACTATGCAGACTTCCCACCGCATCGTTCACAGTCCGTAAACACGTCGACTCGACAACGGCTATTCCTCGCTTGTCACTTATTTTTGTTTTCTCGCCTTAGTGGGAGCTTGTTAGATTCATCTGGAGTGGCGGCCGTAGCAAATTCCCCGACTGACAAGTACACGACAATCTGAAACCTGATCTAGGGGACCGCAGTAGATAACAGGAGCCGGCACTGTGCGCACTTCTTGGCAACACTGTGCGGGACATTTTTGTTGGCGTAGGTACCTATAAAGTATAATGGCCTTAAAATGCAACGCCAGATTTGTCGTCACCGTTCTGCAAGTAGGCCAGTTGATTTACGACTTTTGAGTATATTTTTACAGTAATAAGGTTTAAATTGGCATGTTGTTAATTTTTGTAGCTTGTATTTAAAACGCAGAATTATATAAAAGAGCTCGAATGCGAATGCCATGTACATTGATTGTAAGTAACATTCGTACTTGACAGTTTGACACTAATATTTTCATGACTAAAGTAAATAATCATAAGTAAAATAATTTTGTCGATTCAGCGATATTATCCCGATAGTCATTTCAGTCAACGAACTTATAAGAATAAGGGGACGTCAAGATTCTCGATTAACACTTTAAAATGCTTGCGTTGCACAGCTACGAGTAGATCAAAGGCTTGATGAAGAAGGCGGCACTCTCCAACTTTATGTGTGAATGTGAGATGGCCGTCTCAATTTGGATTTTTAGCCACCGACAGCTTAGATCCGGAACTCGATGCTGCACAGTACACACAGTTCTTCTACCAAAAAGCGTTGAAATTCTTTATCGTGATTAGTTTTTGAACCCGACTTGACTCAGGCATATCGCGGCAGGTGCTTAAACTCTATAGTAAAATAGAAATAAGATATAGCAAGTTGGTACTACATTCGTAAAGTGTTCTGTAAAATATTATAATATACACTCCGGCGACCTTTACTAATGACGAATCCATTAGGCGGGAAATCGAAGCTGCTTGTAAGTTTTATCAACGTGCATAGCAATCAGGCAATATTTTAGCCTATGAATGCTAACTAGTGTATTTACTTATAAAAAACTTGTTCCTTATAAACGATCACGTGACGTGTTTTACAAATGATAAAAGTAACTGTTTCAAAATTTGTTTTAATTATATAATATGAATATTCTGCGTTTCAGTCGGAAAACAGACCACACGGAAGAATTCCATTATAATTTGGGTCCTATCCATCACATTGGTGTTACTTGTCCAACGATGCTAAGTGTAGAAAACTTTTGTATACCTAATGTTAAATGCAGTTATAACTTTCAAGTTCTATCTAGATTGTATAGATCTGAAGTTGACTTGTAAGAAGAGCTTAATGTATTAGTTAACGGAACAGTTTTATGCAAAACAGTAATAGTGTTAGTTGATTACTACCTTGTGAAACTCTGCTGTAACTTCCACATTTTTCTTCATGCGATCAATCATTTCAAGTTTAAATATTGTTTTGTTGTTAATCATAAAGCTTTATTTTGTCACGGCTTTGTCCGTTGCATAAACAGTCCGTACCTCAGTCGTTACTTTAGCCGTCGTACGTCTTGGTTATCAAAGTTAGGCGATTGTTTGTGTCGAGTGGGCGTCTGAGGAGGTGTAGTCACGAGACTCACGAGTTCGCCTTCTTTCGACATGCTCTTCGTTATCCGCTATACGGTCACGAGGGTTTACAGGATGTTTTAATAGTTAAATGCCGAAACTTAGTCATGCAACCCTGTATAAAGAACACCGTGTTACTATGCCAAATCATGTCTACGTAGAACATAAATTTTGAATTTTTTTTTTCCACGAGCAGGATTTGAACCTGCTCTCTTCTGACATACCGGGTCAGGTGCTCTTCCAATTGAGCTATCGTGGTTCTAACATTCAACACTATTTACTTTTTTACTTTGAAAGCCAAAGGCGCCTATTCAATGTCAACAACTACCATCATTAACATCTGATCATAAAAGGTTCAAATCCTGCTCGTGGAATTTTTTTCAACATTTGTGTTTTTGTAACTTGTTTAGCAACAAAATTTGCGTTAAAATTATATAAACAAAACAAAAACATTTTATGTCTACGTAGATTTACTTTTTCAAACAAAAACACAAATTCGTTAATTACATTAAATTTTTTGGACCATGAGATTGACGATCAAGAGCAATGTTGAAGAATAACGTTCAAAAAATATCAGCAGAACCTAAGGTTGTGACTATGCAATTTTATTTTGTAACAAACACCCTTAACATCTAGGCCGTATGGTGTTTTTCAGGCATGTTCATTATTTCATGGTATGCCATGCCATGTTCTGGACTGATATTACCAAACATCCCGTAAATGGCATCACGAGGACTAGGATGCAAAGCGACCTACGCACGCAATAAGACCCTACTGGGAATTTGCTGCAAGGCCACTTTCAATTGTTTTATTTAACAAAAGTTTTAGTACTTATTAGATTGGTTGAAGATCGATGATGCAATCGTCTGGGGTGAACTTTCAAATAGAAAATTGACATCTATTTAACTTTATTTAAGTTCACAAAGTTGTTAAATAATCTTATTGATTCACCTGTACTTTGTCCAAAATTAATTTTATTATTAAAGCCCGACTTCCAGCACGCTCCTCACGTACTGTTTATGCCTTTGTACCACCTCGGACTCGTAAGAATTACACACGTAACAGTTACTTCCCACGTAGTCTTCAAATGTATAACCGTGAGTTCTATGATATAGAACTATATGTTACTCCATAATTGGATTTAAAAGAAATATTATCAATTAGCGGCCCGTCCCTGCTTCGCACGGGTGGACATTTTTTTTTATATAGCCTATGTTATCAGCCCTAATGTAGCATTCTAATGGTGAAAGAATTTTTTAAATCGGTCCAATAGAGTTTGTATGGGAAAAGGAAATTGTTGTTTTTACAATTTTCCTCGTATTTTTTACGTTTTTCTCTCCATAAGAACCTTCCTCAGACTTCATCAAATACAACAAAAAAGAAATCAGCCAAATCGGTTCAGCCGAGTTTCGCGATTAGCAACACATTTAGCGATTCATTTTTATTTATATACATAGATAAACTATTTTGAACACCTTACGACGAAATATACCTACTTATCATAAAGTGAAGCCTAAAATAATACCTACATACCTGAATGAAAATAGATTTAAAGCAACAAAAATGTTAATTTTACTTAAGTACTGTTTATATATTTTACTATAAAGTAATAATATTATTATAATAAGCAATCTAACCTAACTGCTAACAAAGTATTATTTTGTATTTTTTGGGCAGTCCTTCTCTATTACTTAAGGAATTACTGTAAAAAAAACACAAATGTTAAAAAAATTCTACGAGCAGAATTCAAACCTGCACCCTTCTGACATACCGGGTCAGGTGCTCCCCAATTGAGCTATAGTGGTTCTAACCAGCGCGCCGAAATTATTCAACACTATTTCCTTTTTTACTTTGAAGGAAGGATGCTAGCAGCATAAAACCGGTCGTTGTGGAGATCCTTGGGGGAGACCTTTGTCCAGCAGTGGACGCCTTTTTGCTGAGATGATGATGATGATTATGAATGGAATTTGAAGCCACATTTAAGTGTACATAATTACGTTGGAATTAAATGTCTAAAAATCAAGCTTAGAACGAGTAAGGTATTATTTTTTAATAGGTAACCTCCAAGCGACTTGGAAAAATTACACAATTGGTAAGTTTGTGTAAACTTGCATTTCGAACATTGTTTGTGTTATGAGAAAATTAAGTATCTCCCATATGAGTTTCTATTCCATTGAATTTGATTGCGGGGATAAAACTTAGGTACGTCGTTGTGCGCAAGTGCCTATATAATATAATATTAATGTTAGTGCGCTGTTGTGTTACGGCAGCTAGAGATATGATAGCCAATGCTTCAGTAGTTGAGGGTAACGGGTGAAGTGCTCTTCCACTTTCGGCTGTAACACCACTTAATATCAGGAGAGACGAAGGAAAAGTGCTTACCCGAAAAGTTGTGTGTTGTGAACGTTGCTACTGAGCTCCTGATACAAACATGCAACATATACAAACATTCCAAGCCAAAATTTTGATCATTACCCTACCAAAATGCGACCAAAGAGGATGTTTAATTTTTATGATCAATTCTATAGCTTTATTATTTGCACTATAAATTATTTGGTAAAGTTTCCAAGCCTCAATATGTGTGGCAACTCGGACTGAATCGCGTGATCGTACCGAGATTTTCTTTGAGTTTATTGAGATAATGTTATTATTTTTAATTATCTACTTACCTTTAACCATAGACGATCTCTGATGGAAATATGGCATAAGGAGAAAAAGAATTTTAAACGCAGTTGTTGCTGAAGCTATTTTTGATCTCAGAATGTTACGATTGTACACACGCCTGCACATCAACCTACCACAAACTGTCAAATTTTCTCAATAGACTTTGAACTCTATACCTAAAGACTAAGGTTGAAAATTTGACAGACTTGGATAGGTTGATGTGCAGGCGTCTGTACCATGGTACTAAATACAAAAAATAATATAACGATCCTGGAAAAGCTGGAAAATGGTGATCGTTATAATTATCAGTAGTAATACAAAAAAACGTAAACTAACATTACATTTTTTGATCGTTATAACGATCGGTAGTAGTAAAAACTGGGTTAATATTTAATTCTATCACAAAACAACAATCATACATTATTATTTTACGACCAATTAAGAAACATAACATCTGACATGCTCGTACATAATGGAATTGAACAATTTTCAAAATCTAAATTTGGCGTGTAATTCAGAACTACCAGTATTGATATGACGTGCTTATTAGGTCATGACTCTTGACACTTAGTGGAGAAATAAGATAAACGTCTAGAATCGTATGATATAAATATATATAAACACAATCTCAAGATTGTGTGTGGACGTTATATAAAATAGCATAATCCCGGCCCGGATATATGCACAGTATACTAACGTAATACTAAAAGTTTTCCATTTTCAATCATTACAGTTTACGAGCTATTCAAATTGTGGATAAGTATAAATGCGACCGAATGAAATTACTCTGACAAAATAGCGGAAAACGAGCAGAGGCATTCATCGCATGGATCCTCATTACATATCGCTGGCAATCGTTAAACGCTTTTCACTTTCGACTGAACACACGCCTGCACATCGTACTACCAGAAAATGACAAATTTCCTCAACAGACTTTGAACTTTATGACTATGGGATATAGTTGAACATATATTGAAGATATTTGACAGTTTTGATAGTCTGATGTGCAGGCGTCTGTGTATTTATGTTTATGAAACCAACGATTTGCAACACGGTGTGTAATATCGCACTTGCGACAAACTTTTACTTTTTTATTTATAATTTATTTATATTACACATACCTATTTAAGCTCTCTTTTAAATCTGCTAGGCGGACTAGGTTTCACAACATATACCAAGTTGCAATTTAGCAATACTTTCATTCATTCGTTTTATTTATAACAACTAGCCAGAACAACCAAAATTTATTTGTATTATTATCTTGCTTTAGTTTTTTTCCTACTTATATGAGCGCATTATTATATAAAAAATAACGATATATATATATCACTTTAAAACAAATATTTTATCAGCAAAATTCTTAAAGAAAGTAAATATTTTTTTTAAACTTTCTAAACATTTCTGATGTTTCTAGTGTACCTAACAGAAAATCGGCAGTTGGTTGTTCACGTTTCGACGCATTTCATATATAAGTAATGTACATATGTATGTACGACGGCTGAGCTACTACGACTACGGCACACATACCTTTTTACCCGACAGCAAAGGAAGGGTATTGTTTTTCGCGCGTATTTTGGGTATGTATGTAATATTCATTATTACCTAATATCTGCAGAACCGCTGAACGGATTTACATAATTGAGGTATCGTTAGATTTGTCTTAGCTGCTTAAGTGTTCTTAAATAGGCGACGTTAAAAAAAAAACAAACATGGCGGCTGTGCGACGCTTTTGGACTTGGTGAAAAACAATTTTTTTTTCGAATACTACATATGGGTATCAAATTAGAGGGCTCAACACAAGGATTACCTAACAAAAAAGACATAAATAAAAATAAAATTAAAAAAAACAAAAAAACCCGCTTTCGTAAAAAATAATAACTAAATAGGAAATCAACTGAAAAGGCCGGAACAAGATAAAAAATCAATAATTACATAAAGCCAGCGAAATAAATCGAAGCAATATGAAACATAAGTATTGTATACAATTAAAAATATAAATACAGTAGTCCTTCGAAATTTTATGCAACATCATACATAACACACAGTCGGAGGCACGCACGAAGTGAGAATGATTTGACTTATCATTAAATTTTAATGTATCGATTTATTTCGCTGGCTTTATGTAATTAATGAAGTTTTACCTTGTTCCGGCCTTTTCAGTTGATTTTTTTTAGTTATTATTTTTTACGCAGGCGAGTTTTTTGTTCATTAAAAAAAAAAAATTTTTACATGGCTTATTAATTTGTTTTATTATTTGGAATTTTGCATTCACAATTCTATATATAGTTATAAGATATCTAACCTAACCAGCCTCAGGAAGCTCGAGTGATTTACACTGCAAGTCAGCGGTAACGTCACTGTGAAGTTACTACGCTCACAGTCGAAAGAACACTTTTGCAAGTATTTACCAATCGATACAGACGTAATTAATATAAATATTTTTATTATTTTGAATTTTGCATTCACAATACTAGGTCGATTCCCACTCGAGCGTCCTGAAGCTAGTTGATTTTTTCTAGTAAAATTTTTATTAATGTGTGTTTAATATGGATTTGTTGCTTATTCTATAATTTGTTTACTTTCATTGATTTCATTGATCGTTGACTGTCATTTCGTGATTATGTGTGTGTGCTCATGTACGTACAGTATTCAAATAAAGAATCTATCTATCGACATCTCCAAGAAGCGACAAGTCACAAAAACAAGACATCCCGCTCCGAAGCTTCCACGACTGTAAGCAATGCCAGCTTATAGGCTAACTAGAGACTCGCCGCGCTAATCCAATTAGTAGACCGCTCGATTCAAATGCCTTAGCGTTAACTCGTATCAATAAATAGCTAATTGTCTATGGTGTGAGTGAGCGGTAACCGTCATTAAAATGTAGCCAGTGCGTATTTGGAATCGTCTAGGGCCTAGGGATTCTACCGTTCCTAAAGTGTTTAAGAGGTTTTTTTTAATTCCAGTTTAAAAAAAAAATCAAATGATTCAATTTTCCAAACCGATAATTAAATTTTAATGAAACTTTCTATGCTCATGGGAAATACGCAGATCTTGACAGTTACTAGAAAACATTTAAAAAAAGTTTGTTTAACATATTTTATTTGATTTGAAACTTTCCATTTAGAAACTTTAGATCGCATAAATTCTGTTATAAAAACGTTTTGTGTACATGTTTTCTGTTAACTGTCAGAAGCTTTGCTAAGCATAAATTTAATAAAATTGGTGGTTTGAAAAAATTAGATCTTTGTAAATGTATGGGATACCTAAATGTGAAATTGCATTAAAATCGTATCAATAAATAGCTAATTATCTATGGTGTGAGCGAACGGTAACCGTCATCAAGACGTTAGCTGGTGCGAAGTTGGAATCGTTTAGGGCAGCCTTTCTCAACCTTTATCAGGGCTGACCCGATTAAACACCTAAGTACTTATTACAGGCTACCTAACAAAACGCCTCGGTGGCCGAGTGGCATAGCGCTCGATCCGATACCCGAAGGTCCCGGGTTCAATTCCTAGGTCGGGCAAAGTGAGCTTCGGATTTTTCGATGCATAACCCGGGTTTGTGATCATCAACCCGCATTTGGCAAGCGTGGTGATTAAACTATTTCCATAAATTGTAGCGATGACTTGATTTCAATGATGGAGACCTTTGCCCAGCAGTGGGACAGTTATAAGCTGATTACTTATTAAGCAAACAACTGAAAAGACTGGGCTTCGTCGGCGACATGCAAAAGGCGGTAGTGCTTGATACCGCGCGCATTGTGCGGACTGTGCTATTGCCGAAACCTCCAAGCGAGAGGTTTTTTGCCGTTAATGGAATGGAATTTATTTATTTATTCATGAAAAAATACAAATTTTTGTTAGTATAATTCTACTTATCCTATGTTATACAAGTTGTCACTATTATGCTTTTGATTCCTCGTTTGCCAGTTCCTAGTTTGGGAAACCCTGGTCTAGGGTCCGGCAATTCTGCCGCTCCTAACTAGTGTTTAAGCATTTAAGTTTAACCGACCCTAACTAATTGCGTAGGACCAACAATGTGTGCATAGACAGCTCTTCATTTTATGCAACCATTGGCAATTATCTAGTTCATCTGCTTGTGGTTAGTTTTTTATGGTTGTTACGGAATAGACGTTTTGTTTTATGGACATTACTAATGTACCTATAAATAAATAGTTGAGTCGAAAGTGCGGTTAGAATGCGTCCATTCTCTATGATATCTTTGTATTGTGTAACTGTTGGTAGAAGATAGTAAACGTATTACAGAATAGCGCGTGCTTATTTGTTTTTCATTACAAAATGGCGGCTGCGGTCGGTTCCGGCTATTGCCTTAAAATACCAGTAGTGCAATTTGTAGAATTTCATGACAATATCTTAATATGGACATGCCATACATGTATTGTGCGCTTAGAACTGGTTAGATACAAATTTAAAAAAATATATATTTGTAGTCACAGTATGATGAAATAAACATTTCAACGAGATTCTTAAGAATGAAACCATACCTACATGTGGCTATTTAGTTACTTACATCAAACTAATATTATCATAATGGTACACGTCGGTTGCCGAATGGCAAAGCGTTCTGAGCGACTATTGCTGACTAAGCGACTGCTAACCTGAGGTCCTGGGTTGAATTGCAAGGTAAAGCAAAGTGTGTTCAGATTGTTCAGATTGTTTGGCATAGCCCGGGTTTGTGATCACCAACCCGCATTTGGCAGGCGCGGTGATTAACCTCTGGTCTGTCTGAATACCAGACACAATAGAATTTCAATTGTTTGGCGCCGTGGATCCACGTTCCGACATACCACGGGTTAAAGGAGCTGGAGGGGAGAACCTCACATAACCATACACACGCCTCCCCGGGTGCGGTGGTGAATCAGATGACGAGTTTTCCAGCAATGGACAAGTATATAGGCTATTTACTACTAGTATAAAAACTTTTGCCAAAGTTTTCTTTCATTGCCGTCCTAACATCATTTTCGTTTAAATCCAAAGTAAACTATAATTTGCATAATATGAAGAAGGTTTACCACTTTTTATAATAACAAATATGGCCGACCACCCGCAACTTCTATCTAAACAACCGTATCCCCTTGATCCCGGGAGAATTTATAATCCTTTCTCAGTGGATGTCTACAACCTACAAGGCACATTTCAAGTTTGTAGGCTTTATAGTTCCAATTGAGAGCTCGTGATTGAGATTGAGTAAGGTTTCGTGACTACTCAAGCCAGTCAGTACGCGAGTGGTATACATAGCTTTTAATTATAGTCACTATAGCTTATCCTAAAAGGATAAGACTAGTTTATTTACGCCCGACGGACGTAACGGGAAAGCACTTGTCCTTTAATCTCACGCACTTAATAGTAAGTGAGTAAAGTAGAAGCGCATTTCAGAACCCTCAACCACTGAGGATTTAGCTATGTTTTTTTATGGCGACAAAGTTCGACAAGACCTTCTTTTTCAAGGCAAAAGCCAGGACGATACAACAAATAGCAATAGGTACCTATTTACTTAAAAGATTTTTACTACGAGCGTTCCCTATGGATGGATAGGGAAAACAGGCTACCACGAGGGCCCAGGGTAGATTAGTAGTTAACGACCGCTAATGCAGGCAGCTAATGCAAAGCACGCAGGAGCTCGAGATGATAATATTTGGCCAACCATCCGATGACCGGCCTTTGCGAAAGTTGCTTAACCTTAGCAATTTAGCAAAAACCTCAGCAAGACCATGTGCGTAGACCACTGCGCCATTGAGCTCCACCATACAGACCATTAAAGTTCAACTGAGAACGAAGCCACTGATTAGTAGATGAGTGAAGAATAAACAACAATTTATTCAGTATGTTGTTTTGTAAAAACCATTTATAGTGTATAATAATCATTTGTTTGATATAAACCGGACTTGATTTTATAAATCAACCGTTAAACGTTGGATTGTAAATTCTCGCAAAGCGAACGCCCTGTACCGTAATTATCTCTTCAATCAACGGCGTTAATGAAATTCAATTATGTGAGCGATTGTGGCTCATCGCTTTCTGTTGCTGCATGTTTCCGTCACGGAGGGATCAACAATAACATATGCACAAAGAGAAAATCTATATATTAATACGTAAGAGAAAAACTTTGTACCTACCCCTATTTAAGCTCATTGCGCGCACGCACAAGAGTTAGGATTGGCACAGTTAAAGTTCATAATATGGAGAAGGAGTGCAAAAGATAAAACATTATGTACAGTATGCGTTACAAAGAATTTAAAAAAATCTTCGACTTAAAATACAAAATGAGGATGATTCAAATAAGAGCTTATGAGTCTGAAAAATCACATCACTCACTGAAATCACATTAAGTACTGACGAAATAAAAATATCGTTTTTGAAATCGGATTACGTATCAGTATATATCTTTAAGCGTATAACTCCGGAGTTCAACCACTAAGCCCAAAACATAACTCCACAATGATATTCTAAGAGGAATCGTAAATTTTGCATACCGCAAAACTTGTCAAGCTTTGAATAGATAGCGAATGAACGGCTATACCTCCATTGGTTTATTGGTCTGCAGTTAAGTCGTTGTAACTGTTACATTAATCTAATCCTCGTAAGATACAACTGAGAAACAATTCAGTATAACTGAAGTATTGAATGGACCGCTAACTCTTGGCTATGCCATTGAAAATCTGTATTTATTGTGTAGCTCGAATTGATAGCCTCTAAGGGTATGTGACTGGGGCTATCACGCTTTCCACGTTGTGTTTTATTGCATCGGACAATAGCCGAATACCGTATGAACAAAGACAAAGTTGCAGCGAATATGTTTTGTATTGGAAACTACAAAAGTGAAGGTCTTGGCAAGCATCATTATAATCTCGAACTCAATACATTTTATACACTGCTTTTAGATTTTTGTTATTATGATTAAACCAAATTTTCAAGTCTCTAGAGTTATTAAATATCTTTATGACGTCAAACATTTAATTAGGTTTACCAAATGCGAAGTTTTCTAATCGGGATGTAAAAATATTGTACCTTCATTATTATGAAAAACTATTCATTAAATCATTATCAAAGTTTTAGTTTGCATTCACAATGCTTTGATTACATCAAACCTAAATCCTCCCTAAAACACTGTATACAAAGACATTTGTAACATTTAATATTTTGGCATGTCACAAGACATATTTTTTAAAACATTTTTAGACACGCTCTTCACCACGGCTGTCTATTCACCGCTTACTAGTTATCTACTCGAATATCTCGGAGCACCAGAGTTATGTCACGAAGTTTGGCCTAGTCGAGATCGCGAACCATAGATTCTGCACCGTAGGTAAACATCGTGTGAACCCGCTCCTGCCCCAACGCTGACCTTGTAACGGATCAGCCGTCGGGTACGTGTGAATATGACGATAAGGCATAGTGGTATATTGCAACTCGGCAAAAAATGTCGTATCAACACTCTTTAGCTCGTATCAACACTCTTTAGCTAATATAAGCGCACTTTTGACTTTTAAACTATGTACACACGCCTTGTAGTTGGTAGCTGTTTAAACTTAAGTACCGACACGCGATGGGCCAGAGTGGTGGGTTATTTGCTGATATCCCAATGTGCTATCGTTTAAGGCCTGATCCCAGCAATGGGTATTATATTTATGTCGAGCCAGAAGGTCTTGTTGGTCTTGGACGTAAAAATAATGTATCAGCTGCTTAACTTTCCGTGCATGTCGTAAACCGAATAAGGGACTTAAGGGTTTCGAAACGAATTGCTAGCCCTGATTTGCGAGTGCATATCAGAGCTAGCAACTCATAACTGATGTTAACGAGCCAGTCGTCCACTGCAATACGCAGCATATACGCTGAGAATACATCCGGGACCCCTGAGTCAGCGACCATTGTAGATAACTAGACAAAGAGGCGGTAATAAACAAAAACAACACTAACATTCTCATTAATGTCTCAATCTCCGCAAGTTTATAAGCGGATCTCGCAAAGGATCTAGAAATATTTGAGCAAGCGCTGAGCTCGGATCTGATGGGATATTGTGAAGGAGTTTATCGTACGGACCAACTAAAGTTACTGTTCTTTCTGACCACGGTACCGTACTGATTCGGCCGACGATAACAGGCCACGCCGTAAAAGATGAGTCAGGAGAGGGCAACATGAAAATAAATCCTCCAGCCTATTTTTTTCTTTGGTTCTAACAAAAATAAAGAACCGGACGTCACGTCCGAACGGAATGGTTAGAATTGTAGAATCAGTGGGCTTTGGTTGGTCACTTCTCCCTGTTACCTATGTTGGCAAGCCTCTGTTGATTGCAATAGTATACAAAAGATCACCATATCATATTATAACTTTCTTGTTATACATATTACCTACCTAAGTGCAATAAAAAAATCGTTAAACGTCACTAATTGTATGTTAATATTACAAATTCAAATTTGTATTATTTTTTTGTATTTATTTGTATTAATTTGTATTATTTGGTTAAATTATAATCATTATTATCATCATCAGTCATGTTGTGTTTCGCCAGGGATAGGATGGCCAGATCTTCAGTAGTTGGCGATAACGGGTAAAGTGTGCTTCATCCTTGAGTGCTTTTATACTCATACTTACCTTAATTTTATTATTATTATTAGTAGTCGGCCAGTGGTCAAATTAGTCCGTTAGTTCACAAAATATTTTGATAGAGTGTAATGTAACAAATACTACCATAAATTTTATATTTTAGGACTCCTTCTCCATATAAACTTTAACTAAACCAATGCTCACACTCATCCGTGCGCGCACGTATTAATATACGGGCGGACTTCGCTCACAAGCCCCCACAAAAACAAGTAAAACCCAAAAGCTGGTGCTGATCTAACTACTAGGCACAAAACAACAACAAAACACAAGAAGTTGATTTCATTCAGAACAGTAAGAAGTGCTGCAAACTTAAAATAAATTCAAGCGGAAACAACCAGCAAATGCAACACATATTATTAAAAAAAATAAAAATATTAATGTTTTTGTTTTGTTTATATAATTTTAACGCAAATAGTTGTTGACATTGAACGGGCGCCTTTGGCTTTCAAAGTAAAAAGTAAATAGTGTTGAATAATTTCGGCGGGCTGGTTAGAACCACGATAGCTCAATTAGGAGAGCACCTGACCCGGTATGTCAGAAAGGTGCAGTTTCAAATCTTGCTCGTGGATTTTTTTTTACAACATTTGTGTTTTTGTAAAAAGATTAATTCCAATATTATGCCTAATAAATATTTTTTTGTAATTAACTAAAACCTACAATTTTAGACAAGGTGAAAGCAAATCTTCAGACTAGAGCAATAACCTTACCAAACAGATAAAACAATTAGTTTGTTCATAAAAAAGAATCGTATCAAAAAGAGCAAAAATTGATAAGAACGCTCGGTGATTCCATAGAAAACAGTGAAAGTGGCTAATAATAAAACAAAAATATATATATTTCGGCATGAATTGGAGCTATGGCTTCTTATACGTGAAGGTTAAGAGGGCGAGGCGATCACGTGCGAAAAATATCATACAGCTGATCACGAACTCGTAGTAAAAGCTTTGAGAGTATTATGTGCCTTTTATTCGATAATAGTTTACGGCGATCAGAGGTTGTATAAAAGATGACATGGAATGAAGTGCGAATGTTTAGAGCACTACATTAACGTCCGAGAAAAAAAACCACATAAATAAGTATAATTTATCCGCTAATTTTCAAGAAATTGTCGGCAAGTAGTTGGTTTCCGAAAAACAGAAAACCTCATACTGAACAAATTTATTAGACTACACTGTTTGTATGTCTTTTCCATTAATTTGCACGACTTTCGCGCAGTGTTTTCGGGGGTGAGAGAGGTTTTATACATAAAAGATATAATATTAATGAATCAAATTAAAATCACAACTAACTTACTATGTTATTTAAGTAATTAAAAGCCAGGCCCGAAAATATCCGCACTTGATTTCATGGTAACATATACATATGATGGAAAATAGGCAATGTTATAGTTTTAATAAATAATTAAAAACTAGGTAATGAAACTTCCTTTGCAATAAAGCTCGCATATACTATGGTTGAAAGACGAAAGCTACGCCTTTTACCAATGAAGTAACATGCACCATAACAGATTTAACGTCTCAATAGTCTGTGAAGAAAAGTAATTAAGTGTCTCAATCTCCTTTACTTCCATACAATTATCATCGGCGTTTAAAACCATATCAAAAGGTGAAAAATCTATACATTCAATTTCACGTTTTATTGAAGGCTTCAATAAATGCAGTACAAAGTAAACACAATAGATGCAAATTATATAGATACCACAAAGTTGAACTAGAAAGCGCCGTCATCTTTAAAATAAATTGAGAATTTACTGTCTTTTAAACAGTCTTTTAAAAATTAGCAACGTGGAAACTTAATTGGATTAGTAAGACACCGCACGGACTGATAACAGAAAAAAAGTAGAAACGACAATGCGGATGAATAGCCTTAAACCTCATTGATAATAAATAATCTTATATCTGATGGAAAATTATATGGGTTACTAGTCCAGATTAGAGGGACGATTGACCAGAGACTGATAGTTATCAAAATTAAATCTCACAGCAGGTGCACAATGTAATTGATGACGAGGTAAAGACTATTGAAGAATAACAGGCATCTCGCCATTGTACTTGTAATTACTAGAAAAACTACTGCAAAAAAAAACAACAAATACCTATCTGCATACAAATACCTAGGTGCATCTACCATATACCATATATCAATAGGACAATTATATGCAATCACTGCTGTATTTTTGCCATACATGTAATACCGCAGCTGCATTGCGCAAAACCTTACCAAATAAATCATTAAACACGTCTCAAGGATTTTTTTTCAGTCTTGACGTCAATCAACAAAATTGATTAGTTGAAGTAAGATTCAATTCGAATTCCATAACGTAGGACAGAAAGCAAAATATGCGGCTGTGAACTAAATAGTAGCTAAATGATGCAATTTTGCAAGCAAATTGATAACTATTTGATTTTCAAAACGCACTTTTCACGCATTCGGCGTGCCCAGCCCTAGACGCATTTTGCTTACATAAAATGATTATAATAATCATTCGTGTTAATGAAATCTGAAACATACCAGAAATGTCCCTAACCTCATCCTAACGTCACAATTAAATTACACTTACACAAAGGGTAAAACGAAGCATTTAATGAAAAAAATATGGAAGATAATCGTCGTTAACAGGTTTATTAACCTGAACAGGGAACGTGACGACGTAATCGTTCAAAATGGTCAGGTGCATGACCGTGAAGCATTATTGTATCGAGTAAGAATCATCGCGCACGAATGACTCCTATCGGATATGTCAGCCGAACGCAAAAATGGTTTTAATAAACAACAAAAAAATATGATCAAAATGAGATTTACCGCACTAAATCCGGTTCTTTATCTTGCGTAAGTTGATGAAGTTTTCTTTAAAATTGTATGACTTAACACAAAAACGGTATCTATATATTAATACGTCAAGCAAAAACTTATAGTTTATATAGAGAAGGATTGCAGAATGTTAATATTTTTTTAAATTATGTATAAAAAATACATTAAAAAGAAACATTACACACACTACCATGTATTTGGCACACACACATATACTCTTTCCTGAAATCTGTCAATGACAATCCAAACTCACATTCTATCTTTTTTTAATTTTTCATTGCTTAGGATACAATCCGTGCAGCCTTAATAAAATTACGGTCGAATTTCGACCACTGGGCGGGCACTAGTCAGAACTAATTCTGCTCAATTGCCGTATAGTCAATTCATTGTTGGTCCTCTGTCACTAATGCTATAAAATTAAATTGTCCGCAGAGACCCTTCGTTAGCTCACTGCGCTAGTTCAAATAAGAATTCAATAAGATGACGCAAACTGCCACTGTTGACACAGAAACTTTATGAAAAGCCATGAGCACAAATGACTGGGACTGTAGTTTTGCTAGACGGGACTTTTCCCATCATTGTGACAATAACTAATGACGAGTTGGATAATTGACGCTTTCATCTCCGTAGTCTGTGACTACTTACTGGTATATAAATCTTCGAAAGTTTCCAGATGCACTACAATTGAGTATGATCAGTTCATAGCATTATACATTAACAGTTTTAAGATGAATGAAGAACGAATCTGTAACACCAACTAACTTAAATGCATCGCAAATATCACAAAACAAATTTGTATCATTGTGAATATTTCTGAAAATAAGCTTTAATACATACATTAAGTTTACCTATGTTTTTAAAAGAGCATTATCGAAATTTTAATTTGTTGTGGTAATGATTTCTTAATTCATTCTCTTTTTCTTTTGTTTACAGACAGTACCACTGCCGGCTGGATCCACATCAGTGCTCGCGAAACCGACGAAGTACCATTATTACCCCCACAACCAACACATTTACTTGCTGCCAGAATGTGCTATTCAACAGGTAACTGTCGCTATCAAAAAATGTGTCAGATCGTGAACATGACTGTAATCATCACAATGGTTATCGATTACTGGAACAAATCCAGGCGGTCTGAGCATTTCAAGCCAATCTGTGTTAGAAATTGAATTCTCAGTGAAATACCGGTGGCGAAAACCATTGTATTTTACAGTTTGATAATGTCGATAGTTTGTGGATGTGAAAAGTGAGTGCTTTTGTCAATTATGGCTATGCGGGTCTTGGTGTTCACTTTACCAAGTTGCCTACTTCATTGGGGTAGTCAGAACTAACATGAATTGTTAAAAACGCGTAGGTTATGGTTTGAAAGTTTCGACGTGATGTTTGTTTTGGATAATACTCGCGATATTAAGCCTGTTTTGTATTGGTAAACCATGTGTCGAACCACCAAAAAATTTATTGCTCTCCTAGCGCATATATTCCCTTTTTCCACAAAGTGGGATCTTTTAGACAAGGTGTGTTGAAGAAATTTGATGCGAGCCAGCAAGGTAAGGACAGTCAGCTAGGCGCAATCCTGTTCTACTAACTGTCCTCGCAACTGGACTCCGCTTCTGATTAATATCAGGTGGAGCAGAGTCATTTGCCTACTCATTTACATATAAAAAACTAATCTGATATGTGTTAAAGAAATTGAGTTAAGCAAGACATTTTTACTGCAGGTGTGTAATGCGGTGTACGTCCGCCTGAATTACACACAGCCGCTTTGCGCGTGCCCTGCGCGCTACCGCGATCCATGCTCCGCCAGCCTCAACGCAGACGACCTGCATACCACGCGGCTCACCACAGATTCCAAAAAGAAGGTGAGCAAAACCTGCTAGAACAATCCGGGAGGCAATTTACATTTACCTCCGCTAATGACAGCACCATTGTTGCAAATTGCGATGTCGCGACCCTCAATTTCAGTTTTGCCCTGACTGCACTGAACAGCACCAACCACAGACTGTGGTTAGTTTAGAAATCGGGATAGCTTTGGAAAGTGTTTTGGTGTTTTAAAAATAATCGGTCGTATAAAAGAGCAACAAAATTGGGCTTTTTTCGTCGCGAACACGTAAAGAGTGACAGCTATCGCACGATCAAATAACAGTTCTTATTTCGCTTTTAAATTCATACACTACTGTATTTGGTTTATCGCGTACGCTTGTTGAGATGGAAAGTTGTTTATCTGGCTCCTGCACTTTTCTGCTCCAGCTCATAACGGATCTAAAGAAAGCGCAATTTTTACCTAGAATGGCTCCAGCCTCAGAAGCTGGTACATTTAATTAAACAGTTCGGTACTTTGAAAGCAAAAGAATGTGGTCGCATCTCAACATGGGTTTGACGAGAAGTTCAACTTGATTAAGGAATTAAGATTTACGCGTCGTGGCACTCGACGTGGACGTAACCTTATAAGCAATGATTAATTGTGACATTTTCATGAGTTGGATTAGGTTGTTTATTCCTTCAAACCCTATACTGTACATATAAGTCAAAAGAACTTTAGGACTACAGATAGATGAAAATAGAAAAAAATAAGAATTTGAGAAGCATCCGTTTGAGTACAATGGTAACAATGGTAATGATTCCGCATCTATGCGGATTTAGGGCCTCGATTTATTAATAGGATGAGGTGCAGTAAAAAATAAACTGATCTATTTCATAATAAAACGAGCATCATATTGCACAAGCGACTTAGATGAAACGAATTAGAAAATTCGCGTCGGGTATATAGCCCGCGGCGCGCGACTCTAAACAGATCTGCTTCGTTATATGGCTATTGATATATTTTTCTTAACAACTCCGAACTCCATTATTAATTGCTTTCAGAAGGAGTTCATACATTTGCTAGAATACTAGATGGTATATTGTATGATAAAAGCTTAGGGTAGGCTAGTTATAGCACAGAATATATAGACGAATATCTGTAATTTCCCAAAGCGTGGTTGTGGTGGTGATGATTTACCTCAACAAGCTTTTATAGCCAGTGTCAAAGTAATGAAGATATTGTTATATTAATAGAAGATACAATGATTGAGGATAGAAATTTTAAATTATATTATCCCCAAAACTTTTGAGTTTCAGTAAAGATGACTTTACTGGGACCTCAGGCGGTCTTCTTGAGATAATTTAAAAAGTGACGTTACACTGTGTTTTGTTAATTTGCCAACACTCATGCATGATTGCTAACATAACGGGTCCAACATTATTTCAGATTAGTATTAACAAATTTTAGAAATTAAAACAAAATCGCAAACACGACTCTTCACTGTCCCGCCAAAAAGTCAACAAGCTTAGTTTTTGTTTGCTTTGTAAATGTTTGATTTCTTTTTTCAGTACGCCTATAAAGCTGTGACTTTAGTAAAGACATGTGAGGCAGTGTCAGAGATGCGAGAGTGCAGAGCGCCTCGCGACTGGTCCTTACTGGCTCTGCAGAACATCAGGACCGGCAAGTCACACTACCTGGTCATATGCCGGTGTCCCGAAAACCATATATTAGGTATATATAATTCAATCTGGATAAATTGTTAAAAGAGTAACTTCAATCATATTTTTAAAAGTAATATCAAAGCTTGCATCATAGAGGAAGAGAACGAACGGCGTCAGGTCAAAGACATACTCTGTCTGTTAAGCAATCTGACGGGATAACGACTTAAATAAGCTAAAATAAAACTATTGGGAGATTTTGGAGATACCAAATCGTCTTAACTAATTCCCAATGAATCAACAATCGACTCATTATATTAATGTTAAATCTTTAAATAAGTAAACAAATTGTTCGTGTCAAATTAAATAGTTAAACGATACTTCATGAATGATTGTTTACTTATTCCGGCATATTTCGAAATGATTTCGAGTAATGTAATATTTATTTGTATGTTCCAGAAGGTCCAATGTCGCATGACCAGCCTACATATGCTTCGGTGCCTGGCATCAGGGTTTATGGGATGATGTGTGTACGGCCTACCAGTACATATAACACAGGTCAGTAGAAACAAACGCGTACTTATTTCTTAATCGCCAAAATAGGAGTAAACCTGATCATGAAACAAGTCGGCGTTTGGACCGAGTTGTGCCAAAATGATACAAGCCACATGTAGGGCGAAATCAAAATTGCTTAACGCTCAAACTCAAAATAAGCCCTCTCTTATGTTGCGAATGCCTTATTTACTCTTTATGTTTCCTAGATGTCAAGTAGGAGCAAGATGATGGATCGAGCATTTAGATCCACAAAAGAGTGGCGAAAACAATTTTTACTATTACAAAACAATTTTTACTATTACGTTAATATCGACTATATGAATGTGGCTAAGATTGTTGTAGCAAAACTTTGGTCACCAACTATGGTCACTCGGCAACTCGGTACCGACTCTGTGTCAACTGTCAACTACCCGCGGTCGGTACCGATGAGCGGCAGAAAGTCGGCGCCGCGCCGATTGCTTTCTATGGATATTAGTTTTAAGAGGATTAACGAAAAAAGTGAAACTTTTACAGGCAACAGGTTAATAGCAGCTATTCATTAACAAACAGTCAAGAAACTATTATGTTACATTACCCAGTCGCCGTAACTATGACAGATAGAGCCATCAGATTATAAAGTCAACGTTTTCTTACCAAGTTTCTGAGCTTTCAAAAAACTTTATTTTAAATAGACTCTTCGGAACTTTACTGTTGCTAGATGAAAGCTTTTATATAGCGCTCAGAACTTGGCGTACCGATCGTTGAATGCATCTGAGATTTGTCACATTCTACCACTTAAGAGGTCATAATGTTCTATTATCATAATTTTAAGAGCTTGAACAACCCCTTTAGCAACCTAAATTTAATTCAGTTCTATACTTTATTATAAAAATATTAAAGATTTGTAGTATTTAATGTTTAGAATTGATTAATATTGCTATTTGTCTTTAAATGTATATGCTTTAAATTTTTGATGATTTTTGATTTTTGAAAAAATTAGGTACTTGTAGTCGCCCAGTGGTCGAAATTTAACCGTAGTTTACAAAATATACAATGTGATGTAACACTTATTATACATACATTTTATATATAGGGACTCCATTCAACCTTTAACTATGCCAATCTCACACTCCTTTGTACGCGCAATGTGTTTAAAGGTGCACGCAGTTTTCTCTTGACGCATTAAATAGAAGATGATATTATAGGTAATAATATTTCAATGTATTTACTGCATGTCCTGTGTAACAATAGGTCTCATAACGAATTTAGATATACTATGCGCCATATCAATAAAAGATAATTTATTATTATCGTTGCTAAAGTAAGTCACTACTTACTATACACACACACATATACACTTATAAGCGTTACCATACCAGTTCGACAAATAGACTTATTATTAACTAGCCATCACCCGCCAGCTTCGCTGTGCGAAAATTTGTGAATAAAAAAAATATAGCCTATCATTTGCACAATCTCATGTTCTTACTATATATAAATTTGTCATCAAGATCGGTCAAGCCATTCTTGGGTTATAAGAGGACATACAGATAGACAGACAAAAAATTCAAAAATTGTAGAATTTTTTTTATTTTTATTTTTTATATTAACGGGTAAGCACAGTGCCTTGATCTCACCTGATGTTAAGTGATGATAAGGCCAATGATGGAAGCGCACTTCACCCGGGATCCTCTACTTGTGAGGTACTGGCTATCTTATCTCTAGCTGCCGGAACACAACAATGCTACAAACATTGATGTTATGGCGACATATTTAGATAAGATGGAGGTAGCTAGCCAGCACTGATGCCAGATTGGGGGGAATACCCCCAAATCTGGGGGTTTTTATTTGTTATGGGGGGACAATTGGGGGGAAAAATATTTGGGGGTATTTCTGGAGGGAAAAAAATAATTTGGAGGGAATTGGAGGATTTTTATTACCAAAACTATAAACTGAAAAAAGCCATAATAAAAAGAAATATAATACAAAGCTGAACGCGATCAAACCAAACTAATCTACGAACGAACACAAACGAAAGTACCTACAATTCTGCGCTCGATAAAAGCCGAGTGGTCCCGAACGAAGTTGCCGTGTCCCGCGTTCCCGCGCATCGTTTGCTCGCAAATCGCGTCTTGGTCGGTTCGGTCGGTCGGTCAGTCGTCGCTTGGCTTGATCAAATTTGAACAAATTTTATTCTATCTGATCTTTGCGCAAAATAGCACTTGCAAAACAAAATTATATAAGAAGATATAGAAAGGAGTAGGAAAGCGATCCAATATTTAAAGGTAAGTTATATTTCAGTATAGAGATAGAGTAGTTATTAGGTATGTAACCGTAATGAAAATATCATGTCTCAAAAGTTTTATATAATATTTTTGCAGCTCTGAATAAGATTCCTCTTGAATCAACGATTTGTACACGACATCGTGTAGGTATGTAATATATCTCAAATAGATAAGTACCTATAAAAATAGGTACTTACTTACTAAATAACTATTAATGTTTTATCTGTTTATTTGGGATTGGTTTGATTATAAATTAGTAATGTTAAGTTAAAAATGAAGGTGTCAGGTGTGAAATCAATGTGTAGCATGCATTAATATAAAACTAACCTACATTTTTAAAAATCCTTAAATTTTTCGTATCGTATGGGGTGTTGGCGTGTGTTGATGTTAAAGATGTTTAATTCAGAAAAAATGTACGTAACTGCAGACGGCTCGTGTGAAGATGCTGACATAGTAATGGAAGCTATTGCTGAAATAGTATAAAATTGTATTTTATTTTTATTTTTAATTGTATTTTAAAAATTAATAAATATTTCATAATTTGTGGGGGTTTTTTTTTTCAAAACATGTATTTTAGGGGGGATTACAGGGAAGATTTGGGGAGAACGCGAGACGGTCACCTGGCAACACTGCTAGCCAGGCGGACAAACAAGCCCTACCACCAACCAAACCGAATACACAAACATGTACTCCCCGCTGGGAATCGAACCCGGGACCTCTAGGTCTAGTGGTCTAGTGGTCTTAGCCACTAGACCACAGAGGCGGTTAAAAGAATTAGTGTCAGTGAGTCATAAAACGAATATTTATCCCAAAATTTGTTAGAAAAATTGCATGTACAGACAGAGCCTACAGATTTATATAGTGGTATAGATTAGTACCGTCTACCGTCACTTTAAGTTCTTCCAACATACGTAGCGTAACATGACAGTATCGATGAAAGTTGCTAATAATAAATAAAAATGAGATTTATTTTAATTTAACTATCGGGCATGATCGCCGCGGTAAAGGCACGTATTACGAGCTCGTTCGAGATGATGCGAACGCGATAATCGCCGATGCATATATTACTGAGAGATAATTGGCGGGGTAGCGAAAGTCGTCCGGATCAGGATTCCGAGCCGTATATACCTACAATCTGAGATATCGATGTTATTTAAGATGGAACATCACTGTTTACTTAGAGCTCAATTAATGTTTCAGTAGTAGTGGATTCGCATATTATATTCTATGATTGTGTACACTAATATATTTTTTGTAAGTATAGTACAAAAATAAAGTTCTTTATTTAATTTGCAAACATTAACATACAATCACAGCACTTCGATCTATAGGGATCTTTTGTGCAAAAGTTTTCTTTGGTTACTTACTTTGTTATATTACTTAGTATTGGGTTTAGGAATTATTTCAAACAATGTATTGTACGTGATACTGTCTCATGTTTAGAAAAAAAAAATTAAATTACGTCTTTATCTTTTTTTGCTGCACCGAAGTTTGAACCAACGGTCTTAGAATCAGACGCTCTGGGTTAAAAAAAATATTAAACAAATCGGTGTCATTGAGTAATTATTAACAGGATTTTGATCCAGTCGGGTCCTAATCACTGGATTGAGTTTTACAACCCTCAGATAGTTTAGACAGAGCGCCACTACGTACCTAGATTGGAGACAGAAGCGATTGAAATTACGAAATACAAAAATTTCAATCGTGAAGATGGGTTCAAACTGTCGCGTGTCTGGAATCCAGTGATTAGTCTTGTTAAGAACCGCAAAAACAACAATAAAGCCGTTTCGCGTTCCGATACTGTGAGTGTAGTGTGTCGTGAGCAATTTCGAGTGAATAGTGACTTAGAAACCGGTGGTACGGACATCGAGCGCTAAAAACTAAGGAAGAGGGTAGATCGCTTTGTCTGCATATAAAAAACTCACCCGCATTTTTTTTCTTTCTTTTTTTTTCTTTTAGTTGAAGGCTTCGTGCGATTAGCACATTTAGCCAGTGTCAAAGTATTTTTTTTTTACAAGTAATACATAATTAATCAATATTTCTTTCCAGTATGATGATGATGAATGACAATAGAAATATGAAGTGAGAAATGATATACCCCCAACCCCTCGAGTATCTCAGTAAAGATGTCCCGCTTCACTAATTCCTCGGGCGGACTTCTTGAGAGAATTTGAAAAGTCAAGTTGCACTGTTTAGTTTCATTTGCCAACACAGATGCGTACTTACGAACACTTAACGGTTAATAATCCACCATTATTTCACATTAATATTCGACCTATCACAAATTTTAGAAAATAAAACAAAACCGCAGTCACGACTTTTCACTTTCCCGCCAAGAAGTCTCTTAAGTTACAGTTATCTACGATATTATGAAAAGAATATTAAGGTACTTAACTACATTTATAAGGAAAATAAATGTAGGTACTTACTAGTATTTATAAGGTTTTTATTAAGAAAGACGTTAAACACGCACAATTAAGTATAAAATATCCAACTAATCGTAATTTATTTGTACATTACAGGATACAACGCGAACAGATTCGCTGGCGGCACCGGCGTGCAGAGCACCACCACGAGTACATACAAGGTGGACTACTCTCAACCCCACCCGTACCCAGAGAAGCCGGTATACAACCGCTACCACTCGCAAACTTACCCAGAGCCCACCTATTACAACAGGCGGTCTAGAGTCGCACGAATGAGGCGATCGACATCAGAATACCCCCCCTTCCCGTGGTACAAAGTTCAAGAGTTAGCGCGATCGTTGCATTGGATCGACTAAAACAAAATGTTAGTTTCAAACATGTATGTTGAGTTCATAACGGCATTGTAGTTCCAATTGTTCGCATCTTGAATTCAACGACAACAGACTTAATTGAAAATGTGTGTAACATTTCGTGACGCTTTCGCTTACATATCCCGAATTTAGGTAAGAATCGAATGCTTCCTCAAACCTTCCCATTCTAAACTTGTGTTAAGCATGACGAATGGTCTTGATGCATAAGTATCTAATACTCATTGGAGACGCATTTATTTAGTTCTTTAACACAATAGTTACATTTCAGTGTCGTTTAGTTTTGGTACTTCAATCTGACTGCCGTATTTAGACATCATTTGGTAACAATAATTACTTAGTAGCTATGATTTTGATTTAAATACATTCTTATACATATGTTTGAATTTGAAAGATACAGCATAATATTTAAAATAACAGTCTTTTATAGTGCTAATCGTGATAAATAAGTTTTGGCATAGTCCCACATCAAGCTTAACAGGGTGCCTTCTACGAATTGTATTTTCTGTATTTCAAATACGTTAAGGGAAATTTGTATGGCATTAAAGCTCCTGGTGATAAACGAGGAGAGTTAAACCTTTGCCATGCAAATAAAACTCGAACTAGGCACCCAGTTTGACCTAAATGCCGTCCGTATTTCGTAAGTAAAGAGGCAGTGTTTCCAATGCTACTGTTATGGTGGAGACTAACCTAAGCGTATCATCGTAACGTAACATGTTCGATGCGAACATTCGCATGGTCAGAACAGTGAGCCGAGCTGCTCGCTGCGACCGCCCTGTTATCGGTCAGTCAGCAATGACGTATCAAGCATGTTACGTTACGGTTACGTTACGATCAGTCAGTCTCCACTATAACACTTGATGATCTGCGCTCGACTGTACAAGTCACCATTAAAGTATTTATTTGAGACTG
Organism: Eudonia truncicolella; assembly: GCA_949315975.1. Taxonomy (NCBI): domain Eukaryota; kingdom Metazoa; phylum Arthropoda; class Insecta; order Lepidoptera; family Crambidae; genus Eudonia; species Eudonia truncicolella. The sequence continues at coordinate 12,116,157 of OX438839.1, forward strand.
TTGTTAATTAAAGTCCAGCTTTTAACCTCGTAGACTAATAAATAAGTTTAGAACACGACATTTGAAGAATTCGAATTCGATTTTAGTACCTAAATCGTTCTAAATATGACTCACATTACGATCTAACACCTTTTCTAATTTAGTAATATTAATTTGCCAGACATATAGACGTAACCCATGACTGTAGTTATAAGTTTTTCGGAAAAATTGCGTATAACACAGACAACAAAAAAAGTTTGAACACAAATGTCCCCACCAAGACACAGTCGTTCCATACGAATAACGTGTATTGTGAACTAACTATAAGTACATGAGACAATGTGATAAGTGATGATGATGATTCAGTGGATTTTTTGTAATTTTTCGATGCATTTATAGCTGTTTAAGTTAAAAGTTTAGTTGACGCAGTATTTATTTAAGTAACCCATATTTATACTTAGACTATAAACAATGTAAATAGTAGTGTTAATTACAATATTTGTAATTACGAAAAATTAAAGCTGATGAAAGTTTTTAAATGTTTGTTTTATTATTATTTATAAATAAATTAACACTATTTTAACAGTACAATAATCCAATATGTAACTAATACACTCTGACGCCACACTCAGAAACGACAATTAAAAAAATGATTTATCGTTAAGCAGGATCTTGATCACGTAATGTGATACACAAGTGAGTATCCTGCTTTACGTTAACTTACGTCTTTGAGTGCTGCAGTACACTAACTGCCGTACTCAGAGACGTCAATTAAGTTTTAATGACAATTAAGACTCTTGCTGTCACTTTCTCATGTATAGTGCTAAATAGAGAAGGAAAGACATTTAATTGTCATTAAACTTAATTGACGTCTCTGAGTACGGCAGTAAGTATAGTTTGATAGCATTACACATTTTAAGTACCTAAGCCCAGTGACGCTGTAAAGTAGTGTAAAGGACAAATGCGGCCAACAGCGAACTCTCTCCAAAGAAAAAGTAAATAGAAAATAAATAATATTTATAAAAACATTAAAATAAATACTATTAACGGGATTATTATTACCATATTTTTTGTTGTGTTTGAGTATCCGATATCTCGGCACAGTTGCGTGCGCCATGATCACGGATGTACTGAAGTTATTGCGGGTGGGTGATTATGAGCAGACAAAACGATCTACCCTCTCCCTTAGTCGTTTTTTGCGCTCGATACTCGTACCACTGTCTCCTAAGTCATTACCTATTCACTCGAACTTGTTCTCGACACACTACACTGACCGTATCAAATCGCGAAACGGCACTTTTGTTCTTTTTGCGGTCTTTACATAAATATAGTATATCGTCGCTTAAGTCCTAACACCGCGCAACTTAAAATGGTCAACTTTTCAGGCAGGAGACAAAAAAGCCGTTGATTTCCTTAGCATTTCACACACGTGTACACTGTGACTACTCTCTGACTTTAACGACGAAATAAAGCGTTGCAATTGGCTTAACATCGATTTTCTATCCAAAAACATGCTTAACTTAGGTACGCCAATTTTTACTTACGCGCTGTTAGAACTTAAGCGACGATATGCCGGAATATTGGAACTCAAACACAACAAAAAACGTGGTAATAATCCCTTTAATTATATTTATTCTAATGTAAGTGACCATGATAGTTTTTGTTTTCTTAATTTTTTTTACTTTCCTACACTCACACCAATTATCTAGCCCAAGAGAAGCTGCTTTATGAAACTCGTTTAATGGTTACTAGACAACGGATAAACATACTTAAAATACTTAAATACATACTTATTATACATTGAAAACACCAAGACCCGAGACAATTTAGAAAAACAATAATTTCTAAATTGACCCGACCGTGCTGCTCGTATTCTCCATCGCACCTTCACCAGTTGGTACTTACGTAATACCTATTGTGCTAGTGACGCCACTAGCGGTAAAACATTGCAAGATTATCTCCTATCGGTAATTACCTAAAACCTATTGCGCTAGTGGCACCTCTAGCGTTGAAACAATGCAGAATTATCTCTCTATTGGTACTTACCTAACACCTATTGAGCTAGTTGACAACAACAACAATTAATTCCAGAACAACAAACGTATAAACGAAATCACGTAACAGTTCTTTAAAACATAAACCAATTTTTTATTTGACCTAAGCGTGTATTTCTGTAACCTAAAAAGTTATTAATTAACACTCAATTGACGGAATAAAATAGTGACGTCATAGTTTGCTAATCCCATACAATTTCTATTAAAAATAATCGTTTTGACAGTTGTTAAAAAGTTTCTATATTGACTAACCAGTCTCTCCAATTATCTCCTATTGATGCTTAACCTAATACCTATAGTAGTGTAATATAACCATCTAATACAATAATTGTGCTAGTGGCGCCTCTAGCGGTGAAACATTGCAGGATCATCTCCTGTTGGTACTTACCTAATACTTTCTGGTCGACCACGATGTCACAGGAGTACATGGCTGCCATCAGCCTTTGAGGTTGCATTTGGAACGCTCTCCTGCACCCTTCCTTAACAGTTGACACGATTTGACCTGAGAGAGCAAAGTAAATAGGTAAAAATGAATACCATAAGAAGAATAGAATAGGAAAAAAAATTTAAATGAGGTTTGTTTATAAATAACAAAGAGATGAGTATCACTTACGTAGCATTTTAAACTAACATGCCACCGCTAGCATTAGAAATATTTAACCGCCTTTGTGGTCTAGTGGTTAGACGGACGTCGGTATTAGATGTAAATTACCGTGGGTTCGAATCCCAGCGTGGAGCACATAATTTTAGTACTCGGTTTATTGTGTCGCTATTATAAAAAATGTTAGTAGCAGTTACAGATACAGATAATATAACCAGTTTCTCAGTAGTTGAGGATTCCCGATGAAGTTCACTCAACCGGCCTTATCGTCTACCATTAGGCGAGATAAAGGCCAAGCTTCCGTATTGCGTGTAAATGAAAATGGCCTTTATGGCGGCACGCGCATACACTCAAAAGCATTTAACTTCAATACAAAAATATTTTCAAAAGGCGTAAGCGCACTCTGCCATAAAAGCCTTTTTGATCTAGACGATGATGATTTATTAGTCGGTAACGGCTATAATTAGTTACTGTCGGCATTTATATTTCTAAGTTTTTTCGTTAACTCTTTAAAGCCTCGGTGGCCGAGTGGCAAAGCGCTGGGCTCGCTACCCGTAGGTCCCGGGTTCAATTCCCAGGTCGGGCAAAGTGTGTTTCGGATTTTTAAATGCTTAGCCCGGGTTTTGATAATCAACCGGCATTTGGCAAGCGTAGTGATTAAGCCATTACCTATAATTGTAGCGATGACTTGACTTCAATGATGGGCCTTTGCCCAGCAGTGGGTCAGTTATAGGCTATTTACTTTTACTTATAAATTCCTTACCTGAAAGTGGTCCGAATGTATGCGACTCTTCAACTTCACTTCTATCCAACAACCATTCTTCCACGCAGAACGCCACTCCCATCATAGGCTCCTCGCACAAAGGTCCAGCCAAAGACGCCATTTGGAAACCATTAACAAAACTACTTTCAAACTCGAACCTCGGATCATCCCCTATATCTTTTTCGTGGTGCAAATACTTCGTGACGTAATCTGACGTGTGGTTCAAAAGCAAATTGGGACCACAATTCCTAGGACCAACAGACCAAATTTGATTGACAATATCCTTCCATTCCGGTGCTAACTTCGTACTAATGCTTTGCAGTTCTTCTTTGAAGATCTGTATCAATTTCAACATTCTATCGGAAAGTCTGTGGTTGGTACCGTTGAGGTATAGTTCTTCTAATTTGTTCTCCAAATTGTCGTTCTTTGCTAAGCCTTGAAGAGTTTTTATATGATGCGATATTGCTTTCAATAGATCCGAAGATCTTTCTAGAAGATTTGTTATTTCGCTCGGTAGAGGCTTTGCACGAATTTTTATCCAGCTCTGTTTGTTGCTAGTGTAAACTGTAACGACCGGATCCTCTTGGGCTTGGTTTCTTTTATCTACGTTTTGAGCGTCTATATCTTCGTTCGCCATATCAATCTTGGGTGGTTCGATTACTGTCTCCCTGAACGGTACAATAGGCTCGGACACAGATATAGGTATTTTTGCATAATGATTTCTGAAAGAAAATACAAATCGAAGTAAAAAAAGTAAAAAAAAACAAAAAGTTTATTTGGTAACCAAAATCCTATTAATTTTATTTATTGTGTACATAATAATGTACAGACGCCTGCACACCAACCTATCCAAAACTGTCAAATTTCTTAAATACATTTCCACCCATGTACATGAGGCATACAGTTCAAAATCTATTGAGGAAATTTGACGGTTTGTGGTAGGTTGATGTGGAGGTGTGTGCACAGTCGACGTAATAAATGCATTGTTTGCAATGTTAGAAGTATTTATTCGAGCGGGCGAACAGCGGCCGGCAAAACGCCAGAACCACACTTAACCCATAGATATAACAACATAGGGTATGTAGAAATAACAAAACATCAAGTTTCAGACTTCGACCGCTTCTATTTCGTAAACAATAGACACATTTTTAGCGACATTTGAATGTGATGAAATATTTATTTTCAAAATGATCTTACTTCAAATCTTCTAGACATCTTTCCAAATGTACTTCTCCGGCGGTAACTAGAACGTGTTCACCTGTCTCCTGAAGTAGGACTTGCACGCAGGAATCCGATTGGTTCAAAAGTTTAAGACCTGAAAAGTGGAGAAAATGTTTTTTTATTTAAATGTATCTATAGCTATTTTAAAGGAGTGAAGATGACCTTGATTGTAATTTTAAGATGGGCGGATCTTGATATTTGGATTTTAAAAAAATTAAAATAAACTATTCAGAATGCATTATGGAGAAAATATCAGAATCAGGACATTAAGATGCTATTACGGGCGTTTTATGATAACGGAATCGAAGCGCAGGTTATTAGGGTAAGTATTTAAAAAAAATATATATATATATAAGTCTACACTAGAAAAACGCGCCTGTGTCTAGATATTTCTCTGTTTGAGGATTCCGGGTGAATTGCGCTACGACCTTCGGTGAGTTAAAGACTAAGCGCCTTGTGTAAAAAAAACTAAATGTTCGTTTAAACTTTATGTTTTCTTACAAATATTTTCTACCTTTCCATAGTTTAAAAAAAGCTTTATTACCTTTAACTAGCTGCGGCAGTTGCGACGGGTTTTTAGGCTCGATCGCAACCCTCAATATTGGAACAGCTGCATACTGTATTTCACTGAACGAGGGGCAAGCGAATGTACTGCTCAAAGTAGCCGTTTTAAGTACATGCTCTTCTAAGCCACCAATACCTGAAAGATTAAAAAACATATAATGTACTAATTTTTGCCCGCGACTTCGTTCGCGAAGACTACAGTAAAAAAAAGTATCCTATATGGTAGTCTGGGTCATAGTCTATATATGAGGAAATTTCATTTAAATCCATTCCGTACTTTTTACGTTAAAGAGTAACAAACATCCGTCCATACTTATAAACTTTCGCGTTTATAATATTAGTAGGATTTTGTGTGTTTCCGTTACACTATGTTTAATAACTATAAGTGTTCTTAAAGAACAAATATAATAAAATAAAAAAAAGTTAAAAGATATAAGAGCATGCTTTTCAATCATAAACCTAATAACATATTGAGTGATATTATATTATATTTTTTTATTGAGACACTTGTACCACCAACCAACTACAACTCTGTTAGACACTCAAAAAATGTGTGCATAAAATAGAGTAGGATCGGTTCAAATGATTTTAAGGTAAAATGATAAGCTAATATAATATTCTATACAGACAATAAGATGCATATTATAAAATTTTTGTTTACGACTCTTTTCGAAATGTTTAGTCCTGAAGAAGACTTAATTAATAGTATTTTATTAATAATTATGCATCATTAAATTAATACAATAAATTAGAGTTAGAAGAATTTTTACCTATTATATTTCCAGCCACTGCTTCTTCAATGTCTTCCAATTCTCTCCCCATTAGAATATACAATGCTTTGATTCTGAAACATTACAATAACATTAGACTTTTAATTCAGAAAACATGGACATTGTCAGTAATACCTTAAACAATATTGTATTGAACTTACTCTGTACACGTAACATGCTCATTACTTTGCAAATCCTTTAATTTCTTATTAGAGTCTATTTTTAAGTCTTTAACACTAAGTACTCTGGACGGGTCATGTTTAGGACCTAATACATACACTTTATCACCTCTCCTAACTTTACCACTAAATACCCTAGCGAATGCTATAAATGCTGGTTGATCATCTTCTTCTATATTTTTATCTTGCTCATAATTACTATCAGTAGTCTGATTATCAGTATTGGATTCCTGTTTAACTCCTGATTCTGGAATAGCTTCCATGGCGTTATTCCTAAGTTCCTCACGTAACCTTCTGGCCTTTTCCCTTCTGCACGCCATTTCTTCCGATGTCAAAACCTTAGGTTTATTTGCTGGCAACATACTTTTCTCTACACTAAACATTTTCGATATAAAAATAATAAGAGGCTTATCGTCACTACTATCACAGGCTAGGAAGTCATCTTTCAGTTTCTGCGTTTCAGGATGGTACGAATCGAAATCTCTTATTCTAGAGCACATAAGCTTTTCAACCTTCTCAGGAAGAATTTCCTTGGGTGAAGGAAGCTGTGAGCAGACCATATTCAGAACGGTCAGAGACAACGGAAGCCATTGCATCATCAGCGATTGCAATTGGATTCTAGTGTCTGTGTGCCTTAAGTCGCGAGTTGTCAGTTTAATACCAAGCTTATCACAGATAGTTCGCACTTTCTCTTTCTCGTTCCTTAACACTATTGTCTCGTATATGTTCCATAAGTTATCGAGTACGACTTGTACAAACAAAGGCTTCTTGGCTTTCTCTTGTGCACCTTTCATGAACCGTTTAGTTTTGGGGTTCAAGTAAAAATCACCCCACAACACTTTTCTAAGTATCTCTTCTTTGACTCCTGTTAAATAAATTAGTAGTATTATCATTAAAATAATTACTATTCCATTTGAAATGATACAACAAGTATGTAAGGATCGTAGCAAGTGGAAAGAAGTGGTCTCTGCCTACCCCTACGGGAAAGAGGCGTGATTATATGTATGTATGTATGTAGTAATTTGTTTTTCCTCACAGGCAGTGTAGTGGATAGTATTATCTGATTGTAAGTGTACATTGTGTTATGTGTACAGTCACAAGCATTAATATGTAAAATATGTAACTATTAATACCATGGAATAAGAGTCAAAACTAGATGAAAGTGATACATGTTAATTCACTATTAATACCATGGAATAAGAGTCAAAACTAGATGAAAGTGATACATGTTAATTCTCGTGACTGTACTGTGTACTGGCTGTGTTCACTGTTAGTTAAATCAAAAGTTTATTTAAACATTTTAAAATTTGGTATGTCTATCTATCAGTCACTATACTATCATAAAAAAAATATATAATGCATTTGGTCTGTGAATAATAATGCAAAAATATCATGCCAACTTACCAAGTTTATCCGAGAATAGTTTCGCAAATGTGTGAATGGTAAAGCCCCAACCATCGATGGCACTGGCAAACACAACATTTCCTTGTTCCGGAGAGAAATAGAGTTGAGAGTCGTCTGAATCTTCTAGAGCCGAGGTCCAATCATAGAAGTTGTTATCTTCTTTTGGCTCTTGGGGCTTTTGTTGCTGAAATATGACACAATTTTTACTTATAAGAAAAATTTTTTCATTAAAACTGAGCTGAAAAACAAAGCTTGCAAGCAACTTATTGGTGCTTCAAACAACAAGAAGTTGTATGTTGGCAGCCTTAAGGTTTTTATACTAGTTTACTAATTGGCATTGGATACAAATACAAATACAAATACTTTATTTGGCCTAATATTAAATAGGGGGTGGTCAAAATGTGGATGGTATCAAAAAAGTATGTATAGTAGCTTAAAACCTATTTAGTCCTACATATATCATGACATGCAAGATAAAACTTACTTAAAGAAAAAAAAGTACAAAGAATGATGGCAGACATATGTGGTTAACTAGACAGGTTTTATGAGGCTACCATATAAAAAATTAGAAGATTATAGTTATAATTTGTTCACACTTTTACCTGTTTCTCAATAGTTGTTTCCTCATTTTCATACACTCCCGTAGCAAACAACTCTCCCATAACTGCATTGACTTGCTCCATCACTTGCGTCAGGTGTACGTAAGCGTCCAATGGAGTGAATTGCATCTCCAAGATAAGACGGTCAATTTTGTTAAGAACCAGCACGGAACGTATGTTCTCAGCGTATGCTTGCTTGAGAGCTAGTCTTGTTTGAGGACAAACACCTTCTACAACATCCACCTGGAAAAAAATATTTGAAAAACTGATTAAGTGACTGTAAAGCCGAGTGGGTTTTAAAAATATTTAACCTGTTTTAATGTCCCTTTCTGTTTCAATTGGTTTTGTGCCTTATTATAATGGTAATAGGTTATCTCTCTAACAATCTCTCTTTCTATCTCTAGTAATAGGTTATATCTCTTATAGGAAGAGCTCAATGGTGCAGTGGTTAACGCGCCCGGTCTGCAAGTGCTGTGGTTAAGCAACTTTCGCAAAGGCCAGTCATGGGATGGGTGACCAAAAATTTATAATGTCCAGCTTCTCCGTGCTTCGGAAGGCACGTTAAGCAGTTGGTTCCGGCTGCATTAGCAGTCGTTTACAACCACCAATCCGCACTTGGCCCGCGTGGTTGTTTATGGCCCGTTCTCCCTATCCATGCATAGGGAAGGCTTGTGCCCCAGCAGTGGGAACATAAAAATGAGCTGATGATAAGGTTATCTACACTGTCAGGTATATTAGTATAGAATATTGAGGTTAAAGTTAAGTATATATATGATCAAAAATCAGTAGGTATTGGAAAGGAGTTCGAAAAAGAAAACATGACACTGAAACATCCCTTACCACTACAATAGCTCCATCACACAGCCTGACAGCAGTCGACACTTCGCTAGAGAAATCTATATGCCCGGGCGAATCTATGAGGTTCACAAGGAATTCTTCTTGGTTTAAAGCATGGTAGAGCGCGATGCTGCTGCTTTTCATAGTAATACCACGTTCCTGTTCGTCGGGCCTGCTATCCATGTATCGCAGCTTCCCCGACATTCTTTGGGATATTATACCATTACTGGATATCAAGGAGTCAGCCAGGGTGGTTTTGCCATGATCCACGTGTGCCACAATGCAGATATTCCGAATGTTTCGAGGTTTGTTTTGAAGTTCCAAAAGTTTTGACGAATCCACCTGCCGCATCTTTAAAACTTGCTAATGTATTATGTGTAATAAATTAAGTGAACAATAATTTAATTTATTATGAATTTCTGACGTGAAAGTATTAATTAAATTATGTGAATATTGCGAAATAAATTGCACAACACGCGCAATGTTATGGTAAATTTGACACTGTTGACATTAGCTAATTTTGACAGTGACGGTGACGTTTTCGTTCATAAACCACGCTCGTATGAAGTCGAACTGACAAAGGCGCACAATTCTTCCTACGGATATTGTAACTAATTATAACTAATATTACCAGTCGACAGCGACGCGGAGGAATTTTTTGACGCCATATTTTAGTTTCGTAATAGTTTTAGTTACTGTAGGTTATTATATTATTGTATTCATAAATTTAAATTGTATACCATTGATTGATTTTAACTTAAATTCCTTTCTTTAATTAATTTATTGTAAGGTCCGTAAAAGTTTGAAAAAACTAAGTGAGAAATAAAATAGAGATTTTTCAATCATTACAAGCTTTTTTTTGTTATATATATAACTACTTGTGAGTAAAAAGTGAAAAGTAAACAGATTAAAACGTGTACAAAATAAGCAAATTATTGATCCATCTTTTTCAATGTGAAGCAAATGTGAAGTGTTCGCATATACTATTTACTTACTACATTAGATAACCTACTTACTTACGACATTAGAATACCTACTTATTTTTGTCATTAAAGTAGTTTCTTACATAGTTATATAATACGGTACGTACACTTTAATTTTCATTTAATTTTACGCACCTATGTATGGCTATGGATCCCAGACCCAGATAACAAGTAGGTAACTTATTACATAAAATATAGTAGTTTATGTTGGGAATAATTTAAATATCACCGTCGAGGAACCATATATATTATATTACATACATATATTACACTGTAATCGGCTGATAATCAAAATTGGATTTTGCAATATTAGCTTTATACAGACCGCCCTCTAATAAAAATATCAATATTGTTATTGATTCACTTAACGATACGCTACGTCATTTATCATCTTTTTAAAATATAATAATAACAGGAGACTTATATCAATATATCTTATGACCACCTAAACCTATGCTCTTTTCATAGCCTACTCCCTGCGCACTCGCTTCCCACGCATCTGAGCGGCTCGTGTTTTGACCATATAATGCTTAAATCCAAATTTCCATCAATTGCCCCAGTTACTAACTTGACAACAACCGATCACAAAGCTATTCTATTAACCTTAAACTGTAATTTATCTAATCTAACTCGCACACAAATGATTACTTAAATAAAAAGAAATTTGAGGTGGATTTATGCAATATTGACTTTAAACCTTAACTTCTGATGACGCAGATATTTGCATGTCGTATTTAATAAACAATGTTCAACAAGCTATATTAAGAAACACAATGCAAATACGTATGAGTAATAAAAATTACAATATTAAGCCTTGGATCACCCCAGGGTTTATTCGCTATATGAGGCATAGGGACAAACTTCATATGAAAGCTAAGTCCAATCCAGCTAGTTTAATATTGCAAACATCGTTTAAAAGATACCGTAAAAGCATTTACGAAAAAAAGGAATTAGAAAAGGCTAGATCAAACTGTAAAAAGATGTGGAAGTGTATTAAAAAATTAACTTATTTAACAAAACCACATGAAATATCATCGAAATTGTTACAAGTGCACTCGTCACCGCTAACATCCGCAAACAGTGCTAATGTGGTGCTAATTATTTTTTCGTCAATGTAGGTACGAGACTGGCAGAAAAAGTTCATAATCAATCGCTGCCACCCACAAGCTCCTATATAAACCTTTAGCAATACTCTAAAATCATTTGTTCTGCTTGACACTATTAAACCTGAGGTTGAAAGGATCATAATTGCCCTAAAAGTTGACTCTGCGGTTGGGTGGGATAGCATATCAAATAAAACACTTTAACAATTCAAGCACATCCTGGTGTCATCCCTTTCTAAGATTTTTCAAAAATGCTTGGCTCAAGGAATATTTCCTACTTGTCTTAAGAAAGCTGTCGTTGTCCCGGTATTCAAATCTGGCAGTAAAGATCAAATTACCAATTATTTCGATATTTCGACATTTCGACCTATTTCGATACTGCCAGCAATATAAAAATATTGGAAAAGCTCATAAATAGTAGACTTGTCCATTATCTGGAGTGACAATCAATATTGTCAAAAGCTCAGTTTGGTTTAAACCCAAATTATCGACTGCTGACGCTGTCCATCAACTCACTGAAGGAACTTGACAAGGGCAAGAAGACAATGAATATTTATGTACCTCGCTAAAGCTTTCGACACAGTTTCCATACTTCTATTGCAAAAGCTTGAATCCTTAGGTATAAGAGGCACCCAGCTTAATCTATTTGCTAATTATCTGCATGAACGTACCCAATGCGTAAAAATAGGCAATGTTCTCAGTTCTGATCAAAAACATTCCTCTTTTGGTCTTCCTCAAGGAAGTATTTTAGACCCTACTCTGTTTCTGGTATACATTAATGACCTTTGTAATCTGCAACTAGATCGTGGTAAAATCATATTTTATGCTGATGACACTGCGCTTCTCTTCTCTGCTAACTCAGATGAAGATGTCTATGAAGTTGCACAACGTGGCTTTAATATTGTCATTAACTGGCTACAGCAACATATATTAATACTGAACGCGGAGAAAACCAATTACATACAATTCTCTATGCATAAATCCAACTTGGCTACAACAAACACCACACCTTCGCGGAATGTACAGACGCCTGCACATCAACCTATCCAAAACTGACAAATTTCTTCAATACATTTTCAACCATATAGTTAAAGCATAAAGTTCAAAGTCTATTGAGGAAATTTGACAGTTTGTAGTAGTTTGATGTGCAGGCATGTGTACAATCTCATAACGTGTGGTGAGCAATGCACAAACCTTGCGATCCAGGGCATCCAGCTCAGTCTGGGTCCACCTTAGTATGTCAAAGGACTATATGAGTAGAGGCATCACCCAGGCGTTGAAAGCACGCACCTTATTACCCCCTGATAAAAGGCTGTTAAGCACTTTTGTCAAGCGGCAGCAGAAGCGATCTTTCACCGTCTGTTTAATGCGCCCTTCCTCAAAACCCAAAGACTGTGACATACCAAGGTACTTGTAGGTACTTTCTGCTTCAGTATAGGCAAGATAACTGTCAAGATAACACCTACACAATCAATCAATTTTTAAGATTCGGGAGTTTTGTGAAGTACAAAACAAAAGTGACAAAATGCTAAGTGTCAACTTCGTAAATGAACGGTACCTACCTACATACCTCTGGATAAAGTGTAACTTGAGCTAGTGCTAGACTTAAATGCGCTGCATAAAGAGACAGATAGGCACTATTACCGTGACCTGAAAATCTACACGCCCGACACTGGATTTTAAAGATGGTGTCAAAATATTTTAGATGTAATATGATTCTAACTAACTAGTAACTATTTAAATATATTTAAAAAAATAAAACTTGGTATGGTATCACATCTTAATTTGAAATAACTGACAAGATCACAAGATATAATTTCTAGATTGCAGAGCCGTATTCAGTTGACTCAGTGGTTCGCGCGGTCTGCGACTGCTGAAGTTATAATCTTTCGCAAAGACCAGTGTGTAAAGTGACCAAAAATGTATCCTCTAGAGTTCTTCCGTGGCGGAAGGCACATAAAGCCGTTAGTCCCATCAATTCGCACAAGGCCTGCGCGGTGGATAATGGCCCGTTCACCCTGTGGAGTATCCATCTACCAGGTGGCTCGTGCCCCAGCATTAGGGATATAATAAAATGTTGATTATGATAATGAAAGGTTCGGACGAAGCTTCTAATTACTATGATAAACGATTATAACAGAGACATTGCCTACCTATATGATTCTTTCTACTTACAATTATTATTATTATTATTACAATTTATAGTCACTAAAACAAATTAGCAATTGGAACTACGAATAGAGTTACACAAGGCACCACTATAAAAGACAGATAAAGGACGCGACATTACCATTTGCATATCTAAAAAGGCCGCTTTGGCCAGTTCATATATGAATTGATAAAATTAATATTTAAAAAAATATTTCTATCAAACATTGTAACCAAAAATTGTAATTTTAAAGACCTTTTTGAGCATTTCTGCATATCTCGGAGATGAAACGACAGTTTTATTTACTGAAACGAAAACTTGAAAAAGGAGATATTGAAATTAATCGTGATAGGTAATTGAATAGAATAATTAATGACTAGTTTATAAAAAATAGAGTAATTGCTAAGGAATAGGTAATTAAAAAATAAATATCTTCATGTGTCGTTTTGACAGCCTCAGCACGTTCCACGTTCCCGCTTAACTGCACTCCTGTCCCCAGGCACCTTTTCAAATGATTTGAATTTCAAGTCTGAAATGAAGTAACTTAGAGTTTAAAGTACCTATCTTGCCATCTAGTAACGAGGGGTATAATTTGACTAACCTACGTAATTTGAGAACAAAATATTTAAATTAAAATTTAATGAAATATTAGTTATAAAGTTTTTAACAACCTTAACCTGGGGCCCAAGTGCGAGTTTCATTCGCCATTCGATCACGTTAACCAAAACGAGAATTTGTATTGCAAAATTTTAACTCTTCTCGTATGTCGCCAGGAGGCGCTGTCTTAGTGCCATACTAATTTTCGTTTTCGTAAACGTAATCGAATGAATACGGATAGAAAACAAAACTCACACTAACTAAAAAAAAACAGAAAAAAAAAACAGCTAAGCAACTTTGTATGTCAAAGTGATCTTTATTCAATGTGACACGGAATGCCAAAATACTGAAGTGCGAATCGCTTCGAATCCCGCTTCTGGTAACTTTCTACAAAACACATTTTTATTGAAAATTTTTACTGTAGAATATTAACAAATTAAATTAAACTAAGTACTTAAAAATAAACTCATTATAACTATGTTCACTATTTATAATTTATTATATATTGGTATAGGTAATATAGGTTTAATCATATGTTTTTATGTGTAAAATATTTATGTAAGTATTTAAATTGCTAATTTAATTAAATAGCTATTTTCCAAGCAGTGGGCACTCTATCTGTGGTCAAACAATCAGAAAAAGGGTGTCAGATAACCGATTGAGTGTGGGAGGACCAAATTTTCTAGTCTTCAATTACATGAATGAATTAAAAACCAAACCAAATAGTAATTTAGATTCTGATTTCAAAGTCGGTCTGTATAAATAAAAGCTAGTAATTTTTGTGCTGCCATAATGTAATGCTAATAAAAATAGTAAATTAAACTTAATAGTTACGTACTTGGTCACTAGTAAATTAACCTATTTGGCTACGAAACTAGCCCTACTATTTGAATCTCTATGTTATTCTCTTTAGGCATCACATGGTGTTTGTTTACCCTTGTAGATTATTATTATAGTGTTGCTTGTGTTTACAAATAGTTACTGGTAAATAATAATTAATAATAAGAACTTTGGACTCATGTTTATCAATCAGCATACATTTTAACCGTCTCTGTGGTCTAGTGGTTAACACGTTGACTGCCTCAAAACCAGACATAATAGAAATTTAATTTTATAATTGTAAAGATTTGTTAACAGCATATGATTTATTAACCTTATCTATAGATGTTATTTGTCTGTAAAACTTATCAGAAATAAATTGTCGCCACTCACCCGTGCGTGGTCCGGCATTGAATGGGTTAAGGCCACCGGTTTAGACCCAGAGGTCCCGGGTTCGATTCCCAGCGGTACAAGTTTATGCATGTGCACTCGGTTTGGACACCATCACCATCATCATCGTCACCACCATCTTATCTAAATATGTCGCCATAACATCAATGTTTGTAGTATTGTTCTGTTCCGGCAGCTAGAGCTAAGAATAAGATAGCCAGTGCCTCAGTAGTTGAGGTTCCGGGTGAAGTGCGCTTCCACCTTCGGCCTTATCATCACTTAATTAATATGAGATGAGATAAAGGCTTTGGCCTTTGATTACCCGTAAGACATATGTATAAAAAAACACGGAGCCCAGTGCAAGTTTTTAAACCATTCGATCATGTCAACGAGAGTTATGACTCTTAGGCGTTTCGTGTCGGACTGCTGCCGTGCGTTTTCATAATTAAACGCCATTCGCGCGACTGTTTTAATTAGAGATGTGCCAAATCGTTAAAATGTATATCCGGATAGGGTACGGATAATTAGTGATTAGATCCGAAGATACGGATACGGACCTCAACTTTTTACTTAGTCTGTGTCGGTGTATGAGACGGCAATTGACGCTTTGTGTCCTCATGACATTGACAATTGGCATGTTTTGACTAGCAGTGGACGTGTTTCTGTTAATACTTTAGTGTGACATGGGGCAACATAGACGAATATGTGGTTTTAAAAAAAATTATTTAAATTGATGTTATATTCATAATTAGTATTTCATTGCTACCTTTATTTAGAATGTTGTCTAAGTTATGGACCAAGTGATTAATAGGGCATTATAAAAAATGCCCGCGCAGTTTGAATAATGTCTAATATGAGAGGGCAGTGTGATTAAAACTATTGAAATAATCAAATCGCCCGGGCATTATTTAAAATGTTAATCACTTATGGGGCAGAGTAATAAAACCTGGTTTTATTACTGTTTTTTTACACAATAACGACAAACACCTCACAAATACGTCAAAAGGACAAAGATCTTAGGTTAGGTTAGGCAAGATCAGTGACCAAAACAAAGCGCGAGCCGAGTGAGCGAAGCTAGCGCAGCGGGCTGCGGCAGCGGCTGGCGAAGCACTTGAAAGTTTATTTTTTCTTTCTCTTTAGTTTTTACAGAGGGTTTAATCACATTGATTATGCCACTCTCAAAGGGCACTTAAATCTATAAATTAACTTCTACGCCTTATACATTATTTTATAATTTCTACTAACATTCTAGCTTTCCCTGATACTGGAAACGCTAAAATGCTAAAATCATATACCTACATATCTAAATTATATTTATTTACAAACTCTATTCTCTCGGCTTTGATTCGGACGCACTTCGTCAATATGTGATGTGCATTTTCCAACACATTGCACTGTGTACAATTTGGTGAATTTGTTTTACCCATGAGGTGGGCAAATCTATTCAATGAAATGTGCCCGGATCGAAGCCTCATCATTGTAACTAAATGAGACCTGATCATGTCCGATCCCTCAAACCACGGCGCTCTCCCAATACAGGGTTGTATGGTTTTGTACCAGATTCCTTTGCTCAGCGATCATTCGTCAAAGAACTCTCTCCAATTCTGTCTACATTTTTTTCTGATAAGAGATAAGAGTTCACTGTTCTAAGGCAACCAGCCCATAAATGTACCGTCAGTAAGTGCTTCTCGAGCCAACCGATCAGCATTTTCGTTTCCGGTTATCCCAACGTGAGATGGTATCCATTGCATTGTAGTTAGTATTTTTCTAGCGCTTGTTTCTGCAAGCAACTCCAAAATTCGGTATGCTATTGGTGTCTCTTGTATTGTATTATTAAAGATTATTATTGTATTATTTAAAAAATATATAAGTATGTTGTATTTTGGTCAAATTAATTATTTGTAAAACGTACCTTTTGTTTTCTGAGAAATGTCGACACGTCAGTTTATCTTTTAACCCCAGCCGTCCCAGGAAATCTAGACACAATAGATAAACAAAGCGTACTGGACTCGATATCGAGTCATCGGGACGTAAGTGGTTAAAATTAAATAAAATGATGATTTATGAAATAACAGCTTGCCCTTTGAATGTTTATGTTTTGATGCCATTGTTAAAGCAATAGTTTGTGAAATGAAATGTGAATAAAATGTTGCTTGTGGAATGAAAATTGGCCAATGAATTGTGTGTAAAACATTATAGAAACCCTTGTTCTCCTCCCCGCACCTCGCGCAATGTAAAATATACAGGGTATTATCAGATTTCCCGAAAACCACATGGAAATATTCATAATCTTTAGGCATGTAATAAATAAGGAAATTTAAATTATTATAATTATTTACTTGGCCCTAAGTAGCTTGTCATTATTCATAATGCCCGGGCATTATGAAAAATGCCCCAATTTATTACTTGGTCCATAATATATATCATAATGAAATTTACTAACGTAAAAGATCCGTTCAAGATCCGGCAAAAAGTAACTAACGGATACGGATACGGATATTTTTTCTCTCTAGGATATCTGCGGATATGGATACCGATACGGATATCTGGCACAACACTAAATTTAATATACAGCAGCAGCGGCGCAGCGGTGGTCCAACACGCCTTGTTTAAAAAACCTTGTTTGTCAGCAGGGTGTCTAGTGCGAGTTTTATTTTACATTTGATCACGTTAGCGAAAACGACAAAATATGACGAAGTTTTAACTCTCCTCGTTTGTCACCAGGAGGCGCTGCTTCATTGCCATACAAATTCACAATTTCGATAATGTGATCAAACGGTGCATTCTCGATCAGAACCCCTCGGAAAAGCTAGAGTGAACGGGGTCACGCAATAGTGTATAATGCCATTACCGCTAGGATCCCTTTAAGTTTCTCGCCTCTTCTCGTGAAACAGAATCAGTAAACTCCCTCCAAAAAAAGGACGGTCAATTAAAGACGTACCTTTCAGTAGCTTTCAGTAAACTAACACTAACTTTTTGTTGGTTATGTAATTCCTAGTATTTCTAGAATACCTACTGCAAAACGGTGGTGGAATCAGGACAGAAGCTTGACTTAACTGCGCCGCTTAAGAAGACAGATGGCGACATTATAGCCACCAGATAGTGGCACTTCCATTGCAGTACAAATGCGACATACATACAGCCTTTAGTTATTTCTTGGAGATCTATTTATGAGCACTGCAGTTTATTGTGGAGACATAACAAAATGCCTGGAGCGAGTTTTATTTACCATTCGACAAAGGTAACAAAAACGAAAATTTCAATTTGGCCATACAAATACAAACTCTCGAAAAGTAATTAACGATGACCTCCTTGGTCGAGTGGTTTGTACACCGGTTTTCATGGTGTCGCCATCTCTGAGGTCCCGGGTTCGATCCCCGGTCGGGTCAATTTAGAAATTATTGTTTTTCTAAATTGTCTCGGGTCTGGGTGTTTTCTATGTATAATAAGTAGGTATGTATTTGAAGTATGTTTATCCGTTGTCTAGTAACCATTTAACGAGTTTCATAACGAAGCTTCTCTTGGGCTAGATAATTGGTGTGAGTGTAGCAAAGTTTATTATTTATTTATTTAAATGCGATTTTTTTATAGGAGCTACCAAAAAACCTAATACTTCCTTAAATGTCAAAATAATATTAATATACCTTACCTATGAAATTGACGTGTTTTTCTCACTTATTAATAGGTGTATTACTACTAAAAGTCAATACCGGTTGTTAATATTATTATACACCTTTAATTAGAACTATGTTACTTAGGCTTCCGTAATATCAATTATTGTTCATTTTGTGTCTTTATCGCCCAATTTTTTTTAAATTGACTTCTTTTATTATTTGCGGAATTGACCTTTTGTGTTATTGTAGTTTTGAAGGGACTTGATTTTTTTTCTTTTTAAACACACTACTTTACAATTTTTATAATGATAACATAAATAGATGCTAAGAAAATTAAAAAAAACGTTAGTGTGAAAAATATAATTTTATAAAAGATCTTCATACAAAACGTCAATTTCATGCAGAAAAGGAAACAACTTATACTACTCATACTAAGTTATTATTATCAAAGTGGACTAGTTAATGGTTTAAAACGTGCTACCTATTTGCCTGTGTTTCGAAAATTCGACCGCAATTCACATATTTTTTATACAATGTAATGAAAATTCTGAACTATTTTTCGTTTTAAAAAAACTTTAACTATACCAATTCTCACACTCCTCCGTGCGTTCAATGTGTTTAGAAAAGCACACAATGTTTTCTCTTCACGTATTAATTAATATGTAAAATAAATCAATCATGCTTATAACAACTCCAATGTTTTATAATAAGCGCTTAAATCAAGCCTGGTGGTGCCTTATAAAAGGTTGCTCAGCTTTTTTGAAGGCACTATTTCTTTTTGCCCCGCGCATTTTAATTAAACATTTCCAAGCTGTTTACTCGCTAATGTAATTCAATGCACGCAAATACGCCACGGCTAGGTACGAACGAGAGAGATTAAAAATTCTTTGTTAGGACGTTGTTGGTAGGTAGGCACTTAGTTTACCTATGTTGCGGCAAGCCTATTATCTAACGCGGACATGATCCGACGCAGACGTAGATGGGAGAAGGGGGCAGTACGCTTGCCTCCTGCACCCGAAATGAGGTGGGGGATGGAGAGTGTCTAGCTGTCTTAAGCCTCAGGACGTCTGGAACACGCTCAAACAGCTTCGGGCGTGTTCCCTCTTGGCGGGCCGCTTTTGAGATGAATATCCGGAGATTGTCAAGGCAAAATGGCGGCGAAAGAAGGGATGTACATACTCGGGGTTTTAGTAGGTATGTAGGAGTTGGGGGGAAAGCCCCACATAACCATCCGCGTCGCCTCAGACTCGGTGGTACTAAGCAAAGAGGTTTCACTAGCACCAAAAATCCTATTATCAAAGGAGTTTGTTGTCTGCAGCCATTGCTACAAGTGATG
The DNA here is from genome assembly GCA_949315975.1 of Eudonia truncicolella. Lineage (NCBI taxonomy): Eukaryota > Metazoa > Arthropoda > Insecta > Lepidoptera > Crambidae > Eudonia > Eudonia truncicolella. Next base: position 12,136,119 of record OX438839.1, read on the forward strand.
TTATAATTCGCGAGTCCTATTTACGTCCCAAGTCTCTTACGACTGTCTCGGGATATTACTGGATCTTTTAGTGTGTAGCCTTACTACCCCTGTTAAGGTCGGCACGGCAACGCATCTGCGATTCCTCTGGTTTTGCGGATGTCCATGGGCAGCGGTGATTGTTTCCCATCAGGTGACCCACCTGCTCGTTTGCCTCCTTCTAATATAAAAAAGGTCCTCCGCGTATACGGTCCGCACCACATGAAATTGGTCGCAGTTGCCAGTTGACTACCTACCGGCACAAACGGACAATTGTGACGATTCAGATATTTGGACCATGACGTTTGAAAGAACAGAATAAAGAACCAGGTAGTTAATTATCTCATCATCCACCTCAGGTCTTACTGCTGGGTTCAGGTATCTCCAGAGTAGATCGGGACATAGCTCACCACGCTGGCCTATTGTGACTTATCGTTCTTTCAGATTCGTGAGTCATGAGAAGCCTGAGATAGTTTCTGATGCGATCTTTCATCAGAATACTCGGCATTGTAAACGTTACGTAATTTGTATGTTAGCGAGTTAGCAACCTTAACCTGCTCTCCGCTGCACCAACGAGCTTTTCTGACTCCTAAGACGATGCTAATGCTTAATATTACGGGTGGATTACTAAGTATAGACTAAATAAAAAGTTATGGCGTGGAAAGTTCAAGAAAGCAAGTATTCAGCGTTGTCTGCTAAGGCTAACAGCTTTACTGCGTAGATATTCTCTAGAGCACGATCTGTCGATTAGCAAGTTCCAGAGAAGGATAAATTGTATCCACAGTGTGTTTTTAAGAGGGGGTATAAAGGTATTTACCTTCAATCGCCAATCGTAGATTTGATTTTAACACTAGAGGATAAACCACGATGTTCGATGAAACAAAACATGCCTGCCTCGGGTCAGGTGCGACAGACTGGAACGTTCTGCGCGAAATAAGAATGTCGTAAGCGACGAATAAGTTTTAGTTTAATTATTCGTAAAATATAAATTATTTTTTCAAATCGCTAATAATAGGGTCGCTTGGTAATATAATTTGATATTATGTAGTACAAAAATAGACGTAAGTTCGTTATTTTTTTTATCGATAAAATTCAATAATATTAAGTTTTCACTTAGTCCAGTCCCTTTCAAGTATGCTGTAGTATCTATGATATTTTTTTCGGGTAAATCGTGGTTTATCTTCTAGTGTTGAAATCAAATCTACGATTTATGATTTACCTTTATACCCCCTCTTAATTCAAAACCTTTTACGCTGAAGCGGCTTGTTGCCAACTGGCTATTAGACTTAAGATCTTTTTGTATGGTTGTTTATGGAGAGAGTCTCGTATCACCTACTCCTCTACGTGCTACAAGAAGCTTTCTAATAAATAAATGAGCTAATGCGGTGGCTCGAACTAAACAAAGCCATTTACTGATGCGATGAGGATTGGCCGCTACAGGAGCTAATGGAGAAAATGGTTCTTCAACAGTTGCATGACAATGAACTCTTGAAACCAAAACATAGAGTTCATTGTCATGCAACTGTTGAAGAACCATTTTCTCCATTAGCTCCTGTAGCGGCCAATCCTCATCGCATCAGTAAATGGCTTTGTTTAGTTCGGCTGGTTCATGGATACCGCCTTAGGCCGGCCGCACTTTGGATGCATTTTCGAACGAATTGGACTCGCACATACATTCGTATACGCAGCAGGATACATCTTGTCGATCCTCCGTCAACTACGGTACCTCGTACACTAGTCGTGCATACTACCCAATGTGTAAATAAAATTCGTACAATAACGGATCTAAAGTATTCCAAAGTGGGGCCGGCCTTAACCGCTACACTCACGAAGTATTTCCCACACTTCCACCACTCACTTAGTTAACAGGGGCGGGCTGTTTTGTTCATTTTTGCTTGCAAACTTTGCTTTCTTACGTACGTATTCGAAAGTGTGCTGTCAAAACTGCATAGCGAATAAATTTCAATTTCCTTAAGATTCCGCGTTGGAACGAGTTTGCTGCTTGAGAGGTAAATATTGAAATATGAAAGCAGGTAGGTACTTAGTTCATCTCTGTGGCAAAGGTTTACGCTGGTTAAATCTTTGGTCGGATATAAAACTTTGAACTTGGGTGTTACATTTTATATAACATATTAAAAGGGGTTTAACGCAAACTCTTTCGTAGTTAGCTACTTTATGTATTTGGGCATATCTTTTTGGAGAAAGTGGTTCCAACAGACTATGTATGTCTTTTTTAAATACCTATGTGTTTACGGCAAATGCGATATATTCATTTGAATGCTTGTCCATTTGTCTCCTGTTTAAGTTGGAGCCTACTATCATTTTAAGCAGACATTCTCTGGATATAGGACATAGCCTAAACTTACGGAGACCTTGTACAAAAATAACCGACAAGAAACTCCTAAATATAGTAATATTTCTGAAGACTGCTATATACAACTTCAGGTTATTATACTAAAAATATCGGACAGATAAATCATAAACATTGTAACGTTTTCACTTTAGATGTAAAGAAGACTTTGTACTGATAAGGTCTGGAAAGCAGTTATAAACAATGTAACGTTTTTCAATTTACATGGAAAACATTTTGTTTACTTATTTATAGCTAAAAGCAGAGAAACCTTTTAAAATTCATAATGTTTCTACTTAAGGCTGACATCCTCTATGTGCCTCTTGGCAAAGACTTCCCCCAAATCTCTCAATTTGATCTGATCGGTTGCGACACTAGTCCCAATTATATCCTCCATCATAATCATCATCATCATCATCATCAATCAATATTAATCCACTGCTTCACATCTACAACATACGTGATGTTACGTAATGTTGTGTGAAAAGCCCGAGAATATGTTTTGTAGTAACTATAAGATAAATATTTGGAAAAATTTACGATGACGGAAGAAAATAGATTGTCAAAGCTGTCAAATGATTGTGCTTTGGAAGCAGAAACTTATTTTATTATTGACAGCGAAAGAACTGGATTCTGTTTTGGAGGAAGGAGTATATTCCAAGAAAGATTTTGTGACAAAAGATGCCTTAGCAAAATTTTTAAGGGTGTTATTTAAACGGTTAGCAAAGTATTCGTATTTTTGTTAACAAAAAAATGCTAGTTGGGCAGCAAAAAAGCTAGTTGGGAAGCAACTTATGGTCAGCAAATACTTCTAAATCAGTCTGCAACTTATATCATTCTAAAGAGCAGTCTTATGCCACTCCCCCCTTCCGTGACTGACCCTCGATACGCTGCACTTCGCTCGGGAAGGGAAAAAAAAATTACCACCAACTTTACTAACCAACAGTAAGGATTTCTTATGCTGACCTATTGTATAATTCTGCTGACCAAATAATAATTTCGATGACCAAATATTTATTTTGTAATACAAATAAATTATTTCCCAATTTAAATTATAAGCTCGCTTAGCGACAAATATGTTGTTTATGCAATTAACTGTAAAACAACAAAGAATGTTTTAAAAAAAAATTATAAACTATTTCTAGGTCACGAGGAGACTCAAATTTTTCAACTACTAGAAGAGTATTACAAGTTCAAATTTGTTAATAATGTTATCATGTCAGATTGAAAATAAGACTACGAGAATAAGAGTACTTGGATACGATTTCGATGAAAGGCATTTCAGAACAGCATGGGAGTCAACCGCTGACAAGACTGCTGACAAGTCTCTGAATAATTTAACAATCTAGAACTCAAGATGAAGAAAGAAAGTGTTGAACAAACGTCGATTGCAGCCTGCCCTACTATAACTACTCGCCGGAGCCAGTACTAGAGAATGACAGAATCCGGCTCTACTGGGACCGACCCATCATAACTGACAGGACTGTTCTTGCCAATAAACCCGATATAGTGCTGATGGACCAGGCGCAATCTAAGGTGTTTTTGGTGGACATCACTATCCCTCATGACGAGAACCTCGTGAAGTGAGGTGGCGTCCACCGAAATCATCCCAATTGTTATATCAGCGAACGAGTTAATCCAAGTCACGTTGGGTAAACATCTGAAAAGGCTGGAATTCAGCGGCGGTTCGCTTCCAGCGAAAATGCAAAAAGCGGTGGTACTTGATACCGCGCGCGTTGTCCGCCGATTTTTCTCCCTCGTGCTCTGACGCCGGCCGACTGTGCTATTCAAAATTCAATTAAAAATTCTCAATGTAAGACATAGCCCAACAATAATAAAGCCCTGTTATAATGTACGGAAATAAGGAACTGCATCATTATGCCAACTTACGAACTCTCACGAAACTCTTTTCTTGCGCCATGAATATTTATAAGCGTGTCATTAATGTTGGGTGCTTAAAACTTCAACTTGGCTTGCCCCTTTTAACTTAGTTGCTCCCGGTAGTTTTTAAAGGGGCTATGTATAAAGTTTCATACGAAATTTTCCTGTTTTTTAAAACTAGATTTACGTGGCGGATTAAAAATGATAAACAGCTAAGTGGAAAGTGAATCTGTTTTTTCATTAAGATTTAGCTAGGGCAGTAGAAAATATACATTTTTAAACTTTCGCATTTCATTTTTAACAAAGTCTCTTAATGGGGATAAACGCAAAATACACCATATTGTGCGGGTTGGTGGGTTCTAACGACTATCATCATGCTAACTTACTTACTAATTGAAAAAAGTATGAATCTTTGTAGAAAAACAGGCAGAACAGATTCGTATAAAATTTGGTGCAGTAAGTAGTAGTAGTAAAGCATATCCAGACAATCCTGGATATAACTCATTTATTAGGTTAATAATAATATGGGATAGATTTATGTTCTTCACATCACTATCCTGCACTAAAAACAATCTTACCGATTATTGTATTATCCGATGCAATGGTAAGAAAAGGACAGTTAACATTAGCAAAAGCTAGTAAACAAAAACGTTTTTCCATTAATTTGCTTATAGAATAACACCGGCATCCGCACAAAGTCACAATTTCCATCGGACGGGAACGCAATTCGAAGAATCGACAGTACGCGACCGGCGTACAAAACCAAATTCCTTATTTCGATCAGTCGAGGTCGAGACTCGAGACCGCGTCGAAATAAATATCGCAAACAAACTGGTGAGCGCACCGGAGGAGAGAAATACATTATTCTTAGCACGTAGGGTGCGCAATTAGCTGGCTAGAGCCCGTTTTATGTAGCCAACGTTGCCACAATAACCGTCGCTATCCTGGCTTAATGCAGGAGGCGTGTCTAATTCAACATCAAGTGTTGCTTTAAAAGCTCCAGCCACGGCGGATTGAATAAATGGCCGGGATAGTCCATTGTGAATCATACCTTTTGTTCTTCCTGGAAAGTTTTTAGTACTCATTAGGTACGGTGCAGCGGAGATGGCGATGCGTTGGTAGCTATGACTTTTATGAAGAGAATGGTTGAGAAGGATTTTATAGAATACTGACATCCGCACGCGGTGTACCACTGAAATTACAAATTTACACTGTAATTTACACACTATAAAATAAAAAGACACCACGAAATCCTTTTGCGTGAACTGGCACCAAATTAGAATTCTGGTTTCAGACTCAAGGAACCCAAGGTTCGATCTGTGTGTGTCATGTATGGTCATGTAAGACTTGGTTTGATTGGTGGTAGACATTGTTTAAAGTCTGCCTGGCAAGATACAATTTTATCTAATTCTGTTGCCATAACAAATAATGTTAGTAAATAGCATTGTGTTCCGGCAGTTAGAGATCAACATTCTTAGTAGTTGGGATTACGTGTTAAGTGCGCTTCCACCTTCACCAGGTAAGGTGAAGACAAAGCCCTTCCCCATTCTGCTGAAAAATTAAAATATTTTTCTTCGGTTTCTAACAAGCTAGCTACTTACGTTCTCATAAAAATATAACATATTTCTACATTACCGTAGATAATTCTTCAGGTAGATATTTTCCAAAAAAATTCAGCACTTCACACTACAGGGACTGAATCCCAAGAAAAGGGTCGGGATGCAGAGTTATTATGTAAATTTTCTTTAGGGGTTTGACGTGATATCAACTCATAATCTCGAGTGGAAATGTACAAATTGAGGTTTTTTCGGGTAAGCTCTATCATACATATTTAAAATCATATCTTACGGCCTATGGTGCGATTGGGTATGCTGAAATGTTACAATACATTAAGAAGGTTAAACACGAAATCCTTGTATTTCAAAATTTTTGAAATACCCGTTCGTATGGCCTTCTAGGTAACCTAAATCGTTCCATTTGCATAGATGAATGAAGTGGTGATACTGGTAGAAGGTGGAGGGGTTATCGAACCAAACCGAATGAACAATAGACATTTTGAGATTTTTACTTGGTCCTTCGAGCCAGGTTGTGGTATGCTTTTCTAATCAGCTTAGGAACTACAAAAAAAGTGCCTTTATCACTCCACATATCAGGATATATCAGATGATGCGACCTCATCGGGCTACAAATCGCTTGTCTGCCGAAATAAAGCTTTGTGCCGACATCGCACTCACAATAAATACAACTACTCACAAATATCGTGTATGTATGGCCTTGGTGGTCATACATACAAATAAGCATACGTAGCTTTTGTGTAGCGATGAGAGAGACCCTTTGTGGTGCCAAAACTGATAGAGAGAAGCTGAGCGGACTGGAGCCGTGTGAAAATTAACCAATAGAGTATTTCTATTTAATGTCTCCTCTCCGCTAAGGAACTATATTGGTTAATAAAATACAGTGAAAAAATTAAACGCCCACCCGACCCTGCCAGGAATCAAACCTGGGTCTTCCGCAATCCGGGCGGCTGCACTGACCGCTATGCTATGGCGGATGCGCTTGCCAGGGAAGGCTCGGAGACCCAGCTCATTGGTCCTGAGCCGTTCGTGGCACTTGCATCAAGGCCATTAACAAGGCCTTAAAAGATTACATCGAAAACAGGCACGGCATCGAATGGAAGGAGCAGCCGGGTATGAAACACTCCAAATCCTTCCTTGGCGAAAACGCCTTAGGACGGAGTAAGTTCATATGCGAAGGCGGTAAACGGTAGGCCCGACTAACCATCGGTGCCTTGACAGGGCACTATGCCACAAAACAAATTCTTCATAGAATGCACCTTTCAACAAATAGTTTGTGTAGGGCGTGTGGAGAGGAAACGGAGTCAATGCAGCACCTACTGTGTGACTGCGACTCTCTGGCTAGGAAAAGAATGGGACTCCTGGGGTCGGCCTACCCGAAACCGGAGGACTTCAGGCTCTTCGCTCTTAAAGACGTTGCCAAACTTATGGCCTCTATCTTTACAGAGGAGGAAGAGTGAAAGGATGGGGTTGCACAAAAGATCCCGATGGGTCGAGGTGTTACTGCAAGAGGGAAACCTCGGCAGGCCCTCCTAAGATAAGATAAGATAAGACCGCTATGCTACCGGGAAGGCTGACGTAAGCGCTGAATTTTGTCACTGCTTTTTAATTTTTGAGTGCCAATAGCGGCACAGTGCCATCTATCCAACAGTCGTTGCAACCGATGGCCATGCAGATTCACCTTTGCAGATGAAATACCACAAATTTGATAACACAACGCTATAGTAAATATTTACTTTTTTATTTTCAAGTGCTAATTGCTGCACTGAAGCTAAATTAAATATTTATAAAATTTATAAAATACAGTGAAAAAATTAAACGCCCACCTGACCCCGCCAGGAATCGAACCTGGGTCTTCCACAATCTAGGCAGCTGCACTGACCGCTATACTACCGGGAAGGCTGACGTAAGCGCTGAATTTTGTCACTGCTTTTTGGTTTTATTTGGTAATTCATCTGCAAAGGGAATCTGCATGGCCATCGGTTGCAACGACCGTTAGATAGATGGCACTGTGCCGCTATTAGCACTCAAAAATTAATTCGTATGGGGTATCCCCGACATGACACGGTTAACTTACTTCAAAATTTGGACCCCCGTTCCTTCAATAAAGACCCTTGTTTGTGATTTAATTAAATAAGTATGTATAGTTTTCAGACTTTTCCCTGTACTTGTAGTATAAGACAGTAATTATTGCCAAACTTCATAGTTCTAAGTCAACGGCAAGTACAATATGAATTTTGATTCCCTTGAGAATGTCAAAATATACGTTTTTTGCGACATAAACGGCCGTATCTTTTTTTTTCGCTAACTTAGAATTTTGATTTTTTCACAGCTTCAAGGGACCGCAGGGTTGATTATATGGTTTCAATTTCAACTCGATACCTCCACGCGTTTCTGAGATAAAGGGTCTTGACAGACAGACAGGCAGACAGACGGACAACAAAGTGATCCTATAAGGGTTCCGTTTTTTCCTTTTGAGGTACGGAACCCTAAAAATTAACAAGCAGTTGTTAACTATCTCCTTGAAAAGAACACGTCAATCCGTTGCGCCGTTGTGGAGTGAAAGAAATTCACAAACTAAACCACTTCTACGTTTTAAAATTATCATTTAGATTGAAAGAAACCTTACGTTATTCACGATATCGTTGTTATTAACAGTAAAAAGTTATTGACATAAATCTAAATTCACCGTTCCAACTGGCCCCTTTCACCGGGGTTTTAATAAGGATTTTATTGACGTCACTAACAAGGTTCTATTGGAAAATAAAATGTCCGATGGCTTTTCATTCGCTGTCAGATTTTACTGCATTACGTTTGGTTTCATTGAATTTTCCGTTCTAAAACTACCCATCTAGAATCTTTCGATCCTTTCCGGAAAAATATGTTCGTAACTTAGATTTCATATTATTTGTTGGCGTTGTTCAATTGTTCATTAAATAAATCAAAAAGAGTTTTTAATTAATATTTACAAAAATTTTAATGGTTAACTTGGTTGGTTAGTTTTCACTTATATTATTTTTTTATTTAAATATATCATTAACAAAACTAACTAACATATTGAAGCCTCCGGTGACAAGAAGGCTGGCAGCTATTTCTCCCAACGTATTAGCTTGGCAATCCAAAGAGGTAATGTTGCCAGCATTCTTGGGACCGTTCCCATGAGCCCACAGCTGGAGGACATTTTTTATTTATAGGTTTTATTTTGTCTTTAGTTATCTTATTTTTTTTTAATGTATAACTACATTATGTTATATTACTTAATAATAGTTAATTTTATTATTGCAGCCATAGATTGTAAATAAAATAAAACTAATATATAAGTTATGTATATAGGTATGTACATATACGAGTATAATACTCATTCAAACATGGAAAACAAAATATTATCGTGCGTTTACTAATTTTATAACATTATACTTAAAAACACAAATGTTGAAAAAATTTCCACGAGCAGGATTTGAACTTGTACCCTTCTGACACACCGGGTCAGGTGCTCTTCCAATTGAGCTATCGTGGTTTTAACCAGCCCGCCAAAATTATTCAACACTATTTACTTTTTTTACTTTGAAAGCCAAAGGCGCCAATTCAATGTCAACAACTACCGTCATTAACATATGATCATAATATTTTTACAAATACTAAGGATCAGTTAAGAAGTAGGCAAGCTATTTATAAAATTGAAATGAAACAACTTTTACGGATCTACTCGCGTTTATTTTACACATTAGTTTTAATTAATGTTTATCCTGACGTTTCGACCCCTTTGCAGGGTCCGTGGTCACAGGGAGACCACGAGCCAGGGGTTATTTATAAAATGTTTTTTGTTTTGTTTATATAATTTTAACGCAAATTAGAACCACGATAGCTCAATTGGATGAGCACCTGACCCGGTACGTCAGAAGTGTGCAGGTTCAAATCCTGCTCGTGGAATTTTTTCAACATTTGTGTTTTTGTATTTTGTTTCGCAACAAAATTTGCGTTAAAAAATTATATAAACAAAACAAAAAACATTTTACATTATATTTAATTTATAAAGCTTTTGTCCTGCAGTGGGATAAATTGGGTTGCTATTAATATAACTTATAAATTAATTTGTTCTGTTGCAATATGTTTCTCACAGAATATAACGAACGAGGCTAATAAATCAAGGTGTTGTCAGAACAGGTTAGACACACGATATATAGCCGCTTGAGTTTGGTAACCTATCCGTTGACCAGAAATAACCTTACTTCATTTCAATAATTATACCCAATGTTCAATATAAAATTTAGAAAGAAATAAGCTAGCATTATAGTAAGGGCGAGTGTCTATTGGTGTTGGAGAACGTGAGCGTCTCACATGTACTGGACGCGTTGGGATCACGCCAGTCGGTCACGTACGCGAACATCGTACAGCTGCGGGCGATACATTGGTAAGGGGTTTGGTGCAAGTCGTAGGCGACAGTCATAGAAAAACCCATAGTAAAAATTTCATTAAAATGCGCTTAGTTGTAACCTTATTCTTGGCATAGTGGGTTATTTGAGACACTTAACTTAGGCTTCCTAGTTTATAGGAGAACCTGACGCTGGTATTCCGCGAACACCTTTGTGTGGGAGGGAGCGCAACCACAAAAACACAAAACAACATTTTACACGTGGTAACAAAGATACCTCCATAAAAAAAATTAAAACACATCAACGACAAGCACACTGTAAAACAAAAACTGATTACATTTACAAAAAATAACTTAACGCCGCACTATCTTGGCTGTTTGCCTTTCCGAACTAAGGTGGGTGGACCATGGAGGGCCATGCTCCTTTGAAGGCCAAATATAAAAAAGACATAGTTATAGTCATGTGATGACAAATTCCTTCCACTCACACAAAGCTCCATCAAACTAAAGGACACAGACGCGGCCGCGAGACGTATATGGAAACCCTTCCAGTATTCAGCGCGGCCACTGATCTGAGATGCAGGCTTTCAAGTGTCAGTTTAAAGAAAATTAAAGTAGACCCTAGTAATCGATTTTTATAACGTGACTTATTCTGTTGTATCTAATACTACGCCAATGAAAACAGATTCTATTGTATCTAATCATAATGAGCCACAAGACTGTATCTTCTTCTGTGGTCACTGTGTTTCTGGTTCTGGTGTCTGGTTCTGGTGTCTGGTCACTGTGGTTCTGGTGTTTGTCACTAGTCACACTAGTGACAAACACCTAACCTAACCTAACCAGCCCGCCGATATAAAATAATAAATAATGAATTTTATAATAAGGGTGCATGTTCAAATCCTGCTCGTGGAATATTTTTCAACATTTTTGTGTTTTTGTAATTTGTACCGCAACAAAATTTGCGTTAAAATTATATAAACAAAACAAAAACATTTTATAAATAGCTTGTCTATCTTCTTAACTGATACTATTATGATCGGATGTTAATGACGGTAGTTGTTGACATTGAATGGGCGGCTTTAGCTTTCAAAGTAAAAAAGTAAATAGTGTTAAATAAATTCGGCGAGCTGGTTAGAACTACGATAGCTCAATTGGAAGAGCACCTGACCCGGTATGTCGGAAGGGTGCAGGTGCAGGTGCAGGTTTGTTTTTGGGTGTGTTTTTGTAATGTATTTATTTGTTTTATAACTTGTACCGTTTCTGTGGAATCGCTATCGCAAGAAACGTCAAGTTAGCAGCCCACTTAAAAACAGTAATATCTCGGCTTGTATTGAAGTACTATTATTGAAATTTCACTATTTACTAGTATGAACAGTTTTTTGACATATAAATCATATTGATACGAACTGTATTTCTTAAGGCTAGCTTGACGTCAAGTTAGCAGCCTCACCAAGATATCAAATAAGAATAACTATTAATATAAGAGAACTAATAAGACGCTAGTGACTAAACACATGACTATCGTGCTGCGACAGCGCCCAGCCAGCATCGTCGCACCTGCAGTCTGACAAAGCCTTAAATACAATGAAGTTGTTATTTAAAAAGTATTATCTTCAGCTTATTTTAAGTCCCCATTGCTGGGGCACGGGCCTTCCCTATGGATGGATAGGGAGAATGGGCCATAAACCACCACGCGGGCCCAGTGTGCATATGATGCAGCTGGGACCAACGGCTTTACGTGCCTTCCGAAGCACGGAGGATCTCGAGATGATACATTTATTTATTTATTTTATTTATTTATTTATTATCGGAATCAAAGCATACATTATTTTTATGATATGGGGTACTAGTTAAACCTCTTGGGTTTGTGTGTAGTACCTAACAATAGTATTCATCCACGTTATCATAGATAAAGTAACTAAATACATTCATTATTTATAATTCTAAGAATCGACAATGTTCTGACAGTACGATCACATTTCCGAACACAACACAGAATTATTATTTTAAAACTGACAAAAAATAACTTTTTAATTTGTATTTAATATTGTGTTTAGTAATTGCATTACGCGTGGAGGTAGGTAAAGAATTAATCAGACGTGGAATTTGGAATGCGCTCGTCCGTTCCCCGTAGTAGTTGTTTGCCGATACGGTAACGAGTTTATGTTGAGCGGTTTGACGCGTATATATAGGGTGATTTATTTTAACTTGTATCTGCCCATTAAAAAATTGTTCTTTTAAAAGGCAGATCTTAACTTTATCATAAACTGGTAAGGTTTTGCAACATTTTTGGTCACCCAACCAATGACTGGCCTTTGCGAAAGTTGCTTAACCTCAGCACTCGCAGACCGGGCGCGTTAACCACTGCGCCCCATCGAGCACCTCTATAGCTATTTAAAAAGTATAGCATAGCTATACTCTCGTATTTCATGACTTGGAGTGTAGCGTTAGTTCTTCGTGCCGGTCAGCGATATTGACTCGCCCCGTACCCACCTCCCAGCCTTGATTGAGTCAGGGGTTGTTAATTAAGCGGAGCTTTCCCTCTATGCGGCACCTTTCTTTAAATTATCAACATGTCCGATTCGTATCTTCACCGTTTCGCTTCATTTAGTATATATATGAGGAGGAGCTATAGAGGAGATATATGAGGAGCTTGAACGTGAAACAGCTAGGGCGTTAGAGTTGTGAATTTGCAATTTTTGCACTGCTAAATCCACGAATGGGTGAACAAATTGAAATCCTTCGTGCTCTAGAAGATATGTTAGTCATAGACATTGGCTCTGCAGGTTGTTGTAGTAAAATGTCAGTTGTTACTTAACCAATATCTGCAATGTGCCATCGTTCATGTGGGAAAACATAAGCCCAATAGTAGGATATAAAAGTATAAGGACGCTAGATAATAAGTGTATAATCCCGAAATGTAGCAATGAAATTATCTAATAAGGACACCGTGATAAAATGCAAAACCAATAGATTTACGTGATTAACGTAGATATAATTTTTCAAACAAAAAAAATTACTTCATTTTATTATTATTATTTTTGTTGAACCCTGACATGTTTTGGCTTCTGTTTTTTTGGACAAGTAGGTAAGTTGACGACCAATAAAATGTATCAGCTGGACTAGGTCCCTATCACTTTGCATTTCTTATTTGAAATAAACACATTATCTCGGACATGTGGTGCTTTTCTGGCACGTTCACAATTTTCCAGGTCTCTAACCACGGGACCCTATCCCTAGGGATCAAACATGTATTAACACACATTTCGTAAAAAAAAAATTATACGCTAAGCCGTAATGTTTGTAGTTCCTTCAAAATATGGAATGGCGTTCGTCTAGAGGATTAACTAGTTTTTCACGCATAGTTGCACGGCTAGTGTGCCTTACACACGAGTGCGCGAGGCAACAAGCTGTTCAGGATAGTTTGGAGTTAAAACTTATTTGTACAGACGCCTGCACATCAACCTATCCAAAACTGTCAAAATTCTTCAATACATTTTCAACCATATCTCCCAGACTTAAAGTTCAAAGTCTTGAACAGTCAGTTTTGAAGCTCCGTTCCACATTGTTACGGTCCATTAAAAAGGTCCGATAGTCATACTGAAACCCGCCAGCTGCATTGCACCCGGCCACGTAGTGGCGTATGAACCCAATACCTCAACTTGAGCCAAGTCTTCTTGTTCATGTAAAAGGGCCTTAGCGCAGTTGTGCGGACCTAAATAACTAAATAATAAAAGCAAGCTTAACAAATGAAGCTTACTAAAATATAGGACTTCTCTAGTTCTTCCAAAGAATTAACTAACTGGTGTGACCCGTTAAACCTTACGTATGGTTGCCTCTCACAGACGGTCCGAGGAAACAAGCTGTTCGGTACTTTGGAGTTGAAACTTATTTGTAACTTACCTCTGCTGGTAATTTTAGAGCTGTTTAGAAATAGCGAAACTGGGATTAACGTTGTTGAGTTCTACTTTTGTAAAGGAATTACGTCAATTGTTTTAATAAAAAAATGTAATACTTATACCTGCCAACCCGCAGAGGATGTCCCAATTTGCTCAAGTTCTATTGAAATGAAATTACTTTTACGGATCTACTCGCGTTTATTTGACACATTTTTTGTCCAGTCCAACACATGGTTGCCTGGAAGAAATTGCTTTTTAGCGATAAGGCCGCCATTTGTACTTCTTCTTGTATTGTCCTCTCTAAGTGTTTTGTATGGTGTACAATAAAGAATATTTACATTTACATTTACATTTATTTGATTTAATGTTTATCCTGACGTTTCGAACCCTTTACAAGGTCCGTGGTCATAGCGACACTGAGGTGTTGGTCGTCTCATAATTATTTCTTTTCATTTGTTACTTCAAATAAACTGTAGTCTCGGGACTGTAACCCATTACCTCTGGGCCTGAGACCGGTGGTTTTAACCACTAGACCACAGGGGCGGTTCAAGCCTAACATACAAATATCTTCGCTGTTCAAATGCTCCGCCACCGCTAAGTATCTCGAGTACACAATGCAATCCCATCGTCTAAAATTAAATGGCTAATTAAGTTGTACTACGTGCCCGACTTGTTAATCACCTCAACTGACGCTGTGGCACATTTTGAGGAAATGCAAACATTCCGTCTCCTACGTTAATTGAGTCGCACGATATTCAAATGTTTTACATTATTTAACATTAGTTAATGTCGAAAAGGTTATTTTTTATTTCGATTATAAGAGTATTTAAAATTTATTATTTTATAAAGGAAATTACATTTCACATAAACTAAAATATAACGTACTTAATAATAATAATAATAGCGCCGGGCAATACTGGTTGATATCACCATACCTCATGATGAGAACCTCGTGAAACCCGAGAAGGACAAGCTCAGTAAGTACCTTGACTTAGCTCACGAGGTGACCGCCATGTGGGATGTTGATTCAACCATTATTGTCCCGATAGTCGTTTCAGCGAACGGTCTAATAGCGAAGAGCCTCGACCAACATCTTAAGAGGCTCTCGCTTGATGGTTGGATCAAGGGTCAGATTCAGAAAGCAGTACTCCTTGACACGGCACGTATTGTCAGGAGGTTCCTCACTCTGCAGCCCTGACCACCGGTAGCTTGGGCCCTGCCCCGCTGCTGGTGGTACTCTAGAATTAGGTTTTTTATAATGTTTTATTGGTTTTATATTAAAATATTGTAAAAATCTAGTTTTAAGAAAGAAAATAAATAAAGAGTATAATAATAAAACAAAAATAAATAAATACAACCGCTGCTCAATCAAATAACCTTCCCCGTACCATTCCAGGTGCAAAGGTACCCAACACACTTGCCGCGTGTCCACGTTGAACAGCGATAGACTACCTTTGCATCAGGAATGACTTGGAGCGAGGGTCAAGACCCCTCTCTCGTAGACGGCGCCCCACTTCCCTGTAAAACAGTTTTTTTTTTAAATTATATTAACGGGAAAGCACAGTGCCTTGATCTCACCTGATGTTAAGTGATGATAAGGCCAATGATGGAAGCGCACTTCACCCGGGATCCTTAACTACTGGCTATCTTATTTCTAGTTGCCGGAACACAATAATGCTACAAACATTAATGTTATGGCGACATATTTAAATAAGATGAAAAACAGTTTGGCCTCTGAACCCCAACAAGCAGTTGTTTCTACCGGAAAATACAAACAACTAGTAGTACAAACAAATAGTTTGTGAGTACCAAATACTTCTCGTGCTTTCTTTGAGCTGCCACCTCAGCAGCTGCTGCCGCCATCCTCTTGGTGCGACCAACGTGCGAAGCGGCAAAAGTGCTAACACATGTGGCGTCCCAGAGCAGGTACTTTCCTTTTTGGCAAGGCACAAGGGTTAAGCCATCAGGTCTTTTGCCATCTGACCGACTAAGGCTGGTGGCTCCAGCACACAGGGAATGTTTGCCGAAACTAGCGCCCTCCGGATGATATCATTGAGGGCATGATGGCGCGGAAATCTCCCTGCACAACGACAAAAGCTCAAGGCGTGGTGGACGTTGCTCTCCACCATAGTGCCATAGATGCATACATGAGGTTCACAATCATCGCAGCCTAGGCGGAGAGCCACGGTGACCCGCATAGAGTCGTCATCAAGGAGAGTTCCCAGATGTGGAGTGGGAAGCGCGTGTAGCCAAGCCCCGGACTCTGGCCTTGATACCGCAACAAGCCTTGCCCTATCCACACCCACAGCCCTTTCCAATTGGCAGTCAAGAACCCGCTTCAACCTCATCGTCTCACAATCGCTGACGGTCTAGTTTTTCGGGCACGCTCGAACCAGGGTTGAGTGCCAACCAAACGACCTGTGCATCAGGAGGGAACGGTATTGTAGCCTTGCAACCATCTAATAAAAATAATTTAGTAACAAGGTCAATGACCCCAACTGCTGATGCCAGGAAGGCCGGCAGACTCACGTCTCTTGCACGCCGTAAGCCCAAACCACCATCGTTCCGAATGGAGAGAGAAGCGAGGTCCCATTGGTCAGTATTAAGGGAGACATTCAGCAGACACTCAACCGTCTCCTTCAACACTGAGTCAATGGATTCAATGAGCGTGGGGCATAGCCAAGTCGGAACCGTGCGCAAAAAATAGTTCAATTTAGGAACTGCAAAGCAAAACCTATTATTACATACATATTATTACATATACATACATATTCATATCATTATTACTTAGGCCTAGGATGTAGCATACATCCTAGGCCGTATTACCATTTACCATCAGGAGATATTGTTAAATACTTGCAAAATATTTTCTTAACACTAACGAGAAGGTAAATAATTGGATATTAACCCTGTTTTTCAAAAGGCGGTTTACAGTTTAATCTGTGTTAAAGTTGAATGATGTCTCTATTTGCTACCCATTTGCGCAATGTTTATTGAATATAATCTTTATGAAAGTCGAGGTTTCTTATTTACCTTCAAAATTATATGCTTGGCACTTACTATTTGTTTTTATAAAAAAAGTTAAGGGTACTTTTACAGGCGTTCTTTGTTTGGGCACGGTAGTGGGTTATGGGTTAAAAAAATAAGACATCATTAGTTTTATAAAGTAAAGCACTCGACTGAACGTTCATAAGATCCACGTACAATTCCAAAATGGGAATAAGTGTGTTTCGGGTTTTTCGATGTAAAGCCCGGGTTTGTGCACACAGAAAATGTTTAGTGGTTAAGCCAATGCTCATCAAGCGATGACTTACTTTCAATGATGAAGACCTTTATCCAGTAGTTGGACAGTATTAACAACTTTACTTTTCTTTCAGATGCATTGCATCATGGCACATGCATCTGTGTCAAAATATCGAATACTCAAAGACACCATAAAACACATCATTAAACCCGTTAATAAAATCTCAAATAACGCTAAAGAGAGATTTCTATTAAGATAGTCTGGCGCAGAAGATGTTAACATCAGCATTATCACGAAAGTATCGTCTGGTATTTCTTGCTCGTCGCAAAGTTACTGCATCCAGGCATGAAATTAAACAGCTTGCACCAAGTTGTTAATCGCTTGGACGGCTGCCAGGGTCCAATTTGGAGATATTGCTGACGATTCCGCAAACATTCCGCTGACTTTGCTAATTGAAACGGCGCTTGAGACAGCCTGAGAGCAAGCTGTTGGAACATCGAAAATATTACGAATGACAAAAGAGATGAGTCTCTCAGATCGGTAGGAAGCAATATTAATGTGATAATGAAATAACAAATGAAGCGTCGCTAGCCAAACGGATATATTTGATGGGTTTTAATGCGAGAAATCCAGGATCCACCCAGAACAATGGTGGATCACAGTGAATTTCAGCGTGCTGTTCAATCCACTGGTGGATCGAGATGGTGGATCCTACAGGACAGAGGGGAGATGGTTCAATCTCCCCATATCTTTATTAAAAAACACCTGGTCGCTGGTACTATTTTCGTATGCAAAACAAGAAGTATTACTACTCTTTAAAGTAAATATGTATGCATGTTCCGAGGGAGATCGTGCAACTTAGTGGTAAAAATCCGAGTAGATCACGGCTGAAGTAGTTACCCTAATTCTGGCTTCAAGCAACTTTGTGTTGCAATGCTGAGTATCAGTTTGAACAATAACTAGATCCAGTAACGAGCATAGAGACATAATAACTGAAGCTTCAGATTTAGCAACGAGAGCATGGTGATATCCGTCAAACGGAATTAAAAGGCATTCAAAGTGCTTTCTTTTTATAATAAAAAGCGAAAAACAACAATAAAAAATGTAACAAATTTTAATGTTGAATTTTTGTTTAAAATAAAACATACAATCATGATTATGACAATACAATTTGTCACGTCGTCGTTAGTCAGCGACCCGCGACGCTAGATTTATAACCAAAGCATTTCCAAATGGGTCATGTTGGGTACAAATACGTGGTATAAATCATGATTTAAATTACTTTATTGCGTATTCGCGGTTACAACCTACTGGTTTTGTCAGTTTGTTATATTCGCGTTAAACCTTTTTAGAACGATTCCAGCGATAAAGTTGTTGTTCTACACCACTTATGGGTGCCTAGTATACACGCCTGCACATCAACCTACCACAAACTATCAAATTTCCTCAATAGACTTTGAACTTTATGACTAAACTATATGATTGAAAATGTATTGAAGAAATTTGACAGTATTGGTTAGGTTGACGTGCAGGCTACGAGTTTTATTTTATTTATTATTCGATCACGTTAATTCTCCTCTTTCATCACCAGAAAGCGTTGCTTAATTACCAAACACATTTTCATTTTCCTTCGAATCAAATACAATACCAATAATAAAATTGTTGGCGACCAACAACAACCTATTGTAACCTAGAACGTACCAACCTTTTTGATTTTTTTACTATTATAATATTAATTGGTTATGTATAGTTACATGTTCTAAAACAAAAGAGTTTAAAAATAGAACTTCCAAATTTAATAACGACAATCATCAATACAATAAAGTAGTAAATTTTGTTTTTATTTTTACTCATATTATAATCTGAAAGGGTTTGTGGATGCGATGGGTCGGATTTTAAAATCTTAATTTTAGGGCTTGCTTATAACACTTCGACTTCATCAACAAAACAATATATTTAAAAAAAAAAATATATTTTTACCTGAATTGAACGCGGTTTTAAACGAAACTTTTAAACTCTGAAGCGATTAAATTGGTCGTAAAAAGTTTTTGATATAATTATTTTAGCGCATTGAAACATGTCTCTCTGTTGGATTGGCGCATTCAGCTGTGGGGTACGCAAAACCTTTTCCTTCATGGAGTTTTTAAAAAGTTGTTCGAAAACCTTTTGATGTTTTATAAAGTAAGTTTTATCTAGGTATTTTCACGCGGTGATGCTAATGTGAATCATGCATATGGAATGTTTAATCGAATTCTTTTTCTTCAGCATCATCATCAGCTCCTCTCGACCATGTGTAAGTATGTGTTTTTTTCTTAATAAATGAGATCAAAAGCGTAATCTACAAGCATATACTAGCCAGTTACAGCTCAACTTAAGTTTTTTTAATAGTTAACGCGGCAATTTATTTCTCTCCAACTGATGTTAAGTGGACATTTTTTTTTGGAGAGAGATTGCTGATTTCCTCAGACGGCATTTTAAGCTTCACCGGGCTTTTTGGGGGGCGGCGAGAAACTTAAAGGGTTCCTCAAGCCGTGTGAAACGAATCGTGTTCTAATGCGTGTTTCCGAGCCCTACTAGATTCTCCGAAGGGTTTGGATCGGATCGGGGAGCGGAACAACCCGAGGGCGCCTCTAAAGGCTCGGACCTCGGCTCGGGTGGACCGGGCCGGAATGGAGGAGAGAAGCGTCCAGGTACATGTCTATACCTGGTATAGAGCGCGTGTGAACCGGTTCGTCGTACCCTTGTTCTACGAGTACGGTTTTTTTGTACGGTCATAGTAACCACATCCTGCCTGATAGTAAGCAGCCGATGCAGTCCAAAATAATGAGAGCGCTCCTCACTGTGGGATAAGCACGGTAACAAAAGCACCCATCCATGACGGCCTGCATAAATGCCGTTTCACGCCCCGCTTAAAAGTGTGAAAAACCGCCTCACCTTATTGAGAATACCCAACTTACGGGAGGCAGTTAAAATAACACTCTCGATGTAGCATTTTGGATTCAGTTCCTGGCCAATGTCCATGCCAAGAATGCTGAGGTCCATCGAAATGGGTAACAAAGAGTTGTGAAGAGAGGGAGGAGTAAGAAATGGAGTAACCTTGGACGAGAATGCACAAACCTGGGTTTTGCTGGCATTAAACTCGACCAGGTTTTCAGATCCCCACTTAGAAACACGATCGAGAGCCAGGTTCAGTTTGAAAACCAGTTCTTGTCTTTCACCACTATATCGGCTTGCTTTGCCGCGGGATGTTCAAGTAAGTACTTTCATCCGCATAACAATGAATATTGTCCAAGGACAACATGTCCTTGCAGAAGAAATAGAGTAGGTGAGAGCACAGAACCTTGCGGCACTCCGTTGTCTTGGGGCTAAACTAGTGTGCATGTTTAGTGTATTCTGTAAATGTGTAGTGGCAGTTAGAGGATCGGGCGGGGCTCATCCTGCTGGCTCACAAGGTGGCTTTCACGCCGCATTTAAAAACGTGTGCTGGTACGCTATTTCATCTTAGCATATGGTTGGGCAAATGTTTTTATTATTTAGTGTGTTTACGTTTACAGTTATCTCCTGCTGTTACGTAGTAAATGGTTTTATATAATGAAGGAGTTTAATATACACGCATACTAGTACTACCTACGGCTATTTTTATTTTTGAAATAGTTTTAGGAGTTTTGAAAGTCGTCGTTTGAAATCCTCGTGACGATACCGAAATTTGGACGTTTAGAATTTGGCAATGGTGCGACCAGCGCCAGAAATATTCCGCTGGTAGTTTCCGCTTTGTATTTTTTCGAAACTTTTCTTTTATATTCTTCCGAAACCTTGTTTGCGTTCGCCTTATCTTGTGACATAAAAATTCGAATTTATGTCGCAAAATAAAATGCAATCTGTGCGAAGAGTGGAAATTCCACGTCCTCCGAAATAGGAATGTGTATTTTAGACACGATACGTCAGCTATGGCGACACCTATTCCAAGATGATGTGTAGGAAGGCTATAAGAATATTTTTTATTCTATAACTTGTTTTATTTAACTGATTTTAACTGGTATATTAAACATGTTATTAGACAAAAAAAATGGGATTAACTACATCATAGTTACTTATCATTGTATTGACATGATTTTGCTCATGATTATGATCTTGTTTGATGATCGTGGATGAGATGATGATAGATGACACAATATTCAATAGTATATTCAATGTGCGATGTATATCTAATGCATGATGTACACTCGAAGCTACCTACGTATTTTCTATCTGATGATCTGTTATAATGATATAGCTATGGCTAGCTACTACGAGAAGGATATCTATGTCCCGTTTATCAATGAAATATTTAGTCAAATCTACACGCTCACATAGAAAAAAACTGTACTCGAATTTCACTTTGCTTCCAAGGACTACGAGTACAAGGGCTCATTCATTTGCTATTGTCTAGCTCAAGTACATACCCAGAGAAATAAACGGCGAGTGAATATACTTGTAACGTCAACGTTGTTTCTGTAGGCCGGGGCAATATTTTTCTTTTTTCTGGAGCGGAACGTGTTCGAGAGTGTACTTGCGTTAAGCCGTTTTGTATTGAATAATGTCTGTGAAATGGTGTTTGTTGCACAAAAGAATACTTCACATCAAATACATAGAATCTTTATCACATTGCTGCCTTTTTTTCGTTTTCGAAACGAGAAGTAAAGCAACCTACTAGTTTGACAAATTCATGTTGTTGTATTGTGGCAGTGCTATCACTGCCACAAAACCTATGTTTGGTAAAATTCTAGATTAGTATATTTTATAATACTAGGCAGCTCATGAACGCATGGCAGCGCATGATGGCAAGCCTCAAGCTTCAGTTCTTATATGCTTCTGTGCCCTATAAATTCATTAGATGTAGGAGCCGTCAAAACAGTCTACAGCAATGCTGTTTTATGGCAGAAATAGGTCGGTCAGTCTGTTTGTACCCTGCCATGAAACGGTAGAATAGTTGAGGAATGATGGTGAAGCGCTCTTCCACTTCCTAGCTTGCTCTAAACTAATGAAAAGCTAAAGACAGTTCAAGTGTAATCTTGCAAATCGTTCAAGACAACGAAACACACGAACCCACACGCGTATACTCCAAGACAAGTCTAGCAAACAGGGCTGGAATTAAATTTAATGATTTACAGCGCTCGCTCGCCCGCTCAAACTCGATTACCGGGGTTGTCAAAGCAAACACAGTCGGAGCGACCTTCTAAATTAATTGCATGATTCGGCATAGACGTGATGTGAACTTCTACTGATTGAGTGCTCCTCGACGCGTCCACCTGCCCTTGTCACGCTGTGAACGGCTTTTCTTTTTTTTATTGTTCGATTGTTTTTTGAAGTGTTTTTGGGTGGAGAGAGATTGTTGATCGACATTTGAGGTGTTCGCGGTAATACGCCGTTATTGTCGACACTGCTTTATTTATTATTTTTATTTTATTAATTGATTTACCATTAGTTATTATTACATTAAAACTTGTTCGCTAGGGACAGTCGACCAAATTGAATTATGACCCACTTTGCCGATCATTCCTTTATAATCATAAATGCAGTTAGGTTTTCTTCGCTATTATTCATGTTGCACTTAGTACGTTTTAAATATAAATAAAAATGTGTCATTACGTGTCAGAGATCTATGCAATTTTAACCTTTGTTATCACTGCACTAGACATGCTTTTGATAAAGCAGTCTTAATTTGAATCTTTATTAAGATGTCATTCATAATCTCTTTTCACTACGGAGAAAAGGTATTATAATTTTAAAAATAAAGTGACGTTGTGTCGTATGACAAGTTGTAGTCAGTGTGAAAAAAGTCGATATACGGGCGAAAGTTTTACGTGACAACGACTTTGAGTGGTAAAATAATTTTAATGTGAATATTCATTCGTATAGTAGGAAGAAGGATGAAATAATAGTAACAAATTAAAACATTTATTTATACAAAGAATTATATTTAAAACATTAATTTATACAAAGAATCTCGCACTGAATTTCATATTAACAAAATTTTATTTTTACCTTTACACATACATACGTATTTACCTTTCACTTTTTATGTCTGTCTCTCTCGCTCTTAGGCGGGCTAACCATGCCCGAGTGGAAGGGACGCGTGCCTCTCACTCGCTCTCATTGTGAGCGCATAACGTGAGCGGAGCGTAACGCAGTTTCTTGAAGTGTCACCCGGCAAACCAATTTATAAGACGTTGTCACGTCAAAAATTTAAACAAAAATTGAATTGAATTGAAACAAATCATATAATGGCCAATTTAGCAGAACAAAGAGCTCGGATTCTAGTGCTCAGTGAAAAAGAAAGCATTCGGAAAATATCACGAGAGTTAAATATAAGTCGGAACACAGTCAGAACCTGGATCAGAAGGCACGCTGAAGGGGGTACCCTTGAAGACAGACGAGGATGTTATTATTATGACGTTCGTCGGATCAGGAACCAACAGAGAACGGAAATGCAACACCATTACGAAGAACATCCTTTTACTCGTACTCGGTATTTTGCGGCACGTTACGACGTATCGTCGTCGTACGACGTACGACGACGTACAAACAATAAGAAATAATTTGCACCGCACTGGGCTACATTACAGACTTTATGCTAAGAAAGCTCACTTAACGGATGCACACAAAACTGCGAGATTAAATTTTGCACGTAATTACTTAGACTTCGACTGGACAAACACCATCTTTACAGACGAAAAATCGTTTTGCTCTTCTCAACATTGTCGCTTAACTTTGTGGCGTTACGATAACACGCGATACACAGAGCATCACGTAGTGCCCAACCAATTATCAGGACGAATTTCAGCTAACATGTGGGCCTGGATGGATGCTGGAAGTGTAGGCGAACTTGTTCAAATTTGTCTTCGTCAAAATGCTATGAAGTATGTCGATTTATTGGAAGAATCAATGTTACCGACTTTGCGAACAGTTTACCTGCGTGAAGAAGTGCCAGTATTCTCCTACGTTCATGATAACTGTCGAGTGCATACTACCAGAATGAATTGTCTCCAATTGGTTTACCCATTAAGATGATTTTATTCTCATTCCATTCTCATTCCATGGCCGTCTAGGTCCCCAGATCTTAACCCAATAGAAAATTGGTGGGGTTTGATGGTTCAAATGTGGGATAATAGGAACGAGAGGACTAAAGAAGGGATTGAGCTGCATTGTAACGAAATTAGGGATTACATGAGAGGAAGTAACATATTTTGTAGTCGTCTAATCGGGTCTATGCGTAACCGACTATTAGACGTTATTGAATTTCATGGTGCTTACACTCGATTTTAGGTTTAAGTAGTAATTGAACCACCAATAATTGGTTGTAACCTAAAATCGAGTGTAAGCACCATGGCTTTCAACAACCACAATCCACAATTTAAAAAAAGTTATTTTCTATTTTTTCAGTTTACCTAGTGAATGCCTTTTTCAAACTTAATAAAACCCATTGATGATATTAACAAAACAAAGTACTTCTACTAAGTACTATTTTATTTTATAGTGACCACGACATGTTGCAAAGGTGACTTTTTAAAGAAACTGGGCCCATCAGCCCGGCTGAACCGAATCCCGGATATGTGTGTTGCAACCCTTACTTGAAGGTCTCGTCTATTTTCATACAAACTTTTTCGTGCAATATTCAAATACTCCGATCTGTTTATATATTAAAATTAAAAGCAATCATAGTCTTGTCAGCTGTCAGTGTCTAATAAAATGATAACAGGTTCGTTACTTAGGAAATGTGTGTTCAAGCGAATTTCAACCTACTTGTATTGACTGTAGGAAAATGAGCTTAAGGTGGGTCATGATTCAATTTGGTCGACTGTACATTGCATTGTTGTTTCAAACTGAATGCACAGCTAATTACCGGTAAACACCTCATGCAAATTATGGCAGAAAAAGCCATTAATTACTAATAAAATTTTAATACATTTTTTTTTAAGTCATGCTTTAAAATGATAATGTGTATTTTATTCTGGTCTGTCAAAAGCTCGATGGTGCAGTGACGCGAACGTTAGAGACTCGACCTTGCAAATAAATTAACTAAGCCGGATTAACAGATAGGTGTCTAAATTAATAATATCGCGTGGCCTTTGGGGTAGCGTGGTAGGCTATGGCCCAATCACCTTTTTTAACTATTGAGTTTCTTCCCAGACTCTGCTCTTTAGATATACGACTATTCAAAAATGCTTCTGTGAGTGACAGTATGACCTTAGCAGTTTCAGTTGTGTGCACTCATGCTTTCTCTTAGTATACCTGGCTGTCACCATGCAACAATGTTACTACTAACATTGTTGCATTGTGTGTTCCGATAGTTAGACATCAGATATTCCGTTCAGATAGATTCAGTTCCTTAGTAGGTAACTTACATAGCTGTAGACTTAAACGGATACATCAGGTTACACTTTTACTTTTAAAGAAGATAATTCGGCATTATTGTCAATGCGGTATATTTAACCTGAACTCGGTTTACGAATTGCAATTACTAATTATGCATTCAAAAATATTTGTTTATGTTTTGAAAGGAACTAAGCTAGTTAACGCAAGTTTTTCAACACTATTCAAAACTGCGACTAGTTAATTTAATTATTATTTTGTAGGTACAAGAGACAACATTGAAGAACTGCTGCCAGGAAGGAAGTAAGTAATACTCGTTTCACAAACTTTCAAGTTGTGTAGGTGGCTAATTATTAGGTGGCTAATTATAAATTCGTTTGAATTGGTCTTGAACAGAGCCATGGGTTCCGACTAGGTAGTAAGTTTATTAATGGTTATGACATAGGTTAAATGCTGATGTTGAAAGAAAATTATAAATATTTTGTTACACACTGGATAGTCGACAGGTATACTATATTAGGAACAATGTAAAATAATACACTAAATTTTACCATAATAAATCGGCACCGCTTACTCAGAAGGAAATAAAATTCGACTAAGGACTATTTAGTCAATCAAGCTAACCTTCGTCGTTTTTTTTTCAATTTATACATTTTTTATATATTTTAACGTTCGTAAATGGTGTCGTCAGTTATGCGATTATTGTTTTTCGACACCTTTACTGATTGACTAGCAGAAATTGTAGACACTGGTCTTAACCTACCCATAACCGTATTAAGCTGTTGGGATTACACCATGATGTCCCGAATTCATCCAGAGCTTCTATTCGTTCGGCTACCGATGCGACGCAATAGCAGCTTGAGTGCGGATTTTTTTGAAAGGCTTTATTGCCCAAAGCGGAGACGGGAGGACGATTTGACCACTTTTTTGCCGGAGTGGTATAGAATAGCTGGGGATAGAGAAAGTGAAGTCGCAGAGGCCAGGCTTTTACCCAGAAGTAGCAAACAATAAAGGGTAATAAAAAAATATGAAGTATTGGCTATTGACCCCAGCTGTGTGTATTAATAGGGATAATGCTTTGCTCGTCGAATACCACTCTTTGAATCAGTGCTACTGTACATACACGCATGGATTTCTACGTGACATTACTTTCCTTATTATGGTACAGGGAGACAATAAACTTTCTCGTTATGGTACCTTCTGAACCGTTCCCTTTTTCGGTGGAATAGTTCTTATTAATGGGCCACTTTCGTTTAGTCCGTTTTGGCTATAATAAAATGCCGTAGGTACTCACACAATACAATCGGGAAAGTCTACAAAACTCACCGAATAAATAAATAAATATTACTTACATATTACCAACTGATAGTTTTATCATTTAGTTTAGTAAAGAAAAAAAGAAAAACATTTATTTGGGACAAAACACATTAATACATTACACAAAAAAAAACAGATTTAAATTTTGTTTTGCTCCAAAACGGTCCCAGCATCATGCTGGCCTTACGACCAACGCTGATGTAAGCGTTATATACAGTTTAACATGTACATTTTTATTTGACTTTATTTTCGATCCAAATATCTCGAACTCTTCTCTGCGAATCGAACCCGATAGAGGTTCTAAAACTATATGTATATACAGTGAGCACACACACACACAGAATTACATCTACACCACCACACATCACATACCATTCACTAATAGGCTTGTATAGATATTTAAAATATACACCAAACAAATACACACGCATATATTATATTTAATAAAATAGTAATCAACAATAGGTTGTTTAAAGTACTGTCTGTAACTCAATGCTGAGTTCACCTCTCAGTAGTTGTACTCAGTATATTTTACTATAGATGTAAACCATATACATAATTGTTTTGATGTAATAACTGTTGGTGAACCACTTCTGACGCAGTGGAAGATACGGCTGATAGCGTTGCAGAAAAAAACCAACCAGTGATGAGCCTGAGATGGCTATTGTTTCACAGACGGGGAGAGATCTAAAGGAGAGCTCTACATAACCTTTGCGTCCCCTGGACGAACGCTTTTCTCAAGTCTCCAAAGCAATAAGCTATTTATGGTTTCTCGAACAACCCGACTGGCCAACTGGACTGGACTGGACTGGATCAAAGCGTTGTACGTTATCTTCAGCGCCATGTGTCAAGCCAGAATGGAAGGCAGTTATAAATCAGCGGCGCTCATCTAAAAACAAAAGTTGACTGACCAACTACAGCGGCGAACGTAAAGAAGTAGCTTACACCCGCAAGAGAAGATATGCCACTGTACAGTATGACACTGTATTAGTCTATAAGCCCCAAAGCGTTGTATATTTAAGGACTTGGTACGTTATCCACAGCGCCGTGTATCAAGCTAGAATGAAGGACAGTTCAAACATGTATGAGGGTATAAATCAACACGCAACCTCGCAATCCGACTGCGGCCGACAGATTATGTGCCTACTTATTGTTGGCTTTAGAGTCTACCGCGCAAATTTATGAGGTCTCCTGTCTGTGTCTTCCTTAATTCAGTTGTAGTGTCTGATTGGGGAGAGACTATGTAAGAACTTCTATAAGAAAACATAAAAACGTTTCAAACTATTGCATGGACATTTAGTTGTGTCTATTCCTCTATTGTCTGTTCCTTATACTGATGGTGCTGAAGATGATGTGTCAAAAGTCTTATCTGTTTCTAAAATGGAAGTTAACATCAAATTTTAAATATCGCAACCGCAAGGTGCCTTGTTAACTTTTCAATCAATCATAAAATTTCCTTTAGCTTTAATATTTTGTATGTCAATTCGGGGAGTGTTGAAAATGTTTGTAATAAAGCTATACTGCTCTTTCCTGTAGTCCCTGCTGTAGTCGAATATAAAAAAAGTACCAAAAGTACATACCCACCAAGTATGAAAGTAGCAACTTAATCAAGTTTCCAATCTCCAACTACGACATTGCAACGGTTCGTGACGATGCATCTTCGTATTTTTATAGCAACTTTCAACAATGTCGAGGAATACATTTTTACGCTTGAACGCCCTATTTTCAGTAACAAGATATTTTATGAGAAATATTATGTTAATAAAATACGTAGATAAGGGTTCACCCATTGCATTATTATAAATAAACTTTGTCCACCTCAACCTGCCCAAGCTTAACTTACTGGATGCAATGAATACCTACTCATTATCATCTTCAGATTTCTGGGTACAAGCCTTTCCATCATCATCTTCAGAGGTATTTCCCGTGCGTAACATGAGGTTCTTCAAGAAGCGTGTAAATAGGGTTTTCAAAGTCGGTACAGTTTAGGCAGCACCCTAGATGCTGCAGATGTCCGTGGGCGGCGGTGACCACATTTCCTCAGAGGGCACGCTTGCTCGTTTGCCGACTTGTAAAATTTTGAATTTAATAGTAAAATATCATGCTGTAATCACTGTGCGTTAAGTAAATGAACCAAATGGACGCCAAATAAACTGCGGAACAAAACAAGTGTGATGAAAACAATTGACATATTAATTAACAAACACTACACTCGGCGCGTTTGCTTGATGAGGATCATGTCGATGAAATTTACGAGTGTGCAGTGTGAGCGATACAAATGGGTCAGTAGGGGGTAGTCGGAACCATTTATTTATAAGGGACAGATTTTATTGTAAAGTCACTGCCAACTGCCAAAGCCGTATGTATGGCTTACGCTAGTCTGTAATCCAGGTCGTACATAAAAATTGTAAACATTGAGTTAACTGAACAAACAACATTTTATTTTCTGAGTATAACAGCTTTAATTACTTTTTTTAACTCTGTTTTTTTGTTACTTAAGGGTAACTTTGCCTTAATCTCACCTGATGTTAAATGATGACGAGGGTGGATGCGTACTTCACCCAGAATCCTCAATAACTGAGACACTGGCTATCTTATCTCTATTTGCAGAAACACAACAATGCTAAAAACTTTGATGTTATGGCGACATACTTAGATAAGGTGTTGGTAGCTAGCCAGGCGGAAAACTAGCCCTGCCAACAACCGATACTCAACTCCAACCAACTCAACTCTCTCTTTTATTCAGCCTATACCCGATCAAATCTCTTAAAATAAACTGTGAAGTTGATTTGTTGCTGTATTTGATACTTAGTTGTAGGGAGTACATATTGTTATGGAATCCCGTACTCGTATAAAAGAACAGACTGTTTGTTTATTTACAGTTTATTTAATCAGGTCTTACTTAGTTTTTTTATGAATGTTTTCATTATACAGTTTATTTGATATGGTCGTACTCGATTTTATATGACGAGCTTTCTAACTTATTTTTAAAATTTTTGACTTATGTTTAAAATTGACGACTAGTCCTAGAGTCTTAGGTCTGTTGAACTTTTAGAGCATAACGGCATAATAACTTAGGTTATTCCGGAACGTTGGAGTCCTAGGTCAAAGATGATGAAATCGTGCGCAACAGCTAGCAATACTAGCATATAACCATGACCTTGAAAAGTCGATGTTTTTTTTTGAAAGAGCTTGCTTTTTGCCACAAGTGGCCTGAACAGCGTTACCGGACTTTAAGAGATCCTTGACCCAAGCGTTCATGACGGGATGCGGTAGCCTCTCTCCATCTCCTTGACGAAGTACCAAATAAACTTTTTATTTATCTATCCATCAGACAGTATGTAAACTCATAGTATGACGGCTTTTCTACAATAAATATACGCTATAGTGTCACTGGCAGTCGTTTTGTCATAAAATCAGCGGTTCAATGCAAACTAAAGTGTCAACAAGTCCACTGAATGAGCATACGACAAATAAACAAGTACAGAACAAATATTAGCTGCATAAGGGAGCTTAAGTTTGGTAATTTCGTATTTCATAGTTTGTGTTGACTTTGGCGAAATTAACTTGTATGAGCTATTAAGACTCGTCAAAGTATCTACGAATAAAAAGAGACATCCTTTATATATGTAGATACTTTGACCAATTATGTTAATAACCTATAAATAGTCCCACAGCTGGACGGAGGCCATTATCATTGAAATTAAGTTATCGCTACAATTACGACCCCCAGACCGCCAGATTTCAAGCCGAGCGCTTTTCGTTCCGATCCAAACGCCTACCAGAATCTAGTAGGAGACGGCGATATGCCTGCGTGATGCCATCCCCTCTAGAAACCTTCTGAGGATGTTTGATAACCACAGCTTGAATAACATTTAGTTTCGTGCCGCCTATAAAAGTCCGGTTGCACAAATAAGGCCATCGGAGGTCAACAGAAATGTCTTTAAAAAAGCTATGCTATGACCTTGTTCTCTTAAACTTATGGTCTTCATAATTCTTCAGATAAGTGCAACAAACGAGGAATATTATCCCAGAATTGATTACGTACACGACCAATGCAAAAGATATCAGTCTATAATCCTTCAAAAAGTTGTGACAAAACGTACCAGACAAAGTAATTAAAATTATAGCGATAATACATAATATCTAGATATTAATGTTAATATAACAAACAAAGAAGTCATGTGACAGATCAAGCTTTTTCTATGAAGAAAAATTACTAGTAGCCAATACGGTACAGACGGCTACTGTGAACTTCATCGACAGGCCTTGTGTGGAGGATCCGTCGCCGATAGGCTTGATTGATTGATTTGATGCTTACTCATGGACAGTTTCAGTAATTTCTCATATATTGCTAATTTCTATAGACTGTTCAAATTAGCAAGAGTTTGAAATGGCATTTCTGTTCTCTGTTTTTGTTTACAGCGTAAGTGTGTTGAAAATACTCTCTTTTATCTTAGACAAACACATTCCTTCATAGATTTTCAAGTATTTTTTTTTATACGTAGCTCCGCGAATGATTCCACTCCACCTGATGTTAAGTGGAAATGGAGTCCAGACGCAAGGACAACTGGTGCAGCGTGAAAACAACGCATCATCAGTCTCCCTCACCCTGCCGGCCCACAAGGTGCCTCTTCACGCCTCTTTGAAGGACCCCTTGTCATAGGAAGGAGGGAAAACGTGTGCTGGTAGGCTATTCCATCTTTTGGAAGTGCGACAAAGAAACGAGTCACCAAATTTCTTTGTGCGCGATGGAATGTTCGAGACAGTACAGGGGTGACTCCGGAGAGCAGCATGCGTACTCCTATGGAGGAAGGGAGAAGGTGGGATAAGGTCAAAGAGCTCTTCAGAGCACTCGCCGTGCCGTATATATTATTTGTTGATTTTGCTTTACATCACTTTCAGCTCGAAAGTTCGTGCTACAGTAACACATGAGATGGTGATGTGTGTGACATCACAGTACTAAAATTTGTACACTATTTAGAGCCTCTGTTGTTGTTGGTTTTACAATAGTGGTCTTCTGGTGTCAGACCTAGAAAGTTTCCTAACTTGGATCTTCAGTTAGGGGACATATTACGATGGGCCTGATTAATTGATTTAATACTTACACGCAAATTATTTTAGTAATTTCGCATCTATTTCTGCAAGGCAGCGTAGGGTCACGATTTATGGAAGTGTAAAAGAAGATATATTTTTGATATCTGTATACTCACTGTATACTACTAAAATGAATGAAATTTTGTTGGTATTACATCATTCTCATCATCATCATCATCATCATCTTAGCCAAAAGACGTCCACGACCGCGTACCGGAAAGCGCAGTGTGGGCAGGCCTCCAATAAGGTGGACCGACGATCTTGTGAAGGCCGCGGGAAGCCGCTGGATGCGAGCAGCACAAAACCGGTCGTTGTGGAGATCCTTGGAGGAGGTCTTTGTCCAGCAGTGGACGTCTCTTGGTATTACATAATATAGTTTTGTAAATATTAATATGTTTTTTTTTGGTATACTGATCATCAAACTTCAGTATGAAGATAGCATGAAAATTACATATTTATGAGTAAACATTAGACAATATATATTTACGTTTACTAAGATTATAATTGTATCTATCGGCACAAAAAGTGGCTTTAGAAACAGCAACGAAAGGCGCAGACCACTTTAGTACCATTTCACAATATCTCAACTTATAGTTGGAAAACGTACTTATGTACTTATAACAAAGTACTAAGTAAAGTGTTCATCAAGTTTCGTCACTGACAGTACGAGTGTAGAGCTAAAAACGGCTAAGACACGAATTAACACATTAGCTTCACAAATCGGGGTTAGCTAATGGGAATCTGTCACTTCTTGCCCGAACTCCCCGAGGTTGTCTGAACAATCTAGACGTTCGCAGACGACATTGTTTGTCTGCCCATTGTATAAACTTGGTGTGTCGTTAAGTAAACCATTTATGTTACGTATAAAAGGCTATTTTGAGGTGGCAGCTTTTATGTAATACTTATACTGTTTGATATTTTATTGTTATATTGGATATATTACTAACATAATATCTTCAATTGTAGTAGATATTATTCATTTTCTATTCATCGATTATGTCCGGGGAAGATAGCTTTAAAGGTCAATACAGCCAGATTGTAATTTATTTTATTCTTTGTTGCTATATCAGTATAATTTGACGACCTTCGTAGCCGACTGGCTTCCACGCCGGACTTTGGGCGGCGCTAACTCTGAGGTCCCGGGTTCGATTCCCGGTCGGGTCAACGTCGAAAACGAACTTTTCGATATTGTTTCGGGTCTGGGTGGTTGTGGTACCGTCGCTGTTTCTGATTTTCATAAAACGAGTGCCTTAGCTACTTACTTTTGGATCAGAACAATGTATGTAATGTCTAATATTTATTTAATCCATCTACATTTTAAACTAGTCTTCTCATCTATAGTTTATTGTTATTGGTAACAATAACTTTATTTGTTTCGGTTTACCTTGTTAAACATTGGTACGCATACACTTTAAAAACAGTCTTGCAGTCTTGTTTGAAAAGCAGTCTTGCAGCTTTTTTGAAGGTGCTTAAGATGTAGAAGATAGAGAAAAGTGGAAGGGCTTTGTCCAGCTATGGAAGGAAATAGGCTACCAAACGTTCACTGAAAAACTATATAGGTACTTGAGAATAGCATTTTATCAAACAATATATTAGTGATAAATTTTCTTTTTAAGAACAGGGAGATCAGGACTAACCTATTTACAGCTGGTTAATCTTCTAGTAGTTATGAATTGGTTAGCAGTTGTAATGTATTGTGGGTTACGAGTTACGACGTACAAAAAAATAGATTGTCCAGTGAGGCGCTACAATGGATAGACAGCTCTAGTATTTGTAGGCTGCACTGGACGATGAGAGGAAAACAAACAGCCGCGCTCCGTCCCAGCACGTACCGCCCGCCCGGGGGTCACGTCATAAAAATGAATTGCATTCCCACTGTGATACGATACAGCACGTAATGCTATCGTAATATAGTTTACTTTCAAACGGGTAGTTTATTATTGTACTATTAGTCATGCCTTTATAAAACGAGCCCTTTAATACATCAGAATAATGCTTATAATCTAAGTGAGACAGTTTTGTTCTAGACGAGTCACGTGAAATGAATTTATTATATTTCCACTGTGATACGATAAAGCACGTAAAACTGTTGGAATATAGTTAACTTTCAAACGGGTTGTATATTGTTGTTCGATTAATATCCCTGTATCTAACTATAATGCAGCTTTAAACGCAGAATAATGCTTATAATAAAAATGAGGCAATTTTTAGGCGAGTTTCGTGAAATGAATTATATTCCCACAATGATTTGATGGAGTACGTATCACTATCGGAATATAGTTTATTTTCGAACGGGTTGTTTATTGTTGTACGATTAGTCATCCCTTTATCTAACTAGCATTTTGTTGCTTAGCTTTTAAAACAGCAGAATAATGCTTATAATCATTGTTAGACAGCTTTGTTGTAGACAAGTTTCGTAAAATTAATTACATTCCCACTTTGATACGATACAACATGTATCGCTATAATTTCCAACGGGTTTTATTGCAGTACGATTAGTTACCCATTGATTTTATTACAGCCTTATAATAAAGCAGAATAATTCTATAATAGTATAAAATAACAAATGCTAATATTGTTATTGGCACTAGGTTCCAGGTAGGTAGGTAGGTTGGTAGGTAAAGCGAGGCACCCCAACACAAGTATTGGCATTACTCTCTGGGGTTGTCTCACTACAAGTTATGTTCTTTATTGGGAAATAAAAAACTATTTTTTAAATGCTTATAATTAAAATGAGACGTTATGAGCAGATTCGTTAAATGAATTGCGTTCTCGCTGTTATACAATACACCCATTCATTTTGCTACGACTTTTATAGCAGAATAATGCTTTTATGCGAGACAATTTGTTCTAAGTGAGTTTCGTAGAAATGGTTTGCATTGTCACTCCGATACAACACATAGTGCTATCATGTATAGTCTTTGGTTATTTATTGTTATACGATTATTCACCCACACATTTTTACTATTACACCGCCTTTTAATACTCCAGAATAATGCTTGTAATAAAGGTGCGACAGTATTGTTCTAGGCGAATTTCATAAAAATGATTCATCTCTCTTACCGAAACGATACAACACTATCGGAATATAATTTATTTTCGAACAGGTTATTTATTGTTGAGCTATTAGTCGCCTATTCATTTTATTTTGACCTTTATAGCAGAATAATGCTTTTATAATGAAGGTGAGACGGCATTGTTCTACTCGTAATTCGTTGTAATTTTGGCTGAATAGTGAAGCGACATGATGAGCTCCTGATTAATATTTGCTGTTTTGGCTTGTTGTTGCTCTTCAAGTTTTTGAGTTAAATAACTTAGTTGAATATTAAATTGAATATGCCGAGCAACTTAATCGTAATAGGATCTCGGCCATGTACACACGCCTGCACATCAACCTATCCAAAACTGTCAAATTTCTTCAATATAACGCGCCCGGTCTGTGAGTGCTGAGGTTAAGCAACTTTCGCAAAGGCCGGTCATTGGGTGGGTGACCAAAAATGTATCATCTCGAGCTCCTCCGTCCTTCGGAAGGCACGTAAAGCCGTTGGTCCCGGCTGCATTAGCAGTCGTTAACAACCACTTATCTGTACTGGGCCCGCGTGGTGGTTTATGGCCCGTTCTCCCTATCCATCCCTAAGGAAGGCTTGTGCCCCAACAGTGGGGACATAAAATGAGCTGATGATGATGGTACGCCCACGCGCCTGCACTTAGTTACACACTATTTAGATTAATAATTTGATTTATTACCTCGTATGGGAGTATATGTATACCTATTTTTTTTTATACATAGCTCGGCGAATGACTTCACTCCACCTGATGTTAAGTGAAAATGGAGTCCAGACGCAAGGACAACTGGTGCAGCGTGAAAACAACGCAGCATCAGTCGCCCTCACCCTGCCGGCCCACAAGGTGCCTCTTCACGCCTAGTTTGAAGGACCCCATGTCATAGGAAGGAGGGAAAACGTGTGCTGGTAGACTATTCCATCTTTTGGAAGTGCGACAAAGAAACGAGTCACTAAATTTCTTTGTTCGCGATGGAATGTTCGAGACAGTACAGCGGTGACTCCAGAGAGCAGTATGCGTACTCCTATGGAAGAAGGGAGAAGATGGGATAAGGTCAAAGAGTTCTTCAGAGCACTCGCCGTGGTTTAAGTGGTAGAAGACGCTATTATCGACTTATTGCAAATGTTGTCATCCTCTACTTCATCCGCTAAATAGACCCCCAGCCGACTGAAATTTATTGGTTTAAATAATCTATCTAAGGTGCCAGTCTCTTACAAAACAGCTTTTTAAGAGATTACCCATACTATTCTAACGTACTGTATAGAGAGAATGAGTATTATTATAGTTATGACTATTTTAGGCACCCTTTGGCTTATCCATATACGGCAATATTTATGATAAGATAAGATAAGATAAGATAATAAATTTATTTGCTAGAACACAGTAAATTATTATGTTACATTTTTTAAATTTAGCACAATTGTATTCAACCTGCAAGCAGGCGTGCAAAAATCTTAATTATTGTGACAAAATTATGATTTTATTTTATGGTTTAAGAATTCATTAACACTATAAAAGCAATGTCCTAATAGCCATTTTGTTAATACACTTCTAAATTTATTTATACTAATTAGTTTTTATATATATTATGTTCCATTCCGCAGTAATATTTACGTTCGTTGCAATTTCAATACTAACACACGTTAAATTACGTTTAGTTTCCCTCGCACCCTAATGAAGCGGAGGCTGTCTCGAGCTCTCGGGCGGAAATTTGAAAGCGGTGATTGACAGCCCATTAAATGTGGACATTTTCGTCGTCCAAATCAAAATTATTCATCGCTCCTTACTTCGCAATGATGGCACAAAATAAGTTGATTGCAGAAGGTCATACATGACGCGCTCGAGCAACTCTCATCGGATACGGAATGTCGCAAATGTAGCTGTGTCTGTGTCTGGGTTGATAAGGTGCTGTATTTGTTGGGTTATAATAGAAACATTAATTACTAGGGCTGCTAAACAGACGTGTTTCTTCCAGGATCGTTATGATAGAGAACGCAATATGGCAATAGTTGCCATTACAATGGGTGACAAATTTAACATAAAATGTTTTTAATTTGTTTATATAATTTTAACGCAAATTTTGTTGCGAAACAAATTACAAAAACACAACACAAAGAAGTAGGCTAGCTATTTATAAAATGTTTTTAATTTGTTTATATAATTTTAACGCAAATTTTGTTGCGGAATAAATTACAAAAACACAATGTTGAAAAAATTTCCACGAGCAGGATTTGAACCTGCACCCTTCTGACATACCGGGTCAGTTGCTCTTCCAATTGAGCTATCGTGGTTCTAACCAGCCCGCCGAAATTATTCAACACTATTTACTTTTTTATAAAAAAATCGTGGAAATTTTTTCAACATTGTGTTTTTGTAATTTGTTTCGCAACAAAATTTGCGTTAAAATTATATAAACAAATTAAAAACATTTTATAAATAGCTAGCCTACTTCTTAACTGATCTTTAGTATTTGTAAAAATATTATGATCAGATGTTAATGACGGTAGTTGTTGACATTGAATTGGCGCCTTTGGCTTTCAAAGTAAAAAAGTAAATAGTGTTGAATAATTTCGGCGGGCTGGTTAGAACCACGATAGCTCAATTGGAAGAGCACCTGACCCGGTATGTCAGAAGGGTGCAGGTTCAAATCCTGCTCGTGGAAATTTTGTCAACATTGTGTTTTTGTAATTTGTTTCGCAACAAAATTTGCGTTAAAATTATATAAACAAATAAAAAACATTTTGTAAATAGCTAGCCTACTTCTTAACTGATCTTTAGTATTTGTAAAAATATTATGATCAGATGTTAATGACGGTAGTTGTTGACATTGAATTGGCGCCTTTGGCTTTCAAAGTAAAAAAGTAAATAGTGTTGAATAATTTCGGCGGGCTGGTTAGAACCACGATAGCTCAATTGGAAGAGCACCTGACCCGGTATGTCAGAAGGGTGCAGGTTCAAATCCTGCTCGTGGAAATTTTTTCAACATTGTGTTTTTGTAATCTGTTTCGCAACAAAATTTGCGTTAAAATTATATAAACAAATTAAAAACATTTTATAAATAGCTAGCCTACTTCTTAACTGATCTTTAGTATTTGTAAAAATATTATGATCAGATGTTAATGACGGTAGTTGTTGACATTGAATTGGCGCCTTTGGCTTTCAAAGTAAAAAAGTAAATAGTGTTGAATAATTTCGGCGGGCTGGTTAGAACCACGATAGCTCAATTGGAAGAGCACCTGACCCGGTATGTCAGAAGGGTGCAGGTTCAAATCCTGCTCGTGGAAATTTTTTCAACATTGTGTTTTTGTAAATTTAACATAATTATAATTATTGATGTGGGCAACATCCAACATGCTGATGCGAGCGCCGCTGTTAAGAGATTCGTTGAGTCGTTGATTATGTGTGCGTTGTTTGAGTCGACCGCGTCATGCATCAAGCTTACCTTCTGCTGTATACATATTCTGTGGCGACATTAAATTTCTCTTGGGGGAATTTGCGGAAGTTGCGACTAGCAAATAAGTGACACCAAAAAATTTTGTAATTCTGCTCAAGTAGGTACGGAGGTACATAATTACGGGCTTTCCTTTCAATGGAATGTTCGATTGATGTCAATGAAATCTAAATTGCCTATTCGCTGACGTCCCGTTTTATTGGCTTCGTCAACGATTTGATGTTTCTATTTTAAGTCGGTCTTTCTTTTGGTACGTTATCTGGTTTATATTTAGCAGTTTACAGTTCCTGTGAAAACCATATTGTATTTCAACACTTTATAAGATATATTTGGGAATGTTTTTATTTATTATATATATATATTATATATATTGGTCAGTAAAGTTTCTTTTAAATGGGTTTCTTTGTAAATCACCATCTTGTATATGTTTGTTGCCTGAAATAAATAAATCTTTCTTATTCTATAAATAATTAACTATGACGTTTCGACCATTCACAGGGTCCGTACGTGATCACTGTAAGATTAAGGTGTCATTCAACAAATAGTTTGTGTAGGGCGTGTGGAGAGGAAACGGAGTCAATGTAGCACCTACTGTGTGACTGCGACTCTCTGGCTAGGAAAAGAATGGGATTCCTGATGTCGGCCTATCCGAAACCGGAGGACTTCAGGCTCTTCGCCCTTAAGGACGTTGTCAAACTTATGGCATCTATCTTTACAGAGGAAGAAGAGTGAAAGGATGGGGTTGCACAAAAGATCCCGATGGGTCAAAGTGTTACTGCGAGAGGGAAACCTCAGCAGGCCCCACTAAGATAAGATAAGATAAGGTGGCCTTCTTCTCAAAATTCATTTTCATTTCAATATGTAGTGTTCGCGTACACTTAAGAAAACAATATGTTAACAATATTCTTACGTTTTTTTTTTATATTTACGGGTAAGCACAGTGCCTTGATCTTAAATGATGTTAAGTGATGATAAGGCAAATGATGGAAGCGCATTTCACCCGGGATTCTCAACTAGTGAGGTACTGGCTATCTTATCTCTAGCTGCCGGAACACATCAATGCTACAAACATTGATGTTATGGCGACAAGATGGATGTATTAGACAAAATGGTGGTAGCTAGCCAGGCGGAAAAACAAGCCCTACCACCAACCAAACCGAGTACACAAACATGTACCCCCGTTGGGAATCGAACCCGGGACCTCTGGGTCTAAACCGGTGGTCTTAGCCACTAGACCAAAGAGGCGGTTTTCGATTGCAAGTCCAATATGAACAGTATCAGTGTTCATTTTAACTGTTGTAGGTAAATGCGTAATCAAATTAATATCCCTGTTGCTTTTCTGTGCTTTAGAAAACGCGTTAAGCTGTTGATCGTTGCTCTTGTCGTAAGTAATTCACTGGACCGCAAAGAATCTGAGCTGTATGCGGGCGGACATTGTGTTGCTTAAAAACGGCATTCTCGCCCATGTCCACTAAAAATGGACCAACGTAGTCATTCAGAATTTCAGTGACATATCTTACTGCAGTTAAAGTGCCATTTTCTATCACCACTAGCTCAGTGCGGCTTTTGGAAGAAATCCCAGCTCACACGTGAACAGAGCCTCCGCTGCGCGTCGTATGGTACTTTTTCTTATATACAGGCTTGGTTATAGCGCTCCCCCGGCCTTTTGCCATTGTTATCGTTCCGTCGTGCTTGTATGAAC
This sequence comes from Eudonia truncicolella, assembly GCA_949315975.1. NCBI lineage: Eukaryota > Metazoa > Arthropoda > Insecta > Lepidoptera > Crambidae > Eudonia > Eudonia truncicolella. The sequence goes on from OX438839.1 coordinate 12,176,439, forward strand.
AGAATCTAGACTCGTCTGAAAAAATAACTTTTGACCAGTCATCCAGAGTCTAATTCTCGTGTTCTCTACCATAACTCAACCTTGAGTTTCTGTGGTGTCTTTCTAGTTTTGGGCCATTTGCAGGTCTTAATGTCTTTAAATGTGCTTCAGCCAGACGCCGCCTTACTGTATTCGTACTCAGATTGTTTTCTCCAGCTGGTAAATGATGATTATTTACTTCAACAGCCGTAAGAAAGCGATTTCTCAAAATTGTTGATACCATAATTATAGCGATCCTTCCACGCCGTCGTGCGCCTTGTTCGGCCTGTTCCTCGTCTTCGAAGATTGGATCCAGTTTCATGGAAACGCTGGAGTACTCGCTGAACTGTAGAAAGAGTCACACCAACAGTTCTCGCTGTATTTCGCTGACTGCGCCCATCTTCAAGCATTATCAGGATCCTGGTACATTCTTCAGGGGTTAAGGACATGATGACTTCGGAATAATAAAATTTATAAGGCAGAGACAGTATTTATAGCATTTTTATGTCAAAACTAAAACAAATGCGAAATAATTGATTTTAATTTTTTGGTGCTAAATTAAAAATAGACTATTATTTTAAATTTTTAGTTTCTTATACAATTATCAAAAATAAATTAAAAGGTTTTATAATTATTTTAAGTGGCATTAAATATTCTTTAATTTAGTCTTTGTTTCATAAAGCTATGTCAGGTGCTTTTGAAAATATTGAAGATTTTCTAACCGACCCTTTTTCTTTGCGGTCCAATGTAGATAGGCAGTCGTTAAAACTCACCTATCCGCACTAGGCTAGTGAAGTAATAGTACTAAGTAGTAGTAGTACTTGTGTAGTGGGTTCTGGCCCAATCTTTTCATGTGTACCTATGTTGTAAGTAAGTTAATTAATAAAAAATAAAATATGAATGGACCAAGAAATGAAATAGGCTTAAAAGTTTGTATAGCAATAACAACGCAAATTTTTCTTTACCTGCCCTAAAATATATATATACATTTTTTTATTTTTTTAAATATTTAGACAACATCACATACATTGTTCTGATTCCAAGGTAAGTAGCTAAAGCACTCGTTTCATGGAAATCAGAAACAACGACGGTACCACAACCACCCCCCAACCACTAAAAGGTCCATTTTATCTAAAAGAGAAAAGGCGATATACTCGTCCATAAACCTTCTTATGTTATTCACGTAGAAAGACCTGAGTTCAGCAGTCATCGTCATCATCATCATCTCAGCCAAAAGACGTCGACTGCAACAGAGGATTTCCACGACCTGTTTTGAGCTGCTCGCATCCAGCGGCTACCCACGATCATCATCAGGTCGTCGATCCACCTGGTTGGACGCCTGCCCACGCTGCGTTATATCACTGAAAGCCCAGCAGTGATACTCAAGAAAACTTTTTAACCATGTGTAAAATTGAAGCAATTCATTTTATTACTGCATCCCATGAAATTCTCCTCTTAAAAATGCTCCAGTTCAAAATACTAGACGCAATAGCGAGGTTAGCAAATACTAAATAAAAGATTTAAGCTCCTTACTGTCCTAATCAAATGGTATTAGTGCCAATAACCGGAAAGAAGGGAAGCGTGCGGATTCTTTGAAGACATCGCAATATGTGGAATGGGGCTTTTTGTTTCCCGTAGTTCAATGTGAGGTTCTATAAGATAAAAGGGGAGTAAATCAGGTTTTGACTTCCATTGTAGAAATAGTTAAGGCTAACAGTTTATTGAAGTCATTATTATTATCATCAGTCTATTACCTAGACTTTTGCCACTCGTTTAATATCACATGGGAAGATCGACCCAGATCTCATCATGCTGGCCCATAGCTGGCTCATCTGAGTTTGTTTTCTTGTTGTTGTATTGTCTATCATGTTTTAGATAATGTTCCTTTTTAGTTCTTAAACAAAAAAGAAAGTCAAAAAGATTTTGATTTTAAACTGCTACCATTTAAAAGTAAACAAAATTGTTCCTTTATTCTATTCTATTCTTGTTGTATTGTTTTGACTATTTTTATATTTATTTATTTAAATATAGCTTGCCTAATTCTTAACTGATTTGACGACCTCCGTAGCCGAGTGGCTTGCACGCCGGACTTTGGGCGGCGCTAACTCTGAGGTCCCGGGTTCGATTCCCGGTCGAATCAATTTCGAAAACGAACTTTTCGATATTGAGTCGGGTCTGGGTGGTTGTGGTACCGTCGTTGTTTCTGATTTCCATGAAACGAGTGCTAAAGCTTGGCCTTGGGATCAGAGCAATGTGTGTGATGTTGTCTCATATTTATTTATTTATTTATTTATATATTTACTGATATTTAGTATCTGTAAAAATATTAAGATTGGATATTAACAACGTAGTTGTCGACATTGAATAAGGCTCCTTTGGCTGACAAAGTAGTAGATAGTAGTAGATAGTGTTTATTAACCTGTTGTCTGATGTGAATACAGACACAATAGATTTTTTATAGGGCACTGATCAGTGCTCTCCCGCGAAAATATTTTAATTTCGGCAGGTTGGACAAAGCCACGATATAGAGCATAATTTGTAGTGCACCTAACATGGCATGTCATAGGGTGAATCCCGCTTGTAGAAATTTTTTTGTACTTTTTTACAATTTGACTAATATTATTTGTATTGGACAGTCACTTGTAAAACCCCTTAATATATTTCTTACATTTTTTTATTTTGTATTATATTTAGCTAGATTCTGTCGACGTTACGACTTATATGAGCGGTTATTTTTCAATGGTTGCCTGATTCACTGCACATGTTGGATTCATGGGTAGGGTGTGTTGTCTTAGCGTGTTTGTTTAATCATATGGGCTCGCGAACTTTGGCCGAGTCCGACGCTACGCTGTTTGTATAACAAGCTCTCTTAGAGCCTCCGATAAACTCCCATCTGTTAGCTTAGTTCCACGTATGTTCAATCCGTTGCGAGTAAAGTCTGTTCTGTTGAAAGTATATTTTATTATATAGGTATATTAACGATTAAGATTTTTAAATCGGTATAATATTTTACACGGTCACGGGTTGGCAAAAAATTTTATAAACGTTTTCTTAGAGTACATTAATATAAAATGTATTTAAAATATAAAATTGAGGAGCTCGATGACGCAGTGGTTAACGCTCCCGCCGGTCATCGGATTAGTGACCTGAAATTTATCATCTCGAGCTCCTTCGTGCTTCGGAAGGCACGTAATGCCGTTGGTCCCGGCTGCATTAGCAGTCGTTAACATCCACCAATCCGCACTGGGCCCGCGTGGTGGTTTACGGTCCGTTCATCCATATAGGGAAGGCTTGTTGTGCCCCAGCAGTGGGGACATAAAATGAACTGATGATGATGTATCTAAAATGGAACGCGAATCTTTAATAATTTATATCTTAAACACAAATGTTAAAAAAATTTCCACGAGCAGGATTTGAACCGCGATAGCAGGGTTAGAACCACGATAGCTCAATTGGAAGAGCACCTGACCCGGTATGTCAGAAGGGTGCCGGTTCAAATACTGCTCGTGGAAATTTTTTCAACATTTGTGTTTTTGTAATTTGTTTCGCAACAAAATTTGCGTTAAAATTATATAAACAAAACAAAAAACATTTTATAAATAGCTTGCCTACTTCTAAACTGATCTTTAGTATTTGTAGAAATATTATGATCAGATGTTAATGACGGTAGTTGTTGACATTGAATTGGCGCCTTTGGCTTTCAAAGTAAAAAAGTAAATAGTGTTGAATAATTTCGGCGCGCTGGTTAGAACCACGATAGCTCAATTGGAAGAGCACCTGACCCGGTATGTCAGAAGGGTGCCGGTTCAAATCCTGCTCGTGGAAATTTTTTCAACATTTGTGTTTTTGTAATTTGTTTCGCAACAAAATTTGCGTTAAAATTATATAAACAAAACAAAAAAACATTTTAATTTTTAACTTGCATCTCGAACAGTAGTACCTAAATAAATAAATTGTAAATAATGCAAGAGTGCATAATAATAATAATTCATTGTGTATAAAGTTCAAATCACCGGTAAGTACAAAAGATTGCGCGCCTGATGCTCTGTTTGTAAAAGAGAAAAAACAGAAATAAAATCATACAAAAAATATGTTACAGTAAGGGAAATGTTTTAACTTTTTGCTGGCCAGTATAACATAGTATATGCAAAATGGCTGCCTACGCTTTCACGGATTTGCGAATAGTATTTGCATGAGTGGCCGGCATAGACAGTAAAGTGCAAAAACAAACAACTTAATAAAATGGAAATGCTGTGTATTGTCTGTAATAAACAGCAGATAAATGAATAACCTTTAACTTAGTTTTTTGGAGAGAGTTTGCTGGCTATGGCCTCTGACGACCTTTTCAACGTGACCTGACTTTTTTGGGGAAACTTAACCTGTCGTCTGCTGTGAATCCAGAAACAATAGTAGGTACTTTAATTGGACCTGACATTAAGCAGACGAAAGGTTGAAGGAAACCTCAAGCCGTATGATTAAATTACCGTCAGAGGGTTTCTGGAGGGAACGGCATCACGCAAGCTTCCCATTAACTTGATTCTCCGAGGAGTTTGAGTCGGATCGGGGGCTCGAATCGGATCAGGCCTAATACTGATCTACATAAATAGTAGAGGACACACTTTTTCCCATGTCCTAAACTATTGAAGAACTGGCTATCTTACCTCCGACAGTCGCAAATCAAAGACTTTTTTCTGTGTTTTCTATGTAACACTATAAGTAGCAAAGCGCTCTTCCCGATACCCAAAGGTCCTAAGTTCAGCCAAAGTGTTTTTCGGACTTTTTGATGCATAGCCCGGGTTTATATCACCAACCCGCATTTAGCAAGCATGGTGATTAAGCCAATACCTTGTACCTATCAATTGTAGCGATAACTTGATTTCAAGATGGAGGCCTTTCCCCAGCAGAAAGTCAGTATATAGGCTATTTACTTATTTACTTTATTATAAATACTTTGATTCTGGGAAATCTTACCACTAGAGTTGCAAACCTGAACCATAAGCAAAACGATTTAGTGCTAAAAATTCAGATAAATCGAGATTATGCTTAGCCTTAGAAGATAGGCCCTAGGTCAGACGAACGACTAGAAGGCTACCTCTAACAATTGGATCGCATAAGTGCTAAACTATTTTCGGTTTTTCTTAGCCATCGATTATAAATGTAAGTATGTACATCGGACTTCCTGGAAAAACGCAGACTATAGTAGTTGGCAGTTCCAGATTGCTCTCTTTACTAAAACTCATATCTTTATAACACATTGTTTAATCCTACCTATCCTTCTTAAGTAAGGTTTCAGTATTCTTAATTGTTCAGGTTCGCGCTCATTACGGTCATCAGAAAACTTAAGCCTCAAAACACCCCCAGACAGCACCATCTGTTATGGTTATTCTTTTACCGTCCAAGCTGTTCGCCTCTGGAATTCACTTTCAGTTGCGATCAGGCGTGCGAAATCTTTTCACACATTTAAGGAGCTCGTGAAAAACTTCTGGCTTTCCATTTAACCCTGTCCTGCTACAAAGCTGCCATATTTACTCTCCTACCTGAGATTGCTATTATGTTTATGTAGGTTTATTTATTTATATTATTATGTTGTATTAATCGTTTCTATTTCTTTTGATTGTTAAGGGTGTTAGTGTTATCAAAAAAATGCTAGTTGGGCAGCAACGGTCAGCAAATATTTCTAAATCAGTCTGCAACTTATATCATTCTGAACAGCAGTCTTATGCCGCTCCCCCCTGCCGTGACTGGCCCTCGCTACGCAGCGCTTCGCTCGGGAAAAAAATATTAACTTAACCTAACCAACAGTAAGGATTTCTTATGCTCACCGATTGTATAATTCTGCTGACCAAATAATAATTTTGCTGACCAAATATTTATTTTGTAATACAAATAAATTATTTCCCAATTATAAAATAGGTACTCACTATTCTAGTATGTTTTATTAGTTTCACCTCTGATCTTACAGTTTATTAGCTTTCACCATCCGACTGGTTGTCTGAAAGAAATTAAAGCGATACGACCGCCAAATTGTAACTTTGTAAGTTGTTTATATTTGTGTTCATGTTTATGTTTCATAGTGTTGCAATAAAAGTATCATTTATCTATATACATTTAAGCAATCACTTGAATTTTTGTGCTTTTAACCCCATACTAACGAGTATTTTGAACTATAAGTTTAACGCTAAACAGCTGATACATTCTATTGACGTCCCAGACCAGCATGGTAATAATAGATTTTAATAGCACGATTATTCTTATTCTCCCCAATCCGATCCGAACCCCTCGGAGAATCTAGTAGGGCACGGGGACATGCACTAGTGCGTGATGCCGTTCTCTCAAGAAGACCTCCCAAGGTGATTCGTTTCACACGGCTTGAGGAAACCTTTTAGTTTCTCGCCGCCCCCAAAAAAGCCCGGTGAAGCTGAAAATGCCGTCTGAGGCAACCGGCAAACTCTATACAAAAAAAAACTTTAACATTAGCTCATACAAAATATGGATCGATTTAATCATTAAACACCTCATATCTAAGACTAAGTTTAGTATACAGATTGCGAGTGACAGTGAATATAATATCTACATTGGCTGTATATGGAACTCCTAATATTATAAACGCGAAAGTTTGTAAGTATGGATGGATGTTTGTTACTCTTTCACGCAAAAACTACTGAATGTATTTTAATGAATTCCTCATATATAGACCATGACACAGACCAGCATATAGGATACTTTTTTTTTTTACTGTAGACTTCGGGATCGAAGTCGCGGGCAACAACTAGTGGAATAGTAAAGGGGAAAGCAGAATTTTTCAATGCCTGTCAAGCACACAAGGTAATAGCTTCAGGGTTTAGGCAGTTTTTCCATTGTAGCTGCGCGAAGTAGCTAAGCGGTAAGCGAGGAAACCTCTACCAATAGGATTACTCCGTAAAACACCGCAATGAAAAGGAAGCAATCCTATTGGTGGGTTTTTTCCACGCGCGCCCTCCAGCTACCTCGTACAGCTCTAGTGGAACAGCACCTCTAAAGAAATAGATGTATAGCCTCGGTGAGAATAAATGGCGAGTTTTTGACACGCTGCCGCTGCTGTTGTAGAAGTTGGCATTTTTTGAATTACTTTTTCGACGTAGAAACATGTTTTATGGATTGGAGATAGTAGTTGATGGTAACATTCTTTTTGGTCTACAAGATGAACGCTTAGCTTTTATTTCAGCTCAGGTTATAGCTATAATAAGAACGAAGAGGGAAGCGTCCTTCATCCGGAATCCCAATCACTAATTAATGATCTTATCTCTAACTGGCACAACACAACAACGTTGTTAACGTTTTTGTTAATTGGCGACAGTGAAAAGTTACTATATTTTATATAGGTATTATAATACGCTTATATTAAAATAATAGCGTGAAAAGATCGAGATTTGAAAAAAAAAAGACTACAAATATGTGCGATTGATAAAAGAATCTACTGGTAAAATAAGCGAAAAAATTAAACGCGAACATTATAATACGCTTTATGAAAAATCGCTATATGAAAAAAGACGAAATGAAAATTCGCTACCATGAAAAAATACTTATGTGAAACTTGTCGCCCGGATGGTCTTACAACTGGTAAAGCACCAGCTCATTTTGTGTCCGTACTCTTGAAGCGCAAGCCTTCCCTATGGATGTAAAACACTACAAGGAAAACAAGCCATAAATCAACACGCTCACACAGTATCTTCTCGATGCCTTAGACAGATTGCAGCGTCGCGCTGTACGCATTATCGGCAATGCAGAGGTCAATAATACTCTCGAACCCCTGCAATATAGCGTCACTCAGCGTTTACTATCGCTTATACCACGGCGAGTGCTCTGAAGAACTCTTTGACCTTATCCCACCTTCTCCCTTCCTCCATAGGAGTACACGTACTGCTCTCCGGAGTCATCGCTTCACTGTCACACATATCCCATCGCGCTCAAAGAAATTTGGTGACTCGTTTCTTTGTCGCACCTCCAAAAGATGGAATAGTCTACCAGCACACGTTTTCCCTCTTTCTTATGATATGGGGTCCTTCAAACGAGGCGTGAAGAAGCACCTTGTGCGCCGGCAGAGTGAAGTTGACTGATGCTGCGTTGTTTTCACGCTGCACCAGTTGTCTTTGCGTCTGGACTCCATTTCCACTTAACACTAGGTGGTGTGGAGTCATTTGCAATGCTAAGTATAAAAAAAATCGCGGGCCCAATGCAGCCGGGAGGGACCAACGGCTTATAGCGCCTTCCAATTTTTAGGATTATTCGACAAAAATTTAAAAAAATCACACGAGTTAGATGGATATGGTTGTTGATAGATTTTTCGACGGGTATTATCTTACAATAACAACTGGAAACAACCAATGGTTTAACGCTGACATAATTCTTAAAGGTGGAGATAATTTTATTCTACCATCATTATCGACATCACTTCAGCCAAAAGGCCTACCCCAAGGAACTCCACAACGACCGGTTTTGTGCTGCTCGAATCCAGCAGCTACCCGATATCTTCAGCAGATCGTCGGTCCACCTTGTTAAAAACCTGCCCACACTGCGTTTTCCGGTGCGCGGTTGCCTTTCGAGAACTGTTCCGCTCCAGCTTATCGATCACCCATCCGTAACTCGGTAATGCTAAAGTTGCTTAACTTGCAAGACCGCAACCCAAAAACCGCAATGCCCACGAGCTCCTTGATAAAACATTAAAGTTCTGTAAAGATCGGAGGTGTCTACAAAAGTTTTCTAATATGAACACAACCTATGAAAGACAACTTTTTGTGCTTATGTATATGTTTGGGTATTTACACGAAAAGCATTTTATTTAACACACGCATTTTTTCAGCGAAGCCTAATGACGCTTGTTACACAATAGGTAGAACATACGCCACTGAACCTGATACTTAGCTATTGTATTATAACTTAGTTATAGAACACAAAACCTACTAACGATTTCTTAATTTTTGCGAACGGATCCAAGAAGCCATGGAGTAACTAGAAATACCCCCTTTTGTTGATAGTTGGAACCGGCAACTATGGCCAATCAGCGATTATTTAATATTAAAATATATTTTTTTAAATATTCATAAAATTTTTATAAAATACAGTGAAAAAATTAAACGCCCACCCGACCCAGCCAGGAATCGAACCTGGGTCTTCCGCAATCCGGGCGGCTGCACTGACCGCTATGCTACCGGGAAGGCTAGGCTGCTAGGTCGGGTGGGCGTTTAATTTGTTCACTGTATTTTATAAAAAAAAATATGAATATTTAATTTAGCTCCAGTGCAGCAAATAGCACTTGAAAATAAAAAAGTAATTTTTTTTTAAATTATTTTAATTAAAATTAAATTAAGCAAATATAAGCACTGTACTCGTCGTTAGAAATCGAACCTAAGACGTCTGGATGGTCTGGTTCGGAGACAGGTTTAACTAAATTTTTGTCTGTAATTAGCGTTGTAGGATGCATTATTTTTATAATAGACTTATCTGACTCTAATATTAAGCATATTATGCTTAATATTAGAGTCAGATAAGTCTATTATAATGTAGCTGTTAGATTATCCTGAATAAATAAAACTAAAATAAACAACTATTAGACCACAGAGGCAACAGATACACTATCAAATAGTTCAAATGTTGATCAACAAAATCAAATCATACGCAATTTAACGTCGAAAACTCGAAAGCAATAAGCTCAAAGCAAACACATCGGGATTTTATCACCGCCACACAACATGTAAGGATTTCATTGACATTGCCGAACGGATGAAATCCGCACTATAAAACGATAAATGGATTTAACGGAACTGTTAATTTACACACTATTTACCTACTGCGGTCTTTGCAATACTTGTAGAATTAAATGATGATAACGTATTGATCATCAAATAGCATGTAGTATATAAGATACTCGAGGAGATCGATAGCGCAGTGGTTAACTCACACGGTCTGCGATTGCTAAGGTTAAGCAACTTTCGCAAAGGCCGGTCAACGGATGGGTGACCAAAAATGTATCATCTCGAGCTCCTCCGTGCTTCGGAAGGCACGTTAAGTCGTAGGTCCCAGCTGCATTAGCAGTTGTTAATAACCACCGATCCGCACTGGGCCCGCGTGGTGGTTTATGGCTCATTCCCCCTATCCATCCATAGGGAAGGCTCGTGCCCCAGCAGTGGGGACATAAAATGAGCTCTTGATGATGGTGATGATATAAGATGATATCATACAAAATATAAAATATATAAATCACAATACGTACCTACTATATCTAGTATCGCATTAGCAAGTATTTGTAATAAGCCTATATAATTTCTGCCAGTGCTAGACAAATGCCTCCATCATTGAAATCAAATCATCGCTACAATTGATAGGTTTAATTATCTAACGCCTGATGCTAACACACCAGCACCGGGGTCAACAACTAAATGCGCTTTCTAAACAGAGTTATTTTAATTGGGTCACCCATCTGGGGATTTTGCCATTGCGAAAGTTACTTAGCTTGCACGAGCTAGTGCAATCAAGTAATTTATTTATTTATGTCTATCTATCGTCACTACAAACAACTAATGAATGAGGAGCTCGATGGCGCAGCGGTTAACGCGCTTAATCTGCGATTGCTGCTGAAGTAAGGGACTATCGCAAAGGCCGCTCGTCGGATGGGTTACCAAAAATTATGAACACTTATGAATCATTCAAACGTTTTTTACCTACACCCATTCGGGACGTCTATCTTTTAGCTGCGGAGAAGAATGAGCGCAAGATACTGTACAGCTTAGAATTAACGACATTTACTAAAATAAAATACCTAGCATGTTTTTACCAAATCATATGTTGGGCCATCTATAAATTACGTCACACCTTAAAGGGGTATCACCAGAATGTGACAGTGTGTAACAAGGGGCAGGGGGGTCAAAAGCTTTGTGACGTCACATGTTAAAATTCGAAATGATTTCATAAAGAGATGTTACCTATCGCAAAAATTCGTCCTCAAAGAATTGCGGCTAGACGTGCCCGAGAAACTCTTTGTTTAATGAATGATGACGATGCTTTATGGACGGAAGATAACGATGTTGACACAAAGGATGTTCCTGACGTTCAAATTCAGAACGAAAATAAAGAGCCTGATTTACCAGTAGTAGTAATAACTAATAACTAATATGAAGGAGTGGGTCCAAAGTCCATCGACACAAGATCATTAAGTTTAACATAATTAGTTGTCTATTGTTTCTTAACTAGTAGTTTGTCTCTGTACTCTAAATATTTGACTTAATGTTGATTTTATTAAAGATTATTTAATTAATAAAAGAAAAAAATTAAAATAACTGTTTTCTTTTGATTTTTTTCAAATACATGCATAAAATTGGAAAATGTGTGACGTCACATCAGGGGGAGGGGTTTCTAAAATGTGACAACCTGTGACAAGGACGGGGGAAGGGTTTGAAAAGTCCTGAAATTCGTGTGACGTTA